>CM030797.1:30933771-32225914 GCA_018127125.1 Rhododendron griersonianum | reverse complement strand
TGCAACCTCTAGGCGTGTCGGTGCTTCATAGATGACTGTGAATCTTTTCTTTTTCAGTAGGTGCATTATAGGCCAGGATAATCCTTGTAGAACATGAGTAATCAGGATAAAGATTTCGACTCAGTTCCCAAGTTTGCAATCTAGAGCGCAAGTGGCAGCTGAAATCAATGAATTGTGTGACCTAGATCATATTCCTGTAATTTAGGTTTAATGCGAGATCTGTAATTCTTCTTTCTGCTGTAGAAGCGCCTTTTGTCATGTTTGAAGTTAAAATCCTTAAATGAGATGGATGTATTGATAATTAAGTTTTGTTATTTCTTTGTTTGCGAATTTTTTTTTTAATCTCCTTTGTTTGCGAAATTGATAATTAAGTTTTGTTATTTCTTTGTTTGCGAAATAGATAATTAAGTTTTGAGAACTTCAATTACCTCTCTCTTCCTTTCTTTGCCTTGGGATGCAATTTTCAATTTGCTGTGTGCTTGACACTTCACTTAGTTTCCATGGTGTTATTTGTTCCTCTTTTTTCCTCTTGCTGTTTCTCGTCTGAAAAGGATTTTGTTTACTTATCACAAATCACAAATACTCTTCTCTGTGTGCGTCCTGGTTGTTTAATATACTAGTGTCATGGTTTTTTGACATGCAGGGTCAGGGGAATGATGTTGACTACATTACGCCTACACGAGTCATTTTCGGGAGAAATGTTAAAGCATTACAAGTATCATGTGGATTCAATCATACAGGTGCCATACTGGAATCCATTTGAATTGTTGCTGCAACTTCCCCCGATTGTTTTTAATCATCTTTCTCACATTCTTTGGTATTTGATAGTCACTGTTTTTCAGTGCAAGAAAAATAAAACAATAACCTCACAGTTAGAAATATCAGACCCAATATTTTATACTGGGATGGAACTGAATGAATTTACTGTAATTGATCAGTTGTAATTGAAATTTCAAACAAAACAAAGATAGCAGTGGTTGAGCTTCAGGCTCTTGAAATATTGACTGTGTTGTGTGACGCGAAGAACTCATTAGCAGCAGTATGTATCCAGGACCTTGTCAAGTTATAGTATTCGCCTATATATTTGAGGCATTGTATATTGGACACATGAATCTGATCGAGAGATTAGGGTCTTTTTCTCTTCCTTGCCATTGCCATTGCCCTTGCCCGTTTTCATGTTTTTTTTAGCCTGCTCAATTTCGTGTAGAATGCTGCTGTATGCTATAAGGATGCTATAGTTGAAGAACCACAGCAGCAGATAATATTGATAAGAAAATCAATGTCTGGATGTTAGGTTACTTCTTAACTTATTGTTTTGTAATGGAAAAAGGGTGGGCTGGATTAAACCAGCGTAGCAGTCACCTGACCTAAAATGGTCTGACTTAGCCATAGTTTACCCGGCCGAGGAGGAAATATTGATTTATCACCACATCGCGAGCTTTGTCATTATGCCCCCACCCCCACCAAAGTGCAAGTTAAATTGGAGTCCCATCTTCCAACTATTTGGTCCCAAGTATCGAACTCAAACCGGTGTGAGAGAAGCAACCTTATGTTAGCTGCTCCAACCACTAGAACTACCACCTTGGTGGTCGTTTTAACTTATTGTTATTTTCGAATTGGGTTCTTCAACCGCAAGAATATTTTCTCCATCTCTGTACAAAATCCCAAACAATTCTTGACGTGAGGTCGCAAGGGGCCCAATTAAGACCCATTCATTGGATCTCAGCAGTTTATTTTCTTTACTGTAACGGTTGAACGGGCCATGTAAAAGATTAGAGTGATGGACCACCGAAAAGAATATCGGATCATATCCTCTTAAGTAATTTGAATGACTAAAGTGATTTTGGAATGTATTATGAGATGAAGGTACGCTGATCAGAAGGCAAACATTGTTCGAGCAGTTTGTGTTTTTGCTGGATGAATTACTTGATGAGCCAAAAAATGAGCGATTCCGTCCAGGAAAATGAAGTTGAGTCCGGAAAGAGTCTAAAAAATGACCACACCATGCCTCTGGAAGAGGAGGCAGCAGGCATGGACCCTAAGAAGACCAAGGATAGCCAGATGGTTACTACAACTTCCTGTTCCCTATCTGCTATCTCATCTCGACCCACTATTACACGAAAATGCCAAACAAAAAGGCCCATCTCAGCATGGGCGGAGCAACCATGGGTCACTTGACACATATCTTCTTTAAATTGGTTAGATTCTTATGACATTTTGTTAATTTGACCTCACAGTTTTAATTAAATTGCCCCTATTATGAAACAATTTTAAGAATATGCCCTCTTTATAATACTAAAATTATACTAATCATTGGTCAATGAATATAGATAATACTCATTCTATGTTTAAGAAGTTAGAATTTCAACATACTGTATTTTTTAATTAAGAATACCCTTTTGCATTCTTCTATCCATAATACATGAATATTGGGATACTTTTTCCTAATATCGCTTCATACGGGCACTCAATCACTAATAATTTTGAAGTAGTGATACATATTTATTTTTTATTAGAAAATAAAAAGAAAATCAAATATGTTTCTAAATATTGACTCCGCTATCAGTGATTCCTAGCTCTGCCCCTGCCCATCGGGTTACCAATAAGTGCTAAAGATTGCATAGAAATATGTTAAATATGCATAAAAGTCTTTAGAACTAATATATCGAACACAATCATCCATAAAATCAATCAATCAATCAAAATACCACAACCACGCTTATTTTCACAAATATTTATGCACTTGCACACGTGAACGTTAACACAATTATGTGAGTGAAATGTAAAAGTGTGTGTAGGAAGTGTGCTTTGTCCCTTCGGGGACATCTGATTAAAAAGGAAGTGTGCTTGCAAAAGAATTGGTTATGCATCTCATATTTTTCTGAACAAAAATAAAGTCCCGTAGTTTGAGATAAAATGTTGACCTTGATGCACATTCCCTTTGAGATTTAGGCATCGTTTGATAAACCTCTTAGCTTTTGGGATTGGATTACCAATCCTAAGGGACTCTCAAACCTTTGTTTGGTAACCAAAAAAATGTTCAGACTACTACTCCCATGGGATGAAAAACCGGCCCATAGGGGTATTCCTAATACCCTCGTGGAGATGGTATTCGTAATCCAGTCCATGGATTGATGATGGGAGAAGACAAAATTGACCTTGGTGAAAGAATTATTTGGGACCCTATGGAGTAAAAACTTAATTATGGTGCCTTAGGGACAATTTAATTATGACAATTTAGAATAATTGTAATAATCCGTGTCAGCTGACCTGCTAACTATTCACCTAACCACGCGGTCAAAAGGTTAACCTCATCAAGTTAACAACCGCTTTGATACCAACTATAACGATCTGTGCCAGCTAACCTGCTAATATTTCATCTAACCACGTGGCTCAAAAGGTTAATGTCAAATTATACATGCAGTTGGTGGTCGGAATCACTTATAAACCATACACTATTTCTTTTCTTTTCCAATGTGGGACTAATTGTCCCAAGGATGGGCTCTCACAATAATATGATTAGAATAACAATATCTTCGTAATGGTTCAAACGGATTAAAAATTGGAGCACTTTATTTTTTTTAAACTGTGATATATTAAAAAATATGGTTAAAAAATTAAGTACTCCAATTTTTAATCCGTTTGAATTATTGCGAAGATGTTATTTTACTAATCATATTATTCTAAAGGGTTATAATTAAATTTTGTCTCTAGAACTCTCGTAATTAAATTTCTCCTCTTTATTTGGGACTCTATGGAGTAGAAACTTAATTATGAGAGCCCTAGAGACAAAATTTAATTATGACCCTTTAGAATATATATGATCAGAATATTAAGATCTTCGCATCGATTCAAACAAATTGAAAATTTTGATTACTTAATTTTTTAACTATATATTTTAATATATAAAGGATTTTGGTTATTTATTGTTTTCTCGATTTGCTTTTGATGGATAGTGCATGGTGTTGTTATCCTTCAAATTTGTTTAAGGGCAAAAATGAAAATGTATACTATTAATCCAATCCTATCCCACATATGAAACAAACATGATTTTTTTTTTCGATTGGCATAAAAATTTTATTAATCTCTGCAAAATTACAAAGATTAAAAAGATGAGGACAGAAAGGAAACTAAAATTACTTAATCTCCAAACTACCCGATACCCAAACGCTGGTCCGAGACCAACAAAAAAGCCCTAAACACCCAAAAACTGAAACCCTACCACTCAAACCTTCACACTGTTTGAAACCATAAACGATCAGGATTGGAAACGCCGCTACCGTCACGCAGACCGCCATGAATCCACTGTATATTGCCGATCCCGAAAACGTCTCGAGCCGACCACAAACACCTCGCATCCCAACCATTACCTCCGCTGAAAGCCGCCAACAATGTCGCCGTCGTGCATCGCCACCGTGAACCTGCCACCTGAGGAACTACCACCGTTCAAGCTGCCTCCAAAAACCAAAACCACCACCGAACCCACCACTGAAACAAGCCCCTTCACCGTGAACCTCCATGCTGCCACCGAAACCTTGTCGCCGTCCTCCAATCTGCCACTCATAACCACCGACAGCCACCAATAATATCTGCAAAATAAAACCCTAACCCTAGGTCTAAGCCTCGCCTCTCCAAACCGCCATCAACACCACCTCTTCAATGATCCACACAACAACCTAAAACAGAGCCCAACCACCATCACAGTCCAGCGCCCCACCCGCAAACACAAAACCCCCACCACCACCAGCCACCAAAGCCGAATAAGCAGCGATGCACATTTGCACCCAACCACCAAACGATTAGAGCCAGGTCACTAGACGACGATAACCGCTATCGTCACGCAGATGCTTCGTCCACAACCTTGCCTTCGAAAGAGGTTGAATTCCCCGAGCGTAGGGCTAAGTCATTGTCAGCATAGATACCGGAAATCCGGAATCGTTCCCACAGAGAGAATCTCGATAGCTAAATGGGATTTGTTGATGCAAGTGTTCCGGGCGTTCAGACGGCCAACTATCGGTTTGCTTTGGAAAGTGATGAAAACTCTGGAACTTGATTTTAACTAGATTAGACAAGCGGCATGGCAATAGAACTACTATCGCCCGCAACTTAGGCCATCGAGCCATTCTCAACGAAAACTCGGTTGATTCGCACGGCTTAGGCTATCAATCGGAGGATTTAGCTATGAAACCATTAAAAGACTAGAAACAAAGTATGGAAAACAAGTGAGCTCTTTTTGTACTCTTGGCAAACACAAGCCGAGACATCGCTCACGGAACCATATGAGCGAGCATATGATCACCGGAGATTAACATCAACTAGTTTTGTTACATAAAGGCGAACCCTTCTCGTTTTTCATACCAAACTTCGAGCCGAGAGTTGAGAAGGCAAGAAAAACATAAGTCGCGAGACGATATTCGTCCCACGGCCAAGCCTTAACGACTACTCACGCGACATGAAAAGACTAGAAAGCTTGGCAAGTTTGGAAAACATAATTAACTGATGGAATCAAAAATAAACTTGATTTATAGAAGGATCTAGTCAAGAGCTACAACATTAATACTTGGAAAATTAAACGAAACCAAATACTTACTAGTGTTCTTGAAGAAATTGTAAAAGAGGAAAGCTTGGAGAAGACAACAATGGAGTTCTAAAACCTTGAAAAACTAAAAGTAATTGTTGCTAGGCTTTTATGAGAGAGAAGACCCCCTATTTATACAAAATGGGTTTCTCTCTCTTTAAAATATCCAAAAAGATGCCTAAAAAGGCAAAGATTCCATTAGTGGAAAGCCAAAAAGGGGATAAATATCTGGCCGACAAGCCTCCGTACCGATACTAATTAAGCAAAGTATCGATACCACATAGCTATCCTCAACAAATGTCATTTTCCACGTAGCAATCCCGTATCGATACTTAATAGGGCCGTATCGATACGGGATCCTCTGATCTCCCACGAGACAACATAGTATCGATACGCTAGTTCTCCGTATCGATACGGGATTGCTTCCTTCAGCAATCCAGGCCAGCCTCCTTGACTTGGCACCCGACGGCCCTTCAAACACACCCGATGGCTCCTTAGCTCACCCGACGGCTCTTCAAACACACCCGATGCCTCACTTTGGCACGAGTTCCATCGGGCATAATTGCTTGAACTCACTTGAAGGCTGGCTTAGCAATCAAAACACGCCTTCTTAGGGCGTTTCGCCTGCAACACAAAACAAAATACCTTACGAGCAATAACACATCAAAAAGACGAAAATAGTAAAAGAACGCCACAAGCGAGAGATCTTTAGCACCACGATCTTACAATCTTAGGTGCTAATCAGCAGACCGCCGTGAATCCGCTGTATATTGCTGATCCCAAAAACGTCCTGAGCCGGCCGCAAACGCCTCGCATCCCAACCATCACCACCGCTGAAAGTCGCCAACAATGTCGCCGTTGTGCATCGTCGCCGTGAACCTGCCACCTGAGGAACCACCACCGTTCAAGCTGCCTCCAAAAACCAAAATCGCCATCGAACCGACCACTGAGACAAGCCCCTTCACCGTGAACCTCCATGCTACCACTGAAACCTTGCCGCCGTCCTCCAATCTGCCACCCTTAACCACTGACAGCCACCAATAATACCTATAAAATAAAACCCTAACCCTAGGTCTAAGCCCCGCCGCACCAAACCGCCATCAGCCGCCTCTTCAATGATCTACACAACAACCTAAAACAGAGCCCAACCACCATCACAGTCCAGTGCCCCACCCGCAAACACAAAACCCCCGCCACCAGCAGCCACCAAAGCCGAATAAGCGGCGATGCATGCTTGCGCCCAACCACCAAACGATTAGAGCCGGGCCACTGGACGACAATAATCGCTGGGGAGAAGAGGATCACCGCAGCAGAAGACGCGAGATCGATACCAAGTCGTTAGGCAAAACTGAAAACGCTTAAGAGCTGAGATTAGAGGAGAGATCTCGCGACCCCACCACCCACCGTCACCGCTGCACCTACCCGTTAGGAAACTGAAAACCCCCAAAAAGTCTCCGACGGATGAGCGGCGACGGACGAAGATGCGAAGCCGACGAGGAAGAAAGTGAAACAAATGGTTGGAAAAGCAGCAACACGGCAAGGGGAAGGAAGAAAAGGCAAAAAGGGAGAAAAAGGGGCGCCCGGGGGGAGGAGGGAAGCGGCGCCCCCCACCCCAGCCAGAAACCCTAAAGAAAGTAGAAAAGACGATTTGTTAAGAGAGAGAGAGAAAGGAGAATTTCGAAATCCCTCACTTTCGTTTCTCTTGCTCAAAACAAACATGATATTAATAATCTCATCATCTAATTCTATCCCAAACAAATAAGGAAGTTATCAATCTGATAAGCACCCGAGAATGCAATGTAGGGTGCGCTAGGTCTCTAGTTTAGTCTAATTTCATTGTTAATTTAGTTGTTTTCTTTTACTTTTGCGTGTAAAGGTGTTTTCAAGTCTTGACAGGAAAATTGTGCAAATAAGCCGTCATCAGCACCATGGATGGCACTTGAGTGCAATCAAGGCCCAAAGCTTGTCAAGATTATTCAAGGTTCAAAAGTGACCAAGTTCGGAGTCATCGGAATCAAAGCTAAAGCGTTCAAGGACCCGTCGGCTCGAGAAAGCAAGACAAGAATCAAAGAGCAAGTGTTGGACACTAACCAAACATTTCCCAATCGTTACCGAGCTTCTACGCCATCATGCAGCAGCCTTGAAGCCACCTCTCGGTACCAATACTAATTATTTATTCCAATTGGTACCAAAAAGGTACCTAACAAGTCAAGACTGAAGTGATCAGTCAAATGCCAGTGGATCCATCTCGGCATCGATGGTAAATAATTAATTCAATCGGTACCGAAGTATTATATTCAGTCAACACCGAGATGTTCCCAGCGGCTGCCTTTGTCAACTTCGGCATCGATTGGAAAAAAAGGAGACATCGGTACCGAGCCGATTATCTGCTACAGCCACTAAGCCACTCGACACCGATGAGAAATTTTTTAGACATCGGTACCGAGAGCTTATCAGCATTTTAAGGCCATTGCCATCGGTACCGAGAGCTTACGAGGGAATTTTTGGATCTTTTGAGAAATATTCCGTGCGCGCACTTGGGGCCTATAAATACCCTGTGATGTGTCATTGTACAAGGAGAGAATAGAATAGCTTTTTTTTATAAACACGTAGGAAATTAGATTTGTACTCGTTTTTAGATCTAGAGCTAGATTTGAATTGTTCTTCATGTTCTTGAGTGTTCTTATTTTTTCAGCTCTTTATTTCTGCATTTCCAACTCTAGTAAGTAAGTTTTGACTCTTGTCTCTTTAATTAAAGTTGTTTAAATTCTCCCGATCTATCTTTCTAGCTAGTTTATTTCTAGTGTTGTGTTTACACTTATGATAAGTAGATTTTTGCTTGCTCTTATCTTTTTAGATATGTGTGAGTAGTTTCATAAGGTTGGATCATGGGGTGACTAGCATCCCATGACTTGAGTAAAAATTGCATTTTTCACCAAAAAGTTTGCAACTTTGTTTGGGAAATTGATGTGGGGCTTGGATTCGTTTGTCAAATTACCGAGGTGATAACCTCCTTGATCATGTGTAGGTGAGAGCTTCGCCTACTCACCACACATGATGCTTGGAGCTCGGTCGCTCGAGGTGTTTGCTAAATGGATTCTATAGCTAGCTTGATTTTCGGACCTTCTTATCTTCCGGGTAAAACCGTGTATTGGGGTGAAAGATGTGGTTTTGCTTGAGTCGTGGGGGCTAGTAATTCCTAGACCTAACCTTCCTTTTATCTAGTTTATTCTCGTTTAATTTAGCCTTTTTACTTTCCACCGCATACGAAAAACCAAGTTGGCTGACTAAAAGCCGGAAACCATACTTACATCTACAATCCATCAAGCCGTATTAGTTATCTCTGTGGGTACGATCCCGGACTTCCGGATTTATTATGCTTCAATCGGACGCTTATACCCTACGCTTGGGGTGACCTCTCTTTTGATACATCGAGAAGTACGAAGCACAATCCCATCTCATTACCAATTTCAATCCTAATCCTATCTCCTTACGAATTTCACCCATCTATCCCCGTTATCAAACGAGGCCATAATACTTTAGCAACCCATCCATTCAAATGAGAATTTCTGATACTTGTCACCCGATAGAGAGAAAACATGAAGGATTTAGTTTGGTAGTTGTAGAGACCCGTATTTTTGGGCCATATTTTTTTAAAGAAATATTATAATTATCGAGCAAGGGCGTAAATTGTGGAAATTCGAATAATAGCGTAGTTATTTAGATTTGGGGGTTAATGTGATAGAATGTGGAAGTTTGGGTGTAAGGATAATATGTGTGTGCATGTAGATAATGGTGTGGCTAGTTGTAGGGGAAAATAATTCCCCCTTTCTTTTTCTTCATCTGCCGACACCCACACACACACATCACAACCCCTCCCTCTCTCCTGCGTCCTCTCGCTCTCTCTGCTCTCCCTCCGAACAAAAAAAAAAGAAACTCTCTCTTACCTTCTCTCCTCGATTTCATCTACTTGGGGCGTGATTCCGGACAAAGTCCAAGAATTAATGTTGTTCAACGGAGCACGGGCTTCCTATCTATCCAAGAAAAATTACGATCGGGCCACGTGGGAACTTGGTTGACTTGGTCAAACGGTTGGGTTTTGCTCAAAACCCATGAGGTAGGGATTTCTTACTCTCGTTATACGTTTATACGGTGTTTATGTACTTAGATCGTGCATTGTTTCGTTGCTTGAGGTGGTTTCTTCCATTTCCGAAAATCAGCAGAATAGGGCCTGCGTTTTTGGGGTTTTACGCCTTCTTAAACTCAGATTTGAATTTTGGTTCCTTCGTATGTAATAGAGTAGACTTAGAGCTCGTTTTAATGCCGCAAGAATCACCCGAAACCGTTGAGAATTGAATTTCTGGTGATTTTTAGAAAACTGGTCTGCAATCTGTCTCGTGTTCTGGATTTCAGCCCACTTCGAACGGACATAACGTTCTCGTCCGATGTCCGTTTTATGCAAACTTTATATTGAATCGAAGGTCTTGAAGTCAGTTTTCCATTGCCACCGGAATCGCCTTAAAAGTCTTAGTACACAGAAAGTTATGATCATTTGAGTGGAGGTGTGTCGGTCTGCCAATGTCTGCTGGCTATTCCTAAGTTGTATTCGTTCCGTGTTATGACTCCCTATATGATTAGAACATGTTTAAGTCACTCTCGAGTATGATTACTTGTGTCTTAAAGAGACTCGTACCCTCGTGCCTCGTCTTGTTGAGTTCCCTAGGTTCATTTGGCACTCGTTTTATAATATTCTCGTTTGGAACCTAGCCGGTGATGTGCCGTGGAATCATTATGGGTTCGATACGTGGCATAGGGCGTTGTGATAGATTTAGAGGAATAACGTGGACTTAAAATATTTATCAATGCACAATAGGGCATGCTTATGGGTTTGCAATAAATTGTTGATGATGTATGAACGAATGTGACCTTGGGAAAATGTTGTCTTTTTGAATACGGATTGGTATTGCCATGTGATTGATTAAATGGCTTTGGATTCAATTGAATGATTTGATATTTGTGAAATGAAAACGTGGAATGAATGTGGATGACAAATGGTCATTAAGAGAACTTTCAGGGCTCTTAAGTGAGTAAATGCCTGGCAGGAGCTAAATGCTCATATCGTATGTTTTCAGGGCTCTTAAAAGAGTAAATGCCTGGCAGGAGCTAAATGCTCATATCGTATGTTATCAGGGCTCTTAAGTGAGTAAATGGATGGCAGGATCTAAATGCTCACATCGTATGTTTTCAGGGCTCTTAAGTGAGTAAATGCCTGGCAGGAGCTAAAATGCTCATATCACTTGTCTTCAGGGCTCGTTATCGAGTAAGTGCCTGGCAGGAGCTTTGGCTCAGACTTTTAATGACACGTAATTGGTTTATGAAGTTAATGTGAGGATTTTGGTTTTGGTTAAAGGATTTTGATGAAAATCCTCCGGTATTCAGCCCGAATCAACGGAGCTCGGCCTACAATGGTCTTGAGTTTTCTTTGAATTGTTTTGAAATCAAAAGGAAGGGTTTTGTAATGAAGGAATTTGATGATGATAAATGCGGACACGAGAAAGATTATAGTATCGTACAATGAATGATAAGATGAATTTGAATTGGTTATAGTCTAATGTGGATTGACATGAGTTTATTAACGTATCTAGTCTTAGAGGAAAACAGTCAGTGGTATCTATGTGAAGTCTAGAATCTTTTGACGATAGTGTGCGGCTCGTTGGTAAACGTTCGTACTTTGAGCGTATCTGTCAATATTCACTCATTCATAGTGCATGATTCATTATATTTACATATAGCTTGAGTATAGATTTCTCTACTGGGCTAGTGTAGCTCAACCTATCATTTTCAGGTAAAAAAAAAAGCAAGGAAGTTGGCATGACGTGCATCTCGTGCTTGTAGATCATGGGTTTCAAAGGTATAGAGGGGCGATTTTATGCTTTTACCTTGAAAGATGTATTTTTGAAGGATGATCTTTGTAAACGGTAATATTAATTTGGTAACTTGTATAACTTGGGACATTGAGCCCGGATTGTAATATTTGTTTTTAATTTGAGAACTGGGGAAAGAATGTTATTTGGGTATTACCTGTACTCCAGTGAGGATTTTATTTATCTCAAATGGTTATTATTTATGTTGAAAATCGAGGGCGTGACAACTTGGTATCAGAGCATAGGTTTAGAACACCTAGAGACCGTGGGGAGACTTTTTAGTCTCATGGGTTCAAAATCCGCTGCATACTTTTTACAAAACACACGTGTGCTTGCATGAATGAGTCGGTACATCATTGAGATGTCGCATTTTGTATTATGGTCGAGTGACATTGAGTTGTTGACCTGCATTGGGAAGTTGGAGGCTTGGACCTCATTGTAGTGATTGTGATTGTGGCCATGTTGACGTGTGAAGCAAATATAAGATAGCATGTGTTAAAAGGGATGGAATCTTGATATGACTTATGAGATGAGTGTTAAATGTGTTTTTAATTGAATTGCTTGGATTATGTGTTAAGTTTCAAATGTGTTAAGTTAAGTCTGTGTGAGATAAACTGTATAGGGTATAAGTATATGGTGAGTAATATATGCATTGGGAATTGAGTTAGTGCGTGTCTTGAATGTGTTTGGAAAGGTAAAGGCGTGTTGTGGTGATAACTGTGGTTGGTTATTGTAGTGGTAGTTATTGAGACAGTTAATATAAGCATAGGTAGGGCAAGTCGAACCTACATAGGAGATATAAGTATCTAAAGTTGAGATAGGAAAATGAGGGTTATAGGTAGGGTGTCGGGATGCTATATGTGTCTTCTGGACACCCAGGCGACTACCGATGAGATCCAGTTGGAAGAGGCGTTTGATCACCGCTCCTTCTAAATGGAAGTCTCGGAAAGTCAATTGGACCCTAGGATTGTGTATATGGGTTAGATCTCTAGGCTTGAGATAGATGGCTCTACGTAGGAATTTCGTAGAAAAGGGAAGTGTTATGGTGTCGTAGTTTTCATTGTTGAGGTGAATGTCATGGTGGTGTCATTTTGATAGGATGGTAAAAACAAAAAAAAAACAAAAAAATAGTGATAGCATGGTGTGAAAAAAAAAAAAAAAGACTTGAGGTGATAGATTTGAGAGGGACTAATGTTTAAATAGTGGTAGTGATAGCAGTGATGGTGATGAGAATAGTGTGGTTGATATTATTGAGGTTGAGTGCATTTGTGATAAATATCTTCGAGGAAAATTGATGTCGTTATGACTACATAGTTGAGAGAAGAAATTTATGAGCTGTGAAACTTATGGTGAGCGGAACTGTCAGAAGATATTGGTGTGAGAGAATTGATTCTTAGTTGATGAAGTAGTTGGAATATTAGAATGTGATGAGAAGTATAGACATGTTGTTTGCAACCTCGATGTCTTGTTGGTATTTAGGAACGAGTCTATCAATTTGTTTGTACTTGTATTGGTGTTTAAATTTTAGTATCGAGATAATCAATAGTAGTGGAAGTTCGTTAGTGCAACTATTGCACACATTGTGTAGCTATTTGGGTGATGAAATGCCGTGTGATTGTAAAGTTGATAGAGAAATGATTAATATTGATGTGTATTTGTTATGTGATATTTGAGATTGTGAAAATAGGAAACATGTGACTTGAGTAGACTAATTGACGAGAGTATTCGAGATTGATGGGTGAACAGAAAATGTAAAAGGTATTATGAAGGTTAAAAGAACGAGATTACCATTGAGCTTTCTAGAGCCATGAAAAGTGAAGTATTGGATACTTTGTGAGTCCGTTGGGTACTTTGTGAGTTGGTGAGTCTGTTAATGCGTGGATGTGTCTGATGTTGTGTAAGCTATTAAATTGTACCGTGGGTTTGTTGAAATATTTCGTGAATGAAATGTGCTGTTGTTTAGCTTTAACCTACATGTTTGATTTGTTATGTGATCTCAATGCGTGAAACTTGTTTTTAGTATATGATGTAGAATAAACAGTGATGCTTATGTGGGTAATTACTACGAGTGTATGCCTTTCTTGAGTAGCAGCAACGATGTTTGGAGAACTGGGTTTAAGAAAATAGTGGATTGATAGTTTACCAGAATGGTTTTAATGTGTCTTGTGAAGAATTATGTAGAAGGGACGCATTACAATAGAAGTGAATTTGGATTTCCGAAAATAGAAACCGATAGTGATTCAGAGTGGGCTAGGGAATGTGAAGTAGTGTTGGATTCTTAGTTGTGTTTGAATGTTAAATGGACGAAAAAGCGTTTGAGATTTGTGCAGAGTTGATATAAAGTTGTGTTGGTAAACAGAAATGTGAGTTAGAGATGAAGGTTGACGATTTTTGTTAGGTGTGTTTCGTCGTACCAAGGGAGGTGAACCATGTCTTTAAGAGAGGGAAGTGGGTAGCGAGGTGCGTGAAATAATTTGAGATTGTTAAAGGGAATGGTGCAGTTGTCTATTACTAGTGGTATTGATAAAATTGAATCGGTTGTGAGGTGTGTTAATTTTTGGAGACGAAAGAGGTATTAATAGCTTTGAGATGTGAGACGTTTAACTAGGGTGAGTTGGTGTTAAAATTGAGCAAATGGTGATGATCATTATGTAATCAAATTATTGGGTTTTGGGTTTCTTGGTTTTATTACAGTGGAGAGTATTTGGGTATTCAAAAAAAATTATTGAAGGATTGATCTATCAGTTGGTGTTGGGAAGATGAAACTTAGAGTATTAGAATTATAGTTTTTATAAGCAGTTTAGTATGTCCTAGAAAGTTCGAAAGATACTTAGCCGAATGAGTCGCAAAGAATGAGAATGTGGAATTTGGAGTTTAGAGAACGTCGAGGTAACCACTTGTCGGATATTGGTGTGATTGTCTTGTAGATATGTAAGAACTAGAATTCTTGTACTGACGTTAGGACTTGAGAGTCTATTAAGGTTAAAATTTGATAAAGATGATGGAAGCTTGTGACTGAATATTGAGTGCTAGGACCATATTGTTAGTGAGGGTTTTTGCAGGGCAATCAACATGAGAAAATGTCTACGTAGAGAAGGAAGAATGAGGTTTGGGTTATGAAATTGTGATATGAGGTCTGGTATAGTGATTGGTAGTTCGGTTGGAATCGCTTTAGCAAATTTCGGGGACGAAATTTTTTTTAAGGAGGGTAGGATGTAGAGACCCGTATTTTTGGGCCATATTTTTTTAAAGAAATATTATAATTATCGAGCAAGGGCGTAAATTGTGGAAATTCGAATAATAGCGTAGTTATTTAGATTTGGGGGTTAATGTGATAGAATGTGGAAGTTTGGGTGTAAGGATAATATGTGTGTGCATGTAGATAATGGTGTGGCTAGTTGTAGGGGAAAATAATTCCCCCTTTCTTTTTCTTCATCTGCCGACACCCACACACACACACATCACAACCCCTCCCTCTCTCCTGCGTCCTCTCGCTCTCTCTGCTCTCCCTCCGAACAAAAAAAAAAGAAACTCTCTCTTACCTTCTCTCCTCGATTTCATCTACTTGGGGCGTGATTCCGGACAAAGTCCAAGAATTAATGTTGTTCAACGGAGCACGGGCTTCCTATCTATCCAAGAAAAATTGCGATCGGGCCACGTGGGAACTTGGTTGACTTGGTCAAACGGTTGGGTTTTGCTCAAAACCCATGAGGTAGGGATTTCTTACTCTCGTTATACGTTTATACGGTGTTTATGTACTTAGATCGTGCATTGTTTCGTTGCTTGAGGTGGTTTCTTCCATTTCCGAAAATCAGCAGAATAGGGCCTGCGTTTTTGGGGTTTTACGCCTTCTTAAACTCAGATTTGAATTTTGGTTCCTTCGTATGTAATAGAGTAGACTTAGAGCTCGTTTTAATGCCGCAAGAATCACCCGAAACCGTTGAGAATTGAATTTCTGGTGATTTTTAGAAAACTGGTCTGCAATCTGTCTCGTGTTCTGGATTTCAGCCCACTTCGAACGGACATAACGTTCTCGTCCGATGTCCGTTTTATGCAAACTTTATATTGAATCGAAGGTCTTGAAGTCAGTTTTCCATTGCCACCGGAATCGCCTTAAAAGTCTTAGTACACAGAAAGTTATGATCATTTGAGTGGAGGTGTGTCGGTCTGCCAATGTCTGCTGGCTATTCCTAAGTTGTATTCGTTCCGTGTTATGACTCCCTATATGATTAGAACATGTTTAAGTCACTCTCGAGTATGATTACTTGTGTCTTAATGAGACTCGTACCCTCGTGCCTCGTCTTGTTGAGTTCCCTAGGTTCATTTGGCACTCGTTTTATAATATTCTCGTTTGGAACCTAGCCGGTGATGTGCCGTGGAATCATTATGGGTTCGATACGTGGCATAGGGCGTTGTGATAGATTTAGAGGAATAACGTGGACTTAAAATATTTATCAATGCACAATAGGGCATGCTTATGGGTTTGCAATAAATTGTTGATGATGTATGAACGAATGTGACCTTGGGAAAATGTTGTCTTTTTGAATACGGATTGGTATTGCCATGTGATTGATTAAATGGCTTTGGATTCAATTGAATGATTTGATATTTGTGAAATGAAAACGTGGAATGAATGTGGATGACAAATGGTCATTAAGAGAACTTTCAGGGCTCTTAAGTGAGTAAATGCCTGGCAGGAGCTAATGCTCATATCGTATGTTTTCAGGGCTCTTAAATGAGTAAATGCCTGGCAGGAGCTAAATGCTCACATTGTATGTTTTCAGGGCTCTTAAGTGAGTAAATGCCTGGCAGGAGCTAAATGCTCATATCGTATGTTTTCAGGGCTCTTAAGTGAGTAAATGCCTGGCAGGAGCTAAAATGCTCATATCACTTGTCTTCAGGGCTCGTTATCGAGTAAGTGCCTGGCAGGAGCTTCGGCTCAGACTTTTAATGACACGTAATTGGTTTATGAAGTTAATGTGAGGATTTTGGTTTTGGTTAAAGGATTTTGATGAAAATCCTCCGGTATTCAGCCCGAATCAACGGAGCTCGGCCTACAATGGTCTTGAGTTTTCTTTGAATTGTTTTGAAATCAAAAGGAAGGGTTTTGTAATGAAGGAATTTGATGATGATAAATGCGGACACGAGAAAGATTATAGTATCGTACAATGAATGATAAGATGAATTTGAATTGGTTATAGTCTAATGTGGATTGACATGAGTTTATTAACGTATCTAGTCTTAGAGGAAAACAGTCAGTGGTATCTATGTGAAGTCTAGAATCTTTTGACGATAGTGTGCAGCTCGTTGGTAAACGTTCGTACTTTGAGCGTATCTGTCAATATTCACTCATTCATAGTGCATGATTCATTATATTTACATATAGCTTGAGTATAGATTTCTCTACTGGGCTAGTGTAGCTCAACCTATCATTTTCAGGTAAAAAAAAAAAGCAAGGAAGTTGGCATGACGTGCATCTCGTGCTTGTAGATCATGGGTTTCAAAGGTATAGAGGGGCGATTTTATGCTTTTACCTTGAAAGATGTATTTTTGAAGGATGATCTTTGTAAACGGTAATATTAATTTGGTAACTTGTATAACTTGGGACATTGAGCCCGGATTGTAATATTTGTTTTTAATTTGAGAACTGGGGAAAGAATGTTATTTGGGTATTACCTGTACTCCAGTGAGGATTTTATTTATCTCAAATGGTTATTATTTATGTTGAAAATCGAGGGCGTGACAGTAGTCAATGCCTGATATTTAGGTGTTTGCTGAGTTTGGTATATTTGTGTGTGTAAATGTTTGTTAAAATGTGTATTAGGATAAAAATGGGTCCTACAAGTATGTGTTAGACATTGTTAAAATAGGAGTGTGTTAGAATATCCACAATGAGTTTGATAAATTTGTGTGTTAAAATGTTTGTTAATTAGGATTAAAAAAAAATGGGTCCCACAAGTGTGTATTAAGAGTAGGGGACATTTATATTTTATAGTTGGAATTTGAATCATAGAAGTGGGATCCACTTATTATTTGCTAGCATAGTCGTCAAATTTGGCCCACATGCTAGCAAACTACTCCCTCCGTCCCCTTTTAAGTGTCCTGCTTCGTAATTCCAACTTATTAAAAATACATCATCATTATACCTTTCACAGCAACTTTTTCCTCCACTTTCCCTACTTACCCATCATTATTACACTTTTACTCACTTACTTTTCAAAATGAAATCTACTTTTAGGGACAAAATAGACAATGCATCAACTTTTACCCACTAACTTTACAAAATAGACATTTATTAAGGGACAGCCCAAAATGGAATACTGGACTCTAAATAAGGGATGGAAGGAGTACAAGATTTAACACACTTTAATTAGCACACAAATTAATACAAGTATTGTGCCACGAAAAATACATTTTTGTTTGCTAAGTCTTAAGAGCATCTCCAGCCTTGACCCAAATTTTTACCCAAATTTGGGTCAAATTTTGGGTCAAAACCCATTTTGGGTTAGGCTCACTCCAATGACAAAATGATTCATTACCCAAATATATTGTTTTTTATGCTTTCAATAGTATTTCCCTCCATTTTTTTCCAACTACATCTCCTAATTTATTTCCCTCCCATTTTTTTTCCCCTTTTGAAAACAAATCTTCCTCTCAATATTTTCTTATCTGGACAAATTCTTACCCGATATATGTTGGAGAGATTGGTTCATTTCTCACATCAACTAGACAATGGAGCCTTCTAAATATTCTGCATTTTCTTCTTCTTCATCATCATCCTCTTCTGATGATAGTGATGAAGAAATAGCCATAGCCACACTTGTAGGTCTCTATGAGGCAAATAATGGCTTAATGCTAGAAATGGTGAGAGAAAATACAAGAAAACGCAAGCAATGGGGTGGCTCTGTTCCGGGACGGAAATACTACCGACGCGAAAGAGTAGCGGGTCACGATCGGCTAGTTGCGGATTATTTTGCCGAATATCCAGTTTTCTCGCCATCGGTATTTCGCAGACGCTTTCAGATGAGACGTGATCTATTTGTGAGGATTCTGAATGCTATTGAAGAACATAATCCCTACTTTG
Organism: Rhododendron griersonianum; assembly: GCA_018127125.1. Classification (NCBI taxonomy): domain Eukaryota; kingdom Viridiplantae; phylum Streptophyta; class Magnoliopsida; order Ericales; family Ericaceae; genus Rhododendron; species Rhododendron griersonianum. The sequence goes on along the minus strand of CM030797.1, from coordinate 32,207,328 downwards.
TTCAAAAGCTAGATGCATGCCAGGTACGTGGACTATCCTCCCTTCAAAAAATGACATCCTCAATGAGAATGCTCGCCTATGGAATGCCGGCTGATGCGACTGATGAGTACTTACGTTTAGGAGAAAGCACTACAATTGAATGCTTCAACCATTTTTGTCAATCGATTATCGAAAAATTTGGTGATGTGTATTTAAGATCTCCAACGGCAGATGACGTTAGTAAATTGCTTGCTGTTGGGGAGGCTCGCGGATTTCCCGAAATGTTAGGAAGTTTGGACTGCATGCATTGGGAGTGGAAGAATTGTCCGACGGCATGGAAAGGTGCCTATTGCGGTCATGTTAAAAAACCTACAATGATTCTTGAAGTCGTTGCTTCTTATGACTTGTGGATTTGGCATGCCTTTTTTGGAATGCCGGGATCCCACAACGATCTCAATGTCTTAGATCGTTCTCCTCTTTTTGATGAACTTGTCCAAGGGAGAGCTCCTCCCGCTAATTACTCTATCAATGGACATGCCTATAATATGGGATACTATCTAGCGGACGGCATATATCCTCAATGGGCAACATTGGTTCAAACTATTTCGTCTCCTCAAGGAGCCAAAAAACAGCACTTTTCGATGATGCAAGAGTCAACAAGAAAGGGTGTGGAGCGGGCATTTGGGGTTCTGCAAGCACGATTTGCAATCATAAAAGGAAATGCTTGGGAAAATCATGAAGACGTGCATTATTTTGCACAATATGATCATCGAGGATGAGGGAGAGAGTTGTACTGATTTTACTTATACATCAGAGAGGAACCAACCAGTGGCAATTTCGCGGGAACGTGATGATAATTTTGAATCATTTCTATCTCGTCATGTCGGAATTAGAAACAAGGATGCTCATCACACTCTCCGCAATGACTTAGTTGAGCATCTTTGGCAACGACATGGAGAGATGTAGTTTGGAAGTTCTCAAATTGGTAGAAGTTTGGAAGTTTTGGTTAAGAAAATAATGTGTCTTGCAGCTATTAGTGATCTGTCATTATTGTTTGACTGCTATACATGATCCTATTTTGCTACTTTATGTGGAATACGTCGTTGTCTTTTTGATTGTGCAATAGCTTATTGTTTTTGGTTTTGAAGTAAAAAAGCCAAGTCAAAACCAAAGCTTTCAGATTCCTGACTAAAATATGTGGGATCTTTCTGTATTCATTCAAATACCCTATTAGTCCTTTTTTTTTTGGGTTAGGGATGCCAATTGTATCCTAGTTTCCTAAGCATTACAAAAGAGACATGGAACTAGTATACAGTAGCAGCAAGTAATCTGCAGCAGAAAACAGCAGCCTTAACAGAAGCAATAACAGAACAGCATATCACCTATTAGTCTTTTGCTTTTTCACTAACAAGAGCATGGACCTTGACTAAACAAGGAAATATCTACCACCTAAACCTTACAGTGGTGATGTGGAGGGCAGGTTTCTCAACCAAAACACCAAACCTGTCCCATTCTATCACCACCACTCCTGCTAGAAACACACAAAAAAAACTCTAAAAGAGGTAGTCAGTAACACATTAGAAGTTCTCTTGTTGATTAGTTACTTACAATCACTTTCAAGCCAATGTACAGGACTTACAAAAAAATCTGACTTGATCCATGAAGTTGCATTTTTCTTTCTTTCGACTGCTAGATTCAACACTTCCTTGACTGAGCCGGTGGTGTTGATATCAGTATCGGATGTTCTGAGGGGAGTGATGTTTGTTAGTGATTGGACTACTAGTCTGGTCTGAGCCAAGTCATCTTGGAGATTGAAAAACCTGTCAATGGTTGGTTGTGGATCGTCCCCGTTTGATGAATGAAACTGAGAGTACGTGCTGAAAGAAGGGGTATATGGGTTAGTGAGATAGCACCTGAATTAGCCAAAGTTTGTAACTTCTCACCAAAAAGGAAAAAGAAAATCTACTACAGTACCCCAAAAACAGAAACATGTAGTACATGTACTTGACGCCACTGCCCTTGCAAACAATCTTATGTTGGCTATAGTGCGAAATAACATTGCCCAGCTGGAATCTAGACTAGAACAGGAAAAAAGAAAAAGAAAGTGATGTTGGATAAAAGGGACAGTGTGCCAGAGCTTCATTGACACATAATGACATAACCGACAAGAATGCAACATTTCGTTCTATCTCACCCACACTTACTTTATTTCCTTGCAAAGGATAAATTCTCAGTTCAAACTTAAGTTGACTGTGCAAGTATTGAGTTTCCTAATTATCTGTATTCCACTGATAGTCGGCTCTTCCTGTCTATAGGGATGCAACTTCCTAGCTTGAATCCAAGTTCATTGTTGTACCAAGTAAAGTGCATACTTGGGGCAGTTTCTCCAAGGTAGTCCTAAAATTATTGATTGATAATGTCCCTTGCACATATGATATGTTTACATGGTAATGTGCAGAGCAACTTGTTTAGTCCCAAAATCCCAACCACATAGAAGGCAGTACAGAAATCTGATTCAACTCAGTTTGATGCGTATGTTACATGGAAAAAATCAAAAATACTCCTTGTGGGAAGATATTTAATAAATCAAGTGGATATAACGAAAAGCAATAGACCAAAAGTCCTATTGCAATTGTCGGAACCAGAAATGGAAAATGTACTGGAATAAAGGGTGCACAAATGATTTGCCCAGATCTCCAACAAAAAAGGTAGTCTATTTTTGAAGTTCATTGAACTGAATAGAGAAGTCTATGGAAAGGAAAAAAAGAGAGTAGGAAACTGACATGTGTCTGAACTCACATCCGGTAACGCCCTCAGTATGTGAATCACTCAGATAAGCTATCACACTGTGGTATGTTCACTAGAATCAGTAGTTACTTTATTTTACCCATATCAGCTGAGCAAAGAGGCTAAGATCACTGTCACTATCCGCAAAACAATTCCACAGTTGCATAAAACATCCAGTAAAATGGACTAGTTAGCTCTATAATATACTGAAATGCATCAATTCCTCTCATAACCAAAGGACTACGCTTGTCCAATGCCACTGTCATTAACAAAAGGACAGGAAAAGGTGGCCAAATGCTAATTCGCCGGTCCAACAAAAATACATGCATATCCTAACTTCTAACAGACACAACCCATAGTCTTAAAACAGGTACAATCGAAACATATGTAGACGGCAAGAGGACCCGGGGAATATAACCCTACCAAAACATAAAGCCATTAAAGCATCCCAGTTCGAGCAATGATTTGTTGTTGACGCTGCTCGTAGTAGGCTCTCTGCATAGGAGTTAAGTTTGACATGTCCATTGACATTTTGATATGATCCTCCTTCCTTTGCTCCCTTTCATTCTTTTCTGCCAAGTAGTGCCGCCGTGCCTCCCTATCCTCGGCCTTTTTTTGACGATCAGCAGCTTTTTGTTGCTCTCGCTCAATACCTCGCGAGGAGATACCAGCCAAGACATTTATTATTTGACTCTGGTTTGCTGCCATTTGATCAAACTTAACATCATCTGTAAGCTCCAAAAAACGGCTCTATTTTTTAGTTGGCAATTCCATTGACAAAACGCTTTTTTTGTGTATCCCATTCTTTATTGAGTTGTAATTTCTTTTATCTTTTCTAAGCGTAGCAAGTCTGTATAAGAGTAGAGTGGAAGGAATCTTTATTTGTAATAGAGAGTGAGTGAATCGAGCTAAAATGGAATGGATTGATCGGGTTATCAACCGGAGCATCCTGCCTTAATAAGGCAAGATTTGGGAGCGGAACAAGAAAATAAATACTGACTCTTTTCGGCTGCTAGGGCAAGGGAAAAAAAAGCGGCAGACTTGCCTTTGAATATAAAAGAAGCAACGAAAAGGTAGTAGGTAAGATGTGGGTTTAAGTTAACCAACGAAAAAGAGGCCAGGCAGTAGAAAAATGATTTGTTTTCTGAAGTTCAAACATAGAGAATGAAGTCTACTTTGTATCTTGGAGTTCCAATCCAATTGTTGGATCACTGAAGCGACAATCAATCTCCAAGAAGTATTCACAACTTTATTTCAACAATCTTAAAGTTGTTTTTCGGTGGATTTCCGAAGAATTGTGGAAGGCTTGTGGATTCAAGGCAGCGGCAATCAAGCACTGGGTGTGGTGAACGAGCGATTCGGCAATTAGGTCTTAGGGCGATTGTGAGGATTCAAATCGTGGGGTAAGATTACTTGTAACTACACAATGAGTTTTTATAGTGCTTGATTCCTTCCCGTGGTTTTTTCTCGTTTAGGGTTTTCCACGTATATCCTTGTGTTCATCGTTTATTATTTTTCGATTCCGTTTATTTTGCTTGATTGAGTATTTAAATAGCGAAAAAGGAATTTTCAATTGGTATCAGAGCGGGTCGCTCGTAATCTGTAGGAAGTTTTTCCTGAGCGGATCTTTAATTATGATGAACATGGATATGAATACGAACCACTCTTCCAGTCGTATACCGATTCTGGATAGTGAAAATTTTGATTATTGGAAATCAAGGATAAAAGCTATTATGAGATCAGTCGATGAAGAAATCTGGAATTCATGTATCGATGGATACGTATGTCCTGTGAAAACCGTAGAAGGGAAAGAGGTTTCAAAGTTAACTTCTGAGTTGTCTGTCAAAGAAAAGGCAAAGCTACAAGCAAATAATCGAGCCTTGGATATTTTATTCACTGCTGTAGATGTGAATGAGCATTGTAAGATTGCCAACTGTGAAATTGCGAAAGAAGCGTGGGATATTTTAGTAACCTGTCATGAAGGAACCTATGTGGTCAAACAATCGAAGCTACAAAGGCTTACAACTGAGTTTGAGATGATCAGAATGGATGAAGATGAGACATTCAATCAATACTACTCAAGGCTGATCTCCATTGTCAACAGTTGCGAAACCCTAGGTGAGCCTATTCCTCCTTTTCGAGTTATTAAAAAAATTTTAAGGTCTTTGCCTGAAAGGTTTAAAACGAAAGTCATTATGCTACAAGGAAAACGGAAACTTTCAGAAAAATCTATTGAGGAAATTGTTGGTATTCTTCAAACGTATGAAGCAGATATGTTGCAATCTGAATCTCACAAATCAAAAATAAAACCTTTGGCTAAGTCGATTGTTTTTTCTAGTTTTCAAAGCGAGAATAAAGATTCAGAGACCGACGATGATTATGATCTTGAAGCTATGGCTATTTTTACAGAACAATTCAAAAAGTTTTTTAAGAAAAAACCAACTGCTAATAATTTTACAAAGAAAAATTCTAATAACAAAGGAAAAGTTGAATCTTCTAATGGAAAGGATAAAAAGGGGATAAAAGGTCCACCCTCAGGGCCAAAATGCTACGAATGTCATGGGTATGGACATGTGGCCCATGAATGTATCAACAAACTGAAGAAGAAGACAAATTTCAAGGCAAACATTACCTGGGATGACGACAGTGAGTCTGAAAAATCTGGGGAAGAAAGAGAATATAACTCTAATTTTATTGCTTTTGGGGCGTCATTGCATTCGCATGGTAGTCATCATGAATCTTCCGATGACACTGATGATGAAGAAGGGGATGAGTTTGAGGATAGTCATGAGTTGAGAGAAAAATATGACTATTTGTACAAGGAGAGTCTGAAAATCAACAAGACAAATCTCAAACTGGCTGAGAAGTATAAGAATGCAAATATGGAGTTGGAAAAATTGCAAGACCAGTTTCATGAGCAAAAAGGAGTATTAACTTTGGCCATAGAAGAAAGAGATGTTCTCAGAAAAGAAGTTGTGGAGCTTAAAAAGAATATCATGTCTTTGAGTGAGCTGAACACATTACATGAAGGTAAAATCAAAAAGTTAAATACTGAACTTGCTAATGCTAACAATGTTTTTGAGCGATTGAATACAGGTTCAAAGAAATTAGATGACATTCTTGGTGTTCAAAGACTAACAAGTGACAAGTCAGGCCTTGGATTTCATGGAGCTTCATCATCTAAACAACTTGAAGGTAAAGTATATGAAGCAAAGCCTAAAGAGGTATCTCTTAAACCACATTTTGTGAATATTGTTCGCAACAATGGTTTAACGCCTAACATCGTTAAGAATGCTAAATTTATTCCTACATGTCATTACTGTCAAGTTAGAGGTCACACTAGGCCTAACTGTTTTAAGTTGCATGGATATCCTTATGTTACACGCAATAATTTCAATCACCAGAAAACGACTACTAGGCGTAGTGAAAATCAGAAATCTAGGCCTAATTATACTAATTATGATAAGGTGAAAAACATGAAATCTGTTCTTGCGTCTAGCAGTTTGAGAAAAATAGTTCCATTCAAAACTAGACCGATTTGGGTTAGAAGGAGTGATTTGTGCTGCATGGTTGGTCATACTTCTTTTAAGGCCCGGAACTCTAATATGTGGCATTTTGACCATGGCTGCTCTCGCTATATGTCTGGTGATAAATCTGTTTCATTAATTGAATCCAATCCATTCATTCCATCTATTTAGTGGTTCGATCTTATTCTATTTTTTTTTTGTTTTCTTTTGTCCTTTGAGTAATTATATATATATATATTTATTTATTTATTTTTTTTGCTTGCATTCTTTTAGCAAAAATCCAAAAACATTCATATATGAAAAATCCCTCAAAGATTTTTTTTGGGCTGCATTCTCCTTCGCATTGCTTTCACTTATTTACCATGAATATGGACATTCTAGATGGAGCATGAGCATATGGTGTGATTTCTCACTCTTACAGACATTTAGATGGTGAGTGCATGCTACATTGCCGTGTGTTTTCCACCATCTCACGTAAATGGTAGATTGCTACTTTTCACATGCGGTTAGTCTCATGTACGTGACTATGTTCTCGTGTTCATCCCCCTTTGAGATTGACCTATGGCTACCATTCCCTTTGTGATCCTATCGTTTTATTTGATCCACTCTCCTGAAAGCACCTATATGGTATTAGTTTATTCTCTACCTATCCGGGAGTTCATTGAGTAACCGGGCAATTGGAGTGAGGTATTCTCCCTCTAAGCGTTCGCGTAAAAAGGTGGATAGACCTTGTGAAGGTATATATGCTTGTTGGACCACTTGCTTAGTAACCGGGCAATTGGGGTGAGGTAATCTCCCTCTGAGCGTTCGCGTCAAACGGCAGTGAGGTAAGAGAGAATTTCATTTGGTTGATTATATACGAAGAGAAAAAGAAAAAGAAAAAAAAAGGGAGAAAGAAAAATTATTATAAAAATGAAAGGTAATTGTGCTTCTGAGGGGGAGTTTGTACTTTCTCATTGAACCACACTGAGGACCTAGCTCGGTTTGACTTCTTGAGGGGGAGTCGTCTTGAAGCTCCAAGTGTACATGAGAACCGACCCATGTTGAATTGAGCTTGATATGATTTCCGTGATTCACACACACACTTTGACATTCGGCCATGTTTTGTGTTACATTCATCCTCTCAATATCTCTTTGATGGGACTTCATACCGTTTGCTCATGTTTTGATCTTGATGTGTGTGTTGATGGTTGTAAATGATAGTGATTTGGGTGGATGTGCGGCCTATGGTACTCTTAAATTTCTAATTTACTTCGTAATTTTTGGTTTTGGATTTCTCAGTGGTGTGTTTTTTAGTAGTTTGGATATTAATCTATCGCATTGCCTAATGTGGTACTTTATGCTTTTTAATATTGCCTTTAGCTCTTTGTCATTGGATATTTATCTCAACATGCATTTTTTTCTTAACTCTAGGTTGTCAACAATCACCTGTGCGGTTCATTTCCTAATCTACTGCATTTCGTGGGTGACTATTAACCTATGAGTCTATGCATACTTATGGAACCTTGATCTGCTTAGTTATTTTGTCGGTTATTGCATTGGTTTAAGTTGTCTATTATATGGCTGCAGATTATGGAAGTTGACATTAGTTATTGGATCATCATCTAAATGAATCATTGATGTTCAGTTTCATTATTTTAGTTGCGTTTTCATATGCCCTGCTCTACCTTTGTCATTCCATGACAAAAAGGGGGAGTAGGATTTGTTGCGTTCTAATCCTGTGCTTTTCTAAGTTGTGTTTACAGCATGGCGGATTAGGTAGGGATATTTTTGTATCTTTGGTAGTGTGTTTTGTCATGAAAGTGCCAAAGGGGGAGATTGTAAGCTCCAAAAAACGGCTCTATTTTTTAGTTGGCAATTCCATTGACAAAACGCTTTTTTTGTGTATCCCATTCTTTATTGAGTTGTAATTTCTTTTATCTTTTCTAAGCGTAGCAAGTCTGTATAAGAGTAGAGTGGAAGGAATCTTTATTTGTAATAGAGAGTGAGTGAATCGAGCTAAAATGGAATGGATTGATCGGGTTATCAACCGGAGCATCCTGCCTTAATAAGGCAAGATTTGGGAGCGGAACAAGAAAATAAATACTGACTCTTTTCGGCTGCTAGGGCAAGGGAAAAAAAAGCGGCAGACTTGCCTTTGAATATAAAAGAAGCAACGAAAAGGGAGTAGTAGGTAAGATGTGGGTTTAAGTTAACCAACGAAAAAGAGGCCAGGCAGTAGAAAAATGATTTGTTTTCTGAAGTTCAAACATAGAGAATGAAGTCTACTTTGTATCTTGGAGTTCCAATCCAATTGTTGGATCACTGAAGCGACAATCAATCTCCAAGAAGTATTCACAACTTTATTTCAACAATCTTAGAGTTGTTTTTCGGTGGATTTCCGAAGAATTGTGGAAGGCTTGTAGATTCAAGGCAGCGGCAATCAAGCACTGGGTGTGGTGAACGAGCGATTCGGCAAGTAGGCCTTAGGGCGATTGTGAGGATTCAAATCGTGGGGTAAGATTACTTGTAACTACACAATGAGTTTTTATAGTGCTTGATTCCTTCCCGTGGTTTTTTCCCGTTTAGGGTTTTCCACGTATATCCTTGTATTCATCGTTTATTATTTTTCGATTCCGTTTATTTTGCTTGATTGAGTATTTAAATAGCGAAAAAGGAATTTTCATCATCAATCACCTTCTTCCTTCGTGATTCGAGAGCGGCTTTTATACCACTTGGTCGGTTTACTCCCTCTCTTGAAGGTTGTTGGTCCAAATCTAGCTTAGATTCGAGGGATATCGGAGTACCAGTGGAAGGATTTGAAGAAGTTGTTGTTTGGACCGTAGGTTTTTGCGATGGTGTCATTATTTCATCCCACTTACAACTATGGCGCAATATTTCCCAGCAAGATTCAAACATGAATGACTTATTACGTTCATCAATACTAAACATACGTTTAGCCTCGGCCATCTAGTAATCATAAATTCAAAATGTAAGAGACAAAAAAATATAACAAAAATTTCGTAGTTTTGGGTTGAAAGGAAATTACCTTCTCCTTTTCTCCGGTTCCACTTTTTTGCCTTCTTTCTACTTGGGCATGAAAACCACAAATTTGCTTACAGCTTTTTGAATTTTCGACCACCGTTTCATTAAAGAAACAGCGGTTCTATTGCAGTCAACATCTGCTTGGGAAGAGAAACATAATCGTATGCGCTCCCACAAATTCGCCATGGTCTGATTAGTGCCTATAATTGGATCTTGTGAGATAGCCAAATAAGCTCGACAAAGAGCTTCATCCTCCACCATGGTAAATCCTTTACCACGAATCGATTGCTTTTGGCTTCCTACTGCCACAGGAAAATTTTGCGATATAATTTCTACTCCATGAGTTTGTTCCAGACTCATAGAATCCTCAAGAATTTCATATTCATCCATTGATCAAATTGAAAACTCACAATTGTACGTTGGTTGAGAGAGAGAGAGAGAGAGAGAGAGAGAGGAGAAGAGAAGAGAAGCAGCAATCTATTTAATTATGTTGGTTCTCTGCTCTCGAAAAGGCATGGCAAGAATGGCATGGAAAGAGGCAAAGAGCCGTTGATCTTAAAAGAGAAAGAGACGTTGGAAAATGGGGTCAGACTTAGGTTGTCCCAAATTTGGGCAAACAAATGGGTAAAACCCAAAATGGGGAAGGGTATGGGTCAAAGATTGGAGAGGGTTTTTTGTGAGTTTTGCCCAAATTTTAAATTTGGGTCTTAAAATGGGTCAAGGCTGGAGATGCTCTAACACACACAATTAAAATACTAGTTAGTAAATAAATGCATCCACATTTGACTCTTGAAATTTTTGTGTGTTAAGTGTTAAAGTAGGACCCAAAAATTGAGTACGGTCAAATAAATCACCACTAATGCACATTGCCACTTTCCTCTCTCCTTTGTCTCTCTCACCATCTCTCTTCACTAATGCACACTAAAGGTACCAACCACATTAAACCACTAGATCATAATAACTTCTGACCCTAAAATTAATGGATGAACACTAAAAATAGCTCTAAAGTGACCGAAAGGGGAGGAAAAAAGTGACAAACTTTGGTTAACTGACTGAGTCAGAGCAAAAACTGACCCGGAACAAAGGCCTTCCATGGCCGACTGTGGATGCTCTTAAAATTTTAGGTTCAAAATCTTCCATAGCTATCAGCTCCTTAGGTCAGTCTATGCGAACTCTCAGCCAGTGATCGAAGAAATTGAACCCTCAAGATTAGCCGAGGTAAGCGTAAATTGACCCGAACTCTAGGAATGACAATCTCATCAAACCGTTGGTTACCCAAACTGTACCGAACATATTGGTGCGGTTTTTAACCATGGTTTTGGTGTTTGATTTCAAAAAACCCACCGGTTTGGTTTCGATTTTAGTTTCATGTCATAACCATATCGAAAACTGAAATGAACCGTAACCATAACCGAACAGCATCATAATTACGCAAATATATATATATATATATATATATATATATAAGTACGTTGTAAAGTCGGAGGATTCATGCGTTACTCGTGAGGTAATTGCTACTTGTCTTACATTTTTTATAGTCTTAATATTATGTGTTGCTAATGTTAATTAAACTGTTTGCTTTTTGATTGAATTTGATAGATATAAAGATCGAGAAAAGTTATATTATTTGATAGATATGGTGTATTAGTTTGTTGATCTTTCTGTTATTTTGTTATTGGATAATGGATATTAAACTATGGTGTATTAATTTGTTGGCTTTCTTTGAACAACTTATCTCAATTAACTTGAATATTACGCTCTCGCTCTCTCTCTACACCAAAACTCTCTCGTCTCTCTCTAGAAAAAGTTTATGGTTAGGGTTTTCGGGGGTGTGTGTGTGGGGGGGGGGGGGTTGGGTTCCTCCCTTTTTGATATTCTCTGTTTCTTCCTTATTAAAAAATGATCGGCGATGTAACGTGATGGCTGGAGGCGGCAGTGTTGGTAGTCGATCGGTCATGGATCTCGACGTACGAGCTTTCTCCTGGTCGTTTTTAGGGGCTGGAGTGGCGGTTTTTCAGCAATTGCTGGTGGGGTTTTCGGACGGCAACAAGGTTGACCTCGGTATGGTTCTCAACCCCTCTATCTCTCTCCCTTTCACCTTTTTTTCTGACCCCCTTCCCTAGTTGTGTTGTGCTTTTTCTTTTCTACGCCGATCTATATTTCGTTGCATGCTTCTTGGTCTCGTTTTCCTTCTTCAGATGATCTTTCGGTCGGTTTGCTCTTGGGTAACCAGCATACGTGGTTGATTTGACAGTGTTTGGAAGCTTGGTCAATGTGGCCTTCCTCCGAGATCCACTGTTGGGTTTCTCGGTTATCGCCTAACAGTTTGGTTGAGCGCTCGCCACAATTTTTGGGTTCGCATCATCGGCTCATATCTCTAGTGGTATTGGCATGTGGTGGCCTAGTTGTGTTCTGGAGGTGGCGGTCCAGTGGTGTTGGTTGTGGCAGCGGGTGAACGACGTAGGTTAATTTGAAACTGCATGGAAGATTAGGGTTAGGTTTACGATTTTCTTGGGCTAGGACTAGTCCGCTTTGTTGGGTTAGTCTTTTGGGGTTCTTCCAAGCCGGTCTTATTTTGTCACTGCCTACCTGTCCAAGCCCATCCCGCATAAGCCTCGCTTTAAGTAAATTGCCGAAAATACCCCCGTCTCATCCGCAACCTTGGTATGAATTTTTGAAAGTGTGAATTCTTGGGGGTGTAAATTTTGCAAATGAGTGTGAAATGTTGGAGGGTGAAATTCTAGAAAGAGGTGTACTGTGGCCGAATTCACACCCCCAAAATTTTTGCAAAATGACAAAATAGTAAAAGGCACGGGATAGCGCAACAACTGCACGGAACCCCAAGCAAAAAATGGAACCAATCAGGAATTTCCCATAGTCTTTTTGTGTCTTTATTGTTTGATCTGGGCATTTTAGGTCCACGGGTGTTATGAGTTTTGTCCCTTAAGGTGTGTTTGGATTTTATTCCTAACTGACTCTATTTTTCGATATTTGGTTGGAATCTCTTTCCCTCTTCTCCTATTAATAAAATGTTATTTTTGCCAATAAAAAAAATTAAATTGTTAGCTTCTTTTGGATATTGTATTGTTGGATATTTAGTATGTTTGACCACCGATTTTGGTGGAAAACCGAACTGAATTGATAACTGTAATGTTGGTTATGATTTATGTGAAATGAAACCGCTGGTTATGATATTATAGATTTATGTTCCGATTTTGATTTTTTTATTTTGTCAATAATCGAACGGCAATGTTATCTGGACACCTGAGTAATACTCCTAAAAGGCATGTCTCCTTTGATAGCGCGCTCATGTATCACTGTCATCATTAACACATAATTGCCTCATATGACATACTCCTCTACTGCGCGCACAGATATACAACCAGTGGTCCCCTTCCAATCCATTCCATTCCATTCTCCCCACGTACTCCTACTCCAACCTTTCCACCTACTATTCAATTCAATTAGCCTCTCCTCCATCTACATCCCGGAAGTCCTGTCACTACAAGAAAAATAAAATTTGGTTACGAAACACTAAATGAGTATATTTGGCGACGAAAAAAATATTTTCGTCACCAAAGGTACTCATTAGGCGACGAAATATATATTTTGTCTTTGAAAGCTTAAAAAAGGTGACGAAATTATTTTTCATCACCAAAGATAATCATTTGGTGACAAAAAATATATTACGTCGCCAAATGGGACCAATTTAGTAACGAAATATTTTTTTCGTCACCAAATGCTTAACTTTGGTGAAGAAAAATAATTTCGTCACAGTTTTAACGCTTTCGGCAACGAAAAATATATTTTGTCATCAAATGGGCATCTTTGGTGACGAAATTTATGAATTGCGCTTTGTCACTAAATGTATTTCGAACATAACTCTATACTAAGAACTCCGATTGAGATAATTCAAATTGGGTTTGAACAATAACTCAAATGCCTACAACTTTCATGTTTATCAAAATATATTTTCATGTTAAAGGTTCAAAACTACATTCGAAATATATTTTTATGTTTAACATGTGTTATATATTTTCGTGTGATGCAGTTGGTCGAAACTTGCGTGAAAAAATAAGGGAACTCAGGTTCGAAATCCAGCAGGAGCAAGAAAGAGTGATATTGGCACTCCAAAAATTGATGCAGGCACTCCAAAATCAGTGTAACTCCAAAGCCACTTTCTTTTATTTTTTGGAGTGTCTGCATCAATTTTTGGAGTGCCAATATCATTTCTCTTTGTTTTTCTCTAGTCTCTCTTGATCAACGACTTATCGTGATTTGTGAGAGTTTTTGTCTCTCATCTTCTCAAGAGTTTTTAGTTTCATCTTTGGACGAAGATTTTGTCTACAAATCCAGTACCTTCAGAGACGATGTTGCCTCACAATGATATCTGTGCCAAAAGTGCTCTTACCTTAGATGATGTTTTTGACGGGGCAACTTGTATGGCTTGTCAAATCTGTAGTTTTTTGAAATTTATTGGTGCGTTCACACTTGGTTATTAGAGTCCATCTGATCGTTTGAGTACTCCCTCCGTCCCATAATGTTTGTCCGGTCCGCAAAACGATGACGTAAAAATAATACAATTTTTGCAAGAAAAACTCTAATTTTCCCCAACAATTTTTGCTATAATAAAATTTTATGCTTATCAAAAAAATAATAATTCACTAAATATCGATGAGTTTTTTAAATTTATGAAAAAAATTTAAATTTTTTCTTGAAAGAAATGCATTATTTTTGAATTCTCGTTTTGTGGACCGGACAAACATTTTGGGACGGAGGGAGTATTTGTTGTCTTTTATCTTTGGCTAGCACTATATCTCTTTTGAGACTGTTGATTCTAAGTATGAATATACAACATATTGCGAGTGTCGTTTGCGTCAGGCTACGTTTGCTACCTGCGACGGGGTGAAAGACATCGACTGACTTGTGCTTTCTCATTTTACAATAGTTAGATGATTAGTTTGGTTTTGTCCAATTTTTTTTTTGTACTGAACTCCATTATGTAAGTGCCACTGGGTAATTATTAATGTAATCTTCTCAATTTTGTCAAAAAAAAAGGATAACATCCGGAGCACCAAGTGAATTTACTCCACAAGCATTCAATATTGTTTTATAATGTACTCTGAAATTGCTATGGGTACAACACTTGTACGCCACCTTGTGTGTGGGACCCATTTTTAGGTCCCACACAAATATTTTGAGCCTTCCAAATTGTTCGGAATATTTTTTGAAAGGTTCCTGTAAAAAAATCAGTTCCATCAAATATCGATAAATTGCTTGAACGATACGTTATATTTTTGGTCCATACGATTAGACACAAAAAAAGAACGTATGAATCAAACAATCAAACACTTATATCTGGTTGAACTGATTTTTTACGAAAACTCTTTTAAAAAAGTTTGAACAAATTAAAACAACTCAAATTATTTGTATAGGACCGAAATAGTCTCACATTGTACACAAAAGTGCTATACTCATAACAGCTCTCAATTTACTCCACGGGCAGTCCGTATGCACGGGCTTGACTCTGGTGGTGGCAGGGCTGTCAAAATTTAAATGTAAAGTTGGAGAGAGAGAGAGAGAGAGAGAGAGAGAGAGAGGCATCCTACTCCTATGTGAGTGGTCCACGTCGGCGATTTTTCTTCTCCTCGTAAGTCGGGCTTACCCTTTATCGTTTCCCGATCCTCCATTCCCGCTGACTCCGACAAATCCGGTCTCCGGTCCTCGACACATTTTGATCTTCCGATCCAACGGCTGTGATCGTTCCTTCCAAATTCGCCGTCTTCTTACCAAGACGTGTTTCACGGATGAAACTGTTGCCGTCACAGCTACCCACAAATGACTCCAGACAAAAATGTACACTAGTTGTAGTAGGAGTAATATATAGTAGTTAAAAAGTGAAACAAAATATTCCGACGACCAAAAGAAAAATGAGCATTGCTAGGTAAATACTAGTAATTTTAGATCTTAATTGTATACATAAGCGAGAATACTATGTGGACAGATCTTTTATGCGAAAATTGTGCACAAATAGCTTTGGAGGGCTCACTTCGGAATCCAAAACAAATGATCGATCGAGTCATTCATTAATTTACCTTGATCTGTTCTCCTAGTAAAGAAAATAGACTTGAAAGTTGTCATTAACTTAAATGAGGCTACTATTTAAGTAAAATTATACTCCTTTAAATAAGAAGAAAATTAGAGGAAAGTATGTATACAGTTGCATATAAATTAGTTATACACGCACAGAGTTTGATAACATAACAGCTAGACTTTAATACAAAATTCTTGGACAAATCCAAATTAATCATCTAACAATTATAAACGAGAAAAACACAAGACAGTCGATGTCTTCCACCCCGATTCAGACATTGAGCTTGATGCAAAAAACGGCACTCGCGATTTGTTGTATATTCAATCAGCAGTCTCAAAAAAGAGAAAAGACAACAAAACTTAGACTATCCAATGAACTTCAACAAAATACGAACGCACTAATATTATTTCACAAAACTACAGATCTAATAAACCTCTACCAATTTTTAGGTGAATGAACAAAATCGGGCTGTTATTATAGTCAGCAGGTACAAGCGTATAGTAATTGTAATTTGTAGGTAGCATTTAAGGCATGCAGGAAGGCCGTGCGGGCCATGGGGATGGTACAGAGGAGAAGAGTTGAAAGTGGGGATGGAGAAAGAAAGAAAGATACTTATTAAAAATGAATGAATAATAAGGTAATGATTCCTTTCAAAAAAATAAGGTAATGATGAAACAGAATCAATCGATCGCATTTAAAGGTTTGTAGAAGAGGTTGGTGGGGTCTGACGTGTTGTTGTCTCATCTCCTGTATGTAGTGGGAGTACTAGCTAGTCTCCAATAGCAGGTAACAGGTCAGGTCGGGGTGTTAGACCGGCATCTACGGGTCAACATACTCCATTTTTATTTAATTTAAATGATTTTAACTAAATTGTCCGGAATTGCCATGCCAGCCTAGATGGTAAAGTTAACCAATTCTCTTAGTGAAGGTAAGGGTTCGAGCCTTGCGAGCGAGAGGTGTGGGTGGGGTTCAGGATTATGGGCAACCTCTAGACTTCTTGTGAATTAACATACTAATAACTCTTCCAATCCCGTTGATGTATAAAATGTGACAATAACAAAATTAAAAAACTAAATTATCCGGGTAGTTCTTGAATTTGCTCCCCACACAATTAATTATGGTTCGATGCTTGGGGTCAGACCACAAAAAACAAAGAAAAAATCTTGTGAGCATTTAGTCCCGGTGGATGACCTGCTCTTGATTGGGCGAAAGAAAATTAAGTTTAGGTGGTTCACCTAAACTGGTAACATCCTTAATTGTAGGATTAAAGAAAATTACTATGTTTTCTAGTACAGTACTAATGAATGAAACAGATGACTGACCGTGACCGTGACCGTGACCGATGACCTAGGAAATGTAAGAAACTGTGAAAAGCAAATTTTCATTAAATGTTAGGCTGTGAGTTGGTACTATATTTTCAGAAATGATACACCCACCGAACCCACCCCCACCGCACGCCCACTGCACGCCTGCCGGGCCCACTCCGGCCACCGGACGGAAAATCCGAACAGTCCAAAAATTCTATAAAAAAAATCAACGGCATCCGACGTGTGTAGGTGCTTGATCCGGAATTCCAAAATCAGATGATCCGATCCGTTAAAAATGGAAGATTGGTTCGAGCACCTACACACGTCGGATGCCTTCGGTGGGCGTGCGGTGGGGGTGGGTTCGGTGGGTGTATCACTTCTCCTATATTTTAGGTTTGTACGGAACGGTTTGCATTCTTTTTCGAATATTCGTTCTGGAAATAATACTCTAGCACTTGATTTAGTATTTTATAAAGTAAATAAAGATGTGTCGTTCGGGTAATATATTTTTCGAAAATGATATTGGTACCGACGGGGTCGGGGTCGGTACCGAAATCGTAGGAACGGCTGCGCCGGGCCGTCTCCGGTCACCGGACGGCCGTACATACAAATATACACGAAAAATGGGTGCTCGGATCGAGCACCCTACACACTTCGGATGCCGTTGATTCTCGCTTGGCCCCCTCGTTTCTTTTGTTTAGAATTTTTGGACGGCTCGGATCGGCCGTCCGGTGACCGGAGACGGCCCGGCGCGGTCGTCCCTACTATTTCGGTACCGACCCCGTCGGTACCTGTAGCAACACTCTCAATATTTTTTGAATAAAATGAAAGATTTGAAAAATCCACCTTACATTTACTTCTCGCTCTGATCCTTTTTCTTTTTCTATCATAGCTTTTTAATCACAATCCTTGTACTTGTTTTTCCTTTTTAATCCACAATCGGTTGTATTTGTGGGTGTTTGGTGCTGCTTCTTTTTGTTGATTCTGGATTCTGACTTTTAATTATCCATTTTTGAGTGTTTAGTGCATATTTTGATATGAATTCTACCAGAATCATTTCTCAAAACAGGCACAAGAAAGCATAATACCAAAAATAGTTCTAAAGCCACATTTTGATTCTGATTCTAAATTATGAATTTTTGAAGATCATTTCATATATCTTTCATCTTTTCAACTATTTCCAACAATACCCTTCATTTACTTTTTTTAACTGACCTACCATATCCCCACTTGCACGTGAGTGTTCTCTTCTCAGAGGGCTTTTCCTTCTTCTTTTTTGTTTCTACCCTATAATGAGCTTATTTCTTGTATTGGTTGAGTTGTTGGGCTTGGTTATATCGTGAACTCTTACAATTGATGTAGTGTCCCGAGTTTATACTATGTACTTCATATCTGATGTAAAAAAGAATTTCTCTTCTATCGATTGACAAAAAAAATTAAAATTAAAAAAAGGGAGGTGATGGAGGTAAGAATCAGATAGGAAGGTGAACAGACTCAATTACAGAAATTTGAGTTTCAGTTTAGTTTAGTAATTGGGTTGAGACATCTGTAATCAAATCTGTTTTTTATTTGTTCAGTCTAGTTTAGCAATTGAGTCGAGTCATCTGTAATCAAATTGTGTAATCAATTCAATTGCTCTCTAATCAAATTAGTCCTCTGTTTCTTCAATTCACTCTTATTTCAATTCATTTTATCTCGCATTTTAAATCTAGACTGGAATGTTGGGGGTCTTGTCCCTCAATATCTCGCTAGTCTTGCACGTGATGATATTCGGTCCTCGGACTGCTCTTCGTCTTAATAAAATCATCCCTTCTTCCGTTGGAAAAAAAATATCAATTGATTCATGTAAATCAATTGAGTCGTCTTCTAGTATAGTTTCTTTAGTCCATTTAGCTCCTTTAGCTCCGTAGAAAAAACTCGGCTTAATTTATGACCACATCCATCCCAAAAATATTTCCCGATTCGCATAACAAAAACTTAAAAATAACATGTTTTGTTTTCTTTGCAATTTACTAAATATCAATAAGATCTTTCGATTTATCCAAAAATGTTAAGATTTTTTCTAAGAATATATACTACATTATTTTTAGGTTCTTGTTCCGTGAACCAGATTTTCTTTTTGGGACTGAGGGAGTAGCTAGTATTAGTTAGCGAAACTGTATGTCCTTGAACTCACAAGTGAAATTAAGAACCCTTTAGGCAAGGCTGGCCCTATTTTATTTGATTTTTTTAATTTTATTTATTTATTTTTATTTTTATTTTTTTTTATTTTGGGTAAACTAAATTGATCGAAAATCAAAGATTAGACCTTTTATGAATTTTCATGAACAAGTTACAAAGTAGATAAATTACATTTTCCTAAATAAGTTCAAATATTTTTTGTAGAGACCCGTATTTTCGGAAATCATTTAAAGGTTTTATTAATGTTGGATTATGGAATAAATGAGGGATTTATTGAATTATTTGATTTGGGTCAATGTGGTAAGGTTGTTTGTAGAGGGGTGCATGTGCAATTTGTGATTGTGTGAGTATATATATGTGTGGGTGTGTGTGTCGGGGAGAGAATTCCCCAATCCTCTCTCTCTCTCTCTTCTCCCGATCTCTCTCCTCTCTCTCGGTTCATCTCCCTCTTTCACCCCATCACCCACAATCTCACCCCAAAACTCCAAATTCATGGCGATCAACCTCCATTCCACTTTCAAGACGCGATTTCAAGCTCATGGTTCGTTGGATAGAGCTCGGAGAGAAGTTCTTGGTGGATTTCGGAGCTTTTGGAGTCTAGGGCTCGGATAATCTCATGGGTTCGGCTTTGATACTCGAGGTAGAGATTTCTTGCACTTGTTATGTGTTTATGTGTTGATTTTGCACCTTGATCGTACTTTAGATTGTTTGTTGTTGTTGGGGTTTTATTCTTGAAAATCTACAGAATCGCTGCTCGAAAGCCTTTGGTATCGATACACAGTGAGATGGTGTATGGATACCTTAAATTTACATTTGAGACATGCGCTAGGGTATCGATGCACACTGAGATGGTGTATGGATACCAGGACCTTATGAGACAGTTTTGCCCGCACTGCTCCCACTTCCATTGTATTGACTCCCGATCACTTTTAACACACTCTAAACATTGTTAAACCATTCCTAAACTTGATTACTCGAGTTCCAATGATTCGTTGATCATTCCAATCCCTTCGATACTCATTAAACGTAATCTTAGTACTGTTGTAAATGGAAAATGTGCCGTAAGGTTGTTTAGGTGTACTGTAGGTTATATGAGGCGTTGTGGTGAGTGTGATGGGTAGTCATGAATTTGGCTAGTAATCCGAAAGGTATCATAGTAACTCGTATGCTTGTGATTTCATCTTGTTGATCACCCTAAACTCCTTGAGCTCTCGTTTCATGAGATTCTTGTATAGCGGCTAGTGGTTAGTGTGTCGTAAAGTTACTTATGAGTTCAGTATGTTGTGTAGGATATGGTAATATACTTAAGGGAAACGTGTATGTTTATCTATTTGTTGGTGTATGTGATGGTTGATTGTTTGTAGCATAATGGGATATGAATGACTGTTTAAGATTACGGACACAATGAGAACATGACACATCGGATATCACCATTCGGCTAAGACAGGAGTGGTGAGATGACCGAAATGGACATTGTTGGTATCGTCATGGACATTTGGCGAAGTGATAAGATCTACAGATAAAATGAACGGGTATCACCGTGAACATTCGGTGAGATGACCAGAAACGAGCGATACATACGAAAACCTTGGATGTTATGATATGAGATTATTGGGAAAGAAAGAAAGATTGGTTTTTACCAAGTTGACTTGTTTTAAAAAGGAAAATGATTTTTCTATTAAAAATCTCCAGGCTATTCTTGAGCGAATCAACGATTTTCGGTATTCGTGCACAGAATCAACGGACTCTAGCTATTCAAGCTCGAATCAACAGAGCTCAACCATTATAGGTCACGTATTTCTCTACATTACTCCTATTTGAAAATAAAAGAGATTGATCCAATGGAAAAGAGGATGATGACTAATGATGAGAAAATGAGAATGATTATGAGAATGAGAACGATTGTGGAATCATATGTGATGTGATGAATCGGTTGAGAAACCAAATGTTGATTATTTGTGATTGATGTGGGAATGTTAGTGGCGCTGGTATGGCGTGTGAGATGGTAGTTATCGCATATAGGATTGTCTAGAATCCTTTGGCCATAGTGAGCTGCTTGTTGATAGCCATATAAATTTTGGGCATATATGTCCGTACTCATTCACTCGAGATGCATAATTCGGCATATTTTCTTACAACTTGTGTATAGATTTCTTTACTGGGCTAGTGTAGCTCAATCTATTATTTTCAGGTACATTGCAGGTCATTTTCATGGAGTGCTTGGAGTGCATGCTATTGTTGTCGGTTAAAGCTATTTTCGGAGAATACTTGATAATCTTTGTATAACAAACCGCATTGTATTATTTTTTATCTACTTTGAAACTCTGTAATTTATTGGACAAGTTTGTGGATTTGCGGACTGAACTATCTTTTGGGTTATTAATTGTAACGCCTATGAGGATTTAAATTATCAAATGTTATTACCATTATTTATGTTTAAAATCGAGGGCGTAACATTTTTCAACACAAAAATTCTCAAATAACAACTGAACAATAGAAGATTTCAAAAGCATCACTTAAATATTACTACTAATAGTTCTAAAAAAATTAACTGAACATTACAAAAGTACTTCAAAAGCATCACTTAATTAAATATCAATACTCCTTTTGAATTTTAGCAGTAAGAGTACTAATTATGGACGCACAATAAAAAAATTTCTAATTAAATCCCATTAATGTTTAATGCTTCTGTAGAATTTTATAGTGGCACCAAAATAGAAGGAACGTACAATTCATTTATTTAATCTTTAGCCTAGGTTCGGGACTACCTTCGGTTATTGTTTGCTCCAAATTTAATCTTTCTGGAACCTAAAACTTTTACCACCTTCTGGTTTACAAATTGTTTTTTATTTTTTGCAAAACATTCACAATGGAGTTGTTACAAATGGTGAAACTTTTTTTTTTTTTTGGGTAATTACAAATGGTGAAAGTTGATGACTTAAATTATATAATCACGTCCTATCAATGGTTAAACATGTCAATGTATTGGCTTTTGGGGGCCTATTTCATTTGGGCATTTTCTATTTTGGATTGTGAATTCTAAATTTGGGATAATGGTCGGGTCAAAATAGATTTTGAATTTTATATAGTATTTGGGAGATATATCCAGAATAAATTTTGCAACATAGTAGTGTTTGAGACTATAATGGAAAAAATAGAGTATGAGTTGTTATTTGACCATGTTGCCCCTGACAGTATTCATTAATGAGATATGAAATATGAATATTTAGTCCTTGTATTAATTATCCTTTTGGCAATTAATATTTGGAGTAAATTATTTCTTTAAATTTCCTCACTGGTCCTTTGACCTCACCAATAAATTGACATATTATTTTTTACTTAGGAAAAAATTCAAAATACCTTTTTAAATTATTCGCACAATGTGGGATCATGCAATGTGAAAGAAGATAAAAAATAAAAATAAAAAATTGGACTCACAAATGTTGAAAATAATTTTTTTACAATGTAAAAAACAAATTATCATAAACTGAAACGAACTAACGATAGCAAAATGGGTGAGGACAATGATGGAATTTGCTAAAATTAGTAGTTGCAGGTGATTTCGTCCTTTTTGTGTGTGGGAAAAATGAGATTGTAATCTAAAAGCTCCTAAAGTATTTCAAAGTTTCTAAAGAGGAGAATTAATTGTCAGTTTCAATATGCATTTACAATGGATGAGGAGAGAAAGTTGGAGCATATATTTTGGTCGCCTATTACTGATTTTGATTGGTACAAAAAATATGGGGTTGAAGTCGTTTTTGACGTACACTACTTAGACAGTGAATTCTTATTATATGGTTTTTGGCATTTTAATTTGTTGGTGTCAACACCCTTTTTAAAAATCTCAGGAAATAAAAATTAGTAAAACATTTGTACGGCAGCAATATTGTTAATTAGATTTAGAATTAATTAGTGGGTGAACATTCTGTTTACAAAACGTTTTCCAAGACGCATTATTAGGTTTTAAATGCAAATTTGGCAGATGCATCTGAATCGTAAGCAAAGTTAATTTATTGCTGGAGTCAGTGAGACCGATTAGTCTGTTGCCCTAGGGTTTCATACTTGTTTTGATTGATTTACTCCTACTACTAGTAGGATTTAATACTCTCTCTCTCTCTCTCTCTCTCTCTCTCTCTCTCTCTCTCAAACACACACATACACAAACACACATAGAGTCGATCGTGTCTCTCTATAAATAAAAGCTACGAGGAGTGAGTGGTACTGTAGGGTTTTTCAAAGGGGGGAAGTTGTGTGGTATACTTGTTGAGGGGAATGTTGGCTGGCTCGAGGCTATACCTTCATATCAGAAGGAGAAGTAGTAATTTATTCTGAATGCAATGGTTGAGAACTACTTCTACCACTGATCAATGGCTTCGGACCAGGCTTCATTCCCCTCAAACACAAACACAATCCCAAACCCAAACACAAATGATCTCTCTCTCTCTCTCTCTCTCTCTCTCTCTCTCTCTCTCTCTCTCTCTCGTGAAGAAGGTTAGGTTGAGAGGAATGTTGTCTGGCCCGAGGGAGATATCATATTGGAAATTAGAGATCAAGTATTTGTTTGCTTACTGTTATCTATTTTCCAGAAATGATTCCCGGACCAGGCTTCATTCCCCCCACCCACCACTTTCTGATATATTGCATATGATTATGCTCTCTCTCTCTCTCTCTCTCTCTCTCTCTCTCTCTCTCTCATCACGTTGCTGGCAGTGGATGGCTGGCTGGGTTTCATCAAGATGAGACCAAACTGTTCGGCTTCTTGTTTTCTCGTGTATGTAAGCATGTTTTTTTTTTGTTTTCATATATTAAGCCATCTACTGCAAGATTCAAAGTATTTACAAATAGTATACACTTTGACCTTTGAGATATGTTTCATTTGGTATGGTTCATTGGACAGATACTACTATGTCCTTAATTATTTTATTGCATTCGCATTTACTTACTTGGACAACTAATGAGCCAAGTTTTAACATATCACTACTGTTTTTCTTTCTTTTTTCATTCCTGGGTTTTTGCTTAGTCTCAAAAGCTAGCTGTGGAAAGGGCACATCACATGGACTACTCTCTCTCTCCGAAGTCCAAACACACACACATACATCCCATACGTTCAATATGGGGGAAGCTATTTTTGGTAGCTATACTTTTGCACTTTCGAAATTGGTTTACTGTATCTGCATCTACAAAACCAGATCGAGAAATTTTTGGGTGTTTGAGCAAGTATCACGTGTCGGTATCTGTCGGTAATTCCAATTATCCAAAATATTTTTAGACGGCCCAAATTTTTCCGGACTCTCTCCTCTCATCCGAACACACTCTCTCTCTCTCTCACCCAAAAATTTCTCCTATACATAAAACTATTCAGAAGCCCAAGATGTGGACCATACGGTGAAGTTGACGACTTGGACAAGATAGCATGGTACTGTGAAACTATCTATCTATCTATCTGGCCCTGCAACACCTAAGCCCAAGCCTAGAAAGCCTAGTACTACAATTCTAGGATTTTGTGAATACTCCGTATCACTGTTGACTACTACACTAATCATCACCCAATTCTTCTTCTAAACCAATTCTCCTTGTGTTTTCTCTCCTAATTACTTCTAATTATCAACGCCTCTATAGGTAACCCCTTTCAATTTCAGGTCTCTCTCTCTCTCTCCACCTTCTCTTTGCGAATGTTTATAATGTTTACACCATGTTGTAGCTTGTATTTAAAATATAGACAATCTCTCGAGACATCCTAAAGATCTCTCTGTAATTGTAAAACCTTACGTATGGTATGATATTCCTTTCGTTCCAATTTGTTTGTCAATTTTTGATATTTGTGTAAGTTTTTAATTGCTTGTATCTTTCTTTATGGATCTCCAAATATATGCAATATATGAGTCTTATTTGATAGTTCTCGATTAGTTCTGTAATACAAAATTTTAAAAATTATGAAAATTATAATACAATGAAAAATATAAGTAATTAACAAAATTACATGAATGTCGATTTCAGCAAGTGTATAGGTCAAATTCCTTAACTCTTACCTAGATTGAATTTTTTTTTTGGTTGATAGTTAGGGTGTCCATGACCGCTTAGGGGCACTACAACTAGAGGTGGCAAATGGGCGGGTCTGGGCGGGTTTGGACGGGTTGAAATGGGTCACGGGTCAAATATGGGCGGGTCAAATATGGGTCAAATAGTAAACGGATTGAAACGGGTCGGGTCGAATTTGGGTCCAGCCAAACCCAAACCCGCCCGACACGACCCGTTTTCCTCCTCTTTTTTTTTTTTTTTTTCCCTACCAGAAAATTAGAATATGGTGGGGATTCAACGAGATTTTAAAAGTCTTGATTGATGTCTTAGATGGTGTGGACAACGTGGACGTTTAGTGTATGGCGTGTGAAACTAAAGATTTTTTGATGCCGGGTGGGTATATCTCACGTGGTATCCGCTTAGCACATCCGAATCATCTAATACACTTTTGGACGGTTCGGATTGAAATCTTCTCTCTCCACTCATCCCAACGCTTTCTCTCTCCAAATTTGACCCATCCAAATATGCAATGGATGGCTTAGATGCGCCGAACGGGTGCCACGTGCATGATACCCACTCAGCGCTGATTTTTTTTCGTGAAACTAGCACTGCGTGGGGATACACAAACGGAAATTGCTACAGAAAGTCAGAAAAACGACCATATATAACACCACTAACCGTACATGTTGACCGCACGCGGGGCCCACTCCAAGCTCCGCACAGATGATTCGAATCGTTCAATAGTTTTAAAAAAATCAAGTGAGTTAGTGAATAATCAGCTGAATCTAACATGTGCAGGTGCTCGATCTAATCTTTTCATTTTTTATCCAATCTTTCCAATTTTTTTCGTCCCACCATTTTTCCCAAGTCAGATTTTTTGCATCGCGCGGGGGGGAGAGAGAGAGAATTCCTCTTAGAGAGAGAGAGAATTCCTTTCCTGATAAAAATGTGACCCCATTTCCTAAAAAAAATTGAAAATTCCCTTCCTGGGGAGTAAAAGAACGAGAGGGAGGAGAAAAGTGGGCTGTGTACGCTCTCCACTTCCAAAGCTACGGGAATTTTAGATTCTCTTTGGGTTTTTAGTTTCAACCCAAATTGAACCCATTTTTAACCCACCTAAACCCATATAAATATGGACTTATATGGGTTCAACCCATATCAACCCGTTATATAATATGGGCGGATTGGGTTGGGTTATAAGTGGACGGATTGAGCGGGTTAAAAAAATATGGGTTGGGATTGCCACCTCTAACTACAACTAATTCTTTCCTGGCCCGATCGATCAACAATCAACATCCATGCTTGATCAACTAGAGAAGTGTTTCTGTCCCAAAAGATGAAATATAAACTATTCAGTTATAACTGAATAATGTCAAGTATTTATTTATACATTTTGTAAGATTTTTGATATGGAAGAATGAGACCCGGGTGAATGAATGAAGAACCTATTTCCCAGATTCTAGATGTTAACAGTTAACAAGAAAGAAGCGAGTTTCCCGGTTCCTTAGATTTTGGATCTTGTTTCTTTTCCATTATTATCCATGCAAGCTAAACATGTTATCTTCTACTACTAGTATATGTTAGATCTGAAGACTATCAATGGTGAAGTTTTACGAATGAATGCAGAGAAGAGAGAGAGAGAGAGAGAGAGAGAGAGAGAGAGTCATTTGCTTCTCTCCTACCCCTTCGGAATTTTAGCTGGTAGAGCCTCCGAGACTTTCGCCAATTTAAATGGATAGAATAACAATTCTGACTTCCGACACCTCTCTCTCATGGACCCCACAAGAATCGCTCAAGCCAAACGTTTTTTACTTTACTACATATGAGAAAGCACAGTACTACAGCACAGGTGTAGCTTTTGAAAAACAAAATATAACATCTCAGTTAATGAGAGAGAGAGAGAGAGAGAGAGAGAGAGAGAGAGAGAGAGAGTAATAAATGACAACGATCTGACCTCTCTTGGGAAATGAATAGAGATAGTCAGACTTTGGGTATCTCCTTCCTGAGATGAGACCAACTTGGCCTACCGTTCTACTAAATAAAATAAATATTTATTTTTTGAATTAAAAATAATATATTATCAAATTATAAAAGGATGATTTGTCTCATAAAATAGAAAATATTTATTTTTTAAATAAGTATTTAGGTCTCGTTCAGTTAAAATTCTTATTTTTTAAACAGGAGTACTTATTTTCTGTTTTAAGGCCGATCAAAAAATAAATAAATAAATTTCTGTTTTAAGAGCCGAGCCGAGCTTCGGCAAGCTCGAGCTCGGCTCGTTTCCTTAACAAGCCAAAAACTCGAGCTCGAGCCTTAACGAGCCAAGCTTAGTCATAAACTAAACGAGTTTTTTTTATCGGGTCGAGCCTCCCTTAATTAGCCGAGCTTTTGTCGAACGAGCCGAGCTCCACTCGGCTCGTTTAGTAAACGAGCCGAGTCGAACCCTATCCATAAGTGGACAAACCCTTATTGCTAAAACACAAGCAAGTCATCACCTTTGTTGTCTTTATTTACAGCTACTGGGCAAATTAAGACCCTCAGGGCCCGTTTGGATGCGGGGAAAGAATTGGGGGTATTAGTAAATAAGGGGGGATAAGATAGTAGGGGATATTAGTTAATAAGGAAGGGCCCACATTGATGTGATGTTTATGGAGGGGGGATTAAATAGTAAGTTGTTTGGATGAGGTATTAGAGAAGGGGGATTAAATAATATGTCGTCTGGATGAAGGATTAATAGGGGTATAAAGAAGGGTGGATGATGTAAAAAGCTGTCAAATGACCCTTTTGCCCTTTTGCAGTGTTAAGTTAGATTATTCATTAAATTAAATATATAATTATGAAATTCAACTTTTATTTTTTTTCCACACATGATTAATCAAAAATTATTTAACTAATATAATAATTATATAAAATAAATAAAATATTAACATTTCGTTTTTTAATCATGTGTGAAAAAAATACTAGTAATAAAAGTTGAATAATTTATTTTATATAACATTTCGTTTTTTAATCAAGATTAATTAAACAGGCACTTTCCTTAAAAAAGAAACAGACACTTTCATTTTAATTAATCTTGTCCTTTCTTTGTTCTTATCGCCAAGAGAGAGAGAGAGAGAGAGAAGAGAGAAAGAAAGAACGGCGGCAGCAGCCGCAACAGAGCAACAGCAGAAGGAGGAGGAGAAAAAGAAGAAGAAGAAGAAGAGAGAACAGCTCGACACACTCCCACTCTCCAATTCCTGGTGAACACCTCCATCTCTCCGATCTACTGTTCTTTTTTTTCTTCCTGTTCTTGTTTTGCTGTTCATCAACAAAACTCAGGCGAGTTGGGGGTTGGGGGAGGGGGATAAGGAGGGTTAAAATCGTCCAATTTGCGGGGTATTGGGGGGGATAACTTAATAACTCCTCCAACCCTATCCAAAAATAAGACCGGCGTTTCCCCTCTTCTCCGGTCTTACCGAAGGTGCCGGATTATGGAATACCCCTGCGAGTTGCCTTCCCAAACGAGGGCAAGAGATGGGCCCCAGGTCTAAAATAAGCGGTATTACTTATACCCCCTTCGTTTACTGCATCCAAACGGACCCTCAAGGAAATATGGTTAATTGTTTTGGCTTGTTTTAAGGATGAGAAACTGGCAACAGAAAAATCACATAATTAATTTTGTTGAACAGCAGCTGGAAGGGGCCAGCATCAGCCTTGACTTCTTGGAGTGTTACTTTTGTCTTCCATCCATTTCTTTTAACAAAAGCATTGCCTAGAAAAAGCTTTTTTGGGTTTTGTATGATTTTTCCAACTAATCCACTTGTCTTTCAAAAAAAAATTCAAAATTCTACTTGTTGCTTCCAGTTAATGTCTATGGGGCCTGTCTGGGCACGGCAGTTAATCATTCTAATTTTTTTTTTTGGTTACTCAAGAGGGCCAAAAAACATTTGACACAACAGCTCGATATGCTCCGAGACCGTCGCAGTCATTGCTCAGAACATCCAGCACCTCTGTTGGACTTGATCAAACATTTGTTCTCTTTGATCTAACTGAAGACCCAACCCAGCTAGTATGTGCACAGCCATTCGCTTCCCTCCAACCAAAAGTCACAAGTCCAGCTCATTGATCAACATGATGATCAGGTTGTAATTAGGATCAAAGTGATGCTGATTCAAAATTGCAGAGTCACAAGTCCAGCTTTTTAGCGGTTGTTTCTATATTTTCATGGCTTCTCTATTTCAGTCCCTATAGTTATAGATTAGTTTCAATTTTGTCCTTATATTTGTAAACGTTTCCACCGGAGTTGGAGAAAACTACGTACAAGCTAGACTGCAGCCCTTAAGACTCATAGACCAATGTAATAATGCATCATTTACATTACACCAGTTCCATGGGGCCTGGGAACAAAAGTATTTTGGAGACCCAAAATTTTTACCACCAATTTGCAATCCTATGGAGCAAAAAACGTGATTATGAGAGCCTTAGAGACAAAATTTGATTATGTCTCTTTAGAATAATATGATCCGAATAATAAGATCTTCACACCCGTTCAAACGGATTAAAAAGTGGAGAGAGATAGAGAGAGAAATGTTGGAAGTAGGGGAATTTTTTTTAAAATTCTTTTTGAAAATTTGAGCACTTAATTTTTTTTAGACCGTTTATATATTAAAAAATATGGTTAAAAAATTAAGTGCTCCAATTTTTAATCCGTTTGAACGGGTGTGAAGATCTTATTATTCTGATCATATTGTTCTAAAGAGACATAATCAAATTTTGTCTCTAAGGCTCTCATAATCACGTTTCTGCTTCATAGGATTGTAAACTGGTGGTAAGTTTTTTTTTTTTTAAACTGTGCCGTTAAAAGCTAGACTGCAGCCCTTAAGACTCATAGACCAATGTAATAATGCATCATTTACATTACACCAGTTCCATGGGGCCTGGGAACAAAAGTATTTTGGAGACCCAAAAATACTTTGGTCTTTTATATTTAGAGAATCAAAAGTAAATTTGGAGACCAAATGTCTATAAAGGACAATGGATCCTTCAAATCTAAATCCAGAGATCTCATCTTTGAATTCTTCAGAGGAATCCATTGTGATGCACAGGTGTTGCGGGTGAGTTTTGGAGCTTGAGTTCACAGTGTCGGGCTGGGGTCCGAAGTTCTGGAAAATAAATCGATCACGCGAGAGTCATCCCAATCATAACCGTACCACCTTTAGAGCATCTCAATGTGAATGCAAAATGACTATGGATGGATAGTCATTTTAGCATAAAAAAGTTGTTAAAAGTTGATTGTAAAATAGAACTCACCCATCTCCAATGGTAAGTTCTAAAATAGAATCAAAGAGTCCTAAATAATAACTAACTTTCCCTCCATCTTATTTCCCCCCAACTTAATTCAACTATTACTTCCGTTCAAAAATAATTATCATGTGTATCCGCTAAATGAGGACTTTAAAAAAAATATTTTAAATATTCTCCCGCACTACGACATAACTTTGCCATAATTGATATACTAGTAATTGTTTTTTAGAGGGTATTTGTGGAGCAAGGAAATGAATTGGTATGAGTTATTTTTACACCCTCTTCCAAACCGTGCGAAACCCTAGTTTTCCATCTTTGCAATTTTCCATCCTCATTGGAGCACTGATTTTTGCATCTGGGGATGAAAAATGACTATCCATCCCCCCATTGAACTTGGGGTTAGAATTAAAGCATTTCAATTATTCCATGAACCAACAAGGCACCCTGCCCAGCGTGCATGAATGGTTTCATCACTCTTCCTTTGAGGAAGAGGTCTCGAGTCCTGATGGAGGAGATGCTTGGCTCCCATGGACATGGTGAGCAATAACCCTCGAGCCTATACTGACATCTTAACATACATGCAACTGCAAACCAGCGGGATATGGATAAAAAGCTCCTCTATTTAAACTGTTGAGAGAAATAATTTCCATATTCTGGAAATGAGTGTTGAGCTTCAGACTCCTTGCGTTCCAAACATTGCTCTTAACCCAAATTGACGAATTCTCAAGAAATATCCCTTCGGAATCTCAGCCAGCTAGCTGTTTCCATTTCATATCCTCTAACTACCACCCAGAACAAAAATAAAAAATACTTCCTCCGTCCCCTTTTAAGTGTCCTATTTCGTAACTCCAACTTATTAAAAAGATATCAATATTACACGTTTCACATCCTCCACTTTCCCTACTTACCCATCATCATTACACTTTTATTCACTAATTTTTCAAAATGAAATATACTTTTAAGGACAAAATAGACAATGCATCAACTTTTACCCTCCTAACTTTACAAAATGAATATTTATTAAGAGACAGCCCAGAATGGAATACTGGACTCTAAATAAGGGACGGAGGGAGTAGTAAAAAATTATACTGCTGCAACTTGCTGCTTCTTCTCCTGCTACCAAGCCTTGAACCCTAGACCTTGGGGACTTGAGAAGTAACACAACCCACATGGTGTCAAGGAGGCTTAGTTATGGCAGCGGATCCTCTGTCCGGAATCGCCTGTCCCACTCCTCTGTCCCACTCTTGTTCATCTGCCACGTTACACCCTTTTACTTCTCCCGTTACCCTTGTTTACTACTTTTCCCCTCCGTTATGTTACCTTCACCAGTTAATCATTCCTATTCGCCTTTCAAAAAAAAATTACAATTCCTATTTTCTTTTAAGCCATGTTATCAACAATGATAGACGGGTGAGATTTGCAAAGAGATGAGATTAGAATTGTGATTAGTAATGAGAAATAATTGGTAATAAGTATATTTATTTGAGATGAGATTAGATGATAGAATTATTAATATCATGTTCGTTTCACATGGGATAAAATTAGATTGATAGTATACATTTTCATTTTCATCTTTATGCAAAATTGAAGAATTAACATATGATTAAAAAATAAAGTGCTTCAATTTTAAATCTATAATTGGTTCGAATATCTTATTTTTTTAATCATATTATTTTAAAGAGTCATAATTAATTTTTGTTTCTAGCCTCTCATAATTAAGTTTATACTCTTTATTTAGTACCCTATGGAGTAGAAACAAAATTATGAGAGCCTTAGAGCAAAAAGTTAATTACAACCCTTTAAGATAAAATGATTAGAAAAATAAGATCTTCGCACCGATTTAAACGGATTGAAAATTGAAGCACTTATTTTTTTAGACGGTTATATATTAAAAAAATATTGTTAAAAATTAAGTGCTCTAATTTTTAATCCGTTTGAATCGGTGCGAAAATGTTACTTTGTTGATCATATTATTCTAAAATGTCATAATTAAATTTTGATTCCAGGGCTCTCATAATTTTGTTTCTGTTCTTTATTTGGGATATTATGGAGTAGAAACTTAATTATGAGAGCCCTAGAGACAAAAAAAAATTATGACCCTTAGAATAATATGATTAGAAAAATAAAATCTTCGCATTAGTTTCAATAGATTGAAAATTAAAGCACTTAATTTTGTTAATTATATTTTTTAAATATATAAACTGTCCAAAAAATTAACTGGGGTTATCAAATGGGATTTAAACCGGTGAAAGCAACAGAGGGGAGAAGTAGTAAACGAGGGTAACAGGAGAAGTAAAAGGGGGTAACGTGGCAGCTGAACAAGAGTGGGACAGAGGAGTAGGACAGGCAATTCCGGACAGAGGATCCGCTGCCCTTAGTTATACTGCTGCAACTTGAGTAACCAATTAGGGTATTAAAACCCAGTACAACTTTTATTAACTCATGACGAAAGACCATACCCGGCATCACACCTCTTGTGCTCAATGTTTTCAATGCATGAATATTAAATTATAGGAGTGTGGAGTATACTGACCACTAAACAATCCTTCAGTGTCCATAAGGAAGTATGAACATGTCGAAGATGGATTCCAAGCGTCATTTACTGTAGATAGATATATGTACTAACCCATAAATATCATACAGAGAATACTAAGGAGAGTGAAAGCCTAACACACTTGTATGCAGTAAAAAGTCCTTGACGTGACGGATTCAAACCCAAACCTCATCAAATCCTGTGAAAGAATTAATCGGTGAACATTGAATCACATAGCATTCTACTCGTTACAATACCTCCTTATCTCATTTGAATTTCCTGACAATATCTACTATCCGCTTTGATCTCTCTATAGATATACAAGAAATGCCTCCAGTTTCCCGAGGAAGCAAGCAATTACAAAAATTGGGGAATCGAAAAGGGCAAAAAAAATGAGTGACCATCAAAAGTGAGGCCATACAAATAAGAAGTCTGTACCTATATGGATGCGAGGAAAGAAGAGGTAGAGGAATCAGGCAAGCTGGAGGGCTATCTGCTGTAGAAGTAACCTCTTCTGAGACGTATTGATAAGGCCTTTACACTCAGCATCCACCAAGACCTCAGTCATAATGGAAGCTGCATGACCTCTTGGCTCTTGAGAACCTGATGCTCTCCTCAACATAAACACCTGGTAAGGACCAAAACAGATACACCGAAAATAAAAAAATATTCCTAGCGTTGAAGAGAGATTGAAACTAGAAACATGAAAGAAAAAAAGAACATAACCTCCGATACGATAAACAGAATAACACCATAACGAAGTCCTAATTGTACGAATCCTGACTAGCATTTCTTCCCTTTCCATCCAATGAGGGGGAAAGAAAAGAAAGCAAAATGCAACTCTATCGTCTAATAGGCGTATGTAAATTAGAAAGAGGTATTTCAACATTTAAAAATATAAGTCTCCTCCGTACCAGTTCCTCCCAGTTTCCGTAATATATATATATATATATATATAGAGAGAGAGAGAGAGAGAGAGAGAGAGAGAGAGAGAGAAGGCCTGCAAGTACAGGCATGACCACCATATTGCTAGCTTTCGGATCATGACCACCATATTATTAGTTTTGACTTTTTGAGAAACCGTTTGGATTGCTTTTTGAAAAAAAATTCTCAACTCAAAAAACACTCATTACCCCTACTTCCAATCATTACTCACCCCTATTTCCAATCATTATTCTCATTTTTCTCTCTATCTCTCTCCAATTATTACTTATACTTCCAATCATTACTTTTATTTCTCTCTCCACTCATAACCCTACAAAATTTCTCAAAAACTCATCCAAACACTACCACAGATCATGTGCATGTCAGAAAAAAAAAAAAAGAGGATGAACAAAAAAAAAACATATAAGAGAAAACTTATATGTAAGGGATGTAAGGCCTTTACTTCAGCCTATAAAAGCTTGCACTCAATAGTCGCTTCACGTATTTATCCATTAAAACAAGCACCCTACTTTGAATTCGAATAGCTCTTCCTTGGGCTAGCCTCCACTTCCATTTGCATTTTTTTTTTTTTTAAAGCCTCCAACTCCAACAAGATATGTCAAATTGGTGATGTTAAATTTTTTTGAAGGCTTATGTGGCATTTTGACATCAAACTCTCCCTCTCCAACCCTTACGTCAAAAAAAAAAAATAGAGCTTAAAGAGGGGGGTGGGGGGGAACCCTCAAACAGTTTTTAAATTCCAAATGGTTAGAATTTTTGAAATTTGGCATGTTGGGAAGAAGGTGTCAAAATTGGCATGGGATTAGGGGATGTCAAAGCCACATAAGCTTTGGCATGGCTAAAGGCATATTTGTAGGATGGTCAATTGATGCCAAAACTGACCATTGGAGATGTCACCTCAACTTTGGCATCTCCTCTTGGAGATGCTCTAGAGGCCTTACAGGCATCTGTTAAAAACTTGTCCCAAATTGTCAAAATAGTACCACCAAAAGTAGTATATGAGCCTCATTGCCAAACAGTTGTGATTTGGATGCTTTGACATGGCTTTGGAAGGTTTAAAGCATGACCCACAATTTTGCTAGTAATTCATACACCCATATCTGTGCCAAAAGTGCACCTCGTTTAATAATGATCCCTGCAGTATGGATCCATTGGTTACCTCCATCCACGAGTCGGGGCTTGGTGGCTCCCACATGCAAGGGATTATTAGGAGCTAGTTCTACATTGGGAAAACTAGTATTGCCAATCGATTTTAAGATGGATGCTTTAAAAAAGCCTCCAATCAAAGCTCTATTAACCTCCAACCTAAGTGGAATTCCAAGATGCATTTGCAAGATAGATCAAAGCATCTACTTGAATATTTAACACCATTTAGTCAAATTGGAGGCATTTGATTGAAAATTTTCCAAAAACTTTATGCAAACGAGTCATGTACTCTCGCAAACTCTTCGCACGATGATATCAACTACTCTTAACCAAGCCATACAATTATGTCAATGCAGCACATATTGGTATCAGCGGGGCCGGAGCCAGGCATTGTGGTGGGGTGACCCAGCTCCCCCGTACACACCAAAAAGGGAAAAAAAATGTTTTGAATAATCGGGTTAGATACCCCATATAAATTTGTAGAACCTATCTTGAAGCATTTATCCAATAAATTTTTATTTGCTTTTATGGTGGTTCGTAGTTCATATATTCATTCTATCTACTAGTCCTACTCCTACATCATATAAATCTTATAGCTAGTATAGATTTTAATGTCCAATCAATCACAATGGGTCTCAAATAAGAGGATACTACATTACAAATTATGAAAAGACCAACATACATATTCTAAGTTGACATGCAATCCCGATCAAAAAAAAAAAAGTTGCCATGCAATAAATTCAACTGTCATTTTGTGATATTTTTTCAGAGTCGATGAAATTGGTTCTATTTTCATGTGTAAATTTAGTTTTCCTTTCTACTCCGTCCGTCTCATTTTGTTTGTCTCTTTTTTTACTCTTACATGTCCCAAAATGTTTATCTAATTCTAAATTGACTTCTAAAAGTTCTCATAATGCCCTCTCTTTTAAAGAAATTATGCATTGGAGAAAGTGCCTTGTCATTTAATGCCAAAAAAGTAAAGGACATTCTTGGAAACTCAAAGCTTTTAGATAGTAATCATTTTGTCATATAAATAAGTGGGAATCTCGAAATTGGACAAACAAATTCAGATGGAGGGAGTAATATATTTTCTCTCGCGATTATACTTCAAAAAATGAGCACGGAACTTCAAAATACCATCTTGGTATCACTAGATAATTTTTTTGTCAAATTCCGGCCCCCCAATACATCATTAATCTGAACAGTTGTTAATGAGAAACCAAAAATATTGGCCAGTAGTTGTT
Source organism: Rhododendron griersonianum (assembly GCA_018127125.1). Classification (NCBI taxonomy): domain Eukaryota; kingdom Viridiplantae; phylum Streptophyta; class Magnoliopsida; order Ericales; family Ericaceae; genus Rhododendron; species Rhododendron griersonianum. The sequence continues at coordinate 32,171,260 of CM030797.1, read as the reverse complement.
CTTTTAATCCTGCCAATATACGTTCAGATAGTAGTAAACAAGTCGAACAACACTATCGTGTAACCCCATTGCATCATTGATAGGTGATGGTGGAGGAAAGATACAGGAGGCTCCTACAAGTTAGGAGAAGCTGTAGAGGTGGGGTTGTTTATGCCGGTGACCAGTGGTGTGATGATATTGGCTGATGGGGGACAAAAGAGAAGGAAGAACGGTTTAGATCATCTCATCAATTTGAAAGACCAGGGTTTAAGTTGACCAAAAAAAAACTCGCGGTTCTAATTGAAAGAAATCAAAACTCATGGTTTAAATTATGACGGGGGTAAAATTTGGTTGTTCGTGGTGATTTCCCCAATTTTAGGATAAGTTACCTAGTTTCTTCACTAATCCAATGTAGTCCACATACAGCATATGTGGATAGAATTATTACTAGGTAAATTCTCCTACAGATCATGATTCTATCATATCAAACTAAACTTGAGAGATACCTGCCCATGATGTGTTATCTCCAAACAACCCGGTTTCTGGATAAAAGGTTCCCCGTCAATTTGAACTGGGAAAGAATTGGACAAATGAATTCGAATAGCTCTTCCTTGGGCTAGCCTCCTTGCTTGTGAAAGTCCAACCTAAAAACAGTTTATTGGCCACATTTTTATACAAATAAATATCCATATGTGAATAAGACATCTTTCAGAAAAATAAAAAACAACCTTTTTCCGAGCAAAAATTACTTAAACCAAGTGAAACATTACTCATTTGTTTTACATGACGAGGAGGGGAAAATAAGCAACTGGATTTACAAGTACACATTCATCCATAAAGCATAGTTGTATGCATCCATACAATATGTTACATTTGAATGTTGTGCAAAACACATGCCATACATTTGCAGTGTAGATACAAATTCAATCGTTACATCACCAAATAGAAAAGATGAAACCTGGTAGATATTGCTTAAGGATTATTATAACCAAAACAAAAAAGCTTTGAATCACGTTATAATAAATAAATAAAAAAAACAGAATGCAGAATACAAGATATGACTGACAGCACTAATTTAAAGCAGCACAGTGATCTGAAGAATCTAAGCAGAAGGAAAGACATAGCCAAATATTTGAGACATGTCTATAAATTATAGAAGAGCCAGTATAAGAGAAAATTTTCATACCTGGAGTTTGCCAAGGTGCCATGCTCCAGAAATGCATACAACCTCAAGGAGTTTGTCATGCATGGACTGAAGATTGAAATCATCATCATGCTCGTAATCATTTTGCCAAAGATCAACCCCGCCCATATAGCTGCCTATATTGAGCACAATCAAACCCTCAGCATCCTGGAGAAAAGGAGTAAGCAGAAGAACATTAGAAATATGGAATAATAACAGTAACTATTTGATCAACAAAAATAACAACAAAAAAAAAGCAACTATTTGAAGACCTTAGTTTATCTGAGTTGCAGTACCTTTGGAATCAGGACGTCTTTCCCATCAACTTCGAGCCAAACTTGCCAGGGTAAGTTAGCACAAGTTCTGTCCATTATGTCCCTAGCACCTTCTTTTGCATATCGCAATTTGTTTACAAACTGTCTTAGATTTCAGCCAGCAAATACTAAAATAGTGAGCACAAAATAAGGGAGCAAGCAATCCAAAAGAAATTACCAATCAAGTGCTATGAAACAACTTTACGTATTTCCAGGCCAATAAAAAGATTAGGCACCAAAGAGTAAGCAATATTCAAGTTCAAAAACACCATTAATAACAACTAACAAGAGATGGCCATCTAAAGGATTTATTAATTTAACATGTATGCACTTTCAACCCATTAACCATGTTGAATGGGTACCTATTAATCTCAACAAAATACTTGTCATAGAATTATCATATCCCTTTTTCAAACTCAAAAGTATACTAGCATGTCGCCAATTTACTAGTAAGAGAGAAGCATGATATCAACTGTTTCGCTTTAACAAAAAATTAAGAATAGGTTGGCGAAAAGAAGAGTCGCTACCTGACTGTAGAACTTGTCAGGGTTTTCTTCCCGAGTCACATGGAATTCATATGCAACTTTTGCATCGCATCCAATTCCTGTCGAAGGGAAACTTGCCATGGTTAAGCAGATCAAGAAACACATATTTCATAAGGAATTTAGCTAGATACCAAGAAGATAACATACCTAGATAGTTCATCATGAATTTCGACTGCAATTTACTTGGATCACTATCTGAGTTTTCTTCCAGAATATCAACTTTCCAGCGATCTAGCATTGTAACTGCTGCATGATTGATATCATGTAAGAAAGCGCTCAAGCCGCCTTGTCCTTCAACTGTTGAGAACCCTCCTCCCCATTGCAAAACCCTTGACAAATCATTTCCTGTCCCTAGAGGGAGTACTGCAACAGGTGGTGGTGATTCGAAATTGTGCCTTTCAATAGCATCAAGGACCCATGCAACAGTACCGTCTCCACCACAAACCAAAACCCTAAAATACTGAACGTTACTAAACATCTCTAAACCGTCCTCAGGTCCATGGGAAGAACTGAGTTCAAAAACCTGCAGCAAGAAATAGCAGAACTTAGCTACGACACACAAAATGTTATATTGACCTTGCACACGCAAAAGATATTTGTGCAATTATATGCAGAGATAGTTCAAGTAAAAAAGGGAAAAGAAATATTCGCCAAGTATCCCTCAGAGAAACAATCTAACAAAACTCGTAAAAAGACAAAAGATACAATAACCATGCAAGTTATGCCATGTGGTTCGTTGTGATCACAGATCAGATTAAACAAAAACTCGATAAGATAGTTTTTTGTTTGCCTATAAAGATTCATAAATTCACATCGGCAATCAAAAATACACAACAGAAAGAAGATCATCATCTTTTCTAGGTAAATTAAAGCACTAAGCACAATCAATGGTGCCTTGTGTGGAACACCATGAAGATATGAACATTGTTGTGCTTCTTGAAGTGACTCGTGGCAAATTGAGTTTCACAACTTACAAAAGGAATTTTTGTTATGAACCAAGCAAGATCAGATCCATGTTGATCCAAAAGTAACGTAAAATCTGCTCCATGCAATATTCATATGAAGGCCTCTAACCTCTACCCAAAGTCCCATACATTTACCATCAGTAGGATATGCAGCCAACAGTTCAGTTCATATGACATAAAGGAAATCTCACAAGCTTCTCTCTTCCTTACAAACATATAAATGAAAGCCAATACAACAGCAATGACTAATATTAACCTCAAGTTTAATTTTCGTTATTTGATTAGCAACTGATCAATAGTCCTCATATGCATTTCCCTGAGGATTCTCAGAGAAAATATGAAATTGCGGAGTAAAATTGAAACTCCATGCCGCTCAAGACAAGAATGATTAAGCCATCACACATTCTGATTTGGTTAAAACAGACAAGGGCAGCACCTTTTCTGAAAATAATTATAGTAACATTAGCAACAACCTTCATCGTTCATAAATAAAGACCAAAAATTAGGACACACTAGATTGAGAGAAAATGTGTTCCAGGGAAACCAAACAGCGGTTGACTTTCCACCCGTTTAAAATTCATCTGTGAGTCGCTTTACCTACGGAACCACTTAGAGGAGCGCTCCCGTGTTAAACACTTCCATTCCTATCGTTATCTAAAAATCCAAACATCTAAAAGATAGATAGAAAGGAAGGAATTATAAAACAAATCACACTCCTGGCATATACGACTTGAGCAAGGGCAATATCAGTTAAAACGTGAAAGATTTCACTTTGAAACAGTTGATCTGTATTTGCTAGGAAACACTAGCTGAATAGATTGGAAACAGTTGTCACCATTGTTTTGAATATTAAATAGATAAAAATAATTCTGTCATTGGTCATTCAACGTAAGTGTCACATGTGAGCCATCACTCATCAGTCTCTGCTCTTCAATGTAAAACGGATAATAGGTGTTCCAATATACCACTGCAGAACAGAAAACTGCAAGTTTGTACAATTATGAAAAAGGAGCACAAGACAGACTGTTATAGGTCAGGCAATGTTGTTATCTCTACTCTGTTTATAACATCTTCAAATAAACACAAGTAAACCACGATACATCAAACAATCAAACTTTGTCTTCTTTTTAAATTGTTCTCATAATTTTAAGGAGGGTAGATCATGGAAGTTTTTCAGGCATTTGTAAAATATAGGCTATAAGACTGATATTTGTGAGTAAAGTGATTGAAGACTACCTGCACAGGATTCAGTAGCATGTTCAATCTCCTCCGAAGGGAAGGCCCATTTTGAGCTCCACTCTTGGTATTAATGAAGACAAGAAGAGGTCTGGCGTCATGTGGCAAGTCCATAATTGTATACCTTTTAGATTGACCACAGACAGCAATTTCACTCTTTTTATACATTACCCCATTCTGATTGCCCTTCTTACTAATTACTCCACCATCCTTCAAGAGCTGGTCACAGTCCTTCTCACTGATTAGCTTTTTTAAACACCCACTGAACACATAATGCAGTGCTGTCCTGGCAACTGAATAATACTGTAATTTTCCATTAACAGCACGGCCATTTCCATGTTTGTTTCGATGGCGCCTTCTTCGAATTTGCCCACGAACAATAATATTTTCAGTAATAGAGCTTAGGATCCCGCCTCCAGCTGATTCAGCTTCAATTTCTTTCACACAGATTGGGGAAAGGACGACTCTTCTAAGAACACCAAGATCACAAGCATCACCAGACTCTTCACACATTTTTGCATGACATCTGACGTGTATAACACGCTGACACCATAAGCAATGCCATGCCGGAGAACCATCGAGAAAAGGAATTCCACAAGGTTCATCACAGTAAAAACAGAAAGCAGACATCTCAGGGTTCTCATCCATGGTCATCCATCTTTCAGACCAGTGGTGTTGCACATGGCTATAACCAACTTGTGCTATACACTTGCAATCCTTCGCGGCAAACTGGAAACACCGAAAATGAGCTGCTACACCACAAACAGAGCACCGGTGGACAGGGCTATGCGATGCTGCTTTTGCACCCAGGGTTTGTGGAGACACCAGAGAAGTTAGACACACACAGCAAGTAGATGGCTGCCCACCACAAGCAGAATCTTCCATCCATGTATGATGGGATAAAGGAACTTTTAGCTTCTTCCTGGCTTTCTTCTTTGCTCTTGCAGCAGCTTTAACCCAATTAAGAGATGTCTTTCTCTGCCATTTGAGGAATGCATAAATAACGGCGAGAAGTCCAAATGACCCAGTGACCAACCATCCAAAAACAGATGGACCGTAAGCATCTGAGCTCATCAGTAACCTTACAAGTGGAACACTTAAATCAATCATTGTACACCCAGTTTCTCGCAATCTCTATTCTTTCCCAGGCCTATGATGTTAAACATCCAAAGAGAAAAAAGGATTTTGTAGACAAAACCTGAACAACAGAAGACATCATCATCATTCCGTGAAAAACAAAAGGACGATCCAATAAAAGTGGAAAAGAAACTGGACTGAACATGTGAAAATATAAAACAAGTACAAAGAAGTGGACTAAAATTTAAGAACCTTAAGAGCTGCCGCAAGTAATTTGTTCTACACAAATGAACAGAGGCAAGGTATAAGCACCAAACACCAAATGAAGACTGAAAAAAGAAGCGGCTATTTTCCAGGTACGAACCCCTATTTTTATCTAGGTGTGGCAGGCCTATATAGTACAAGGCCTTTTCCTTTTCTAAATCATATGGTGTCGGTTGCCACCATTTGTGCCAGTCGGTCCTTCCTTCCAGCCACTCATAAAATATCTAAGAGAATCTTCAATCCTATGGGAAAATATCTAAGAGAGTATTCAATCCCGCAAATTTTTGGATTCAAAATTCGACATGAATTAACTGATAAACTTGGTATCGAACATTTATTTTTCAATTCGATGTCGAACAAAAAGCTGTTGAATTGGCCTATTTCGTGCTGTACCCGTTAAATTTTTTTAATTATAAGGGCCCACTCTTTATCAATGGGTTCAGGGGTACTTCCAAACAGATTGTTAAAAAAGGATCCCCCATTCTAATTAAGTAGCCAAAAAAATAAAAATAAAACAAAAACTCATTCTGAGACTTCAACATCTGCTCACTGCTGATACAAATAATTATTAATTAGAATGGATAAATTCCCTAAACACCAAAGTCAAAAATTGCTCGCAACGAAACCTAATAGACAACCAACGCATTGGACATACTATCCTCTGTTCCTTCTCCATATTTTTCCCGCTGTCAATCGCAAAGCAGGCACAAATTCGAGAAATTACCCAAAAATGACCGTAGTTATAAGAGAAAAATTATAATTCACACAAATGCATTCGAAAACAGGTAATTCAATTCCAATTGAGCTACGGTATCGACAGATCTAAACTTCCAAAACTAAAAGGATATTCATCCTTTGTCGCCCCTAGACTTCCGAGTCAATACAATTTTACATATATATATTTAAAAATGGAGAGAGAGAGAGAGAGAGGAGGTAGGAACCTTTGGAAGCGAATTTGAGAAGAAAGGGAAAAGAAATTAAAACCCTAGGAAGGAGATCAGTGCAGGGATTTGGCACGCGAAAGTCTGAAGCATCTTGCGTCCCAAGTTGAGTCTGGAGATCTGAGGCCCATCTTTTTCGTGCGTAGGTGTGTATAATATATGGGTTGGGAAAGTTGGGGCGGGGAGAAGGAGAGAGAGAGAGAGAGAGAGAGAGAGAGAGAGAGAGAAGGCTGGCGGGATTTTCCTACGCAACAAACACGGCGAAGTTGGAGAGTTTAAATGAGAACTGTACGGCTCGTGCCAATGCGAAATTACGGGAAAGTCCTTTTGGGGCAAAGCGGAAACGACGCGTTTGAGAAAGGACAGGGACAGGGGGTGTCCGTGAGGCGCAGGAGAATCTCCAGCCCGTAAAAGCTTCTTATTATACAGTAACAATATATATATATATATATATACACTCCCCTTCTAATGAGGATCTAAAATGAGGACCTAAAATGAGGACTATCCCATTTCTTCCATTTCCCGATTGAATTTTGATGATCCGAGCCGCTCAATGTGTTCAGAACGTGATTTTATGGGTATCCGCGAGAAATCGGCAAAAAAAATGACCGAGAAGGGCTTGATTTGAGCAGTTTTTATTTGAACCGTTCGATAAAAAATTAATAAAAACTGCTCGGATGAAGCTCTTCCCGGTCTTTTTTTTGCTGATTTCATGCGGGTACCCTTAAAATCACGTTCTGAACACATTGAGCGGCTCGGATCATCAAAATTCAATCGGAAAAGGGAGGTCCTCATTTTATTAAAATGAGGTGGTCCTTATTAGAAGGGGACTCTATATATATATATATATAAAAGTACTCCGATAGACAACCACAAAGTTGAGTGAAAATGTTATGACAGAGAGGGGTCGTTTGGATGGGGGACAGTGAAGAGATATTAGTAATACCCCTCCGTATATACTGATAAGCACATAATATTATATATTATTGTGCTTAATATATCTCATTTTTTATATAATTATGTTTATTGTTGAATATTTTATATGATATTACGCGTAAGGTATGTTTTTGTTAATTTCAGGTAATTCAGTCTAAAGTGAGCTCTTCTGACACCCTAATTTGGCTTGATTACTCGCGCGCATAAAAGAATGAAAGTTGACTGGGCATGCGGCTACCAACCAAGCTGATATTTATCAAATGATTTACTACCAAAATGAAAATGGATCAATTATCCACGGCAATTCAATGCAGTGGGACTTCATGTTTCCTCTTCTGACATTGAATCTATGACTATTTTATGTATCAAATTGGAAAGCCAGGTGGAACCAAAGAGTCGGCAGGAAGTGGCACCTATCCCCCATGCCACATGTTGGCTTTCGGTCCGTTCAATCATGTATGGCCTTCATCTCAGCCGTTGATCTATTTCTCAAAGTCTCATGTGTGCACCACACTGGATCATTTTGCTTCAACTCTCAGTCGACTCACTATCTCATCTGTGTATACATAATCATCCGGACAGTATTTTTAAAGGAGGGGATTATTATTAGGAAAATTCCAAAAGCTTTTTATTTATCAGATATTTCTCTCTCTACATTTCTCTCTTTTCCATTTCCCAGCCAAAAAGCCGAGAGTGTTCTCTCTCTTTCCCCTGTTTTATTTCCTTATTCTGTGTAAGGTATTGTTATTGTAATAACCGTTGTACTCTACAAGTTTGTCTTTCTAGAATTCCTATGTTAAGCAAGTTTCATATCTTTAGCCTGTCAAATTCGTAGTTTAAGTTCTTAAAAGTAAAGATTGAGATTTGGTTGTGAGTATTCGCAAACTACTTGGCTGTTTCTCACACTAAACGTAAATCTAAGGTTAATATTAGCGCAAATCCCTTAAAGGTTGAGAACGGAACGCCTTTGGCTTACCTCCATTGTAAACATCTTTCTGGGGTGCATTAGTATCGATCTTTCATATTCACGTAAAAAATAAGTAATTATGTTTTTAGTAGTTTTTAACCTTTCCTTGGCAAGTCTTTTGTCAATGAAGGGGTAGTCGTTATAGGCTCGGCCCTGGGTGAATCTCATCCTATGGCCTAAGTAATTCGATAATTCTCACCGTTAAAATCAATTGTATAAATGTGAATGTGTGGTCGAATTTCTCCTTTAATCGATTCGAAACTCAAAAGTGTTAAGTCTTTGCTTATGCGTCGACAGTCAATTCTGGCACGCATAATACTGGGTCGCTGTCCTTTTAAGGATTCGACCAATTCAATAGAGGAATTCAATCGCACTCAGCATAATCTTCCGGTCGAGCACACAAAATACTTATGGGACTCGATTGTGTAAATTGGTGAGAATATTGAATTATTTAGGTTATAGGTGGTGTAAACCCTTGGCCTGAGCCTATCATTTAAATATTTGCAATCATAATTTTAGTTTAATCTGGAATTCACCAAAACAATCACCAAAAATCAAGGGTTGGTTACCTACAGCTACAAACCACCATATAGCCCGATAAAGCTTTTCACTCCAATAAACCGTTCTCTGTGGTTCGACCTCGGACTTACCGAGTTATTCTGCAAGCGACTTGAGAGCCCTATGCTTGGGGCTAGGCACCCAGGAATACAATATTTGGTCGCAAGCATATACCTAGGCCCATCACTTAAGCCACGGTTTGTGAACCAAAAAACGAGGGGTATTAGCTTAAACACCTCTTTCTTATACCCCGACGAGGGGATTATTTATGGGGAGGTTTTGGGGTGGTATTAAATAATACCCCGGATAATACCCTCTCCTCTTCCATTTCAACTTCAAAACAATTTTATTCCACATTTTATCCCTCATTCAAACCAAGTACTATTTAATCCCTCTTCTCTAATAGAAAGTCTAATGGTACAGATGAAAAATCTGTACCATTGGGTACAAACCCCTTTTTGGGTCTCAAAAAAATAATCGGAATCGCTCATTTTGTTTGAAATACTTTGCTTATGGTCCTTGTAAAAAATAAGCTCAATCCGGTATCGGTAAGTGCATTTACAAAACATCCAAACTTTGCTCTAGAATTCAGGCTTAAATTCTAGGACAAAGTTGGACGTTTTGTAAGTGTCTTAACCGATATCGGATTGAGCTTATTTTTTGCAGGGACCATAAGCAAAGTATTTCAAACAAAATGAGCGACTACGATTATTTTTTTAGACCCAAAATGGGCCCAAAAAGAGGTTTGTATCCACTGGTACAGATTTTTCATTTGTACCAGTAGCACCATTCCTTCTCTAATACCTCATCCAAACCAACTACTTTTTAAACCCCTGTCACATCAATGTGGATCCACCCTTCTTACATAATACCCCCTAATATTTTATCTCTCCTTCTTAACTAATACCCCCAATTCTTTTCCCGCATCCAAACGGGCCCAGAGAATGTGTTCGGTCCAAATTGATATAAAATAGACGGTTTGATTCTATTAATAGTTTTTAAGTTAAACTATCTATGATCTATTTTATAAATTAGAATTTAATTTTTGATATAGCTATTGATGATCAAACTTCTTTTTTACATGGAGATATTATTTTTTGGATCCTACAAGATGAACTGTTCAGATTACTGCAGTGAACGTTCGGTAGGGCCCATAATGGGTGGCGTAAACCATGGGGTTTCCACCTCATTCGGAAAGAATTTAATCTCAATTTTATTAACAACATAATTGTAAATTTAGGATCAGAAAAATAGCCTTGTAAATTTAGAGTACTTTTTTTTGGTAAAGAAATGTAAATAGACCTAATTTGATATATGTTTGAGTAATTTGGCATAGGTTGAGTCAAGGGGGGTTTTACGGGACTTTTACTCATATTTTGAGTTTTAAGAATAAAAAAGTGAAAGGCTGGAGATGTCGTAATGTTCCATTGAGCTCTACTGAGATGTTATATTGTTATTTAAACCGTTAAATTTGTAGAATTCTCTAAATTCTTTCAAGAAAAAATTAAATGGGTTGATCATTAATAACCAGATAATCAAAGATATTTTTGTCTTAACGTTCACCTTTAAAATTGTACTGGCCATACATTTTTGTATTGCAAATGTTGTCCAATGACTCCAATCAAAGATTGGATGAATTTCAATTTCTGTATTAGATAATAATATTCTTAGTAATCTCTGTAAAGAAAACATTTGAGATCATAAAAATAAAATCTCGGTAAAACCCATCAAGACGTACGGTGTCGTAGTGCGCTACAAACCCCTTGTCATTTAGAAATGCTTGATGAATGGTTGTTGATTTTGAACGGTCACCACTCTTGTTTACTTTGTGCATTTTCGTGCACAAATGTTGTCCACCCAACGATTCCATCAATTTAAATTTTTGTTTATTAGATATAAATAAATAGATAATGTCGTCATTTTCGGGGAGAAAAGGTCAAGGGGGAACTGAGAAGCATTTGTTAATGACCGCCGTATTTGAAGTTACATTGATTGGCAAGGCTTTTCTTGTCTTGTATAAATGGACAATATAAAGAAACTGTAACGATGGAAGTCAAGTTCTACTGACGTATACGTCAAAATAAAATTATTGAAAAGAAAACAAGTTTAGAGGACAACAAAAGGGTTATGTTGACGATCACAACAAAGAAAATTAAATAAGGTATCCCATTTGGTGTACACCAAATGCTCATCGCGTTGTGTATGACCTATCTTAAAATTTCACACAAATGATTGAAGCCGCTCAAGTTGTTTAGAATATTTCGTTAAGGATCCTTTTAAAAAATCAACTCATTCGTATATCGGTAAGGCTTTGATCAATTATTCGCTTAATTTTTCTGTCAAAAAATTGAGGAAAAAAATGACTAAGCTCTTATCCATCTCTGACTGAACTAATTTTGTACATGAATTCTTAAAACATATTTTAAACAAATTGAACGAGTTCGAGGTGGATCCCACACAATCCTGTGTGTATTTTGTGTGCACCAAATGATGTACCCATAGTCAAAAAAAAAAAAGGGGCTACCATCGGGTTGTCCCAGTACAGTGCCACTCGAGGAGATGGTCAAGAGTGAAGACTTTTCTATTTAGGCTTAACTGCATAAATGGTCTCTAAAAAATTATGTATCATTTAGGTACTTATTGAATTTTGTATTTCAATTCCGTCCTTATAATTTTTGTTTTGGTCCTTACCGTCATATCCCTAACAGAAGTTGCTCACGTGGAAGACCCTCCTTCCACTCGGCACCTACTTGTCTGCTCTTTCCTCCCACTTAGCTACACATCGTTTCCCTACAAAATCCCCCACACCTTAAACATTTCCCCGTAAATCGAAAAAGCCCTAAGGTTTTCTTACCACCCTTTCCTTTAAGACCGACCACCCTCTCCTAAAAAGCCTACAACCCAAATAGAAGCCTAAGTTGTCATGGACACATCTTTCTCAAATATCAGCTCTACCACAAGAAGAGGACAGTTATGCAAATGGGGACATTGCAGTGTTGACAATCTCATGAACTGATGGCAACCCTTCAAGGAGGTTTTTTGGTTGTCGAAAGGACCATTAAGTATTGGTTAATAAGGACTAAAATGATACATTAAGTATTTTGTAGGGACCATTTATGCAGTTAAGCCTTCTTTTTAAGTTACAAACAGAAACCTCTCTAGAGAATGAGGATAAAAAAACAAGAAACTTTTCTAGAGAAATTAGGGGTGTTTCCCTCTGAAGGGTGAACTCACCTCAACAAACTTTTCAAGTTTTGGGAAAAGGCATTTTCCTACTTCCTCAATTTTCAACAACTTTGAAAGTCATTTTCATGTCTAGGAAATGGAAACAAGTACTCAAACATATTATATGTCTAAATTGTCACAATCTTAAAAAATAAAAACACAAGTTGAATATATTTTCATTTTGAGTCGTAGCCACTGCTATTTCTTTCTTTCAGTCATCAACCGTAGAAAACTGGGTAAAATAACTATAGTGTTATCTATGATGTGTGGTGGTGCAGAGTCTACAGAAAAAAGAAGTGGGGGAGTACTGTTGGAAGTGATTTTTCAATTCAAGCAATGGATTTTTGGGATCACAATGGAATTTTACATTTTTATGACTGAAAATTTTTAGACATCGCAAAATGGTTTAATGAGATTTTCATAGATTTCAAGATTATGTATATTTTTTTATTGGACTAGCTTTCATGTTTTTCAGGACTATACATTTATTCAGAACACTAGCAAATTTGTCGGGGAGACAAATTTGAAATTCTACGTTTTTTATTTTTATTTTTTTGACGTTTTAGAGCCTTTTCTGGACTCACAAGATAATTAGAACAACTTGTTTTAGATCTCGTCACATTAGCCTTGAAAAGAATTATAGCGATTGATATAGGTAGATATTATTCTGAAATGCATTTGTTTTGAATTATATAATATGTACGGTCACAGTGGATCAAAGGGCCTCAACCCGAGGGTAAGCCAACTCCTCATCGGAGTACACCAAGATTAGTCCTTGATAGGGTTGCACACGAACCGAGCAAGCAGCTCGTGGCTCGGTTTGACTCGTTTAGCAATCGAGCGGAGCTCGAATTCGAGTTTTAAGTTCGTTTACTAAACAAGTTGAGCTAGACACTTAATAACGTAACTCGGCTCGGTTCTTAAAATTTTAGCTCATTTAAAGAAGCTTGTTAAATAAATTAATCAAGTTCGTCTTGTTTGTAAACGAGCCAAATTCGAGTTGAAATTTCGAACTCTTTTATTATTAAATGAGCCGAAATCGAGCTTGGCTCGTTTACAGTTTAAACCTCCTTGGAGGTAGTTGGGTAACCAGCCCATAAAGTGACTTTTATTTATTTCTCGTCAGCACATTTTTCCGGGCCGTGCAGGACAAGTACCTAGGTATCCAGAAAAAATCTCTATATATATCAATGACAAAAAGCCCAATGGCCCATTAGCGGTCCAACTTCGAAATGAATTCCTTGGGCCCCAGTCCCACAAAATCAGACAACAGTGTCACCGACTCTGGCGGGCGGGAACTAATGTCAGAAAATAGTAGTAGTAACTCTTTTCCCTTCCATTTGTGTAAAACGAGGATATGGAGTAGTCCGTGACGGAAGGAATTCCAACTTTCTCCTAATTCAACGGAAGATCCAAACCCTGCATGAGACTCCTATTTGATTGTTCTTTGGAGTTAAGTAGTGCCACGTGGTGTTGTGTTGTGATTGATAAAATATTGTGCGATTTCATGACTTGACTTGACTTTTGTGTTGGTAGATTAGGAATCGTTTTGGAAGAAAGAAAATACCGTAAAGATTAGGAACGAAAGAACACCTGGCATGGCATGTTTTGAAAACGCAGATACAGAGAAAATCAGGAAAAGCAATAGGCAGTAGTAGGAATGGCGTACAAACTTCACGGCCACGGAGAGGAAGAGCTGGGGAGGTCGGCTGCGGCGTCCCACGCGCAGCAGCAGCAGCAGCCGCGGCGGAAGGGCATCGGGACGCGGGTGTGGCTGGTGGTGTCCGAATCGGGCGATTCTCACGTGGAGGAGGTCGGGAAGCACGCCATCATGCGGCGGACGGGTCTACCGGGCCGGGACCTCAGGGTCCTCGACCCGATGCTGTCGTACCCGTCCACGATTCTGGGCAGGGAGAGGGCGATCGTCATCAACTTGGAACACATCAAGGCCATTGTCACCGCCACCGAAGTTTTTATGGTGAATTCGACGAATCCGCTCGTGGTTCAGTTCGTTGCGGATCTCCGCGACCGGGAGAGGGACATGCCTCATCAGGTAAATGCATGTGTCTTCTTCACAATCCTCTGCTTTTGGAGCGTGCCCCTTTTGAAGGGTTTGTCGGTCCAAAAGCTGCGCATGCAGCCCGTAACATTTGAATCACACATCAATTTCGATACGAATGATGATGTCATAACCTTAAAGACAAGGCTTTGTTTAGTTGGTAGTTTAGTTTAGTTTTGATAGTGGGTAGTGAGAGAAATAATGATTGGAGAGAGATAAAAAGAGAAATAAAATTAATAATTAGAGATATAGGGTAATGATTGGAGAAAAATACAGGGTAATGATTGAAAAACAAAACTAAAACTAAAGATAAATGGCAACCGAGAAAATGTTCAATGCAACTGTTATTTGTACCGTCTCTCACATGGTGTGAGACCTACGCATTAATGGGGTCCACATCATGTGAGAGAGGGCGTTCAAATAACCGTTGCATTGAAGATTTTTTCGCTAAAGACCAACCAATCACCTCCTTGGCATGTCATCCCGACAATATTCGGCAAAGAGCCGAAGACTGCCGGGCTGAGGGGCAATTGTGGGAGGGGAAATATTGATCCGTTTGCATCAAGCAGCTGACCAGTTTAATAGCCGATCCAAGTAGTGGGCAATCGGCCCGACCAGGTGATGAAGGGCCGACCACCCCGTTGGCGGAAGTTAGAGCCGGCCATGAGCTAAAGCTTGAGAGGCGGCCACTTAAGGTTCCGAAAATTTATAGTAATTTTTAAGGGGCCCCTCCTATTTTGGCACCCCTTATTATAGTCCCATAAAAAGGTCCACATCATTCATCTTCGCTTTAGGTCACCGAAAAGTCAGGGCCGACTTTGGGCGGAACATGCATAAGAATCATTATAAGATGTCAAAAATCAACAACCATTCAAAAGGCAAGATAGAAGTGGAACTAACACTCAAGTGATAACCAAAATTACACTCCACCAAAGCATATACAATGGGACTACAATACAAGGGGATCAAAAAACTACATGTACAACATACTATACACTCAAGGCTTATTGAGAGCTTGGAAGGGATAAAAACCTGCTCGAGCTATCTTCTCCGGAAGCTAGGTTAGCCATCGGAGGACATTCCCGGCCAAACACCACCGGCTGGAGTGTCCCTGACTGGTCGTTACCTTTGTGCAGGTGGTAGGGGATCAAATTGGGGACTCCATAGCATACCAAGGCGTTCTCCGAATAACAAGCGGTGGAACTGGAATTTGACCCTCTACACGTGTAACTAATAGTAATAGATGTTATTGTGTTCAACCTTTAACCAGATAGAAATTACTTCGGATGATTACGATCTTTGTTCTATTTCACTCCCTTAGATTCTCAGAAGGTTCGGGTGAATCATAGTCAGGCCTTACTTTTCTCACAGAGAAAGGCTAATGATATAAGGTATACATATGCTATGAGTTTAGAATTCTAGGTAAACTGTATAGATTTTTGTTTAATTCCTAAATAAACTTAACAAGCTGAAATTTCATCATGTTTCTGTTTTCTTTGTTACCTTTTGCCATTCATGATGGGAGATATGAAACCTATGTCAAGTTGTATTTAGTATTGAGTAGCACGAACTTCCTATGAGGCTGACGAATCCACCTCAGAACCTCGCTCCTGTGCTCCCAAGTCAGACTCTCTTACAAACCTTGCTCCCATCGAAGGCACTCCCAACTAGGATAAAATCACTTAAGCAAGTAAGTCCCAAAACAAACAAAAGTAAAAGATACTAAGCTGGAGAAAACGTAAATTAATGACAAGATGCTAGAACACGATTAACTCACGTTTGCTTAAGTAACAAGTATAAACATAATATTTGCTTATTTTAGCTAAAACATCATTTGCAGTTGACACCAATGCCAATCATAATATTAACTTGTAGTATATATGTACTCTTGCCAAATAATTTCTAAACTGCTGTCAAATGAGGAGCTTCTATGATCCTCTCCTCCCCCGCCCCTACTTTGTGCAGCTAAGATTTAGTATATGCATTTCCAGTTGTCATGATATGGAAATGGTGGACAAGTTTTTCCCCTTGGGCATTCCTAATTTCCTAGAGTCGTAGGTACTATCTTTCACTAGCTAATAAGCAGCTGAACATAAATGTATGGTGAATCAGCGTCTCAAAAATTACAAGTCCCGTGTTTTGAGATTGTATTGTTGCTACCATTAGATTAAGGTTCTTCTATATTGTAAATGGTATAACACGCCTTCCAGCAATAAATACTCATCTTTTATGGCAAAAAAATAATGAATCATAAGATTTGCAGAAATCTAAGGACGACCCAAATAGCATGACGGGGACACCAGTAGCTGATGGGCCAAAGTTGCTACCGTTTGAGTTTAGAGCACTCGAAGCCTGTCTTGAGTCTGCTTGCAGGTGCCTTGAATCTGAAGTAAGTTGCTTGCTGTTTTACTCCCCACTTTTCATTATTTTTTTTCTTGTTCTCCTTTCTGAATAAACAGCTACATGTTGAGCTGATTGATGAGAAACAATTAGAGAACACAATTGCTGAACAATCTGATTGCGAGGCTTCGATAACACTACTGTTTTTTGTTTGTTTGTATTACAATGAAATAGTTTGTATATTATGTGCATCTGTTTGAGTACTAGAAGAAGTTACTCAATTTCCTTTTTCTTTAAATTTAGGTTGTTGCAAACTTAACTGTGATTGTGAGAAACACTGCATTTTTTCGTAAAATAGAAAAGAAGCAGAAATGCCTTACGGAAGCGCGGTTTAGGGTACAATATTTTTTTTTTTGACAAAGAATGATATCTTAATATGCCGTTGTGTGATGCAGGAGATTTACGGTTTTGGACTTTAGGGCTTCAGCCCAGATTGGTGCTGCAGTATACTGTTCTTGGATGAGCTTAAACCTGTTTGATAACAGTGATAGATGATTGGGATTCGTAAGGAGATGGGATTAGGATTGGGATTGGTAATGAGAAGGGATTGGTAAGGAGATGGGATTGGTGTGAGTATGTTTGTTTGAGATGGGATTAGATGATGGAATTATTAATATCGTGTTTGTTTCACATGGGATGGGATTGGATTGATAGTTTAATTTCCGTTTTTGCCCCTCCCCCCAAAAAATAAAACAACACACGCATACTGAAAAATAAAAAATTACAATACCCACAGGAAAAAACCCAGCACACACTACCCCACCCCCCAGCACACACAGGAAAACCCAGCACGCACAGGAAAAGTTTTAGCAGTGGTGGGTTGTAGGTATTTTGGTCATTAGATGGTTTAAGCAAGGCTATCTTTGTCTTTTTGCATTGGAGGAGTGTGGACTGGACTACTAATACCATGTCCAAGAGAGGATTCCCAATACCCCCAAATGACCGGACTGCTAGTCCCTTGGGCTTCCCAATCCTAACCTCAAATGTGCAAACAAACAAGGTATTGTGAGACCCATGGGATTCATACTCCCAACCCAACCCACAAGCTGGTTATCAAACGGACCTAGGTCTTTAGAGTGGTTTACGGTGTTCTTGGTTGCATCATCATATCACTTTTAGTTCTGCAGACTTGTAAAAAAGAACGGAAAGCTCTTCTCAACTTGCAGCAAAATGATAGTATTGAACCTTTTTTTATATCAACCTCTCCTCCATAAATCCCATAATGAATGACACTTCTTTAGAAGCCTTCATGGTCCATGTCAATGCACTAGAGGACAGAGTACATATGACTAGCATATTAGGAAGTAGATATCAAGATGTGGAGTGAAAAGATTCTAGGATACGTCTATTTGGAAAACCTCAAAGCAATAATTGTTTATTGTCTCTGAAACTAAAATTTCTTTTGCTTAAAAGTATCTCATTTCTGAATTTCGCTCCACTTATTGGTAATCTTGATCTTTAACTGCGAAATGTGATTTGAATGTATGATTGTCAGACTCAAACACTGGAGCAAGAAGCGTATCCAGCATTGGATGAATTGACTTCTAAAATCAGTACACTTAACCTTGAGCGTGTCAGACAGATAAAGAGCCGCCTAGTTGCAATATCTGGTCGTGTACAAAAGGTAAATGCAAAAAGTGGTTTGTAATCTGCCATTCTGCGTAATTTGAACTGGTGATCCATTATGAAATAGCATATATATTCTATGAGTGCAAATTGTTGTTATCTAAAGGGATCAGTTGAAAGCTTCTTTTTATAGCAACATAAGGCTCTTTTTGCTAAAAAAATCCGCTGTTCATCAACTGTCCACTTAATGTCCTAAGCTATATTTGTTGAGAACTTCAATTGATGCTGTTATGACTTTTCTCTTCCACTTTGAGCTTCCCATATTGAAATCGTCCCACTTATCTATTAAACCTAATCAAGTTGGTTATCTGGTTTGAAGCTGATATTTTGGAAATTACGATAACTAACCTCTTATATGCTAGTTTTATTAACCTAACACATTTATCTTTCTGGAAAGCAATGAAATATGTAGTCAAGTACAAATAGTCAAAAGCTTTGAAGGACAGCGTCTTTATTTTTAGTTTATTTTTTCTGTAGACTGGGTCATGCTATATTCTAATACTCGCAACCATGGAACGTTCTTAGACATACAGCATATCATCAAGTTGTTGATTTATTCAGTCAAGCTCTGTCTATATTGTATCCACATGGTTTTTTGTTGTGCAATTACATCTCCATTTATGAATGCGCTGACCATTTACCACTTTGCAAAATTTTCTCTTTTTCATCTTTTTACTTCTCAGGTACGTGATGAACTTGAGCATCTGTTAGATGACGACAATGATATGGCCGAAATGTATTTGACAGAGAAGCTAGCGGAACAAACACCATTAAAAGAGGAATTATATGATGAGGCCCAAGAGGATGATGACGAAGGGTGAGTCTTGACGCAATAAACATGTTTCTCATAATAGTTATCAATTTCCACGCATAATGTTTGTGAGGAATGTAGTAAGATTGATTGTTGCCAATGTGAGTTTAACAGATTCTGAATCCGTATAGTCCTAGGATTTACTACACATAGGGCTAGGATCGTGATATTGATATTTTTTTGTTTATTTTCAAATCCAAGAGTCTGTGGTGGGAGTTTGGCTAGATCGAGATAACTATATCCAAATATAATAGAGTATAAACAATATACCAATGAAGTTTTTAATCAAATGGACCACCATGTTTAGTTTCACGAACACTTCAATTTTGATGATTGGATAGCATTAACCAGTTCTTCAAGCTGGGAAATTCCGCAGGTATATGACAATCAATAGCTGCAAGGAGAAGTCACTATGATTTTCAAGCTCGAAATGTTGGTAGTATGAATGGTATCTACTTCTATAGCCTGAAAAGATGCCCATGATATTCAAAATTACGACCATAATTAAAGAATGAATATGATATATTGAAAGCACAATTTAGGTCATATAGGAGGTAAATAGTTTGCTTGAGAGGGCTTGGAGGATGCTTACTCGAATGTTTTGTATTTTTCTGTTAAGCTATTTTTGTATTGTACACTTTATTATCTATTTGAATATAGAGGAAAGTCCACTTTCACCCCCTGTGGTTATCGCCATGTGCGGATACACCCCTTATGATTTAAAAGTGTGCACATAACCCCCTGTGGTTTTCAAATTGTACGGATAGACCCCCTGTTGTCATGTTTTCCATCCATATTAACGGAAATAACGTTAAAAGACCGTTATACCCCCATCACGTCCCTTGATTCTTCTTCTTTTTTAAATCTAACCACACCATCCCGTATACCAAAAATTGAATCCAAACCGTTGATATTGTAAATTTTGATGAGTACTACGTCTATGCCAAAATTCAAGTCAATCAAAAAATGAAAAGCTTATGGTCAAATCGATTTTGTTATGAAATTAAAATTTCAAATTTGAATTTACTAAAAATTAGATCACTGGGTTACTGATGGCTGATTAAGATGATTTTTAAAGAGATACTCTATTCTTTATTTAATACATTATGAACGACTCAGATTACATTCTAGAGGTGTGTGAGATACACCTCCGTTAATATGGATGGAAAATATGACGGCAGGGGGTCTATCCGCACAATTTGAAAACCACAGGGGGTTATGTGCACACTTTTAAATCATAGGGGGTGTATCCGCACATGACGATAACCACAGGGGGTGAAAGTGGACTTTCCTCTTGAATATACTATGTAGTTTGCTTAACCAGGCATATGACTTCAGCAATACCGTAAATAAGCAAGTGAACCAAACGGGCACTATATCTGTAGTATTTTTCTGTCAAACTTGTCACAATGGTCAGTATTGAATCTTGTTTATTTTCACTGTGACAGACATGTACCTCGGTAATGGGCCTTTTGTTATCCATGGAATATGACGATAAAAACCTCCCCATAGTGTATTTAATATGTTCTTTGTCATATAATACTCTAGTGTTAGTTTACATCACAAAACTGGGTTCTTACTCTCACTACAGTACTGTTTTAATTTTATAATCTGAACATTGAGAATTTGTTGTCGAAATACTGGACTTTGAACTTGATGTAACAATCATTGCATGGTTGATGAGTTAATTTTTGATTTATTGGTTAAAAGATTGTTGTTTTTCCCCTGCATTATTTAGAACATGTGAGTGATCATTGACTTGAGGCTGAATTGTGATTCTTTTTATCATGAATTTTGGCATCATTGCCAAGGTAGATATGAACCACATGCAACTTAATCTTATCAATCCACCTTTTTTTTCCCCCTTTATTGCATAAAATATTGCTGATAGTTACTATGACTTTAACTAGCAATCAGAGGATCTATACCAAAACCTCAGATATGAACATATCTAAAGCATTCAATTCAAATGGAAACAGGTTTAGATGAGCAAACTAGAAAAACCTGCCTCTCCCACCTCCCTTATCTCTCTTTCATTAAAACACTTTCGTACTCCGCGTTTTAGAAAATACTCTCTTTTGCGGTTAAGGAAATATTCTCTCCAATATTAAGGAATTGACTTAAAGCAGTTAGTTCAGATGCCCTAGGCTAAAACTGAGGTGCATGCAGCACTGGCTATTTCTTATTTTGGACATTTGTACATGGCTGACTAAAAACAAGCTGTGTATTAACTAGCATTTCGGTAGCTAATTGATGATTACTTAATTCTTTTTGATGCTCAAAATCCAGGGGGGTTGAAGAATACAAGTCCCGACATAGCTCTGAATTTTTTTCAGGAGTTAAGCCCAATGTTGAGGAGCTGGAAATGCTTTTAGAGGCCTATTTTGCACAGATAGATGGCATCTCACAGAAACTATACCATGTATGTTCCTTATCATTTTCTCATTTACGAACTGAACTTTGTGTTGGCAATACTGCCAGGTGTATTCTTCTTCAAACTACATTCGCCGAGTATAGGTAATACTCCACATGTATTCGGAATTCTTTTAATGTACGTTCCATAGAAATTTTAAATTGGTAGTTCTAACTTGTTAGTATGATAAGATGAGTCTCTCTCTCTCTCTCTCTCTCTCTCTCTCATATTTGTTATACATCTTAAAATTTGGTGATAACATATGACTTGTTTTTTCGTGCTAAGATGAGTGAGTATGTCAATGACACGGAGGACTTCATCAACATCATGCTGGATGAGAAGCAAAACCAGCTGCTTCAAATGGGAGTGATGCTCAGTACAGCAAATATGATACTAAATGCAGGAATCGTGGTTGTGGGGTTGTTTGGCATGAACATTGGTATTTCCCTATTTGATGGTAAACCCATACAATTCTGGGAAACGGTTTGTGGCACAATAGGTGGTTGTGTGACTCTATATTTGATCGCTGTTGGCTGGGGTAAGAAAAAGACTCTGATATAAAAAAGGAAAAAAGGCAATGGCCGGCCCGTGGTATATATGAGCCATTTAATGATTAGTCAGTTTTTGAACTCCTCAAACATCAACTTACTGTACTTCCAGTGCTCTAATGGCTTTTCAATTTGACATAGATAAGCAAACTCTAGATTTGGAGTAGAGTTTTGCTTCTCCCTTTGAGATACTGAGTGCAGCATTGCAATGGTATATCAAACTTTATACACTTTGAATGAGTTCCTTTTCTTACACTTAAACTTCACTTCAATGCGTCATATTTTGCATCTAGTGTTGAACTCTGAACGTAGGCTTGAACTTCATTCTGGTATATACTTTTGGCTGGGGTACATTTGACTAATGTGTGTAACCATTGCCCATTTTGCATAGACCTATTGTCCACATTTTTTTTGGCTGCTGATTTTGCCACTCCCTTTTTTTGTCAACGCCACTCCCCTGCAAGTGTATTTTTGCACCAAAAATACACTTGCAGGGGAGTGGCGTTGACAAAAAAATGGAGTGGCAAAACCATTTCCTTTTTTTTTTTTTTGTGCATTGTTGGTATGGAATATGTAATATGGACGGAACCTGGATGTGGACATCCCAGGCTCTTAGAAGTCTCTGTCTGTTATGGTGGTTATCAGGTTTGTTTAGATTATTTTCCTAAACTAGCACACTCATAACACATAAACAGATCCCAGTTTTAATAACTTTTACAAGTTGATACACAGTTTAGCTTACTTTTTTTTTCTTCTCTCAAAACGCATTGGAGTCTGGAGATGCTCTCAGAGGATTATATTCTAAATTGAACATGTAAGTTGGACACATATCTTTGGACCGACCTTGATTTTTGAGGGCTTAAAGTGAAAATTAAATGGGAAATTCTTAGCCGGTCCTATTTTTTTGTGTGAGTTCTATGCAAACCCCCTTTTGTAAGTGCTATCTCATCCAGGCTCTTTTTAAATATGCTTTTACTATTTTGCTCTTTTTACTTTTCAGCACCCACAGAATTCACACCCCCACAGAATTCACCCCTTCAAGAATTCACACCCATTTGCAGAATTCACACATTTTTTCACTATTCACACCCCTAGAATTCACACCCGTTTCATTCTTGGGTGTGTGAATTCTCGTGGGTGTGAATTTTTGGGGGACCCTTCTCAGAATTCACACCCTTAAAATTTAGAATTTCACACCCCTTTCCCCTACCTTAATTTTCAGAATTCACACCCGTTTCACTCTTGAGAGGGAGTGAATTCTTGGGGTTGCAAAGGTCCCTTTTCACACCCTTTTTTTGTGTAGAATTTACACTGAAAATTTCACATCTCTTTGCAAAATTCACACCTATTTTTTGCAAAATTCACATCCACACTATGTCGACATATTCAACAAATCACAACCACGCTTAAATTATATTGATGCATATATGTCGGTTGCATGTATATTCATGAACCAAGAAAGACAACAGCAACAACTCACGACAACGAACAACAGGTCGAATCTCAGATGCTTAAATGAAGCCTTAGCAATATCCACGTGTATGGGTAAATCTATGGTATCCAGAGCTTGCTCGAATTGTAGCAGAAATCGAGGAGTATCTTCGACCGATAAACAACAAGTGGAGCTCTTTCAAACGGCGATGAACACCCCTGCCTTCTGCACCTGGGACCCCGAGTTCCTGCGCTTTAACGGCGACGTTTTGTAGGAGAAGGACGCGACGAGGTCGGCCCCCTCGCCGCCGGGTCTCCACCTGCGCGCCGCCTCATCGACGAAAATATCGCAGCCAAATTGTGAATGGGAGATGATCAGAGTGTAGTGGCCCGGATAAATGGGGCTCCGTACCGAACCCCCGAGCCATATTTCCGAGTGCACCCGAGGGCTCCGTACCGACCCCCCGAGCCATATTACCGAAGGCTCCGTACCGACCTCGGAGACATACTACCGAGGGCTCCGTACCGACCCCCGAGCCATATTACCGAAGGCTCCGTACCGACCCCGGAGACATACTACCGAGGGCTCCGTACCGACCCCCCGAGCCATATTACCGAGGGCATCCGAGGGCTTCGTACCGACCCCCGAAGCGCAGCACTGAGGGCTCTCGTGCAAGCCCCCTACGCTTGATGAGACACAGCATCGAGAAGAATCCTCGCGAAGGGCTGACCTGGCCATGTGCTCCGTAACCACCTTATCCCTTTCGTCATATATGACGTCACCCGAGGCGGTTACCCGAGCGTACTCTCCACGCGCTAGCTTGGAGGTCACGCAAACCTAGGTCTATAAATACAAAGGGACATTCACCTGAGGAGGCATGCCATTCTTCTCCCTAACCCTAAACCTACTCACTACCCCTGAGATCTAACTTGATCGTCGGAGGGTCACTGGGCTCCCAGAGCCCTAGTGACTTGTTGCAGGTCAGGCGGAGGAAGCAACGGAGCAGCGGAGGAAGGAACCCAACTAGAACCACGGTCAAGGTCCCGATTAATCGAACCCCTACACAGAGAAGAGACGATGGCGGCAAAGTGCGAATTGAGGCCAACTCTAGTGACCACGCTCTACAGCGGCAAGGGGCGAGGGCGGGTGATGGGGTTGGGGTGTGGATTAGAGACGACGCCGGCATCGACGGAGAAGGGAAAGGAGAAGGAGTTGCCGGCATTGGAGAGGGCGAGAGAGTTGGTGTGTGAGCGGCTGGTGCTGGGAATGGAGTAGGAGTGGCGGTGGGTGAGAAGGGGAAGAGAAGGAGTAGGGTCTGGCGATGCTCGTGTATGAAGCTATGAACGATGAAGAAGCGGGTTGTTTTGGGTAATTTACTTAAAACAAAGTTTATATGGAATAGGCTTGACATGTGGTGGGCTTGGATGGGTAGACCATGACAAAAGAGGACCGGTTAGTCAGATCCCAAAATTAAATATGGAGTCATTCTTGTTGTACTATTACAAGCGGTACCAAAGTTGGAGGAGTACCTATAACTTTTATATTATTTGGAGCCTAAAGTGGCTTCACCTCGAGCTTCAACCGATCAGGGCAGGCTCTGCATATCCTACACCCAAGTCAAATGTGTGACTGATGGTAAATATTACAGTAGCAAACAAAAGATATTTAAATAAAAAAAAGATATATAAATAAAGGTTTTTTAAGAGAAAAAAAACGTTTTACTAATATTGCTTTCCAGCAGGTTTTTTGAGGGAAAATTTTCCATTTAGGGTGGTTTTTCTTCTTGTCATGTCGATCTGATTGTAAAATGGACCAAAGATAAAAACATTTTTACAAAACAAGGGGTTGCAGTGTAACTTCAAGGAATCAAGGGTATGATAGTGATATTTCATAACTTTTAGGGGGTGTTAATGTAATTTATCTGTGTGAGTGGAACTTGGACCACCCATTTCTCTGCCAATAAACGACAAAAACCAACCGACGCTCGTGGTTGAGAATTAACGGTCTGAAACATGTAAAAAATCGCACCCTAGCTCCTCACTTCGAAGAACAACTCTCTCTCTCTCTCTCTCTCTCTCTCTCTCTCTCCATGGTCTCCTGCAAGGCTTCAAACCTAACCCACGCATTACTCCCACTCAACTTCTCTCCCAAAACAAGCCCCCAAATTGTTACTTATTATTCTCAGCCCAACTCTTGTCTGCGCGACAAATGCGTAGTCTCCTCGTCTTCCACTATCAGTTCCAACTGGAACTCCGGAGACAATGAGCGTTTGGTAAATGGTGAAAACAATTGCAGTACAAGACAGAGGGAACAAATAGTCGAAGAAGGAGGAGGAGAGAGAAAGGTGAATTGCGAAGTGGAGGTGATATCGTGGCGCGAACGAAGAGTTCAGGCCCAAATATTCGTGAATGCCGATATCGGATCGGTCTGGAACGCTCTAACTGATTATGAGAGGCTTGCTGATTTCATCCCCAACCTTGTTTCTAGGTAAATGTCTATATTTCATGTGGAATAATTGCATATATCTATGTGGGAAAAGTCCGTTAACACAACATGGTACGCAAGAATATACACAACATGATGACGTGTCGTCGTCGTTTTATTGGTTGCTGTAAAATAACATCTCATCCAATAGCCAATGAAACAGTGACCCGCAAGCATGTTGTGCACATTGTTTGTGTTTCGTGCGGAATTATGTTACAAGTGGTAATTTTGTGATATCGCACTATTCAAGGGTTTACTGTTGATCATAGATGGATATTTTTTTGTTTTTGTTTTGGTAAAGAGGAATTTTATACCAAAAAACAGAACCAAGATACAAATGAACAAAGGGGCATACCCCCGTCAAACTGTCCAGCAAACTGGAAATAGAAACCAAGAGCAAAGAAAAAGGCCTATCTAACTACTAGCTACAAAACTTTCTCCGAGATGTTCCAAGCTCTACACAAGACTCTATTCAGAGGGCTACGCCACAGTTTCTCCAAGAGAACACTCTGTCCCGCACATCCTTGACAACCTGCTCATAAATGGAATCTGAAATGCATTGCTTGTTACCAAAGATTGAATCATTCCTGGCCTTCCAGATGTAATACACTGTCCCCGCCATAGCTAGCTTATAGAGAGCAGAAGAGAACCCTTTCTTCTTGAGGTATTGAACAGCCCAGTTAATCTCATGTTCCCACTCCCCTGGACATCTAGTCATGCCAAACAAATGGAGGATTCTCCCCCAGATACAAGCTGAAAAAGAACAGTTAAAAAAGAGATGCTCGTGGGATTCAATCACGCTATGACAAAAAAAAACACTGAGGGTCCACTCTCATCCCCAATGATAAAAGCCTATCCTTTGTAGATAGCCTACCCCAGCAAACAAGCCACATGATAAAAGCCCATCTAGGAATACCTTGCCTAACCCATACAATATGAGCCCATGGAACTTTGAGGAGAGGGTTCCGAAGGGCTTCCCAAGCTGTTCGAACTGAGAAGATACCACTAGGGGCAGGCAACCATATCACAGAATCTTCCACAGCTGCATTAGGTCGAAGAGTTGAAGGTGTACTCCGCATAATTTGCATGATAGCCCTATTTCTCTGCCTGGCCAATGCCCAGGGGCTGGCCCAAGATATTTGAATGCCCTAGGCCAAATGGTGGAATAGTGCCCTACATAAATTTTTTAATTTAAAAACAAAAAACAAAAAAACTTTTCTATATATAATTTTCATTCATACTATTCAACATGGTAAATATTTTGGCCTTAATGGCTTGTGCGGTTGCAATAATATTCAGTAGACTCAGGTTTGAATCACAGCAGCCCCAATTTGTGTGATAGGAGAAAATTTTTTTTGGCAAAAACCACCAAAGGAGTTTGTATTATAATTGCACATAGAAAAAATATATATATACTTATCTAGGAAGGGGGTGCCCCATTTTTGGCCCAAAATGTGGAGGCCCAAGGCGGCGGCCTCTTGGGCCTTCCCATTGGGCCGGCCCTGCCAATGCCAACCCTCATTTCGAATGATGGATGAAACTTTGGTTAGAAGGGAGCTTCCGACATTACTAACAATATCTTCACCAAACAACTTGTAAAGAGGGCCTACATCATGCCAGTGATCCAACCAAAGAAAAGTAGTGTTCCCATTACCAATCACATACTTTATTAGGGGCTGTACTGCCTCTCTGAGTTTAAAAAGCTTGCAGATAGTCCAAGAAGAATCTTGAGGCAAATTCATTTGCCAAAGACACTTCCTCTTTATAATGTATGAATGCACCCATTTAACCCATAACAAATCAGATTTTTTACTCAAAGCCCATAAATGTCTGATCATGGTAGCTTTATTCCAGACTTTGAGAGGTTTGAAACCCAAACCACCTTCATCTTTTGGAGTACACACCCATTCCCATTTAATTTTTGCCCCAGCTTGTCTGAGTTGAACCCCTGTCCACAAAAAAGCTCGTAGCAGGCTCTCAATTTCCTTTAACAACTTCTTGGGGAGGATAAAGATAGAGCACCAGAACACTTGCATACTCCATAGCACTGAGCTAATTAGTTGAGAACGACCCCCAAAAGATAACAGCTTAGTGGTTCAACTATTGATCCTTTGGATGATTTTTTCTTTAAGTTGCACACAATCAGAGTAAGAAAGTCGAGAAGTGATGAGAGGGACCCCTAAATACCTGACTGGAAGACAGCCTTGAGGAATGGGGAGGATTGCTTCCAAAACCTCTTTAAGATCATTGCTTAACCCAGAATAAAAAACTGCACTCTTTTGAAGGTTGGGACTGTGGCCAGAAAAAGAATAGAACTCATCTTTTTAGTCAGAGGAGATCAATGAATCGAAATCAAGTAGATGGATTTCGAAGGTGAAATGGCCAAATGGGTACCTAAATTTTGTTATCAAATGCAAGCAGTTATGATATTCCGTTGCAGGTTGGTTCTATTTGGACTTGTCTGGGAGGGGGTCCCAGGTAAGGAAGTAGGATTTAGTGCCTTAGTACTCATAACTTGGTAGTTCCTGTGTGAGAGAGGGGTGAAATGGAATCGCAAAAAATAGGTCGGAGAAGTACTTGGATGGTTGGATCATTATAAACTATGGAATGGACTGCGGAGTGACCCTCGGAATTCCTGTGGAATTAAGGAAGCAACACTGTTGGATTATGCATTTGCACATTCAATAAGTGCACACTGATGGGAGAGTGGTAGTTGTACGATTGATAGTTCAGGCCTTTTTTTGGTTTTTCCCTCTGACATGAACGTCTTTGAAGGATTGGGACCCAAAATTTATATCCAATGATGGTGGACAAAGGTTGAGTGTGGCAGAGGGTGAGTGGTGAGAGTGGGAGGATGATTGGAGAGGGTGGTGAAGATTATCACCGCTCTGATACCAGGTTGTTAGAGAGAAAGAGAAAAGTATATTGGGTAATGAAAATGCTAAATAGACGCGTTGTATTCATAATGGAGGAGACAGAACATAGTGACATAGTACAATGACTCTTGCACCCTTAATATATTTTCCGACCAATGTTTGCGATTTTTTTTTTCAATATGAAAATTATATTTCATAACAGACACATTGTCAAGTGCAACAACAATGTTGTTACTCTTTCAAGCCTTTCAACCAATTGATACGATTTTGAGGAAACGAAAGTAGAATTTACTATCTGAATGTTTCTTTCTTACAATTCTTTTATATATGTTAGCCTTATTTGGGTGCATTGTTTTTTGTTACTTAGTCCATTTATTGTATCAAGATTCTCTATTACAATATTCTAGAAAATTTTGTGTTTTTTACTTGACTTTGCTACATAATTGTCAGTGGGAGAATTCCCTGCCCACATCCTGGGAGCATATGGCTGGAGCAAAGAGGCTTGCAACGGGCATTATACTGGCATATCGAAGCTCGCGTTGTCTTGGATCTCCAAGAAGTTTTGAACTCAGTGAGACTCTTTAGCTAAAATTTATGTGAATTTTAATATTGCTGTGCTACGAATAACATGTAAACATGATTATGTCGCCAACACCTCCTAAGCACAATTAATATCCTCAGTGGCAGTTTGATAGTTTTTGTCTGCGTAGCTGCTTTTGTAATCTTGAAACATTTTTCAGTGTCTTATTTTGCTATCTTCAACTTCGCAATTTAAACATGTATCACACAAAATTGCAACAGTTCATAATTTTGTAATTTCTTGTCAAAGATTAACTCAATATTGTTGATAGTGTAGGCTAATGACTGTGATCTCCATTTTTCCATGGTTGATGGTGATTTCAAGAAGTTTGAAGGAAAGTGGTCTGTGAAATCTGGAAAAAGGTAATGTTCACCATACTCAACATTGATCAAAACTTTTAAGTGGAAGATGCACCACACAAATAATTTCCTCATTCCTTGCACTACTGATGCTCTAGATTCTAAATGAAGGAAGCAACGCAATTAGCACAAAAATTGAATCAGATCACTAGACCTACCCTTTGTTAACGTCCCTTGAGTTTCTCGATTTTTGGAGGTTTAGTGAGGCCGCTATTTCACGGGTGAAACTTTTTGAGAGCAGCCACTTTTTGCATATATTGCCAAAGGTTAGGTCTGTTTCTTGTCCTCCCCCGCTCATACCCCCATCGATTGGGGATTACATGGTACTGTTATTGTTGTATCCTTTTAAGCTCAGAACACAACCTTGTTCTTTGAACAAAGGTTTCTATAGGCCAAGGGAGGACCTTGATAGTGAGGGCTTAGGACATAGTCAACACTTGTTGTAGTGGCCCCGAAAATGGGCTTGGACCACTCACCGAGCCATAAAAACACCGGGCGCGACCAAGTGGATCCCCCGGGCCCATGTTGGACATAGTGACCTAGGACTCCTTGGGGACCCATCGGAGTACCACTCGGTAAGAAGCATTAGGCCGGGCTCTGTCGCTATCACAGGGCGCGGAAGTACGGCCGACCCGGGAATCCCGAGCCCACATACGGAAAGGCGGTCATGACAAGGGACCCCAAACGGTCGCGAGAAGATAATCATTGGGGCTAACCTGGCCACGTGCTCCGTAACTGTCTTATCCTACACGTCACCTATGACGTCACCCAAGGCGGTTACCCGAGCTTACCCTCCACGCGCTTACTTGGAGGCCAAGCAAAGCGAGGTCTATACAAGCAAAAGGACTCTAACCTAAAGAGGTATGCCATTCTACCCTAACCCTAGACCTACACACTTCTCCCTAGATCTAACTTGATCGTCGGAGGGTCACTGGGCTTCCACAGCCCTAGTGACTTGTTGCAGGTCCGGCGAAGAGCGTGCGGAGCAGCGGAGGAAGGAGCCGGAACCCACTCACTATCAAGATCCCGATTAACCGAACCCCCACAATTGGCAACTCTACTGGGGATCTGACCGCTTTCTCAGCATTCCTTTTCTTCTCCTTCCTAAAACTCCATTCAAATTCCTGAACCAAGATGGTGGTGGTACAGGACCCACCTCTCGACGACGTGACGGCCGGCTACACTCCGGGCGAGTACCGAAGGCGCCCTCCGCTTCGGTTAAATGCTGTCAGAGGCCTCCAGCAATACGGCTGAGAAGGGGCACTATCAACTCCCCTGAGTTCGAGGAAGACACTCAAGCGAGTTGAGGGCTATTGTAGTGGCCCCGAAAATGGGCTCGGACCACTCACCGAGCCATAAAGACACTGGGTGCTAAAAGAGGAAGGGAGAGGAATTGAGGGGTCGGATCCTCTCATTCGAGTAGCTCCCTCCTTCTCTTAGCCTCTTAGGTAACCTACAAAACAGGGAACTAGTTACTGCTGTCTGGCCGTAGTCAGCCGGAGGGCACTCCGATGCCTAAGTTAGACATTGTGAGGAGGAAATTATGACAGATCTCAGATCTAGAAAATGGCCCTCTTTTTGATTTATCCCTTAGGTTTTATAGAGTGAGTGTACTTGCTCCCCAAGTTAGTACATGCTAGGCACGAGCCCCGTGACGTCACGACGTCATGGACTCATGGGTGACACTTGGTGGGCACATGGCCGAACGCACGTGTCCGGTACGTGGCACCAAGGCGCCACGTAGGGTCCCGCTGGCCACTGAGTTATCTTCATGGGCCGGACACAAAGCTCTTGGCCTGGCCGGTGAGCTCCCATGCCAGGTTTGCTAAATGGGCTTCAAGAACGATGGGCCAAACGTCTGGCCCATGTGAGCGGTAATACAATCATTTAGTATCCATTTTCATTGTTCCTTAAACTTTATTGCTTATTTCCTTTCACAGGCCTGAAACAACAATTTTGTCATATGAAGTTAATGTGATACCAAGGTTAAACTTCCCTGCCATATTCTTAGAGAGGATTATCAGATCAGATCTTCCTGTGAATCTTCAAGCGTTGGCTTGTAGAGCTGAGAAGACTTTTGGAGAAAATCAGAATGCATCAGTCACAGAAAGTATTTTGGGTACAACATCTATGGCTATGTCCCCTGGCAAAGGAATTGACGGTGCTATATCAGAGAAGGATAAACTTTCTCCTGGAGATTTAGAAGACGGTTATGCCACATCTTCATTTGTTCGTGTGTCCCCATCTTCTAGTGAGTTGAGCAGTAACTGGGGAGTATTTGGGAAAGTTTGCAACCTCGATAGGCCTTGTATTGTGGACGAAGTTCATCTCCGTAGATTTGATGGACTATTGGTAACTGATTGACTCTACTCTTATCTCAGTTGGTCTTTCAAATGTTGTAGTAGTCTTGCTCATAGGATGGTCTTTTGGGCTGAAGGAAAATGGAGGTGTGCATCGCGGTGTTGTTGCCAGCATAATAATAAAAGCTTCTGTGCAGGAAGTATGGAACGTGTTGACTGCTTATGAGAGGCTCCCTGAGTAAGTGTCATTTTTTATTGCTTTCGAGAAATTTTAATATATGTCAATGCACAGGAATGATTCTATCAATCCTATTAATAGTATCTTTAGACTTTTGCCCCGAGCTCCATCAAAAATGACGCATGGTGCATGAATCTTCCTACAGTTTTGAATATTGTCAGGAATTTCGAGTGGAGAAAATAGGGAATGCCAGTCACATTAGAGTTCATTTGAGAAGTTCATTAAATATCATATAATCGGTTACTAAGGGAGTCATATATTTGAGAAGTTCATTAAGAGCAACACCAAGGAGTGCAACATAAATGAAGAACAGAAGAAATCGCCTAAAATATCAATACAAAAGCCCTTTTGTACAAAGTCATTCTCCAGAGCAAAAATATGGAACTCTATCTATCCTTTTTGTCGTTAAGTAGAAATGGTCCCAACAATACGATTTGGTGCCTATCTTTTTTTTGGTACTTAATTTGGTGCCTATCAAACACTTGTACAATGGGCCATCCCTCTAACTATGTGCGCTCGAATATTATACGAGTTCAGATGCTAACAGGAGTTACTTTTGCATATTGCGGGGCCTAAGGCCCCTACAAAACACAGTCTCTTTCTTGGTGTGTTGCTTAAAACGAAATGGGTGTTAATCATATGCTTCAGGCATGAAGGCATAAGTAGGTAGAACCACAAGAGAAAGTAGGATCATACAGGACCAAAGAGGAGGAAATCTTGGGAGAACAAAGGGCAAACTATTTAGACATGTACACAAGCCTTGGGGAGAGCTCAGCACTTTTAAGTAAAGAACTTGCATAAAACTTGTTTTTTGAGCTTGGACAGTTTGAGCGTTAGCTTTATACCTATTTATGGAGTTCACAGAACTCTCTTCAGCACATGACATGATATGACAAAACCATAATTCTAACATTGTATCGTATCTGTCACTATCTAACAGATCTTTTTCTTAAATTGTTGCAAGTCACCAACATAAGAACTGTTAGAGCTTGTCCCACATTGTTTAAATATAACCTTTGGACCTAGTATATGAGCTTGGGCAGCCTCTCCATTCCTTGCTAATTGGTTTTGAGTTGGATACTTTAACATGGTATCAGAGCTAGATTTTCGGAGGCTTTTGGACAAGACTATGTCGTTGATGGTTAGTTCCACCTTGTTTGTCGTTGATTATTGTCGTATTTGTTGAATTGTTTGTTTACCTCACCACGTGCGAGTCAGGGGTTGGTCCCACATTGGTTAAATATAACCTCCGAACCTAGTATATGAGCTTGGGCTGCCTCTCCACTCATTGCCAATTGGTTTTGAGTTGGATGCTTTAACAAGAACAAAGAAGAAAGGCGAAGGAAAAGGAAAAGAGATGTGTAAATGAGAAAGCGAAATATGCTATGCCATTTAGTGGTCATTCTGTTAAAATGATCCGTGAATCAGAAAGCTACATCTACATGCTATAAAAATTTTTGCAAGTCTTTTTCCCGTGCTACTTTTATCTTCCCGGTCTTGTTTCCTTATCGACATATTTTTTGGCAGGATAGTTCCAAATTTAGCAATCAGTAAGATTTTATCAAGGGACAACAACAAAGTTCGCATTCTGCAGGTATGGACGAATATCACTATTTTCAATATATTTGGTTATTTAGAAAGATATTTCAATTTGGGCTGGAATTTTGGTAAAAAAAGAAGAGAATCTTTGATAAAGCCCTTGTGTGTCAAAATAAAGATGTTACATTCTTTGATTGAGTAGTGCCAAAATCATTCCAAAATCCATAGAAGTGTTGGAGCCAAAGCACTACACAGTTATAGAAGATGCATACTGTAATATGTCTAAGCGTAAAGACATTTGCTTGATTAGATGTGTCATGGAAGGAATAAATCTCAAGAGAGATAATTAACTACGTCGCTAGGAATGTTGCTGGCAGCCATGCTTTCATCCTTAATGACTTACTACGTTATTATCACTGTTCGATTTTGAGATCACTGTATAATCAGTAGATTCACCACTAAAATGGAGCAATCAAAAACCTAACCATAGATTAATCAAGTACGAACCCAGAAAATTTATTATGTCAATAAAAAAAGAAGTGATCAATGTTGGATAGCAGTGAATCAGTGATCAATGATCCTAATGAAACTTGATTATAGTACCAATGCTTTATATGTAGTCTTGATGTGAAAGCCCGAGTCTTGGCTGGCCTTGGGGATAGTTTAATGTTGCTTGCTGAATGCCTTGTCCTGTATTTGCTATTTCCCCCAGTCGTCCTTGTACATGGGATTTGACCAGTTTGAATTAGTTCTGTCAGGTTTAGAGGAAATATTGAAAACTATGGCCTTGTGTGTAACTTGATTAATAGCCTTTTTAAGAAAGAAAATCGGATATCCATGGTAACGTGGTAAATGAAACCACTAAATAAACTTTTGGGAAACACCCCTGGGTGGAAGAGTTCCGTTCATCAAATTACTCACTGTTTGTATCAATTTTCAGGAAGGATGCAAGGGCTTACTGTACATGGTACTCCATGCACGTGTTGTGTTGGATTTATGTGAAAACCTTGAACAGGAGATAAGTTTTGAGCAGGTTGAAGGAGACTTCGACTTTTTCCAGGGAAAATGGCTTCTGGAGCAACTTGGAAATCATCACACTCTACTGAAATACTCCGTGGAGTCGAAAATGCAACAGAACTCTCTTCTTTCGGAAGCTATAATGGAAGAGGTTTGTGAATGTTAATCCACTCCTATTTCAAAATTTTCTTGCATTACACGGTAGTCTTCTGTTCAATATTCAGATGACTCTTTTATGATTCTGTTTGAGAAAGGAAAATCATATCTTTGCGGATTCACTACCGCAATAATGGTACATGTTTTCATTTGATGGTTACATCCATTCAAAATTTCATATTCCAATTATAAAGACAAAGTTGCAGTGTTTTGAGCCTTAACAAACTTCATGTTGGTAATTTTGACAATATTAGGTCATATACGAAGATCTTCCATCAAACTTGTGTGCCATTCGAGACTATGTTGAAAAAAGGGAAGCACAAAACTCTTTCGAGACCTATGACCATCCAATATACTCTGAGGAGCAAACGACTTCACCTGGTAGAGAGATATATGTTAATGAGAGCATGCTTCCTGAGAAAGACTTTGATTTTGATGATCCATATCCTTCACGGCAAAGACCACGGGTCCCGGGCTTGCAGAGAGACATAGAAATCCTTAAAGCTGAGCTTCTGACATTTATAACAGACTATGGGCAGGAAGGATTTATGCCAATGAGAAAGCAACTTCGGAAGCACGGAAGAGTGGATATTGAGAAGGCAATTACACGTATGGGGGGATTCAGAAGGATCGCAACATTGATGAACCTGTCTCTTGCTTACAAGCACCGCAAACCAAAAGGTTATTGGGATAACCTTGAGAATTTGCAAGAAGAGGTAAGTTATTTGCTTGGGTTTTTTGAGGGGAAACCTTTCAAGTTCAAGTTTTGTTTTTTTATTTTGTTTCTCCAAACGAATGAATTTGTCGCAATCACTATTAACCAATTGACATCAAAGAGGAAAAAGACGAGAACAATTACATCTATATACATCTTTAGTTACTATTATGTGTTTGTATGAATATGTTTTGAGTTTTTTGCCTAAACATCCTGTTGGAGTGACGAATCCATTGCAAGCTTGGTTCTGCACTCCCATGATGAAAGAACCTCCTCGCTCCCAACTTCGATGAAATCTGTCAAGTACCTGAATCCCAAACTAACAATAGAAAAGGTACAAAGGAAAAAAAGAAAAATTGAAGTCCCCATACGCCTATATAAAAATTAACTCAAGTTATTATAGTAGCTTGCATACATTTGCAACAAACGATTTGCAGTGGGCATCAATCTGCAATATAGGTTCATCACTAAAAAACAAATATATTCCTTACATTGCATTTACATGATAACATCACGTCCTTCTCTATGCCGCAGATAAATCGGTTCCAGAGAAGCTGGGGAATGGACCCATCTTTTATGCCTAGTAGAAAGTCTTTTGAGCGTGCAGGTATGTACTACGATTTTCTGTTTGGATAATGGAGTTGTGATGTTCTTTATGGAGAGAAATGTGCATCTAAATGAAAAAGATAAGAAGATTATGATTGAAGCTAAACCTATGGTATCCTTTTTTTTTCTTCAGGAAATACTCCCACAAGTCCATGATTTAAAATTATAATCACGACCTGGCGGACTTGTTCACATCCATTTGACATATTTGGCACGTCTTAAATCTTCCACGAATCCTTGATTTTAAGATAGCATATATGACTTGTACATACCCTTTTCATATTCTGGATGTTTTCACCTTTAAATAGGTCGGTACGACATTGCTCGAGCATTGGAGAAATGGGGGGGACTTCGTGAAGTTTCTCGGCTTCTAGCCCTGAAAGTGAGGCATCCTAACAGACAAGGAAACCTTTCGAAAGATAAGAATGGTGATAGCGTAGCTTCTGCAAATGTCAATGAGGAAGGGAACTCACCATCTAAACCTTATGTCTCCCAAGATACACAGAAGTGGCTCCGGAAACTAAAAGACTTGGACATTAATTGGGTTTAATGAAAAATATATAGCTATTTTTTCCACCTCTCTTGGTCAGGATAATTGCAAGATGCCTTTACTATTTTATATAGCATATCATATCCTATTAAGAGTTGGTGATGTTAACTTCCAAAATTTGGTTGCCGAAGATAGAAGGGTAATGAAAAATACAAATTTAGCTATTATCTTCTCT
The DNA here is from genome assembly GCA_018127125.1 of Rhododendron griersonianum. Classification (NCBI taxonomy): domain Eukaryota; kingdom Viridiplantae; phylum Streptophyta; class Magnoliopsida; order Ericales; family Ericaceae; genus Rhododendron; species Rhododendron griersonianum. The sequence continues at coordinate 32,134,186 of CM030797.1, read as the reverse complement.
CTTGGTCAGGATGATTTAAGATGCCTTTGATATCATATATTTTGTTCAAGGGCTGATACAAATTCTGAAATCATATGTTTTCTAGCTAATAAGAGATCCGAGCACACGATAATTTTTGAAGTTGAAGACCATTAACTGAAGCTGTTCTAAATCAGCTCTCATAAATTGTCTCCATAACTAGATCCAACAACCGATCGAGGGGTTGCAATCACGAGAGCAGGTTTAATTTGGTACCCACCACATCCACAGCTGAAACACCAAAATGTTACCAAGAATTAATAGGAAAAGTAGGATCAAACTTGGCCACGACACCAAAGCACAAAACTTTTTCGGAACCTGGCCATGCTTCGTATTGTATTGCAACCACCAACATTACGGAGACAATTTCAATCGACGAAAGGAACAAGTCTACAAAAATTTCAATTTGCCAAAGTGTTACGAAGGGGTGTAAGACCACCAAATTTATGCTTTTCCTGACCTTGTCGCAAAGTCTCAGTCGCTGCTAAAGCCCCATAGGCCTGTTCCTGTGTTCCATGTAATCTTGATTTTCCAAGTTCGCGAATACCTTAATTCTGGAGGGAAACTAGATTAAAAACAGAAAACATATCTCCTTCAAACCATCTGATAAATCTGCAACATCCCACCCCGGAAGGGTTAACATAACCTGTCTAGATGAAAGTTAAGTATCACTCATGTTAAAGTTTTCTCCGCTAACACATGACAAGTCAATTAAGTAGACTATGATCAGTTTTCAAAACAGGTAAATTAAAGAAAGCTATACAAGATGAGTTATGCATCCAAACGAATCCACATGTTACGAATTCCACTTCAAAAATATATCTCAACATGTACCAAACAAGAGAGAAGACAAACGGAAAGTCTCCTTCTCAACTTGAGGTGGAGACACGTCCCCTGAACTTAGAATATGGTTGATACTATTCTTAGTTTAGCTCATGCTCAACCCATGTCATAGTGCAAATAAAATGCTTGAACATGTCCAACATCCACTCCCAATTCTTAATCTCTCCCCCTACTATGGGGCCAAATACAATCAATGCAACAAGGGAGATGGACAGTGAGTTTCAATGCTCCAAAGTTGACTCGAAGTAATTAGGGAAAAATTCAAAAAAACCCCTGAACTTTGAACTCAATGTCAAATAGGCACCTGAACTTAAATAAACTTCAATTGAACACCTTAGTCTCAATCCATCTCAATCCGTGACTTGTCGTTAACGGCACAGTTAAAAAAAAAAAACTTACCACCAGTTTGCAATCCTATGAAGCAGAAACGTGATTATGAGAGCCTTAGAGACAAAATTTGATTATGTCTCTTTAGAATAATATGATCAGAATAATAAGATCTTCACACCCGTTCAAACGGATTAAAAATTGGAGCACTTAATTTTTTAACCATATTTTTTAATATATACCCGGTCTAAAAAAAATTAAGTGCTCAAATTTTCAAAAAAAATTTTATAAAAAATTCCCCTACTTCCAACATTTCTCTCTCTATCTCTCTCTTCTTAGTACCCGGACCCGAGGGCTCTGCTGCCCACAAGGCACATCAGCCCCTACCCACACACCAAAATGGCATACCACTAGTTTGCAATCCTATGGAGCGAAACGTGATTATGAGAGCCTTAGAGACAAAATTTGATTATGTCTCTTTATAATAATATGATTAGAATAATAAGATCTTCACACCTGTTCAAACGAATTAAAAATTGAAGCACTTAATTTTTTAATCATATTTTTAATATATAAACGGTCATAAAAAATTAAGTGCTCAAATTTTCACTCCGTTTTGAATCAGGACACCGTTTTGAATCAATACAAAGATATTTAAGTGCTCATAAAAAATTAAGTGCTCATAATCACATTTCCGCTCCATAGGGTCCTAAATAAAGAACACATACTTAATATGAGAGCCTTAGAGATAAAAATGAATTACGACTCTTTAGAATAATATGATAAGAATAAAAAGATCTTTGCACCGGAGTGAAAATTTGAGCACTTAATTTTTTGAGACCATTTATATATTAAAAAATATGGTTAAAAAATTAAGTGCTCCAATTTTTAATCCGTTTGAACGGGTGTGAAGATCTTATTATTCTGATCATATTATTCTATTGAGACATAATCAAATTTTGTCTCTAAGGCTCTTATAATCACGTTTCTGCTTCATTGGATTGCAAACTGGTGGTAAGTTTTTTTTTTTTAACTGTACCGTTAACGACGACGTTTATTTAAGTTCAGGTGCCTATTTGACATTGAGTTCAAAGTTCAGGGGTTTTTTTGAATTTTTTCCTAATAAGATACAAGAATTCCCAAGTATATGGAGACTTTAATTCACAATCATGGGGTTCTGTTCTAACCATAAGTGAGAGAATAACGCAAATTTAGATGTGGCACGGCACGACACGGGTATGGTTTTAGACGGGAAAGGCACGGAAGTGGGCCCGGCACGGGATTCGACACAATTTTAGATGGACACGACATTGTTCTAGACGGGCACAGCACGGGCACGAAAGGGCAATGCTAATTTTAATACCGAAAAATATTAATTTCTTATTTTATACTGTAACATAGTAACATTTTACACTTTTGTGTTGACAAATAAATATACTTTTTGGAGTTTTTTTCCTTTCTGATGAAACTCGATCGGAGATGTGACGACATGGGCACGGCACAACACGACACGATTAAAAAACGGCATGGCACGAAAGTGAAAATCCGGGTCTCTACAGATCCACTTGATCAAAATCCGGCTATGTTCGGTTTGAGACTTGAGGAAGTTTTTTGGGGTAATAGGCCTAGAGAGAACTCGCAGAGAGAAAAAAATTGGGTCTAGGTAGTAGGCCTAGAGAGAACTTGAAGACATAACTGAAAACATTAGTTGCACGTATCTACTACACACACTAAAACATTGATGAAGGTAAAATACCCAAGATGCTTATGCCCGAGTCGTAGCAGGCCATGCAACACTTTGGGAGAATAAATTGAAAAATACAAATCAGAATAGCTCGAGATACTTCGCGTCCATCCACATCCTCTCGGATACATAGAGCATATGCATATAAAAAGCTTATCATGAAATGTGCAGAAAAACCTTAAAACAGGACAAAGTGTATGCATACCGCAGATGGTTTGAATTGTCTAGCTTTTTGCCTTGCAAGAATCAAGGAAATCCATTCACCGGGAAAGAACTCACGATATCTGGACAGTTGAGGTTATAAATAGTATACCAGTAACTGAGCCCCTGCATGGGAGAAGGAAAAGAAAACCCATGTAGTTCACCGCGCTAACTGAAGTACATTTAACGTAGGCATTTTAAATTTAAAGTATTACCAATGCGCAAGCTTTTCTTCCAATGAGGTGAAAATATGTTACAAAGACATTTTCGTTAGGCATGGTACATTCACAGTACGTATCTAAATAAGTCAAAAATTTTCCTGAGACTAAATACCATTAATTTGGGAAAAAATCCTTACAAATTATTTGTTGTTGCTTAGATCATAAGCTTCAGTTATAGTGGATCTTACATATACAACTTGCTCAAGGGCAGGGCTATAACCACAGGTTAAATGGCTGTGCATCGGCAGCCCTCCATCATGGATGGACCATCGATCTATGAGAGAGGGAAGGTGGTGGCTAGCTACATCTAAAAAGATGGTAGATGTTTTCCCACCGTATTGCATATCATAACAGCTCATCTAGTTGCCGATCACAAAAAAAAACAAAAAAAAAAACAACAACAACAGCAGCAGCTCATTTAGTCTTGGGTAATGCTTTAAACCTGGGCTTCTTATTCCCAAATCCTAGGTTGCCATATGGTTTACTCCGAGGTTTCCCAGCCTTTTGGCGGCGAAACATTTTCCACCACTGTAACTTATTCGCGACCTTCTTATCGCCACGCCGGCTGCCTCCCAACTGTTTGATGCCACCTTTGGATAGCTTCGAGTGCTTAGATTTCTGTACCTGACCCAAGAGCCCCTTTAAAAGTTTGTGGAAATGCCCATGCTGGTTCTTATCTGCTACCTTGCGAACCACTGGCTTCCTATGTTCTTCAACTGCTTGTTCTCCATAACCCTCGTGTTTGCTCTTTCCATGAAAAATCTTCCCTGCATTCTTCCACAAAGATGTACCACGGCCTGCCTTGGTCTTTTGATCGCTATCATCACCATGGTGGTGGTGGTGGTGGTGGTGGTGATGGTGGTGGTGGAACACAAGTGCCAGCTTGCCTTTCAGCCTTCTAAACCCACCTCTCTGTTTTTTCAGCTTTACCCGGTTGCCTGATCTGGAATCCTTGGCTGAACCCACACTAGTTGATGCTGGACTCACTACTCTGGATGATAGATCCATGTGATGACGGGCAGGTACCTGATCTGGTAATGGATACCCCTCGCTCTCGCTACTACTTGCAGGGCCCATGTAAGGGCCCACCGTCCGACCTGGCCGGAAGTACCCTTCACAATCACTACTGTTAGTGGAACTCATATCCCCTTGGCCACGTGTAGGGCTACTAGCTTCCTGAGTTGTCCAGCTGGAGGATGAACTAGTGGCTTCTGATTCTTGTCTAAAGGGCAATATTTTCCGTTGGGCCACCCGCTTACTACTTTTTCGGACTCCACCGTTCTCTTGGTCCATCACGTTTCCATACAAAGTAGGGGACAACATACATTGACTATGCTTCTGAGCTAGCAGTTTTGGCCTTGAAATCATCTGATTTGGTGTACTCTTCTCCCTTGGAGTTGTATCTGTGGCCTTAGTCAGTTTGTGAACTGAATCTGCCACTTCAAATCTTTTATTCGTTAAACCCATGGATCCTAAAGAAGAAACCTGCTTTGTTGTTTGAGACGTCCCAATACTCTTGATTAACTCCCTCTGGGGTGTTGCAGATGGCAAAGTAGATGCCACATTTACGATATTGGTTGGATTTGGCGGGAGCATCAACCCTTGAGCAGATTCATGAGCATTGCTGGGTGTATGATGATCATTTTTCCCCGCCAATGGACTCATCCATTCCATTTTCCTTGAAATGGCCTTCACACTCTGACCGGTGACCTGAACTGTCCTCCAGCTCTTTTTGCCATGTCCATTTGCAACAGTAACTGAATCTATCCCAGGAATAGAACTGGCCATCCTTCCAGAGGACCCATGTAGAGTTTCACTCTTCCCTAATTGACCCCCATGCTCAGAGGCTAGCTGCAAAGATGGAAAGCAGAATTCAAGCTCTTTGAAGGCATCAGCAACTTCTTTTGACGTGTAATCAGTCTCATGAGGTTTCTTCTCAATTTCTATCCCTTTGACCTGCCTTGTACCCCAATAAGACCCGCTATGATGTTGAAGATTATCAATGTCCATGCCATGGTTATCCTCGATAAATTTCGTCTGCTTTACAAAGCTTTGCTCGCCAGCCATGCAATGCCTTTTTCTACTCTCAGGTTCGATGGCAGAAGTGAAGCACTTTGTGAGCTTAACAGGTGTTTGTTTATCTTCTCGTGGAGGAGTTGGTTTGAATTTAAGAGCTTTAGCAGTGCTTTGAGCGACTCCAGGAGAAATTTTTGACAGACCTGGCAAAAATGGTGGCCTCAATATTGGCATGGCTTTTAGCTCCTCCAGTTCAGTAGCAGGAGGAGATGCATCAAATACACCAACCTGAGCTGATGTGAACTGCGATATAGACACATGAAAAGCTTAATTAGCACAAATATGATAACAAGGCAATTCAATTTGGTGTACACACTTCTAAGCTGGGACTAGAACATAGACTTTACACTGAGGCGTGCTCTGAAATTACTGTCAAGAGCTTACTGCGTTAATTCTGAACTCAATGGTCCATCGTATTTAGAACCAAAGAGCAAAACACTAGCAAAACATAAAGAACGCAAACATACCTGTGAATGAGCCTCCAAAACCCTTACAGTAGCACCGTCGAGTAAGTTCTTTAAGAAGACTTTTGCTTTCTCGTCCAACATCTACAACAAATAACAAAAGCTCAGTGAATTCACACCTACAGAATTTTAAGCACAAGAAAGGTATCTAAATTGATAAACTGAAATATGATTACCAATTCCCAGAAGTTAAGAACAAGTAGACACTAGCATAGAAAAGAACCTATAATTGACATAAGATGCAGTTTTTATGTGCTTGCTGGAGAGCAGAGATCGCGTTATGAGCATGTGCAAGCTACTAGCATGAATACTAGTGATCTCTCTCTCTCTCTCTCTCTCTCTCTCTCTCTCTTGTGTCATGAATACTAGTGATCTCTCTCTCTCTCTCTCTCTTGTCATGACAAGTTGGAACGACGCTTGAAGAAAAACTTAGATAACACAAGAAAGATGGCAAAATATGAGGCATTTGTGGGCTCTCTCAAAAAGCTTGACATTTAGATGGGTTGTCAATAATTTGACAGGGTCTCAAAGCGGGCAAAAAGTCCCATATTCAAACCTGACCTCTAACATTACAATTACAATATATGCACGTGTTTTGGTCAGCTTGTACAGCAAATTATGGCAACACGGGAGGGACCGAGTTAAGAACATAAACAATGAAGTTAACCTCTTTAGCTTAGGCTTTTAGATAAGTTAGTGGTTGACAATGTAGCCATGCGATATAGGGTTCCTATGACCAAAAACAGATCAATAGAGAGGCAAAAAAAGATACAGAGACAGATACAGAGAGCCCTTGTAGTGGAATACTAGAATCAGCACAGGAAAGAGTCCTCCTAACTATATATGAATTTACATTTAATCAAATTACAAAAATAGATTTAGATGACATCCTTATCACTTCAAAAACAACAATGGGGTGGCTTCATCATGCAGACAGGGTCAACCTCCTTAAGTAAGGACTAGTATTTAATGGTTATGGAAATGTGTCATGGTTCAGAATGCATTACCAAAATACAAAATTGTCAATAATTCTCTTCTATGTAACCCAAGAGGACTCCATGTATTTAACAATTCTGCCACATGGCTAAGATCTAGTAGGCTTTAGCTTAGTAACGCTGACAAACAAGAGCCAGGTGTTCAACACTTCAAAATGCAATTCCAGTACTAAGAAGTGCACCAGCAGGTGGGATAGACGATGTAATGCCCCATGTGAACCACTGGGCCAGTGCCTTGATTTTGATCCACAATCCACACCACATGGCCCAAAAGCTTAAGCCCAAGGTACTAGTAGTAGCTTACATGGTTTATTATATACCCAAGATCATTCATGTAGACTTCCGATGTGGGACAGGATATTACAATCTCCCCACCTTTATTCCCTCACGGCCTCGCAAGGTTGAGCACTAGAGTTACCACAGCTTTACCCTGGTCATTTCCCTAGTGGCTAGAGTCACTTCAGCTTTACCCGGGTCTTTTCTCTAGTAGCCAAAGTCACCACAGCATTACCCGAGTCTTTTCTCTGGCCTAAGCCCACACGGTCGTGTACACGGGTTGCTCTGATACTATTTGTAACGCCCCATGTGAACCACTGGCACATTACCTTGATTTTGATCCACAAGCCACACCACGTGGCCCAAAAGCTTAAGCCCAAAGTACTAGTAGTAGCTTACATGGTTTATTATATGCCCAAGATCACCCATGTAGACTTCTGATGTGGGACGGGATATTACAGGTGAATCTTGCAAATTGCAATCTAAGGCGGGGAGGATAAGATGCTGAAACACGAGTCCAAGAGGAAAAGAATCCAGGGGACAAGACTAGAAAAACAATATTAGACCACTAAAATCATTTAAACATAACATCCAAAAGGCTAGTCTATAAACAACCCCAAGTCTCACCTTCACCCCTAGCTAGAGTGATGAATTGATATTTGCTTAAGCATCCAACTCAAAACCAATTGGCTAGAGTGGAGAGGCCGCCCAGACATGTGTACTAGCTTTGGAGGTAATAATTAATCAATGTGGCACAAGCTCTAACACTACACCGCAAGTGCGATCCCTACCTGCATGTGGACATGAAAAGAAAGGATCCAGAACATATAGGGATCAGACAGGGTGCACCTATGGTATGAACAAAGGAGGCAACCAGTCAAGAAATACTTATGCAAAAACCTCTAAAAGCCTAGCATGATACTGTGTTAAAGCGTCCAACTCAAAACCATTCTGCATAAAGCATCCAACTTAAAACCAATTCAACATGAATTGGCTATGAGAAAATAGGTCACCCAGACTCATATACTAGCATTAACATTAGATGTAATGAGTAACTAATGGGGGCCAAACTATAATAGTATCAAGCTAATTATCATTACAGTTTTTCAATAGTAGATAGATTGCGCTTAACATATTGTACCATAAAACAGGTAACATGGGGCACAATTGTTATGCCTCAGATGCTACCCTATGAGATCGTTGTACTAAGAAGATATTTAGTTAATTAGTTCTGAAAGACCAAAGTCCTAGAACTAGAAAAGTTTCTTCAACAAAAAAGCCTCTGTAAGGAATGATTTTGTGGTAAAGAAAGTATGGCTATAAACTGGAAGGTATCAAAACTGGTTGATGTACAAGATATTTTCTTTACCAATCTTATGTATACAAAGATATTTCATACCCTGGAGCTGGGGGACTAACTAATTTATAGCACTCCGTCCCATCCCATATTCTTGGTCTGTATGGGAACTTCAACATTTTAAGGTCGCATGCAACTATTGTGTTTGAATTCAAATTCAATAGCCGTATTTCCTAATTTTTCCCACTTAAATATAGTATATATTTATGTCTATTTACTAGGTTTAGCTCTGGAAAATTAGACATTTTTTCTTTAATTTTTCAAAATGGTCAATGTTGTTTGGACATCCACAAACATAATACAGGACCACCAATATGGGACGGAGGGAGTATCAATTTTAATTTAGCTTTGGAAGTTCCTCCTAGCTTCAATTAGTGGACTACTTGGTCTTTAAGTGTCTTTAGCTTATTAAAAGATTTTCTGATTTAGAGAACATTGCCAAAAATATGCTTCAAATGGATGAGGAGAATTAGCACCTAGTTTTTATAACAGAGGTCGTAATAGCTTTAGTAGAAAAATCTCCTTTAGTGAATCAACCCATGGGATCTATTTTGTTCGAGAACACTGCCCAAAAATCCACCTCGCTAACTCACTTATCCTACAATTTGAAACCTTATTAAGCCTACAATCGGTCTCCAAAAGCTGAACAAAGATGGTTTTGATAAAACTACAAAGGAAACCTCAGTCCATGTAGTCAGAAGGCATCCTAACAGCTGAAAAAATATGCATTACTATCGAATTCCATGGCATGGAGCATCAAATAAGCTTTCTACTCGATATTCAAACAGTTTCCGAATATTTTTTTGCTTCTACAGATGTTACAGTTTTTCGTAATAAGCAGAACTGATTGTGCTCCTTTTCATGTGCCCTAGCATAACAGTAGGTGTCACTACAATAAGAATCATAAGATCCATACAGCCGATAGCTTCAACCCACTACCCAATGCAGGTCACAATTTTAACATAAGTGGGGTCTCTCGTGTACGTCGAGTACCCTCCAAGTAGTATGTCACCTCTACGAATACCAGTTGCTACAAGCAAGAAAGACTGCATTTCCCATAGAACTATAAGGTTGCTGGTTGACATATATGGACTGCCGTATATTTGTTATCCTTAAAATTTCTTATGTGCTTCAGTCATAGAAAAAAGGTTTTTATGGTTCATATAAACAGCATGCCAAAGAAGATTACCAAGATACATATCCTTATCTTTTTTTCCCTTTTCACTTTGAAAGTTGGAACTCCAGACTGCTTAAAATTTTCAGAGACACGACTGCCATTCTTTTCATACGAACACTAATGACAGCAGTACACAAAAAGTTTGGACTGGTTTAAATCTTCCTTGACTTGTATTAAATCCATCATCATTGCAACCACAAATATATTTCATATGTGCATGCATATTCGTATGTCAATTTGTCCATGTATATATAACTTGCTCGGAAAGGTTCAGTATTGAATACCAGAACATATTGCAAAGAAATCTTACGTAATCAGAACAGGCACATTGTGAGTCGTTTCGGTTTCTTTGGAGAAGCCCATATAATTTTCTCAATGCCTGGACATCTGATTCTGGATCCTGCACTTCCATCTCCCTGATGAGGATTAATTACAATTAAGTTCAACGAAACAGCAATTAAATAGATACCAAATAAGCAGTTTGGAGATGTACTAATTGCATGTTGCAAGATTCAAAAACAAGGAAAGAAGTCTTCCAAAAAAGTGTATGCTACTTTTACGGTAAAGCTCAAGAAACGGAACTGCGGAAGCTTTTATCTGACTGAGGACTGGGGGGGGGGCCGCACAGATTGGGTACAGACCATAGTTTTTCATGTGAAACTTTGCCTTCAAGTTTGAACCCACAACCTCAAGGTGGGTTCCTATAACAGTTTCCATAAATAACGATAATTATTCCTAATCATGCAGGCTATACTTCAACTTATCTCATTAATCCAAAAGCCTTCTAGTTCTTTTCGAAAAGCCTTTTGTATTCCACTTTTTGACAAAACAAATACGCTTTTGGAAAATGTTTTTCCTTGATATCAGTATTCACTTTTGCATGCAATTTAGGTATGGATATCTCTACGAGCTAGTGTAGCTCACCCTATCCTTTCAGGTACTCGACACGACATTTAGCTTGGATTGCATAGAGTGCACATTGAGACGTCTCTTGAGAGCTTCATTGGGGTTGTTTATCATCTAGTTTACCACAATTGAATGTTGTACCTGTTGGTTAGAACCTAAGTAGCACTGATACGAGATACAGATACGATACGGATACATGATTTTTCCGAAAAATAGGATACGATACGGTTGGGGATACGTTAAATATAAAAATAAATAAAAATAATATTCCATTGACAACTAAAATTATCCATTCCTCAAGTTCACCATTCACATGCCAAGCAAAAAGAGAGTTCATTTAACATCATCAAAAGTTAAAATTAGACAACAGTAGCTACTTCCTAATATCTATACAGCGTTATATATATATATATGTATGTATATCAGTATGTATATGTATGTATATATATGTATGCATATATATATATATATATGCTATTCAGCAAGATGAGAGGAGAGAGAAGAGCCAGACGAGAGAAGAGAGAGAGAGAAGAGAGACGCGAGAGAGAGAGAAAAGAGAGAAAAGAAAGACGAGAGAGACGAGAAGAGAGAGATGAGAGAGACGAGAGAGATAGGAGAGCTTACAGTCAGATCGAGAGATGAGAGACACAGAGATGGATCGCCGTCTTCCCCTTTTCGTTTCTGCTCTGATATTCTCGTTCTGCCTTTTCTCTACTGAGATGAGAAATTGGGTTTATATAGCCCTAATTACAGTCCAAATCCAGATGTTTTAAGTAATAACAAATTTACCCCCGAACGCATCCCAAACGTATCCCAGAGCATCTGAAACGTATCCGAGCGTATCCAAAACGTATCGGAACACCAAAAAACAAATTTGAAATCCGGATACTTTAAAAAACGTATCGGATACATATCCGGAGCGTATCCGTATCCGATACGCGTACGGTACGTGATACGGAGGCCAAAATAGAGTATCCGTGCTTCGTAGGTTAGAACATATGTAAAGCTATGTATAAACTCCTCTCCTTGATTATTGTGAAATCCCTTTTTGTGGAAGACGTTTGGGAGACTTTATGTAAAAAAAAAATTATATAGAAGAAGAAGAGACTTTGATTCTTTGTTTGGATTGACATGACTTTTAAGGATAAATATAATTGAGAGAAAGACTTTTGTTTGTAGAAAATGTATTATTATTTTGTTGAAAATTGAGAACGTGACAAAATGCATGAATTTCCACTTTCAAAAAAAATGCCATACCAATCAAGATCAAAAATACGAAAACTAGTATAATTTTGATCATAGCCATGAATAACATAATCAATCTCTGACCTAACCTCATGTATAGTGAATATATCCAAATACATAAACTATGGCTTACTCTATCATTTGATTAACTCTAACCAAAGCTCAAATTAAGTGCACACCAAGGCATATACACACCCATATTTAATCACTTAGCATAAATCTTACCTCAAAGAGTGAAGTCCCCAAAATGCAAGAATCTCGAATTTTGACCGATTGAGATTTTGTTCGGATAGATGTGTAACCCTTTGTCCTTAGATCACTTTTTCTACTTGCCTTTTTACTAGATTCACGAGCCTTGACCTTCGATTTTGGTGTTGAAGCAAGAGGGTTTGAGAGAGAGAAGACGCAGGAAAAGGGAAAAAGGAAGAAATGAGGAATCCGGGTCTCTCTCTGATGGAGTACCATTTTCCGATTTTAAGTGTGGTTATCACACTACACCCCCTCGACTACCTTAAGCACTTCCTCAAGTCCTAGAATTTAATATGTAGCTACACTAATACCCCATGAGCTATAAAAATAAATGGTAACTACTCATAAAAGTTACTCACCGCGGGTCCCCCAACGCTCTCGTCCTATGGCCCACGAACTCGGGCCCGCACGACCAAACATACATCTACATATATAAAATAAAATTCATTGCGCACAAAATTATCTAATTATAATTCCACGTAACCACATCATCAATAAATAAATTAAAATTAGGGACGAGTCTCTACAGGCAGTTTTGAAAACTCAATTTGCATGCGCATTGCGTGTACCCAGCCTATGTTTAGCATAAAACATGAAATTGAATTAGTTTGGCAATTTCTGAAAAACAAAAATTTTGTACTTAGGATAATCATAACGGGTGGCAAACAATTTTAAGATCTTTAACAAAAACCAACTTTCTTAAGTAACACATGTGCCTAGCCAATAAAGAGGCTCTTGAGATGTGAGTGCGGCCGTGCCTTCGCTATGAAGGTTGTTGCACTTGCACACGCATCACATATGTCCCGGCCTCTTTATTGGAACTAGAGGCCGGGGCACATGTGATGCGTGTGCAAGTCGAATTTTCACAACATTTGTGAAAATTTGAACAAACAATAAGTGGGAAGCATTTTTACAAAAATATTGTGAAAATCCGACTTACACACGCATCGCGTGTGCCCCGGTCTCTAGTAATAAGAAAGGGAGACTACAAATTTGGTGTCCTTCAATTTTGAGGTTGTGTGTACATTTAGTTTTTCCAAAATTGTTCAACAAAAGAACCTAAGGCTCCGTTTGGAACTTAAGAAAAGGAAAAGAAAAGAAAGAAAAGAGAAGAAAAGGAAAGGAAAGGAAAAGAGAAGGGAAATGGAAGGGAAAACTTACTATTCACTAAACTTGAAATCTTTATTTTGTTCTCTCTTTTTCTTCCAACCAAACAAAGGTAAGGTGCGGATTAAAAAAAAAACAATGGAAAGGCTTTTGAGTTCCAAACAGAGCCTAAATCTACCCAAGTAACTGTGAGGGTAGATTAGGAAATTATCTAACAAAAAGACTTGTTTGCCCAGATCATGCACAAATTGCAAAGTGGGGCCCACTATGGGTCTCACAAAAATGATCCGAGTCGTTCATTAAATTTGAAATATGTTTTTCAGATGGTCACTTCAAAAAACAATTCAATTGGATAACCATAAGAGCTCGATCCAATCTTCTAAATTTTGATTCAAATTTTAGCTAATTTTTTCATTGAGCTAATTTTTTGAGGGGCACTCGAAAAAAAATATTTTAAATTTAATAAACAACTTATATCGTCTTGTGTGTGACCCGTAGTGGGCCCTTTATTGCAATTCGTGCACAATCAGTGTAAAATCTGTGTGGGTAGCACGGTTGATTATCCAACCCCTATTCAGTCGAACGGTGCTACTGGTACAGATTTTAAATCTGTACCAGTGTGTACAAACCTCTTTTTTGTCCCATTTTGAGTCTAAAAATTAATCGGAACCGCTCATTTTGTTTAAAAGACTTTGTTTATGGCTCCTATGAAAAATAAGCTCAATCCGATATCGGTTAAGGCACCTACAAAATGCTCAACTTTGTCCTATCAAGCCTGAATTCTAGAGCAAAGTTTGAATGTTTTGAAAACACTTTTACCGATACCGGATTGAGCTTATTTTTTGCAAGGACCATAAGCAAAGTATTTTAAACAAAATGAGCTGCTCGGATCATTTTTTTTAGACCCAAAAATGGATTTGTACCCACTGGTACAGATTTAAAATCTGTACCTTTAGACTTTCTGTATTCAGTCCAGAATGAAGAACAGTTTCCTTTTTGTCCATGACGGGAGAGAGACAGTTACGGGTTATCACAAAACAACACAACAGAACGATAGATACGAGACGAGACCGTCTATTTACATCGTGAAGAGGCAAATTGTTCACTAACTCCTAGAAGAGGTAATTATTGATATTTTCTTTTGTCTTTACGACAATGCAACGTTTGTATATATAATCCGATTGTATTGTTTTCGTATCAAATGATTTTTCCTGTAGGTTGATTCTGTTCACATGTTTAGTTGCAGTGTAGAATGAATAGGATCAATTTGCACATGCGTTGCGTGTATCCAACCTCTAGTTTTTGAGAAATCGAAAGGAATTTTGCCAAAAATGGCTGGCGGTATGGATGCTCTTACATTGACGACAATTCGTGACGTGATTATGTTGATGGTTTTTAGATATTAATCGGACACTGGAATTACTTACCTATAAGCCGGTTCGTTGTCCATTTGATGAACACTGAACGAAGTGACTTTTTCAATTCGTAAATTAGAAGATATGCAGACTATGGGAGCCTATTACTGATATATCTGCTCATGATAGTGCTACAATCCAAGTCAAAGTGTATATTTCTAACACTTTCAAGATCAATAGATTTATCTTTCCCTGTCCGAAAAAGAAAGAAAAAACAGAAAGAGGAATTGCACTGTTAGCTATATTCTGCGGGAGAGAAAATGAGCACAGTCTACTAAGATACACTTTTGGAAAGGATTGTCATTCCTCTAAAGAAAGTTTAGAGAACTTCTTTGAGCTGATTTTGGCCGGATTTTGTTATCATTGAGTATAGTTTATCTTATTTCATTCCAGTACACCCACAAAGAAAAAGAATTATGCATTGTTTTCTTTGTCATCTTTTAGATAATGAATACCAAGAAGAAGGTTTTGGCGTAGCGCAAGTCATTGTGCACAAGTTGAATGAGAATGTTTGGACTTAAAAATTACAAAAGCGTCTCTGCAAAAACTAATAATAGAAGAATGAAGCATATAAAGGAAAAACTTTGTTCACTTCACCTTTAATATTCAAATTCTCTAAATCATCCACGTGCGTAGCATGTGCAACTTTACTAGTAGCTCCTGTAAAAGACCCAAAGCCACCCAAGGTGTTCAACATGCCCAGGACGTTAAAAGAAGGCAGTCACGCACAGATTCGTACATCCAGGAAACAGCCGGTATTCAAAAATTCATAACTAATTGTATGATTATCGGTTTTTCATGATCTTGGTACCGAAATCTTCGTATTGAAACGTACTTTAACAGTAATGAGACACCAGAAATTGATTCCTAGCAGAAGGACCCAAAAAAGAAAGATTACCAGAACCCACAAAATTTTCAGCATACATTAGATTTATTCAAAACTCAAAATAGATGATCAAACTTGATTCTTGTACATCAAACTAACACTTAAACATGTAAAGAAGGTAGGAGATCCCTATCTCAAGTATCAAGGCCAAGCTTTGAGCTCAAACCAAACCCTAGCCTCAAAATCCGAAATATGCCTCCATCGAGGTCTTCCCACGCGATCCGAGGGCCGAGGATGATGAGATGTGCGTGGATTTTCAAGGATTGATGGTGGAGTAACAAGAATTTGGTTGAGGGAGTGAGAGAGAGAAGACCGAGAGGAGGGAGAGAGAGTTTACGTTGAAAAAAAAAAAAGATAAAGGGAAAGTGAAGTGTTCTCCTGGTGTGTTGATACATATAGCCCTATTGCACTAACACCCCTCTATTCCACAAGCATCACATTATAACCCCTAACTCATATACCCCCACACATTAACAACAACATTTTATTCAAAACATAAATTCATATATATATTTTTTTATAGACCAATTGCATTATAAATACCAAGAATTAAATGATGAAATTACGGGTCTCTACATCCTACCCTCCTTAAAAAAATTTCGTCCTCGAAATTAGGATAAACGTCAACCATGTCATGTAACACCTGAAACGCACAACACCACCGTCACCACATGTAGCACAACATCCGAGAAAGTTCAACAAGTCAACAACCACGAAATCTAGATCCAAGAGACCTACATCAATCACAAGAAAAACAAGTCCGAATACTTCCTTCTATCTCATCATTCATTTCCCACATGGATTCCTCTTTTCATTTTCTTTGTAACTCAAAATCCTTACACCAGAATTACCCCATCACGTTCTACATATCCGAGCGTTCCTTTCAAGGCCTAACCTTTCATTTCAACATTTCCTTCAGTGTAGAATCAACATGAAACAAACATCAATCACATGTTCACACTAGAGTTCTAGTTAATCAAACAACATCACCAAATCATACTCTGACATCACTTAATTTCAGGGACACATGTACCAACTTAATCTCATGAGAGTAATAGAAAGCGTTTCAATTCCAAAAGAGTTTAACCATTTTACTCCATTGTTCTCAATTCTCAATAAGATACAAGCACACGTACTTACAGAGGACAAAGCAAGTTGAGTTACTTAGACATGCATACCCTTCACAACACAATAATTCCGTGTTTAGAGGTATAAAATCGACAAAGGGATACAAATCTTTAACTATAGCGTTACATGATCTATCCTTATCCAGTTCTATAGCAGAAGGTAAATCCTTTTCTTTTATCTTGTTCAAAGAGCTTCTATTCTAGGTATTCAATCCTGAAGTCACGGTGGCCATCCGCACTTCAAACTGAATATCCGGAAGTAGATCCTCGAGTCTAAGAAAAATGAGTTTCACATAGCAGTCAATATATCACTTATTATGCACATATTGGATACACCGTCAGTTCAAGCTTTACCACTTAGGACAACACAAAATAGACACCAAACATGGTGCAAAACATAAGCAAACACATAGAGCAAACATCAATAGATAACTTTCTACAAATATACATACTCTTAAAATATGCAATTTCCAACTACTACAACAATTAGAGAAGAGAAACTACCATCAACCATCACATCACACAAAATTTAGCGGGCTCACACAGTATCCAACACTTCGCAACTCATAGTTCTAGGAAGTCCAGTAGTAATCAAGTTCATTTCAATCTCATAACACCTTACACAGTTTCTATCCATTTTATCAATCTCAACACGGATCAACAAGTCTATACAGCCATACACAAATACAATTGCAATGCCACGTAAACAAGTGAAAGCTATTCAAGTACACACACCATTCATGCCCCAAGGCAACTGCTAGACCCATGAGACTGAGCATAAGGTATTCTAAACCTATGCTCTAATACCAAGTTGTCACGTCCTCAATTTTCAACAAAATAATAATACATTTTCTTCAAACAAAAGTCTTTCTCTTAACTATATTTACCTTTAAAAGTCATGCCAATCCAAACAAAGAATCAAAGTCTCTTCTTCTTCTCTATAATATTTTTTTTTTTTACATAAAGTCTTCCAAACGTCTTCCACAAAAAGGGATTTCACAATAATCAAGGAGAGGAGTTTATACATAGCTTTACATATGTTCTAACCAACAGGTACAACATTCAATTGTGGATAAAGTACACAACATGAATTAAACTAGATGATAAATAACTCCAATGAAGCTCTCAAGAGACGTCTCAATGTGCACTCCATGCAATCCAAGCTAGATGTTGTGGCGAGTACCTGAAAGGATAGGGTGAGCTACACTAGCTCGTAGAGATATCCATACCTAAATTGCATGCAAAAGTGAAGACCGATATCAAGGAAAAACATTTTCCAAAAGCGTATTTGTTTTGTCAAAAAGTGGAATACAAAATACCATACTCATGCTGGGAAAATATTTAACTTCATTTATCAAATACTAACGTTATCACCCACACGCACACCAATGTACTTGAAATCTCAGCTTACCATTACTACCAAATTGATCCTTACTCTTTCAATTTCCATTTCAATGACCTAAAGATTAATCTGAGTTCTTTAATGAAAAACATTCTTTTTCTTGTCTCAAATAGCTAGCCAACATCTCACCAAAAATATACACACTACGCATGTAGAGTTAGAATATAAAGTAGATAATGACATGTCGAACAATACCACACCTTGGCAACATGGGAACTCACCTGTCAACCCCAAATCAAACTTCAAATCTCAACATCTAGTAAAACTCCTCCTTTATAAGTCTAACATGCAAATACCATATATGAAACTCTCGCAATGCATCACACCACAAGGTACCAATTATACATTCACACAAAACAAGTTGTCTATCACACATCAGGAGAACAAGCCACAATAATTTGGAAGTCTAAAAGGAGAAATAAAAGAAAGCATGTATTGACATATTAGACGATCCTAGGTGGCAACTCAAGTTCAAGTTCTGTGTTTCTCATACGTATATCCCATTTTGTCTCAAATCCACATATCCCTACATGTATACACCATCAACATCAATGTCAATACACCATCAATGCATATTCCTTACAACATCAATGTCATATATATGAATCCATCGTATCCCTACATGTCAAATTGGCGAAGTTATTCATATACATTAGACTATATCCAATTAAACAACGTGAATTTAAGAACGACACTTAAACCATTGAAAAATATACTTCTTTTTTTCTTCGATCCACAGGTCATACATCAAAAACGGAGTTCGGGTAACCTTACGGGGGCCTTGCGATTATAGTTCAACGTAACAATGAAACTGGTGCAAAATTTGGGTCAACGTTGAATGCAAATCTGTTATCGCTCGGACATACCCATGATGCATGGGATGTATCGCTGGAAAGCTCTATGTGTCTAGTTTCTAACAAAACAAACGGTGCGTCATTTCGAGTCCTGAGCTAGGAGTTATGGCCATTTTACCAAAGTCCACTGGTTCTGTCGGATTCTACGCGAGAATAAGTAAAATTGATTGAAAAATCATAACTCTTTCATCTTAAGCCCAAAAATATTGAAACCAACGCCAAAAGTTGCACCACTACAAGCCCTACACTCAGTAAAAATTCCAGGTTTAGGAACGAGAGGAAATTAACCCAACTATCCAGAGAAAAACATGTTCGCAACTATTTTCACACTAGTTAACCAACCCTACTTTAGAAATTCACCAAAAATTGTATACTTAACCGAATCACTTGATTCCAACGCCAATCCCTTCTTAACTTAAATATATAGCTCCTGTAAAAGACCCAAAGCCACCCAAGGTGTTCAACATGCCCAGGATGTTAAAAGAAGGCAGCCACGCACAGATTCGTACATCCAGGAAACAGCCGGTATTCAAAAATTCATAACTAATTCATAGAGTTTTCCAGCGATATATCCCATGCATCATGGGTATGTCCGAGCGATAACAGATTTGCATCCAAAGTTGACCCAAATTTTGCACCAGTTTCATTGTTACGTTGAGCTATAATCGCAAGGCCCCCGTAAGGTTACCCGAACTCCGTTTTTGATGTATGACCTATGGATCGAAGAAAAAAAGAAGTATATTTTTCAATGGTTTAAGTGTCGTCCTTAAATTCACGTTGTTTAATTGGATATAGTCTAATGTATATGATTAACTTCGCCAATTTGACATGTAGGGATACGATGGATTCATATAGATGACATTGATGTTGTAAGGAATATGCATTGATGGTGTATTGACATTGATGTTGATGGTGTATACATGTAGGGATATGTGGATTTGAGACAAAATGGGATATACGTATGAGAAACACAGAACTTGAACTTGAGTTCCCACCTAGGATCGTCTAATATGTCAATACATGCTTTCTTTTATTTCTCCCTTTAGACTTCCAAATTATTGTGGCTTGTTCTCCTGATGTGTGATAGGCAACTTGTTTTGTGTGAATATATACTTGGTACCTTGTGGTGTGATGCATTGAGAGAGTTTCATATATGGTATTTGCATGTTAGACTTATAAAGGAGGAGTTTTACTAGATGTTGAGATTTGAAGTTTGATTTGGGGTTGACAGGTGAGTTCCCATGTTGTCGAGGTGTGGTATTGTTCGACGTGTCATTATCTACTTTATATTCTAACTCTACATGCGTAGTGTGTATATTTTTGGTGAGACGTTGGCTAGTTATTTGAGACAAGAAAAAGAATGTTTTTCATTAAAGAACTCAGATTAATCTTTAGGTCATTGAAATGGAAATTGAAAGAGTAAGGATCGATTTGGTAGTAATGGTAAGCTGAGATTTCAAGTACATTGGTGTGCGTGTGGGTGAGAACGTTAGTATTTGATAAATGAAGTTAAATATTTTCCCAGCATGAGTATGGTATTTTGTATTCCACTTTTTGACAAAACAAATACACTTTTGGAAAATGTTTTTCCTTGATATCGGTCTTCACTTTTGCATGCAATTTAGGTATGGATATCTCTACAAGCTAGTTTAGAAATTCACCAAAAATTGTATATTTAACCGAATCACTTGATTCCAACGCCAATCCCTTCTTAACTTAAATATATAGTGTAACGCCCCGCTTTTTCGGAAGCAATATAAAATAATTTCTAAAGAAAATTTGCTAACAAATATAAATTTTCAAAATAAAAGTTTAACTATTACAATATCAAGATAGATTTACATATTCGAAATTCATTAGCTTCAGAGCCGACTCTAGGCTTGATACGAATTCCAAGCATACTCGATCTTCGTTCCTGATATTCTTTCTGTGTCGAATTGCACCATCATTGAATCCCTTCCATTGAATCCTGCGCCTTCTGGCAAATTGATCGCCGAAGCAATCGATTTACCAGGATACAGACGTATTCGTGAGTGATAAATCACCCAGTAGAATAATCCAACCCAACTACCCCTCTTACTTTACAGCTAGCAGGCAACATGATATAAATATTGCGAGAAAGTAAAACAGAGATATTTCACATTAATCGATTTATTACTATCCATTAAACTTATGTGTAGTCTAAGATCTCACCCACGAGACCTTTCTTCCCCACCCGCTAGCTATGCTCGGTCCCATGAGATCACTTCCCTTTGCTGCCGTAGATAACCTAAGTTACAATAACTATAACAAGGGGATAGCTTATCATGTCTGAATCACAACTAGGGTTCGCCTATCTTATATACCACGTCACAACCATTTCACAATCATCACTGGACACACGCCAGTCTATCAATTCATCACTGGACACACGCCAGTCTATCATTTCATCACTGGACACACGCCAGTCTATCAATTCATCACTGGACACTCGCCAGTCTATCAATTCATCACTGGATACTCGCCAGTCTATCAATTCATCACTGGACACTCGCCAGTTTCAATCTCATTACATCTCAATTCACGCCTGCAGGCAATCTCTAAAAAGAAAGAAATTCCAATTTATCCATTACTTAGCATCGTCTAAGTGATTTCTATTTCGTATACCACCCCATGTCTCTAGGGTCCAATCTAGCATATCAATCAGAAGTTGGAATAATAGATAAGCAATCGGAATAATAATTGAAATAAACAATACGCATAAAAATCACGTAACCTTTTATGAATGAGCCATTGCCCTTAGTCCTGTATGACCAACAAATTATTAATAAAGCAAAGAAATTTTATTAAATAAAAGTTTTAAATAAAAGAATATAATCTAAGCTTGTATAGATTTTATTTAGGAAAATAAATTGATTAAGATCATAATGAACACAATAAATAAATAATAAGATTAGAAATAATTAGAATGACCTTAAAAAGGTTCCTATGATTCTACACAGTGGGATCGAGTGTCAAAAATCGAGTCCGGAGGGTCGCGAGATTATTTTAAATAATGATATAATCGAAAAACTACCGAAAGGAAAATAATTATGAAGTAAATAATCTAATAAAAACAAATATTGAGATTAACAAGGTTTTGTCTTGGGAGTGTAAAGAATCTAAAAAAAATTATTTGGGAATTAATAAAATGGTTTATAAGGTCGTAAGGATTTTTCGATTGGAAACATTGTAAGAAAAATAATAAATAGATACTTAAATAATAAAAAATATGAAATTAACAAGATATCACCTTTGGGGTGTGATAAGTCTAGGAAAAATAGTTTGAGTGTTGGAAACGTTGTTTGGATGGTCGCAAAGATTTTTCGTTTGAAATCTTTGAATGAAAACAAACAAAAAATTTAATAAATAGATATTAAAATAAAAAGTATATATGACATTAACAAGTTATGATCTTTGATGTATTAGAAGTCTAGGAAAAATAAATCGGGGGTTAAAAATTGGTTTCGGAAGGTCGCAAAGTGGTTTCGAACCATGTAGAATTACTAAGTAAGAGTATTATTAATTTAAAACTTTTATTAATCAACTTTATCTATCAGATAAATTAAACTGATATAATTAATGCATTTTATACTAATATGATATTATTTTGTAAGAAAATAATATCAATTCAGTAGTTTTTATAATATTAATATCAGAAAGATTGTAAAATAAATATCAAAAGTGTCATCTTCTACGTAAATAATTACAAATAAATTGTCGGGCTCAAACATAATATCAATTTGGTGAATCTGTACGCAGTGAGCTACTGTATTTTTTTGTTTTGGTTCGGTTTTTGATGCATGGGACCAATTGGGGCATAGGGTTAAGCATATAAACACTTAATATACTTAGAGGAAGGGTTGGAATTAATTATAATACCTCGGTTTGATCGAATTGATTAAAAATCGAAACTTTGAACGTTGGGGAAGATGACTTCGGGTTTCTTGATCGGGAGACCTTGGGCTCGAATTGAATGATGTTTGGGGATGCTTGGAGTTTTAGGAGTCGTTTGGAATGATCAATTCGGGTTTCGATTGGGTAGAACTAGGAAGCCCACTTTCTTCTCTCTTACTTTCTCTCTCTAAAACTCCATGGATTGGAGCTTGATTTTCTCTTCTTTTTGGACTGGTGAGGCATGGGGAATTTCGTGGTGTACCCTAGGGTCGGAATTATGGGGTACTTATAAGAGAAATTTGATGAGAATGAATAAATTGTATTCGAAAAGGTTTCAAACTCTAGGGCTTTCATATGGACGGAAATATGGACGAAAAATAGGATTGGGGAGGAGGTAGAGATTGAGTAGGAGTAGGAGAGGGGGAAGGAGTAGTATACTTGCATGCAAATTTAAAGAAAGTAAATAAAAAGGGATAATTAGATAAGATAATTATTTTCTTTGTATTTATCGAATAAGAAAAAGAATTTTACTATTACTAATAATACTTCCTAATGTTATTATTAATGATAGAAATTACGGGTTGTCACAAAATAATTAAGACCTAATAATATTAACGCTATTATTTTAGAAAAAAAAATTGGGTCGAAAATCCGGGTCGTTACATATAGCTCCTGTAAAAGACCCAAAGCCACCCAAGGTGTTCAACATGCCCAGGACGTTAAAAGAAGGCAGCCACGCACAGATTCGTACATCCAGGAAACAACCGGTATTCAAAAATTCATAACTAATTGTGTGATTATCGATTTTTCATGATCTTGGTACTGAAATCTTCGTATTGAAACGTACTTTAACAGTAATGAGATACCAGAAATTGATTCCTAGTAGAAGGACCCGAAAAAGAAAGATTACCAGAACCCATAGAATTTTCAGCATACACTGGATTTATTCAAAACTCAAAATAGATGACCAAACTTGATTCTTGTACATCAAACTAATACACATGTAAAGAAAGCATGAGATCCCTACCTCAAGTATCAAGGCCAAGCTTTGAGCTCAAACCAAACACTAGCCTCCAAATCCGAAATATGCCTCCACCAAGCTTTTCCCACGCGATCCGAGGGCCGAGGATGATGAGATGTGCGTGGGTTTTCAAGGATTGATGGTGGAGTAGCAAGAATTTGGTTGAGGGAGTGAGAGAGAGAAGACCGAGAGGAGGGAGAGAGTATACGTTGAAAAAAAAAAAAGAGAAGGGGAAAGTGAAGTGTTCTCCTGGTGTGTTGATACATATAGCCCTATTGCACTAACACCCCTCTATTCCACAAGCATCACATTATAACCTCCAACTCATATACCCCCACACATTAACAACAACATTTTGTTTAAAACATAAATTCATATATATATTTTTTATAGACCAATTGCATTATAAATACCAAGAATTAAATAATGAAATTACGGGTCTCTACACATTTTAAGTGGTGCTTGAACATGAGCTAGTTATGTACACGCACACCATGTGTTTGATGATAAGATAGTAACTTAAATGGGCAATTTTTGTTTTACGACAGGTGGATTAATTTTACCCTATGCAATTAGTAGGCTGAGGAAAGGGACTTGTTGATATATGATTTTGTATACTTGTTACATATATGCGAGTTGTTTTGAATAATTTTTGTGTTTGTGGAGACTAGATTGAGTATATTTTACATTAGATGAAGTTGATGGATTTGGGTGAGTATTCAAGGAATTTTCATTGGCTTTAGTTGATTTGGGCTTTAAGGCCAAGTATTTGAGATATTTTGGAATATGATAGTTTTGTGATTTTGAATTGGGTCACCAGGAAACTCGGGTCAATTGTGACACCGTAGGTGAAAGTCCGTAAACTCACTTTAGAACAATTGTGATGCCGTCGGTGAAAGTCCGTAAACCTACTTGGGTCAATTGTGACGCCGTCGGTGAAAGTCCGTAAACCCGCGCGGGGTAGGTTGCTTTGTCCTTCGGGTTAGTAGCTCGTAAAGTGCACATGTGCTAGAGACGTCTAGCACGGTTGGTTGTATCGGTGAGCAACTCATATAATTTTATGATTCGGTGTTGAGTGAATTGATATTCGAGTTGGTTGGCTATTATATTTTGGACTTTGTTATTTTCCGTATTGAATTTTATGGGTAATTTGCTTTATTCGGGATTAGATTTGATTTGGTGGCCTAATAGCGTTCTTTAGACTATTAAGAAAAAAAAGGAATGGAAACAGTTAACATTATGTATGGATTATTTTCGTTTCTTTGTACTTGACATTGTATTAGGAGATTTAATAACTTCATTTAGAACATCGGACGAAAGGAAGCATGAAAAACTTTTCAATACTTGTATATATATATATATATATATATATATTTCGTATATCAAGCTTTGCATGTTCATATCTTTTCATTTAGCATATTTTCTGCACGAGCTGTTACTCATGTTGTTGCAACCCAAATTTTTCAGATTTAGAGATGGATCTAAAGGCTTAAGAATCATGGATATGTTTTCATTCAATTTTTTTATTTGAGAACTTAATCGGATACTTGTACATTTTTTGTTTGTAAGATCATCGAGGCATGTAAACTTGTACTTTATTCTGGTAATGTAAATTTGGATATTAGATATACTGTATTATGGAGTTTATTTGTAATAAAAGGCGGGTCGTGACACTGCCCAGAACAATGAAATTGACATCAAATGAAATGAGAATGTAAAATTTAAATTAAGATTTAAACTTCATAACGCGAAATATAAAAAAATTGTAGAACTGCAATTGAGAGAGAGAGAGAGAGAGAGAGAGAGAGAGAGAGAGAGAGAGAGAGAGATTTTTTAATGTGATTTGAGAGTGTGGTGATAAGGGTGGGTAGTTACCAATTGTTTTGTATTGTGTTGGTTTTTTTTAAAGGACATTTTTGGAAAAGGAAAATACATGACAGAAGGGAGACACCAAAGTAGTGCTCTCCCTTTATATATTAGAATTTCAATAAAGAGGTCGGGACATACGCGATGCGTGTGCAAGTGCAACAGCCTTCATAGAGAAGGCACGGCCACACTCACATCTCAAGAGCCTCTTTATTGGCCAGACACATGTATTGCTTAAGAAAGTTGGTTTTTGTTAAAGATCTTAAAATTGTTCGCCACCCGTTATGATTATCCTAAGCACAAAATTTTTGTTTTTCGGAAATTGCCAAACTAATTCAATTTCATGTTTTATGCTAAACATAGGCCGGGTACACGCAATGCGCATGCAAATTGAGTTTTCAAGACTGCCCAGAACAATGTAATTGACATCAAATGAAATGAGAATGTAAAATTTAAATTAAGATTTAAACTTCATGGGTAGTTACCAATTGTTTTGTATTGTGTTGATTTTTTTTAGAGGACATTTTTGGAAAAGGAAAATACATGACAGAAGGAAGACACCAAAGTGGTGCTCTCCCTTTATATTAGAATAGAAATAGAGAGATAGATTAGAATAGATGGCACAAAAATATCAAATTGGGTGCCACACCCATTATGCCAAAATTCTCTCAAATTTACCAAATGTTTAATTAGGAAACAACACATAGTTACTTGCAACAAAACAAAAACAAAAAAAGATAAAAGAAATACATAATGGGAATGATAAAAGCGCGCAGTAATAGAGAATGCAACTAAAGTGTGATTCACTTCAAATTTTGTAAGTAATAAAATAAGAGGATGAGAAGAAGAGATGGAGAGAGAAATTTGAAAGAGAGAAGGGTTAAGAGGGTTTTGATTTACATACATAGTAATTCCCATCATAACAAAAATTTGTAGTAGAAATCAGAAAATGGGTAAGAAATATTGAAGATTTCAATACCAATTTGAGATGGAGGTAACATTTGAAAGTACTAACCAAGTGTTTGCTCCATACCTGTGATTTTCCTTGTTGATCGGGTGACACGTGGCATGAATAAAAATGGCATAATTGGAAAATGAAAGGTAACTTCAGTTTACCAAATAAAAGATAAGTTTAAAGTGATAACTTAGTTAGTTACAATAAAGCTATAATAAAGCTTTATAAATTATTTAACTGTCAAATAGCCAACAGGCCTTTATATTTTCTTTTTCTAGGAGTAGGAATAACTGTTAAGTAAATTGTACTTTGTCGATTAGGTTATACCTTGTCGATTTTGTGCTTCTACTTGAAGATCAATAAAAGTCTCTTTTATTAGTCTTCAATTTCATCCTCATTCACTCCATATCACTACGTTTGCTTCCAAAGAAGTCCTGAAATAGGGCAAGGAACCAAACACCATCTCACCTACATTCCAGCAAATCACCAAGTACAACCCTGTCGATTGACATTCCTCTGTCGATTCGATAGAAACCAGAAAAGTTAGTAACACCTAGGCAGAGAGAGTAAAAGTAGTATCCAATCAGTAATCTAGGCGTTAATAAATATGATCACCAATCAAAGTGAAATTTAGGAAAAATAACGTAATCAAAATGCATCATCACAAAATAATCACTGGAAAAGTAGCAAAATTGAAGATGAGGGAATGGCAGAGGAGACAACGAGACCTATGATTTTTGAAGTTTTTGTGAGTAAGACTGAATAGGATTGGCCTAGAGCATATTTTTTCTATGGTTATAATGCATTGCAGTTTTATTCCCCAAATGCAGTTAATCAAAACATAAACCTTCGAAGTTTAGAATGAAGAGTTTTAGGGAAAAAATTTATCTAGGCACCTGACTTTTCATGCAAATCACACATAAATATCTAACCTTTCTTAAATTTCATATAAACACCTGAACTCCTAAAAACTCATCAATTTAATACCTGCCGTCAACTTCCGTCTAAAACCAAACGGAATGGTTGAGTTGGATTTGGAGGGAAACCTAAATAGTTTGAAAGGGAAATCCAACATGGTTTTTGAGGGAAATCCAATCCCCTGTAGTGAAATTATGTGCCAAAATGCTCTTAAAAGACACCTAAGACCCCATTTCCCTTCCATTACATCACTCATTACAATCTCTCACAATTGTCTGCATCTTTCCCTCCATTGAAGCTGGACCATGGTGGGCTAAGTATCAGTAAACCTCTCTACTCCCTTCAAAGAACCTCCAAAACCTCCACCCCCCCCAATTTTCGGCGGCGGGAGGGGAGGGATCTACTCCCTTCCTTTTCTCTTTCTCTCTCTCTTCTCTCTTTTTCGTTTTCTCTTTTTTGATAGGTTTTCAAGTGGTGGAGGCCATGGTCGCTTCGCCGTTTTTCTTCATCTCTCTGGCTTTCCTATCTCATTTCAGCCACCGATGTGATTGTTGGGTTACATCGGTTTTGGTGCTTATCAGCGAACGATTGCATTTCTAGGGGTTTGGGTGGAGGGGCTAAGTATGGCGGTGATGGTTTGGCTTCCTCGTTTGGCATCCCGTAACGATCTCAGTTCGCTTCTCGTGGCCACCAGCATGGATTTTGGGTTTCTTTGGTTTGGTGCCTAACAGCAAATGGCTTGAGCGGCGGCTGGTTCTTGGGTAGCGGTGTTGGGCCGGACGGCGTAGAAATGGGGTGCGGATGATGAGTGGCGAGGGGAGGCGGATTGCGATGATGGATGCTGATGGGCGACTTGGTGGAGGGGCGGATGAGCCGTTCTCTGGGACAACAATAGGGGCTTGTTCCATGGGTCTCCGGCGACGGCGTGGCAGTGGCTCGTCCCTTTACAGGTGACCATGGTGTGATGGGCATAGCAGCGGTTGTAATACCCGCCCAGGATATTTCGGTATTTCAATTACTTTTAATTGAACTATTTGTTTTGAGGGTTTAAATCATAAACAATAGAACTTGCGAGGGTTCTGTGTGTGATTTGTGATTGGAACATAAGTTAGTAATTGGTCTCGCTTGCATACGATAATTATTTTATAGGTTTACAAATATACGTAGAGAGAGAGAGGCGGCAGAAGGAGAGAGAGAGAGAGAGAAGAGAAGAGGAGAAAAACTCTGGTCTGTTCTTCACGAAATTATTCGAGGTATCTAAAGAGCTTCTAAATTCTTTATATTTGTGTCTATTGTGTCGTGTTAAATTTTCATAATTTTCTGAAAAGTGTAGAAAAAGATAAAAATCGTAAACCAAGCTGTGGTCAGATTCCTGTTTTTGAGCAGACAGCTTACAGAGCTGCATCTTTCATCATTTTTTTATAGTTAAGCGATCCTCCTAATTATGGGTCCTTATGAGTCTGAAATATTGATAAGTTTATGATATTTTGGTGTTGAAATCACTGAAAAGTATTGAGTATTCGATTTTTAATGAATTTTCGAACACAGACTGTTCTGCTGGAAATTGTGCTTCGCTGCACAGAATTTCTGAGTTTGGGGGTAATTTTGACTAGGTTCCTTTATTGTGAAAAATCTGAGAAAAATCATGGATGAACTTTGATGAGCGATAATGGTGTGTACCAAATTTGGGGTTTATTAGATGCGTATTCTAAGTTTGGCGGATTTTACAAGTTTGTGTGACACTGCTGGGTTTTGTATTTGCTGCACTGACACGTTTTGGGAAAATGGTCATATCTCTTAGCTCGGGTATCGGGTTTGTGCACGGGTTATTAATTCTGAAACTAGACTCGTATACCTTTCGGAATATGTAGGGGTTGTGGCTTTTTTTGTACTAGGTTAAATCAGTTTTTGGTTTGAAATTGATAAACGTGCAGAATCTGCGATTTTGGACAGGTTATTGTGTAACTTCGGACGAGCATAACTTTGTCGTCCGGACTCCGTTTTTAACAAATTTTATATCAAAATTCATGTACCGAAAGTCTACTTTCTAATGGTGGTGGTCTCGTGATCTGATTCTAAATCAATAAGAAGTTATGGCCAAAATATGACAGCTGGTCATAAGCTTACAAACCAATTTTAAGAGTTAAGTCGTGTTTGTACTTTGTGCTTGTCTTGGGACACTTCTAAACCTTTGAGATGGACATGCTAGTATGCTTTAAGTATCTTTAATCTATTTCTGGTGTTATAGATTGTTGTTAGGAGTTGGTTTTGACGTTTAAGCGTTCAATAAACTGATATGGTTAACTTGTGGTTAGGTGTCAAGCCGGTCAATTAGGAGGTGCCAAAACCGTAAGTTTAGTGTACCTCGGTCAATACAAAGGTGAGTGTGTTTGATATGGTTCTCCTCAATATAATATTATTGTGGTGGTGAGTGTATATCTTGCTAATCGTAGTTAGCTTTTGATATGGTTATCTTTGATGAGATATTACTGTAGTGGTGGGTGTATATCATGCTAACAGATGATTTAGCTGTTGATATGCATGCATGATGATATGTATGCTTGGAGGTTGTATATCATGCTAACCGAGGTTTAGTTATTGATATGCATGTTGTGGTGTGTTGATTGTACCCGCTTAAGGATTGTGGAGTGAGTCACACCATGTCGTGGGCCGTGCCGTCTAATTAACGGTGAATGGGAATATGGTGTGCGGGACACAATACCTTGGGTACATGAGATGTGGCAGACGTGCCACTGCATGTGATGTGATTACATTCATATTATTGTGCATTGATTATTATTGCTCAGTTGGGTGGATGTGTTGGTTATAACAGTTGTATACATTCGAGTATTTCAGTCACGTTGGTGATGTGCATTCTGGTTGATATTCCTTCGGGTATTGTGGTATTATGTTGAGCATTTTTATATCTCACACACTCTGACTTTCCTTTTTGGTCTGCCAAGTAGCAGGTTGCTTAGAGTGGGTCCACTACCGGTCGTCGTGTTGAGGTGTTTTGCTAGCGTCAGGTGGGATTTTGGTTACGTTGTTGTGGAGTGCCTTAGCTGGAGCAGAACTTAATTGTAAGGAGTTGTAGCTAAGGATAGTTAAAGTTTTTAAATTGTATAGGTTGTAATTAAGTTTGGTCGATGGCTGACGTTCTATTTGAGGTTAGCCTTGGACGTTGTGGGTGGTCGAGCTTGTTGTAGGTGGGTGATAAAGAAGGTTGATTTATTCAAGTTGTAAATAAGTCATCGGTGGATGTATTGAAGTATAGAATTTTTAAAGCATTGTATTACAGATGTTGTTGCGTAGTTGTGCGAGGTCATGGTTGGTTGGTCAACACATTGACTCATTTTTATGTTAAGGTGATAAGTTTTCCGCTGGGTGCTTATTTTGACAGGTTATGAGGTGTGATTTGGTCTTCTGTGTGGAATGCCACGTGGCCGCGCCGACTCAGGCCCACCTGACGCAACAAACTTAATTAATTTCCAGATTCCACTTAATTTCCATCCTTAATTTCTAGACAACAAACTTCATATGAACCAAATTTCAATCCTTAATTTCTGGATTCCACTTCATATCCATATGCTTTGTAGTTCTATTAAAAAAAAAAAAACCCGTAGTATTTCAATAAAAATTCTCTCTTTCCGTATGCACTAACCAACACTAAACAACTACCAATCTCCAATGGGGAATTTGCCGCCCCATTCTCTACCCAACAAATCTTTGACACATAAATCTAGATCATCAGATACTTTTGTCCTATACACAAATAACAAATACCTTGTTCGGTTTGAGTTTTGATGGAAGTTTTAAGGTATAATGAGTAAAGAACGATAGAGAAAATTTATTATAAACCGTACACAGAGATTTTGAGTACCCAAAATAAACAAATCCAAAGATTTTCCAAATGTGCATAATGGAGATGCTCTTTCCTCATCAATCATCAAGTAACAACGCGACAGCAGAACAAAGCTGTGGTACATGGCACTGTGAGGGAGAAAAACAGGAGAGAGAGAGAGAGAGAGAGAGAGAGAGAGAGAGAGAGAGAGAGAGAGAGAGAGAGGTAGGTTTATGTGGAGCGTGCCTTACGTAAGTCAAACAACAGACAGCTGTGGAAGTGAAGTCTCCTGCCCGTGAGCGGGAATAACGCCATCTCCATTTGAAAACCCATATCCCCAAATTCTCTCCTTTGATATAGAGTCATAGACTTTTTGTTTCTATTTCTTTTTGAATAGAAGAAGTGTTAATTATACCAATGTCACTCCATTTGGGCATTCTTTCTCCATATAAACTCCAACAATCATAGATTTCTGAATTCCTATTATACTTGTACTGACATTCTCTAGATTCCACTGCAGATTATTGCTTTTTGTATACTCTGTAGTTGTTTGTTTCTATGCACTACTGCCGATTGATTATCCTCCTTGATTCAACCAAGGTTCGATCTTCTCCACAAACCAAGGTATCCTATGCCCTCTCTCTCTCTCTCTCTCTCTCTCTCTCTCTCTCGATGTTTTGTTTTTCTTGTAATCCTTTCGATGTTTTGCATTTTTGGGTCTCGTTTTGTAGCATATTTTGCTCAAACTTTGTAAGATATTTTGTAATTGCCATGGCAATTTTCTTAACTACCAACATTTTACTCTCTCTCTCTCTCCTTACCCAAAAAATGTTTCTCTGTCTGTGGGTAGTCATGGGGATTTGAGAGGTAGCCATCAGATGAGTTGTTGGGGAATTTCTGACGCAAGGAAATTCAAAATTGATTGCTAAATTCAAAACAATCTCAATTTAGCTTTTAACATTTGTACTTTTTAGGGCCTTTCAAAAAGGCAAACTTTCCCTTGGAGGTTGGATACTTTGTTGGGGAGTGAATTCCAAGCAAAGCTTAAAAATCACCACCTCCTTATTTTCATCAGCAAGCCCCAAATTACTTTTTTTGGACTCTGGTGGCACAGCCGAGACAGCAGCAGGTTCTCTTTCTCTGCGGGGATGGAGTGACAGAAGTATTGAGAATTCAAGATTTGGAAGTCACGGTGAGACAAACCGGTTATCATTAGGATAGGTGTCAAGTGGAAGGTGGGGCAGTACCAAGCTGAGGCATCCTAACAGACAGGGGATGACAGTTATTCATTCCGAATCTATTAAATCTGATCAAGTCATGCATCCCACTTTTCTCTTTTAGATTGTCAAACTTTATATAGGTTCTATTACGTGAATTCGTATTATGAATTTCCAGAATCTGGGTAACTTTTCTTTACAAATGTGTTTAGTGTGGCTAGTGGCATCTTTGGAGATGATGGGTAGAAACTAATCGAATCGAGTCTGGGATGGACCGGAGGAGTTGGTTGTGGCGGAGGAAGTCTTCCGAGAAGATCCCCGGTGGCGGTGAAACCGAAAGCTCAGGATCAGTATCTTCTCATTCCGAGAGATTCTCTGATGATCGGGTTTGTGCCTTTCATGTAGCCTAATTCTAAATTCCAATCATGGATTTTATTTATTTATTATTATTTGGAAGTGTTGACATTTTTGTACATTGAGTAATTTTTGAACTACCTAACTGCATTTTTTTATCACTTGTTTCTGTGTTTATGTTTGGGGGTGAAATGAAGAAAACCTAAACTAATCCAAAGTCTGCTTTGTCTCTCTGCCATTCATGTTCATGTGAATCATGCCCTCCATGATTGAATATTATATTTCTTTTCTTTGCTTATTTCCCTGTGATTTAACTAGGTTTAAAAGTCTAAATCGCAAATGTCGTGATTAAGGTATCCGACATGGACACGTTACAAACTTTCCTTCCTTCTTTCCTGTACATTATTTTGACAGGGGAGAATAAGTACAAGAGGAAATAAAGAATATTCACCACTCAACTGTGTGGTGGTAGGCCGGTAATGGGACAGAGGCGGCTGGTGGTGGGAGATTAGGGTTAGGTTAGGTTTTGGGTCTTTGGCCCACTCTCTGATTATAGGATTTTGGGTTTCGGCCCATTTAGATGTATCTAACCCTTGGTTGGTATCCCCTTCCACTTTCTCCAATATTTTATTTTTATTGAAATGTTTTCTTTGCCGATCAAAAAAAAGAAGCAAAAGCGATTGTGATTCATTTAAGGTCAGGAGGTTTATAATAATATGAGATTTCCGCTAAACTAAATGAATGGACTAAAACTCATGTTTTCACGGATTTCTAGGTAGGTCATTCTCGTCACATACATCAACTAAAGTACCATTTAGTGGAAATAATTTCACTATTGCTGTTAAACTGTAGTCCATTTAGTTTAGCGGAAACACACCACATACCTATGAACTCTTTAGCTAAAATAAAAACTTCATAGCATTGTGAATAGATGACTTGGGTAGTTTTGTGAATAAAAGAACCTCAATAATCACTTATCTGTGTATGAAACGGGGCGTACGCCGGTGTATTTACGGACACAATGTACTAAAAGTGGTGGACATATATGCCCAAGCATACATGTGCATGCAAATCATCTATAACTTCTGCACTTTTTGTTTCCATGAAAAATATTTTAGAATGAAGTAGTTATGTTACTCTGAAGTTGTGATCACAATCCACTTTTGGAAGTAATCTTCGTACGTCTTTGGGTTTTGAAGAAAGAGCACGATAATAGAATAACTGAATCGGTCCAGTTTCTTCGGTGAAAATAAGAGCATTCAAATTTGGAGAGGGGGACATGAAACAATAATGCAAGGGAAAAAAGGTCTATAAAGCATGTCTGCTTTTCTAGATTCAAAAAGTGGTCATACTAGTTTCGGAAAGAGATCCAAAACTTCAGCGGTAGGAAGGTTGTGGAAAACGTTTTTGCCGTGGAGTTCTGGTATACTTGCTGGAGCACCTCTCAAGTCTCGAGTTATTGAATGGCTATGAAAAGGTTCCATCTTATCAAGATCAATGACAGTTGTTTTGACGAGAAACATGGTTGTCCTATATCATTTGGACCACATTTGTCCAAATATTCAATGGAGTAGGAGTCAGGACCACAATTGCCAAAGTACTCTTTTTTCCTGTTGGCATTTTACCCAAAATTTATCTTCAACTACTTGCACACCGTTGAGTAACAATCTTTTTCCTAATGTATTCACTTTGAAACCTCGTGACACCACCATTGAACAATTTAGGCCCTGTCTCAGAGAGAGGCTCGGTGAAGGATATAACAAGCTCTAATCATTGGTTATGTATGGTGGATTCTTGATCCTGTAAACTTTGACCATTGTATAGAAATTATCCTTCTGGTTCAGCTTATGGGAAACCTGTGCTTGTCTCTGAAGCTTCACATTGAGGTGAAATAGAGTTTACTGTTTTAGAACCAGCACTGCTTCACATATTAGTGCTTCGAAAATTCACAAGCCCTCGGCAGATTGGAACTTAGGTATGTGGCTGCAAAATCATTTACATACTACGAAAATAAAACTAACTCCAACCATTAGACTCAGACATTCATCATTCATGGCCCAAATAATGTTCATAACAATAGAAATCGGAATCCTCAGTTATAAGCAGGATTTATTCTTTCCACTGTAGTTGGTTAGTATTAGGATGTTGAGATCCGTATTAACTGTTGCATTTCATTATCGCATAATGGCATTTTTGGCCAGTTGTTAACTTAAATAGTATCCACTCCCACCACGGCAGAGTAGGTGCTGCATTCAAGTCTGGTTTTCCAAACAGAAAAAAAAAAATTGGGAAAAATGAAAAGGAAAGTACCGGTGGTGGTATGTCTTACAAAAAGGAGCTGGGAGCCTCAATATATGTGCTTTGAGGTTTATACATTACTTTCACATTCTACATGCATTTGAGTTTCTCTTGTCCTCTTATCTGTTTG
Organism: Rhododendron griersonianum; assembly: GCA_018127125.1. Lineage (NCBI taxonomy): Eukaryota > Viridiplantae > Streptophyta > Magnoliopsida > Ericales > Ericaceae > Rhododendron > Rhododendron griersonianum. The sequence continues at coordinate 32,098,781 of CM030797.1, read as the reverse complement.
GCGTTTGATTACTGAAGGTCTATTCAAACCATAATACCCAATCTCCAGAAGTCACATCTAAAGCTTCACCAAGTTACGAAGAACTTGATGAAAGTGTGAAGAGTCTAACAGAGAAGATCTCAGCTGCTCTTCTCAACATAAAGGCGAAGGAAGACTTGGTAAAGCAGCATGAAAAAGTTGCAGAGGAAGCCATATCAGGTACTTCCTTTATTCCTACCTTTTGCGGAAAGTCTTTTCAAAACGCATGTTTTTCTTTTCTTTTCCCAATTTGCTTCACAAATTGAAAGGACAAAGATGATTGGCACCCTACTTTCTCAACTTACGTTCCTCTCTTATTTTGGTACTTCTTAAATGATTTTTAATTGCTTTCTTAGGGTCGTTAGATGTTGATTTTTGTCTTTTCTTTGGTGCTTATCTTCCCATCTGCCAAACTGCTAACGTTATAATTCAAGAGGCCTTACTTGGGGAAGTAAACTGTTGTGAATTATTATTCAGCGACAACCATCTGCAGATTGCGATTGAATCATTGAAATTTGAAAGTTTGAGCATAATAACAATATTTTCAGATATCCACCCTCTTCTTCAAGTTGGAAGTTGACATCTATTTGGCCTTTTTGTTTGCTGTCTCACATACTAGGATGGGAGAAGGCTGAAAGTGAAGCAGTGGTTTTCAAGCAACAACTTGAGGATGCAACTAAAAGGAATTCAGCCCTTGAAGATCGAATTCTCCATCTCAATGGAGCTCTCAAGGAGTGTGTTAGACAACTTCGACTAGTTAGAGAAGAACATGACCAAAAACTGAATGATGTGATTGCCAAGAAAACTCATGAATGGGAATCTACAAAGTCTGAACAAGAGAGCCAAGCATCTACAAAGTCTGAACAAGAGAGCCAAGCTTTTACATCTAAACTCATGGCCACGGAGAAAAAACTCGTGGCCACAGAGAAAAGACTTGAGGCCGCAGAAAAAGAAAATTCAGTTCTCAAGCTTGAGCTTCTCTCTAGGGATGAGGAGATAGAGATTAGGATTATTGAGAGGGATTTGAGCACCCAAGCTGCTGAAATGGCTAGCAAACAGCATCTGGAGAGCATAAAGAAGGTGGCTCGGCTTGAAGCAGAGTGCCGCAGGTTAAAGGCCATGGCACGAAAACCATCAAACGATAATAAGTCTGTTACTGCCTCCTCGATTTACGTTGAATCCTTCACAGATAGCCAATCAGATAGTGGGGAGAGGCTACTGCTGCTTGAAAGCGACAATCACAAGATGGATGGTTCAGAGCCAAATGAGTGTATGAAGGCCCTTGGAAGAAACCTTATGGTCCCTTCGGTTGATATTAACCTGATGGAAGATTTCCTTGAGATGGAAAGAATTGCAGCATTGCCTCATATAGGAAATGGACCTTTATCAGATCAACCCCATGAGGAGGAAAGCCCTTTAAAAGCAGATCTCGAAGCGATGATTTATCGGACAGCTGAACTAGAGGAGAAGCTAGAGAAGGTGGAAATGGAGAAAATGGAATTGGAGATGGATTTAAGTGTGTGCCGAGATCAAGTTAAGAAATCAAATGATCGGAGAATAGAAGTAGAGGCGAAGTTGGTGGAGCTTCGGACTCAGTTATCTCGGGAAAGGGATGCAAGACTTGCATCTGAGGCAGAGATTGAGGCTACCAGTGCAAGGAGAGAATGGGCAGAGTCACAACTAGTAGAAACTGAAGCTGAGATGAAAACCTTGCTTTCGAAAGTTGGTTATTTGGAAGAAGAGGTTGAAAAGGAGCGGGCTTTATCAGGGGAAGCAGTGGTCCAGTGTCGAAAAATGGAAGACGAGATTTTGAGGATAAAACATGAAGTTGAGCTCCTGAATTCAGCAAGGTTGAATGGAGATTTGAAATTGAAGAAGGTCAGTTTGTTTTTGCAGTTTCGTTTTCATTGTCAAGCCATTGCAACGCACCAATAAAGAAGAAATCTTTCCTTAAAAAAATAACCGTATAAGGCAGAGAATTTATATTCTTGTTAAAGACATGTGCATGAAAACTTTCCTGGAACAGAACACATGAAAGTTTGAATTTGCTCCTGGAAATGGTTTCATATCATTTCAAATCTAATGTTTTTCTTCAACTTATACGTAATCAACTTCTTTCGTTCTTAAGTTAGTTGAGGATGATAACAGAAAATACAAGATTTGTCTAATTGCTTTAATGGTTTCCAAAGTGTGGAATTATGCACTTGATTACGGTATCCAACTTAGGAAAATGGTAGTTTAATTTCTTGAAACTTTGTCACGACTTTTTTTCATTCTGATCAAGTGCATCAGAGAGTTTTTTCTTCATTTCATTTTGCCTCGGTTTCTACAGTTTCCACATCCTGACATTGTTTTATTTCTAACAAACGGATCCTTAGAAACTAGAAAACTGACTGCTCTATGGAACGACGCCTGTGGTAGATCAAGTCTTTCCTAGTAGCTTTATATTTTAAGTCCTGGTTGATTTGTGCATAAACATTTGATGATCACATGTACTTAATGTTGGTTTGTGACAGGAGAAGGAACTATCAGTGGCTGCCGGTAAACTTTCAGAGTGCCAGAAAACAATTGCCTCTCTTGGAAAGCAGTTGAAATCCCTAGCAACATTGGAAGACTTCCGAATTGACTCGGAAGAAAACATTGGAACTGCCTAAGGAAAGACCGCGATTTCCTGGACATGGTTCTGAATCATGGAAACCACGTCCTGATTCTGATGAATTATATTGCCAAAAAACGATCCATCAGAACATACTTGTCCAATAGACGTACACGACAAGAGCCTCTTATTTCCATCCTCACTGCCTTGGCCTAGGGTATGCCGATTGTGTGCTGTATTTATTTAGCTCTTTTTTTTTTTTTACCCCTCACTTATTTACCATTTTATACACCTTGTTTCTTCATGAAAAAACACAGCAGAAGAGTGAAATTAAATCGGTCAGAATATATATAGGAGCCAAAATACCGTTTGGGAGTTATACAGAAAGTTTTGGTTTCTTTGTTCTAGTAATGACAGATTGGTGATTGTAAGAAAAGTTTGAGCTACAATAAATCACATGGGCGCTCTTTGGATACACAGATTGGAGAAAGAACTTTGGATCTTCCTCACCACATATCAAGAGTTGTTGTGGCAAAATGATTTGCAACTTTAATCAAAACATGTAGTAAAAGGCTAGCTTGAAGCTTTACCACATGGCCAGGTGGAGAAATTTGGTCAAATTAAACTAGACATATCATATGTCCTTTCATTTCCCCCTTTTTCCATACTCAAGTTTGTCAACTAATTCAAACTCCTTTTTTAATCTTCATGGATTTATTTGTGCTTGGAAGGGTAATATTGTAAATGTACATCACAAGATGACAAAAAAAGAATGGAATTATCAAAAAGGGAATTTGAAATCAGTTATACCTTTCTGTAGTTTCAATTCAATCTGCTTTTAAGGCAAAAACAAACCGAACCGATTTAGTCGGTTTTTAATTATTGAATACCAAAACCAATCGATACCACCAACCGCCCCCCACCAACCTCATTGTATTTAGGTGATTTGGTTCGGTACAGCTTATCGGTTTGAACTTTACATAATTGGTCCAATTCCTCATTGTAAACAAAAACAGTATAGTACACAACAACCAACAGGTGAATGGTAGTTTAAGCAAAATCAGGTGACTTAACTCCAAGTAGTATTAAATTCAAAACTCTACCACTGCAAAAAAAAAAAAATACTACTCAGCAATTACATGGCAAACAAAACCAAGGGTAATTGGACTCTCAACTAAAAAGAGGGAGGCGGTGATTCCGTAGGAGTCTAGGATCAGGGCCGGCTTATAGGACAGGCCAGAGAAGCGACCGCTTCCGACCCCCGAATTTTGGTTCAAAATTGAGGCCCCACTATAATGTAACTTACATATTAATATTAGAATGTTTTCAAATAAAAACACAATTGTATCTTATTTTTTTCAAAAACTCTTGCAACCATATCTTTTTACATTTATATTGTCATAATTGTATCCTTTTAGCTTGATTTTTTTTTTGTTGGCTTTGTTCGTTTGGTTTTTTAACTTTGTTTTAGTTTTGTTTTCTAATCATTACCATATTTCTTTCTCCAATTATTACCCTATTTTTCTAATTATTACTTTCATTTTTCTCTCTATCTCACTCTACTTATTACCCCTCTCTACAATCATTATCCTATTTCTCTCTCCATCTACTCCTACCAAAACTAAAATACCCAAAACTTGCAAACGAACAAGGCCGTTATCTTTATGCTTTTTTCATTTTTTTGAGAAATTCATGAATATGTAAGGGGCTTAACATAGGGAATTCGCTTCAGGCCTCCAAAATATATGAGCCGGCCCTGTCTAGGATCGTGAGGTATTTTATATATATGCGAGGCATGCGGTCGGTTTTGGTTCCCCATGGTTTTGAAATATTTTAAACCGTTTCTGAACCGAAAACTCCACTTAATCAAAATTGCATAGAGAAGTCACAGGTAGGGCTGTAAACGAGCCGAATCGAGCCGAATATTCGAATGTTCAGATTTGTTCATTAAGTTTTTTAACGAACTCGAGCTCGAGCCGAACTCAATGAAAATTATGACGAGCCAAACTCGAACCGAGCTTGGTTTGGGTCGAACTTGAGCTTGTTCACGAGCCTTAACGATCCAATAATATCAAATTTTTATACTCTCATACAGGTCTAAAACTCCAAATAAATTTTTTATTATGTACATAAATATGTTCATATACATATAAAATGATAAAAACATATACATAAGTAAATTTTTATAATTGTAAATGTCTAGACTTGTACAAGTTTTAAAATTTTCCCTATATAACTATATAAAATCCTCATGATACACATATATTTCAGGTTCGCGAGCCTAATCGAGCCGAATACTGCTGCGTTCATGTTCGGCTCATTTAGTAGACGAATCGAACTCGAACGAGCCTTTACCGAGTCGAGCCTCGAACAGTTCACGAACGGCTCAGTTCATTTACAGCCCTAGTCACAGGTAAGAAACCAGTTAAAACCCACCGGTTTGTTAGGTAAAGGCGGTGTGAAACGGTTTAATCAGTATTCGTTACATCCCTAGTTTCAATAGTACAGTTTATCATAAGGAAGGTTGGGTTAGGAACTGCTCAAATTCAGTTAATTCCTTGACAATAGTTTCTCCAGGGTATGTTAGGATAATGTAAAACAGCAACAGCAGTTACTAAGACCAAGAGACATCTTAAACCAAACTACTAACTCCGTCATTTAGAATCTTCAAAGAATAAAGTTTTCCTAAAAATCTTAGACTAAAACCAATAGAAAATCATAGCAAAAAATTTCCTTCTACAACTTAGCAAAAAATAAATAAATTAATCTCCTTCTACTTAAGACTTTTTCTTTTGGGTTCTCAAACTTGTAAAAGAACGTATGCAGGAAAGAGAAATATTCAGGCTATGTTTGGTAACACTGCCACTTTTTTGTTTCCTGTTTTCTATTTGCTGAAATCAGTTTTTACTTTTCCTAAAAAAAAGTGTGTTAACCTGTTTTAAAAAAAAAAATCAATTTCTAAAACTAGTTTTTACTTTTTCTAAAATGGTCTTTCTTGCAATTTCTCCACTAGTTCTCAAATTATACAGGAGAGAGAGAGAGAGAGAGAGAGAGAGAGAGAGAGAGAGAGAGAGAGAGAGAGAGAGAGAGAGAGAGAGAGAGAGAGAGAGAGAGAGAGAGAGAGAGAGAGAGAGAGAGAGAGAATCATCCAAGCCTTTGCAATCATGTTAGAAATAAATTCCATACTTGATATTCTGAAAGAAAGGGCCAGGTGGATAGACCAGGCATAGCCAGCTTAGAGAGGAAGCCGAAGAAGTCGTTGCTTTTGGCCCCCGATTTTTTAGCCCGAAGAGGGCTCCAAAAAATACAGTTTTTTAGTTTTAAATAATAATAAGTTTCAATTGCCTTACTTTGAGTAACATCTTTTTGGTCATGTGGCAGCTTAGGCTCTTTGAATGCTTTAAAAACTGGGTTCGAATCTTCACCCCTTAGTTTTCCTTAATATTTCGCAAAATTTTGTTCAAAAATGAGGAGATAAATGGCCCCCTTATTGCAACTTTCGCTTCGGGCCCAGATATCTTTGAGCCGGCACTGAGTCCAGATGATTGGGTTCTTCTTTCCTAGGCCGAAGTTATAGTATCAACTTTCATAAAATGATAGCTTCATAAGCCCAACGTATCCCTTCCGGCCTCCTCTCATCTCTAAGTTAAGAGAGTATATATATATATATAGATGAAATACATGTGAAATTTTCTAATTCCAAAATCGGTCCTTTATTGACTATAAGGTTTTCCTCTTTCGATAAGTATCTTTTATTGACTATAAGAGGGAGGGAGGGAGGGAGAGAGAGAGAGAGAGAGAGAGAGAGAGAGAGAGAGAGAGAGTATCTTCAATGGCCTGGGTTTGAGAGAGAGGAAGAGGAAATGAAAAAAAACCTCCAAGGAATTGTAGCGGAGGAAGAGGAAATGAAAAAAGACCTCTAAGGAATTGTAGCGGAGTAGCCTGTTTTTTGTTTCTGAAAATAGTGAAAGTTGAGTTTTGTTACTTTCTCAAATTATGAAAATAGTGAAAGTGATTTCCAGAATTTGATAGTGAAAGTAGTACACCAAACAAACTTTCAAAGTTAACTCTTAAAAATTCTGAATATGAAAATAAAAAACAGAAAATAGAATGACTACCAAACATGACCTCAGAATTCTACTTCATTCCAACACAATTTTTTGGTGCTCGACGGTCCTGGGGATCATCTCTCGATAGTTCAATCACCGCAGCCTTCTAGCTTCCCTTTCAGACTCGAGTAGGGTTAGAATATCCCCAACCCTGACTGGTCCCTTGACATTTCTCATCAGAGTTCGCTTCGTCTCATCTATAAACATCACTTTTACCTGAGTCACCTGCCCTCTTGATCCTGTCCTACCAAGAACCTGAATCACCGTCGCATTCTTCACTTGAGAATCCATTTTTCCCCTGCTGCTGCTATAAACATTACCCACACAAAGAAACCAGACTCTGATATAAGTTTCTGAACGAACGTGAATTAAGATGCGTCAAATGAGAGAGACGAGTTGAAGTAGTACAAAAAAAGAAAAGAAAAAAGGCTAACAGACAACAGGGCACAATCTCTAGCAACAGAGAACACATCCTTGTTTTATTGTCTCTATTTTTGCAGCCCAACAAGACAAAAGCATGAAACACTAAGCCTAAGGCTTCTTTCATTCTCTTTTGGTTTTCCCTCTCTCTGCAACTTCTTTTTTCTTTTTTTTTGTATCTGACTTGGAATTCGAGGCATGACAGATTGTTTATAGTGAATCCAACCCAGGGAGCACAAAGTTTAAAATTAAATTAACAAAAGAACAGATAGGCACGGGAGTAGTTCAAAGATAAAGAAATAATCATGCTAAACCAGTCACCTTTTGTGCAAACGAATGCAATCCAAGTTTAAAGTTTGATAGTAGTAAACTTATAAACTATGTACTATCTTCAATGACGAGCACAAATAACCACATTTAATTTAAGTAGAAGATTAACAACGACATAGTTTTATCCATTTTCTTACTATCTAATCAAACCCCAAAACACGACCCCACTTATTCCAAGGGAAAAAGGAAGTGGAATATAAGTAAAGGCCGAGCAGCTACTGTATAATTTGAGATTAACCTTTTGAGCCACGTGGTTAGGTTAAGAGTTAAGCTGGTCAGTTAGGCGCGGGTCGAAGGATAAATTGAAATCCACAAGCTACTACCTACAGAAAAAATAAAACAACATACCCAGACACAAAAAATATCAGCATAGAAGCCCTAATCGCTGCTACTACCTCTCTCCTCTACAATATTATTCCATACCACAGCCGCCCTCTCTTCTTAATTTGAAACCCTACCTCTTTCCCATTATGTGTATGCAAACAAACTATTCTCCTAATCCCATTACAGTAACACAGGAATTACTCCACCCACGATCACACAATCCTGTTAACTATCTCCCCTTAGAAATCAACAATATTTTTTCCTCCAAACTTCAGACTTGTAATACGCAAAAAAATTTTAACTAGTAGAATTTGTGTAAGCCTTGAAAACTCAGGATGTGTTCAGATCATCAATTTGTAGAGGGACCGATTTGCGGACTAACAAGAAATTGTTGGAGACACTATATAGAGAAAAGCATAGTTGTATGAGACAGATCAATTCAACTTCTAGCATTGGAGTTATTGATCAATTCAACTTGTAGATTTGTAGAGGGATCGATTTGTTGATTAACAAAAAGATCGATTTGCGGACAATATATACAGTGAAGCATGGTCGATCAAAACAACTTGTAGCATTGGAGTTATGTATTCAACAAAACATCAATTCGTTAAACAAGCTTCAATGGTAATGTTATTTGTGCCAATTATCGTAACAAAACCCGGAATAAATCGCATCGAAAGACACCAAAACTTGTTCACATTCCAAGCATAACACTACTAATGTAGCAGAAAATATACACAGTGAAGCATACTAGTTAGTATGAAACAGATCAAACAAAACAACTTGTAGGATTGGAGTTATGCATTAAACAAAGCATCACTACGTTACAAATACCATCAAATGTACGTGGTTGTGACTTGTTCTAATACGCATTAGGTATATAACAGATTATATTAAATAATGTAGTAATCTATGATTAGGGCAGAAGGCTAGAAAGCCACTGATTCATTCAGGTCCCCAAAAAATGCTAAAAGGAAGGGTCCCTAATTGTAGTATTATTCATGCATGTGTATCTTCGTTAAATTGGTTCAATGTGCGTTTAAGACTCCAATTGCCCAGTAAAAAGCAAACAGAGAGAGAGAGAGAGAGAGAGAGAGAGAGAGAGAGAGAGAGAGAGAGAGACCTGTTCGATATACGATTTGGACTGCTGTTGTTTACGTAGGAATTTCATATGTAGATATACATATATATCGCGTACAAAACCCTAGATCGCGTAGAAACTTTATAAAGAAGCTACTCCTATATATTGCGACAATTACATTGAGAACCCTAGAACTGAATCTGTGTCACAAATTACTCCGCCAAATTGCACTTTTTGTTCAATTCAAATGTTGTCGACCCTCCAGATACCATACTCAATTTTTCTAACGGTACCCACCTATTGTATCTAACAATCAAACCATGTCTATTATGCCCAATATTTAATCCCGCTTTATAATTTTTTCGTGTACTTAAATATTTGAAATCAATCCGAACAAACATTTTTTTGACTATACACCACTGGAAAAAAAACTCTACTTGCAACTCTCTGTTCCTTCTTCACCATGATCTTTTTTGTTCACTTTTCAACCACAACACTCTGATATAATAAGATATAGGGCGTATGACCAAAAATAAAATAAAAATGATACATGTTATTAAAGGATTAACAAGCGTCTTACCCGTGCAAGTAGAATATTATTTTATGTTTAATGTAACAATGTTATTTATAGGTAATGTAAATTATTGTTATGTTATTTATCCCTTATTATTTAAGATTTAATATAATTAGATGTAAAACTTTTAATGAGAAAATGTCTGAGCATGGAAGGATGTTTGAAAGCTTTTTTTTAACTTTTGTGTATATTGAAAAGTCTAGGGAAAAAAAAAAATTTTATTATGAAAATACCACATGGGAGAGAGAATAAAGGAGAGAACTTGATTTTATTTTTGAAAACTACATTTGCTTAGGATATAGTATAGAATAGAGTTCGAGTGAGGGATATTGACTACTGTTTTGTGGATAGCAATCATAAATGTTGAAATATGGAGGCCAAAATGATAAACACACAGACAATCAATAGGTTCTGGTGATTTGTCGATTTTGTGAGCGTGACATAAAAAGGGGTTGGGTTATCGAAAAAATCAGAATAGATCAAGACCTAAATCAATAAAACCAACAAGTAAAAACTAAAAATGAAATAGTATGGTGCAAATAGTTTAAAGAACTTTCGATAAGCTATATATAAATCAGTACAATGATAATTTAATGGCTATAGAGTATGGTGGAATGGGATGGGACTATGTTTGAAGTTGAATGATAGATTGTAAAACCATCTGGAGTGGAATAACCAAAAGTTGCCACATTATTTTTTGTGTATCCATTTAAGGGGTTGTTAAGGTTAGTAATGTAGAGGTCCACAATGGTACAATTAAAATTGAATAACCAAAACTTGTTACATCACCTTTTCAACTTATAAAGATTTAAAAATTCTGACATAGAAAATAATTTTTTAAAAATTGTTTTCAAACTAATAAAAATAGGTTATTAGAAAAAGAGGTTGCTAAATTTGATTATTCCAAAATTTGATGAGTTGCTAAGAGGTTGCTAAATTTGGTTATTCCAATATAAGCTCTTTTTTGAGCAAATGTTGCTAACTTAAGCAACCACCGTGTAGGCTTTAAGAGGGACAATACAATGACGAAAAAAAGGTCAAATCTGTAACTAACTAATCATTTCTTTTACCAATTAAAAATATCATGTTGAATAACTCATTGTGAGTGCACGCACAAATAGGTATTATAAATTTACGTGAGCATATATATATTAAAGACAATGGCTTATTTTAATTAACCTAATTTCTATGTTGTTTTATATTTATGGTGAAAATCGAGGGTGTGACATTATTTGTTTAACAGGAATTTTATGACATGGGCTGGGGCAAGATAGTAAAAAACCAACTCATAATTCATTTACATCCAATATCTCCCAAACATTACTACTGTTTCAAAATACATTCTGCACGTATCTCCCAAACACTCCTATCATACTCAAAACAGATTCTGATCATAATCCAAAAAGTTAAAAAGGCAAAAACCTGAAAATAAAAAGCCAAAAAGTAGGCTCCCAAACACCCCCTAAGTGCTTGACATCATGCCCCTGTAGGGTTTTGCCCTTTAATCCAACTTTGGTTGAATTTCCTTTCCCTTTCTTGATGTACGATGTACTCTTATCAAAATTCCTAATAAATTGTTGCTTTCGCCGATAAAAATAAAAAAAATTGGGTCAAGCTAGTGGTTCACTTTTTTAAAGTTCATGTTAATAAAACTTTCCCAATAAGGTAAATTAGTGTCAAGCCTTCTCGTATCTTTCAAACACCGATCTAGAGCACAAATTGAACATGACTTGATCAATAAGAAAGCCTTTCTCTTTCTCCCTCTCAAATGCATTCTCCATCACAGTTTATCCAACAAATAAACGTACAAGTAGTTGGAGATGAGACAAGAAGACATTGTCAGCAGATAAAAAGTTGCCGTTTGGTGTCATGTGGCCAGGGTGGGATTTAGGAAAGGACAAATATGGTGAACAAAGCATGGCCTTAACTTATGAGATAAGAGGTCACAAAACAATGTAAGCGTTACGAGTTCTAATATTTAGTCACGGTTCATTCATTCAGTTTTTTTCCCTGTCTCAATCGGTATAGTTTTAAACACATAATTTACTCTTACTAGCTTGCTTTATTTCATCAATCCTAAACCCTCTCGCTGAGCTCGATCAGGCCAATGGGTTGAAGGATGTTGGTACAACTGTACAAGTACTTGGCCAACTTCACAATGCGAGATATGTAATCTCAAATATTTCGCTGTATATGCGATGTAAAACATTAGAAGGCATTTCTTCAACCAATGTCGACCATGTAGTGATTTTTGGAGGTGAGTTCTCATTCGCAGCAATATGGTTTGAATTTAAAACTATATATCCAATGTCAATCTTCTCGCAATCGAAAATGCATTTCTACCCATAGATTGACCTAAAAAGCATATAGATCCGACAGTACTTGTTACTACTCAAAATTAGGTAAAAAGGAGTCGTCAAAACCCATTTAATTTCTAACACATTTCCCACATTATGTGGAGTGGGTTGTAATTACTTTTGGAGGTGAGAAGAGAAGTGAGGGTTCGAATTTTGTCGAATGGTAAATTGGTAGTGTGCCTAATCAGTCAGACGGTGATGTAGCAGGGAGACATATGCAACTAGATAAAAGCAGTGGGATTAGTTTGTTAATATTTTCAAACTTCAGGTCAAATACAGAATCTGGCAATGATGTACCAGGACAAAAAACAAAGAGCACTAAATACAAGAAGTCAAAATTCTTAGGGCGCTGCTATTCGCACCCTTCTATTTTCTCCCGTAGCCTATTAAAAATTTCCATATGTTTCGACAGTTAGTTACCGAAATTGAGATACATTTTCGACAGTTAGTTACCGAAATTGAGATACATTTTCAGCATCCAATTACCGAAATATATGTTTCTTTTGCATTTCCAACATGTAGTTACCGAAATATAATCTTATTTTCAACAGCTATTTACCGAAATGTATGTTCGGTAGTTGTTTACCGAAGGTTGAACATATTTTCGACATGTAGTTACTGAAATATAATTTTCAAAAATTTTTAACGGGTTACGGAAGAAAATAGAGGATTGCGAATAGTCGCCCCTAATTCTTAACTCCCGTGGAAACCATCAACCGAATAGTCGCCCCTAATTCTTAACTCCCGTGGAAACCATCAACCGCTTCAAAAAACCATGAGCACCGTAAATACAAAAGGAGGAAGAAAAAAAAAAAAAAAAAACCCATGAGCACCGTTATGGACAAAACCGCCTGTGTTCTTGGCTTCATATGTTCTCCAGCGGTAGCTTTGTTACCTCCAAATAAATAGAGCTACACTACGTACGCGACCAGGCTTGAACCTTCCCTTAACTAACCTCTTGAATAAACCTCGTACGTTATCAATTCTTTTGAGATGAGTTCATGCTGAATATTTTTCCCCATTTGGGGACCAAATGACCAATCTATGCGGAACTTTTTTTCGATTTTAATTGGGGGCCTTGGTAGTGCACTGTAGGATTGATTCCCCAAGATTAATCAAGGTAAGCGTAATCTGGTTCGGACACCTAAATTTAGATAAATGTAAAATGGAATATAAGTAAAGGCCTTTCAGCTACTAATAACTCCAGGTTAACCTTTTAGCCACGTAGTTAGGCTAAAAGTTAGCAGGTCAGCTGACACTGATTGTGCTATACAAAATTAAGTGTCACACCATGACCACGAGAGAAATGTTGCTGGGCTAATGTAACGAGGACGTTGCATCATAAAGTGAAGAGATTGTGAGAACTCACCACCATGTAAATGAATGAAAAGAGTCCCACATCATTGGATGTGGGAAATGTCCTACCTCTCTTAAAGAAGAGCCAATTTTGCCAATAATTGGCTAACCATTTTTGTCTAATTTGGACAATTTTAACCCTTCATTGAAAGGCTTGTAATGTTAATAAATTGGGTGTTTTTGTCATTCCACATTTCCAAAGTCTGGAGTACGTGGCATCGTTGTGGTGTACGTGGCTTATTGTGGTGTGGGTCTCTGAGGTGGGATTACCAGAACTAGGAGGATTGAGAGAGAAATTCTCTTCCACTTTACTTTCCCCTTCTCCCTCTCTATCCCACCAAATTACACGCCATTGCTGCTGCTTCTCTCTCTCACAGGAACGAAATTTCCAACGCCAGTGCTCCTTGAATCGGAGAAGATCAGGGGCATTGAGTTCGCCAGTGCTCATCTTCACAGCTCTCCCTTCGCCGTGCTCTCTCCAACTTTCTCACCACAACAAATCCTAATCTCTCTCTCTCTCTCTCTCTCCAAATCAGGGCAGGCGCCTCGTTCATGGCACAGGCCACCAGGAACGGCACGCCCGAGCTCGAAACCTTCCACAAGTTCTTCGAGTGCTGGCTCGTCGAACAAGACCAACACCTCCAACAACTCATCTCCGCTTCCAAGAACAACGACGACGGAGCGACATCCGAGTCGAAACAGCAGCAGCGGAGCGGGTTACGGCCGCTAATCGACCAAGTCGTCCAGCATTACGAGCAGTACTACCGGGCGAAATCTAGGTGGGCCAAAGAGGACGTGCTGGGGATGCTCTCCCCTACCTGGCGGAGTACCCTTGAGGACGCTTTCCTTTGGATCGGTGGGTGGAGACCCAGCATGGCTATTCACTTGCTCTACTCCAAGTCCGGGCTACAACTCGAGGCGAAACTCGCTGAGTTGATTCGTGGACTCAGCACCGGCGATTTGGCCGACCTCTCTCCGAGTCAACTCATACAGGTCAGTCAGTCAGTCATGAATCCTGATCTTGTGAATTTCTTAACAAATAGGAAACGGATTGTCTATCGTCTCATCAGTTTGAACCTTAGTCACATATAATCCTTAAAAATGTCAAGCGCTCTATTTTCAATCCTCGCATCGCGCTCGCATTCCCAATACTCCCTCTCATGAATTTTAGTAGGTTGAGATGTGTTTCAAAGACGTTTTCACTCTCGTGCTCCCACATCCGCTCCTGAACGCAAATTATGTGTCTTGAGTTTGAACTACATAGATTAGTTCGTTTAATTTCGGTCGGCATCGAACAATATTTTTAGTGGATGAAATTTGGTAGTAAAAGACTTTTATTGGTAAGCGTACGTTTTTTTTTTTTTTCCTTCTCCAGAAAATGTGACTTTTTAATTATCGAGGGGAATACGACTACTTTGTCCGGTGTCCAAACTGGGACGGAGAATTCTATTAACACAACACATTATGTTATTCTTTGTACAGCATGCCCATGTGACATTGTTTTATTGATGAATGAGTTTAAACAAAAGAAGAGAATTACAGAAAAACCTAACACTTCCTGAAAAGTGCGTTAATGAATAATTTACAAATTTACATAAAAGACGAGAAACAAAAAAAGAATGCGGTTATATAGCGGGTGTAATTGTAAAAGAGAAAAGTGTACAGTGCCTGTTAGTATCTCCTTCCGTTCCAATTTGCTTGTCCCTTTTTGGAAAGCGAGGTTTTATGAGTTTAATGATGGAAAATATAATTGGTAATGTTGCACAACTTTTTATATTGACTTTTGGGATATTCATAAGAGGGAAAAAAATATCAACAATTTGGGACGGAGGAAATATTTTAACATCCAAACATGAAAGTAGGTTTATTACACACCACTATGGAAAATGAAAAAGCAACTAATGCATGGATGGAAATATTAATCCTATATACTAATATTTTATAGGTAGTGATTTTTATACTGCCTATTTCATAATCACTTCATTTTATTTTAATATTGTCTTCTTTTGATTTGAGTTTACAATGATGTCCTTCAAAGTATGAAAAATTATATAAACAAATGATAGGTTAATTTTGAAAATTCAAATACCAAGAGGACAAAAAAGATAGTGTGGTTATAAAAAAACGTGGTGTTGGAAATTAATTTCCTATTTTATTCCCCTGTTTCAGTTACCTTAATTTTAATAAAACTCTTAGGGCATTTTAAACTCTTAATTTTAATACAGAAAGGTATTGTTATTGTTGTTAATTCCTGGACGTTAGACTCTAAAAAAAATGCATTAATGGATCCTACATAGGAATGGCAATGGGGCAGATCGGGGGCGGATATGGGCATATCCATACCCAATACCCGAAATCAAAACTCTACTCGAATTTGCCCCGAAACCCGAACAGGGAAGGAGACACTACCCATAACGAAACCTAACGGGGTTTGGGTAATAACCGAACCGAATGGGTAACC
Source organism: Rhododendron griersonianum (assembly GCA_018127125.1). Taxonomy (NCBI): domain Eukaryota; kingdom Viridiplantae; phylum Streptophyta; class Magnoliopsida; order Ericales; family Ericaceae; genus Rhododendron; species Rhododendron griersonianum. The sequence goes on along the minus strand of CM030797.1, from coordinate 32,083,155 downwards.
GAATGTCATCCCAGATTTATTCCGTACATCACAACACATTCAAAAACATTTGATCCTTTGCATCTTCCAAACAAAATCAAGAAGAATAATCCTTATCCATCCTTCTTGCGGTCCATTTTTATATCAAAACGCATTAAACTCTACACAAGTAGTGAATAATTTCACCATGAGAAGAATCAAGTGAGGGGGGGGGGGGGGGGGGGGGATGAACGGCTGAGGGCCGTGATGATTGACGAACGACAGAGGGGTGACGCCGTGAGAGGTTGCAGAGGAGAGGAGGGGGTGGGTTTGAAGTGTTGGCTACGTGGAGTGAGTGAGTGGGCGATTCTTGTGAACCCTAAACACAGAAGTATTATATATATATATATATATATAGAGAGGGCACTTTCGTAATTTACATGTTTCAGTTCAGTTCGGGGATTAGACAAACCCTAGCCGAACCAAACCTGAACAGATATTTCTTACCCTCCACCATATCCGTACCTGCTGAAAAATTTTTGGTTATGGTGCGGGGAAAAACTTCGGTTACGGTTTGGGTACCCATCGGTTTGGTTTAAATTGCCATTCCTAATCCTACACCTTACAAATACGTACTTAGAGTGTGCTAAATTCCTTATTGGGCACATTCTTTTGTATCTTAGCCCAATTTGCTGAAACTCTCATCATCGACAAGTAGAATCAAAGGGAAAATACCAACACATTAATGAAGAAACCAAAATCATGGCATCCATTGAGATTAATTACCTATCCGTTATGGATTGTCAAAAATTTCCTACATTGCTGAGGAATTTTTTGCTGAAGAGGGGGGAAAAGGAGTCTAACAATATATTGGGGGGGGGGGGGGGTGGTGTGTGCCTAACCATAGATTTTTTCAAAAAAATAAATTAAAATGTCTGATTCATGACTTGGGGGGTCATTTTTCATATCCAAATAAAGGCATGTATCTGGTGAGGGGTCTAAAATTTACAAATGAGAAAACCAAAATGGAAAAAAGAGGCTCCCAAACTGGCTGTTAATCTAGGAAAGTGAAAATTAAGTTTTTAAGAGTGATTTTATTGCAACCAAAAAGCCATCTCTAGAAGAGTTTTTTAAAAATCCGGACCGACCAAAACACTTTTCGTCTGCGAAATTGCACGCTGTTTTGTTTTTACTCATAGCTGCCGCCCACTTCCATTTTCTATCCGCATGCATTTGGAAAATAGTTGTCACCATCTTCAACGTTAAGTTAAGGGACTGTTTGGAACTTTCAATTTGAAGTGTAACCATAGTTTGTTGTGTTCTATCTTTCTTTTCCTCCTCTCTTCTTCTCGACCAAATAAAGAAGAGATTTTTCTTAAAGTTTCCCTCCATTTTCAAAGTTCCAAATAAATCCTACACCTATAACTTGTTGACCCCCATCAATTGCCAGCAAAGCCTTCCAACTGGCAATGTCCACCTCCGTGGCTTTTGAAAATTATTTATGTTATCAATTTTATGAATTTCCTTGTATGCTAAATTTTTTCCTTCATGTCACTCTGATTGAGCACTTAAAACTGAATGTATTAAGTATTAAGTTAGTTTGGTAATCATATTTCATCATACTTAATATATATTTAGTGCCTGATACCTACTTAATTATAATTGAATTTTTCAGTATTTGTGTATCGCTCATTCCTTTACCACCGCCGCCACCATTCCACCACCACCACCACAACCACTATCCCTCATCGCCACTGCCACCACCACCGCCACTATCGCCACCAATGCCATCGTTACTCCATCGCCACAATCACCACCATTCCACCTCCACACCACCACTACCATTATCGCCGCCACTGCCACTGCTGTCGTCACATACCACCACTCCATAGCTGCACCACTATCATTGCTATCGTCGGCACCACCACCACCACTGGCACCACTCCACCGCTGCACCACTATTGCCATCACCACCATCACTAGCATGCCATTGCCATCACCACCACCACCACCACCACTACTCCATTGTCCCGCCACCATCACCACTCCACGATCGTTATAATCTCTATCACCGCTACTCTTAACGCCATCACCACTATCACTACAACCACCACTATCGCTATCGCTATCACTACCACCACCACTGTCATCTCTCCAACAACACCACAACTATTTTAACCATCAATATTTCTCCAACGACACCATCACCACTCCACGATCGTTATAATCTCTACCACTGCTACTCTAACGCCATCACCACTACCACTACTACCACCACCACTATCGCTATCGCTATCACTACCACCACCACTGTCATCTCTCCAACAACACCACCACCATTTTAACCATCAATATTTCTCCATCTCTCCATCATGTTTCACCGCTACATTCACCACACATTTCTTCACCACCGCGACTATACCACCGCTCGCTATTGTCATCACTTGCATCATTCTCCACTGCCGATGTCTTTCCACAACCACCACCGTCGCAATATTTCTACCATACCACCTCCGTTACCACCACCTTCACTACAACCATCACTGCACACTACCAACTGCCACCACCACCACCACTTCTCCACCACCACGATTACAAACACATGAGATTCATTAATTAAATTAAAAGAGAACAATCACAAATGATTAAGCTAAATTCATTTATCTTACATCAAAATAGTTATCTTAATTCAGCTGTTGATATTTTTATCAAACATCTTTTCAGCTTAAAAAATCCAGTCCTCAATTTTCAGCACGTAATTTTTCAACTTTCAGCTTCACTTTTCAGTTTTATCAAACAACTCTTCTATTTGCCTCTTAAAATTATCAGTTCACGAAGTCATCTGTTTACCTCCTAAACAAAATGACTTTTTTACCCTTTTAGTTCCAAATGTTGATACTTGAGTTCAATTGTCATCTCCGATCTAATGATTTGGTCAATTTGGTCTCTAAAGTTACAAATGTGTGTTTAACAGGTTCCTTAGACCACACCGTCTGTTGTGTGCAACATAAACATGGGTTATTTTTGGAAATTCCAACACGAAAGGTAGGAAGTCTATCCCATCCTAATGATTATACCTTTATAGAAATCTAAGTCATATAATGAGAAAATCCACGTGAAGAACAACCATCACTAAGCTTTTGTGGAATATAAGACATCCATTACCAAACATGTGGAAATTGCTAGGGATCTAACTTTTTAGTGTACTCAGAAAAATAAAATTTCAAGTGAAAATTTTATAACAAAGGGGTTGGCCCGAGGCAGTCGATAAAGGCGGGGAGGTTGTGTGTGCAAAGGGTGGGGGACGATGGGGTGGCAGCCATTATGGTGGGGCGGTGGGTGAGTGAAAATAAAAGTTAGGTCTAAATTGAGGTTGAAGAAAAGAATTTTTGGGCTAGGCCAAAGGAAATTAAAAAGGGGATTTTTTTGGATCGAATTAAATTGTTTAGATGGTCATAAAAGTAATTTGAGGTTAATATTTTTAAGTTTAGATAGAATCACTCATTTCAAAACCAACATTTTAGTACACATGTTATTTTTTGTACAATTCCCATGAAAAGTGGTGGTCAGTAAGTTTGTTTAGAGGGAGGTGGGAGAGTTATGCATTGTTAACAAATGACACCCATTAATTGGACACTACTAAGAATGTTTTGGATGAGGGATACTTAAATTTTGGTCCTCAGCCCATACCTGACTTATGTTTACATCCCAGTCAATTTGAACACTTATGTTTTCATCCCTACTGTTTAATAATCCCAATAGTGCCCTTATAAGATACATTGGGTATATATAAACTTAACACCTCCAATCCCACCGTATAAACAGGCCATCCTTCCCCCGTAAATTTCGCCCTCCAATACCAAAAATCTTGACCAAGATTTTGATCAAACTCTTGATCTGAAACGGAAACCCCCCCATTTGAATTTTCGTCTCACAGCCCTCAAAAGGCGAAACCCACATCAGTCCTCCATCGTTGCGACATCCGTAGAAGAAGAATGGCACATGCATTCCCTCGTTCAATCCCAGTGGGATTTTTATACGAAAATCCCAAATCGCAAGAAATCGGTCCAGTCCTCCGGAGCTAAATCAACCGGTGAAGGAGGGGATGAGACCAACATGGCTAGATTTTGTCCATCCTTGCCATCAAACGCCCCCCTTTTTTCCAACATGGTTTGGTTTTACCGATTGGAGCATGATAAAGCGTCTAAACCACAATTGATTTTTCAAATCCTTCCTATTTCATTGTTGTTTGGGGGAATCTACCATGATTGTGTGGGGTACATGGATCGATTTATGAAGTATTTTATGTTTTAGAAATATGTCATGTTTATGAAATCGATTGTTTGTTTTTGAATCCGAATGGGTTTTATGATTCTTAAGAAGTTCCATGTTATTTGATGAAATCTACCATGATGGTGTTGGGTACTTGAAATGTTTTTGAAGTTCATCTTCATGAAATCGAACGGTTTTATGATTCATGCGAAGTTCACTGTTGTTTGATGCAATCTACCATTATGATGTGGGGTACTTTAAACGATTTATGAAATATGCCATGATTTTGAAGCTCATGACCATTGCATGTATAATTGTTCATCAAATCATGGTTGATTCACGTCCAAGCAGATAGGGATTTTTCGATGATTTCATGAACTCGACATCTTGCCATGACATATTTGTTTGATTAAATGCATCATGAATGGTTGGTTGGGATAAGTGTTAAGAGTGTAATACGAGTAATACTTTGATTCAATTAATAAGGATTAAAACGTGTTTAGCATTTTGAGCAGATATCCGCCATTGCAGTTATAATGGTTTTCGGATTCATGGTAAATTATTTGTAGCATTTTCCATGAAATATGTTTGTCTGTTTCTATCATTTGATGGTAAATTATTTGGTCTGTTTACCATGAAATGTTTGTTCGAATCATGACATGTATTGTATCCAAACATATTGTGATTTTGTTTTAAGTTTATTTCTCTATAAGTTGTACCACGAAATGGGATGAAACATGTCTTTTCAAATATTCGAGACAGATTTTTTCCTTTTGGTTTCCTTTTGTAAATCTATTTATATGATTTTGAATATGAAAATATAATATACGTACAAGTTTGGTTATCAGTGGGATTTGGTTTCCCTTGTATCTATATGGATACATCCAATCCCCCTGAATTAGGAAAATAATCAAATCCCACTAAATTAGGAAAACAATACAATATATATCATAGTGAAGGGTAAGAAAGATAATTCACATATTAAGAGAATGGAAAGATAAGCCCGAAAAGTAGATGGGATGGAAACTTATGTAGTATGGCTGATTAGGATGAATATTTAATTAGTCCTTTTGGACAATCCTGCTTTTAAATTTAAATTGGCCTAACACATAAGGTTATATTGTCGTAGAAGAAAAATCAAGATTTTTTCATGAATACAAAAACCTCAAATTCATTTTTTTTTTTTCTAAAAAAGTTTCCAAAATGATCTTAAAAAGTATTAGAATATATACTCAATTTTGGAAATGTAATAAATCAGGACGGGGAGCATCCTAATAAGTGGGAATCTTATATATGTTCTTTATGTGATTTAGGTTGATGAGTTACAGAAGAGTACCATAAGGGAGGAAAAGGAGATCACGGAGAAGTTGGCCAAGCATCAGGAAACGGTTGCAGACTCGTCGATGGTGGAGTTGTCGCACGTGGTGAGCGAGCTGTTGCGAAGTGGCAGCAGTGGGAACCCGGCAGGGGATGAGGCGGACAAGCGAGTTGAGTCAACTCTGGCACCCAAGGAGGAAGGGTTGGAAGATTTACTCCACATGGCGGATGATCTACGGCTGAGGACGCTAAAGGGCGTAGTTGATATTTTGACTCCAATCCAGGCCGTCCATTTCTTGATTGCTGCTGCTGAGTTGCACTTGAGGCTTCACGAGTGGGGTAAAAAGAAGGATGCCATGAACAACCGATACCATCATGCACCTGGCGGTGATGGGTCCACAACCCAGCCAAATCTACCAAGTTGAACTTTATGATGATCGATCAACGAAAGAGATCCCAAGTTGTGGTTTAAAAGGATGGTACTTCTTTCTTTTGCTTAGGTTTTGAAGGTCTTCTATTTTCTACTTTGGACTCGGGCTTCTTTGCAGTCGCATTAGTGACTACGGTGTGCGATTTGCCCACAATCAAAATCCTTCCTCCATTATCTAACGCGTGCGTTTATAAAGTAGGGCTTGGCTAATAACATGTTCAAGGATGTTTGGACACTCATAAACACTTCCATCAGACTATCTTTTCTAATGAAGTTTTTCGATGGAGTGGTTGTGGGTATCCAATGAACTTAAATTTTTGAGTGACCATGTTGTTCTACAAGTCCTACGATAGGAACGGCTCGGAACATAAAGAAGGATTAGAGTGTGGGGAATTGCATTCTGCAGTCTGATCAAGAAGCTGAATCCTTCTACTTTATGGTGTTGAAGCTTTTTAAAAGTAGGTATATAGCAAGGTGTTATTAGCTAGGTGCTTGATCAGCTGGTGTTCTAAAAGCTTTTCTATTATGAACCTATTCCTGACTTTATGAATCGAGTATGAATGTTTCTCAAATCACAAGATCAGAAGTTTTACTGTTAGGTCATTGATCAACACGAATTGCATCTGGCTAGCTTCACATGTTCTTGCAGCTACTTATAGTGAATTCACGATTTCTTTTCGTACAATTGGTTGAATACTTGAACCTAGGACACAGTTCAACACAATTTAAATACTTTCTCCGTCCATTTTTAAGTGTCCGGTTTCGTAATTTCAATCCAACTTATTAAGGAGACGTAATTATTACACATTTTACATCCACTTTTACTTCCACTTTTCAAAATTATCCTCCACTTTTACCCTTAACTATTTATCCATTAACTTTTGAAAAGGATAAAATGATATTGTACTATTCATTAACTTTTTAAAATGAATATTTATTAAAGAACAGTTTAAAATAGAATACGACACTCTTATTTGGAAACTGAGAGAGTACGTAATTTTCACATTTTACACATGCAAAACTTTGTTCTATGTTGTACCATACAAGTTGCACGAGTTAAGTCTGACCATGTACCCCATGAGACCGTGAATCTACTAACAGCCTGTTTGGATGGGGGATTTGGCCCCGGATTAGCCAATCCCCCTGACTTCTTCTCCCACTCTCCCTCTACTCCGGTGTTTGGATGGGCAAAATGGAAGGGGGATTTGAGCTCCTACCCGGATTCTATCTCCGGCTCCTCCCGTGCTAGTTAACGACAGGGGTAACCCTGTCGCTGGTGAATCCGGGTGGTTTTTGACTGTTTTGCCCTTGACTTTTAATCACCAATTTGCAATCCTATGGAGCAGAAACGTGATTATGAGAGCCTTAGAGACAAAATTAATAAAAGTCTCTTTAGAATAATATGATCAGAATAATAAGATCTTTACACCCGTTCAAACGGATTAAAAATTGAAGCACTTAATTTTTTAACCATCAATTTGCAATCCTATGGAGCAGAAACGTGATTATGAGAGCCTTAGAGACAAAATTAATAAAAGTCTCTTTAGAATAATATGATCAGAATAATAAGATCTTCACACCCGTTCAAACGGATTAAAAATTGAAGCACTTAATTTTTTAACTATATTTTTTAATATATAAAGTTCGGTTTTATTTTTATTTTTGAAAAAATCCTAATAAATACTACTAAGATTTCAACATTTAAAGATAAAATGAATTTATTTTACCCAAAATTAATGATAAATATGTATATATTCTAATATATATGAAATTAACATTTATAATCCATAAAATTAATAAATTGAGGGCAATTATGTCATTTGACATCTTATCCCATCATATCCCATCATATTCTAATATATATGAAATTACAAATCCACCATTCAAATAAGGTTAAATTTTATTCAATATAATTACATTTATAATTATGCAATAATTAGTTATAAATATGTATTTACTGTAATTATGAAATTTACTTTTTAATTACTAAATTGAAAATAAATAATTCGGATTTTCAAAAATAATAAATCAAAAAGGGTTAAAATAATTTAAAGACAACTTGATTCAAATTTAGGCAATAATTAATTGTATATATGTATTTAATGTAATTATAATTCAAAAACGTAATTTGTCCATTAAAATACTAAAGTGGGGGCAAATAAGTCATTTAACACCTTTTCCCATCATATCCACCTTTCAAATCCCCCTTCTCAAAAATCCATCCAAACACCTCATTACAAATCCACCCTTCTTAAAAGGTGGGGCCACCCTCAATCTTCTCCGTGATTTCCTCCGTCCGCTAAGTCTATTACCATCTGAATCCGTTGGAGCCCTTCAAGGTGGTTTTGCACAGAAAATGAGGACGAAGTTGGGGACGGGGTGGGTTAAGATATTGGGTTTGGATTTGTGTCATTTTCTAAAGGTGGTTTAGGATTTAATTAGTGTTCGCCCGCACCACCTAAGACAACCTTTAACTGTAGATACTCTGTCTTACGAGAAATTTTTCAGTGCCGGGTGGGCACGGGACACGTGGTGCCCGGCACCATCTCGGCCGTCCAATGATGTTTTGGACGGCCCAGATCTGTTCGGCTGCCGAGGGGTATTTTAGTCATTTCACACTTTAAAACAGCCGAACAAATCTGAGCCGTCCAAAACTTCATTGGACGGCCGAGATGGTGCACGGGCACCACGTGTTCCGTGCCCACCCGGCACCAAAAAATTTCTCCTGTCTTACACACATTAGCTAATGCCGTTACCTGGGTTAACGGCAAGGTTAACATTGTGTTTAGCACAAAATCGTTCAAGGACTGAGCGCAGGGCATGCCTCCTTTTTCTAACTTTGTACTGTAACAGCGAGTGTGCTGTGATCCTAAAGGAAAGATCATGATGGAGGTTCGTGGTTTGCCACAACCTTTGTGGACTCAGCAATTTCCTAACCGTGTAAGAAAGAAGTAACAACGTAAAAAGAAAAGTCAAACTTTATTATGTCAGAATAATAAAGTTGGGTACAAGGAAAAGTAAAAATCCAAATTACTTGATGAAGTAATTGAGTTGAATGCAAAAAAAGTAAAGATAAAACAAACTTTGGTGAAAGTTTGAGTTTGATAAGCGCCGGACTTGATTGGTGTGTGAATCCTTTTTTAGTCTTGAGCTCTTGTATTTATAGGCTGAGATGCTCCCTACGGTTTTGCATGTTAGATTTCCCACCTTCACCTCGTGACGCCATGTGTCTCTTGCTTCCTCCATGTGCTGCCAGGTGTACTTTGTAATTTCCTCATTTGTGAATTTCAAAAGTTAATGAATGTGGGCCCGAGATGGGCTTGCAATGACCTTCACGGCCCGTTTGGATGAAGGATTTGTTTCAGTAGGATTTGTAATGAGGGGGGATTTGAAGGTGGATATGTAATGAGGGGAGATATGTTAGGAAATCACGGAGAAGATTGAAGTTGGAAACAAAACTCGTTCAACATCACCTGTGACAGAGCCAAGAATTTTACCACGCAGGGGCGTCCGTGCATGCGAGAAAAAAATATAAATACACATGCATAATCACGCAAATGCATTAAAATTCAAAATATCGTAAATACATATATCGGTTTAATTAATGGGAACGATTTTGATGTATGTGTCTTGTTTTTCTTCATTGTTCATCTTCTTTTTCATTCATCACAACTGGACGAATTCGGTAAATGGGCTTTCATGTTACTTGATTATATCAGACAAAAAATAAAGAATTACTAGAAATCTAGAACAACAATTGGGGAAAGACATACCTACAACTTAAATTTCACCAAATTACTTAGGGTTTCCAAAATCTCTTCTCCTCTGTCACTATTTTCTCAAAATTGCCTTTGAAGTTTTAACAATTGGAGATGTTTGTGCAGGGGAAGAGAGAGAGAGAGAGAGAGAGAGAGAGAGAGAGAGGATTTGGTGTGCCATTGAGATTTTAGGGCAAAAAATAAAATAAAACTGTAAAACACTAAAGCCATATGAAAGGTGGAAGTTTATTACTTGAATATTCACAATATTAATCCTATAGTTTTATTTTTTGTTATATTTTAGCCCTTCATCTATATGAATGTTATTAAACCTATTGTAATAAGTCTTTAGCCTTTAGTAATTAATATTGGTATCCTTGTATTTCAAAGGTTACTATTAAATATATATATATTTTTAAATTCTACACAGGGGCGAGCCTATATACTTTCTTAGGATTTTTTCTTTTTTACATATAATAGTAGTGTTTTTTTTTCTTCTTACAGGAGCAACCGCCCCTACTGGCCCCTCTCTGACTCCATCCCTGAACATCACCGTCGTGGACAATGGTGGTGCATAGAAGAACTTCATTGGGGAATATACCCCATCCGTCAATACCTCTCCATAATCTCAATTTTTGTCCACATCTCGGACCCAAAAAAATTATCCAAACGGTTGACTTCATAAAACACACAAAATACGGAATTGATTTTCTCACACTCCCTTTTTTTATGTCCACACCCACTTTTTGTTTTTTAGTGCTGAAAGTGTGTATTTTTTTCTAAAGACAAAAAAAGGAATGTGGATATAAAAAAGGTGAGTGAAAATCAATTCCCGCAAAAAAAATTGGGCATACAATATTTGCGTATGATTGTATATTGATAGTATGTGAATATGTTACTTTTTGTCCTAGAAATTGTAAGTTAATACAACAACAACAGAATCCATGCAGTCTCCAATTATTGGGGGTATAGGCGGAAGAGGATTGGAGATAGACATAACCTTTGGCAATATGCACAAAGTGGCTGCTCTCAAAAAACCATTGAAATAGTGCCCCCCCATACCTATTTTGCTACGGAACCATGCCCCTAAATCAAAGCTGAATGGTATCAGAGAGGGAGGGCAGACCTATAAATTGTAAGTTAATATATATGGACCAATAAGACCTATAAATTGTAAGTTAATATGGACCAATAAATGCGGACGGAGGGATCAAAGTAGTTCTTTACATTTTCTACGAGGTGAATGATTTCCATCAAATTTGGACCCAAGATGTGGACTAAAGTTAAAGAGTATAGAATGGTATGGAGGAGGGATAGAGTATGGAGCAGAACTCAAGTGATGGCGTAGGTCTTTGGTTGAGAGGTTTGGGTTTGTTGTTCATTTGGGTTATGATTCAATAAGGGTTTTTGGGTTTGTTCTTGCCACATCATCTCTATAGCTAATTAATCATTTTTTGGTGTTCACATTATTGCCATGTCATATGCCGTCAGATAGATTATCTGATTCCGTTAAGAATTGACGGCAAGGACACCATTGAATCAGGATTGGTATTACAAGGACGAAATTGAAACAATTAGTTTTCTAGACGATTATGAAACTTGGCCATATTTCTGAGGACCAAAGAAGTAGATAAACCTAAAGAAAATGAAATTTAGCCCAGACAACTTGTCTTCAACTCAAAGACAACTTTTGCAAAATAATCAAAAAGACGCTAGAAAGTTTGTCCGAAGGCACTCTTAAAATGTTGGCATACTGAGGCCCTCTGTGTTTTGTCATCAATGCAGAAAAATTTAAATTATCAGGGAAATCAGAAGAAATAGAAACACATCAGGGAAATGAATCACTCCCATTAATAACACGCAGTCTTGAACCAAATGAGTGCTATGTGAATTCCCTATACTTGAAAGACACATTCTCAATATTAGATAGTCTGGGGATTTAAAGACCGCCTTTTAATCCTCGTGGTAGGGAATTCACTTGTTTGTCCTTGCTAAACCTAATAGTGAGGGCTGTGGGCCTATTTTGTCAAGCAGGGGACGTATATGGCCTCCTATGGTGTAGCCTGTATAGCGGTGGAGCTAGCATGAAGAAGAATGTTAGGGACTAGCTCTTGCCCATACACAAAACAAGTTGTGATTGTGTAAGCACCAGAGTTTATGCGTGTGTGTGCGCGCCTACAAATGTATCTTCAGGTTGTTTCACACACACAAGAGAGAGAGAGAGAGAAGAACAAGACTAAACAAAATAACTGGAGAAGTTTCATTTTATTCCTACTGAAGAAAGTGCAAAAAAACGACTCAAAAGGGCTTGTTTCAAATCTGCCCGGCCAATGACTCTTTCAGTTTTCTTTGATGCCAAAAAGAGAGTCCAAAGCACTCGCAACCTGCAAACACAAAAGCAAAAACAGAGCGCGGACGTTTTAGTTTTTTACACCATCAGATTTTGTGTTTAAGTTAGTCAACACAACAAAGTAATTGGATTTTCTTGATCAAAAGAAAAAAAAATCAACCATACTTTTTCACCATTGTTTATGTAACCGACCAGTAACTTCAATCACCAGGGATTGAGCGTAGAGAGCCAAGTTGATGAAAGAAAAGGCTGAGCAAGATTATACACTTGTTCTTTTTCTCGACATTGTCTTCCACTTCATCAAAAATATCCTCTCATTTTTCTGGGAATAATCAACTCCACCTTTGTCATGCCTAGTGGCATAAACAGTAAATAGTCCATCCCCGAACAATAAATATGTCGTAGTTACGATTCATGATATGAGACTCCGGTTGGGAAAAAACAATAAAAGAAAGCATGATACGAGCATGGAGAACCAACAGGACTCATGTGGCCTTCATTGCTAAAACCTCCAATAGAAGAAAGCTCACTCCGAATTCCTATCTAAAACCTCCAATATGAGAAAGCTCACTTCGAATTCCTATCTAAAACCTCCAATAGGAGAAAGCTCACTCCGAATTCCTAGCTGAAACCTTAGCTAATCCCATGAAATAGGCAAATATTGTCAAACCAACGGAGATGGCTAAACATCAGAAAAATTTGGCAAAAGAGGGAATGACACAAAATTGGGAACGTTTCAGTCTGTTCTGGTCGAAATGAAGCAGAATCAACCACAACACAATTATCACTTTTTCAATTGACGTAAATACGTTATTGCCAAAAGCAATGCCTTGTTGTTTATTAGTTATTATATTATCTTTCTGGGTCAGTGGTGGCTAGTCAGTAGTGAACTGTATAAAGTTTGAGCCCTAAATACTGTTTCGCCTTGCCATATGAAATTACTAAAATCTACAGCTTTCTGGGCTGCATCGTCAGGCATTCATAAGGAGGGCTCACCCTGTGAGACCGAGGGCTATGACTACAGATGTTTATGTGGATTTAGCAGTCTCCTTCAGAATAAGCAAAACAGCGATCCAGGAAACACAAACAACAAATGAAGAAGGATAGTCACCTTCCTTATAGCTCATCTTTCTCTGGAGCAGATTCAACTGAGCTTGGTTGGGTAGTTTTATCCCGATTATTTTGAATGAAGTCAATGATATCCTCCTTTGTTCTATCCCCATCATATTGCAACATGTTACCGCCAGCAGTTTTAAAGTACAACGTAGGGAAACCTTGAACATCAAAGGTGTCATTTGGAAAATCATTTGCAGTTGCATCCTAAAAAACAATTTTAGATAGACACGTACATCAGAACGACACAAGAAAATAAAGAGTAAAAGCAGCAGGTAAAAATGAAGATAGGGGCATGCAATTACGCATGATGAACAAAATATGGTCATTGTTCTAAACTTTAGGCATCAGAGGGAAACGTAATAGATTATGGATTGACACAGTGTAGGAACCTCCTAACAAAATGGATTTATGATCATAAAGACAGTACTAAAAGCTGTTTCAAAGAAATTGTTGGAAGAATCCTGGAATTATGCACATTTTTACCACTAACCACCTTTAGTTCCAAGGTACAACAAACAAGGAGCATATTCATAAGTCATAACCATAAACAGTTACTCCAGTAGAAGATCAGTCGTGAATAACTTCTTTTTTAAGAATTTCTAGACAAGAATAAGTGATGCATGGCCAGATTTGTAGGAAAGGAATCAAACCAGCTTCGCAATGATGACATCTGGATCATTTTCATATGACACAGCAACTTCATCCAAGATTGGAGCCAGTTTTTGACAGTGTCCACACCATGGTGCGTAGAACTCTAGCAAAACTGCAAAAGAGAAAAGATTGTACAACATCTTCTAATAACAATCACGCATAAATACATTTAGGAATCCTTGAAACAATTTGGGTCAAAAACACGCACCGTTCTTTCCAGAGTTGAAGACCATGGCCTGGAGGCTGTCACCAACGACCACTTTCACAGGTTCATTGTTAATTTCTGGAATGGGCTCTGATTTTACAAATGGCTTCAAATTACCATCCTGCGATCTCATGAACAAAGGTTTTAGTCATTTTAACAAACAAGAAAGAGAAACCATCCACGATGGTACAGTTTTTACACCATAGGTGGAAAAAATGGATTTCATATGTTTCTTTACATGAAACAGGTTACAGGTGCAATCAGAGCAAGAATTTGAACAAAGTAATCACTATAATGGTAAATTATCAATGAGAAAAGGAAACAGAAGCATCACCATATATTCCTTCAACCAAGGTGCGATATGATCGGGATTCAACTTTGTCTTAAGATATTTCTGGCCGTCATTGTTCTGGATATACCCAAGAGGTGCCTCATCGCCCTTAAGTCCATAATACTTTTCCAAATAGAAACAACAATTGAGTGTGAGAATGAGAGGTCAAAATACAATAACAGCTAAATGCATATGACTAGGACAGAAAGAAACCTGCAGGACACCTTGACTGGCCTCAAGGTCACCCAGTAGAAAGCTTACGCCCTTTCCTCTGTAGGCCGTGGCAACATCCTTAAATTTTGACTTGAAAGCGTCAAGATGCTCGCCAGTGAAGTTGATAAAAAGCATCACCTACTCATTTTCAATTTTTTTTTTCCAGATGACAGTTCCACAGATAGCAGATGATAGCATCAGTAAATTTGTCAAGAAAGAAGAAAGTATAAACACTAAGAAAATCGTGCTGGTCAAGCAACAAAAATGTGTTGTGTGATTGTGTTACAATAAATTGTTTCGTAGAAGACTATTTTAAAGATCCAGACAACCACACCATAACGAATATGAAGAAGATACAATGCCTAAAGCACATGGATCTGAAAGGCTTTGCTACTAGTTCAGAGCCAAAGTTCTAACATGCAGCAAGCCAAAGAACAACTTTTCTAAAGTTCTCCAAATACCAAATAGATTAAACTCTGCAAACAGAAGTACTAGAACCTCAAAATTTCTCATCCACCCCAAGAGAGACTGCAACAAAAACTCTAAATACATAGATACTAGGCTTACTAGCCAAAGAACATTCCATTTGTCAGCTACGATCTCATGAAGACCTTGACAAATAAAAAGAGTCACAGAGATATTTGATGTTCAAAGAAAACGAAGGAAAATGGTTGATGAAAGAGGTGGAAACCTCAATTGCTTCAGAAATCAGGCAACTCTTGTTGACTGGAAATGAATTTCCAAATCAAAACTTATCCTGATAAAATAAAGCTTTGGTTTTCAAAATTCTAAACCCATCCAAATTTGACCCACGCCTCAAAGCATCGCCCCCACGTTGTTTTGTTTCCTTTTCTCTTTGCTTGTCTCAACTGAAGACATGCAAATAAAGAGAAAAACATGTAGGAGAAAAGGAGCATCATGTAAGTTTATTCCAATCTTCACTTTATAGGAAAACTAAACTAGTCTTTAACGTTTATGCTTACAGCCTGAGAAATATAATTGTACATTAGACCAGTCTCGGTTAGTTTGACCCGCAAAATCATGAATGAACTTTGATGTGTTCTTATGAGTTCCACCAAATCTCAGGTCATTGTGATACATATTCTAATTTTGGTGGATTTTATAAGGGTGCGACACTGCTGGAAATAGTGTGCCAGCAGGTGGTTTGAGTTCATGGAATGGATTGAGTGACCTATTGAGGTCATGTTGCTCTAATTTTCAGAGCAATTGCTGTGTTCTATGGCTATTGTGATCCTACAATTTATGATTCTCAACTCTTTGCGGATTAGTGTTAAAAAAATATAACTTTGAGTCTTGTTTTGGGAGGGACATGCATTCATATGTTGTTTTGTGCAAGTAAACTTGGCTTGCTATTAGTAAAGGTGATTTGGTGCTACCAATTGTGTCCTATATAGGTGTTAACGCGGTTCCGAGCTCGTTCGAGATACGTAGGCCGTGAATGACATGTTGGTGAATCTTTTGTGTTAGAAGTTAGAGGTGGGGTTTCTTGACACTTATTTTATTACCTGTGCAAATCTTATGCCAATTAAATGTTTCTTTTATGAGCAAGGAAGTAAGGTTTACTAATAGAAACTTTTTGCCATATTCTCGTGGATGGATTCTCATATATTTCTATAGCCAAGGTTTATATGGCCTGTCGCTACACCTGACATGGTAGTTGTGTCGTGGTGGTTGTGACACGAAAGTGAGGTTTATGGCTCTTAATGACCAGTGTTTGACGGCCTTGACCACCAACTAGATAATCGTGTTGGGGTAGGTGCAAAGTTAAGGTTACAGTACTGCGGGTCACGTGGTCGGTGTTTGACCGAATTAGTGGCTATTTAAATTATATTGAAATGTTT
Organism: Rhododendron griersonianum; assembly: GCA_018127125.1. NCBI lineage: Eukaryota > Viridiplantae > Streptophyta > Magnoliopsida > Ericales > Ericaceae > Rhododendron > Rhododendron griersonianum. Next base: position 32,066,692 of record CM030797.1, on the reverse strand, counting down.
TGCTTAATGCAGATGCTGGATATGAATTGATAAATTATTTGGTTTATCGAATGTGATTTGGATATAACTCTACTCATAAAGTGTTTCTCATTAACATATGATATTAATATGTTACTAGTGTCTGTGAGCACGTTGATTTTAGCTCACCCCCGGTTGTGGTTTTCAGGCCTTGAAGGTATGAGATAGAAGGGATGGTCCACTGTACAGTCTATAGCTTGGTGTGGGTCCTGCATTTTCTTGAGTTTGTATGAAACTTTTGTATGTGACATAATGTAAATGGTTTGTAAGGTGTTTTGAGACACAAGACAGATTGTACATATGTTGGTTTTTCTATAATATAAAGGCATTGTGTTGTTTATTCCGCAAGTTTAGTTTGTGGATTTGGGAATAATATAGAGCAGGTGTTGTATTTTTCCCTTGTTACACTTTGTTTTGGGAGTTTTTGGGCACGGGGTGTGACATTATCTTTCTTCTTTCTAATTCAACGAATTGATGATGGGAGAAGATAAACATCGTCGTTAGAAGATCTACTAGAACGTAGATAGGTATGAGCAAACAGAAGAGCACCTTATCATTCGGACTCTCGAAGAATTTCATGAGAAACGGATGATTGCTTGGGTCTTTGGTGTAGAGAGTTACGATAGGCACACTAGCTGCTTCAACAAACTTTTGCATAGCATCCACCTGAAAATCCTGCAAGAACAAAAACTCACTGCAATTATAGGATCGTATAACAAAATAACGAGGATGATTATTGGAATAAGCTGGCAAGATACCTGGAAATCAACAAAGAGTTCATCAAATGGCTTAAATAACCTAATGGTTGGCCTATTAACCAATAATTCACCCTTTGGAAGGAGTTTGGCATCCAAAGTGTGACCAAATTCGTAATCAGACCGCAACTTCTCAGCTAGCACTGAGAAGTTCTCGAATTCTTCCCCAGAGAATTTTGGAAACACTCCAACCTAAAAAAAAAAAATGAATGTGGATATCAGTAGTAGATACATCTAACTCCTTCCAATAACTTCGAAAAAGAAAGACAAACAATCATGAAGGACTTACAACAAAAATTTTTGAATCATCGATAAGACTGGTAACGTCTTCCGCAGATTTTATTTCAACAGAAGCAGGACCAGTTTCTTTCTTCAAGTAAGCTACAATACCATCAGCTTCACGTGGGCCTTTAAATTCTTGGATGTTCTTTCCTCCATTTCTAAATATCTTAATAGTTGGGAAGCCCTGAATCTCATATTTGCTCGCGAGTTCTTTGTTTGATTCTTCGTTTGCATCAACTTTTGCCAATACCACAGGAGGGTCATGACTACTCAAAACCGAACCAGCCTTCTCATACTACATATATAACAATAAAATTGCATTTGAAACAACTTAATTGATAGAAAACACAAAAGTATTTCACTATCAAATACTGACAGAGATTTCCCTTTCTAGATTAGAAAAAAATTGATTACCTCAGGTGCAAGTTTCATACAGTGTCCACACCTGCCATAAGGGTAAGAGAAAATATAGTAAGCCAAACTAATGTTTCATAACTACAGGGTGTACTTTCTAATAAATTTATAATCACTAAGAAAACTGAGGTAAATAAGTTCCTACAACTACTTAGGATTGAAAAAGTTCATGTAAACAACATGCCACAAGTATTGAAGACAAATGGTCAAACATTCAGGGATAACAGATGTTTTCAAATTGGGATACGTATCGTGAATCATTTTTTCATGTTCCAAATCGTATCGGGATATGTATAGGAAGTAAGATAGGTTATCAAATGCTAATATACAAAAATAAACAAATGCTAATAAACAGATAAAAATTAGTTATACCAAATTACAAGCTACAAATCTTCTGTATGTATGAAACATAAGTGTTTCATATATGAAAAGTAAGCTTTTGGAATGAAACATTTCGAGCCTCCCAAATGGGTTCTATAAAATTGAGATTTCTTCTGCCTTGGTCAAGGGAAGAGAAAAAGAGTCTTATCTGATTCATGCAAAACATGATCGAAATATGTCATTTCTTCAGTAAATTGAGTTTTATTTTTATTTTTAAATGGTTTGAAGGTCGGCATAATTAGATCAAAGATTTAGAACGCGTTTGAGGTTCCACTTCTAAAATATGGTATGACCTTTTTTCAATAAGTAATCTTAAGATACATACCTTATCAAGATACGCGAGTATATTGTAGGATATGTCATCATATCGTAAGATTTTTAACAAAAAAGGATATGGGGTGGAATACGTATCATTTTTTGGGAGGTGACGATACGAATAGTACGATACACATCCCTTATTGTAGGATTTTAACAACCATCCCGATAAGTACATAGACTATAACTAAAAGGTAAATAAACATGCTTAACATAAAGTAGAATAGTTAAATTATGGGTGGTTTGGCCAAAGCTTATCTTGTTTCAATTATTTTTTGTTTTTTTTTTTGTTTTTTTAGACAATTATTTTGGAATAAATTATGCATCTCGACCAGATGAATGTAGAGAGTAAAACAATTGTGATCAGAAGCTTAAAAAGGTTTACTAAAGGTCAAAAATTATCTAAAAAATTATCTGTTTTGAACTATTTTTGTCTGTAGTCAATTTTTTATAGGTTGTAATCATAATAATTTATATTGTAGATCCACTTGTCGAGATGAATCAATAATCCAAAAAAATGCGCAAAACTAACAATGGAAAAATGGCAAAAAAAATTTGTATAAAGAAAAAAAAAAAAAAAACACCAAAGGTCTATAGTCAATTTTTTAACGGGAGTGATTTTCGCACTCTCCAAATTATTAACTACCCCCGTACTCCCCAAAGTTAACAATTTTGGGAAGTGCGAAAATCAACTCTAATAATTTTCACTCCCCTTGGGGTGCGGTTAACAATTTGAAAAGTGCAAAAATCACTCCCTATTTTAAAGACTTTAATAATTATTTTCTATATTATAGATCCACTACGAATCAATAATAAGAAAAACTAAAATGGCGAAAGAATTTGAATAAAGGAAGAAAAAAAAAACCCAAAAGGATTATTAAGCGAAACCACACATGCATGTATATATATATACCTCTGAGGTAAAAACGAAAATGTGTGAACAAAAAAACTGCGAAATCTCGATACTCAACAACATAAGCAACATATCAATCTATGTACAGGCATAGCACTTAAATTGAAGATGTAGAAAATGGACATTTCAAAGATTGATCCACGTAATTACTACGGACTTAAGCAAAGTAGTAATGGTGATTGCCATACCAAGGAGCGTAGAATTCAACGACGATGAAGTTGTGTCTGCTCACAGTATCCGTGAAGTTGGTGTGGTCCAACGTTAACACATGATCGTCTGCAGCGACCGATACAGTGATCAAAAGCAACATCATTGAAACGGACAACAGTTGGCCAACCGAAACCCTAGACGCCATTGCCGCACCTCTCTCTCTCTCTCTCTCTCTCTAAAGTTATGACGCTATGTGAGAGTCTGTCTGTTACAGATGAATGAAGTGAGAGAAGAACGAGAAATGGACGGCTTTCTGTGTGAATAAATAGAGAGAGAAATAAGACCCACGTGAGCCTTTGTTTGACGTCACCCGTATGACCTGTCCAGTAGTAACTGGAAGCTTTGGTGCGTTGTCATGAGAGAAACGAGGAATTTTTCAGTGCCGAGCGGGTATTGCCCACGTGGCACCCGCTCGGCAAATCCGAGCCGTCCGATACACTTTTGGACGATTTGGATTAAAATCCTCTCTCTTCTCTCTCCCAAACACTTTCTCTCTCCTTTTCTCTCTCCAAATCTGAGTCGTTAAAAAATAAAATGGACGGCTCGGATGGCCGAGCGGGCACCACGTGGTACCGCTCGGCACTGAAAAATTTTCCTGAGAGAAACAAATTTACTGTAATTGATTTCATGAGATTTTCTTCTTTAATTGGAAAAGGGGTCATATTTTTTGAACAGGAAAAAAAGGAGTCATATAGAAACATAATAAAGTGAGATAAAGTTTGACTTTAACGTTGATGAGTTTTGATTTTTTGATATTAGTTTTGGGTAATTTTTTTTACTTTTTTGATTCGTTAATTGATCAATCCAATCAAGTTAAAAGATTTACCAAAAGATACAGACAAGTTAAAATAAACAATTTATTTAAATTATTCCTTCAGATTATGAAAATTTAAAATTCGATCCGTATTTTCAATTCTATTAATATTTCTCTTGTGTCGAAGCAACCCAAAAAGTAAAATATTTTTACCATACTAGGTACCTTGCCACGTGCAAGGCACGTGTGCTCTGCCCGTTGAATTGATCGGTCTTAAATTTTCCTGCGATATGGCTGCATATAAGTAGGTTATATTTATGCAAAAGGGTTATCCAGAGTAGATTACATAAGTTTGGTACATTAACATCATAAGTTTCTGCAAAGGGGCTAGCAGTGAAGTAGATTACAAAAGGGCTAGCACTAAAGTAGATTTTGCGTTCCTTGGACACAGCCAAAGTGTATGGGTTGGAAGGTGTTCATGGCAAAAGCATGGGTAGGTCTGCAGATGTTGGAGTTGGGTGTCTATTTGTTGTTGTCGTGGCTCTTGGATGTCTGTTTAGCTGTTGCAGCCGGGTTTTCCGTTGGGCTGTTCACTGTTGGAGTATCCATAGCTGGGAATGAGGAGGAGCTTGCATTGTGCTCTGTGGTCTTGCTTTTCTCTTGTTTAGAAGATTCTGAAAGTCTCTTCACTGCAACTTCCTGTCCATCTCGCAATCTACCCTGCAAAATCTCACTTGGTTAGTGTTAGCAATTGAATAGGCGGCAAATTTTGTGATGCCTTGAGCAAATGATTACTGCAAGTACCTCTAACCTGAACTTTTTTCTTCTGTACTCCTATATTCTACCTTATGCTCTCATATTAGAAAGCACTGCAAGCAAATGCATAATCAACCAACTCTAGTGTCAAGGCAAGTCTATGACACTGGTCCAATTCTTTCTGTGGTTTCGAATGGCCTAATATAACGTGGATTTATCTTAATTTTCGAAAAGCAAAGTTCCTTAGGTGATACCTTTAAGAAAATTGAGTCTATATGTTGTACACCACATAGCTCCTCTGTTCCAGCACGTAATCATCAAAAGCAGTCAGAAAAAGATACAATCATCCACTAATGTAAAAAGGAAAGTATATATATTGATAACAAAAAAAATGAGAACATTCTCTAGTATCTAACATGTTATCTTTCAACCCAAAAAGTACAAAACTTAAAGCCCCAAAAGATCTAGAATTGGTGCAGGGAGAACCTGGAGTATAAAAAAGGGAAAGAAACTGTAACAAAATACAAAATGACCACAATCAATCAAAACTTTGGAAGATATGCCAGAATGAACGTGTCTCATTGCTTTAAACAGTCATCTTTTAAAAGATCACAGTTTTAAAGCATAATTAAAAGTCTGAGATGACGGTTTTAATCTGTCATCTTATTTGCCTTCTATCCCTTAAGAAAAGGTACAATTCTAGTTCCAGCACATAATTATCAAAAGCTAATTAGATCATCAAAAGCAGTCAGAAAAAGATACAATCATCCACTAATGAAAAAAGGAAAGTATATATATTGGTAACAAAAAAAATGAGAACATTCTCTAGTATCTAACATGTTAAGTTATCTTTCAACCCAAAAAGTACGAAACTTAAAGTCCCAAAAGATCTAGAATTGGTGCAGGGAGAACCTGGAGTATAAAAAAGGGAAAGAAACTGTAACAAAATACAAAATGACCACAATCAATCAAAACTTTGGAAGATATGCCAGAATGAACGTGTCTCATGGAATTTGTAGCAATACAGGAGAAGAGGTAAAAATATATTTAGTGAACCTGTTATTTTTGTTTTCTTCAACAGCTGCACAACATAGTAGTTGAAAAGCTGCTGCAAGCTATAATAAGGATATAGTTGTGCATTTCTATGTACTCCTTCCCAGCAGCCAGCAGCGAAACCCGAAATGACAAGCTGTTAGATGCATTAACAAGGCACAGATAATAGCTAATTTGAGAGTCCGAACCAAGGATAGCACAGTTTTGAATGACCAAATTAAACATTTTAGCAGTGGCTTTCAAGTGGGTGACAGGGAAACCTTTGGCGCCACAAACCCCTAAATTATGTATAAAATGGTCTTATTAGCAGATTAATGCAATTCTACATAGCATCTAGGGTGAAGAATCTCATCAAAGATTCCCATCTGCCCTTTACATGGCCCCGCAAGATTAAGCAAATGGTAGATGTCCTACAAGATTCCCATCTGCCCTTTACCTTTTTTCCTAACTGCAGATTTTGTATGGCCTTATTCTTTGTTGATAGTGTATTCTGAAGGTGTGGCTAGTTAAGATATCATTGCGAAGAAATATCTTTAGCGGGTCAGTCAATATATTAATCAGAGAATGAAAAATTTAGATGTCAGAGAATGCCAGCATGGATATCTGTTCTGTCCGTGGTTGTCAGTTGTTACTAATGCAAAAATGCAAATCAATAGTAACAAGTAAAATGCTACTAATAGACCCATGGGGCAACACTAAGGAGGAATATTGAGTCACACACATCACTCAAGATTATTCAAGAGGCACAAGAGTAGTCTACAAGTTGAACATAGTAGTTGAAACAAAGATACAATCCACACACCTGAAGCTATCATTTTTGAAGAAGAAAATTAGACAACTAACTTATATGCAAGAGTTGAATAATTGTAGCTTGCCAATTAAACCTTGGAACTATCTGCACATACACACAGTGAGATCGAAAAGAATAGTATTAGCCAATAATCAATATTCCCTTACCAACATTAAATGAGGCATCATAACAGTTTTACAGCATCATAACAGTTTTACAGTATCCTCTCTCAAAAAAGAGAATAAGCTAGAGATCCAGCTTTTTTCGTTGCGCAAACTAACTGAAAATAAATAAAGAAGGGAGCAGGTAAGAACAATTGAAATAACAATATAACAAGATGATGGAAGTACAAAAAGTTGCACTCCGAACACAGATACTTAGGAAACTCAATCCCCAAAAGGGAAAACCATAAGAAAGGAGTATTGGTACATAATGATACCCCCTCTATGGATATGTAGCCTAGTGATCTCACTGCACTGGAAGCTTTTATCATAGTTAATAAGAATTTTGAGTCCTAAAAGACTCACAAATGAATAACCACCACACCGATAATTTGTCATAGTTGGTTTTTGTTCCCATTAGAACCCTTCTAGAACAAATGGTGGATGTGTGTGTATACTTAGCCAAAATGATAAAAAAATGGACTTGCAAGAAATCATAGATAGACTCTTGAATTATTGGTCCATATATTTGGCTCTGGTCTCCAAGGGTCAGTTTGCTCTCCCGAGAAATTACACTAATCCACAAGTTTTATTAGAATTAGCCAAAAGAATAGGATTGCAAGTTTTAAGGAAATTAACGAAAAGAACAGGACACCTCTTGACTAAAAGGAATCACACCATATAAACATGAGGCAACACTAAAAAAATTCCTACATGTGTGTGTGTGTGTATTTGGGAATAGGGAACCATAATTCAAATTAATTCAATAGGCAACACTAAAAAAAATAACTTTATAAGCCAACAAAGAGAATCAAAACTAAAGAGGCACATACCGAACGCAGCTGAACAACTGGAAGATGCAAATGACCAAATTTTAGCACAGACTGCTCATGTGAGATGGCAGAAGGTAAACAAGAAGTCCGCAGAGTTGCTAAGACAAAATAGAAACAAAAAAAATAGCATACACATTTTCCCAAAAGGGTTAGCTGGAAAATGAAAAGAATTGACCAGCACATAATTATTTGCCTAGACGCTAAACAATAGACCACAAATATGGGTGCATCTGTACCTAAAGGTGGATGAAGCTTCCAACGCTGCATATGTGGACCTGACCAATGGAAGGATACCTCAACATCATTTTCATCCAAAATGATAGTGTGGAAAATCCATCTACGCTCACATGCAAAGGTAACTTTGTACCCAGGCTTTAACTTATGGACATCACAGAATTCATCCTAACCATCACAAAATCGCTGATCAACAACCTCAACTGGCCAAATCCTATATCCATGTTCAATCAAGATCCATGTGCTCGAACCACCATGAAGGAAGTATCGTCGTAGCCCCAGCGGCAATCGCTGCAAATAAAACCCAACGCATGAGCAATCGCACCAAAACAACCAATCAAAACAAACACACTCTAATTTTCAAACAGTAGAGCCCAAATGTAAGAAATCACCAAAACCCCACGTCTTGCTAACCTAGTTAAGCCATCGCAACAGTACAAAAGTGAACATGCAACATGAACGTGAAAGGGAAAAAGCTCTGAAAATTTTAAAAAATTAGCATCAACCAAAATCAAACACACAAGAAAAGCACTTTGGCCAACTACCCAAAAATCACAAAACCAGAAGAACAAACCGAAATCATCTTAGCAAACTTACCAGAAACCGTAGACCACAAAGTGAAGATCTGAAACGGAATTGGCTCTGTGGGTGAACCCAAATTTTACAAATAAACTGCACTTCCTGCCAACCTCCTACAAATAAACTAAGTACAGTAAGTTAGCAGAATTTGTGATAGAGGTTACAGCATGGAGTAAAAATATTAAAAATGTAAAATCATCTCAATTACCTAAAATCAGGGTATGTGATTTCGAAGAGTTTTAGGGCCGCAAATCACTGGGTATGTGATTTCTAAGGTAGAAATTTGAAGGGCTTTAGGGTTGATTGAGAGTTTCAGTCATCAATAGGCTAGGGTTTTAAACATGAGTAGTTGCAGTGGAAGTCAATTTTGAGGTCTGGTAGAGGTCGATTTAGGGTTTTGAGGTATGGATGGAGGTCGATTTAGGATTGATAGAGAGAGGGGGGGTCTGAGAGAGAGTGACAGAAGCGATCACCGCCTTTCACTCGCAGAGAGAGAGAGAGAGAGAGAGAGAGAGAGAGAGAGAGAGAGATACCTGGTGGTGGTCTCCAGCCCAGAGAGGGAATGGATAGAGAGGAGAGAGAGAGATGAGGGTTTCTCGTGGGGTGAAGGTCTCGATGTACGTGTGACTGTATCTGTGTGAGAGCTGAGAAGATGAGGAAGGACCAGATAACTTCACCCCATGGCGCCACGTAGTCCATTATGTAGAAAACGTAAAATGACAAATCTGGACAATCCACCAAGCACAATGCCCCTGCACTTAAGGGGCAAATTTGTCCAAATTGGACCAAAATGCCAAGCGAAATCCACCCAAACCAGATCTTCTTTAGTAGAGGTAGGATATAACCTGAAAACAAACTCATAAATTCGTAATAGTAGCAAATATGAGACTTACATATATAAATAGTAGTAATGTTTATCCAAACTCAAACGGATTTTTGCACCTCTTCAGATTCGTATTTTTTTTAATGATAATGTCACATTTACTAATTCTACGAGTGACCCGGTTTGAAATCAAAACAATCATACTCCAATCTATATTTTATATATATATAAAGTACTAGTAAGAAACCTACTGGGGAAAATGACAGTCAATGACGTGTTTTGATAATTAATACCCGTCAAAAACACGCTGAGAACATTTGTTAATGCTGAAAATATCCTTAGCGGGTATTAATTATCAAAACAAGCCGTCATTTTCCCAAACTACTACTGCAATATTTTTACCCCTACTGTTATCTCTAAGGCTCCGTTTGGATGCAGGTAACGGGCCAAGGATAATTTTTGACCCCTTCATAAGCCCTGGACCCCACCTCTTACCCCCGTTTGGCAACCACAAAGGAGGGGTTTTCATTTGTACCGGTTCTTCAGTAATACCGGAGAAGGGGGCATCCGGCGGTATAATTTTCGGCTAGGGTTGGAGGTCCCCATAATTTATCCCCCCCAATCCCCCTTCAAACTGGACGATTTCACCCCTCCTTATCCCCCTTCTCTCACCCCCAGCTTCCCATTTCTGCCGCCCACCATTTCTAGTGCAATTTCGAGAGGAGTGGCGATTTGGTGAGTGCAACCGATTTTAGCCTCGATTAACTCAGGTATGAGGTTCGACGAACTGATATCATGTGTGTGATGTGTTTTTTGTTGATTTTCGAGTTCAATGATGCGTGGGTTTTTGTTATACTTGTTATTTTTCCATGGATTTAGGGTCTGGACATGTAAGATATAAATTTTCTGCATTTTTTATGAAACCCCTGTCTCTGTCTCTCTCCATTTTTCGTCGATCTGAAGATCTCCTTCACCAGCATATGCTTTGTTACTCGTGTACCCTAGTTTTAGTGCTGCTGCTTCTGTATTTGAGTGTTGCTAGTGAACCAGAGTTCATATTGAAACATGGGAACAGATGACCTCCTTCTTATAGAGCTGGTTTAGAGACGAATGCATGCATCTGTTGATACCGATCGAAAGAATGTACTCCCCCTATTACGGAGAAAGAAAATGATCCACAAACTCTTATTTTTGTTCTTTGTAATTTTATTTCGTACGGGAAGGGAGGAAATATTTGATTTTTTCTTCCCTGTTGTCTTTGTTACTGCAAATTTGATTCATTCATAGTGTATAACATCTTTCAAAACCATTTGCATTTTTTTCCCTGCAATTTGTTGAATTCCCAGAGTTCAGAACAGAATGATCACAAATGTAAGCGTAACTGAGCCCAAAAAGGGGAGTTGGGATGATGGTCTGGGTGGGGAGAGAGAGAGAGAGAGGAAGTCAATTTGGAGAAAATTAAAGTAAATTTACTTTGGTATTTTTTGTTGCATGCACACTGAAAATATACTTCAGAATGGCATATCACCGGTCTGTAAACAAATTCAGCACAAATTATCAGTCTAAAAGTGTTAAACAATTTGACCTTTTGACACTTTCCAATAGTGATCCCTAGACAATCTTGACATGTCCAAGTCTAATAGAGAAAATCTTGAAGAAACCTGTTCAACAATAAATAAATAAATAAGTCATATATGTTGTTAGATTGAATCCTAGCAATTTGGGGTCGGTCACACAAAGTTAGCACCTGTCATTCATTTCTCACGTGAACTTTTCAACTCTTCAGCACTGCAAAACCTCAAAACCAGGATCAGATCACTCTTCTGTTTCAGAAATATCACATCACTCCTTTTTCCTCGTGAACAATCTACATTCCTAGAGTGACCATCCTTTTCGTTTTGTGACATTGGAAATACCTACTCTAACCTAGCCTAGGGGGGAGGGGGAGGGGGAGACTGGGGATTGAATGCCTGACCTTGTGAGCTAGAGTATAAGGGCTCAAATACAAGGCGAACCCCCTCATTTTCCTAGTTCCTACCATGCTTCACTAATACCGTAATTCAGATCATTGATTAACAGACTGACTATAATTAGTGCACGCCGATATCAAAACCAATCTTTTACAATAAAAAACCAATCTTTTACAAGAAAAAACCAATCTTTTACAATTTGCAAATCTTTGCGTCAAAAGAATAGTAAACGAGAGCCATTCCAACAGTCTCATGCCATTAGTCTCACCTATTCTTTCATTGCTCTACTCAATACTTCCGTACCTAAGGTATGTGAGTAAATTTTACACGCACTTGCCACAAAAGATTTTCATGCTAAGGCCATGTTTCTGTGTATTATTAGATAAAATCGCAATAGAGTTAGGATAAAATCGCAATAGAGTTAGGCCATGTTTCTGTTGCAGTTCAGGTTGTTGACATGTTGTTGTGAAATAGCCTTCCATGCATTTCGCCTACTTTATGATCAGTCAGTCAGTTGATGTACCATACATAGCTGGCAATGATCAATAAGTATTTTGTTAGGTTTGTGTCCACTGAGCCTGGATTAGCATAGAACCACATCTGATCCCGACCATTTTTTTGTCTAACTAAAAAGAATACTAGTACATGATCATGTGTCAAATCCATTCATATTTTTAGTTATGTATAAATAGTTCAAAAGGTGAAATTTGGAGTTATGAATAAATAGTTATAGTTCTTATTTAATCAATGAAACCCTTGTTAGCATTTTTTAGGATGCCAAGATTAAACAGAAAACAAATTAGGAGAAGAGAAGAGCAAGAAGCAGTCATGGCATTACATGCCTTCATTACTAATGCAATGGCTATATTTCGCCTCTACCTCTTCATCATGTCGACGTCGCGCCAGCAACCTCCTCGTCCCGAGTTGTCTCCGAATCCAAACTTCTACCAGACACACATAAATAATATCAATAGACTTGTAAGGGGTAATGACGTTGACTGCCACGAGCAGTTGAGGGTGAATAGGCATACCTTTTTAAGATTGTGCTGTTTAGTCCGAGGTGTTGGGTTAGGGGACTCACGCAACGTATGTCTGGAGGAGAGGGTAGCAATATTCTTGTGGGTCCTCAGTCACCATACAAAGCAGAGGCGTACGAAATTTGACTTTTGAAGATCTATCGAGACTGTAAGTAGGCATTTCAATGCTGTACTCCTAGCTGTCTTGCGCCTTTACAACATGCTCCTAGTAACGCCTGAACCTGTACCTCCTAACTACGGAGAAAGTAGATGGAGTTGGTTTCAGGTACACTCGTGCTTTTTCATTCTTTGACTGCTTCCATTTGAAATATTCCCTATAGTTGGCCATATTTAATTTTCTAATACTCTTCCCAACATTTGTTAGAATTGTCTTGGGGCATTGGATGGAACCTACATGCCAGTTAATCCCCCAGCTGCTGACAGGCCACGATATAGGTCAAGGAAGGGTGAGATTGCTACAAATGTTTTAGGTGTTTGTACGAAAGACCAAACATTTGTCTATGTCTTGTCTGGTTGGGAAGGGTCGGCCACTGACTCTAGAATCCTTCAGAACGCCATTGAAAGACCGGAGGGTCTTATAGTCCCTCATGGTATGTTCCATATCCTAAGTTAATGTTTCCCTTCGCTCCATTACCATTAGCTATCCATTTCCTAAGTTATTCTCTTAATTCTCATTCATAACAAGACATTATTACCTTGTCGATGCTGGTTACACAAATGGAAACAGTTTTCTGGCACCATACCGTGGCCAACGGTATCACATAAACATCTGGAGGCAAGGTCATATGCCAGTGAGGAAAGAGGAGTACTTCAACATGAAGCACTCCGCTGCTAGGAATGTCATTGAGAGGAGCTTTGGGGTTCTTAAGAAGCGGTTTGCAATTTTGAGATCAGCCTCCTATTACCCCATAAGGACTCAAACCCGTATTGTGACAGCATGTTGTCTTCTCCATAACCTAATTAGGAGAGAGATGCCCAACGATCCCATTGAACAAGAATACTCCGCGTGGGAACAAGATCACGTGAACAATGTGCCTGATGAAGATCACATTGGTAATGTAGATTCTTCCAATGAGTGGACTGCTGGGAGGGATGCGCTGGCTGCCGCCATGTATAACCATTGGTTAGCCAATGGTGGGGGACAAGACCCAAATCTCTTGTATAACCATTAGTTTGTTGAATTTGTAATGACATTGTAATTGTGTTTGGAACATGTTTGTATCATTTGTGTTTGAAGAACTTGTAACGTAGCATTTCCGTTGTAACATTTGTGTTTCAAGAAGTTGTACCGTACCATTTCCTTTGTTACATTTGAGTTTGCAAAACATTTAACGTACCAATCTATTTCCCAATGTCATCCTTAATGTGTGAGGTCGTACTTCTACATTCGTATATTCAACTTAAACATTGCATTTGCAGCAATGGACGATGAAGTCGAAGTAGTGGAAGTAGTGGAAGCACCTACGAAGGTAAAACGTAGGAGTTGGAGTACTAAGGAGGAGGATGCACTAATCAAGTGCATGGTGAATGAGTTGGTGGGGGACAAGTGGAGAGCCGATAATGGCTTCAGATGTGGTTTCTATAACCACGTGGAGAAAGAGTTAGTGAAGTTCCTACCGGGGACCAATATTAAGGCTAACCCCCACATTGACTCGAAGGTGAAGTATTGGAAAGTAACGTGGGCAAAACTTGTCGACATTACTGGCCTTAGCGGGTTCGGGTGGGATGATGTGACCAAACGCATCATAGTGGAGAAAGACGTATGGGACAACTATCAAAAGGTAACTTCCAAAATTTCAATTTGTACTTCCAATGCTTTAAGTCAATATTAAGGCATGGAAATTTGTACTAACGGCCAACTTATATGTAGGCCCATCCTCAAAAGGCAAAGAACATGTACGGGAAGACCTTCCTGTACTTTGACGATTGGCAATTCATGTTCAGAAAGGATAGAGCTATGGGGGCGGGAGTGGAGACTCCCGCATCAATGGGGCGCGCAACTAATGCGAACCAAAGTCTCCCAACTTTCAATGATTGCTATATTCCCCAATTTGGTGAAGACTTTGATGCATTCCAAACTGAGACACCGACATCTCCCGCAACTACCGCAACTCCCACAACTCCCACCACTCCCATACTTCCAACATTCACACCTCATAGCTCACTCCCCACGTCCACTCCCCAAACCTCAATGCCGCAGCCCAATGACGGAGGCACAAAGAGGAAGAGGACAAGAATGGGTGATGCGGAGTTGTCCATGCTTGGAAGCATGCAGAATTGGATGACGTTGATCACCGGTCATATGGAAAAGATGGTCAATTCCTTCGGATATGACAAAGAGCTATCCGCACGACGCACTCAAGTGCCAGACGAGCTGTCAAAGCTCGATATTACCTTGACGGAGAAGTTCAAGTTAAGTGCGGTCATTTGCCAAGAGGAGCAAAGAGTAGACAACTTCTACGGCATCAAGCCCGAGGAGAGACAAGCTTATGTTGGCCATGAGGCCATCATTGCTGGCATCGTCTATGGTCCTATTTAGTAGTGTGCACGTGCGCCTTTTTGAAGTGGTTTAAGTACCATTATAAGCAGGATTGGTACTTAACCCACTTTTTTGAAGTGGCTGACAAACTCGTCGTATAGTATAGGCCATTCGTTTAATATGTACTTTCAATTTTAAGTCATGGTAAACTTGTAGGAGGTATACTATGAAGAATGGTGAATGATCATAGGTGTAGGCCTTGTATGTATTGTATTCGTACATTTCATGCACGTATTTGGTAATTGTGGAGATGTAGTATTATAAATCTTTGCATGACAGGTTTTGGCAAGTAATGTGACTAACAATGGGCAATGATGAGTGAATTAATTAGTTATTTGAGGTAGGTACCTTGGCGAGGTAACATTAGTTGCAGCCAATGAGTGCCCTCATGATTAACTTCCAATGTCTGAGCCCAAATGCTTCTTTCCTGCAAGTTTAATCCATGAGTACCATGTGTGTGTGGGGGGGGGCTGTGTTCCAGCTTTGGACAACCACTGACTGGCCAATGATTTATGCCTGTTGCTTCTGATGTGGGTTTCTGCTTGCTGTTTCTGGGTTATGCAGGTGTGGGAGGGATGTGCAGGTGTAGTGCAGGTGTGTGGGGGTGTATGTGTGGCCACTGGCCACTGGACAGTATATGTGTGTGTGTAGCAGGCAGTTTTCTGCACTTACCTTCCTAATTCTGCTGCTCTGTGTCTGTTCTACCTGGGTTTGAACCATGTAAAAGTTGGTTTCTGCAATTGAAATGCAGTGCAGGCCTGTCTGTTGTGTTGTGGTGCAACTGGTAGTGCAGGACATGGTTGTTTTCTGGTGTTAGCATGCTGTTTTTCTGCTATTAACATGTTGTAACCATGCTGTTTCTCTGCTATTAACACGCTGTTACCATGCTGTTTGCTGCTGTTACCATGCTTTCATGGGAATACAGGTCCAAATTTAGTGGCTATGATGTGTTAAAAGCTGAGCCAAGTGTGTGTGTGTTATAAACTGAACCAGTCACAGGTTAAACAGAAAAACAGCATGCTAAAAACTCAGAAACTGCAACACGTGTGTTTTTTGCTTTTTTATGGGCAATGATGAATGAATTGAATTGATAAATGTTTGAAGGTGGATACCTTGGCGGGGTAACTTTTTTTGTTGCAGCCATGAGTAGCATTGTGATTCCCAAAATATATTTTCTGAGCCCATGTTTGGTTTAGTAAGCTATGTTATGGGTTTGCAAGTTGTTTTTGTATAACTTTGACTGAGTTTAGGTGGCTATTCTGTTCAGCAGTTTTCTGAGTTGGCTATTTTCTGCAGTTTAGGTGGCTGTTCTGCAGTATTTGAGTACCATGTGTGTGTGTGTGTGCAGCTGGCAGTTTTCTGCACTTAGCTTGGTGGCTGTTTGCAGTTTAGTTGGCTATTTTCTGCTGCTGCTGCTGTGTGTGTGCAACTGCCATGAGTACCATGTGTGTGTGTGTGTGCAGCTGGCAGTTTTCTGCACTTAGCTTGGTGGCTGTTTGCAGTTTAGTTGGCTGTTTTCTGCACTTTTCTGGGTTGCAATTTTGGGCAGTTTTGGTGGCTATTTTTTGCAGTTTTCTAAGTTGGTATTTTCTGTAGTTTTATGGGTTGAAACATGCTATAATCTGGGTTTGGGTGGCTGTTCTTTCTTGCTGAGTCTAAGCTGTGTCCAAACTGTGTCCTAGAACTGCTAAAAAAACAGCCCACAAACTGCAGAAAAATAGCCCATATTTGCTGCTACACTTTCTGAGGTTTACAAGGCTGTTTTGTGCTGTTACCATGCTTTTACGGGCAATGATGAATGAATTAAGCGATGAGTAACTTTGTGATTAAGGTGGATACCTTGGCGGGGTAACTTTATTGTTGCAGCCAAGCGTACCCTTGTGATTCCCAACAAATGCAATTTTCTGAGCCCATGTTTGGTTTAGTAAGCTATTTCCCAAGTTTCCAAGCTGTTTTCTGATCCCAATTTTCTGCTAGCTGTTTCTGGGTTATGCAGGTGTAGGAGGGCTGTGCAGGTGTAGTGCAGGTGTGGGGGTGTGTGTGTGTGGCCACTGGACAGTATATGTGTGTGTGTAGCAGGCAGTTGTCTGCACTTACCTTCCTATTTCTGCTTGTTGTTTCTGGGTTGTGCAGTTGCTGTTGCCTTATCTATGGTCCTATTTTGTGCTGTGACCATGCTTTTATGGGCAATGATGAATTAATTAAGCCATGACTAACTTTGTGATGAAGGTGGATACCTTGGCGGGGTAACTTCTTTTGTTGCAGCCAAGTGTACCCTTGTGATTCCCATGAAAATTCTATTTTCTGAGCCCAATTTTCTGACCTCATGTTTTCTGAGCAAAAATTCAATTTTCCTCAACTTCGACTCTGTTGGTTTCTGCAGTTTTCTGTTATGCTGTGTGTGTGTGTGTGTGCAAACTGCAGGGCATGATGTTTTCTGACCTTTTTTTGAGGCAGTGTTGTGGATAGATGACTGCAGAATAAATGTGTGTGAACTGGACATTGTCTGTGCATGTGTCCAAACTATTTGTGGCCATACTCTGGTGCAGTTTTCTGTTGTCTAAAGTTTGGAAGGGTTAAAATGCATTTTACTGCTGTTTTCTGCTATTAATAGTCCCAATTTTGTGGCTATGATGTGTTAAAACCTGAGCCAGTCCAAACAAACTCCTAAACAGCTTGCTAATGTTGCTTTGTTGACTATTATTGGGCATTCTGTACTGCAGTTTTCTGTTACTGCAATGGCTTCAAACTGCAGCTGCTGCTATGTGTGTCTGTTGTACCTGGGTCTGAACCATGTGTGTGTCTTAGGTTTCTGCTACAGTTTCCGAGGCTTACAAGGCAGTTTTGTGATGTTACCATGCTTTCTGCACTGTGTGTGTGTCTTACCAAACTGCAGAAAATTAGCATGGTACTGTCAAGGTGTTTTGGCTTTTTTGCTGGCTTTCCAAGGTGTTTTGGGCATACTCTGGTGCAGTTTTGGGCATACCCTGGGTTTGAACCATGTAGAAGTTGGTTTCTGCAATTGCAATGCAGTGCAGGTATGTGTGTTGTGTTGTGGTGCAACTGGCAGTGCATTTTACTGCAGTTTTCTGGTGTTACCATGCTGTTTTTATGCTATGAACATGCTGTTACCATGCTTTTATGGGAATACAGGTTCAAATTTGGTGGCTATGATGTGTTAAAAGCTGAGCCAGGTGTGTGTGTTATAAACTGAGCCAGTCACAGGTTAAACCTAAAAACAGCATGCTAAACTCAGAAAACTGCACCATGTGTGTTTTATGTTTTTGCATGGGCAATGATGAATCAATTGAATTGATAAATTTTGTAGGTGGATACCTTGGCGGGGTAACTTTTTTTGTTGCAGCCATGAGTAGCCTTGTGATTCCCAAAATATATTTTCTGAGCCCATATTTGGTTTAGTAAGCTATGTTATGGGTTTGCAAGTTATTTTTGTACAACTTTGACTGAGTTTAGGTGGCTATTCTGTTCAGCAGTTTTCTGAGTTGCTATTTTATGCAATTTGTGACTGTTTTCTGCAGTTTTGAAGGCTGTTCTGTTCTGCAATTTTAGCCCATGTGTCTGTTCTGTTAGTGCAGTTTTCTGTGCTGTACAGTTTGTGCACTGTGTATGTGTGCAATCTGCAGAAAAATAGCTTGCAAAACTGCATGCAAATATCTATGTGTGCAATATCTGATGTTGAATACCTGTGTGTGGTGCTGTGTCCAACCTGTGTCCAAAAATTGTGTCCAACCTGTATCCTAAAATTGTGTCCAAGCTGTGTGCTGCTGCTGGTTTGGCATGCTGTTAACTGCAGATTTGAGAGCTGTTTTGTTGTTGCCTTATCTATGGTCCTATGTATTTTGTGGCTATGATGACATTTGTCTGAGCTTAGCTATCCATAATATTGTTGTATGGCTATGATGATATGGCAATAAATTTTTGAAGGCAAGTCACTTATCTTGGCGAGACAAGTTATGAGGGTCAACAGTTGAATCACTGTTCGGCAACATAACTTATACCCAAGTATTGCAATGTGTCGGTGCCGATGAAATATATCTGAGCCAAATAGAATTTGTAAGCATACTATTAGTAATAGTATTGTTTCACATTAAAATATTGATATTGTTGTATCCTAATAGATTTTCCGATGGAGAGGGAAGATAGACAAAACTATTGGGTGGTATTCGTTGGTCGTGAGCCGGGGATCTATACAAGTTGGGAGACTGCGGAATTGCAGGTTAATGGATACCCGGGGAACTTGAAGAAACGGTACAATACGTTCGACGAAGCGGAAGAAGCATTGTTACAATTTCATGAGGAAAGATACCGGATGAATCAAGAGATGCAGTTGGCCCCAACCAAACGTCGATCAAGTGACAGTGCTTCCACATTCGCAATTGCTTTGGAAGATGAAAATCGAACAAGTCTACTGACATACTTTATCGGGGTATTTTTCTTAGGATTCATATGTTGTATTTTATTGGCACATGTATTCCATTCGGAATAAACTAGTAAAAAATTGTAATTTCAAGACTTTGACTGAACGATAACACCACCGGATGGGAGCTTAATTGGTCCTCCTTCATCTCTCTGTTACGGATTCTAGAGTTAATTAGTTATTTTGTAAGACTGGGTATTTTCCATTCTTTACATTTCTGTTATCTAAGAGCTACGTTTGTTGGGAGTATGAAATGGTAGCAATATCAGAGAATGTGTGTAATTTAAACAAGCAGGAAGCAGATTGAGTTCTTCAAATTCATATAGTGGAACACACATACGAGCGGATCAAAAAAAATGAAGAACACATACGGGAAAAAAAAATGGAAGCCATCAAATGGCAAATCCATTTATTGTCACAATTAAATGTTTCTTCGAACACCTCTCTTCAACTTCTAGTTTTCACAACGACCAAAAATATGGCCCCATTGGATGAAATTGAGAAATTGCTTGTCTCGATAACGTGTCACCCGTGGATGATCCTACATAAAGTTGGGAAAATCATTTAGATAATTTACGAAATGAGACAAAATCGTATTTACTAAGCAAAACTTTATAACATTTTAACTTACTCGCACGAAGTCATTCCAAATTTCATCTTCTACCACCAACCTATTTTCATTTGCATTCCACCCAAACCCAGAACAGTTAAGCATATATGCAACATACGAATATTCCGTCTTCCATGCTTTCAACTTCGTAGCAATATGATTTTGTTCAATACCAGCTTGGGGAAGTGAAGCTTGCATTTGATTTTGAAGAACTGCCAAGTAGCCGGGATGCCATCCATTGCCATTGCCTTCCCAAATCCCTTCATCTACAAGGTTCGTAACGTTTGTTAGTAACATTTGCTCTTCCACCTCGGTCCAAACTCGGCGTGCCATCAAAGAGGTTGACAAACAAAATTAAAAACTAATTCTTTGGATGAAGATGAAATGTGATATGAGAAAAAGAGTAACTTCCACAATTTATAAGAAAAATGTTAACCAAACTAATTAGTTAGACATATTTTCAACAAATAATATTGTTGTGCACATGAGAATTGACCTAACTAGTTTGATGAACACATTTTCAACTACCAAACAATGTATTTTTAAAAAAATATATATATTCCAGAAATTTTTTTAGAAACAAAACCCGAATTTATTTTTTTCAAAAAACTCGAATTTTATATATTTGAAAATGTTTAATAATAATAATAACTAAATATTACGGCTTAAATTGTGAAAGAATAATTAAATTTGCAATTATATATAAAATGTAATACATTAATGAATTTAGGGACTACACAAGGGCAAAAGGGTCATTTGACAGCTTTTTACATCATCCACCCTTCCTTATACCCCCTATTAATCCTTCATCCAAACGAAGTACTATTTAATCCCCCTTTTCTAATACCTCATCCAAACAACCTACTATTTAATCCCCCCTCCATAAACATCACATCAATGTGGGCCCTCCCTTATTAACTAATACCCCCTACTATCTTATCCCCCCTTATTAACTAATACCCCCAAATCTTTACCCGCATCCAAACGGAGCCTAAAGTACACCCAACCCATTCCTCTTCTTATTTGTGATAACAGCCGACCCAATCTTCGCTTGCCATCACCTGATCACCATCACCATCACCATCCCGGCAACATAAATGGATAATGTTATCGTAAATATATTAATTAATATAACAGTACAAAGGTAGAAATACTTAAACGAAAATTTTCAAGATTAATATTGACGTTTACAATAAATAATCGCAAAGACATGGTATCAACTATTGAGGTCTCACGGGCATGATAAATTCGAAAATTACTCCATAAAAAAAACAAATATTAAATTGTCGAACCCTTTTGCACATCAATTTAAGTATATGGTAAGTCAGTGATGAATTAGATGCAAATTACTTGTGCGGAGAATGCATGTCCCATATGTCTGTTGGGAAATGATTCCCAGAACCCAGTAATGACGCGTACAGATTAGACAACAAGAAAATCGCAAAACCCTACAAGGCATAATTAGGGTTTTATCTCAACTCTCTGCGAACACGAGCGCTGGTTGAACTTGTTATAGCACGTCTTGCTATAAGCCACGTATACTGCTCGACTGCACCTTACGATCTTCTATCATATTCCCTGCACGTCTAGAACATGAACCGAGTGTGGACTCTTTCGTGGTCTGTTTGCTCTTTCTAAATCTGCCTCTATTTTGTGAATAATAGAAACGTGTAAAACGTCAATCGACCTAGAGAGCATAACGTATATATAGGGGACTACGATAGGGATCTAAGGAGTAATAAGTCTGGGCTCCCAGTGTAAATAAGAAAACCTAATCCCACCAGGATTCTATTTCTTATTTCACTAATTATAATTCACCCCACTACAAAATTATAATTGCACTCCCGTCCTTATCTCAATTATATTACGGGCTCCATGATATTAAATACTTATTTATCTCCCCATGTTAAGATTACAGATACCCGTTGATTAAAATAAATTACTAACAATCTCCCACTTAATCAACATCTTAACCTTGAGACTATCCGCTTAACTTATTCGATATGTCGGATACAAAATTCACCTGCAAGGTTTGACATATTCGAAACTTATAAGCTTACTCAAGGGGGTATCATCAATCCCTACTGGGACGTGGATTCCATCAATAATTAATAGCTGTCATATACATAATGTTGCGACCCAACTCACCGAGACTATTGACCGTATAAAGATCTCACTCTTAATGAATCAAAGTCAACAACATTAAATATATACCTCTAATAATTATCTTTGGATTAAGAGCATAAGCATTCATAATAACCATGAGGTTCCAATTGTTTTATAAAGTTTGTACAAAGACAATTACCTCAATACGGTCCCGTTCAATACACACAAAGTGTACTAGCACAATGAGTTAGAACTAGACCGTTCCCTGTAGTCAAGACAGACCTACTAAACATTGTACTACAGTCCTACCGATGGTGTGTCCAGTTCCATCTAAGACTGTGAACCATATCTTATATTTCACAAGAACCGATGATCCGATCTTCTGTGTGTAAGCCGAACTCTACACACCGGATCATCTACTTTGTAAAATAAAAGACACACATGCACAACATACAATAATATTATGTAAACATTACCCATAAAAGATTCTCATCAAAAAGGGATAAAACTGATTAATACATAACAATATTAATCCATCATATAAAAACATAACTTTTACATAACCTCCTAACAAACTCCCACTAAAAAAACTCAAACTCATACTGTTATGCATCTCACTCCCATTCCTTCTACGTGACTATCAAAAGTCTTAGCCTGTAAGCTGTACGTAAAAGAATCTGCTAGGTTGTTTACCGATACGATCTTGGTCACGGCTACATCACCTCTCTGAACGATCTCTCGAATCAGGTGATACTTACGCTCGATGTGTTTTCCTTCTTATGAGTCAATGGCTCCTTAGAGTTAGCAATTCCACCACTATTGTCACAATAGATGTAATAGCTAACTGCACTATAGGAATCACTTCTAGATCCATCAAGAAGTTTCTAAGCCAAATGGCCTCTTTGGTTGCTTAAGAAGCTACCACATACCCGGCCTCCATGGTGGAATCAATCAATTCATGATTGCTTGATACTCCTCCAACTTATAGCTCCACCTCCTAAGGTAAACACATATCCAGAGGTAGACTTTCTGGAATCCTTATCTGACATAAAGTTTGAGTCTGTGTACCCATGAGGTACCAGACTATCTGACTAGAACACCAACATATGATATCTAGTTCTTTTCAGATACTTGAGTATATGTTTCACTGCAGTCCAATATTCTTGTCCTGGATTAGACTGAAATCTGCTAACCATGTCAACGGCAAAGCAAATATCAGGTCTAGTACACAACATAGCATACATAAGGCTTCCTACTACCGAGGCATAAGGAACCGCCTTCATTTTCTCCATCTCCTCAGGTGTTTTAGGACACTGATTCTTGGATAGGTTGATTCCATCACTAAAAAGGGAGGAACCCTTTCTTGGAATCCTGCAAGCTAAAACGGGCAAGAATCTCATTGATATAAGTAACTTGTGATAAGCCCAACATCTTGTTCTTGCGATCTCGCATAAGCTTAATCCCAAAGATGTGACCGGCTTCTCCCAAGTCCATTTCGAATTGGCCAGATAACCACACTTTAACTGAAGACAACACTCCCACATCGTTTCCAATGAGCAGGATATCATCGACACATAGTACTAGAAACACTACCACTTTTCCGTTGCGCTTCTTATACACACATGACTCATCCAGACATTGATCAAAACCAAAAAACTTAATTGCTTGATTAAAACGGATGGTCCAAGATTTAGATGCCTATTTCAGCCCATAAATAGACTTCTTAAGCTTGCACACAACATGTGCTCTTGACCTTTTGCTATGAATCCATCTGGTTATACCGTATAGATGCACTCATCCAGATTTTCATTAAGGAATACGGACCTGATTAGAGTACATAGACTCCATCTCTGATTTCATAGCTTTTTGCCAAAGTTCCACATCTTTATCTTGAAGTGCCTCATTGTAGTTACAGGGTTCGACATGTTGATCATCAAGGATCATTTTAAAAGACTCTCCCAACAACGTATACCGACTGGGTGGAACAATAACCCTCCCACTACGACGAGGTACTGGTGTGTCAATAGGTGCCTCTACATATGTCACTTGTGGTGTTTCCTCCTGCACTACTGGTGGTAAAGAAGTTTGTGCCGGTATCTCTCCTCTCAATTCTTCTAGAACAATTTGACTTCTGGGCTTGTAGTCTATCACATAGTCCTCCACTAAGTATCGGGCATTGGTGCTAATAATGACCTTCTGATCCTTAGAACTATAAAATAATCCACATTTCGTTCATCTAGGGTACCCCACAAACAGACAAACTTATGTCCTTGGTTCCAATTTATCTGCGTTCCCATTCAGCACATGTGCTGGACTACCCCAAATCCGAACATGCCACAGACTAGGTTTGCGCCCAGTCCACAGTTCTGTAGGCGTAGATGGTACTGACTTAGATGGTACCAAGTTAAGAATATACGCTGCCGTTTCTAGTGCATGTCCCCAAAACGAAATTGGTAAATCTGAATAACTCATCATTGATCTTACCATATCCATAAGAGTCCTATTCATTCTCTCTGCTACACCATTTTGTTGTGGCATACCTGGAGCTGACAACTGGGATGTAATCCCTTCAGCTGACAAGTAGTCCCTAAACTCTCCCAAGAGGTATTCTCTACCACGATCAGATTGCAGTGTCATGAGACATTTACCCAGACGTTTTTCCGTTTCCGTCCTATACTCCCTGAATTTCTCAAAGCATTAGGACTTACGGCGCATCAAATAAATGTATCCATATCTTGAGTAATTATCAATAAAAGTGACAAAGTACTCAAAACCACATCTAGCTCAGACATTTATAGGCCCACACAAATCAGAGTGAATCAATTCCAACGGCTCTTTGGCCCTATATCCTTTAGCTAGAAAAAGGTTTCTTGGTCATCTTACCTTCTAAACAGGATTCACAGACTGGAAGTTCCTCAACTTCTAATGAACCTAAAGGTTCATCCCTGACCAGTCTAGAAATCATATTCAGATTAATATGACCAAGGCTTAAGTACCAAAGATACGTTTAGTTCAATTTAAAAGGAACCTTTCTCTTACATGGCAAATTATCAGTGTTATTCAATTCATGCAGTTGGACTGTAGGAAATATAGGATTAATAATGTAGAGATTATCCACCAAATATCCATCATTGATCAACTTAGAAACTGAAACCAAGTTCTTCTAATAGAGGGAACATAAAGGCAATCTCTCAAAATTAAACTCCTATTACTACTAAAATTTGAAAAGACATTTCCTACTGCAACTGCTGCCACTCTCGTAGCATTTCCCATATATAGATAAATCTCCCCATCACTGAGTCTTCTGGTTTCCTGGAACCTATGCAATAAATTGCAAACATGATTAGTGGCTCCCGTATCTACACACCAGGTACTGGTAGATAACACCACTAAACGTCATTCAACAACTAGTGAAAAAGATTTATCCAGATTATTCACTTTATTGAGATAGAATGGACAATCCTACTTCCAGTGTTCTTTCTGCTTGCAGTGAAAATACTTGCCCGCGAGCTTTTTCACTCCACCTTGAGGCGCATGAAATGCCTCCACAACCTTTTTCTGAGACTAGTTCTACTTCTTCTTGCCTTTCAGCTTAGAAGTAGAAGTCTTCTCTGCCATTAACACTGATGGTGGTTTCTTCACAACCAAAAGACCCTCAACTGTTTGGAGTTCCTTAAGAAGTTTCGCCAAAAATAAATGCATTTTGTTCATATAATAGTTCAGGCGAAATTACTTACAACTCTCAGACTACAGTGAGTTAAGAACGAAATCGATCTGGGTTTCCCCATCAATTTTAGCTCCAAGGATCTCTAGTTCATTCAGAAGAGCTATCATCTTCAGAACATGATCCCTAATCAGGGTCCCTTCAACATGGGTGATACTCACCAATTTTTATAAAGTTTTTTTTTCTTGTTCTATGGCATTCTCATCAAGTTTAGTAGGGCACACCTCAGACAACACAAATTTGTGCCCCTCAGCAGTTAACACAATATCCAAATTCCTTTTCAGTCAATATAGTTCGATCCAGTAAGTTTATTAGTTTTGAGAATAATTGCAAGTGGATTGAAAAAACCCATTTTTGAATCTGAGAATCACATAACAACAATTATGAAGGGCAATAAAATCTTGAATTTCATTTTAATATTGGTTCCCTCAACCACGTGTTAAAAGATAAACATTGGCAACCCTACACACCGTGAAGAGCATGCCTCGATGGGAAGGTCGTCTACTCTTCATCATTCTTGTAGATAGGTACAACCTTTTAATTTTACTATCCAGACATTTTACCGTGCCAAGCAAAATTAAATAGCCAATATAGCTTCGGTCCTATAAATAATAATAGTGACTCAGATGGTGAGGATATTATTATTTACAGCTAAGTGTAAACCATTACCTAGCTTTTAGATCTATTGTTCTGTTATGAACCACCTCAGATGGAGAAGTGACCCACACAACAATTATCTTAGAGCTATCCCTTTAGGAAGTTTGTACCGATGATGCCACAATTAATTTTGTCCGATAGGGAGGAAGGTTCTGAAACCAACACACAAAATTAATTATATCACCTACGAACTAGTAATGGAGACCATAGGATTTATTCAAAATAAATTCCCTCTCCCACTTAGTTATTTAAAAATTTGTGAGGGTTATCAAATTTTTAAGTTTGCAAAACCGTGATCTAGGTTAAAAGCCAAATATTACCATGTTGTTCCAATATGGTAAACTATCACATATACAAACAATATAGAAACACAAATAATAAGGAAACACAAGATAAAGAATTCAGTTACATCTGGTGATTTTTCGGAAGACTAATCGGATGTCTTTCACCCAAGGGTTGATAAGAGATTTATTTGGTCCCTATACATGCAATTTGTTTTAAGTTGTGCCAACATCTTTATTTTGTCAAATTGAAAAGTGATCTCCAGTATTTAGATTGTTGAATGCACTACGTTAGTTTTGTTGAGATTTCAGTTATGTCTATGAAGGTAAGGGGCGGAGCTACCTCTAGTTTCCAAAAAATAATGGGGGCGACTATTCGCAGCTGCATATTTTCTCCCATAGCCCGTTAAAAAATTTCGAAAATTATATTTCGGTAACTATATGTCGAAAATATGTTCAACTTTCGGTAAACAACTGTCGAACATACATTTCGGTAAATAGTTGTTGAAAATAAGATTATATTTCGATAACTACATGTCGGAAATGCACAAAAAACATATATTTCGGTAATTGGATGCTGAAAATGTATCTCAATTTTAGTAACTAACTGTCGAAAATGTATTTTAATTTCGGTAACTAACTATCGAAACATATTTCGGTAATTGAAAATTTTTAATGGGCTAAGGGAGAAAATACGGGACTGCAAATAGTCGCACCCAAAATAATAAACTTTAAACTACTTTTTGGGAAAATTTCAAAATAAAACCTGACCTTTCACACAAATCACACATAGGCACCTGACCTTATAAAATTATCAAAAAAACACCTGACTTATTCAAAAACCCATCAATTTCCCACCCGCCGTTAACTTCCCATCCAAAACAAACGGGAATGTTGAAAATGTGCATTTTGGCGCGAATAAGAAGAATGGTTCCACATGACATCATCTTTGTTAACTCTATCTGCCTTTATACTCTCATCGACTAAAAATAAATACTCCCCCGTCCCAAAATATTTGTCCGGTCCGCAAAACGAGGGCAAAAAAATAATGCATTTCTTTTAAGAAAAATTCTAAACTTTTTTCATAAATTAAAAGAACTCGTCAAGATCTAGTAAATTGTTGAAAAAAATTTAAATTTTTCTTGCAAAACTTGAATTATTTTTACGTTCTCGTTTTGCGGACCAGACAAACATTTTGGGACGGAGGTAGTAAGTTATTAATTGACTATCCCTACAAAAAATAACCTACCCATGACTTATTTTTTGTCTTTATTAAAAAAAATTGCATTTGTTAGTTTTGCGTCAAAACGAATCAATAAGTCACCAAAATTACTTAACTTTTCAATTCAAATCCACCCAAAATAAGAAATCAAGCTTAATTTAGTAATTAAATATCCATAACTATGCAGCCAAACAAGATTACTCTGTATTAAACAAAGGAAAAGGCAAAAACAAAAAACATAGAATAGTCATGGTAGGTGTGAAAAGTTACGACAGAGAAAGAAAAGTAATTGTACAAAGTGAAGACAAAGAATGGTAGGTGTAAAAAACGTTAAAACAAATGAATGTTGTCCCATTTTCAACATTTCCGTTAGTTTTGGATGGAAAGTTAACGGCGGGTGGAAAATTGATGGGTTTTTAAATAGGCCAAGTGTTTTTTTGATAATTTTAAAAGGTCAGGTGCCTATGTATGATTTGTGTGAAAGGTCAGGTGTTATTTTGAAATTTTCCCCTACTTTTTTAAGAGAGTCTAATGTGATATTTATTAACTTTAAACCCTATTTTAAATGAAGTAATCTAATTTGTTAAGGGGCTTAAGTGTAGATTAAGATGATACTAGCCATGTAACAAGCATGACACGTCTTGCGCGCTTTTCAAAAATTATGTTTGGATCGGTCCGGATTTCACTCTTCGAAAATTCTTAAAAATTCAACATAAGCTAATTTAAATACGAGGGTTATCATGGTGTTGTAAGATACTTGAGACAAAAATTTCAAATCTGAGAAAATTTTACCGTGTATTGAGTACTACGGAGTACTTAACTATCTTGTTTTGCGAACTCTAGGCGAACAACGTCAAATTTTATTCTAGAAGTAGAAAGTGTCTACGGGCTCATTTTAACAAGACCACTACAACTACACTATTTTTACCTTTAGAAGACGTAATCGTAAAAATATTGACTTATACATCCTTCATGTTTATAAAGTTATTCACGATTCGCACAATCGTATATTCAAGCCACAATTCACTTCACGTACCCTAAAATTACTTTCTAGGATTTAACTAAGATTCCAAGTTCAGTGTGGATCACGTGACTATAATTTTATGGGAAAATGACGGTCAATGACGTGTTTTGATAATTAATACCCGCCAATGACATTTTCAGCATTAACAAATATTCTCAGCATGTCCTTGGCGGGTACTAATTATCAAAACACGTTCTGGGCCGTCATTTTCTCTAATTTTATAAGTCAGGATTTCTACATTTGTTTTCTTTGGGCTTGTTTCTGCTATGTCTTGTTTTGTTTTCCAGTTTTGGTCTTGCATGACCATCAGCAGGGTGTCAAAGCTTCTATGGTGCTCCCAAGTGGTATGGGAGCACCATACTCCCAATGAATATGGATCATTGGATTGAAAATAGATAAATCACAGCCCTTGCATCAAAATCAAAAACCAAAAGTAGGGTGGTTGTTAAAAACGAGATGGTTTTGTGAACTTTTGACCCAAAAAACAAAGGATTATTTACCACACAAACATGCAACACTTAACATTGTATAAGGTAAAACTTACCACACAAACAAGCAACATTTACGACAACTAGTTGGTCAGGTAACAAGTTACCATTAATTAAAAAAGAAAAGAAAAGGAGCACCCTATTTTTTGGCGGGAAAATTTGAAGATTTTGGGGATTTATATATTCATACCACTTTAAGCTATATACCCCATATGTTTTGCCTTTTTGCTAAGAATTGGGTAATGAAAATCCTAAAAAATGGTGTTCGATTATAAATCTAGTTTAAAATTTAATTTGTTATGAAGATATAATTAGAAGAATTATCTAAAAACAAAAAATTTGACAAATATTTTTCATAATTTCCAAATAACAATATAAATGTATTTAATTTATTTATTTTTAAATAACTATTTATTATAGATATATTTAAGTAACTTACTTTTAAATATTATGAAAAAACAAGATATTCATTTAATATTTTGATAGCTTACAAATTTAGTTAATATATATTATAAAATAACGCTATAAGTTGATTGTTACAACCAAATTGAATAATAAGAGTGAATATAGGCTTACTTACCAAAGCATAAGGCTAGAGATACCGCAAAAGTAATACAAGTAGATCCAAATAAAATTTAATGTAATACAAGTAGATCCAAATAAATTTTAATGTGGTAGGTACCATGACATTAATGATGATACAAAAATGTATACCTACCCGTCATTAATGTCATACTTACTATAGAATAAGGCTTACTTACCAAAGCATAAGGCTAGAGATACCACAAAAGATGAATTTTTACGATGGACTAATATTTGTTGATAGCATTTACCACGTGGTTGACAATACTTACCATGAAATAAAAGAAAAACGACTATATGCTTAAACCAATCTTACCACACAAACTGATCGATCACGTTTTGCCAATTTCCTTGTTTACCTACCACCAATTGTTTACCTTAAACCCTACAAACTTATCCACTCTAACTCCTCTAGGTAAACAAGGCAATTGACAAAACGTGTATATTAACTAAATTTGTTATTTTTCAATTTTGTTGTAACAATCAACTTATAGCGTTATTTTATAATATATATTAACTAAATTTGTAAGCTATCAAAATATTAAATGAATATCTTTTTTTTTCATAATATTTAAAAGTAAGTTACTTAAATATATCTATAATAAATGGTTATTTAAAAATAAATTACTTAAATACATTTATAATATTATTTGGAAATTATAGAAAATATTTGCCAAATTTTTTTTAAAGATAATTCTTCTAATTATATCTTCATAATAAATTAAATTTTAAACTAGATTTATAATCGAACACCATTTTTTTGGTTTTCCACTACCCAATTCTTAGCAAAAAGGTAAAATATATGGTGTATATAGCTTAAAGTAATGTGAATATATAAATCTCCAAATTTTTCCGCCAAAAAATAGGGTGCTCCTTTTTTTTTTAATTAATGGTAACTTGTTACCTGACCAACCTGTAGAGACCCGAATAATTTTAATTCTTGAAATATTAGTTAAATGTCTAATTGAGAAAATTATGGATTAATTGGTGAATAATTAATTCGAGGACTATAGTGAAAGAATAGAAGATTGAGGGGAGAATGTGTGATTTGAAGATGTTGGGGGTATAAATAGGAGTGATTGGGAGTATGGGATCATTTTCCCAAAACCAAGCTCTCGGCTCTCTCTCTCTCTCCCTCCACCGGTTCTCTCTCTCTCCTCTCCTCTCTCTCAAAACTCCACAAAACCCTCACCAAAAACCTTCAATCCTTGCTCCTTCAAGCTCAAATTTCGTGGGTCTAGCTTGGTGGGAGTTCGTTCGGCTCGATTTTGGAGTATCTCGAGATCTAGGGCTTGTTTGGCTCGGGGGAAGTTCATACGACCTTGAGGTAGGAACTTCTTTGCTACTTTTATGTGTAAATAGCTTGATATGGTGTGAAATCGTGCTTATAGTTGTTGTTGTTGGTGTGTAGTCGAATTTCTGAAATCTGCAGAAAAATCTGCTCAAAACCTCTCCGTATCGATACGGGATTTTTGCCGTATCGATACATAATTAAAACAAAATGGACTTTGCTGATTTGCATCCTGTATCGATACAGTCATTATGGCCGTATCGATACCAGTGCTTTATGGGCAGTTTTGCCTTCACTGCTTCTACTTCGATTGTTTTGAACTCCGGACACTTCTAACACCCTTGTAACACCTCCTACTCTATCACAAGCTATCTAATTGACTTCCTATGATTGATTGGTGTATCCTTGCTCCATTAACCTCCCGTTAGTAGGATTTTCTATAAGTTCAATCGAGTAAACCTTGTTGAAATGAGACTTATCGATATGATTGATTGTTTACGAGTATTTGTGGTATCTCGGTGGTGTTGTTGACATGATGTAAGATGTTGCACGCATGAGTGTGATTATGAGAGAGTCTTAGTTTACATGTTGGTTAAATAGGAAGTTGTTGAGTCGGAAGTTGGTATAGGGAGTCTCGTAACGCAAGGGGTGAAAATACGGAGATTCGAGTGGCCCTCGTACGGAAGGGGTGGTAACACGATGGCCCGTGTTGTTAGGGTTCACTGTAGCGCAAGGGGTGGTAATACGGTAACTCTTGAGGTGATATACTGTAACGCGAGGGGTGGAAATATAGTTAGTGGAGGTTTGTGTTGACGAGTCTTGTCGGGATTGTTAGAGTGAGTACACTGAACAGTGTCATACCCTCTCGTTGATCATTGATTATTGTCATGCTTGATTGAACCATGTCTTCTCATTAGTTCCCTTTTGCACTTAGCGTGTTATTTGCACATAAGTCTAGTAAAGATTTTCCTACTGGGCTCACATAGCTCAACCTAATCTTTCTTTTCAGGATTAAATGCTGGACAGTGAATTGCATGACTTGCGTGCCTGGAAGTGAAAAGGAATTTTTGGAAGCTAACTCCGATTTAGTTACATAGTCATCTTTGTAATAGACTTTCTTTTGATAAAGATGAGGTTGTAACTTAATGATTTGTCCGTACAAACAATTGTAATCTATTTGGGGCCGGAGTGCCAAAAGTGTTTACTCTTTTGAAACTGGGACTTATTTGTAATGCTCTACAGGTGGGAACCGTTTGGGGTATTTATTATCATATGCGAATGACTTAATTCGAGAAAGCCTTATTTATTTATGCTAAAAATCTAGGTCGTGACACAACCGGTTGTCGTAAGTGTTGCCTGTTTGTGTGGTAAGTTTTACCTTATACGATGGTAAGTGTTGTCTTAGTCAATGGTAAGTGTAGCTTGTTTCTATGGTAATTAATCATTTGTTTTTTGGTCAAAAGTTCACAAAACCATCTCGTTTTTAACAAAACCACCCTACTTTTGGTTTTTGGTTTTGATCCAAGGGCTGTGATTTATCTATTTTCAATCTAATAATCCATATTCAATAGGAGTATGGTGCTCCCAAAAATGCCTGGGAGCACCATAGCTGAACACGCAGGGTGTTGGTCTATTTTCTTGGATTGGTTTTGCATCGTTGTTTGGGCTATTAATGAAAAGTACCTTTACCGGAATCCCATTTCACCGTGACCGGAATGTCGATTACATAATTTCAACGACAAACGATATACCAGGTACCTTGGTTTTGCAGCATCCTTATTAGTAAATAAAATAGTATCACTATGGAGTTTATATTTAAGCATATATAAATAAATCAGAATCGGGTGTAGTATGCAAGTACTGGTGGCCCATGCAGGGGCCACTCCAGGATTTAAGCTCAGCGGTGACAAAAATGTAAAGATTTTTTTCTGCATGGAGAGCTCTATATAAAATAAACATATTTTATTTACGTTGAAAATTTATTTGGCCCAATTTATTTTGTTTTGTTGAGCTAGATTATCTCTTTACTCACAATTTTATGTGAATTCTCAATTACTTTGGCTATATGTAAAAAATACAAAATTTTGGCACATCTTTGGAGATCAAGGAGTTCGCTTGAATAGTGGCGACTCCAGAAATTTGTATTGATAGGGTCATTCACAAACACAAATTTCATTTGTTCTACACCCTATCACCTAATCAATTATTAAAATGGAATAGTAAACAACT
Source organism: Rhododendron griersonianum (assembly GCA_018127125.1). Lineage (NCBI taxonomy): Eukaryota > Viridiplantae > Streptophyta > Magnoliopsida > Ericales > Ericaceae > Rhododendron > Rhododendron griersonianum. The sequence goes on along the minus strand of CM030797.1, from coordinate 32,033,223 downwards.
CACAAGGTTCATGTATTTTTCCAATTTACTTGGTAGCATATATACTGTAGTTTCCAAACTATATGTATTTCTTAACTTGGACACCATAAACCCTTGAATTTTAGTGAATGCAATCTTTAAAAGAATATACCCCAAATCATGTTTTTCACATATTAGAATCATTGACACTTGATTCTTACCATGCAACCTATAGCAATAGTGTGGCTAGTTGTGAGAGAGAGAGAGAGATGTGACACAAAGGTGCAGATCAGATGCTCAGTGAAATGCATTCCAGAGGAAAAATGATTCGGTGGTGTTGCCTCATGGATTGGGATCATACATTTTCAAGTATCAACCAATCCAAAAATTCTAGTACTATAGTAACAGTAAGTCCTTTCTCCATGGGGTCAGCCGACCCCACTCCTCCACATGTGCGACCTCTGCGCTTGAACCGCCTAAAACTAATAAACTATAGTGCCGATTTGAACCCCCAAAACTATAGTGCAGCCGCCTCTGGACCCATGTGATATGCAATACAAACATCCGGTTGCGTAATCAATAAAGAAAATGATATCAACTAAATTATAACTTGAAAAAGTGCAGGATTAAATCGCACTATTCTCAAGCTATATTAACGTGGTCGCGTACAATTTCGGGTGGAAAAAAAGGGGACTGTTGAAAGCTGGGGGAATTTCTGGAGGCTAACTAAATAAACTAAAACTTGTGTGTATAATTTGGATTTTTGTTGGGTAGGAGGTGAAAGTAGAATCTCGGATTTGTGGAGAGGAAAACAGAGAGATGGAGAGAGAGGACGAACTCTTGATGAGAGTCTTTCTGAAGCTGCCTTCTGTTTTTTTTTTTTTTTCCCTTCATGTCCTTGATGCAAACCATGCTTTGCCTTATATAGGAAAAGTAGTAATTATGCGCACACATGTGTATGCGCGGCCAAGGGAACAAAATTAATGCCAGAGCTACCCATTGCCAGCGACATTCACAGCCATGACCGACACCCAAGTAATTGCTCACTGCTCCCGGAGTATCACGTGGCATTGTACATGATACTACCAACTATTTCCATGGAGACAAATTATGCAGTAGGGGCATTATCATTCATTTATGTTAGATTGCCACAAATTGTGGCGATCTTTTATTTGGATAGAATACCACGTGTACTTCGGGAGTACTGAAAATTTGGTCCCGACCCCACTGTTTTGAAATTGGATTAGATTTAACTGAAGCCCACTGTTGAGTCAGGGTCTTGAGAGAAATCTCTATTGACTCAGAAAAAGAGTTGGACCTTAATATACAATTGGATGGCTCACCACTTACAAGGCTTAGCCTTTTAAGTGGATATGGGTCATTCATTGTATATTGGGTGGACTCTTTGCCGTTTCTCGCATACAAATGGGGCCTTGAGCTCGCTGTTGCGGGTCGATGCTTCGGACGAACTCCCTACAAAGTGTATCAGAGCCGATGGCTGATGATCTATGGGAAGACTCTCAGCGCACCATTGAATGGGTTTGCACAGAAAACACTCGTGGAGCGGTATAAAATCCAAAGGTGACTCCCGATGAAGCAAGGTGGCTCGATGTTGGAGTGCTGTATTGGATGGCTCATTGTCGATGGAGTTTGACTCGTCGGAGAGCACGGTGCTATCGAATTAATGAGCACATTGGCTCTCAATGGAGTTCTCGTGGGGGAGCATAGTGCCGGTGACTAGGCACGTTGGCTTCCAATTGAGATGACTCTGAATCGATTGAGTGGGTGCAGAATAAGCCCAGTTCGGGAGATAGGGTTGAGAGTAGTAGATCAGAATCAAGGGGGAGCTTGGATGCAAAGAGAGGTTAAGGCCCAATGTTCGGTTCACACATGAGGGGGAGATTTGTTAGAACATGTGTGAACGTTGAGTCCCACATCGGATAAACAGAAAAAGAGTTGGACTCTTTGCCGTTTCTCCCATACAAATTGGGCCTTGAGCACGCAGTGGCGGGTCGATGCATCGGACGAACTCCCAACAACTCATGGTCTAATATGGTCCCTCACATGCATGAATAAGCATTATCTACACAATCAAATGTATAATTTCTTGCTTTGTCTTTTAGTCCTCCACATGTGGCCAGACACATTTAGAAAAATATGAGGTCCACCCTTGGTCAAGTACTGTTGCATAGCCTCTCATGTTAGATTCCGGTGTTCAGCGATGCTTTCGATTAATTTTAAGCAAAAGCTATGTAACATGCAGAAATGAGTTTGCTAATCAAACACCAAAAAAGTGTCATTTATTTTTGTCTTTCTTGTTTTTTCTATGATTTTCACTATAATGAACTGGACCCTAAAAGAATGACCACATAGTCAAATTAATATCATCAAAGCAAAATCTGCACAATTGAACGGGATAAAAACTCATTTGTCAGTAATCTGATGTCGCAGCCCATCATCATCCACCCGAACACAATAGTAGAGCAATGCCAGAAAGATTAGGAAATCTGTTAACATGAGGCCCACCACATCAAAAACAAATGTAGGAGCAAATAATCCCCACACCTGCAGCAAAATTCAACAGTAGGATGTGATGAGATATGCTACATAAATACAGACCAATACAAATATTAAACGAAATTGTGGTTGAAGTAAGAATACCATGAGGTGACGTCTTTGAATTGCAACACATAACATCGTGAATGTGGCTGTGGTGGCTGTTATGAGTCCATACATCAGATACACCTGAAACATAAATATGAATAAATAGTTGTCCAAAAAAAAAAAAGATGAATAAACAACTTACAAGTTCAATCACAGCAGCATGTCCAACATTAAGGGAAGCATATGACTCCATATGAAGAAAAAAATGATCTTACACGTAAACTTACCTGACATAATTGCATGAGAAAGAATCTTTTTTGCTGCTCACCCTGACCAGATGGAACTTGTTGTATAGCAAGAAATGGAAGTCCAAATATTGGTAGAATGTGAGAAAAACCAAATGTATCAATACTAAGAAGAATAGCTTGGGGAACAAGGATGAATTCTTCAAACCTGAAAACGAAGATAGAGGGACTCAGTTGAGATCAAGGTGAACTGCTGGACATTTACTCTAACCTATGAGAAGTAACAACCAGGGAATTATTATTATTATTATTATTTAAATTTTTTGGTAATGAAGAGTGCCCCGATGAACCGGACTAATCTCTCCGGCACTTTCCACGCATTTGCGTGAGGTGAGGTGGCCCCAAGGACAAATCGCTGCCGAGGAGAATCAACCCTGCGTCTTTGGGGTGGTAAGCCCCACCGTGGCAAGTCGTTTATCCACTGCGACAACCCCCTTGAGGTTACCAGGAATTATTTTAGTTTGTACTGACCAGATGATCTTTTCACCGTCCCTTCTTTGCTTGATTGGTTTCCGGAACTATTTCTCATCTAAGCAGGATAGTTAAACCTCTTCACCCCTAGGCCCTATGAAGTTGATTGGCTCAGTAGTAAGCTTAGGGGCAAAGCATTCCACAACATTCTCAGAAAGCTTGCATGGACACTACGGGTTACGGAGTACTATCTTTGACAATAGAGAATCAATAGGATTCGAAGGCAGTCAGATGCCCCCTAGCTTGCTGTTGGAGCAAATAGTGTATGATGTTTAGGACCATGGCACCTTTTCTTCCATTAAGGTCACTGATCTTGATGTTCTTCTGGGCAACCATAGTTTATTCATTTATCCATTTTTGCACCAGTAATCCTCAGGATTTCCCCTTTTTTCTTGCTTTTTGTATCAAAGGGTATGCCCTCTCTCCCTCTCTGTTACTAGTACCTCATTGTTTGTTCTACAATACTATTCATAAATACAAAAAAAATGAAAGTGGAACCAAGTACCAAGTTTTTCAAAAGAATAAGGCTATGGGAGGGCTGAGGTATTAGTCATTGTCATGCCCGACAGCTATATTTAACAGAATATCCAAACCAAAAGAAAATATTTCCAAGAAAAGCAAAGCGTACGTATATGATGTATATACCCAAAGGAAACAGCACACTAACCCAATAAATGCAGCAGCATAATGGAGGCCATCAAAAGCACACCTGAACAAAATGTTGCGATGGGTTAAAGAAATACAGCGTGCAAAAGAAATGAGCTACTTCCAGGGTAAGACACCAAATAATTCATCAATCAACTTGTAATAGTAGGAGTACAAAAGAAAACAATATTGCAGTACTACCGGAAATCAGATCTAAAATGAATGACACAACCCCTTGGCCTACTCTTTAAAGCACCGATAAGACTAGCAATGGCTCATTAAGCAGATAAGTAAAAGTTAAGAGTCTTAAGACTGAACTTCTTACCAGTGACCACAGCAGAAAAAAAGGCACACAGCTAGAAGGCTCCATTGTGTAACAGGGAAAGAATACAAGGACAAAGTTTGGAGATGGCCATTTTCGGAGTCCTGTTCCAAACATTCCAATCTCATTATGCACCAACCTAGCAAAGAAGTTCTTGTAAGTACCAAATCAGGAGCTCAAAACTACAGTGCTTAAATATTTTAAAAACCAGCATATCTTTATCTTGTGAAAGAAGTCTACAGTGAGAATAGCGACATTCAAATGACTATAAACCATGTTATAGTTGCTGACGGAAATTTAATGCAAACAGCTATAAAGACAAGAGAGTGGCCTAAACAGTCATAAAAACAGAACCTGTCGCTCAAGTATAATATGACAAAGACATAAGGTGTGATGAAGAGAAAGCACCTCCAGCCATGGATGCTAAAGCTACCACGGGTCCTTGTCTTCCAGATAGAATGATAATTGTTGAACTCCACGCAGATAACACGGCTACTATTTTAACGGCCACAGTCTCTTTCCAACTAGACGTTTTTTCTTCACTGAGAAATTGAAGAAGTGCCAGGGATGATAGTTGTCCAAAACCAATCATATAGATTACTTTAGGAATGTAATGTCTCTGCATGTCTATGCGCATAGGAGGCAGATTGAGTAATTTACTTTCCGAGGTCCAATATGCTGCAATGAGAAGGTAGCTAAAGATCGTTCCTCTTATAACATTTTTTAAAAATCTCCTGCATGAGCTGCGAGAAATGCTCTCATGCAGCATGTAGGCCAACATGATCAGAGCTAGCACTGGCAGGAGTTCAGCTATATGCCTCCAGAAAGGATAGCTCTCAGAAACAGCAAGCATCCATGAAGGACACAAATCTGCTAATCCTGAACTGACAGCCTGCTTTGATGGCCCAAGTTCAATACAAAATCTGAGGACAGAGACTAGGAGAACAAACACAAAAGCCTGCAAGTACAATTTCCAACGTTCAGCCCACAATAAAAATCCCAAGTGTCAAATCATATCTGGATGTCATTGAAGAAATAAGATTATTTGCAAGCAAAAATAGATCGATAGTAAATGTTGATTGAGAGAAAAGTGTTTAGGGTGTTAATTAACCCTAACACAAGAGAGCTTTATTTATATTATGTGAGAGCTAATTACATAACGTAACCAACCAATGTGGGACTAAGTCTAAACTCTTATTCTAACACTCCCTCTCAAGCTGGAGAATATATATCACAAAATCCCAGCTTGTTACATAATAACTCTTGTAGTGAAACTAGAAGAGAGAAATTCTATTATTCAGAGTATTATGTTACAAGAGGCCAGTACATCATTATATAGGAAAAACATAGAAATCCTAAGTAAACCCTATTACATGAAAGGACAATACTACCTTTGCAACTAAACATTAATAACATCAGAACACTATTATTCTAACACTCCCCGGCCTCAAACACATGATGCGAACACGGAGAGCATCGTGAGTTTGCCAAGATGAAAATGAGATGTTCCGACTGATATCTTCGACTGAAACAATCCAAAAAGCAAAGCCAAATTCATGTGGTAATGCAACTTCGATCCAATCCAAAATGAAGATCACTAATACTTTGGTATCGGAACAAATGCAGTGGAACAACGAACGAAATTGCTAATGGAGAAATATGAGACAAGTTCCAATACTCCCCCTCACATGCGAACCCCAAATCGCACGAGGAGAGATAAACAAAGGATCCAACACGGATCACATCAACGGATCCAACAAGGATCACAACAAGACAAGGTGTCAATAGCACAACAAATGGGGATTTAACTACCAAACAACGAGACAAACACTCGCCCATAATTTCAACAAAAGCCGAGAAATATTCACAAGGGACCAACTGTCACACTGCTACAAAAACAGGGACCAAACTGTGACACTACTACAAAAGCAGGGACCAAAACAAATACTACAAAGTTCAGAGACCAAACTATAACGAAACAACCATGAGGGACTGAAGTGTAAAACCCTATAGACTGGATAAACGCGAGATCTGGCTAAAAAGCAACAAGACTTTTACGAACCCTAATTAATAAAAAGTTTTTAACAAACCCTAGACAAAAAATGAAAGTGAAAAACGAAATTCTGAAAGGAAAAAAAATGAAAAAAACTGTAACAGATTGGAGGAACTAAAATCAGATCAAGGAGAAGAGGGAAGAACAAGAGGGTCGCCGAAGCTTGAGGCGTACGACTACTATGTAGATTCTGTGGTTTGTTGCAGAATAGATGAGTGTCTGGCGGACGGCAGTGAGGCATAAGGTGAGGCATAAGCCGCCCACTGGAAAGCGAATATCCCACAGGTCTAGATCTTATGCTCTGATACCATGTAGTGAAACTAGAAGAGAGAGATTCTATTATTCAGAGTATTATGTTACAAGAGACCAGTACATCATTATATAGGGAAAACATAAAAACCCTAAGTAAACCCTATTACATGAAAGGACAATACTACCCTTGCAACTAAACATTAATAACATCAGAACACTATTATTCTAACAACTCTAAATGTGGTTTAAATAACGGTTTGGTGAAGATATCTGCCAACTGAGCTCCTGTAGACACGAAAGGGGTAGCCAACACGCCACTATCTATCTTCTCCCGAACAATATGACAATCTACTTCAATATGTTTGGTTCTCTCATGAAATACCGAATTCGAAGCGATATGTATTGCTACTTGATTATCACAACACATAGGAATAGGTAATTGTATGCCAAACCCCAACTCCTCGAGCAAAGCTTTCAACCATACAACCTCACATGTAGTATGAGCCATGGCACGATATTCTGCTTCAGCACTGGACCGAGCAACAACAGTTTGTTTCTTGCTCTTCCAGGTAACTAGATTGCCACCAACAAAGGCACAGTATCTAGTTGTTGACCGTCTATCAGATGGCGATCCTGCCCAATTAGCATAGGTAAAAGCCTCAACACGCAAATGACTATTTGAACGATAGAATAGACCACGTCCAGGATTAGCCTTGAGATACTTCACAATACGAAGACAAGCTTCCCAATGGGGAAGACGAGGGGCTAACATGAACTGACTTATCATACTGACAGCAAATGAGATATCAGGCCGTGTATTGGTGAGATAATTCAATTTGCCTACCAAGCGACGATAACGGTCTGGATGAGGAAATATCTCCCCCTGATCAACACACAATTTGACGTTTGGATCCATAGGAGTTCCACAGGCTTTGCTCCCAATAAACTAGTCTCCTCTAGAATATTCAGCGTATACTTTCTTTGGGATAGACTAATCCCCTCCTTGGATCTTGCTACCTCAATACCCAAGAAATATCGCAGCTTACCCAAATCTTTGGTGTGAAACTAACGTTGTAGAAAGTGTTTTAGCTCATCAATACCTTTCTGATCATCCCTAGTAATAATGATATCATCCACATACACAATCAACACTACTTTCCCCCGATCGGACTGAATAGAGAAGACAGAATGATCAGAATAAGAGCGACGCATACCAAACTACAACACAGCATAGAGAGCTTTGCGAAGGCGACACACCTGAGAACGCTCTCCCTGAGCAAGAAACCCAGGAGATTGCTCCATATATACCTCCTCAAGCAAATCACCATGTAGAAACGCATTCTTGATATCCAACTGGAACAAGGGCCAACCAAGATTGGCGGCCATAGAGATAAGAACCCGAGCAGAGGTAATTTTGACCACCGGAGAGAAAGTCTCCGCATAATCAACATGGACTCGTAAACAGCGTATATCATGACTAGGTTGATCGTTGAATAAAATGGTGGGTGAATCGTGAGCGAAAAGCGATAACTTGACACGTGATGCCATATAGTACAAGGAATGGGTTTAGATAATGAGTTGGAATCGGCATACGAGGTCTTGATACCCGGAACTTAAAATAGATGTACGGGGTCCTGAGCACCCGGAATGTTAAGTGGATGTACGGGGTCACGAGCACCCGGAAATGTATTGTGGGTATATGGGGCCCTAAGACCCGAAAAATTTCTCAAGCTCACTATTCAGTATGTTAATGGAGGAAGAACTACTTGAGTTCATATTGGATGTCAATGGGAGATGTACGGGATCCTTAAGACCCGGAACGTAAGACACTTAACTTAGAAGTGTGCGAAATGAAATCGAGAATACTTGACATAATGAAAACGGAGAACTTAAGGATTATAAAGCAACGTGAATATGAACGGAGTTGGTTATCAAGTCTTATCCTCTTGCTCTTGTTCATGTGGAAAACATTCTTGTAGTCAATATTCATCTCGGTGCATTATCTATCTCATATGCATATAGTTTGAGCAAAGATTTCTCTACTGGGCTAGTGTAGCTCAACCTATTATTATTTTCAGGTACATCTCAAGGGCATTGATATGGAGTGCTTGGCGTGCATATGACTTCACTCTTTTGAAAGCTGATATTGAAGAAGTTACCTTAGCATCTCGTATAACTTTACTTTTGGAAAGTGTAATTGTGTAGAGACTCGTGTTTATTTTATCCATAGTTGATATTTATTAAATGCATAATTTTCGGAAAAGGATAATGGAATAACTGTATTTATGTGATTTGGGGTTAAAACGAAGGAATTGATTGTGGAAGGAGGTAATGTGTGATTTGTGGATTTAAGAGTATAAATAGGGGAGATGAGGGAGCATGGGATCATTTTCCCCTCACCCTCACTCACGTCTCTCTCTCCCGGTCTCTCTCTCCAACGCCTCTCTCACTCTCTCTTGCTCTCTCACCAAAATCACTCAAAAACCCACCAATATAACCTTCAATCCTTCGACCTCTACGCGTATTGCGGCCCGTATCCCGTTCATTGGAGCTCGAGGAGGTCGTATCCCGTTCGAATCGAAGTTTTCGGAGAGCTAGGGCTCGTAACTTTGTGGGTTTCGTTCTTCGGCTTTGAGGTAGGGATTCTACCTCTCAATACATGTAGTTGAAGTGTTTTCCTTGCTTGAAATTGTATCCATGGTTGTTGTTGTTGTTGTTGTGGTTGTTGTTGAAGTTCTGAAAATCTGCAGAAAAACTGCTCGTAAGCCTCCCGTATGGATACGGCCAAAAATCTGTATCCATACGGAACAAGCTGGAAAATTCGTAACCGACCCGTATCCATACGGCTTTTTTTCTCGTATCCATACAGTGAGCTTATCTCCAGAATTCACTGTTTTGCTCCAAAACCCATTGATTTGACCCCCGATCACTTTCAACTCGTTCCAAGTACTTCTAAAACCCTCCTAATCATTGTTGAACACCCTTGTTGGGCTCTTGTGCGTTCTTGGCACTTCCTTACTTTCGTTCGATATAATTTGTCCTAATTATCATATGAACTTGAAATGGAACGAAACGTTATGAAATTTGAGACACACAAAACTTTGTTGACACAACGCGTGAACACTCAAGGCCCATCGACGGGTGGGTGCTTGGCAGGGGATATCAGGGTCCCATAAATAGCCTGGCAGGAGCTAATGCTCATATTGATTATTCAAGGCCCAACCTTCGAGGTGGGTGCTTGGCAGGGGATATCAGGGTCCCATAAATAGCCTGGCAGGAGCTAATGCTCATATTGATTATTCAAGGCCCAACCTTCGAGGTGGGTGCTTGGCAGGGGATATCGGGGTTCCATGAATAGCCCGGCAGGAGCTTCGGCTCATGACACATAACGCGAGATGGTTTTGACACGCGAGATATGAGAACGGTTAATAGTTAAGATGTATTCTGAATCTCTTGGCTTGTTTGTCGGATTGTTGAACCATTTCGATTGTTAGTTGCTTGGGCTATCCTTTGCATACGTCGTATTATCACTTTCGCATTTCTCTTGCATATATTGTCTGCGTAGCATTCCTACTGGGCTAGTGTAGCTCAAGCCTTATTTCTTTTCAGGTAATAACTCTGGACAGTAGCGAGCATGACTGGAGTGCTTGGAAATCGGACACGTCTTTGAAAGCTAACATTGTAGAGTTACTTAGGCATCTTTGTAAATTCCTTTTGAAGATGTATTTGTAACTTAAGTGATGGTTCAATTGACTATGGGATATTTTGTAAACTCTAAACTCTTGACCTTTGATGTCTATTCTTATTTGGGGCCGTTGTGCCAAAGATGTAATATTTTTGAACTCTTGGGCTTGGAGTATGGTTATGGGTAATTAATGATATTTTGGTAACGTGCGGATTATTGTGAGGTAATTGCTTAAGAAACTCTTTATATTTTATGTTGAAAATGGTGGTCGTGACAACTTGGTATCAGAGCACTAGGTTTAGAACACCTAGAGACCGTGGGGAGGCATTTCGCCTCATGGGTTCAAAATGTCGCGCCCTCTAACATAAATTGTGCATGCTTGCGTGACTAACATTTATGTGACTACATGGCATTGTGTTTTTGTTATCATAGAGTGGTGTAGAGTTAGTTACCCGTGTTGAGAAGTTGGAGGCTCAGACCTCATTGTAGTGATTGTGGTTGCGATTGTTGTTATTGATATCATTACAGTTGGTGGTCTTGGTCTGTACCATTTGTGGTAAGATGTCTTTTATATGAGATGTTAGATGGGCATGAGTGGTGACAATATTGATGTGTGAGAAAGGATATTTGTTAGCATGTGATAAAAGGGATAGAATGTTGATTTGACTTACGGGATGAGTGTTAGATGTATTTTTAATTGAAATTGCTCGGATTATGTGCTAAGTTAAACCTGTATGAGATGAGCTGTATAGGGTATAAGTATAAGGTGAGTAATATATGCGATGGGAATTGAGTTAGTGCGTGTATTGAATGTGTTTGGAAATGGTAAAGACTTGTTGTGATGAAATTATAGTTGATTGTTGTAGTGGTTGTTATTGAGACAGTTATTGTGAGCATAGGTAGGGCAAGTCGAACCTACATAAGGAGATATGTGTATCTAAGGTTAATATAGGAAAATGAGGGTTATAGGTAGGGTGTTAGAATACAGTTTGTGTCTTCTGGACACCTAGGCGACTACCGATGAGATCCAATTGGAAGAGGCGCTTGATCACCGCATCTTCTGGATGGAAGTCTCGGAAAGTCAACTGGACATTAGGGTTATACATAGGGGCTAGATATCTAGGCTTGGGGTAGATGACTGTCTATAAGAATTTTGTAGAAAATGGAAGCGCTATGGTATTGTTGTTGTCATTGCTGAAATAATTGTCATGGTGATGTCATTATAACAAGATGGTAGGATAACAGTTGTAGTGTTGCTTAGTGAGTTATGTGATTGAAGGAGAACTATATTGATGTATTTGAAGTCGAGTGGTTGACGTGAGTTATGTGGTGGGGAACGTGTTTGAAGTTTGTAAGGATTTATGAATGTGAACTATCGTGGTTGGAAACGAAGTGAAGAGTAGTTGGTGTGTCCTGATTTGAAATGGCGGGAAGCTTGGAGTGATAAATGTGAGAGGGAAACTAACGTTGTGAGTTGAACGATTAGAGCGTAAAGAAACTGTATGATGTGTGTTCGAAAATGTAGACTAGACTGATGACAGTAGGGGATAGATTGGGGTATGTCGTTGGGATGATAGGTTTGTTTGAGAGAGATTAAGGGATAATGGTGATAGTGATAGTAGTGATGGTGATGGGAATGGTGTGGTTGTTATGATTGAGGTTGAGTGTAATTATGGTGGTGTCTTTGAGAAATATGAATGTCAATATGATTGCTTGGTGGAGAGAAAGAAATTTGTGAGCCGTGAAGTTTGTAGTGGGCGGGATCGTTAGAAGTTATTTGTGTGAGTGGATTCACCTCTTGAGTGATGGGGCGGTAGAAGCCTTAGACGTAACTAGGAGTATAGACATGTTGTCATTTGAAAACCCTAAGTCTTGTGGGCATTTAGGGAGGAGTCAGTCAATTCGTTTGTGTTGGTGTCGAATTTTAGTATAGAAACAATCAATAGTATTGTATTTTAGTTGGTGCAGCTATTGGACACATTGTGTAGGTGCTAGGATGATGAGATGCTGTTAAGTTGTAATGTTGTTGAAATAGAGGAATGATTCGTATTGATTATACGTGCATTTGTGATGTAATGTTTCAATTGTGAATATGAGAAATACGTGATTTGATTTGACTAAATGAACGAGAATGCTCGGGATTGGTAAAGTGAATAGACATCGCGTGAGGTATTACAAGATTAGAAAGAACGAGACTGATATGATTGTGGTTACTGTTGGGTTTGCTAGAGCCATGAGATATGAAGTACTGGGTACCGAACGAGTTAGTTAATATGTGGGTGAATCGGATGTTGTCTGAGCCATTAATTGGTATGGATGGTTTGTTGATATATATTTCGTACGAAATCTATTGTTGTTTAGTGTTAACATATGTGTTTGACTTGATGTGCAATCTCGATGTGTGTAATTTGCTCATAGTTACGGTGCAGGGTAGACATTGATGTGTGCGTAGATTTTGCTACGGGAGAGACTATCTTTAGTTAGAATCTGGAACGTGTCCTTACTAAACTTTATTTGTATGATACGATTAGAAGGTTAGACACGGAAGGTATCTGCAATATGTCAATCCTTAGCTAATGGCTGGTGATAAGAAAAATAGTGAATTTGAGAGTTTGCCTGAACGGTATTGATATTGCGTTGTATTAAGTTACGTAGAGGGGACGCATTTTCATAGAAGTGAGTTTGGGTTAGAAACTAGTAATGATTCAGAGTGGAAAAAGGTGGAGTAGTGTTCGACCCTTAGTTGTGTTTGAATGTTAGATGGATGAAAAGGCATTAGAGGTTTATGTAGAGTTGATATAAGAGTTATGTGGGTAATAGGGATATGAAATGGAGGTAATGGCTGGCAGTTTTGAGATATAAGTGTTTCGAGATATCAATGGAGGTTAATTGTGTCCTTATGAGAGGGGAGTGAGTGCCACAAGGCAAGGAGCCATTTGGGAAGTGTCACGGGAGTGGTGTTGCTGTCGATTAATAGCAGTATTAATAGAGATGAATTAGTTGTGAGATGTGTTTATACTTGAAGTCAAGTGAGGGGTTTGAATGATGAGTGAGTGGGTATAGTTGAGCAACGGGTGATGAGTCATTATATGGTTTAAGGATTCTAGGCTTTTAGCTTTTGTTCTAGTAGATGTTATTTGAGGTTCTTGGGGTTGGTGAGTAAAGAATTGATTCGTGGGTTGATGTAAATTGGGAAAGATGAAGCTTAGAGTTTAGAATTTGAGTTTTATAAGCAGTCCAAAATGTCCTTCTAGGAAGTTCAAGGGGTATATGGTAAAATGAAACAAAAAGAAGAAGAAGAAGAAGAGAACGTGGAGGTACTATTAGTTGGATTTCGTTACGGGTTTACCGAGGTCGCAAAGGAAGCATGATGCTGTTTGGGTAATCGTGGATCGTTTGACCAAAATCGCTCATTTTTTTGCCTATTCGTGTTACCGATTCCGTAGAAACCTTGAGTCGTTTGTATACTCGGGAGATCATCCGTCTTCATGGGATTCCCATATCCATCGTATCCGATCGTGATCCGAGGTTTACCGTACGTTTTTGGCAGAGTTTGCAAGCTGCTTTAGGCACCAATCTCTTGTTTAGCACCGCCTATCATCCTCAAACCGATGGACAATCCGAGAGAACGATTCAGATTCTAGAAGATATGCTTCGGGCTTGCGTGATGGATTTTCGGGGTAGTTGGGAGGATCACTTGTCGTTAGTCGAATTCACGTATAACAACAGCTATCAATCTAGTATCGAAATGGCACCGTATGATGCTTTGTATGGAAGACCGTGTCGATCGCCGGTATGTTGGACCGAATTGGGAGAAGCTACACTAGTGGGGCCGGATATGATCACGGAGACCTCCGAGAGTATGAGAGCTATTCGACAACGCCTTAAAGAAGCTCAAGATAGAACGACCGAACAAGTCAAGGTGATTCGCCAAAGATTATTGACCGCGCAAAGTAGGCAAAAGAGTTATGCCGATCGTCGTCGCCGCCCGTTGTCCTTTGAAGAAGGGGATCACGTATTCCTTAAGGTATCGCCTCGTAGGGGATTATCACGTTTTGGGAAGAAAGGGAAACTATCGCCGCGTTATATCGGGCCGTTTGACATTATCGAGAAAATTGGGGAGGTTGCGTATCGCTTGGCTTTGCCACCGAAGCTAATGGGTGTCCATGACGTGTTTCACGTGTCTATGTTGAGAAAGTATGAACCGGATCCGTCGCATGTATTAGAGTGGTCCGAACTTGGGTTAGAGGCCGACGCGTCTTATGGGGAAGAACCGACACGTATCCTAGATTCGCGTGACCGAGTTTTGAGGGGTAAGACGATACCACTGGTGCGAGTCTTGTGGAGAAGTCAGAGTAGCGAGGAATCGACATGGGAAAGAGAGGACGAAATTAGGGAGAAATACCCGCACTTATTTCTGGAATGAGCCAATGTGAGTATTTACACTTTGAGCCTTTCGATAATTGACTTGTTGCATGATGATGAAATTGTGAATGTTGTATGCATGCATGATGCATTAGTGGTTAGCTTTGGCATGAAAATTTCGAGACGAAATTTCTTTAAGGAGGGTAGAATGTAGAGACTCGTGTTTATTTTATCCATAGTTGATATTTATTAAATGCATAATTTTCGGAAAAGGATAATGGAATAACCGTATTTATGTGATTTGGGGTTAAAACGAAGGAATTGATTGTGGAAGGAGGTAATGTGTGATTTGTGGATTTAAGAGTATAAATAGGGGAGATGAGGGAGCATGGGATCATTTTCCCTCACCCTCACTCACGTCTCTCTCTCCCGGTCTCTCTCTCCAACGCCTCTCTCACTCTCTCTTGCTCTCTCACCAAAATCACTCAAAAACCCACCAATATAACCTTCAATCCTTCGACCTCTACGCGTATTGCGGCCCGTATCCCGTTCATTGGAGCTCGAGGAGGTCGTATCCCGTTCGAATCGAAGTTTTCGGAGAGCTAGGGCTCGTAACTTTGTGGGTTTCGTTCTTCGGCTTTGAGGTAGGGATTCTACCTCTCAATACATGTAGTTGAAGTGTTTTCCTTGCTTGAAATTGTATCCATGGTTGTTGTTGTTGTTGTTGTGGTTGTTGTTGAAGTTCTGAAAATCTGAAAAACCGCTCGTAAGCCTCCCGTATGGATACGGCCAAAAATCTGTATCCATACGGAACAAGCTGGAAAATTCGTAACCGACCCGTATCCATACGGCTTTTTTTCTCGTATCCATACAGTGAGCTTATCTCCAGAATTCACTGTTTTGCTCCAAAATCCATTGATTTGACCCCCGATCACTTTCAACTCGTTCCAAGTACTTCTAAAACCCTCCTAATCATTGTTGAACACCCTTGTTGGGCTCTTGTGCGTTCTTGGCACTTCCTTACTTTCGTTCGATATAATTTGTCCTAATTATCATATGAACTTGAAATGGGACGAAACGTTATGAAATTTGAGACACACAAAACTTTGTTGACACAACGCGTGAACACTCAAGGCCCATCGACGGGTGGGTGCTTGGCAGGGGATATCAGGGTCCCATAAATAGCCTGGCAGGAGCTAATGCTCATATTGATTATTCAAGGCCCAACCTTCGAGGTGGGTGCTTGGCAGGGGATATCAGGGTCCCATAAATAGCCTGGCAGGAGCTAATGCTCATATTGATTATTCAAGGCCCAACCTTCGAGGTGGGTGCTTGGCAGGGGATATCGGGGTTCCATGAATAGCCCGGCAGGAGCTTCGGCTCATGACACATAACGCGAGATGGTTTTGACACGCGAGATATGAGAACGGTTAATAGTTAAGATGTATTCTGAATCTCTTGGCTTGTTTGTCGGATTGTTGAACCATTTCGATTGTTAGTTGCTTGGGCTATCCTTTGCATACGTCGTATTATCACTTTCGCATTTCTCTTGCATATATTGTCTGCGTAGCATTCCTACTGGGCTAGTGTAGCTCAAGCCTTATTTCTTTTCAGGTAATAACTCTGGACATTAGCGACCATGATTGGAGTGCTTGGGTATCGGACACAACGTTTTGAAAGCTAACATTGTAGAGTTACTTAGGCATCTTTGTAAATTCCTTTTGAAGATGTATTTGTAACTTAAGTGATGGTTCAATTGACTATGGGATATTTTGTAAACTCTAAACTCTTGACCTTTGATGTCTATTCTTATTTGGGGCCGTTGTGCCAAAGATGTAATATTTTTGAACTCTTGGGCTTGGAGTATGGTTATGGGTAATTAATGATATTTTGGTAACGTGCGGATTATTGTGAGGTAATTGCTTAAGAAACTCTTTATATTTTATGTTGAAAATGGTGGTCGTGACAAATTGCAACTTTACATTTGTATTTATGAAATTTCTAAACTTATCATCTTTTGTTTAACTATGGAATTTGGGGCCGGTGTGCCATTGTTGTAAACTTTGAGTATGTTTGTATTATTGGATGGATTATGAAAAAGCTTTTGTGGTATTATGACGTATCTTGACAATGATTTTTTTTTTGAAAGACTATTATTATTATGTTGAAAATCGAGGGCGTGACAGTAAATCTCTCTGAAAATTTATTTTCCATATATATGTATCCTAAATCAATTTTCTTTGAAAAGGCCCAAAATTTGCTTTCCATTTATGTGTCATTAGAAGTCTTTGGTTTGAAGGAAAAATTGAAGTATAAAAGGGGTTGACACCATAGGGATTTGGAACCTCAGAGTAGAGTTTTAGTATTTGCTTATATAACAAAGAGAGAAAGGGTTGCACGACTGATTTTCTATTTTCGGTGGAGGCGAGAGTTTTTCTTATAAAAAGGGAAGAAAGGGCTACACGGGTTTTGTTTTTTTTTGGGGAAAACTGAGATTAAAAGTTTGGTAGCCCACGTTCCTTTTCGGACGAGAAGTGTTTATTTCTTTTCGCAGCAATCCTAATTTTTGCCACTTTTTTCGTCTTTATTCAAAAAATATTGGATTTCGATCAAATTTTTTTACTTTTTAGATTCCTCTTGTCATGAGGATGCAATAATCCTCAAAAAAATGATGATAAGCCAAGTGGTACAAAAAAAAGCCACTTTGAACCAACGGGCTACTTAGACGGTTTTAGACAGTTTGCAAGTTTGAACCAATAGTCATGATTAAATTTTTTTGAACCAACGGGCAACTTTGAACCAATGCTTAATTTTTTAAAACTTTTTAGACAGTTTACATATTAACAAATACAGTTAAAAAATTAAGTGTTCTAAATTTCAATCTGTTTGAACCGGTTGAAAGATTTTATATTTCTGATCATTTTATCCTAAATAGTCATAATTAAATTTTGACTCTAGGGCTCTCGTTGATTAACCCTAAGAGATATTTGATTCTACGATTTTCTTAGGATTAATCAACGAGAGCCCTAGAGTCAAAATTTAATTATGACCATTTAGGATAAAATGATCAGAAAACTAAAATCTTTCTACCGGTTCAAACAGAATGAAATTTGGAACACTTAATTTTTCAACCTCTTTAGACAGTTTAAACTACCAAAAAATATAATTTTTCCGTTTTACATTATTTCACCATCAATATTAGGCTCGTTTGATAGGTTTCGTTGAGTAGATTTCAAAAATATAAAATTTATTTAAAAAAATTCGTGAAAAAAAATTATTAGCATTTAAAATTTTATAACAAAAAAATAAAATGAGAGAGAGAGAGAGCATGTGGAGGTGGGGGTAAAAGGGGGAAATGTAGAGGCCCGTGTCAGGGGGGCTTGGCACGGGGGGCGATTAACAGCCCTCATTTGTAGTCGACGATGGGTAGGGGTTTTTTCTTTTTGTTTTTATACTGGTTTGTTGTCGGTTGGGAAGGGTATTTACAATAATGACCCTATATATATTTATATACGAGTATATTTTTGAAATGTTTTATGTTTTATTTAATTGTTTTTTTATAGGTTTGGGTTTTATTTTTTTGTTTTTTCCTTTTGATTTCCGTATTGAGATGAATATTGAATGCGAGTCTGGTAAAAAAAAATTTGAGAAAAAGAAGATTTTGTAAAGGAAACAAAAATAAAGAAAAAGGTAATCATTTTGTTGTAAAAAAATGGATATGAAATTATCATTTTATTTGGGATGGAATGAATATTTGTTTTTAGTTTTGTTCATTTGGTATATTACTGTATTACATTTTTTTATTAGCCAGTTCATTTGTTTTTGGTTTTGGTTTTCGTATTGTTGATTTTGGTGTAAAATGACTATTTTGGTTTGGTGTGTCATTTTTTTGTTCTTTTTTTTTTTTGGATGGACAAATTATAAATGGTACTGTGGTATTGAATTTAATAAATGCCTGATTGATGTGTGGTTAATAATATATATTTTGTGCAATGTTTTTTGCTACTTTTGTTTCAGAATATTTGTTTGGTCTTAAAATGAGGTTTAAAGAAGATGTTTCTTTTTAAAGGAAAAATTCAATCTTTTTTCATATATTAAAAGAACTTATTGATATTTAATAGATTGTTGAAAATTTTCTAAATTTTCCTTTCAAATATTATATTATTTTTACGTTTTTATTTTGTGGACAGGGCAAATTTTATGCTACGGAGGGAGTAATTTTTTTGGGTCATACGGAAATTAATAGTACTGTTGTATAGAATTTCGGGGCGAATGGGTGAAAAAGTGTTCTCCTGATGATATTGGCTATAGTGTTATAGTTATAAACTGTGGGGGGTGTGGAGTAATAATGTTTGTATAAATCAATCTGGTTTTTTCGATGAGTACATTTTTTTCCGAAGCCTTAGGGCAAGTACATCAGATGAGCTATATCCACAAAATTAGGTAAAGTAGAGAAGTAAACCCCCAAAACTCCAATGCAGCAGACTAGCAAAACCCAAATGTAAAATACATTTCTTCCGATGGGTAGTTAAAAATAGCTAAGCACTATTCACCATCTACACATTTTTTTATTATTTTCCTAGCAATTCTCTCTCTCCCTCTCTCTTCTACTTTTTCTCTCTCTCTTCTATGGGGTAATTTATAATATTTTAATGAAATGGAGAAGATTATGAAGAGCATTGGTGTAGCATGAAAGTTAAAAGGGGCTAGCAAAAATACAATTTGGCACTAGTTTTCCTAACCATTGGTGTACTTGCTCTTAGCAACGGAGGTATGTTCAAAGATTTCAATAGATCATGATTTTTTCTATTTCGCGTACTATTTGTTCATGTGCATTTCAGTTTGTGGGATTTTGATTTGTTCGGTCAGTTTGGGTTTTTGATTTTGGCGACGGCAGTGCAAAATCGTTGGGTTCCATCTGGGTTTTGCGATTCGAGCGAGAGAGAGAGAGAGAGGGAGAGAGAGAGAGATGGGTATACTTGGTGGTGGGGTGTGGTGGCTATGCAGGTGTTGGAGATGAGGGATGGTGGTAGCGGTGAGTGTTTTTTTTTTCTTCTTCTTCCATGTTTAGTTTATGTGATGTGTACTATGTTCTGACTTTATTTTCCTTTGCGAATGTTTGGCATATAATCTATGGAATTAATCTGTTGGGAAGAATGTAGTAAGGTGATATGTTTGTGTTAATTTTAACGACAGTGCTGATCTGCTGTGTAATTGCCATGTATTTTTCCATTGCAATGTAGAAATTGGTTATATGCATACTGTTGTATTTTGTTTAGGGCTCTTTCGTTTGTATGTGTTGGAGTAGTCCTTTTGGATATAGGTTTTTATTATTTTTGTGTTTGGTTTTTCTTCATTGCATGTTGGGCTATTTATCAAAGCAATGTGGGTATGATATGTTTGTAATAAAATTGGTCATAGTGTTTTAAGAATAATGTTTATTTGAAGAAAATAAGATAGGAATATTTTTTGCATGTTCATTTACTGTAAAAGGTTACTAAGAGGTGTTTAGGTGTTGTTTTCTATAAATTGTCATTGAAATAATAGGCTTACTCAAATTCATAGGCTTATTGAAATAAAAAAAAATGTAATATGGATTTTGTTTAATAGATTTTAACGAGATGTATAAAACCTTGTAAAAAAAATAGAATTTTATTTTTGTAAGTCCATTATTTTTAAGTTTGGAAATATATTTTGTATGTGCTTATTTTGAGAAAGTGGATCAAAGCTTTATACACTTCTATTATTTTGTCTGCATTAGTAGGGGTTGTTATTGAATAATTGTTAGCTTTGTTGGTTCTTTTAAGGTTTTTTGTGTTTGGTCGTAACCTCTAGGTGAACAAATAATCTTTTTGACTGCATATACCTACGTCACAAGAGAACAAATAATCACTCATTTGGGAGGAATATTACTTTTGGCTTGGGGGTTGGTTGGTTCACGTTTGCTGATTGACGAGTCTGATTTGTGGTGTGTCTTCGCTCAGGTTGGGTCAAGGGATCAAAAGGAGAACAAGTATCAACTCTCTTTCTATTTTTAGGATTCATCATTGCTCTTATAAGTTTGCTGAGTGAAATTGCATATAGTGGTTGAATTTGGTCAAAAGTCATAGTACTTTGGCCAAATTTGGTAATCTCTAGATTTGGAAATTAGGAAAAGAGAAATGACTTGTGCACACAGTAAAAATGAATGGAAATAGTTGATTTTTGGATGATAGATGTCACTTCACCAAATTAGAATTCCAAAGTGGTGGCATGTTCTATGTATGGATGTATCATAATTAGCATTTCTATGTAAGCTGACAATTTTAGTTTACTCAAATAAAAAATGGGGAAAGATTATAAGGAGGAGGGAAATCTTCTTGTGTAACCTATTTGTTGGTATAATGTATTTCCAACTCAATTTTGATGGTGAAACATCCCTTTTCCTTGTATGAGATCATAGCCAAGCAGTTTGTCTGGCCACATATCGTATATGTACATGGGCATCATTACTGCATAAACATGGTCGAAATTGGTGATCTCCACTCACCCAAATCTTGTGTTATAGCTGTTGTTTTACTATTCAAGCTTTGTAAACTTTTTTTCTTACATGGCATGTGATATGAAGAGAAGTATTGGCTATTAATGCTTCCTTTGCCATCTATGGAAAATACTCCCTTTCTCATCTGTTGGTTGCTTTCTCTCTCTCCGTCTCTATTTGTCTCTCCTTTGATCAATGCAAATTCATTAGGAGCAGAGAACGGAGCCAACTTCTTGCACCATCCTCCCTCCTTATCATCCTCTCCCTCCTCCCCCTATCCTCTTTCTCTCTTCTATTACTGAATCCCAGCACAACACAACCGACAAAGAAATATACAAAATAGCACAATTTAAACTTAAGCACAAATATAATATATATAAGTTGTTTTATGGTGTCATAGGCTTAATGCACAATATATTACAAACATAAAGCAAAAAAAGTCTTGAACAAGGCTAATGTCTATAGTCTTCAGTTTGAGTTCAACTGGGTCAAAATATAATTCGCCTTCTTGTTTTTGCAAAAGTCCTTGATATTGGAGATATGTCAAGTTTTCCTTTTTAGAATGGTGAGTTTTTATGCCATCTTCTGTTTGGTCTTCCATTTGCTCCTCTTGAGCTAGTTTTGATTTCGAGGAAGCCTCATCCTGGAAAAGTTATTTTTGTGCTTTTCTTGACAACGTAGAACCTAGCAATGGACATATTTCCTTGTTCTCTGCTCCTGCTGCTGGATATATGGACTTTACAGTGAATTTGCATTGGTTTATTCCTCCAAAGTTATAGTCATATACCTTAAGATTGATGTCACAGTGCTTAGGAGTTGAAAGTTTCTACAGCACAGCAGTTGTGTGATGATCCTGTTTTAGAAAATATGGGAAAAAGAATAGTGTTCATTTTTTAGCATTTAATCAGGTATTTTCAGATTGTATATGTATAGATTATGTATAATTATATTTACTTACATTGATATCCATTTGTTTAATCTCTGGAACAGTGACGTTGAAGATGTTTTCTGCTTCCATGTCAAATATAGTTGCTGTTATTGACCCTGTTGAATTTGAGATTTCAATGTCAAATTTGAGCCTGCATTATTTGCAATTGTTATTTGGTCAGCGTTTCAGAATTGAATATGCATAGTATTGGATTAATGATTGTAGAGTGTTGGTTGATTGTCTTACATAGGCAATGGAGGTACTTGTTGGTTGCAGTGATTGCACCACATCTCATCATCATCATCATCATATGCATCCGTTGCTCTTTTACATTTTGGACAAGCAATGAAGTAGAATTGCTGATTGAAATTTGTCACTCTGATGTGTCCTTCAATGCTTGGGAATTGAGGCTGCATTTAAACATAGTAATTAATTTCGTATGCTTATTATATAGTTTTATGAATTCTCGTATAGACATACCGTATCAACTGTGGTTGGTAGATTTGCAATTTTGGTCATCACTTCTTTTGGGGGTTGTAATGCTCTGGTCATTGCAGTTTGCCTATTGTTGTTGTCTGGAAGTGCTTTTATTGCAGCAGCATTAGCAGTGCACCTATGCAGGAGATATAAGGTTAGAATTAGCTATAATTTATAAAATGTTAGTACAGTAAACTTTTTGTTTCAATCTGGAAAATGAATTTATGTCAATGTTACATTTAGAAGTGTTATTTTGAAATATAGAAATTGTGAAGTGTGAAGATATTAATGCATAATGTTGATTTTTACTTACCATGCTTGTAGTTCAGCTACCTCAGGCAATGACGGATTCAACATAAATATTGTTGTGAACCTTGTAGCGAGGCCTGAAGCTGTACATATTGAGAAATTGCTTTTGTTAGTGTCCTGAATAAAAGTATATCCTGATTTATATTCTTTTGAAATTTACCATAGTACGGTGATAACCTAAGCCTTGTTCCAAGCACTATTGGGAATGGGCCTTGCAATTTTGCTATTTCAGTTGCATCTTGGTCACTATAGTCAGCCCATAGAGATATTGTCACTGGCTTCATGCTGTTTTTGAATTTACTATTAGTAATTGTACTGTATAAACTAAAGTAATCTATAAGGAGAAGTATTTATTACTTTAGTAATTACCTTTGGTCAATTACACGGAGATTAGCAACATATGTTTTTGTTGTCTTCCTACGTTCACCCACATTTAAGACTGCAAAGAGGATATCTGCATGAAAGAAGATCATTCTGTAATAATTTGTTTCATTGTGTTATATATAGAAAGGAGAATGGTTAAAAATTACCAAAGCTTGGATTAGGATCTGAGATATTTGGTATATCAGCAATCTTGATAAAATTCTGTTTGATAGTTCCTAGAGTTAACCCATCAATCTATATTCCTCGAACTGGAGTCCTTTTTGAAATGATCCATTGGTATTCATTATTGACAGCACGGTGTATTTCCTCGATGGGGGTGACATTTGCATTGCTTATTGCATATGTATGATATAGTTTCAGATTGTCTTTGAAGACATCAATATCACCTCCAAATATTGTCGCTTGAACTTTGCTGCCCTGAAATGCAAGCACATAATTTTTAAATATTCTAATTCTAACTGTCATATGCTTGAATTTTCAATGTACGCTAGTATCTATGCTTACCTCAATGTCCTGGGGGCTCGTTTGGATGCGGTATTAGGTTTGGAGGTATTATGTAAGAAGGGGGGATTGGATAGTAGGGGGTATTGGTTAATACGGGATGGCCCACATTGATGTGATGTTTATGGGGGGGATTAAATAGTGATTGGTTTGGACGAGGTATTAAAAAAGGGGGATAAAATAGTACGTGGTTTGGATGGAGGATAAATAGGGGGTATTAGGAAGGATGGATAATGTAAAAAGCTGTCAAATGACTCTTTTGCCCTTGTGCAGACCCAAACTTAAATATGTATTACTTTATATGTATAATTACAAATATAATTCATATTTAAGCCGTAATATTTATTTCTATTAACAAATGTACTAATTTAATAAAATTACAAAATGAAAAAGTCAGTTTTACTTTGGAAAAAGTTGTGTTTTTTATAATAAAAAATCTTTTTATTTTTATTTTGTTGGAAAAATACATTGCTTGGTAGTTAAAAATGTGTCCAACAATTTTGTTAGGTGAATTCACATGTGCCGAACATATTTTTTTGGGTGAAAATGTGCCTAACTAATATAATAATTATATAAAATAAATAAATAAATGTCATATCATTTTTTAAATGTTTAATGAAAATACTTAATAATGGTTAACGTAGGAAATGTTATCATTTTTGAAAAATGTTTAATAAAACCGAAATTTTAAGATTTTTTTAAAAAACCAAAATTTATAAAATGAATGGGGAATAGATGGTGGTTGGAAACATGTGGGTGTTAGTTGAATTCATGTGACGAGTAGGTTCAACAAATTATTGCCTCCAAATTTTCTATAAATAGCACTCATTTTCCATATCTCATCCCACATCTCATCTTCATTTCCTAAATTCGTAATTTTGTTTTTTTTCATCATTTCAATGGCACACCGGCGTTGGAGAGAGGAGGAGGAGGATACTTTGTTAACAAACCTTACGAGCCTTGTCGATTAGGGGGTTTGGCGAACCAACAACGGAGGGTTCAAACCTTCCTACTTGGGAGTTCTTACAAATGAGATGCGAGTTTCTTTCCCTCGAGCAGGTATAAACGAAATTCATATTGAAGCAAAGATCAAGAAATGGAAGAGTGATTATCGCATACTAGACGCTATGCTTAGGCGTCCTGGGTTCGGGTGGAATCCAAATGAAAACAAACTAGTGGTGGAAAATGAAATTTGGAATGAATTTGTCCAAGTAAGTACTCTTAATTTGTTTTCAATTTTGTAAAAAGTATTGGTTTGTAAAGTTTGATAATGTTTTCCTACCATTTCTATGTAGGATCACCGACATCAAAAACATTTCCGGGACAAGCAATTTCTCCATTTTACTCGATGGGCCTATTGCTTTGTTTCTGATGAGAACTAGATGTTCGAAGTTTAAGGCGGGTATTGGAAGAATAAATTGAAAGTTGTGATAATAAATGGATTGATGAATAAATTTGTAGCCTTCCTAATGTATCTGAAGTATTTAATTTATGTATGTCTTGTGAAATGAATGGATTTGCCTTTTTGTGGGTTCGTAATTTGTTTTATGTATGTGCGTGAGGGTGCATTTTTGTTGGTCCTTGTATTGTAGTATTGTTTTCAAGTAAAAATGCGAACCACAGAAACATGACTAGTCTTCCATACGTTAATTTTGAATTGAATATCGAAACCAATATTTAATCAAGTGCTTTATGAAATAAAACGTACAACTTACGGAATTCTTACATTTGAGAAAGTCTTCCCAACCTAATTCGTCTGAATTCTGAAAATAAAATACCTATAACTTCATTCCGAATCAAACAGATGTGCCAATAAAATACAACATACGAAACCTACAAAAAAAAGTTACAACAAAGTATGTTGTTAGACTAGTTTGTTGTGCCACTTCCAAATCACTTGTGGATGTGGAAGCACCGTCACTTGATTAATGTTTGGTTTGAGCCAACTCATGTCTTGCATGAGCTGGTATCTTTCCTCATGAAATGCTAACAATGCTTCTTCCGCTTCGTCTAATGTGTTGTACTTTTTCTTCAAGTTCCCCGCGTATCCATTAACTTGGAGTTCCGCGGCCGCCCAACTTGTATATATACCCGGTTTACGACCAACGAAAACCACCCAATACTTATCTTTATCTTCACTTCCCATGAAAAATCTATTCGGATACAACAATTACGATATTTCAATGTGAAACAATAGTAAGAGTAAGCTTACAAATGAATATGGCTCAGATATATTTGACCGGCACATAGTGCACTACTTGGCTACAAGTTATGTTGCCGAACGGTGATTCAACCGTTGGCCCTCATAACTTGTCCCGCCAAAGTAAGTGACTCGCCTAAAATTGTCTCGTATTATATCATCATGGCCTAAATATAATCGACAATTGGACAACAAAACAGCCTTAAAACAGCAGCAAGAGTTGAAAAACCGTCAAAACTGTCCACAAACTGCAGTTTTTCATCACTGTCCCAAAACTGCACTGTCCAAAACTGCAGTTTGGACAAACCAAGCAGGACACACAGCAGCACATCACCACAGAAAAAGAACTTGGACACACAACAAGTGCAGTAACACACATTAAGGATCATAGGCAGGAAGAACACCAGTTTGGACACAGCTTTAACCCAAAAAAACTGCACTTGGGAATTCAATAATAGGTGGCTCAGAAAAATTTCCTCATAGCCATGCCAAAACATGGCAAACCAGCTAAGCAGACAGAGTGAACCTCACACACGCACACAAACTGAACCTGCTCCCCACACACACCAAAACTGCAAACCCAGATAAGCTACTGAACCATTGGACACAACAGAAAACTGCAGTTTGGACACACCATTGGACACAGCTGAAAATTGCAAAGAGGGCTCAGATCATGTAATTTTATTCACAAGGTTGCGCATGGCTGCAACCAAAAGTTGCCCCGCCAAGGCACTACAAACCCAGAAATTAGTGGCAGAAAACTGTCAAACCTAGAAACATGTGAACCATAGAAACATGTCAATCCCATAAATGGTCCACCAAACTGCACTTCTAACACCCCATTTGGTTCAGCCTAAAACCAGCAGTAGCAGCAGCAGCAGCAGTTCAGAAACCCTCAAAACAGTCCACAAACTGCAGTTTTTTACCACTGTCCAAAACTGCACAGTCCAAAAATACAGCCCAGGTAAGACATGCAAACATGCCACCAAGCAGTAAAAGAAGTGCACTATAGTATGCTAGGAAAACAGTCACCCAAAAACTGCAGAAAACAGGCACCAAAACTGCTTTGTGGCATGTTTCCATGACACACACACACACATTGTCCACAAAACTGCACATCCCACACAGCCCACACAGCCACCCCTAACCCACACTAACAGTTTGGACACAAAAACTGCACCTCACACACACACTAACCAATCCAAAAACTGAACCTGCTACACAACTATTCCTCACACACACACACACACACACCAAAACTGCACCTTGCACACACACTAACCAAACGAAATACTGAACCTGCTACACCATTGATCCTCACACACACACACATACCAAAACACTGCGGTCTGGACACACCATTGGACACAGCTGAAAATTGGAGAGATAGGGCTCAGACCATGTATTTTAATTCACAAGGGTACGCATGGCTGCAACCAAAAGTTACCCCGCCAAGGCACTACCTTCATTTACATTCTAAATTTGTCATCATTGCCCTATTAGGGGTACCAAAACTGCACAAAATAGCTTGCCAGAGTTCAGAATAGAAACAACATGGCCAAAACTGAACCTGCTACACAACTGAACGTCACACACACACACATAAACCAACAGCTCAGAAAAGTATCATCATAGCCATTACAATCATCACTGCTCATGAAAACAGCAAACAGAAACCAACAGCTCAAAACTGAACAGAACCACCTGCTACACACACACACACACATTGCACTTGCTACACACACACACACTACACCCCCTCCAAAACTGCATAACCAGAACTTAACAAAACTGCAGAACCATAACAGAACAAAACTTCAGAAGCAGAACAAAACATAATGTCAACTGCAGAAACCATTCAACTCCAAAAGTGGACAGATCAGAAATCGTAGTGGGCTCAGGACACAACAATAACCCCAAAACAGTGTAGTTTGGACACACCATTGGACACAGCAGAAAACTACAGATAGGGCTCAGATGATGTAATTTTATTCACAAGGCTGCGCATGGCTGCAACCAAAAGTTGCCCCGCCAAGGCACTACATTCATTTACATGATAATTTTTTCATCATTGCCCTATTAGGGGTAAGAGCAGGGTGAAAAGTGGACAGATCACACACAGAAACAATGTCCAACTTAAACTGAATTTCCAGCAATAAAACAGTCCATCATAGCCATTTACATAACTGGATTGATTCATGCACTGCATTGGAGTTATGATAGGGGTCAGACCATGTATTTGTAATCACAAGGGTAGTCATGGCTGCAACTTTTGTTATCCCGCCAATGTTTGTAACTTAATCACAACTAATGTATTCATTCATCATTGCCCTATTAATGGCAATTCAACTGCACCAAATCACACACACACACACACTGCACATGCTCCACAAAGCTGCTAGAAAGTGGACAGAGGCTCAGAAAAATTTCATCATAGCCTTCTATGGGCCCCGACAATATAAATCCATCAGAAGGGTACTCATGGCTGCAACTGCCGTTACCCCGCGAAGGTATCTACCTTAATACGAATTTAATTGCTTCATCATTGCCCTAGTAAGACTCACTTAAGTTGGGAAAACCTGTCATCCAAATAAACTTCATATTACATTCCGAAAGATGAACAAAATGTATGCATCAAATGTACCAATTTGCCAAGGTTAAGATCATAGTGCATTAGTTCATTAATACTTCATACACCCATCATAGTTCATAGTTCATACATCCTCCATTGTTCATTACACATTGACCAACTTCATAATACATTCCCAAATATTAATAAAAACAATGCATCCACTATGCATCCTATGTACCATATTTTAGTTCTAAAGGTAGCAAATGTTCATTAGGAATTAACAAAAGGCTTCCTAATTATGCCACTACAAAAAAAGTGGATAAAGTACCATTCTTGCTTATAATGGTACTTTTGCCACTTCAAAAAGGCATTCATTCCTCATTGCCACTAGATGGGACCATACACTTCACCAGCAAGGATGGCCTCCACAAAAGCTTGCCTCTCCTCGGGCTTAGTCCCATAGAAGTCATCCACCCTCTCCTCCGCTTGCACGATTACTGCACTGAGCTTGAACTTCTCCGTCAAGGTGATATCAAGCTTCGACAACTCATCTTTCACCATCGTGCGTCGGGTGGATAGCTCTTTGTCATAGCCAAACGAATTGGCCATCTTGTCCATATAGGTAGTGCTTGATTTGAAGAAAGTGTCCATGCTCTCATGGATGGACAACTCCGCATCACTCATTCTAGTCCTCTTTCTCTTGTTTGGGACTCCGGCATTGGCCGCCGGCATTGACCCACGGGAAGCGGACGTGGGGAGTGACGAATGAGGTGTGGGAGTTACGGGAGTTGTAGGAGTGTTGGGGAGATGTTAATCGTAGTTATCGAATAGGGCATCATAAAAGTCATTAGAGTTGTGTGGCTCCACACTTTCATTGGGAATATCCGGTCGCGCCATTTTGTCATAATCTTCGGCGGCTGCCCCCGTAGCCCTATCCTTGCCAAATATGGTTTGCCAATCTTCAAAGTACGGGAAAGACTTCCCGTACAAGCCTTGGGCCTTTTTGGGATGGGCCTACACAAACATTTGCAATTTTATTACGAATTCGCATGCCTTAATATTCAATTAAAGCATTGGAATTCAAGATCGGGACTTACCTTTTCATACGCATCCCATACGGCTTGCTCCACGTCGATGCGTTTGTTGACCGCATCCCACCCGTAACCACTTAGGTTTGTAATGTCTACAATTCTAGCCCATACGGATTTCCAATACCTTACCTTGGAGTCAATGTGGGGGTTTGCCTTAAGGTTGCACCCCGGGAGCACTTTGTGTAACTCCTTCTCCAAGTGGGTGAAGTAACCCATTTTGAAGCCATTTTCAGCCTTCCACCTCTCCCCCGCTTCACTTAGCATGCACTTCATTAGTGCATCCTCCTCAGTTTTCCTCCAACTCCTACGTTTTGCCTTTGTAGGCCCTTCCACCTCCACTACTTCCACATCGTTAGTAGCCATAGCTGTAAATGCATTTAAAAGTGTGCAACAATTGTAAAAGTACGACCTTAAACATTAGGTTATGAAAAAACACCAGCACATACAATTGTACGTTACAAGTTGTTCACAAATAAAAGTTACAATCAAGTTCCAAATAGTACAATTACAATGTTTCATACAACAAAACCAAAATACAATTACGGAAGGATGCCCTCCACTTGCCCCCCACCATTGGCTAACCAATCGTTGTACATGGCCGCCGCTAAAGCATCCCTCCCCGCAGTCCACTCATTGGAAGTCTCAACGTTAGCAATGTTATCATCAACAGGGACATCGTTCACATGTGCTCGTTCCCACGCTGTGTACTCGTGTTCAATGGGATCGTTAGGCATCTCTCTCTTAATTAGGTTATGAAGCAGACAACATGCTGACACGATACGACATTGAGTCCTTATGGGGTAATAGGAGGTAGATCTCAAAATGGCAAACCGCATCTTGAGAACCCCAAAGCTTCTCTCAATGACATTCCTAACGGCGAAGTGTTTCATGTTGAAGAACTCCTCTTTTCTTGTTGGCATGTGACCTTGCCTCCAAATGTTAATGTGATACCGCTGGCCACGGTATGGTGCTAAAAAACCGTCCCCATTGGTGTAGCCGGCATCAACAAGGTAATAATGTCCTGTAACCAGTGGAAGACAACATATTGATGGGTGGATAACTTTAATGGAGTCAAAGTAAATATCAACTTAGGATATGGAACATACCACGGGAAACTCTAAGACCGTGGGGTCTTTCCATGGCGTTTCCAAGGATTCTAGAGTCTGTGGCCGATCCTTCCCAACCAGACAATACATAGACAAATTTAAGGTCCCGGGTACAAACACCTAAGACATTTGTAGCAATCTCACCCTTCCTCGACCTATATCGTGCCCTATCAGCGGCCGAGGGATTTACTGGCACGTACGTCCCATCCAATGCCCCAAGACAATTCTAACAAATATGGACAAGAGTATTAACGTAAGTGAATATGGCAAACTAGAGGAAAGCTTTAGAATGGACGAAATAGGAACAACTCAAGAGGACTATTCCTGAAACCAATTCCACCTAGTGTCTTGGTAGTTAGCAAGTACAGGGTCGGGCGTCTCTAGGAGCATTCGGTGAAGGCGCAAGACAGCTTGGAGTACAGCATTGAAATGCCTACTTATTGTCTCAGTAGACCTATAGAATTGAAATTTTGTACGCCTCTGCTTCGTATGGTGACCGAGGGCCCACAAGAATATTGCTACCCTCTCCTCGAGACATACGTTTCGTGAGTCACTTAACCCAACACCTCGGACTAACCAACACAATCTCAAAAAAGTATGCCTATTAACCCTCACCTGTTCATGGCAGTTCATTACCCCTTATAAGCCTATTGATGTTGTTTATGTGCGTCTGGTAATAGTATGGATTCGGAGACAACTCTGGACGACGAGGGCAAAACGTGGACGTGATGAACAAGTACAGACGAAAAACACCAATGACAGCGTTCATAAAGGCCTGTAATGCCATCAATCCCTCTTGCTCTTCTCTTCTCCTTTTCTGTTTCCTATTTAATCTTGGCATCTTAAAAAACACTTACAAGATTTAGGGTTTTTCATGACAACCTAATCTTGAGATCCTAACTAACAATGATGAACCCTAAATAACCTGCTAAAATCAATGCCGTATCAATAGGGTTTAGGGTTTTTAGGTAGGGTTTAAAGTTATTCACCAAAACTCAACAGAATTCAATGGAGATATAAACATCTACAAATACACAACTCATACTCATCTACTATCTTGGTTTTAATTTAAACTCCATAGTGGCCAGCAATACCTATGCCAAAGCATGGCAATACACAGGTCCACACTCACACACCAGCAGTCTCAAAAATAGCAGAAATACCAAAAACAGCAAGCTTAAATACCAAAACAGCCCATTAACCACCTTTATCTGTTATGCCAACAAACATATCAAAAGAGTAACGTAGTGAATATGGCATAACTGAACAGAAACTGAACAGAACTGAACAGAAACTGAAGTGCAGAATACAGTACCCACACACACTAAACAGAACTGAATAGAAATTGAACTGCAGAACCAGATCACAACCTCAACAGAACATTCAGAAACCATCTAGCTCTCTTTATGTATGTGTTGTGTATTAGATTGGCAAACCATAAACCTTTGAGTTTTTTTTTCGTACAATGCAAATGAGAACTTAGCTTCCAAATAAGAGCATGGATGAAATCATTTCTGCAGTCGATTTTTAGAATCTAGAGTACGAGATAAAAAGTGTAGGCAGTGAGCATCAATTCTAACCAACTTCAGAATCAGTGTGGTGAACTTGAGTCATTTCTTGGAATACTGATTTGAATTTGACCAAGCAAATGAAAATTTTGACACATCAATAATTGGTTACAAGATTGTTGTGGCACCCAGTAAAGATTCACACAATAGAGTAAAATTGCTCATGGACCAATTATTAAACATCTGTGAGATGTTGAGTCTAGACAGCAAAATCCTTATCATCACTAAACCACTCATACATTCAGATACAAGGAAGCATGCTTAATTCAAAGTAAGAGCAAACTGAAAAGGGCACTTTTAGAGTTGTTACGAACCCCCATTGCAACTAAGTTTTCCACCAATCATGAAAATACTACCGAGAAGGGTACAAAATTGAGCCCTAAATAGAACAAAAAATTCAACCAAATCGACCAAAGCACCCAAATGAATCGAACTCAAATCGACCATCACACAAATCGAACATAAACAGTACAAAATCGAGCCCTAAACACTCCAAAATCAAACAAGGAAGAAATATGCCTTAATGAATCGAACTCAAATCGACCAGCATCGCCACAAACCTCTTCTTCTCTTTCGAACAAAAACACTATCGAGAAGAGTTGCGACAGAAATGGTACCTGGGAGTCGAAACCCATAAAACCCACAAACCAAATCAAACAAAAACACTGCCGAAATCATAAATCAACACAACTCGTACAGAAAAATCTACAGAAACAGGAAAAAGTCGAAGAACAAGAATTACCTGATGAATCGAACTCCAAATCGACCAAAGCACCCAAATCGCCACACTTCTTCTCTTTCGAACAAGACCGAGAGAAGACTGCGCGATAGAAAATGGAGTCTCGAGAGTGAGAAAAGGGGGATTACAAGGGGTAAGATCGTCCGAGATTAGGGGGGATTCGACATTGCTACCTCAAACCCTGGCCATCTGCAATCCCCCCTCAGCCTGTATTAGGAGGGGTTATGGAGTCGGTGGATTGAGGAATTCCCCCCGGTGAAAAGCCTTCCCAAACCACGCAAAAGAGGAGGCCCCACGTATTATCAGGGTGTATTTTGCAATACCCCTTCCTATTGTTGCTTCCAAACGAGCCCTGGAGAATAAGTCTTTTGTATAGCCTACCTGTTTTGGTCATATGTGGAATAGCTTCTTCTAGGAGCATGACTTGACATGTCCAATTTCGAGTTTGTGTATTGACATCTTTGATGAGCATGATGTTGGGAGCCATCTGTTACGTGTCTATTAAAGGAAAACATTATTTAGGTACAGTACTAAACTAAAAAAGACAATGTAATGTATGTTTATAATGTATATTATATTTAATTGTAAGTCAAAATATATCTAAACAGTATTTGCTTCATCCAGAAGTTCTGTATATACAATATTTTCTATATGATTGCATTCTAAGAGGTTTTGTTCTGATTGCTCTAGGTGGACTTTTACTTTGGCTCCTGTTGTTGCCCTTGATAATGCTACATAGAGTTGGCCATGTGAGAAGACTGGTTCAGATAGGTGTATTCCAACTCTGTTAAGGGTTTGGCCTTGGGCTTTGTTTATAGTCATTGCAAAGCATAGTCTTACAGGGAATTGTTTTCTAGTAAATTGAACCGGATATAGGTGTGGATCATTAGGTTGCAATGGTATTCTTGGTATGAAAACTGATGTGCCTTTTTTTTCTCCTACAGAAATTTCGGCTACAATTATGTTTGGTGTAAAGTGCCGGCATATTAGCCTTGTGCCATTGCATAAGCCTTTTGAAGGATTTATATTCCGGAGCATAATAATTGGGCTATTTTCTTTAAGGAATAATCTATGAGGTGGCATACCTGTTGGTGTTACAGAATTCAGAAAATCAATGTATAAGCCTTCTTGATTTTTATCTTCGGTTTCATCGAAGCTCAGGTATGTCTTTTCTATTCCTGGAAATGTTGTAATTAGTGCAGCATTAATATTGTCGACAGCTAGATTTTTTGGAGTTAATATTGCTGAATCTGTCATAGATAATGGTTCTGAGGCATAGGCATGCATATTTGGGAATACAAAATTTATCAATTGATCTAGGGGTTTGATGGTTAATGATGGGGGTATGATTAAGGATTTTGGTATGTTTATTTGGTTTTTTGCATTAGTTGGTTCTATACCATTTCCTACTCGCAATAAGAATTCACTGAATGAAGGATCAAATTGAGCTCTCATGTTTGTCTTGAGTTTGTATTTGTTGAGGTGCTGCCAAATATATGATTTGATTAAACTTGCATTCACACAATCTTCTCTTGTTCCTTTTGGAATTACTGGTAGCACTTGTCTGAAATCTCCTCCTAGAACAACGACCTTTCCACCAAAAAGGTTATGGTTATTTGTTATATCTTGGAGCATTGTATCAAGGGCTTCAATTGTTTGTTTCTTTGCCATTGTAGCTTCATCCCATATGATAAGTGACGTAGCTTTGAATAGTTCTGCAAGACCTGATTGTTTAGTAACATTACATGCTAATTTCCCTTCACCAATTGGTATTTTGAATCGTGAGTGTGCAATTCTACCATTTGGCAATATTGATGCTGCTACTCCAGATGTAGCTGTTGCCAATGCAATTTTCCTTTGTGATCTGACTGCTGCTAACAAAGCTTTATATAAATATGTTTTGCCTGTTCCTCCTGGTCCATCTATGAAGAACGGTTTACTTTTTCCTTTGAATACTGAATCTAGTATTTCTATATAAGCAATCTTTTGTTCTTCATTTAGCAAAGCTTCAGTTGCAAGATCTACCTCAGATATTTGAAGTTCAGTTTCATCCAATATTTCTTTGCATATTGGATTTTGTGGTGGAACTGATGTTATGAGTGTATCCAATTGAAAATGCTTTAGGTTTTTGCCTAAGGATTCAAGTTCTAGATTTAGGGTCATAAGCAAGTATTGACGAGCATTTTGCATTGTCATCTTTTGAAAGTGGATATAATCTTCTGCCATTTCTTCTTCAAACATGAGAAATAAATCTATAGGATTTGCTGGGCTGTATTGTGTAAGAAGAGTGCATAATAATTGTCTTAAGGATATTGGCATTTGATATGCAGCTGCTTCTTGCATACATTTTTCATTGCTTTTATCATCTTGTAATAATCCCAAAGCAATACAAGCTTGTCTATTTGTACTATGCTGAATACCATTTACTGTGCGTAAATGTTCATATGATTTTGGCCCAGGTACATGACTTAGTAATAATCGTAAATAATATCGTTCACCTTGATTAGGATTAGATGTTGCAATTCGCCCAATGACATTTTTAGCTTTCCTTTCTCTCCATATTCTTGATTGTTTATCCCAGACAAATGATGATGGAAAATCTTTGTATAGTAATTTTTTTTTCCTTTGCAGTATCATTGTGATTGTTCATCCAGAAATATTGAGTCAGCATTGTTCGTGATAAAAATGCACTGTCAACAATGTTGTTTATATTTGTATTATTGTTAAAATTGATCATTTGGCAACCATCAAGGTGCAATTGTAGTGTTATAACAGTTGGACTCATTTCATGTAATGGGAATTTGTAAATTCTACATGCAGCCTCTGGTGGTGATACCCATCTTGCTGATTGGAATTGATCAATCTCATCTAGATCTTCATTGTCCTTTGAGTTGACAATCCGATAAATAATTTTATCATGGCCTTTGTACATATACTTGTATAAATATTTGATCGCTTTGATTGTTGAGCAAACTTCAACATTTATGTGACAATCATATTTAGCAAGCAAGTAAGGATTATGTGGTACCACCCATGTATTGTTTAGCATCTTCCCCCTGACCATAACTTCATCATTTATTGGCCGTCTTCTATATAATGGATATCCATCGGCTGTTAGCATTGTTTCTGGGCAATATTTCTTTGGATATTGATTTTTGCAAGACCCATCTCTCATACAGACATTTGTTTTGTTCAGTGTTCCGCATGGGCCATGCATCATGTGCTTTACGACCATTGCATGTAGGTGTGGATATGCGGATATGCCTCTTTATCTGGTAATTCTGCTGAAATGATGCCATCAAATTGGTCCGTTGAAATGAGTTTGTGGTTATTTTTTAGGATGAGGAGCATATGAACATGGGGAAGTCCTCTTTTCTGAAACTCTATAACAAAGGTTTAAGCAACAACAGGACCAAACAGTTGCTTTTTAATCACATCTTTCCACAGTTCTTGGAATTTGCTTCTGAATATTCTTGTGAGCAAGTCTGGTCGATTTTGAGCTTCTTCTCCCTTTTTAAGCTCTTGCTTTATTTCTTTCCAATTTGGATTGCAGGTCATTGTTATAAAAAGATCAGGTTTTCCATAGGTTGCAACCAGTGCCATGGCGTCTAAATATCGCTTTCTCATATCACGTGGGCCTCCAACAAAAGATCCAGGTAAAATGATTCTTGTACCAATGTTGGTCGCTTGGGTTTCTCCTTTGTTGACACTGTCAACAATACCTTGATATAAATCAGCTCTGATTTCTCTTTGATGGCTTTTAAAATAGTCGAGCCTTGAGGTTTCAATTTTCACGTACATATCGACTACATATTGTTGTAGGAGACGTCCAGCTTGCAGGAGTATTGAGTTGGTACTTTGCCGTATTTGAAGTCGGTAAGCATAATACTCTCTGGCTGAAACAGTGGTTGTATTCTTTCCATCTTCTTCATAGACTACAAATGTAGAATTATATCTTTTATTTTTTGGCCAGAAATTTTGAACCTTTTAA
Organism: Rhododendron griersonianum; assembly: GCA_018127125.1. Lineage (NCBI taxonomy): Eukaryota > Viridiplantae > Streptophyta > Magnoliopsida > Ericales > Ericaceae > Rhododendron > Rhododendron griersonianum. The sequence continues at coordinate 31,996,177 of CM030797.1, read as the reverse complement.
TTCATAACTATAATAATATAAAGCATAGTACCTATTTCCTCTGTGTTGAGTAATTGTGCCACAGTTGATACATGAACTGGTATAACTTTTCCTTGGCCCAAGCAATAGTCATTGCAATTGTTGCGTTTTCTCTTTTTTATGCCTCTATGCCAGCCTGGTTCTCCTAGTGGAAATAGCAATGGATATTGTAATGGATCATAGCATCCATAGTAATAACGTATTTTTTTGCTATGACCATCTTGTTGCTGAACAATAATATCACGTTCACGAAGTTCCTCTGCTTTATTATCCTCAATCCATATTGCAGCCACATGAGACACTGTAGGTGGAGCACTATTCTAGTTGTCCATATTTGGATCAGCTTTAAGGCGTATTTGATATTCTTGAAGATTTGGCACTTCAGTTAGGTTTCGGAAAAACTGAGAATATGGATTTGGCTTGATGATTTCAATCAGATCAGAAATTACAGTTGGTTTCAATTTGGATTTTTTATGTAGCCTATGTTCCACTTCTTTGGCTGTGTCATAAAAATATATCTGGAGGAAAGCTGGGTGACCATCTGTAGGATTCAAGCCTCTTATTGCATGGTACATTTGTCCTTGGGCTCGGAAGGTGTAAATACCTTTATGTTCCATTGTGCATTCAGGGTCTAGGTTAACACCACAAGAAGTAAATGCAAATGCGTTGTTGTAAGCTCAAATGTATTGCATGAAGTGAGCTGTTGCTGCTGTAGATCCAGTGTATAGTTGTACAAGGTTCTCTGGTATAGTGATAGGATAGAGCATGACTTCACCTTTTGAGCAGCAGAAAGTTGGTGTCTCATATGGAAATCTCTTAGCTCCGCACTTATTGCAATGTTCCACGTCTGGTAATACATATTGTTCCATAAGTATGGCTGGATGCTTTAGGTTTGTAACACCTGTGTTAATCAGTGGCATATTTCCTACATTTGAAATAAATTTAGTAGAGCTACAGTATATATAATTGATATATATATGAGTTTAGTAAGTTAATATATTTATGTTGAATACTAAAAACGTACCTATGGAAACATCATAGAGCAAACCTATTGCAATGGGGAAAAAGTTGGAGTATTAGCATATGGAGGTATTATTAAGTTAATTTTTTTAATAAGAAATTAGAAATACCATACATTCTTGTTGTTCAGCAGAAGATGATGGGGCTGAGCTGATTCCTAAATATATCACACAAAGTATAGTCCATCAATTAATGCTTGTAATATTAGAATTATACAAAAGATATTATTATTTTATTAATTATAGATATGGATTATGACGTACCAATTTGTGATACTGTTGTGGTTGTTGGTATGGAATTGACAATATTTGAACTCTCTGGTACCAAATCTGTTTCAATTGTCATGGAGCACCTATATAGGCGATCATCATATTGTATAGGAATATTGGTTAGATTATGTTCTGCTATTTTCGTCTTTCATTGTTAGGTCATGAAGTGCTTTTTTTTGTTCCAAGGATCGTTTCTTCCTCTTTGCTGCAAATTCTTGTTTCTCTTTGTGATTTTTGCCGTTCAATTTTCCTTTGTCTTGATTCTTCTCCTTGCTCTGGATTAGAACTTCCGATTTTTCTTCTTTTCTAAGACATTGAGTAATAGTTGTAGCTACTGTTATTCAGAATGCAAATGTTAATAAGATTATGAATATGAACTTATCTATTTGAATAACTGTAAACAGATATATGCGATATGCATACAGTTGTTTTGTTTTTGAATTATATGTAACAGGTTAAGTAATATATTTCTGGATAGTTTAACTCTATTGTTTGGTTTGAAGCAATTTGAATGTGCAAATAGAACATTTAAATATGAGCAATCAGTTTATTATAATAATAAATAAATTACTTTAGCTTATTGCAGCGCTGTGGAATTCTTTATAACTATGGAGGAAGCTTTCATGATTCCTTGAATAGGCCACGTTTTTGAACTGTTCTTGGAAGGTTGCCTGGTAGAATGTGTAAGAGAAAGGAAGGAGATATGCTTCTTTTAAGCAGGAAAAGATGGTGCAGTTTAGTAAAAGGTGGCAATGCACTGAATCAATTCTCATTCCCTCTGACAATGGACTGTTTGCAATAAATGCAAAACCATGTGTGCTGGGATTTTTATTATCTGTAAAAGTAAATATACTGACAGTAAAATTGATTGTTTATTTGGGGTAGTTGAACTTAGTTACCAGATATTTTGTAGGTTCTAACATTTTTGTTCAATTTTTTTTCGGCAAGGTTTTTTTTTGTCTGACTTTGTATATTTTTGGAAGAAATGTATATATAACCAAAGTTAATGAGATTTAATTTGTTAAATATGGAGTGTGATTTTTGCAGTGTTTTATTTGTTAATGTTACTGTTTGTAGTAATTTTTATTAGGTAATTTGTTTTGTAAGATATGGGTAGTGGCATTAATAAAAATAGAAGTGCCAAAAATAATTTTCCAAAGTAAATATAGTTACTCTAAATTTAATTAGTTTAGTTCTGGTGATTAGATTTAGTTATTCCATATTTTTTAGATTTGAAGATTCGTGTCATGTTTTTTTTCCCTATAATGATTTTAAAATTATAAATTCATTTAATTTTAGTAATTTTTTTATTATTACTGTAGTTTTTATTGTTTGTTCCTATATAGAGAATGTTGTTAATATATTATTGTTCATAGTTTTTTATGATATGACGGGTAAAATTGGTGGAAAATAAGATCCATTAATTTACAATTGTAATTTTTCTAGTATAAAATATTTAATTTTATATATATATATATTTTTTGTAGTTGTTAAGTAACAGTTTTATAGTAGATTTTTAAGCATGTATATTTATATTTGCATATTGTATTATAAATTAAGTTGTATTAGTGGATAAAATTACTACTTTAAGAAGAATGGATGGTTTATTTGCAAATATCACTGTTTATTGTATTTTATTCTATACTATTAATTTTTGGGTAATGACTTTATATTCATCTTAAAAGTTGAGCATAAATGGATTTTTTATGTTATTCTATTATACTTGGTTTGCTTTTGAATTATGTTAGGTATGATTAAATTTAGAACGACATTAAACTAATGATTATAGCTTTAACATTTGGTTTTTTTTCTCTCAAGAGAATATCATAAGACAGTAGCTATTGAAAAGTATTTTTAACAATTCTGTTTTATAATAAACTCTTCTAGAAATAAACTTTATATTTAAATCCTATTTGTTAAAAACATTTGTGAATGGCCGTTATTGTGCCCTATGATATTCTCATATTATATTAGAGCTAAGGGGTCGTTTGGATGGGGTTTTGGTAAGGTGGATTAGTTTTTCCCCATTGTTAGTACGTAGGCTCAAGCACAAGACCCCATTTGAGAAACAAAAAGGAACGGATCTTACTTTATCCCCCTCCTTCCTAATACCGGCGAGGAAGGTCTTCGGCGGTATAATTTTCGGCTGAGTTTCAAGCTGTCCGAAAATAATCTCCCCTAAGCCCCCTTGAAATTGGACGATTTCACCCCTCCTTATGCGTGTCCAAGTTTTCTATTTTTCAGTTGCATGCTATGTCCAGTTGCTGCTGTTAACAAAGACCACATATCTTGAAATCTAAATATGTTAAATGATGCATGTTTATTTTTTAGCCTAAGTTATTTTTCGGTTTATGAATAATGAAGGGGAAAAAATTTAACAATCTATGTATTTTAGAGTTTAGAACCAATTTATATTTATCAAAACTATTTTATAGAAATAATTAACCTTAGCTTGGAATTAGTTTAGCATAAGTCTCACAGTAACAAAACTTGTCATATGGGGAAACAAATATGAATAAAGATATCACTATTTATGTTTAAACAACTGCCTTAGTAATATTCAAAACAAAAAAAAACGGCCTTAGTACACACATATTACTTAGTGACTAAAGTTGAAAGACCAAAGTCACAGCTGCCAAGGCTTAGTACAGGTTTTTACAAACGCAACCAAAAGCAAAAGATTAAAAAGGATAACTATGTTTCTTCCTTTAAAATGATAGCATGCTCCATGCAATGCTTCCATTTGAATTAGGGAGAACATATCACCACTTAAACATAATACATATACAAACTATTACAAACCGAACGCACCTAGCAGTTAGTGCGTGAATATTAACATTAGTAGCATAGTAGCTATTTGTATATTGGTTGTCTCTGCACTTGGAAAATGGATATTGCTGAGAACAATCTCATTATACAAATTCTTTTCACATGGATTAGAACCACTCATAAATCTTCTCGACACAGTAGTAGTCAAAAACTATGATGGTTACTTCCATTGCATGTGAAGCCGAGACGAAAAGGTAATCCAAAGTATCTAATTCCAGGTTCTGAATAAACTGCTTAAGAGTTGGACCATGTAACTAATGGTTGGTCAAAGGAACTAACCAAGTAAAGTTTCCAACTTTAATGGTTAATTGCTAGCCTGGATTATCATGTAACAGTTGATTTAGACGTGCCTAGAACACCTACAAATCAGAAAATAAGTTATGTAGTTGACGTAGTAATAAGACAATAAAAGAAAACAATTTATACCATTAAGTATAGAAATTACCGGCCCAACATTATTCCTAGCCACATACTGGTGGCCAAATCTCTTGGCAGGTTGTTCATTTGCAATTGCAGAGGGAATACATGAGGTCACAAGATCAGCTATATGTAAAGTAATATTTGAACCATGGTAAGTCAAAAGTTATTAATGAATTGTAGATATCAAACAAAATTGAAACAGATTATTCATACCAGGTGTAGGAAATAAATTAACCCATGTGTCATTTGGCTGTGACCATGGATACTGAACATCAACATGGTTTTCATCCAAAATGAAAACATTAAAAATCCACTTTCTTTCGCAACCAAACACAAGGTTGAAATTAGGTCGTAGTGCATGACTCCTACGGAAATTTGTCCATCCAGCACAAAAGACATTATTGACGACTTGCACAGGCCATGCCTTTCTTCCATGTTTAAGCAGAATCCAAATAGTCTGGTCATCTCCATTAAAAGTATCACAGAAACCTATAGGAATGGTCTATACCTCCAATAATATTAGTAGAATATTCATATAGTAAAAGAAATAGTATAATAGAATTATTTTTTTCCTAGTGTTATTTATACCGTGAGAGTCGTTAGATTATACGCTGAGATGTCTTGGATAAACCAACAATTCTGAACACCTAATCAATTGGAAAATAAGCCAAATTTAAACACAGTTGGTAAAGTTATATTTTAAGATACGATTCAAAAAGCAAAAAACACATACCCTCAACACTATAGCGCAGGAAGGAGTGGTAGATTATAGATTCCATCCAAGCAACAAAATGTTTCTTGAGATCCCATCTGATGATGTTTCCAAGTGGTAGTATTGCACTATATTCTTGAACAAAAGCTGGAAGTGCCCTATAGTAAAGATGGTCACCTCCTCTATTGATAGCTACTCCAACAATCTCTGAAGAATTATTCCCTGTGTTTAGTTCATAAACACCTCCAGTTCTTGGTTCATCCGAATCAGTTGGATAGTACACCCAGTGCACAAATGGATCATACAGAACCATTTCTATAGCAAAACAAGAAAACAACATTAACACATACCTGTAAGCTTAAAATGGACAAAATGTTGGTTTAAATAAATAAAGATAATAAGGAATTCAGTTTACAAAGGAACTTAGTTCAGGAATATATCTATATGCAATGAAACTGAAGCATAACCAATTGTTTATTCTAAGTAAGCAAATATAGTTATCTGAGACCTTAGCAAAAGATTGGAAGATGAGGAAAAGTGATTTTTAAAAGAGCAAGCAGTTGTTTGTTTTATAGGAGAAAAGCTAAGGGATAAGGATGAAGTTTTATGCAGATAAATAGTAGAATGATGATAATGGACAGTTAGCATTGAAGACTGAAATCAAACTGGAGTCTAATGTAATTCCAAAAGTAGAGTAGCAGGGAATCCCAATCTGCCATGCTAAATCTATCTACTTTAATTTCTAAAAGATTGGAAGATGAGAAAAAATGATTTTTAAAAGAGCAAGCAGCTGTTCGTTTTATAGAAGAAAAGCTAAGGGATAAGGATGAAGTTTTATGCAGATAAACAGTAGAATGATGGAAATGGACAGTTAGCATTAAAGACTGAAATCAAACTGGAGTCTAATGTAATTCCAAAAGTAGAGTAGCAGGGAATCCCAATTTGCCACGGTAAATCTATCTACTTTAATTTCTTTGTCTGCATATTTGGTGAATTATCCACTTGACTATTTGATTTGGTCATAAGAATATCACTTTGTATAAATTAAGAAGCTAGAAATAAAAATATTCATTTCAGACATTTGTAATTGCTTTGTTCATATTGATTTTGGCACATTGATTTTTTAAGATTTGGTATGACCTACAATGGTGGCAAAGAAGTATTTGACTTGATCATATAACATTTGTTAATATTACAAAACTAGAAGTAGTATGTATATCTTCGATAAGAACCTCAATGTATTTTTTGATCTTGATTAGAAAATGGGAGGAAACCAAAATTTTAGAGTCTCTGCCATCTTTTGTTTGTCTCTATATATATATATATATATATATATATTATACAATAACATAGCTTGTCTATTTTAAAATTTTATGTAGGTCACAATATCCCTCTACAAAGCATCACAATAACTCAACAAATGTAGCAACACTATGATGGAGGATTTCAAATTAAAAGAACCATGAATAAATCCTCAGTACTGTTCCATCCCTACCAAAAACAAGAACCCTTGCACGAACTGGCCACACTTTCATTCCATTTTTTAATAACACCTACACATCCTTATTGCTTCCCTGAAAAACATCTCGATAGCACAGAGGGATATCCTAAACATACATCAATATTACTTATTTTTTAAACGAAAAAATATAAATCCAAATTCCCCAAATTCTTCTTACATTTTTTAAATACAAGTGTGTACGTGTATAGAGAAAACTTACCATAGATTCCGCAGAATTACGGAAGGTAATATGTTTTACAAACCAACAAATTCCACCACCTAATAAAAACAAGGGTAAATTACAGTTAACCCCCTCTAATTATGCCTCGGTGACACTTAACCCCCTTTAACTATTATTTTTGGCACTTAACCTCTCTAACTAACTGAAATTCTAACTTCAAACGGTCATAACTTCTTCGTCCAAAATCGAAAACATGCAAATTATATATCGATTTCGAGGTCTTGAAGTCAGCTTTCTAATGACACCAAAATCACATCACGATTCAAAGCACACAGAAAGTTATGATCAAAACGGTCTTTCTGTCTACCAGCCCTTACTCTTTTGATCATAACTTTCTATGTGCTTTGAATCGTGATGTGATTTTGGTGTCATTAGAAAGCTGACTTCAAGATCTCGAAATCGATATATAATTTGCATGCTTTCGATTTCGAACGAAGAAGTTATGACCGTTTGAATTTCAGTTAGTTAGAGGGGGTTAAGTGCCAAAAATAATAGTTAAAGGGGGTTAAGTGTCACCGAGGCATTGTTAGAGGGGGTTAACTATAATTTACCCTAAAAACAAATACAAAACAAAACCAAAAAGCAAATATCAGATACACAAAGAAAGACACACAAACACACAAATAATATATCCAAAAAAAGGAAAAGATATGTAAGAAATTACACCAACCATGCAAACCATCAATATCTTTAGAAACAACCAAAAAAGACAAACCCATCATCCTATGAAGCCATCCATCCATACCTTCTTTAGAATCCTAATTAAATACATCCCCCATGCATCTCCATTATTATTTCACCAAAGTTAGCAACGAAATTGTGATCTGCTTCATAAACCACAACTCTTGTGTCAGCCGTTCTAAAATTCTCTATAATTTCTAACCATCCTAGTGCATCTTGTAAAAAACCGACATCCAAACCCAGCACATAGTGGCTATGCACAAAAGACGCCATCAAAGCCATATTTTCCGATCTGAAACCCTAGAAATCAGGAAACCCTAGGAAGCCTAAATCAACTGGAGAGAAAAGATAATAAAGGAAGGAAACCCTAGAAATCAGGAAGCCCAACTCAACTGGAAAAGAAATAATGAAGGGGGGGAAAAAAAAAAGAAGCGGAAATCCAGTGATAATCAACGTAAGGGAAAGAAAGGAAAGGGAAACTGATGATCAAAGGTCTGAGGGAGTTCTAATATTTTGCAGAGACCACAGAAAACATGTGAGCTGGAGTCTTTTGCATAGAGAAAGACAGGGAGACAGGAACACGTGAGCTACCAGGGATGGGAACGTAACAAGACGAAAATGACCCTAGACAAACCTAAGAATACCGGGCGCAAAAGGATGAAATAGCATACCTTTATTGGGGACACAAACGGAATTGTGGAAAAGTCCGAAAACCCAAATTAGTAATTTGGAAAGTCACCAAATAGTGTCCTGTCCCCACCTCAAAACAAGTGAAAAGACGGAAATGCCCCCGATTTTTGCACTGAGCTCTCCCCCACCCGAGGACCTAATTGGAAAATTGTGCCAAAATAAGACCGACCAATTTCTCAAAATCCTTCTCCCTTCACTACGGTTTTGGACAAAATGAAAACCTCCACCCATTTTTTTTCATTTTTGCTTCCCTCCCAATAGAACACAAGTCATTTTCTTAATTACAATTTTATTTTCTTAAACCAAACTAATTTATTCGAAACCTATTCATACACACACAATACATACTCAGGTAGGGCTATTTTTTTTAGGGCTTTCTTTCAGGGATTCATCTTGTTCATCCAAACCCTTGCATGCATGAAACAAAAACTGAAAAACAACACATTGTAGCCACAGTATATGATGCTATCATGCTATAGTTCGAAAACAAACTAGTTGCAATAATCAAAATCCTATTCAAATTGCAGCAGTAGTGGGAAAAAAATATGCTCCATTGTTCAAACCCTTGTTGTACTCGAAACCCAGTCAGAAACCCTTGCACTAATCGAAACCCTAGATCCAAAAATTACAGGAAACACAGTTCAAACCCTTGTTGTACTCGAAACCCAGTCACAAACCGCACTAATCGAAACCCTAGATTCAAAAAACATAGGAAGCACAGTTCATCCTCCAAAAGAACTGTTCCATTTTTGAGCCATACGAAATAAGAAATCGACAGAAAAGAAGCCCATACACACACACACACACAGATATGCTCAAATGGAGGTCATACCTGAGTTCATGAAACAAAAATCGACTGCACTCCAAATTGCCACCAAAGCCCTATTTTGTCTCCTCCATAGACAAAAAATGGGTCGGCGATAGAAATGAAGGAAGCAATGAAGTCCTGGAGTTGGGGAAAGGGGATAAGCATGGGTGATTTCGTCTAAATTCCACCCCTCTACAGCCGGATAAAATTTGGGGAACCCAAGAGGCGTTAGTTTTTTCCTATTAGTGTGGCCCACTAGCCTCCACGTTTTGTGCATGTGAGACTCTACTATCAGATAAGCCAATGAAGTGATATGGTTCATTACGATAACTAATTAGAATTATAGATGAAGGAAAACTCTTGATAATAAAAGAGACCTTGATGGACTAGGTGTCTTTTAATAATTATCTCTAAGGCCCTCTTCTCTCCTCTATAAAAGGTAGAATACCCATCCCTTATTTTTACGGTTTTTCCACCAATTAAAGTACTGGGGTATTCTAAAAAAGTAGAGACAGAGAGAAGAAGGTGAGCCAAAAATTAAGGTGTTTCTATCTAAGGAGTTTGTTCCTTCTAATCTCGATGGCCACTAAAGGTATGTTTAATTTATTGTTCTTGAGATGTGTTGAATTCAAGATCCTTATTATATATGTTTTCCACATAATAGTTTTAATACAGTTATAGATTTACAAGAGGAGCCCAAAACTTTCACGGCAGAAGCCCTTATACGCGTCAAAAAGAAGAAGGGATGAAAACGAAAGAGGGGAACCAATTCTGCATCCAAGCACCGGCAAAAGCAGGGGCCCCACTCCATTTACCCCCTCTTATATTTCCCCTCATCTTTTTACTCCATCCAAGTAGGCCCTTAGAATGTTTGGGCTTTCGTCAAAATGTATCTTTTCATGCTTTACTGTGTCTATCAATTGGTACTCTAAAAGTTTATATATACATGTGGATACATATATCAGTCATTTGAATATCTGTTTTTGAAAAAGGGCAAAAAAATCAATAACGCAACATAACCGAGCCTATACATGTTTGACAACAATTATTAGGGTTGGGTTAAAACCGAACCTAAAAATTAGGAACACCCTAATTTCGATCTAAAAAAAAAAAAGAAGTAGGAAAGCAACATACCTAATCAGAGAAAAGAAGGGCAAAAATGAGAGTGTAAGACAAAAGTAAGGGTTAATTATCCATTTCATCCCTAAAGTATTTCAAAAAAATTAAAAGTGTCTCTCAACTATCAATTGAACTCTCATGTAGTGTCTCAACTATCCGATTGATTTCAATATAGTCCAATTGTAAATGCCGTTAACAATCCGTTAACTATTTGGACAAAAGGTACAACAAAAATGAGATTTCGCTCAAACAATGTATACACTGACTTTTGTAACTATTCAAACTTGAATGGTAAAGGTTTATTTTTGTAAAGCTAGTTATAAGATTATTAATATATAAGATGACTAATAAAAAATCAACACTTTAAAAAATAGTAAATTTTTTTTGCTACTCCATCTCCCTATTTGATGGGATATTTTTTAAAAAGAATGGTCTTCCCAACTGACCCTACAAAATGAAAGAGTCTATTAAATTATTGTGAGTTTAGTACGTCGATTTACATTTGAGATATAAGATACATCCTGATACTATTATATTTTTGTAAATGAAATTAGAATGTACTAAGCCTACAACGATCATTTAGAAGATCGTTTATATAAAGAAAATAATTTTTATCTTTGGCGATACGTACCTAAGCAAAAGATTATTTTTTAAAATACAATTTTGCATATGAATGATCAACATGAACGATTACGGTTACGATTCAAGTTGAGATTATTATAAAGTTCCATATAGAAGTTATCTGAGTGTATACAATATTGGGGAAAAAAAAAGTTATCCGAGTGTTAACGGCGTCCAAATGGTTAACGGATTGCTAACAGAGTCAATAACTAGATTGCACTGAAAAAAATCAGATAGTTTAGGGACTACATAATTTCAATTGATAGTTTAGGAACTAATTAAAGTTTGGAAAATGATATTGGCACTTCAAAAATTGATACATACACCCCAAAAAATAAAGGGAAAATTGCCAATCAGTGGACAGTGGGGCAAATATTGCCCAGGTGATGGAGAAGTTTTTAGGAATTCAAAATGCATGGGAAGGACAAAAGTATTTCCCAATACATGGAATCCAAAACAGACATGGACACAAATACCCCTTCTCCTTACACGACGTCGTTCCCCTTTTATCTCCCACCCAAAACGTGTGAAACCCTCCCAATCCCACCCAAATCACTCTGTAACCCTAGCGCCTCTCTCTCTCTCTCTCTCTCTCTCTCTCTCTCTCTCAGTCCGTTGCCCTCTCTCTTAGTGCGTTGTTCCCTCTCTCCTCCTCTCCGACGACCAGAGAAACCCCTCTGTGTGCGTGTGTGTTGCTCTCTCCCTCCGTCTCGTTGCTCAGTTGATTCCTCCAACTAACGACGATAAAGCAGTGCTATTCAGTGGGTTTATGGCAGCGCTTCCTCGACTTCCATTCTCGTCCAAGGTAAAGAGTTCTTGACCTACAGAACTTCAATTTTATCTCACGTACTTACTATTATTTGGGACCATTTTTAGGTTGAAACTTTCCCTCATGCTTCAGTCTAATTGATCCCTTTAATCACTCTATTGTGTTTCCCCTGTTAGATGATCCCTGTTTATGGGTTGTGCAACGGATTACTCTATCTCTCTATATAAATGACACGGATGATAGGTTCAGTTAGTAGTTGGATTTTGTTAAAAACTGTCATTATGTGGTGACAGAGGTAGGAAGGAATACCTGTAGCCTTTAGGAATTGGATTGAGAAGTATTGAATTATACCTCTAGTTGTGATAAAAAGAAATGGTTTTCATTATTCAGTTTTTTGTTTACATATCGTCACATACGTCGGTTTGGAAGCTATGTGCAGCCTCAGTAAGGGGAAAAAGGGTGAGTAATCTCTATGATGTGTTTTAAGTCATAATTTTATGCCGTTTAGAATGATGTTCTTATTAGGGGCAGGGAAAAAAAAGTTGTGTTAAACATTTGGTGTTCATGGGTCATGAGCGGATGGAGATTATTTTCTTTTCATTTTGTTTCACTCATATAGCTAGAATAATGTCTGATTTTCTAGCTTTCAATTTACTTGATTTGCTTCGAGAGAAAGAACCCCAAAACTGAGTTATGAGAAGTGGTCCTTCACTGGGACTAATTATATGATTGGGTTATTAACTGAATGGTTTGTGGAACGTGGAAAAAGAATACATTGATTTAATATGAGGTGCAGGGGTGAAAGAGCTTTGCTGTGGTGGGTTGAAGGGTGGCCAACAGTAATGTTTCAATGAGCATATGTGCAAGAGGTGAACATGTTTCTTGAAAAAAGGCTAGGCAGAATAGTAGGAACTCTCCACCCTTTTAACATTAATATTTCAGTAGTTTTATTGTATTGTAAAATGTAATATGAATTATAAGGAACTGTGGTATGACTCTTAACAGTGACTATAAAAAGAAAAGAATATCCATGGTAAACGGGGGAGGAAAAGAAAGGGGAACAGATTATAGAGAAAGATTACGTTGATGCTTTAGGTTATGTTGGTAAGTGCATGTCCTTGGCTATGAGGGCTGGGAATGATGTCAGATAGTTGGAAGGGATGAATGATAATTACTTACGTAGACGGTGGAAGAAGAAGAAAAGGAAGAAGGTTAGGGTTAGGTTGAATTGAAGCTCAATTACATAATTTTTATGTTCTTCTATACTTGAACCTATGATTTTATTGTTCTTCTATACTTGAAACTGATAAAAGTGACAAATTTATTATCATGCTGACATGCAACTTCTTAGGATACAAGGTTTCTTCCCTTCTTTTCACTATTCTTTTGGGTACAGAAGTATCATGAAATTTAGTTTCTTCAATATTCTTCCTTTCTCTTCTCTTCTTTTCACTATTCTTTTGGGTACAAAAGTTGTCATGGTTTCATAAAAAACTCCAGATAAGAACATCAAATTTAGTTTTGACAGCCAAGGAATCACACTTGCTAAGGTGGAGCATGGCGAGCTTTCCTAAATGACAAACAACTAAAGTATTTGTTTGCTTTGGACTGAAAAGTGATCAGCTAATGTAGTATTGTGTCAACTGACTTGAATGCTGTGATAAAGAGAGACACTTTAGCCGTAGCTATCCCTCATACCCAGACCTGTCAATAGCCAATGCTTTTCCAATATGGTGATGAGGTTCTGATTAGAGTGGTGGGATTAGCTTACCTGAGCAGTGTTCCCACAAATGATAAAAGTTTATTAGAATCTTGGAAGTCCTAGTGGGGCTCGTCAAGAGATTTGAGTCTGAGGCCATTGTTAGTAAATGAATAACGCTTGGCCTCGGGAATCCTTTTAGTGCTCTCTCTAATATTGGTTTTAAAGCCCAAACTGTGCCATTGAAGCAAACTTCCGAGCATTCTCACTTTCACACTGTCCATGCTTCCTCCCTTTCCACTTCAATCATCGAAGGAGCTTTCTTTGTAGAAGCAAGAGTAATTGATCCGAGTCCTGACCTACAGCCATCTGATCTACGACCATCTTTAGGGGACCTGGGATCAATCTCCAACAGTAGCTTGGCCTTCGCTGCCCTTATAGACTCGGTTAGGAATCTTTTTAACAAATGTCCCTTATTATGTAAAGGGTTGTTTGTGTCCTCCAATAATATTCACAAATGTCCCTTATGACACAAAGGGGGTCCTCACTAAGATGGATTGCTTTTATGCATAGAGTATGGAATTTTAAGTTTGCTTCATGTGAATTTGAAGTTGACGTGAAAATTGTGTTAAATGGTGGATTGCTTTTATGCTGGGAGTATGAAGTTTTAAGTTTGCCTCATGTGAATGTGAAGTTGATGTGAAAGTTGTATTAAAAGGTTTGCCTAGCTCTATTTCTCAATATTTTAAATGTTGTTACGTGGTATAAGTTGAGTTTGTGTGCTTCAATTTTTCAGGGACTTCCCAACTGCATATGGTTTGAAAAATTGTCATACTTTTAGGCTAGTATGCCACTCGAGTCTTGAAATATTAGTACTTGTAGAGAGCTTTCCAATGGCACACGGAGTGTTATAATTTCAAACTTAGAGGAATTTATGTACAAAAGAACGTTAATGTAAGGTTGACATAAATATCAAGCATTCCTTGTGAGCGTGTTTCAGTTACTACTAAATTAGTTTGACAAATATAGTTTTGCGTTAGCTCATGTGTTACTGGCATATTGTCAAAAGCTTCTTTTGATAATAAAGTCATTCTCACGCAGAAGGGTTTCAGTTTAATACCCTATTCAATCAAATGATCTTGAAGCTTGAGTTCACGTTAGGGTTAGCCCAGAGGCTCCAGACTACAAGTCTGCAATGCCATGCTTTTTATAGCATTTCTGGTTAAATGTATGCTATTTGTAACCCATTGAAAGCTGCTTGTCTAATCTTTTGGCGAGAAATGCTACAATGTCATCTCAGGCCATTTCCTTCTGAAGCATGATAGGTAGATGTCCTGAATGCATCTCATGATACTTACTAGTTTATTTTTTCTCTTGTAACAGGTATTGCTGGCTAGGAGGACATGAAATATCAGTTATTTTAGTAGGTGAAGAAATTTGGTGTAGCTGGTCAACTGTGAATTTTGCACACTTCCTCGTGAATATATCAGTTAAAAGATGGAAACGAAATTCATTATCTTATCTAGAGCTAACCGGAGTGCCTGTTTTGAAGACTGAGTTTAGTGATACAAGTTACGTGAGATTTTGTGTTAAGGATTGAGTTTTAAGTTACCATTCAGGTTTTTTTTTTGGGTATTTGAGTGAGATGTAAAATCAGATTGCGGCGTGTAGTCAGAAACGTATCATGCGTCCCTGTTGAGGCGTCGACGCACTAAAAAGATATACGTTTATTTTGGCTGTAATTTCTAGATTCTCTCTGTTTCCTGCTGTAATGGTTTCTGCAAAGTTGCAGGTGTTATCATTCCCTATTGTAATTGATTCCAGAAATTCCTTTTAATGTTCAGTTCCTCGTCGGATTGGCAGCTTTGAATTCCTGAGTGTGGTGTCATAACTTCCATTGACTCACCATTAAAATAAGGGTGTGGTAAATGCTACGAAACTAACAATGCGACAACCCAGTTGTGACATGTCATCTTTATTCTACAAATTAAGCCTATGGTTTCTATATAGATTACGTACAGAAGATTGAGTGATAGGTACTACAGTGTTGCGATCACCATTGGTGATGAAATGAAAACATTGGGTCCAGAATCCAGACAATGGATTCATCGCGAAATAGATGGAAGATAACGACATGCATCCTCTTTCCAATGGCCTCCGGGAGGGAGACAGAGAAAGAGAGAGGGAGGGAGGTGGGTGGCTCAACGGTTGGCGAGAACAGAGGGACAAAGCGGCGAGAAAGAGGGGAAATAATGGTTATGATAACGTTAGTATCGCTCATCAGTAATTTTGTCACACAACATGAACAGTCGTGCCATTAAAAAAACACTTTGTGGCATCTTCAGTCCTCTAAAATAAATGTCTCGCATTTGCAACTATATCCCTTGGCCTATAATTCGGAATATAGGAGCTCCATCCTGTCCCAATTCCCTCACTTCCGTTGACTACTAGGATCGGTATCATCGGCATGTACTTTTAGAAAATGGCAAATGAATATACAACATGCCAAACAACTTCATCGTAAATATTAATTGTTTACTACTACTCAAAAAACATACCAACTACGTTCAGTAGATTGCCCATCTTCATTCAAGTAGTCAAGAAGGATGTCATCATCCTTGAGGAACAGGAATCTTGTACAAGTCGTAAAAAAATATGTTGACTGTATACGTACGTGCCACTTGTACTCGAAGGTATTGACCGCTGAAGATTTGCCATTGAAAACAAAATAAGCTCCTTCTTGACAAGTCACTGTACTTGATGACCTTCTCCTTCTGATCAAGGTAAGTACCAAGTTGCAATGACAAAAACAAAGAAAGTGTTGTCCCCATTACAAAACTAAACTTTTGCAAAACAAAAGAGAACTTACAAAGTTGACGAATACATTATATAACGTCCAACCTCAAAGTGTCGGAGCCAATTGCTTCCCCATCTTGTTCATCTTCCCAGATGATGTCTTTCATGTGGCATGCGTGAACAATTTATGAAGTATTCCGGTGGCTTTCAACATCATTCAAGATCATTAGTAGTTATGGCCTACGTGGCCAAGAAACCGTTACCTAACCTACCTTAACTGGTCCCCCCTTGGCGTGTATATGGTTTAACTTATTTTCATAGAGAGAGCAATTTAATTTCCACAAAGGGCAACTTTATTTCATATAAGGAGCAACACATGTGGATTCACAGAGCAACTGTCTCCGGTAAGAAAACATAAAGTTCTTGCATAGATCAAACAACAATACTACCACAAAATTATAATAATTACTAGAATGAAATAAAATACAATTACTCCGTTTCGTCATCGGAATAATCGGATACTTCGGGGTCGGATGCATACTGTGGATCCCTCTTAATTCCTCTAATAGACTCTCTTGGGTCGAAGCCATCCCTTTCAGCTTTCCTCACTTTCTTGACTATTAAGCCTTAACGGATCAGTCGCCTGGACATTGCATTAATCTCGATCTGCAGCCTTTCGCACACGTCGTTATGGAGACGGTTTGGCCTTCTTCCGGCCATCATCTGCACGGACCGTGCTTTAGGCACCTTAAGTAGGTACTTATGACATTTCACTTCCAACTTGTTCCTCTGTACAAACATGTTAGGCCAGTTAAGTAAATCACCAGCTTCACCCTCAAATGAAGATTGGTTCCAGTCTAGTTTGAAATAAACATCTTCACTTGCATCGTGTTGCAACAAAGGTTCGACAAATTGTCGTTTGCCACGCCTGTCGTATATAGCAAGCGTATAGTCCAATCTAGGTAGGAGCCGTTGATCTTCACGTGGACTTACCGTTGGCGGTGGCGGTTCACTGCCTGTCCTCGGCCACTTATGAAATGAATTGCGCGACATGACCCCGCGGTACCCACGCATATGGTTTACGGGCAAATCTTCACGAGTCCTTGCTTTAAAGTCCGCCAACCAAGCATCCATAACAGACAACCGCGAATGTCGACAATCGTCCCCTTCATCCATCTCACTTGGTAGTCGGAAACGACGGAAACGGGAGTTGTTCGGTACATCAACAGGTGTGGGGTGTACTGGTGGTGGCATTTGGATTGGTAATCCACCATATTCGTCTATCGATCGTTCCACTACTTCCCTGCTTGTGAGAACTCTCATAGTTCTTGTTTCAAGTAAACGATGCAGTTCGTCATCTCCTGCCGAACCTAACGAACGCCGGATGTTCGGATGTTGAACAAGTGGGGGTTTACGTGTACTTGCTTGTGCCCGTGTATGAGAACCAGAACTCTCTCCCTTTTCTAGTCTTCTTCCAAAAGGATAGTTTGGATCCATATCGTAATTGTTTTGAATGCTTCATCAATGACTGAGCAAGTGTGTATATAGACAGGTAAATTAGTTGACATGACCACTGGCCCCCCTTGTCATCCATATGGTGCAACTTATTTTCATACACAGGGCAACATTTTTCCTGAATGGGCAACTTAATTTCATAAAGGGAGCCACATATGTGGAGTGACAGAGCAAGTGTCACGGGTAAGAACACAATAAGGTGATATGACCATTCACTGGCCCCCCTTGTCGTGTATATGGTGTACGAGGTTTTCATACACCCCACAGGGCAACATATTTTCCTGACGGGACAACTTACTTTCATAAAAGGAGCCACATATCTGGACTGACAGAGCAAGTGTCATGGGTAAGAAAACATAATGGTGATATGACCATGCACTGGCCCCAATAGGAGACTTGTAGTAAGATTCTCTGATACCTATTGAATAGCTACCACTGACCTCATTTCTCAGAAATTGTGGAAGTTACTCTTCTCATACCACATTTCATCTGCATTCAAAGAATTAGTTCGTAAATTTGTTTGTCAACGTCTTTGGTGGCACACCGAGCTTGGACTGAGGTAGAGGAACAAACGTTACTAACACACGTTACAAACCTTGGAGATTAAGGAATTTCGCAAGTCGAGGGCAACTGTCTCGGGCATTTGCCATTTCATGGCTTCCATTTTTATTTTTTCCGTATGTGTATTATAATAAATTCGTATGTGTGATTTGCGTAGATGTTGAACCCATTACCGGCCTATGTTGTAGCACATTTTAAATTCAATTTTCGGTGAATTGGACTGATAGACCAAGTGTCACGGGTAAGAAAACAAAAAGGTGACATGACATTTCAATGGGCCCCCTTGTCGTGTATATGGTGTAACTTATTTTCATACACGGGGCAACATATTTTCCAAATAGGGCAACTTAATATCATAAAAGGAGCCACATATGTGGACTGACAGAGCAAGTGTCACGGCTGAAAAAACATATTGGTGATATGACCATTCACTGGCCCCAGTAAGACACGTGTAGTAAGGGGGAAAGGACCATTCACTGGCCCCCCCTTTTTGAATTAAATGTTACAACGAAAATGTTTGACTTTGTAGACCTTCATCCATGGAGAACACTCCAAATCGCAGAGCAACTGTCACAGGCCCTAAAGCAGAAAAGGGGGAAAGGACCATTCATGTCATCCAACTAGAAATACCAACATCTTTGTCACGTCCCGTTTCGGAATAGCACCTCATCAGCCTATCCCGATATGACACGCAACAACCACCCAACGACAACCAGCTGGCAATTCCAAGAATAACTAAAACTGAAGATCAACAGCCACATTTTATTTACATCTCAAAATAACTGTCATTTACAAACTACAGTGGAAGTCTGACAAGAAATAAACTTTACATAACAAACTATTATCCAAAAAAAAAACTAAACTAGGCAAATATCATCTATGGGCCGGGAGACAAAGACTCCCACAGGCCTCAACCACGCACTCCTCGAGCAAGTCACAAAACACAAAACGCGACTTGTAGTGGACACCGACCTATACCTGCAAAACTGGAACCCTAATGAGTTCCAGGAGTGTATATGAGACATGGATGCTATTCAATGAAAACAATAAATCTAGCATCTCAAATGAACATGCGTTAAGCATATTATCGACACGAAGTCATTAGCTCAACACAAAGTCATTAAATCCGACACGAAGTCATTAACTTGGCATAAAGCCAAAGAATTCGACACGAAGTCAGGAGCACAACACTAAGTCCGGCCATTGGCCGTTATTGCCCATCGACACGAAGTCACAGTTCAATATCACAAATTCAATCCAATTGAAGAACATCTATGAATCGAACACTCACCTCGGTCTCCAACAAAAAGGAAAACCAACACAAGCTCACTCCCTACGTGGAGTCGCGATACTTGTCGTTGCTTCCAAACCTAACATTCATCATACGTAACCAAACATGTGAGTATTAATATGGGAAATTCTCATAACGAATTCTAGCAACTACTTGCTTATACTCCTTAACAAAATATAGGAATAGAAGCACTAACTTCAACCAAGTCTAGCAACTGTTTTTTAGTTCTCAACATTATGAACTCGAGTTCCAATTCTCTTAGCCATATTCCAGGCAAACATGACCAGTTTCAGCCATTTGAGTTCAATTACAACACCCTAAGGGGTGTTCTATGCCTCTAAATCATATTTTCAGCATTCACTATCAATTTCCTGCACTTAAACACATATTTCCTGCGCTTTCTAGTGATTTCCAGCAGTGATTTAAGTGATTTCAGCATCCTAACAGCAGTTTTTATTTACCCAAAAAAAAACAGCAGTTTTTCAGCAACCTATTAACAATTTCCACACCTCTAATTCATGTGTCCTGCACCTAACTTCAGTTTCAGCAACTTTTAAGTTATTGTTTCAGCACATAGTAGCAATTTCCAGCATTTATCCATCAACATACCTCACCTAAGTGCAATTTCAGCACTTATAGATCACAATTTCAGCAACCAGTTACAGTTTAGCACTAAAAAAACAGATTCAACAACTAAGAAATCATGTTCCAGCAATCAAGACCCTATTTCTTGCTTCTAAAACGCAATTTCAGCTCAAAGAAAAGAAATTTCTTTTCCTGTGACTAGGCTTCAATTCCCAGCAAGCATACCTCATGAATACTGAAACCTACTCCCATCTTATCAAGATTTGAGGAACACATAAAACCCCATCTTAGAATTGAGAAACCTAGATTACTCAATTGAAATTAGAGATTTTAAACACAATCATACCTAAAAGGAATACTTGAGAACACAACATCAAACATGAACTTTACCTAGATTAAGGCTTGAATTCAAGACCCAATTCTTCCTCTTTCTTCCCTTCCTCTCAACAGCTCTCTCTCTCTCTAACGTAAAACAAGTGTCCTCTTGCTTTGGGTTTTTCTTTTTCTTTTTTTTTTTAAACTTTAAAGTTTAAAGGTGTTGCAAAGAGAACACACACACTTGCAATTAAAGTTATTGCACTACACCCCTTTAAGTTATAAGATGAACTCTTAAGCACCTTAAGTTAATAGGATGTTACAATCTTACCCAATCAAGGGATGGACTAAACTAGGATATGAACAAACAAACCCTATGAAGCAAAGAAACTTGACAATTCAAAGGCTATAATAGTTTAAATAGCTATAATAGAAAGTAATGAACAAAACACACTACTAAAACCAATCTCCAAGATGAATCTTACCTTGTTTTCTGCAGCCATCTTTACTTTTCCCCCAAAATGCACCTGTACGGACACATCCGTATAAGCATGTTAATTTAATTTGAACATCATAGCACAAAAGCATAAACAATTGTGTGCAAGCAACCTAAAATATCGATATGGTGCCAGGTGAATTAATGTTTAATAATGGCTACACACATGGGGAAAAAGCAAGGATGCAGACCAGATTTCAATTATGCGCACATTAATTCACTCGAACAAATGGGAGTTGAGGTAGGATTCTATCGGGACCAGAGATATTTCTCAAAAATGTCCAATGGAACATATCAGTTCACAGGCTACATGTATTAGTCTCTGCATCTGCTGATCCAAATGAACTCCAAACAACACATAAGCTCCATCAACGGACAAAAAATATTTCCAAGTTCATAAATTACATCCAAGAAACATACAAAAAAGTCGTACGTCTGAACAATATAGCATTTCAATCCATATAAGTCAAACGAGGCAGCGAGTTAAAAAAAAACAAAGAGTAACATTAGGTGACTTCAAAAGCAACTATTATATTTTCAGGAGAAAACATGTTACACGACTTGAAGGAAAACCACATTTCATACGGAGCAACACACAAGGGTAAAGGGACAGCCATTCAGTGATTTAAAACATGGGTGACTGCCCTTAACAGTTTAGGGCATACTTTCTTACATAGAGAGCAACAAAAGTTCATACAAGGAGTAACAATAGGTAACTTAAAGAGCAACTTATATATTATCAGAAAAAGACAAGTTACATTACTTGAAGGAGATCCACATTTCATACACACCAACACACAAAGGTAAAGGGAAGGCCATTCAGTGAGTTAAAACATGGGTGACTGCCCTTAACAGTCTAGGGCATACTTTCTTACATAGAGAGCAACAAAAGTTCTTAGAAGGAGTACCATTAGGTGACTTGAAGAGCAACTGTTATATTTTCAGGAAAAAAAACAAGTTAGATCACTTGAAGGAGAACCACATTTCATACAGACCAACACAAAAGGGTAAAGGGACAGCCATTCAGTGAGTTAAAATTTGGGTGACTGCCCTTAACAGTCTAGGGCATGCTTTCATACACAACAGTTCATAAAATGAGCAACATTTGGTGACTTAGAGAGCAACGTTTGTATTTTCAGAAAAAATCAACTTACACGACTTGAAGGAGAACCACATTTCATACACACCAACACACACAAGGGTGAAGGGACAGCCATTGAGTGAGTTAAAGCATGGGTGACTGCCCTTAACAGTCCAGGGCATACTATCTTACAAAGAGAGCAACAAAATTTCATAAAAGGAGCAACATTAGGTGACTTAGAGAGCAACATTTGTATTTTCAGAAAAAAAAAAGTTACACGACTTGAAGGAAAACCACATTTCATACACACCAACACACATAAGGGTGAAGGGACAGCCATTGAGTGAGTTAAACCATGGGTGACTGCCCTTAACAGTCAATGGCATACTATCTTACAAAGAGAGTAACAACAGTTCATAAAATGAGCAACATTTGGTGACTTAGAGAGCAACGTTTGTATTTTCAGAAAAAATCAACTTACACGACTTGAAGGAGAACCACATTTCATACACACCAACACACACAAGGGTGAAGGGACAGCCATTGAGTGAGTTAAACCATGGGTGACTGCCCTTAAAAGTCAAGGGCATACTATCTTACAAAGAGAGCAACAACAGTTCATAAAAGGAGCAACATTTGGTGACTTAGAGAGCAACGTTTGTATTTTCAGAAAAAATCAACTTACACGACTTCAAGGAGAACCACATTTCATACACACCAACACACACAAGTGTGAAGGGACAGCCATTGAGTGAGTTAAAACATGGGTGACTGCCCTTAACAGTCAAGGGCATACTATCTTACAAAGAGAGCAACAACAGTTCATAAAAGGAGCAACATTTGGTGACTTAGAGAGCAACATTTGTATTTTCAGAAAAAATCAACTTACACGACTTGAAGGAGAACCACATTTCATACACACCAACACACACAAGGGTGAAGGGACAGCCATTGAGTGAGTTAAAACATGGGTGACTGCCCTTAACAGTCAAGGGCATACTATCTTACAAAGAGAGCAACAAAATTTCATAAAAGGAGCAACATTAGGTGACTTAGAGAACAACATTTGTATTTTCAGAAAAAAAACAAGTTACACGACTTGAAGGAAAACCACATTTCATACACACCAACACACACAAGGGTGAAGGGACAGCCATTGAGTGAGTTAAACCATGGATGACTGCCCTTAACAGTCAAGAGCATACTATCTTACAAAGAGAGCAACAAAAGTTCATAAAAGGAGCAACGTTTGTATTTTCAGAAAAAAACACCAGCAACCAAAAACACCACTCACCCCTTTTTTTTCAACAAGTCACCTCCACATGATCCAATATCCCTTCTCAAGACACAATATGGATAGTAGAGCTTAACAAAAAAAGGCTATCATGCAAGAGGCTCAAATGGGCTCACAAGGGATAAGTGTATGAAAGAAAGAAACGAACTGGCTCAAAGTATCAAAGGCGCCCTATAATCCTTTCCCAAGGGCAACACAGCCATGCAAATTTTCAAACCCAAGAGATAAATAAACATCACATTAAGTTTCCAATACTTGACAACAAAGAGAATGAGATCAACTACGAATATGTTCTTCTGTGACAAATTAGAGTTTATGTGACACCCACTCCAAGAAAAGGTAAGGCTCTAAACTCACATGGGCATAAGTCTCCACTAAACAAGCCATTAATAACAATCAGTACGCAACTCAAAAAGCGACCAAAGCCCACATAAACGTGAAGTGCAAAAGTGCTAAGAATAAGTGCCATGACGAATTTTTTGCGACAAGCTAGCAAAAAGAACTACAATACCATAGAAATATCCAAGCAAGTTACACGACTTGAAGGAAAACCACATTTCATACACACCAACACACACACGGGTGAAGGGACAGCCATTGAGTGAGTTAAAACATGGGTGACTGCCCTTAACAGTCCAGGGCATACTATCTTACAAAGAGAGCAATAACAGTTCATAAAAGGAGCAACATTTGGTGACTTAAAGAGCAACGTTAGTATTTTCAGAAAAAAACAAGTTACACGTCTTGAAGGAGAACCACATTTCATACACACCAACACACACAAGGGTGAAGGGACAGCCATTGAGTGAGTTAAAATATGGGTGAGGACTGCCCTTAACAGTCAAGGGCATACTATCTTACAAAGAGAGCAACAACAGTTCATAAAATGAGCAACATTTGGTGACTTAGAGAGCAACGTTTGTATTTTCAGAAAAAAAACAAGTTACACGACTTGAAGGAGAACCACATTTCATACAAACCAACACACACAAGGGTGAAGGGACAGCCATTGAGTGAGTACAAACATGGGTGACTGCCTTTAACAGTCTAGGGCATACTTTCTTACATAGAGAGCAACAAAAATTCATACAATGTGTAACATTAGGTGACTTAAAGAGCAACTATTATATTTTCAGGAAGAGTTTTTTTCGAAAACATCCCTCAAACTATCAAAAACGTTTACTCTGTCCTCCAACTATTGAATCCATGTCTATGTTGTCCTCTCTAACTTCTATTAACTTTTAAACGAAAAGCAGCCATGCGAGCAGCACATTCCACACCTTAAGGGGCAGAAATTTCATTCCACATCAATCCACCAATCTGGTGCCAGACTGAAATGGGTTTCCTACAATCGCGGTATATATACAGACATACAATCGAGAGAGAAAACAGAGTACAACACCAAGAGTACACCACCAGCCTCCATCCCTTGACCTCTCTCCCTCCCTGTGACTTCCCTCCCTTCCTGTGACCTCCCTCCATCTCCAGCCATGCATTCCTCATCCTCATCCTCATCCTCTTCAAACACTCTAAATGAGTACCCTATTGATCATTTCATGGTTGACAAGACTGTAACTGTTGGAAATCTAAAGTATCTACCATGAAGTTGTGTCCATGTTTGAAGTGCTCAAAAACTTAAGCTATGACTGTGTCCTAAGTTGTGTCTGTGTCCAAAATTTGTGTCTTAAAATGCAAAGAAACGATTTCACCACTGCCTTCTGCATTTGTTTGCGTAATGAAATTATTTCACCACTCCAAATTTGGTAACAGAGCTGCATCTAAACTGGTGGAGGAAAGTGCATCCATCAAAGTACAACAAGGTGCAGCAATCATTACAAACCAATGCTGAAACTGAAAGTGCATAACACAAAACTTAAACTGAAAGTGCAGATTCAATGCCAAATACAGATTCAGCAGCTATAAAACTAAAGTAGGTTCAACAACTTCATATTCAACTGTCATGACCTACAAAAAAACAGACCACATTCTGGTTTTGCTATTACTTACAAATTTCTGGATTTGTGTGTGTAAGAATGGTGTGGATTCAACTGTCATTAGCTACAAAAATCGTTCATTGCAGCCAACTCCTCTCCTTAAGCCTTCATCGATCAAAATTCTGAATTTGAGTGTGTAACAATGGTGTGGACTATGGAGTGATGAGTAGGCTATGTATACAAAGTATGAGAGACAGAGAGGAGGGGGAGGGTTTTGTGCATGGAATTCTGGATTGATGTGGAATGGCATTTTTGCCCTTTCACTTGTGGGGAATTAGCGCATGTGCTGCTCACATGCGTGTTTTCCGTTTAAAAGTTAAAAGAAGTTAGAGAAGAGGACAACATAGACTTGGAGGACTAAGTAAACGTCTTTGATAGTTTGATGATGAAGTAAACAAATGGTGTATAGTTTGAGGGAGGGATGTTTCCAAATAATACTCTTACAGTAAAAAAAAACATGTTACATAACTTCAAGAAGAACCACATTTCATATATACAGACCAACACAAGGGGTAAAGGGACAGCCATCAGTGACTTAAAACATGGGTGACTGCCCTTAACAGCCTAGGGCATACTTTCTTATATAGAGAGCAAGAACAGTTCTTACAAGGAGTAACATTAGGTGATTTAAAGAGCAACTATTATATTTTCTGGAAAAACAAACTTCCATTGCAATGGCGACAATGGGGGTACAGAATGGTGGATCAAATGTTGGTATTAACATAGTACATTTTTCTCCTAGGGGGAATTAATGGGCAAGTCTCAATATTGCCCCTTCTATTCCTCACTCATACAATGTGAAAAACCAAATTGCTTATAAAAAATTCACATGGACAGAATGAGAGAAGAGAAAAGAGAGAAAACTGCAAACAAATTGAAACACCCAACCCAAAAAATTCCTTACCAGATGCGTACGATTTTCCGTTTGGTCAAGGACAAGATCTTGCTTCTTCTTCCGTGGAATGGTAAGAGTACTGTACCATTGAGAGAGAGATGAAGTCAGAGAGGAAGAAGAGGTGAAGGAGAAGAGGTCGAGAGGAGGAAAGAAGCAGAACAAACCCTACCTCTTGTTGTTCGCTTCCAGTCGGACGTCCTGTTCAGAGCCGTGTGGGAATTGGAGGGAATTGAAGGGGGAACGATGGATGGGTGGGTGGGTTTGGGGTTTAGGGTTTTTTTTGATGAAGGGTATAACAGTCATTTTAGGTGGCCTCTCCATGTATTGGGAATTAATCTTTCTCCTTGTCAGGTTTAGATGAATTCCGAAAAAAGTGTTCCATCATTTGGGCATTAGTTGCCCC
The DNA here is from genome assembly GCA_018127125.1 of Rhododendron griersonianum. Taxonomy (NCBI): domain Eukaryota; kingdom Viridiplantae; phylum Streptophyta; class Magnoliopsida; order Ericales; family Ericaceae; genus Rhododendron; species Rhododendron griersonianum. The sequence continues at coordinate 31,969,554 of CM030797.1, read as the reverse complement.
TTTACCCACTGATATGCAATTCTCCCAAAAATAAAGGAAAGTGACTTTGAAATTGCATTGATTTTGAAGTGACTGAACCAATTTTAGAGTGTAATGTCATTTCCGGTAATAGTTTGGGGATGAGAGAGATAATTAACCTGCAAAAGTAACATCCACTAGTTGGGAGGAAAGGTGACTCACATAGTAGTCGGTAGAAAGAGAGTTCATCGAGAGAGAGAGAGAGAGAGAGAGAGAGCAGATAGAATTGGATCTCCGACCAACCGAATGTAAAACCCAACTACTACTCTTACCGATCGAATTCGCACCCACAACATCTCCTATTCATAGATCTGCGCCCGCCTTTATAGAGTTAGAGACAAAATTATAGATTTTTGAAACAGGAATTAAAGTAGTAGATCGGATCCAGGTCGTCTTCCTCTCCTTCTCTATTCGCAGCGGTTCGTTTCGTCTCATCCTTTTTCACATTCACCAAATGTATTACTACGTGTGTACTCACATTTCTTGGTCAGTTTTATATGAACTTTATTTGTGATATCTCTTGGTTGAGGACTGAATTTCAGTGAATTGGACATCTGGGTCTGTCAATTGTTTTATATTGTTTTATATTTCCATGCTCTTTTCTTTTCTTTTTTATTTTTGTTACTCAATGGGTGTGTCCAAATGTATTGATGGGTATTTACTTAATATGTTCTCCAATTTTCACGACTTCACCATTCTCGTTTTGTATTGTACAATTGTATACACAGATGCAGTGGTGGCTTGTTGAGTCTTGCGTTATTGCCTAATCACCAAGTAACATTTGAGATTTCCTTCTACATTGTTTTGAACATTATTTGTTCCATTCAATTTATGCGGATAGTAGCTCGATTACCGACGTTCTGTAGACTAATGCTATTGATAATCTATTAGTACATAGGTTTTACAATTTGTTCGTGAAACATGTGAAGAGTTAAGATGCCCGAGATGCCTTATTCTTAACAGCTGTGAAGTAGAAGAGTTTGCTTTGTGCCCTATATAAATACAAGTGGAGTGTTATATATCACCCTGTTTTGTCACGGTTCATATAACTATGGCAACATATTTGGTTTCACTGATTAGTTCCCGAGGCAGGTCCAATGATTGAGCATACAAGTAGGCAGTGATACAAAATGGTGCCAAAAAATTGGTTTCGTGTAGCATTTTTCTATTTATTAAAGTAGGACATCTCACACATACTTGTGGTATCAGAATTCATATTTTTGTTCTTGTAGAGACTTAGAGACGGAGGAATACATCTTTTCCTGTGGAACTATAGTGATTTAAATGCCTAACCCACTTTGTCTTTTGTCTGCACTTGTGATTGCGGTATCTAATTATTTGGTTAATGTAAAACGACAGTTTGCTGCGGCATCAGAGTTGATAAGGGATCATATTTGGTTCAGGTAGATGTCTAAAGCGGTATACTTATCAGGAGTCACAATGTTGGATATTGGTTATCCATCCCTCGTTTAATTCACCTCTTCTTTCCTTAACCAACGTCTTGGATTTGAGAAAAGCGAAGTCATAGTGGTCCCAGAATATATGCATGGGAATTAACCTCCTTTCTCGAAAATGTGCCATGCGGAGGTCTATCATGAACTGGAATAAGTGATAATCGGTGCACCATTCATACTGCGAGAAACATTTTAAAGTTTGATGATATGGGCAAGGAGAATTGGCTGCAAACAGATGGCGGAGTAGCTAATGAAGTTTCCTCGCCAGTTGATAGGGATGATTCTGGGACATATTCTGCATCACGCCACAGCTTAGACACCGAAGCAGGCTTGGCGACTTGTCGTGTATGCCACTGTGCTGAATCTGACAAAAGGGGAGATGTTGCCTTGGGATTTTTGGGCATCACTCCACCATTACGAGATGCACATGCAAGCAGTGAAGACGTGAAGCCTAATTGTAAAGAAGTCTTGAAAGATACTAAAAGTGATGATTCATGCAACAAAAATGCTAGAAAAGTTTCTGGAGTTGTTGAGTTTGTCAGTCCTAAAGGGGAGGTTTTCGTTTGTAAAACGGATATAGAAACGGGTTTTAGCCATCAAGACTCCTTACTTGAGCTAGGTTGCTCTTGTAAAAATGATATTGCTCTAGTACACTATGCATGTGCACTCAAATGGTTTGTAAATCATGGATCTACGGTCTGTGAAATTTGTGGACACATTGCGAAAAATATTAGAACTGCAGACTTCAAGAAGGTTCTAGTTTTATTGAAAGATTATGAGGTGTTGAGGGAAAGGACTGCCAATGGGGAAATTAACCCACAACAGGTGCAGACAACTTCCAGTGTAGACCCTGATGCTGTTGCCGCTATTCGAATGCAAAGGCTAAGTGAAATTTCATTGTGGTTTAATCCCTATAATAACAACAATCCTGCCACTGCTTCACTAATGGTCACTGAACAACCTTCTGATATTGTCACTGAAGAAATTGTACCTACTGAAAATCCTGCAACAAAATGGGCTGTGGAGGGTACTGGGATCCTGCTTGCCACAGGGCTGCTTACTGTTACTCTCGCATGGCTCATTGCCCCTCGTGTTGGAAAGGTATTTTGAATTTCAGTGTATTTTATTTGTAACTTCTTCAAGAGCTCAACTATTATATATCATGTGTGGTACTGGTTTATTACGCATGGTGACAAGGGTATCGAAGCATTTGGTGTGGATAATTTGTTCTTTTCTTGTTTTCATAGCCATTTCTTGACAGCTTCTTTCTTTCTTATAATGATATGCTTCCCTTTTACTTTGTTTAGAAATGTAATCATTTTAAGTTGGCCATTTCGTGCGAACTTTTTTATTTATTTTTTATTATTATCTAATTGACATTGTGCGGAATGACGTCGTAACTCCTACAAGATAGAGATCCCAAGCAGAAGGGGAATTGGAAAAATAAGGGTCGTAGAAAGAGAACCCAGTCGCGTTCAAAATGTACAGCACTTATTTTATTGAATATTTGTTAAATACATTTATATTTTTCTTATGGTTTTTGGCATTTCTACAAATTGGGGAGGTGGTCAATGTTGACCAATGTGGAATCAGATGGCTTACATGTGATGTGACTATGGTTTGTTATTGATTTCATTTTAAAGTGTCTTGAAACTTACAATGAGAATCCACACCTATGCAGATGTATGTAACCCATAAAAATTATATCTAAATTGAAAGACACTGCTGGCATTCTAGTGCTATGTACATTGCCTTCATAATTGTGGAGATAGGATGTTTTTTCGCCAAGAGAGGAAAAAGAAAGGTGTTGTACGTTAATGATGTTATGTGTAGTACCTTCAAAACCGTAGTCGGTAGTCCTTGTTAGATTGTTAACTACCGACTCATCTAAAGAATGAAGCTATTAGAGAGAGGGGTAACCTTATTATTTTGGGTTCTCAACACGCCCTAGACTCTCTTATACATGTGGGCCAAATGTATAAATATTTAAATTATCAGGTAGCAATGAGGTTCAAACACATGATCTATTGTCTATTTTGATACCATAATTGATTGTTAACCACCAATTCATCTAAAAGCTTGAACTATTAGAAAGACTAGTACTTTGTTGTTTATATCCTTAGCAACCTTCGTTGTATAACAAACCACCAAAACACACAAGTCATCCCAAGGGCAAAAATCAGAATTCCTATGGGGAAACCACTGGATGGGAGTGTGTATATAATGCATATTGCCTATGTGCGTTTTCAAAGTGGAAACCTTAGGAAGCATTTCTAACATGGGGAGAATTGTAGGAAGTGGAAGGTAAGAAAAGCTTTGCCAGTAATATGCCATTTTGGATGAAACTGGATTCAACCCCATGATTGGGTTCGTAAGTAGACGTGTGTTGTAGTTCTTAGTCTAAGTGATGGAGTTTTGCAAAATATTTGTTGTATGGAGTCATTTGTTACTCTAGAGTGACCATTGTGCAATATGGAAGCAGCAGAAAGGAATCCAAGTTCACTAACTAGTGGATTGAGAGTATTTCTTATTTCCCTTCCTGGAGTTACTTGTTGGTCACGCATTTCAGGCACAAATTCCATTCCAGTGTCAATATTATGTTGTGTCGAAACATGGACACAACTCATTTTGAAGACTCTATCCTCTAGTTGTTGGAAATAATGGGCTATCCTCCTAACTGAATAGGCCTTTATGAGTGCAATTTTGTTCACCCTCCTTAAAAGAGGGTGAACATTACCCTCTCTCTCATTGGTTGAAATGGTGTGGACCCCACCACAATGTGATGTCATGCTTACCATGCAATACACTTTTTGGTAAGCATGACATCAGTCACATCACTTTGTAGTGGGGTCCACATCATTTCAACCAATAGGAAGGAGGGTAATGTTCACCCTCTTAAATGTAGGGTGAACAAAACTCAACTCGGCCTTTATTGGTGCAAATTATGGGAAGCTTGTTGTGCATCTATGTCTTTCATTAGAATCATGATGTGTAATGATCATACTGATGGTATTGATATCCATGCGCGAGTGTGGTGGGCCAAACCATACTCCACTGTGGGTTGGTCCACGATACGCGAACCGCACAAAAGGCTTGGGCCGAGCGTGGAGGGTCAGGCCCGAGCACTCGGTTTGGGCCTAAGCCAAGCACAGGCTTGTGTAGCAGGTTAGGCCGAACAGAGATGGGCCGGACCGAACGGTCCTTTGGTTTAGGAAGCCCAGGAGGTGGACCCGTGGATCGTCCCTTTGGGTTGGTTTAACGGGTCGTCCAGGCATCATGGGTCGGCCCGACCCGGGCTACAGGATCCGCACAAAGGGTCCCTCCAGTTGGTTCTAGGGGTACCTAGAACATTCTAGAGCTAGGGCTAGCGTGGGCCGAATGTCACCCTGACGTCACTGAGCTAAGACGGTTACATGTGACGTCACGGGCATGTGCCATGCACGCTTAGCTTGGAGCGAAAGTACATTCGCCTATGAAAGGGAAGGGATAAACCGTAAGAGAGGTACGTTCTCACACCATACTACAGTACTCTCTCCCTCTCCTGTGTACTTGCTCGTCCGAGGGGCGTAAGGTGGCCAACTGCCCTACGCCTTGGTGCAGGTACATCGAGGAGCGACGGGAGGAGGATCCAAAGAGGTCAAGCGAAACCACCACACCACGAGCATACATTTGTTCCCTTTTAATTTCATCTACTAACATCATGCAATCATGTTCTAGTTTAGAGAAAGTTGGAAATGCACCATAGTGGCTCACGGGCTCTTTTTACAAGAAAAATATGAGACCACATCCAACAACTCAAATCCTGCGTTGTTTCTTGGCTGATTCTGGGTCTTCAATTTGAAGAATTTATTTTTAATGTAGATGAAGCTAGGTAAAAATCTTACTGCAGTCCTATAGTCTCTAGGGCACGTTTAATTTCCGGAGTAATTTTGAGAAGGATTGTGAAAATTGGAGTTATAGATGGGGATGGAGGGGACATGGAGTCCACAGTTTAATGGTTGGGGTTATATGTACCATGGGAGTAGTTAAAGTTTTGGTTAGAGTGGGCTAAAGAATAATGCAAATGGAGGAGGATTACGTATTCCGAAGGGGTATGTAATCCCGAAAAGAAGGATTACTTTTGGTTGGAGTATGTAATACCCCATCCCTGTCATACTGCCAAAAAAAATAGCGTTGTCTAGTAGATTATTATGGGACTTAAACCCGCCAAACGAAAGGCAGATTATGCAATCTTTGGGACCATATGTTCCCCAGTCGGTCATATATTTTAATTTTTGTTTCAAACGTGTAGGAGATTAAGCTAAGGACGTGGGGTCCCTTCAAACTTCAAGTCTCACTCAAAGAGCTTGTATGTGTCTAATACAACCCCCTAGCCTGCTACCTGATATGCATAGATTAAGTCCTGCTCCTTGTAAGGGTCGGATTAGGATCTTCTAGCCATTGAATTTACCTCCTATTATTGCCCTCCTTAACTCATTGGAACAAAGTGGAGACGAGGGGCATTTATGCCCCCTAAACTTGTTTCTCTAATCTCTCCATCTCTTTTGAGTTATCTTCTTCTTGTTCTCTACTACCCTCCTAAACCCTAATCTGCAATTGGAGTCTAGGCTTAAATGAAGTGTATGAAAAGCTCGAATGTGCATAAAATACTCCATATCTGAACCCCACCCCCAACTAATGTCAGTGACTCAGTAGCATTTGGAGTAAAACAAGTTTATTTTCTCAAGTCCAACAAGGCTTTGCTAATTCCATAGAATACCTGTTCATCACCATTTAGTTTCTTCTTCGTTTCCTAATGAACTCTTCATAATAATGAATCGTAAGATATTTCAGCGACTAATCAACATAAATAGCTCCCTCGAAGGACATTTTCTTTGTTACTACACAAATGCTTGATTTCAATATGAAGAAAGTCTTCTCATGGCCAAAACATAGGCCACCCAAGCTCAGTCATTTGTAGCTGGAACTTGAGTCTAATGCTTCTCTCAGAAGGGAGTCCATTGCATTGGGCAGTTTAAGTATAACAGTACTAGTTTGAACGAAACTGGTCGGTACACTGCCGGAATGTAAGGTACCACCGGTAAAAGGATGAAACTGGCCGGTATGTCCGAGATAGGCAGGAAAGTTCGCCCGGAACTGAGGGTTACCGGTTTATTCCCAAAACGAGACATACCGGCCGGTACGGTAGGGTATAATAGCCTTGCTTAGGAGCTAGTCACATTGCAGTTCTCCTGATACAGCTCACTCCCCACTCTATTGGACAAATCTGCACAATTGAAAGCTGCAAGGCTTTCTGTTTGTATCTCATGCAAGGGGAAACTCTTTCAGGTATATAAACCATGTCCAGTGTATTTGTAGGGGCTTAACCAATAATGTCATGAATAATAGTTCTTTGTATGAAAGCTTAACAAAGGAAGGAATACCATTTTGTTTCTTGTCAGAGATGATAAACAATAAATCCTTTTGGTTTGCGGCCATACGTCCTAACGATTATGTCAACACTCGAACATACTTGAACTAGTAGGTACATATTAGATTATTAATGAAGTATCTTTTCCTTGTGAGGAGGAGATTGAGAGCCTACAGTGTCTTGGATCCCATTGTTGACGAGTTTTAACGAGTATGGTTGCGATCAATTTTGTGATAACCTCCACCTTCTCTATCGTCACATAAAATTGGGGATCTTGCAAGTAACAAGCCGGACTAGGCATTGAAGCAACCAGGCTGGGGCAGGAACTCTTCTAACAATATTCGGTAGTTGCACGTGTTAGTGGCATCTAAGTATTGTGCTCATTTGCATGAACACACCTATGAGTTCTGATGCTATTCTGCAGTGAAATAGTAGTTAAATGAATTTTACTTAGGATGCATCTCTAATCAAAGTAGTATGTGGTGTGGCGAACAGTTTTTTTTTTTGGTAAGAAATAACTAAATAGTTTTGTCTTAATAATATAGAGTCGTCGTTATTTGTTCTTTTGAAGTTAAGGATGTCACTATATTTGTTTGAGTTTGAGTCTTTACAGAAGACACAGTGGAATGAAAAAAAGGTTTAACCAACATCTGGCGAATTTCTCACCTTAAAGAAATAACATGCTTCACCTTTAGAATATGTTACAACTGTCGGTCGAAAACTATGAATGAAGGAAGCATTGTTATGTGCACAGAAATTGATTTGGGTCTCTAAGCCTGCCGTTTCTGATGCCTTTCGGCTTTGATTTGGGGCCATGGTTCTACAACAAAATGTCCCTTTAGCTCCTTGGTTCTTGGCGGTATAGGGGGCCACTGTTTCAGTGGTATTATGAGAGCAGCCAATTTGTGCATATATGCCAAGGTTTAGGTTGTCTCCAAACCTCCCCCGCCCATACCCCCAATGGTTGGTGACTTGATGGGTTCTGTTATTGTTGTTGTGTTGCTGGAACCCACAGGTATTATGCTGGTCAAAACTGAAGCACTTGTAATGCTAGAAATAAAGTTGCTACGTAAACGCAAACAAGCTTGACATGTGTACATGTCTGTATACAGCATAATATTTGAAGCAGCTTCAACTTTTTTCTGGGATATTACTTGCTGAAGTTATTATTGTTAACAGTTAGTGAAGCACATTTTCCAATTTGAGAAACCCTCTTCGTTAACCTCAGTGCAATGAGTATTGTTAGAGTTTGTCCCACATTGGTTAATTATAACCTCCAAAACCTGTATATGAACTTCGGCAGCCATTGCCAATTGGTTTTGAGTTGGATACTTTAACAAGTATCTTGCATAGAAACTTTACCAATTCACATGAAACGTCTCCCTGGACATCTTATATTCTTTCTTGTATTAATTCTGATAATATGTGAGTTACCCTTTTTTCCTCGGTTTGTTTCCATTGGTTTTATTATATACTTTCCTTGTTGGTGAGTACATTTCATCTAACAAACTCCTCCTGCTTGCAGAAAACTGCCAAAAGTGGTCTTCACATTCTGCTTGGAGGCATTTGTGCTTTAACTGTTGTTGTCTTCTTTCGCTTTGTAAGTGGTTATGTACTCATTCCGTTGATCTCGGATCTGTTGCACTTATTGTCTTTTCATAGGAAAGAAAGTAATTATGCTAATTATCAACTGCACCTTCTGTGTCTTTGTCTCCTGATTGTCAGAGGAAAACATGTGGATATAGTATTCTCATATGGTCCTCTACTGCGAGGACCCTGTTGGGTAGAATATTTGTTCTTCAAAATCCGATGAGGCAAACTTCATGGGCTTGTTCTGTTGCTGACCTTTGCAAATAAAAATGAGAAAAGATCATTGATGGGATTGCATTCTGATCAAGTAGATTTTTCTAGTGAAAGAAGTTATTTGAACGACGGCTTGGAGTCCAATGGTACCAGTAGGCAGTACCTTCTAATTATAATCTACTAGGCTAGCATTGATACTTATTACATCTTTGTCGTTTTGATGCACATATGTTGATACGGGACACAAATTCGTACTCTATTTCTTAGACACATCAATATTGAGAAAAAGTAGGACAGAGACCAACTTCGCTACAACCACAAAAACACACTCACAAGACATCTGGGGCCCGCACACACTCACACCTCCTGTGTGTGTGTGTGGGCCCACATGGCTTGTTTGTGTGTGGTTGTAGAATTTGAAAGACCGAGACATAGCGGAACACAATAAGTTTGTATATCGAGATATTTTTCTGAGATTAATAGATTATCTTTCTTCACTTTTCAAAAAAAAGTTTGTATATGGAGTTAGGTACATCTACACACATTTAAAACTTCAAGAAAATTGTTCCTTCTTTATATGACAGTTAAAATTTGATTTTAAGGTAGAAAAGCCCCATTTGTCCCCTTAACAGTCACCTCTGTCTGACGGTTTAGCTGGAAAAGGTCTTTTGGTGAAGTTTACATGTTGTATAAGAGGCCGGGATACAAAACCCGAATGCCTTGTTTTGAAGGCTTAACTATTTAACTTGCAATTTTAACTCTGAAAAGGTTGAGAGTCTATAATAAAAGGCTACAAGAATTATTACAAATTGATTGAAAATCTTTTTTTCAGTGTCTTCCATTCAGTGTATTTTGTTGAACTTGTGCTAAAACCCCTACACATGTCTCACGTGTCCAAATGATAAGTGCGTCTATCCGGTTTGTGTCCTTGTGCTTGTCCAATATCCTAATATCTTGAGCTTTTCAAACAAAATTTGGTGATCTACCATGAGCTTTGGTTTAAGGGATCTTCTGGTTCAAGTCATTTGTTCTCTATTTGCATTATTTTCTCTTTTGTTATTCTTCTCTGCTTTTATGATGTTTGTATAATCTTTGATGGGGTTGCACGTGAGGAAGGGTGTTGAATAGCTTAACATAGATTGTTTCACCCATTTCCTAAACAACTAGAGCTTTTGGGACAGCTGGTGACTTAATACTGTGCTCCAGAGAACTACGATTTTATTCTGTTTACTCAATCAAAGTCACAGCAGAGTAAAGATTAAATTTCCGCCGAGTACAAATTAAATTTTCAAATGGTGAACGTTAAGGCTTTTTGAATGTGGTGCATAACATGCGTAGAACATGTACTACAAGGGTAAGCTGATACAACTCATTTAAATTTGGGTGCATTGTTTTAAATTTGATTATTAGATTCCATTTCTCTATAGAAGGTCCTCTCAAAGGAGGAATTGATATACCGTGAACGATTTGAAATTTAAAGGAAAATAGTTTCTTATTGCATGCATCCGCTCTTATAAATTGTTTCATATTCCTGTTCATAATGTGAATACACACCTGTGTTTGCTGGGGCTTCTAAGTAAATATCTAATGTTTATGCTTTTGAAACACCCGCAGATCGTGCTAACTAGAATCAAGTATGGACCTGCACGCTACTGGGCCATCTTATTTGTCTTCTGGTTTCTTGTCTTTGGCATCTGGGCTTCAAGAACACATGGTGCTCATACCACATGAATCCAATGGTACATGGTTTATCCACACACAAAAAAAAAAAAAAATCTCGCCAAATAAAACCTTTATTTAATTCTTGTATGTGGTGCTGTATGATCCAATTCAAGTAGAATCGATTGAGCATGCCCTTTTTTTTTTATTAGTTTTGTAAGATCAGCTGTAGGTGGGCCATTTACCCTGGGTGTAAACACCGTTTATTGTAATACGAACTGGCATGTTGAGGACACGATTGTTTTTTTGGTTTTTTTTGGGGGGGTCAAATTGCTCTTTGAGTTCTTTCATTTTGTTCTGGTGACACTGTCATTGCCTGTTGGGGAATTACTCAGTAAAAATACACCCATTGGATGGGACAAAGAATGTTCTCTGTTCCATTTTCATTATAGACGCAATTGCACCTGTGGCATAAGTTTACCCATTATCTATTGTAGATATGGACTTCACTTTCCATGTAATCCTCATAGATGCTCTTGTTAATGCTTTGTTATGGCATTGTTGTTGCCTCAACTACATGGACCACCATCCTCTGTACTTCAATGTGCTATGAACGTTACGTAGGTGAAGGTTATGATGCGAAGTTGGGCTTTCTTTGGAAATCTGTTCTATTTGTATCCATCTCGTATTGTCTGGCCAATTGATTCTATATTACGTTAATGTTCTGTTGGAATTTGTGAAAAACCTGAATATCAATGCGTTTCGTTTCAATTGTTGTTGTATTGGTAACAAGGTTTATATGATTTTTTGAAATGCTATTTTGACGACATGAGACAAGCTCTCACTACATAGATTCGTGTGTGTTTCGATTCGCAAGCTCTTACTACATAGATTCATGTGTGTAAGCTCTTACTACATAGATTCATTTTGATTCGTAAGTGGAGAGGTAAACAACAGTTCTATACCATAAAGAACCCAATAAACGGCTCGTACGGTCAAATGCGGCTGCGGTGGGTGCATGCAAGTACGACGAAAGTCAAGGAAACATAGAATTTTTGTCATGCCTGCTTTTATTCCGTGTTCAATTCCAAGAGTATCTCAGCTTTATGGTTATAGTCTCCAAGCCAGATTTTCTCAAACTTCTCTAGACTCTAGAGTAAAACAAATTTATTTTTCTGATTCCTCTCGTCGAGACGAATCAATAATCTACAAAAATTTGGCGCGAAACTAACAAATACGAAAAAATTCAAATAGGGACAAAATCAACTTATTTTGCTAAAAATTATGTGGAACTATCCTCGGGAGAGAATTGTAAATAAAACTAACTTGGGTTGGGTTCAGTGTTGTCCTATTATCTCGTCTTAGCCAATAGGGGAGAGGATTTTATTCACCAACAAAATTGAACTCGCAGGAAGGGGAAAGAAGAGGGCTTCTTCCAAGCCAGTCCCTTTTTGTCTCCGTATACCCGTCCAGCTCCACCCCGCGTCAAACCCTTTTTGCCCGCGGCTATTTCAAATGATGTACCCAAAATACCCCCATTCCCTCCTCATGCCCTTCCTCTCCATCGTCCCCTTCTGCCTTTTCCTCCTCATGGACATCTACCGGAAGTATGAGACCCGCCCCTCCTGCGAGTCCGACCACTGCAGCCCCTCCGACCACCTCCGCCACCGCAACACCCTCCTCATCGCCGCCGTCCTTGTCTTCTACTGGCTCCAATCTACTCCCATCGCCTCGATCTGCTGATTAAGCGGCTGGAGAAGCTCAAGGCTCGTAATTGAAATCGAATCTTGTTTTGTGGTTTGTCGATTTCTCGATCTGAGATAAGCACTTTTGTTTTCTATATTACTACTTCTATCTACTCTTGTGTTTTGATGTCTTGGATTTAGGTTTTAATCTGTGCTTGTTTTACATATAAACCGTTTATTAATCAAAAGTCTTGAATTTCATTGTTAGACTAGTTTTTACTTGTGAAATTCTAGATGAGTCGGTTATTGTTTTTAATTGATTTTGTTGTTGTAGAATCTTTTTGATTTTGTTGGTGTGAATTGTGTAATTTGGGAGGTGTGAATTCTGGGCGTGTATAGTGCCGATAGGATGTGAATTCTGCAAAGGGTTGTGAATTCTGGGGTTATGAATTCACACACCAAGGAATTCATACTAAGAATTCACACCTCCGCCGATCAAAAAAAAATAAAAAATTCACACCTTCAAGAATTCTATAAAAAGGCAAAATAAAAATTTTGCAAAAGGGCAAAATTGTAAAAGCACCTTTAAAAAGGGCTTGGATGGAATAGCTTATAAAAGGGGGTCCGCATGAAACCCAAACAAAAAAATAGGACCGGCCAAGAATTTCCCAGATAGAAAAAAAGGGAATTCTATTTGCAGCCTAGAATTTACTTCATACAACCCATTAAAAAAATTAGATTATGTAAGACAAAATACCCCAATGTGTAAAGACAAGAATGCCCCAATGTGTAAAGACAAGGAGAGTATTTTCTGTCGAGTCGCAAGCTTTCCATCTGTAGTGTCATCTTTTGACTGCTACAACTCTCTCTCCTTTGTTCATTCATGAAATTTTCTCTCCTTCATCTTCCTCATTTGTCCTACACTATAAAGTATAAACACTAGTCTTCTACACTACAAATCAGATATCTAGTCCCAAAAATCGTAACATTTGCATATAAATCATAACATCAATCTTGAACTCATAACTTCTGAATGAATTAGGAGTACAATCATAAAATTAATTTTTAATTCATAATAGTTGTATGTTACGTTATGAGTTTTTATCTTGATGTGACAAACTTCCAATCGAACCTTGGTCATATCAAGCACCATTAAGAATTAAGATTGATTTTCATTGAAATATCTTCCGATTGAAAACATGTTGACCTTGTAGCTCAATTGAGTGATATGTGAGAATATTGAATCTAACTAGGTTAAGGGGTGGTATAAGCCTTAGGCTGTGCCATCTTAGCTAAATACTTGCAAATCGTAAGTTTAGCTCAAGTTAGGAAATTGGTTTGAAATCACAAAATCCATTGCCATAAAGGTTTGCTACCTCAAGTAAATTCCATTAAGCAATTCTCATTGAAAAACCAACGAGGAACCATTTCCAGTGGATCGATCTTGGACTTCCCAAGTTATAGTACAACCGACTACATAAGCCCTCACTAAGGGATCGATAACCGACCAGTGCTACCAAGCGACCAATGGGACATTCAGAACTACAAGTCACAGTCGTAAGCACAAATGTACAAAGACTTTCTTTTTTTTTTTTATGGGAACAAATCTACAAAGACTTTGAACCATTTCATATAACAACAGAAGAATTTTCCAAAGAATAAGGTCATGCATACAACATTCTGAGAAGCACAAGACAGTAAACAACTACCATAACATGAAAAAACATATATCATGATCAAAACTCTTCTACTTTGACAGCATTGCATCTTTAGGCCTCGATTTCTTTACACCCGCAACGAACAAAACTTTTTCAGACTTGTAGCTCTCGACGACCACGCCAGTGACTTTAACCCATACAAGGGCCTTGGTCTTCATTCCTTCTATTCCGGAGAGCTTTCCCCTTGAGAGTGTCCCCTTGACGCGAGGGGTGTACCTTAAAAAATGGAAGAGTCCTTGAAGCTGGCCTCCCAGGGAGAGGGCAAGTACACAATGAGCTTGCCGTTTGCCGCGTCGAATTCGTAACCTGTTATGTTTTGAGGGAAAAAGGCCGGGAGGAAGGTTGTACTCGCGGAGGAGATCTGGCAACGCTTTTGATGGCTTGCCTACGAAAAACAGAGGAAGAAATTAAAACATATCCTTCCTACACCTCTGTAGTGGGCCGAAATATCCGAAGGTTCAAAGGGTTCAATGGGTTGCATTGCAGACCCATCGTTCAGTTGTCTCAGTTCGTTCATAGGTGGGAAAAGCATCTTGACGTGTCATTCCGATCGTTTGCCGAACGATAAGTGGGATTGAGGTGGCTCGCAGAGCTTCATCTGTCCCTCCGAGCGTATATGTTCTTGTATCATTCGGTGGGGCACCCAGTCACTCGGTAAGGTATCTTCTCCTCTTGAACCCTCTGTTGCTCGGCCGAAGGTTTTAACGTTTGGTAGTCTGTTCGTTCGGGAAGTTCCTCGGATGTGTTTGTTGTGGAATGTTCTAGAAGCCCACGTTGATAAGATCGATGATAAGCACGTTCACCTCTCTGATAACCGATGGGACATCTCTGCAGGATGTGACATCCCTGACATTGACCCACATGGGCCTGCAGATCTCGAAGGGCGGCGTTCATTAAATGCTCCTGACATATGATGTCATCCGAGCATGGCAACACGCGTGCATTGCACTTCCACCTTGTTCAGCATTCCAAACCTCTGCCTATAAATAGAAGAGTACCTCTTCTAGGGCAAGGGTAAAAAGAACATTCACTCTACACTCTTCTTCCTCCTAGTATATTTCTTACCAAACTTCTTTTCTCTCCTCCATATTCTGACTTGTTCGTCGGAGCTTCTTCCCGAAGGAACACCCCCCTCCAGTTTGCAGGTACACGACGTTCCACACCGCTCTTCCACGGATCAACAGCGAGAAGAAAGGGTTCAAGAGGTCCAAGGTTAAATCAGCTCCCCACAACCTCGTTAACATCCAGTGCAAAATCTATCAATTACGTCCAAGAAATTGTAATATAACATTTCGAAATACGTGCGGATGCTATGTACAAAAGCAATTATTATCACAGAAAATACTTTCCCAAATAACGGGAGGTTTTTTTTTTTCCACTCATCTATAATCGCGCTATGTGTTGCTCATACTTTCACCACATATGTTGCCCAAATCAAAAGAGTCAAGGGCTTCTATCATGTTAGGGCACAAAGACGAAGGAGGTATATGGTACAGGGACTCTAATACAGGTATGGGACGAATTGTCGGATTCATCAAGTTATCATGTCAAGGACAAGGGGACAATGCTGAATCTTTATATCTCCTAAACTTATTTCATTTCTTCACTTATAAAAGGTAAACTGTGGTTTACAACTTGTCGAAGATTATTTCATTCACGGAATGAGCGTTCTTGCATAGTTTTGCATTGAACTTGAATATTACATCATCATGCATAATATGACGGTGTTATCGTGTTTTTTATAACTTAGGTGTCGATGGTGTTATGCACTGTTAAGCATTAAACTTGAATATTACTAGTAATATGTTTCCTAGGTGAGGTGTCCAACTAAAAAAGTCAGATGCATATCTTATACCCTTACCCAAGCATGAGTATCCAAGACGGGTACTTCCTACATTTTGAAGAGTCATGTAATAGAGATAGACAGAAGAAGCGTAAGGCGGATAAAATGTGAGAAAGAAAAAGTATCAATTCAAATACATCTAACCTATATCCAAATAAGTTCGGTACCATTCACAGGTTAGACAAAATTTAGTTCTCTTTCGAAATTGGAGATAACTCCAATTTGCAGTCAGCAACTGCTAACTAATTCTTCCGTCTCTATCTAAATATGTGCTCTATGCTCTTATTTTATTATCTTAGTAGTTTTGTGCTGTAGAAAATATTAGACTTCTACCAAGAAATCAAAATCTGGCTCATGGAAGTGCACACACAGAGTGACCAACATAAAATGAAGGGGTAAAAAAAATTTAGTGGGAGAATATAGCAGGAACATTCAAAGCACAATGCACAGTTTTGATTCCTACATTTTGATAACTTGGGTGTCCGGTCCAACTTACTGCATCTCGACTAATCTTGCGGGACCAATCCTACTGTCTACTAGCGGGCCCCCCGATTAAAGCCAGAGTAAAGCCCCGTATGGACTGGCCCCATGAGAGAGTTTTTCTTCCTATTTAAGTGCCTTGTCGTACCCACCTCTCTGGAAAACCTCAAAAACTGATAACTAGGGTGTCCGGGCCATCTTACTGCATCTCGACTAATCTTGTGGGACCAATCCTACTGTCTACTAGCAGGGCCCCCCGATTAAAGCCAGAGTAAAGCCCCATATGGACTGGCCCCATAAGAGAGTTTTTCTTCCTATTGAAGTGCCTTGTCCACCTCTCCGGAAAAACCTTAAAAACAATGGAAACACGCATATATATTGTGAAACTTTGTGTAGGGATACAAATTTATCAGTCAACAGTTAAGCACTTATAAACCATACAAAAAGAAGCCAGCACATGAATTACTACCATGTAATTGCTTTCAACAATAATTGTGTGGATTTAAATTAGTTCTATACCTTTCAGCTTGTTGAATATCCATTTCGCTTTATCTTCAACAGTGCTTGAGAAGGTCTGAAACCGTGAACACACTCATTAGTTAGGACTTAGGACTAAAGAGTGAAAATAGGAATTAAAGTTCATCAATGAGGACATGCGATCATCTGCTTTACTTCATAGCAACGTCTAGTTTGATAAACGATAAAGAAGTTGTAACAGATTGTTATATTGGGACTCATTTAGCAGTAATCTGATGATCTATTTCCAAGTCCTCTCTGACTTGTCCTAGTTTTTCTCTCTATGAACTATAGTAAAATACTTAGGAAAGAAGAGATGTATTTCGGGTTTCTACTAGCAGTACAGGTTTTCCAAAGCAATACAGGTTTTCCAAAGTTTGAAATCCACATTACAATTCTGAAAATGCATATAAGATTGATGGCATAACACTAATATAGCTGCAAGGGGACAATACAAAAACACCAAACTAGAACATAGGGTTCTAAATATCAGCTGTTGGGTTTCCTATTGGACAATACGTAAAACGAGTACATGCTCAAAAAGAAAGACCCCGGTAAGGGAATTCATCAATTGGAAGGAGATGTACGATACAACTAAGATCTTTCAGTGACGAGTTAATGCTAACTTAATGATGGCCCAAAAAGAATTCGATAAGGTCACGATACTATTCCTTCTTTTCGTTCTACTTAAGTGGAGCAATTCGAACTAGTTGACAGAATATAAAAGAGGACCTTACTACCATGGCCATACAACATGAAGCAAAATGCTGAATCACATATTGAATTTGAACTGATAGATATTGACTATAGGCTCCACTTATTCACCACAAAACGCAAAGAAAACAAAAAATCGTGAAATGTGAAATCACCCCTGGATTGTTAAGAGTATGTGATCTCACATTGTTATGGCATATAATTATATATAATGAGTGATACTTAACATACAACTTTTCCATCCAATCACACAAGTTTTTGGGTTGAATCCGATGTTTCTACGCTTACGTATTTGTGGTTCCTCGGAGGGCCAAATGGAGCATAAAACTTCAGAGTATATGATCAAGATCAACTACATATGCTCAAGCTTTTCTTATGGATATGATCGGCCAACTTGTTGGGAATTTTCCGCTCCCACCTGCAATATAGCACACAAAAAGGGAAACATCACACCACAAGAAAAGAAGGAACCCGACGAGCAATTGACTTTACGAAGGACTAACCAAGTTCAAAAAAAAAAAAAAAAAGAACATAGAGAATTCCCACGATCAAACAATGACCTCAATACGAAGGACTAACCAAGTGCTTTGCGTCGCAAATACAGGTAGATAGGGATCAAACAATGACCTCAATATATCTGAGAGAATTCCCAGGATTGCTTCGGTCGCAGTAACAATATAGTAAGACAAAATGGTCCGGACATTTTCACGCATGTTGGAGAGATCCTCTAAATATAACACTCTCCTCTGAATTTCCACTCCCTCCCGATTCCCAATCTTCTATCAGGACATTTCCGCGGGGGTTGTAACTCTTCATTGAATTGATTGATGAGTATCTTCTTGGGCAGATCTATGGCTTCCTATTTAAATGGAAAAAGACCAAACATTTTGTCGAACAGTTTAGGCACATAACCCCAAGGGGTTGGCCTAGTGGTCAGTGGGACTTAGGGGTTTGCTCCCTCATAAAGTCTCAGGTTCGAAACTCTTACGTGATATCAACTCATTTGCAACCAGTCCATACAAAGCATTGCTTTAGCTTTAATTGGGAACCCCGCAAGCGAGCAGTGGGATTGGTGTCCTAAGATTAGTCAAGGTGCTCGTAAGCTAGTCCCGAACACCTCAGTTATCAAATAAAAAAAAGCTTAGGCACATATAGTATGATAAAATGGTATAATTAGCGGACCATTTGCATCAAGGGAAAATAAACCCCTTAAATCAAACACCCAACAATGAAACTGTCGGAACACATGAAAACAAAGTAATGATGAAATTGAGTTGTCATTGGATCGTTGTATAAACAGTTTAACAGGCAAATCACATTGAAGGAATAGATCATAAAGTCTACATGAGCGATATATACTCTTAATCACAAAACAGTCAGAAAATACAAAATAAAGTAATGGTGAAATTGAAGCAAGACTCACCGTCTACACTTTGCGAGGGAGGGAGAGTAGATCAAAGATTGTTGCAACGAAGTTTCTGGTTATGGTGAAATTGAAGCAAGACCCCCACCGTCTACGCTGAGCGAGAGAGAGAGTGTGTGTCTAACAGATTTTGCTGGCGATGAAGTTGCCATTGTAAAGCGTCGTTTGCCATTGCATGCATCGTTTTTCTTTTCTTTTGGGTACATCGATCGGAAATGAGTTTTTGCCAAATTGTCCTCTTTCTTTAAACGTAACGTTTTGTAAAAATAGTTTATCACGCATTATGAAAAGGCGTGATGTCATTTTATGAAGCTTGTGTGGTACTGGAAATGCGTTTTGGGAAAGACATCCCGTAGCTTCAAGATGCGTTTTGAGAAAGGAAAAATAAAAGAGAACGCGCAAGCATCTTCAAGATGCGCTATATTCTCCCTCCGCAGTAAACCTGAATTTGTATTTGTTCTCTTTCTCTCTCTCTCTCTCTGAACTCAATGACTATGGCGTCTAAGCACAGTACTCCCTCCTCCTCCTCCTTGTTCCCCTAACAATCTTCTTCCTAGGTACTACCTACATCCTTAATTTCCTTTCTCTTTTACTGATGTTGCCTTACACATGTATGAAAATTGAAAAGCCAGACAAATGGATGTTATGAGAATCCCTTGTTTTTAATCATGGCTTTTTTCCCAAGTTTCTCAAATGCATGCTTTTCATTGTTGATTTTTCTATCTTTTTTGAGCTTGTCATCTACCCAAGTCACAGCTGCATCGAAATTCTAACAATATGATTCGATGATCGAACATTGGTTAATCACATTTGATTAGCTTGAACGCGTCGCTGATCGCCTTACCATTGTTGCTCTTGCCGCCGCCGCGGTGAAGGTCCGTGAACTCTTCGAGGTCGATCGCGCCGTCGCCGTCCTTGTCGATCTCCGTCACGGCATTGGTCAGGTCGGCCGAGGACGCGCCGACATCGACGCCGAGGGCCTTGAAGACGGAACGGAGCTCGGAGACGGAGATCTTGCCGTCGCCGTTAGGGGTGTCCACGGTCCGGATCGGATCGGATTCGTATGAATCCAATCCTAATCCGTATCTCACGGCTTTTAGAAAATACAATCCAATCCTAATCCAAAAGTCTTACGGTTCGGTTTGGATTTCGAACCGTGAGTCACGGTTCGGTCCCGATTTTATCCACGGATTTCCTTCCATAAACATTAAACTCTAACAAACGCAAAATTACTTCAACTACTGTATTACATATCATTCCAAATTTCTAGTTCAAAATTAAGTCCAAAATTAAGTCCAAGTTTCATCAGCCATTGTTACATCCACGGAGCAGCAAAAGGTTCTATTTACACAGTGGTAGTAGTTGACTACAAGTTAGTATAAATCAGAGGGGGAAGGCAGGTGAAGTAAAAGTAAGGAATTTCATATAAGGAGCAGATTTCCTTCGGTCATTGTTATGAACTTAAAATTGTTAAAAAAAATTCATAACAAGTAGTAGAATTATAATTATTTATAAATATTACACACACACACATATATATATTTTTTAATTTTTTAAATATCTCACGGTTCGGTTCGGTTAATCCACGGATTTGAAATAAAAATCCAATCCTAATCCGTATCTCACGGTTTTTTAATTTTCAAATCCGTGTCCGGACCATTAATCCACGGACAAAATCCAAAAGGCACGGATCGGTTCGGTCCGGACCGGTTTCACGGTTCTCGGTTTTTCTTGGACAGCCCTAGTCGCCGTTGGTATCGAACTTGTTGAACACCTTCTGGACTTCGTCCATGTCACCTAGGGAGGTGAGCGAACTCTGTTGGATAGCATTGCCCAGGATATAGCGCATCTTGAGATGTGCGTTCTCTTTTTTTTTTTTCCCTTCACAAAACGCATTTTGAAGATGCGCGATGTCTTTCCCAAGATGCATTTCCAATATGAATTATTTGCTTGCGTGGATTTTGTTGTCACACAAGCTTCGTAAAATGACATCATGCCTTTTCGTAATGCGCGATGGAGTATTTTTACAAAACGTTTCAAGAAGTGGATATTTCTCCAATTCCTTTAAAGAAAAAGGGCAATTCGGCCAAAAACTCCCTTGGAAATCGCAAGTAGCGTTTCGATGAGTGTTTGGGGAGTTTTTGGCCAAAATGTCCATAATTTTTAATCAAATTGAAGGAATTCCCATCTTCTGAAACGTTTTGTAAAAATAGGCCATCGCACCTTTTAAAAACGCGTTATAGCGGTTAGGCGCCATGTTGCCATAGTAAGTGGCATTGGTTGCCACGTAGGTTAAAAATTAAAACCCATTATGAAATGCATTATATTTATAACCCTAACCGCGCATTTTAAAAATACGTTATAAGTCTAACCCTAATAGCGCGTTCTGGAAATGTGTCATGTAAGCAATCCTAATTTTTTTTTACACAAAGCGTGAGAATTTGTCATATCATTTGTCCAAAGATATTAAAAGACTGGACACAAAGATATTAAAAATTCTCACGATTCGTGTTAAAAAAATTAGAATTACTATTAACTTGGAAAAGATTGGATAGTAATAGATTTGATATAAAAGAGTTCACAAGTACATTGATAATAGTACATAAAAGACTTCTTGAGTAGAAACTTTTCATATAAAAACATCATTTCACATGACATGTAATTTGAATTACGTGATTAAGATGACGATGGTTTTCATTTTCCGCATCTTCTCTTATTGTGACCTTGTTGACCACGCTTTGAGCACATCTATGGCGATTGGTACTGAATCAAATCATCCATCTCATTTCGGATTCGATTCACTTTCGAGTGGCCTCGACTTCAGAGACGTTCTTTGTCTGAAAGAATTCTTTGCCCATAGTATGACGGCCAATAGGCTTGGTGAAGCAGTGGCTTGAATGGGAGAGATCCATACATGGCAATTGTTGTGTCGACCGTCCAATATTTGCCGAAGTAATCAAGAGGGTCAATATGCATTTTGTTGCAAACCGCAATAACGTGCGAACAAGGTATTTTCCACAACTGAATCTTGTTGCAAGTGCACGTCTTGTTAGTCAAGTCAACTGTGTGTTTGTTATTTCCTTTGTATGGGCTTGTTCAATTGATTGGCGTATGTACCTCGCACAAGCCCGCGACCCGGTTGAACACAATGACATTGTGTCCCACTACGTTTTCCCTCCAATGATCGTATTTTTTCTTTGCATATAAGCTAAAATGATTCCCTTTGGCTTTTGTATCCATTGACTTCACCAGCCTATCATCAAAGTACTCTACACACTTGTAGAAGATAAACATAACAGTTGGCATGATCGGGAGGTGTCTGGCTTCATTTACGACACCATTGAAGCTTTCAGAGCAATTGGTAGTTTCGCTGCCGTACCGCCTACCTCCATTGTATGCAAATGTCCATTGTTTTTTGTTGAGCAGGTTAAGTTCTTGATAGATAAGTTCGTTGGCAAACCTTTTCAATCGGGTTAGTTTGGCCTTGAACTTTTTCTTTTGACATTCCATTCCGCAGACTTTGACTTCTTTTCCCACTAATTTTCCAAATCGACGATGATAGTTTGATCCCAAGTGACGGAGACAGTAATGATGGTAAGCATGCGGGGGCCTCCAATCATATGTTGAATCATCCTCCAGCCATGACATGAGGCCGGAGTGCCTGTCTGAAATGAGACACAAGCCTTGTCGTTTGGTTACGAAGTGTCTGATGCAAGTGAGGAACCATCCCCAATTGTCCCTATCCTCCTTTTCGACTACGGCAAATGCACTCGACATTATTTGGTTCTCAGCATCTTAAGTGACTGCAATAAACAAAGTCTCTTTGTACCTTCCCGTGAGGAAGGTTCCATCAACAGAAATTATTGGCCGAGAATGCTTGAACCTTTCTATTGCCAGTGCGAATGCCCAGAATAGTCTGTCAAATGTGGCACATCCTAATAACCATGAATCCTTGTATAACAACAATGTGCGCGTACTCGGATTGGCTCGTTCGAGGACTTGTAGGAATACTGGGAGTGTTGCGTGAGACTGGTCCCAATCCCCATGCAGAAGCGATATAACCAACTGCTTAGCTGCCCACGTCTTTAAATATGATGGCATGTATCCATCTGTTAACTTTTTAATGAATAACTACAGCGTTTTGATCTTCGTACTGAAGTTTGATTCGATAATTTTGGTCATCTCATTTGCCATGTAGCGAGCATCAAGCATTACGTGATCTTGGGTAACATTCACAGCCAAGCATGAGTGGGGCCCTGTATATGTTGTGACTTTCCACTTGTCTGAATTAGCCTTGATAGATGCTCGAAGTCGCCACCCGCAAGATGTCTTGTTATTGCATTTGTAGGACAATAGATTGGGTGAAGATTATCTGTCTTCACGACATAGTTCGTTGTCATGCATAATTTTTTCATAGCACATTGCAACTCATCATTTGAAGAGGATAACTGCGGGAAAAAAACTTAACAGAATGAATGTGCACGGCTTTTACAATTTGATTATGACTCAAACAGAACGAGTTGTGAAAAATTCTCCTGTCTCTCTAAAAATTCTGATCTCCCATCCCATCCCAGATGACTTCGGGTCGGCATTGGTGGACTGGGGTCGATAATGTTTGACCATGTGTCTTGCGTGTACATGGGGCATGGCGGCTTGTGTGCCGGAACTGCGTTTCCTTGTCCATCGATGTAGTCATCCTTGAAGCCGTCGGCCTCCAAGCCCGCATCGACATCCTCCAATGAACTCTCTGATGCCTCGTCCGTTTCCTCATCTGAACCCTCATGCTCTTCTTGTACGGGTTCGTCATGTAGTTGTGAAGCGCTTCCACGAATAGTTGCATTGTGGAACGGAAATTGTGCAGAACTTTGGCCCCAAAAGGATGTTGTATCGTATTTGTTACGATATTGAGAACATTGGGTTGAAAAATCTCTTGCACAGTAATTTTAACCATTAGTACCCATTTGGTACAGTATATATAGATGGGTATGTTAAAAAAAAATTTGAACCTTACCAAATGTTGTTTCGTTATCGTAATGTTGTGGTTGAGAACTTTCTCCAGGGAAATGTTCTTGTACGATACCGGGGTATGCTGGAACGTTCATAGATTCAATGAACAAAATGGGAATGTAACTGGGAATTTCGCTATGAACATCAAATATTAAATCTACGCCGGTATTGTCCAGGATATCTAGTGCAACGTGTTGATATGTGGGGTTTGGAAACCTAATACTCAGAAAGCGATATGTTATTTTCATGAATGTGTGTGGCAATTCTGTAGCATTTGATATCATTTCGCAGCTCTGAAAAGTGTTATACCGCGCTTTGTTGATAAATGAAGGGTCGTACCGCCACTGTACCATGGACCACCGTCTGTATGTTGGACAATTTGTCCACCAACATATACTATTACAGGGATAGCCATACAAATAATCATTGGGTTGGGTGATCAGCCCGGGTATGTTTTATATAGACCACGTAGCGCGTTTTGTAAAGGTGCTATAAGTTGGTAATGGCGCCTTTTATAAATGCGTTGTATGTAGAATATGTCCAAGGCCGCCCAATCACTTCGATGCCCAACCTTTGGCAGGAGAATATTTTGTTGCTGTGAGTATAACGCGTTTTGTAAGTGCGCTATAAGTTGGTACAACACCTTTTGTAAAGGTGTCGTATGTGTACTATAAATAGCCAAGCATGGCCAGGCAGAAGCTTCGCCCAAACCATTACCTCCAAACTTTTCAAAAATAGTTTCCACATAATATCTCGTCTCATATAGTATTAGTTGTGTAAGATGGCTTGTTCCCAACAACCAAACCACAATCTTAATTTTTGAGTGATTATGAAGCTGGTTTATAGAGATGAAATTTAGGTTCCACACGGGATTTTGCCAAGGGTAAAGGCAATTTTGCATGGAGGAGTTGGTTTATAGGGATGAAATATCCCTATTATTCCATAATTCCACTTGCATTACCCCTACCCTCCAACAGTGATGAAATTTCGTGTGGGAAAATAATTGACAGGTAAAAGGGACAGGGGGCTTGTTCTCTTATCTTTATATTTGTCTTGGGATTGCGTTGTGGAGGTCTTGTGAAGATATTGTGAAGTGTGGCTATTTTAGATTAGGTTGCCGAAAGATGTCCACTTCCTTATGATCCTCGTGCACCTCCTCCTTTATGTAGTTGCAAAAGATGTCCACTTCCTTATTGTATGGAAAAAACCTAAGCATCGAAAAAAAATGAAAAAAAAACAATACCGTGCCTATCCAAAATGCGTGATCAAGTTGTTTAATGCGTTTTCATTATGCGCAGTATTTTATTCGTCCCAAGCTTTGGCCAGGCTTGCCAATCTTTTTGCAGTGGAAAACAATGATTAATATTATAACGCATTTCAAAAAGGCACGATTATGTTTTCTATATATACAGCTGGTCGAAATCCAAAAGGATACACCCGGTCATAAAGTATTGATATGGACGACGAAATGTATGTTTAGAATGATATGTTGGAGAAATGTATATTTAGAATTGGTTTATAGGGATGAAATGTATGTTCAATCCAGGTGTTCTCATAGGGGTATATAAATTTGTCCACCAACATACACTATTACAGGGATAGCCATATAGATAATCATTGGGTTGGGTGATCAGCCCGGGTATGTTTTATATGGAGCACGTAACGTGTTTTGTAAAGGCGCTATAAGTTGGTAATAACGCATTTTGTAAATGCACTGTATGTGGAATACGTCCAAGGCCGCCCAATCACTTCGATGACCAACCTTTTGCAGGAGAATATTTTGTTACTGTGAGTATAACGCGTTTTGTAAGTGCACTATAAGTTGGTATAGCGCCTTTTGTAAAGGCGCCGTATGTGTACTATAAATAGCCAGGCGCTTTGCCCAAACCATTACCTCCAAACTTTCCAAAAATAGTTTTCTCATAATATCTCGTCTCATATAATATTAGTTGTGTAAGATGGTTTGTTCCCAACAACCAAACCGCAATCTTAATTTTTGAGTGATTATGGAGCTGGTTTATAGAGATGAAATTTAGATTCCACGCGTGATTTTACCAAGGGTAAAGGCAATTTTGCATGGAGGAGCTGGTTTATAGGGATGAAACATCCCTATTATTCATTCCACTTGCATTACCCCTACCCTCCAACAGTGATGAAATTTTGTGTGGAAAAATAATTGACAGGTAAAAGGGACGGGGGCTTGTTCTCTTGTCCTTATATTTGTCTTGTGATTGCGTTGTGGAGGTGTTGTGAAGATATTGTGAAGTGTGGCTATTTCAGATTAAGTTGCCGAAAGATGTCCACTTCCTTATGATCCTCGTGCATCTCCTCCTTTATGCAGTTGCAAAAGATGTCCACTTCCATATTATATGGAAAAAACCTAAACATCGAAAAAAATGAAGAAAAAAAAAAACAATACCCCGCCTATCCAAAATGTGTGATCAAGTTGTTTAAAGCGTTTTCATTATGTGCGGTATTTTATTCGTCCCAAGCTTTGGCCAGGCTTGCTAGTCTTTTTGCAGTGGAAAACAGTGATTAATATTATAGCGCATTTCAAAAAGGCGTGATTATGTTTTCTATATATACAGTTGGCCGAAATCCAAAAGGATACACCCGGTCATAAAGTATTGATATGGGCGACGAAATGTATGTTTAGAATGATATGTTGGAGAAATGTATATTTAGAATTGGTTTATAGGGATGAAATGTATGTTCAATCCAAGTGTTCTTATAGGGGTATATAAATACAAAAAAACTAGGGGTACATATAAGCATGAACATATCGTGCACATATGGATTTTGTGGGGCCCACTTCGGGTCCCACAAAGATGATTCGAATTGCCTATTATTTCTAAAATATTTTTTTATGGAATCTCGTAAAAAATCAGCTCAACCCGATATCAGTAATGATTTTTTTGGAATTTGTAGGGGCGAAACTACCTAACTGCTCAGTTTCGCTCCTATAAATTCAAGAAAAATCCTTACCGATATCGGGTTGAGCTGATTTTTTACAGTGCTCTATAAAAAAAATATTTTAAAAATAATGGACGGTTCAAATCATCTCTGTGGGACCCAAAATGGGCTCCACAAATCTGATATGTACATATCATATGTACCCATAGCAAGACTCATATAAATATGTACCCTTATAAGAGTGAAGGTCCTATACTTGTTAGGGATTGTAATTTTTTTTCCTTTAAGTAGTGAAAATGGCATTTTTGTATCCCATCGGTCGTGGAGCATTCATATAACGTGGCTGATTGGATCAAATATGGAGCGGAGCATTCGTGAAGTGGGGTTCGAGATATTTGAACCCTGGCTTCTTGGATCGAAAATTTCGCAGAGCATTTGTGAAGCGTGGATTTTTATTTTTGTATGATGTCCACTTCCTTATGAAATTAATTGACTACTAAACAGTATTAAAAAAAAAAAAAACAATTTTAACCGCGCATTCTCAAAACGCGTTATAGATGATAAACCACGTTTTGAAAAGGCGCTGTAGTTTGTTGTCCAGGCCCAACATGATTCCTGGCATTCCAGACCCTACCAGGCCAGGGTTTTGCTTTTGCAGTCCAGGGTTCACTATTGTAAGGACCCGTAATTTCAAAAGTTATTAAAAAGTTTATTCGATATTATAATTGAAGGAAAAGATGGAATTTGTCAAGTTTATTTGATTTGGGGTTAATGTGAAAGGATTGTTAGTGGAGGGAGTGCAAGTGTGATTAGTGTGTGTCCTAATATAAGTGTGTGTGGTGGAGATGTAGGGAATTAGAATTCCCATCTCACTCTCTCTCATCCCTCCCGATATCTCTCTCTCGGCTCCACTCTCTCTCTCTTCCTCTCAACCAAAAACCCACCAAAACCACTCGAAACCCACACGAACCCACCTCCGTTTTACGTTCTCTACGCGTTACCGAGCTTGAATTTCGTGGGTCTTGCCCGGAGGAGGAGTATTTCGGTCGATGTCAAGATTTCGGAGTCAAAGGCTTGCGTGGCCCGATCTCCTTTCGTGTTTGCTCTCCAACTTCGAGGTAGGGATTTCTTGCTCTTTCTATATGTCTATGAGTTGAATTTGTGCCTTGATCGTGCTTGAAATCATTGGTTTGGTTGTTAGGAGTAGTTTCAAAAATCTGCAGAAAATCCCTCGAACTGAACTGTTATCGATACCTTTGGTATTGTTATCGATACCTTTGGCTTACAAAACCCAGAAAATCACTTGTTATCGATACCCTATGCCTTTGTTATCGATACCCTTGCGTCTGGAGCCATTTTGACCCAGAGGTATCGATACATTTGCCTTAGGTATCGATACCTGTTGCTTATCTCCAGCTTTTGCTGTTTTGTTACGTACTTCACCGTTTTGGTTTCCAATCACTTCTAACACCTCTAAAGCATCTTTAAACCTTCCTTAAGCTTGGTTGCTCGCCCCTTGATGATCCGTTGATCGTTCTTATTCCCTAGGCTTTGGTTAAGTGTGATCTTAGTATATATTATTGTGGACGGAAAACGTATTGTAGAGTGTTTATGAGTACCGTAGGTTGTATGAACATCGCGGTGGGTATAGATGCTTGATGAGAGTGGTCCAATAACTTTAAGGGTAAGGTAGTAACTTGTATCTTCACGATTCGTTGAACCTATCGATTCACCTTGGTACACTTGCTATGGGATTCAAGTATAGGAGCTAGTAGGTCATGTACTTTAGAAAATTGCTTGTGAGTAGCATGCTGTGTCGGTGCGGGAATATACTTAGAGGTACAGTGAGCACGTGTGTCTTTGCTTGTATGCGATACGGTAGATTGTGGATCTTATGAGACCATGCGATTGATTAAATGGTTTTTGGATTTGATTGGATGTTTTGAGGTTTGTGAAATGAGAAGTGGAATGAATGAGGACAACAAATGAATAGAGTATTGTAAGATTTTATTTACGGGCTAGGTACGTTAAGTAAAATGCGGAGTTGTAAATTAATGAAAATGTATGAACATGTACATTTGTGGAATTAGAAAACGGTGGATTAAAGTTTAGTGGTACGACCGACAAGTTGATGATGAAGTTGATTGTGAAATGACGGATGGTCGGTTAAGCGATGTGCGTTTCCGCTAACCAAGGATTATTACTGATTGAGGGGAATAGACTCGGGGTGACCCTGCGCTCGAGGGAACTAGACCCGAGGTGACCCAAGTGGTTTTATTATTTAGGGAATAGACTCGGGGTGACCCTACGCTGAGGGAACTAGACCCGAGGTGACCCAAGTGATTATATGTTGAGGGAATAGACTCGGGGTGACCCTACGCTCGAGGGAACTAGACCCGAGGTGACCCTAGTGATCATTGATGGGATACACTTGATTAAAACAAAGGAAAGGTTTGTGAATAAGGGATTTAGTGATGACGAATGTGGACACAAGAATGATTGTAGTATTGCACGAAGAATAATAATAAGATGATTAGAACTGGTTATAGGTTATGGTGGATAGACGTGAGATTATTGAGGCATCTAGTTTGAGGAGTAAAAGGTTAGTGACCTCCCGGGGAAGTCTAGAATTCTTGATCAAAGCGTGCAGCTCGTTGGTAATCGTTCGTACATTGGGTGTATCTGTCTTTACTCACTCATTCATGGTGCGTGATTCATTACATTTTCATATAGCTTGAGTATAGAATTCTCTACTGGGCACGTGTTTTGCTCAACCCTATCCTTCTTTCAGGTACACTCGGAGATAGCGACATGGAGTGCTTGGCTCGCATATTTTGACATCATCCCTTTGAAAGCTGATATGGAAATTATTTTGGCATGTTTTTGTAAAACCCTTTGGCAGTGTAATATTAATTTCTATTATGACTACCATATGATTATGGAGGACTGTAAACTTTAAACCTTGTTTCCTATTATGTTGTTTAGATCATCAAGCTTGACTAGAAACTTGGAATTTTGGTTTTCAATTATGGGAGTGAACCATGTTTTGGGAGAACACCTGTATTATTGCGAGGTATTGTTTATCAAAAATCTTTATACTTTATGTTGAAAATCGAGAGCGTGACAACTATAGACCCATTGATTGTATAACGCCTATTCAGAAGGTGTGATAGTAAACTGCATAGCGCCTATTCAGAAGACATGATAAACAGGGCATATAAAAACCACCCAGCTGCATCGATTCCACAACTTGTCTTATTCTTCTTCCATTCGGCTCCTCAAATTCTCAATATGTGTAAAATGTTTTTTCGAAATTTTAAATACTCAACCTACCACACTTGTGGGTTGAGTATTTACATGCTGGTTTATAGAGATGAAATGTTGGTTCCATTCGGCATTTCAAGTTAGGTATGTCGCGTTTAGCGGAAACTGGTTTACAGAGACAAAATAATGACCTCTATAAGCTAGTCCCGGATGAGCGAGGCTATTAGCTCGACTAAAAATTTGGCCGATTTGGACACAAACCAGATAGAATATAGAATACTCTCTATAACTATCAAAATTATGCAATGAGGTTCACCCAAATTGGCCAATCAATACTACAGCTCGTTGCCATGGACATGGAACCAAAGAGGGAAATGGAGGAGTAATTGTTTTCGCAATGTACGAAAAAAAAACCTATCGCGCATTTTAAAAACGCACTATAAATTCTAGAGTTTTATCGCGCCTTTCCAAAAGGCGCTAGGGTTTTGGTTCACGTTTTCCATGGTTGTATATATACACCCTTCATGACCATACGTACTCTATCATTAAAAAAAAAAAACATAATGGATCCAAACTTTCCTTTTGGAAGAAGACTAGAAAAGGGAGAGAGTTCTCGTACACGCACACGTGCTCCCTCACCTGTTCGACCTGGTCGACATCCGAACATCCCATCCGAAGATCATGACCTGGATCGTTTATCTGCAGCAAGAACAATGAGAGTTCTAACAAGCAGCGGGGAAGTTGTGGAACGACCGATAGAGAGATACGATGGACCAATCCAAGTGCCACTGCCAATGACTTGCCCCTCACAAGTTGATCGACCGAACAACACTCGTTTTCGTCGTTTTCGACTACTAAGTGAGATGGATGGAGAGGACAACCAAGGTCGACCTTCACAAGTTTCCCCTTCGGATACTTGGTTGGCCAACAACAAAGCAAGGACTCGTGACGATTTGCCCGTATACCATGTGCGTGGGTACCACGGGGTGACCTCGCAGAAATCATTTCGTAAATGGCTGAGGAGTGGTACTCAACCGTAACCAAAAGGGGTAGGTCCACATGAAGATCTACGTCTCCTTCCTAGATTAGACTATAGTTTTGCTACATACAGGCATAGCAAACGAACATTTGTCTTGCCTTTGTTGCAATACGATGCAAGTGAAGATGCTTATTTCAAATTGGACCGGAATCAATCTTCATTTGATGGTGAAGCAGCTGATTTACTTAACTGACCTAAATTATTTGCTGAAAGAAACAAACTTGAAGCCAAATGTCATAAGTATCTATTGAAGGTGCCTAAAGCACGGTTAGCGCATATGATGGATGGAAGAAGGCCAAACCGTCTCCATAACGGCGTTTGCGAAAGGCTCGAGGTGGAGATTAATGCAATGCGCAGACGGCTAATCCGTCAAAGCATGATAGTAACCGTAGTGAGGGAAGCTGAAAGGGATTGATTCAACCCCAACGAGTCCATTAGAGCGATTCGAAGGGACCCACAATACGCATCCGACCCAGAAGTTTCTAATTATTCTGATGATGAATCGAATATGTTGTATTATGTTTCTTTTGCTTAAGTAGAATTTCTTTGTATACGAAACTTGTATGCGTTCAGACTTTGAAGCGTTCATCAATTCCAATTCCCAACCTTATTGTTTTTAAAGTTGTATCCTTCAGCTTTTTCAAGTCATATAATGTGTTCGTGGTCCCCTCATGTCTCTTGTCTTTTTGTATCCCATCTGTCTATAAATTGTCTTTGAACGTCTACATTTCTGTGTACTAATCCTTAGTCGTGACATAGTTGTATCATAATGGCAAATAAAGGTTCAAGTTCTAGGGTCTGAATACTTCCCAAGTTCAAGGATCCATATTGGAAAGAAAAAACAACCAGCCCCAAAGATCACTATGTTGGTTTTTGACAAGAATGAAAATTTAGGATTGAAGAGCAAGAGGGATTGGTTAATGATTTGCGTAACATGGGAGTCAGAATTTCATATCGTCGAGCTCTAGAGATGACAACAACAAATAAGCATGAATATGAATTTGTCGTGTCCCGAATCAAAGAGGAGAATTATAGAATGCTGATGAGCAGTAGTAGGTATTTCATGCTTGAGTTAGCAGCAGAGATGGCTGAGGCAAATCAGTGCGAACTAACGAAAAATGAACGTAACAATGCTTTGAATAATGAGAAGTATCTATCTGACTATGCCATGTCTGATGAGGACATGTAGATCTCTCACTATGGGTTCTGTGTAAGGTATTTGCAATTATGTATTGGTATGCATTAACTATGTTAAGTGATTTGACCTTTCTATGAGAACCATTTATGTTTTACTTTTTTGTGAAGTATGAATTGAAAAGTAATTGCGTTACTTACTACAAATAAACGTTCCAACAATGACAATAAGATAGAATATGGATACATAATTAATTGGACTTAAAGTCACAATGGTTGTTCATCTTCCAATGATTCGACATTCATGGTTCTTGGTCTTCGTCTGACATGTACAATGTCAGATTGAACATCTTCGTTCATAGTAGCCTCCATATAAAAACGAGCTTCACCCATTAATCCCTCATCTCTTTGTTCATTTGCTAAGAATTGAAAGTGATGTCGTTGCAAACGCATTTGCATGCGGTTCACTTCTTCACGAAAACGATGCAAGGCTCTTTGCAACAACTGAGGAGTATGAATTGGCATGGCAATTGCTCGGCAACGTGAAGAAGTGGAATGTTCACTGTGGAATTGGAATGTTCAAACTTCGGCAGTCGAATGTAAGAACTTCATATTGTTCTAGTCGGCATTGATACTCATGTTGCATTTCTCCAAAGTCGGTGGATGTGTATCGCATGTTTGGATTCAAAGGGTATTCAAAATCATCATCAAGGTGCTAATGACGACCCGTTGCTTGAAATATATCACGCACTGTACACCTCATAGCTGCCTATATGCCATATAATCAAAATAAAAGATGAAGTTGCAAAATTGGTTCTTGTGCATCTCCTTTTTATACACATAAAAATTAAATAAATCAAATATCCATATTGGTTTGGTAAATTATTTGAATTCCAACGACATAATCCCCCTTTGGATTACTGAACAATCAGTGCAAACCCGTGATTGACTTGTCCAGTTAAACTGTTTACTGTCCTTTTCTAAACATAACCATAGCGCCTTTTGTGAATGAGCTGTATTCTAAACTCTAGTAGATCTTCAAAAGGCGCGGTACATGAAACCCTAGCGCATCTTCAAAAGGCGCGTTAGGAAGTTACGGTAGCGGACATGCCGTGGTCGTGTCCGATACGTGTCTGCGAATGCTATTAATAATTTTCAATCCTTTTAAACCAAAAGGGGCAAACGACGTCGGATCGACACGCGGCTTGGGTCGTTAGGTCCGTGGGGACTTGGTGGACCTAACGACCGAAGCTGCGCATCGATCCGACATTGTTTGCCCATTTCGTGTCCCCACCATGTCCCCATGTCTGAGACGTGGACACGACGCCCTTGAATCGGATACTTATTAAGGTATCAACGTACCGAAATGAACAAACGACGTCAGATCGACGCGCGGATTGGTTCATTAGGTCCGCTTAGTCCCCACGGACCTAACGACCCAAGCCGCACGTCGATCCGACATCGTTTGCCCGTTTCGTGCCCTTGAATCAGCTACTTACTAGGGTTTTAACGTACCAAAATGGGCAAACGACGTCGGATCGACGCGCGCCTTGGGTCGTTAGGTCCGCCTAGTCCCCACGGACCTAACGACCCAAGGCGAACCTAACGACCCAAGACGCACATCGATCCGATGTCATTTGCCCATTCCGTGCCCATGAATCGGCTACTTATTAGGGTTTCAACGTACTGAAATGGGCAAACGACGTAGGATCGATGCGCGCCTTGGGTCGTTAGGTCCGCCTAGTCCCCACGGACCTAACGACCCAAGACGCGCATCGATCCGATATCGTTTGCCCGTTCCGTGCCCATGAATCGGCTACTTATTAGGGTTTCAACGTACTGAAATAGGCAAACGACATCGGATCGACGTGCGTCTTGGGTCGTTAGGTCCGTAGGGACTACGCGAACCTAACGAGCCAAGCTGCACGTCAATCCGATGTCGTTTGCCCGTTTCGGTACGATATACCTTAATTAGCAGCCGATCCAAGGGCGCCGTGTCCACGTATCAGGCACGGGGACACGACGGGGACATGCGGGGACACGTACTGGACACGCCATGTGGCGTGTCCAATAATTTTTATTATTGTTCGATAGAGGACACGACTGGGGTCAAAATGTAATATTTTTTAAATTTTTAGGGGTTATTCATATACAATGTGTAACATCCAGTATTTTCCTTAAATAGTAATTTTACTTGAGTTTAATATTTAGACAATATAGGAAAAAAAAAAAAGGCATTCGGTGCCTTGTAGTGCATGTGGAGCTTTTGTGTGCATGTGAGCCTTGAAGAGTTTTGGACGTGGAGCACATAGGTGAATTGGGGACTTGATGACTAAGCATCACTTGGTATATAAATAAACTAAACGTTGGAACATTATAATGGGGAAGAAAGTAGGAGTAATCAGTCATCCATATTGCAAAGTCCGACAGTAGGACTTCAATATATAAGTTATTCCTGGTGGTGTTATTCACGTATTCGATGGTCATGATCACGATACTCATTTAAGGTACCGGGTAGTGTGCATTACATTCCTAGCTAAATCTCTTTGCAAAGAGTATTATTTGATTCTCTCATATTTGTACTCATTTGATGTCTAAGTTTCTTGATTCAATTATTGTCACTTCTTGTATCGTGACATAAAGGAAATATTTGGCTGAAAGCCATGAAATAGATTGGTACATGTTTAAGCCCACCGGATCATAGAGTTATGAAAGATGTACGATGGACTACCCCACGGGGGGTCCAGAATGTTTATGGGGCCCATATGCCCAATACAGAGTTTGACCTGGGTGGTGCTTGGCATGTTACCAAGATGAGCCGGGTATGAGGCTACAAATGAAAAACATTCAGAATGATCTTACTTGATTTGTTATCCTCGTTTATTGAGCATATTCTTAATGCTAGCCATGTTTATTGTCCTCGTATTGCATATACTACCCGGGCATTTTATATTTTTCAGGTGCAGAGAAAGTTAGTGGGGACCCGAGTTGGATTATTGAAAGTCTCAGTTTTAGAGATTGTTTAGAAATCTGTATTATTTTGGAGGTTTTAGGCCCACCATGTATATTTAACTTGAGGATTTGTAATTATTGGAGATGTACTTATTTTGAGGCAATGTAAAAATTCGGGTTGTCACAGTTGGTATCAAAGCTTAGGGAATAGGTCTTACATGGGACTTGGTGGGCATGTGACATTTGAAGTTATAGTGAAAAAAAATTGATTTGATCAGAGTTCGCAGCAGAAGCGTTGTCGTGACATTTTGAGGTTAATAGGTTATTGAATTTTGAGGGTATAAGGATGCCTGATTCTTTTTGAAGTTATAGGGAGAAAAAATATTGATTAGAGTGCGCAGTGGAAGCGTGGTTTCAATTTTTGAGGCCCTTGTGATATTAATTTTTGAGGTTATTAGGATGATGGGCATTTTGAGGTCATTGAAAGGCTAAATTTCGAGGACGAAATTTCTTAAGGTGGGGAGACTGTAACATCCCGTATTTTCCTTAAATGGTAATTTTACTTGAGTTGAATATTTAGACAATATTGGAAAAAGAAAAAAGAACAGGCATTCGGTGCCTTGTGGTACAAGTGGAGCTTTTATATGCATGTGAGCCTTGAAGAGTTTTGGACGTGGAACGCATAGATGAATTGGGGACTTGATGACTAAGCATCACTTGGTATATAAATAAACTAAACATTGGAACATTACAGTGGGGAAGAAAGTAGGAGTAATCAGTCATCCATATTGCAAAGTCCGACAATAGGACTTCAATATATAAGTTATTCCTGGTGGTGTTATTCACGTATTCGATGGCCATGATCACGATACTCATTTAAGGTACCGGGTAGTGTGCAATACATTCCTAGCTAAATCTCTTTGCCAAGAGTATTCTTTGATTCTCTCATATTTGTACTCATTTGATGTCTAAGTTTCTTGATTCAATTATTGTCACTTCTTGTATCGTGGCATAAAGGAAATATTTGGTTGAAAGCCATGAAACAGATTGGTACATAAAGGAAATATTTGGGTCGTTAGGTCCACCTTGTCCCCACAGACCTAACGACCCAAGCCACGAATCGATCCGACGTCGTTTACCCATTTTGGTACGTTGAAATCCTAATCAGTAGCCAATTCATGGGCACGAAACGGGCAAACAACGTCGGATCGACACGCAACTTGGGTCGTTAGGTTCGTGGGGACTATGCGGACCTAATGACCCAAGCTGCGCATCGATCCGACGTCGTTGCCCATTTCGGTACGTTGAAACCACAATAAGTAGCCGATTCATGGGCATGAAACGGGCAAACAACGTCGGATCGATGCGTGGCTTGGTTCGTTAAGTCCCTAGGGACTAGGCGGACATGACGAGCCAAGCCGTGCGTCAATCCGATGTTGTTTGCCCGTTTTGTGCCCTTGAATCGACTACTTATTAGTGTTTCAGTGTACCAAAATGGGCAAACGACATCGGGTCAACGCGCGGCTTGGGTCGTTAGGTCTGCCTTGTCCCCACGGACCTAATGATCCCAGCTGCGCGTCAATCCGACATTATTTGCCTGTTTCGTGCCCTTGAATCGACTACTTATTAGGGTTTCAACGTATCGAAACGGGCAAATGACGTCGGATCGACGCGCGGCTTGGGTCGTTAGGTCCATGGGGACTTGGCGAACCTAACGAGCCAAATCGCGCGTCTATCTGATGTCGTTTGCCCGTTTCGGTACGTTATATCCTAATAAGTAGCCGATTCAAGGGCACCTAGTCCACGTATCGGACACGGCAGGGACACATATTGGACACGCCACGTAGCGTGTCCAATTATTTTTATTATTGTTTGATAGGGGACACGGCTGGGGACACGACTGGGGGTCAAAATATAATATTTATTAAATTTTTGGGGGTTATTCATATACAATGGTTTATAATTTTTTTTATATGTACGTACATATATTTATTTTTACACGTGGCGTGTCCCCGCCGTGTCCGTATCCCCATTTTTTTTGAATTGCCATTTTCCGTGTTCATGTTCGTATCTGTATTCGTGTCTGTGCTACATAGTCCGTGGAGACTAGCAGACCTAACGACCCAAGCTGCGCGTCGATCCGACGTCATTTGCCCGTTTCGGTACGTTGATACCCTAATAAGTAGCCGATTCAAGGGCGTCGTGTTCACGTATTGGACATGGTGGGGACACGTATTGGACATGCCACGTGGCGTGTCCAATAATTTTTATTATTGTTTGATAGAGGACACGGTTGGGAACACGACGGGGACACTTGTCGTTTGCCCGTTTCGGTACCTTCACTACAAATTAAACATAATTTAAGGATTCAAGAGTACGTTCATCCTATTAAACAAATAAATGCCATCCAACATAAAAAAAAAAGGAAGTGCACATAAAAATTACGCATCATACATAATACCAAAATCCAACTGAACGTACGATTTCTACAAAATGAACTAGAACATAAGAGTGCAACACATCACAACATAGAGTAACGCACTCACTACATGTCCTTCCTATGCTTAACATAATGCAACAGTTTGTGACTTCCCGTACCACACGCCGCCAGATGTGGTTGACGCTGACTCCTACGTGGCACAAACGGTGGGGTATCATCTTGCTCCTCTTTAACTTCCTGCTCTATAACATGCGCCTCCGTCATAACCCCATCTCCCTCGCCCTGCTCACCCTGAACATTGACCTCTGCATGCACCTCTGCATCCCCCTCCACCGTGGGGTGACCGCCCATACCCACTAAGTCATCTCCCAACTGAGGTGCATCTGAACTGCCACCATCATCCCCGTCTAATGTCTGCTTCCTCTTGAACACTGGCCTGCCAAGAAAAGTTGTGTCCAGAACTCCTACGTTTTGCAAAGGGGAATCAAACCAGTCTTGAGAGTCGAAAGGCATTTTAGTGTGAATCGGCAGCGGAGAAGTACTTTGAAACATAGGCGTGAATGGGTAGCTTGGCACACTCCCTAAATGTGCCGTAAATGAGGAAGACACAGAACCCCCATCTGCATTTTGCAGCGCAGAAGTAATCCCGGTGTCCACTGTATCTGGTATGGCATCATTGTGTATGAATGGGTCCACCGGCTCCTGTGCTACAAAAATTTTCACCTCAATCGCAGGCTCGTGTAAGAGGTCAACCTGTTCCACCACATTCACGCCTTCTACTTGAGGCTGGTTAGGTGCCATTGGGGGCCTCTTGCGCAACCACTTCTCCAAATACTCCATCACTCCAACTCCTTCCTCCCCAATAGACCGAAGCTCATCCAAGTCAATATCCTCTATTGTCTGCACTGTCCTTCAAACAATCTCATCTGCATATTTAACAATAACATCATACAAATCATAAGAACACAATTGAATTACGATAAATGACAACAAATAAACAACCAAATATCATACCACCTTGTCCACGCCTCCACCTAGTCGACTAATATATTGTATCATAATCATCTCGTACCAAGTAACATAAGGATCATTGGCCGGGTACGCATACTCATAAGGGTCCACCTCTTCAGCAGGTACAATATGGTCCAATCTATTATTCCACATCTCCAACTCAACACGGTGGTCCTGACGGTAATCCTTTTGCCCAGCCTTCCAATCCTTTCCATGCAGTGGTTGCCTGCAATTACAATGAGCGGGGATTGTCTGTCGACGCCTAAATTGTCGCATCACCCTATCTGGCATGTGCATCTGCGCCATTGGAAAATTCAACAGTGGGACCTTCGCTATCCAAATTGCCCTTCTAGCATGACAATTTAGAGGAAGGACTAGCAATCAACTCCTCGTTGTACGGTCTCCAAACCACCTACACGAATGAAACACAAACAGTATGACCAAATCAATATTATCGTGCAAAGATTAGTTGATTTTGTATTCAAATAATAATTTTTATGAAACACATACCTCATTCGGCCTTTGCATGTCAAAATAATTTCTATAATATCCAACAACATGGGTTGCCAAATCCGGTGAATGAAAATGATCATCCCACCTAAACATAAGTATTACATATAAGAAAATTAAATCATGCAACAGGCTAATCTAAAATTGGTAAATACAAATTACAATTAATGGAACCGTACCGTGCACCAAGAGGAGAACTTGGCGGACGCTCACGCGTACCCAAACGTCCAGGAGCAACAAAAGGAAACCGCTCCCAAGCCCATAGCTGTAGGAGAATGAATGCCCCACCCACATTTTGCTTACCACTTTGACAACCGTGGCATATAATAGTGGTAAATATTTGAGAGGCAAGCGTTGCCCCAACTCCGCACAATCGTCAAGTCTTTAAGGAGGGTTAAGTAAGCTAGGTGGACTTGAGACCCTGAGTGGTCGGACATCAACACTCCACCTATCAACTGGAGAATATAACCCCGGGCCTGTTGCCGAACATCTTCCTCCGTATACCCTGCCACCAAATGCCCTTTAAAATGTTCCCGTAACCACGTCATCATTACCTTACCACCTTTTCTATCCACACCGGGTACCAGCACAATCCCCAACAACTGCTCACACAATGGACCCCAGTCTTCACTGCTTCTCCTGATGACAGGTTTACCATCAACAGGTAGCCCAAGCAAAACCTCCACGTCCTGTAAAGTCACAATCCACTCGCCCGTGCGCAAGTGGAACGAGTGGGTCTCCGACCGCCAACACTCTACTGGTGGGGTGGGAAGGGTAATTTGGGAAGTTTATGGATATTTGTTAGATTGTATATAGTAAATTGTTATAAGATTTGTAGGTTTTATTTAGCAAATGTTATATGCAGTAAATTCGCATTTGTATTTAGAATCCCACAGATAATAAGACCACTCTTAATCCAAGCGAGTTCCTAAATACAACTGCAAATTTACTACGCTAAATAAAACCCACAGATCTTATAAGAATTTGCTACATACAACCCCAAAAACATTCCTAAACTTTCAAGTTTACCTTCTATACCTATTCTCCTCCTTTTTCACAGCAGCCCACCACCTCCATAACCGTCGCACCACCACCACCACCGCTCTCATGTTCTTCCCCTTCTCTGTTCTCCTTCTTCTCCCCCTACGTTCTTCTTTGTAACGACATCACCGGCTCGCTCACCCTCTTGTTCTTCCTTCCTCTCCATCTTCTTCTCCAATCACTCAACGTTGGTAACCTGTTTGCACAATCTATCCCGACATTGTCGAATTCATGTGTCTGAAAGTTGGACGGATTTTCAGATTCATATATCTAAAAAGTACACATATTTTCGGATGTATATATCTAAAAAGAAGGATAGATTTTCGAATTTATATATCTGAAAGTTGGATGGATTTTCGGATTCATAGATCTGAAAATTACACATATTTCCAGATTCTATATATCTGAAAGTTGGAAATATTTTTGGATTTATATATCCGAAGAATTTTTGAACTATGTGCGGAAGTGTGTACAATGTTTTGATTTTGAAATAAGAAAGTATGTCTACCTTTCATATTTTAAAATTCAAAAATATCTGTAATTTTAATATTTTAAAATACGAACGTTGTACATACTTCTCGCACATAGTTCAAAAATTCTTCGAATATATAAATCCAAAAATATGTCCAACTTTCACATATATAAATCCGAAAATCTATCAATCTTTCAGATATATAAATCTAAAAATATGTGTATTTTTGAGATATATGAATCCGAAAACCCATCCAACTTTCCAACACGTGAATCCGACAATATCGGTACAGATTGTGCGAACAGGTTGTCGACGGTGAGTGATGGGAGAAGAAGGGAGAACACACACACAGAAAAGGGAGAACGAACTGGTGGTCCCACGGTGGAGAAGAACGTAAAGGGAGAAGAGGGAGAACAGAGCTGGGGGAGAATATGAGAGTGGTGGTGGTGGTGCGGCGGTTATGGAGGTGGTGGTGTTGGGATGCTAGTGTGAAGAAAGGGATGTGGTTGTATATAGAGGAGGAGTGGGTAGTGGCTATATGTAATAATATTAAGGGTATTTTTGTTAAATTAAATGAGGGCATTTTTGTCCGAATATTTCTTATTGAAAAACAAGTTATATGTAGTAAATTTGTAGTTGTATTTTAGAAACTCGTATTTGTTTTAAGTTTTATTTTGAAATTAATTTCTACTTCAATTGAAAGTGTCGAACTATTTTTTATATTATGTTTTTATTGTTTCAAGTATTTTTTTGTTCTTACTTTCCTCCGACAAGGTTTTGATTTTTTTAATTAAAACAACAATTAAGTTAAATCGAAGTAATTGAAAAGATTTTAGGTACCCATCTCTGGTAACAATTTTTTTACATCTATAGCCACCTTGATATTCTTTATCAATACACTTGTAATAAAAGAACCTAGGTTGGTAAGCCATGGCATTGTGTGAAAATACGAATTTGCCCTCGTCAGATTTGTCTTTGAATTTGTTCTTGCATGTATTGAAGTGTGGGTAGTTTAGGTATTTTAGCTTTTCCTTCATTTACGCAGGAACTGTCCTTTATTGGGCGCTCAATCGAGAACGAAAGAAACGATTGCTTGGTTCTCCCCAATTTACGCCACGAAATTGTACTGATTTCAGATTTTACGGAGATCGGCGCTTGGTTCTCCAGATTTTACGCTTTGAAATTGTACTCTGTGTCTCGAATTTCACGGAGATTGTGTACTGCATCCGCCGATCGATCGCGATTAAGAGAGAGAGGTATGATCGGTTCGATCTCCTTAATTAGTTAATTTACCCAATATCATGAGTTTCCTCTTCATTCTCTTCTCAACAAATATCAGAGCTCTCTCCTCTCTTCCATGGCAAGTATAATTGAAGAAGATGTAACCGAAAAAAATGAACACACTCGAAAACCTTTCCACTTCGAAAGAGAAT
This sequence comes from Rhododendron griersonianum, assembly GCA_018127125.1. Lineage (NCBI taxonomy): Eukaryota > Viridiplantae > Streptophyta > Magnoliopsida > Ericales > Ericaceae > Rhododendron > Rhododendron griersonianum. The sequence continues at coordinate 31,927,615 of CM030797.1, read as the reverse complement.
ACACGTCGGTAAATTTTGTGATTTACGCATTAAATCCCTTTCTTAAATTTTCAGTCCAGTAGTTACATGATCGGCTTTTGATTTCGCTTAGATGTTGAGATTCTAAAGGTTTCTCTCTCTTTCTGACGATTAATTTTTTTGGACATGCATCTTTATTTTCTTTATCTGATCTCCTTGGTTTCTTCGAGTGTAGAATCTGCAGATGGAGTGTGAACTGTGAATTGATTTGAGAACCAAGTTAACACCAAAACAAAAAACCCTCCATTCGCGAATATGGTAAGTCATGTGGGTCTTTGATTATGTAAATCAGTATATGTATATATGCGTATAAATTGTTCGTTAAAATACATGTTTAGTAGATTGAAGGTAGTGGGTTTTTGTGAACTGATTCTTTATGATACAGTTTTAGAGGCAAACTTTTTTTTTACCAAGATTTACTCAAATTTGGACACGCTTCCCACATCCCGTCTATGATGTTACTATATATGCCTTTTCTATAGCTCTTTGACACAACAGTAAAATTTTTGCCTGTTTTGAAGACTTTCACACGACCCCCAAAGTTGATTTGGTTGACTGATCCTGTTCAATTTTCTCGTCGTCCAAACTTGGGGAAGAGTTATGGTTTACTATTGGCAGGCAGCATATCCCATTTGGTGCTTCACCACAAGTAATATATGCTTCTCTCTTTCGTTGCATGGAATCTTTTGCTTTTTTCATTTTCTGTAATTTGATTTCAAATTCTTTCCTTCAGCCTTGGTGCCATATGTCTTACTATTTTTTTTTAGAGATGATTCGAATTGCACATCTTTTTTTGACTTCCATATGTTATCTATGTATTGCTTCTCATGGTTACTTTCGTTCCTTAGACATCCTTGGGAGTATGAATTCTTTGGCATTAAAACAAATTGGAACCTCGTAGGTTGATTGTGAAATTAAGAGCAATAATTCAAGAAACATCCAAGTAGAAGCTGAGAGTAAAGCAATAGTGCAGCAATGAATCACAGACTGGTAGAAGATTTGTGAATGAACTAAGAACAATGAACATAAACGAATAGGCTGGCTTCATCCATTGAAAAGTTTGAACATTTTGGATTTTGTATGGAGAATTCGGAAAATTCCAAAAGTTTATGATACAAGTCCCTGTTTGCACAAGCTATAGTGCTATTTTAAACTGTGAGAAAACAAAAGAAAAGTACCAAGGAGATGGCAGGAGAAATATTACACCCATAAGAAAAGAAAAGAAAAGCTGCTAGGATTACAAAACAGCTAATAGCTTTTCAATCAAGAACCAAAAATAGTAACTTCACTGACTTTGAGTAATAATTAGTTGAATTATTTGTTTTGTGTACCAACTTTCCAGGGCATGCAGATTTTAATTCGTACATAAAGTGCAATTTTCTTATTTATAGTTCTGATTGTAAGTACCTTTCTGTTACTGAACGATTTTGCAGTCATGCTATTGCCAACTTAGAAATGATACCTTTCCTTCAAATTTTCTATTGTAGTTGGTCGTTTCATCATCATGAAGTAAATCCCTCTAAACATTGCATTACACCCAGCTCAAAATGCAAGTGAAGGTAAAATAAGTTTGTTGTGGTTCCTAATTGTGCTAGATTTTCTGTCAAGGAACATTAATTTGGAAAAATCCAAATTAATTATATTCTAGAGAGAACCAATTTTTTTGTAGCACGTTGCTCGACAATAATGTGTATTGTGGCAGTGTCAAAATGCAGTGTGAAAAGTTGAAGCAATGACGTGGAGTGATGCTTGTCCCTGGTGAGATTCTTGACCAGTCTACTTTTTTCATTGTTAATCTTGCACCTTCCTTATGTAACTGAAAGTCCAGTGTGTAGAGGAAAGAATGCGTGGGCTGATAAGTAATCTAATCAGACTGTCAAAGCAGGTCGGTCTTTTTTTGCCCACTTGTTTTTTTCTTTCCTCTTTGTGAAAATGTGTAGTCATAGAAGGCGGTTATTTGATTGTGAAGCAGACAGTTAAATGGTATGTTGGTAAAACTGAATTCAATTAATTATACAGCCTATAGTTGGGGATTCACTAATGTGGAAATGGGAGAGCAAGTCCAATCTATTCTCTGTATAGTCCTTTTATGAAAAATGGGAGCAGGACTTTAATCCTCGGAATCATATTGGCCAATTATGCAAGTTAATCTGGAAAAATGTATGCCCCTTTAAAGTAGAGATTTCCTTATGGCAATCATATTAATTGGACGATTGGCAAAATGTATCCCATCTATTCTTTGTGATTGCTGATGTACCTTTAAGTTGTTAGGATTCTGCCTTTTTCGGTTGGCTTCTCGCCAACTCTTCCCCTTCCTTGGTAGCGGGTGGCAAATAATTGTCCTTAGCCTAGGTGCCAACATAGTTGGGATGTAGGTTATTGGTTGTGATACCGATTTCCCGTTTCATTTTAATCTTTGTAACTCTCTGTTTCTAAGATTAGTAAAATTCTTCTTTACAATAAAAAAAGAAAGAAATGAAAGTTGATATTGACATGAACTCTTGTAGAGGGTCAATATTGAGAAGCCAAGGCACCAAACTATTGTAACTTCAGATGTTCGGAAGCAAATCTTGGTGATTAACCAGAAAGCCAGGGAAGAAGGAGAGAAAAAGCAGTTGGAAGCAGAAAAACTCCAAAAGCTCAATGAAGTGAGTTGCTGTTACAAATTCAATTTATTATATGCATTTGCCTGCTTAGATATATGTGTTTTAATTGTTATTTATATTTTTGTGAATGATTGCAGCTAGATGGTGATGCTGGAGTTGATGGTGATAAAAAAGAGAGATCGATGTTGGTTGTGTGAAAACACTCAAGGTATCGAGCATGATTTATGTGGTACACGGACTCTTAACTCTTCTAAATGTAGATTTAAGCACCCGTCTTGGACACCAAGCAAGCATATTTTGTAATTCTAATTTGCCATGGACTTTGCAAAAAACTTATACACCTAAATGCGCCTTGTATACACTATTTATCTTAGAAATTGAAGGAATATTTTAAGAATATGAATTTTATAGTGTGTCCCTGTGTCCTTGAAATGAAAATTGGAAGAAACGAGCACTTAAGACACAGATTCGCATTAAATACCCGATCCACACTCCATGTAACATAGAGCATGATTGATAGAAAAATATTCACCACTAAAAGTGGGGGAAATGGTTTTTTCTTTTTTCAACTTTAACTACATATGCGGGGCAAACAAAGACGAGGATGACAAGATGCAGGCCACAACTGCAAATGTTGCTGCCCGAACTACTGTTGGAGGGGATGATACGCTATCAAAATGGCAGAGCTAATGGCTGAGCAGGCCCGACAGAAACACGAAGGAGGGAGAATCGATGTGGCTTATGGTTCTCAGCCAGGCAAAGAAATGAGTTTTAAGCCTTCATCAAACTCAGCAAAAAATGCAAAGGATATTGAAGGAGGAGAGAAAAGGGTCCTCTCTCTAATGGTTGTTCTTGGAATTCCAAAGTGTTTTCTTGTTTTACTTGCTCGTTACACTTGGGTGGTAGGAGGTTTCGGGTAGAAATGGATACAGTTCTCCTATAAGATATGACTGTGGTGGAGTTTGGTTTTTAAGTTGTACTTACATTCATATTGCTTAAGTAGCATATGCTAGATGTTCAGCTCCTGAAATACAGGTGCTTCAATTAGATTATTGAGGGAACACTTGGAATTGTGGGCTAGATTTCTGCTGAAAAGACGGATGTCTCAATCATTCGACGAGATAAACAAGAAAAGTTCATTGTAACTTGTTTTTTCCTTTTGGGATAGTTTTTATAGTACATGCCAAAGGTGCTTGTCGAGTGTGTGTTGAATGATGCATTGGACACTCCAATAACAACCAAATGGAGTGTCCGTATTTTCCAGGATATTTTCTGTGTTGTGCTCCAATATAGCGATCGTCCTCCATTGGCCACATAATTTGTCCTTCGTCCACCAGCATTGCCACTGAAATAGAATACACTTGTAACATTCATTGCAGCTACATCAGGGTACCATAGTTTTAGAACACATAAGGTATGCAAAAAAAAAAAATTAATTTGTGCTTCAATAACCTCTTGCTATTTTTCTACTATCATCACTACGAAAACCAAAAACACTTTCTGATACCAATTTATTCAATGAGCACGCCGAAACGTGCGAAGCACGGGCATTAAAACTAGTAAAAGAAAACACGCGTAGAATTTGGAACATGGAAAAAGGCATAAAAGAATAAATAAGATCCTATAAATATTAGCATTACTAGTTTAGCACCTGCATATAATTAAGTTCAAAAAAGGCTTGCGTATGCATAATTAAGTTAGAGGGTTTTGTGGAAATATGGACAAATGGAGAGGGTAGGGATGTCTTTTGGCATGGCTGAAAACGAAAATGGAAAAATGAGAATGGGAAAAACGCCTCTAGACCTCTTTCTCGTTTCTCTTCTCCTTTCTTCAAAAGTGAAAACCATTATGGTGGAATGAGTTCTCTCATTCTCAGCCAAACAGCCAAAAAGTTAAAAGGAGAAACCGAAAATAGGATTATGAGGCTGCCGAATAGGCCCAAAGTATAATATACCTCAAAATCAAAACTATGAAATTTCAAATTAAAATCAAATGTCGCGGGTTGCACCGGGTTGCAGCTCACATATGAATTATAATAAAATAATCAAAACAATATGACTGAGTTGTGATCCTAGCTAGCTATCTCTCTAAATCAAAAGAAATCAATTTCTTTGTCATCCTGATTACAAGAATACAATGTTGGCTCGGACACCTGAGTTATCAAGAAATAAAGTGTCAACAGCAGTACAACATCACTTATTCGGTTTTAATTAAGCTCCTTGCTGGTCGACATTGGAATTGGTCTCTAAGAGATTAGTCAATGTGCACACAAATAGACTGAACACACTCTGGAGTGATTAAAAAAGTACAACATGACTTGACAAGAGAACTTGTATGGAAATTAGTATGAAACAACATTACAGTAGTATTTTGTCTCCGGAGTGAGTTTTATCTCTTCATCTAAAATGAATGGTTGAAAATGCACGACTGGCTTCCCCAGTTCCCAATCCTACATCGATCTCGATCATGCTCCTCAATGCTAGATAGGTTTGAAGCCACAGATCTAGCTACTCACTCCTAATTAGCCTTCTATATATAAAGCTCTCACCAACCACTACTCCACTATAGAGGGATGATCAGCATGAGCATGCTCTCCATTCACCTTGTTCCTCTCCACTGCCGGTACGTACGTACGTATTTCTTTTCTTCCCTTTTTTATTACTTTTTTTTTATTATTTTATATTTTGATCTGCCCCTTTTTTATTGCTCACTCCATCATTTCTGCTTTGAAGGTTCTTCCTCCCCTTTACCTTCTTTCTTTTTCTTTCTTTTTTTTTTTTCTTTTTTTTTTTCTGTTTTCTTCTTTTTAAAATTTTCACAACGAGGGTTGAGATAGGTAAGGTATTGTACTACTATTTTAGATGACTTTTTGGCATAAAATATACTTAAGAGACAAATGGAGTAAACAATATTGTTCATGCTAATATTTCAGAAAAATAAAAGGAGGGCTTAACTCGTGATCGATCCCGTTATTTACTTCTGCTCTCTTGAACGTGTTCATAAATCATTGATCTGACGTTGCAGTAATTAGTTCCTCAAGTCTTGTTTGTGCAATACTACTTCATTCCTCTCTTCGTCCAACGATGTCTAGATTTTCCCTCAGTCGCCTAACTCGTGAGTTTGGGATGCCAAATCCCTCCAGAATCGGAGAGCGTATTGGAGATTTATTACACAATTATTATAAAAACCAGTAATTAAACAATCAAAACATCATCCAAAATTAGAATCACGAACATAACTCTCTGCATTATTCATGTGACTTACAATTTTGTGAAAACCAGAATCATGAACATAACTCTCTGCATTATTCACATGACTTGCTGTTTTGTGAAAAGCATAATCAGGAACATAACTCTCCGCATTATTCATGTGACTTGCAGTTTTCACAAGGATCGGACTTAACATTTAGGATGGGATGGGAAGATAATACTGTTATATCTACTTTAATTTAAGATGAATTCATAAGGATTGGACTTTACATTTAGCCTCTTTCCCGCGTTATTTATGTGACATGGTTTTTGTAGATAATTTGATCAAAAAAGAAATGGAATTTGGATCAGGGCCCTGAAAAACGGCTCAAATACTAAAAGCAGAGGTCCCCCATTTCAGGCACAACAAACGCGCCTCTCCTTGCTCCACAACCCGCGCTCTCTTTGCTCCCTCTCGTAAGTCTCTCTCTCTCTCTCTCTCTCTCTCTCTCTCTCTCTCAAGAATGTGTTCCCAATGACAGACCGAGGGACGGATACGCCGAATGTCTGTCCTATCCACTATCATGTTCTAAATTTCTTTAATAATTTTATAGTAGCTTTTTCGTAAAATTCAAAAAATTCTATGAGTTTGCCCATCCAATATTTTCGTTCAAAACCCAACACCTGTGCATCCAAGTTGCATAATAAAGGCGTTTTATTATGAAAGAGTGTGTCGAACATAATCTTTAATAATTTACATTGTGATTGAACACTAGGTTCATATTGTATTTTACTTTTGATAGTTTTTTTTGTTTTTTTATTTTTTAAGTTTGTATTTTACTTCTGAAATTGATTTGGACGCACATTATGCATTTATGTAATTTGTGATTGATCAAATACAAATATGACAAAAATTTGAGAGGTTTTTGTCATTTTACTTTTGAAACAGAGTTGGACGCATATTATCCATTTGTGTAATTATATTGTAGTCGATCAAATACAAATATGATAATAACTTTTATAGTTTTTTTTTTCTTTTTCAATTTGTAATGGCATAATTGAAGCCGTATTTTATATGTTCCAATTTTATTTTTTCGTCGTCACAAAATCCCTGGTTGTGCTTCCTAACCCTAGTCAATGAATTTGGAAGTTGCTCTGCAGCTCTCTCAGTGATGGCTGAGGAAGAGAAAGCTTCTGCGCTGGTGAAGGAGCTGAGGGAATCCTTCAACACCGGAAAAACAAAGAAGTACGAGTGGAGAGTCTCACAATTGGAAAATATATTGAAGATGGTTGAACAGAGAGAGAAAGACATCCTTTCAGCTCTTCACAAGGACCTCTCCAAACCCGAACAGGAAGCTTTCATCTCCGAGGTATATATCTAATCTGCTACTCCCTCTGTCCCGCAAAGATGGTCCAGCATTCCATTTTGGATGTACCATAAAAAATTGCCCATTTGAGAATTTTCAAAAAGTAATGCTACATTCTCATTTTACCCCTTATTTTCTCTTAGCTTAAGTAATTTAGGATTTTAAGAAACATACTAAGGCCTCATCAGAGTTGAAACAACCCCAAGCGCGTCCCAAGGGGTTGGCCTAGTGGTCAAGCCATGGGACTTAAGTTTTGGTCCCTTTTAAAGTCTCAAGTTTGAAAAATGGTCCAGTTTTCATTTTGGATGTCTCACAAAATTTGCCCATTTTGAAAACTTTTCAAAAAAGTAATTCAACATTCTCATTTTCTCTTACCGCTCCGTTCACTTGTCAAGAAATTGTTGCATGAAAATTGTTCCTTAGAAAATTTAAGAGAAGTGAAGTAAAAGAAAAGAAAAAGTATTTTCCTACATATGTTCATTTGATAAAAAGAAATTTATAGGAAAGTTAAAAACCAATAGCATAATCGTATATGAAACTAGTGCAAAAACAAGATTCCTAGAAAATCTTGTGTTTTTTTGGGGTGAGTGTTGTGGGAAAACCAATCCTAGTGGGGAAGTTAGAGATGTGGGTTCCACAACTTTTTTTGCCAATTCAACACCCAAAAATTGCAGGAACATTCATGTACTTTCACTTTCACTATCTTTCCTTGCAACTGAGCAGGGGCCTAAGTAAGTTAGAATTTCAGGAAACATTCCATGAAGGGCAAAATGGGCAACTTTTTTTGATAAAAGAAAGTGATTAATTAACAGAGTACGTTAATAATTATGTTCGGGCTCAACAAAATGGGACGGAGGGAGTATTGTTCTTTTTATTTTTTCCGTTTTTCTGTCCATTTCCTTATATTATTTTTATCATCTTGAAAAAGTGGGAAAAAGTGGTTTCTATTCAATGTGTCCAGTTCATTTTGTTTCAATAGAATGTGATCTGATTAGTTATCAAAAGGCATGCAATCAAAACAAATTTATTCATGGTTGAAGTACTTGACAAGATCTACGTAATGAACGATTCCAATCATCAATGTGGGCCCAGTATGGACCCGAAGAAGGAGCAACCAAATGGGAAGCTCCTCTCCAGAGATCTAAATTTTATTTATTTGTTTGTGATCATACATTAAAACAAACGTATGCTGTATTTTTCTTTTTGTTATCACCCCATCAGAATAGAACCCCATATTCACAATCTTTGCTTGTATAGAAAACCGTATATGCGGATACATGCTTTGCTATGAAGGAATCATATTGTGATTTTACTACATCAATCCTTTTTGACGTGGTGACCTGATATTGATGAATTGACCTAGGATAAATATACAATGGCCAGTAAATTTTGTTGGGTAAAGAGATCTTGTTTTGCTATATGTAGCCAATAGTTATCTGCATTTGATGTTGATTTATTTATGCAATTTGTCGGAGGAAATAGCGGTAGGTTAAGCTACAACCCATAGATTCGAGACCTGAACCCATGCATCATGCTGGTGATGGAGCGCCTTGTCCTCTAGGTCAACCTCTTGGTGTTTGATAGGTCTGCTAGTTGAGATTCTATTTGGAAATGACTCCTCCTCGTCTCCCCCCTTAAGAATGACTTACAGATTGGAGTTCATTTTGAAACAGTGCTGAGATTATATGGAAGCAATACCTCCATGATGGTGCATATGTCGGTTCCTGTCTAATTTCACATAGAATTATCGATATCAACTTTTTATTTTTTTTTTTTTTTATAAATAGCACATTATTTACTATTCAATGTTTTGAAGAAATTAAGCATGCCTCCATTTGGTTCAAAATGATGACTTTCTTTGTCTCTTCAAAGGTTGAAACGTTCAATTTTTACTAATTTATTAGGAATGGAAACAATGCAATTACCTTCTGCAGAAAAGAACTGTTTTAATCAACTGATAACAAAGAAGTAGCCAAATTAGGAGCATCTTCAACCAAACCCAAAAGGTGTTGAGCACATGCAGCAAACTGGAATGCCGTACACATTCAAATTCTCTTTGAAGACGATCTTTGGTTGTGATACATGGAAGGCAGTAACTAGATAAACCAAAATAAACAAGTAGTTCTATCGAACAAGTAGAGTTGGATACTCGTCATAATGTGGTGGTGTTTTAGGTCAGTATTTGCCATTATGGTTTGAATTTAGGTTTAGCCATTTCACAATATCAAAATAAATTCTTGTTCATGTGAATCATAATGCAGGTTTCTTTGACTAAAGGCTCCTGTACATTAGCGCTTAAAGAGTTAAAACATTGGATGATGCCGCAAAAGGTACTCACTACTTGTAGCCATTTTCGTGTTTGAGATGTCGTAGGAGTGTTCCTTTTGATCAAGGACTTGTAGTTTGGATATTGAGCATCTTTAGTAATGCACGTTTTTGGCATTTAATTTCAGGTAAAAACTTCTATGACAACTTTTCCATCATCAGCAGAGATTGTGTCAGAACCTCTAGGAGTTGTGTTGGTCATTTCAACATGGAACTACCCTTTCAGTATGTGACAAGATCTCATATCATTTTCTTTTCATGAATAATAGAAGGCTTAATTGCAAGAACACCCTCTTAACTATCACTTTTTGGCAACTTCACCCCCTTAAGTTTAAAACTCCCAAACTACACCCTCTTAACTACCAAATTCGAGCAACTCCACCCCCTCCCCCATTTTCCGTTAAAAAAAATGGACGGACTGAAAAGAAAAAGACCAACGTACCCCTAAGCGTAAAAAAACACGGTTTATACTTGGAAGAAAAAAACATCGATCTCACTCCTCTCTCTCTCTCTCTCTCTCGTCATAGGTCGAGGTCGACCGAAACCCTAGAACCCATCTCCCATCTCATCTCCATCTCCCACCTCCCATCTCCAATCAACAGAAGCAAGCAGAAACCGTAAATTGATAGCAAAAACCCCTGGAATCCGTGAAGTACGAATCGACAGACTTCGTTCAAATCCGTACGAGTTCTACCTAGTTTTCCTTCGTTCGAATCCAAAAATCCGTTAATTTTTGGGTTTTTTGGATTGGGGATTTAAAAGAGGGATAATCTGGTTTTGTTTATTTTTTTTTTGTAAGTATCTGGTTTGAGAGGAAATGGAGGAGAGAGGAAGACAAATTAACCAGTTTAAATAGGAGGAAAGGAGGGGGTAATCAGGTGGTGTGTTGGGTGGTGAGGGGAGGAGGAGGTGGTGGAGAACTCGTGGAGGTGGTGAGAGGTGCTGCTGGTGGTAAGGGGTAATTCCAGGGTAGGAGGAGGAGGATAAATGGGTTATTAGGTTTAGGGTTTTCTGGTAGTGTAGAGGTGTAGAGGGAGGAAAGAGATCGTGTAGAGGGAGGGAGGAAAAAGATCTGGTGTAGAGGGGGAGGGGGGGTGTGGTGTTTATGTAGGGTGTATAAAGGGCATTTTTGTATGTTGATTTACTTTTCCATCCAACTTTTCAATTTTCCATCCAAATTCCTAACAGAATTGGACGGAAAATGAGGGAGGGGTGAAATTGCTCGAATTTGATAGTTAAGGGGGTGTAGTTGGGGAGTTTTAAACTTAAGGGGGTGAAGTTGCCAAAAAGTGATAGTTAGGGGGGTGTTCTTGCAATTAAGCCATAATAGAATTAAGCAAGGAATGTGAAGAGGAAAAAATAATGTTAGCTGTGATTTGTTGGATACTCCTTCTGTCGCTTGATTTTAGTTCTCTACTTTGTTTTGGGCAATGTTCTAAATGGCGCTTGGCGCTAGTAGGGCGGAGACCCACCTCCAAGCGCCAAGCCGCCTAGGCGGGCGCCAAGCAATTCGGCGGTTTTTTTTTTTTTTTTTTATAAATTTTTTTAACACACTATTATCCAATCAAACTCAGAGAGCCGAGAGAGAGAGAAACACAGGGAGAGAGAGTGAGAGAGAGACTGAAGCTCTACTCAGAGAGCCGAGAGAGAAAGCCGAGAGAGAGAGCGAGACTGAACTGAAGAGAGCCGAGAGAGAGAGAGAGAGAGACAATGGTGTCGACTGGAGCTCTGATAGACAGGAGTTCTTCACTTTGTTTCGTCTCCTCCCGCCTCTGAAGCTCTGGAGCGTGGAGTGTTGAATGGGGAGGTAAATGTAATTGTAATATATATAGATATGATTTTGTAAAATTACAGAATAAGTCCTTTTAGTTTTTGTACTTTTGATCCTAGCCCTTTTAGGTTAATAGTATACAATTTAGGCCTCCAAAGACGCCGTCGAACCCGCCAAGGGCCGCCAAGCCCGCCAAATCCGCAAAGCCCGCCAAGCCCGATAAGGCCGCCAAGGCGGCCGCCAAAAACCGCCAAATCTCCCTGGGCGCCAAATCAAACGCCAAGGGGTATTGGCGTGGCGTCGGGGTACCTCCAAGCGCCTAGGCGCCGCCTAGGCGGCCTCGGCGGCCGCCATTTAGAACACTGGTTTTGGGATGTCACAAAATATAAGTACTCGTTGGAAAGTCAGAAAAAGCTATTGGATAGCTAACTAACCTTTGTGAATTATGAACAGTTGGAAAGTTTTTGGGTAATGTTGGAATAAACAAGTCCAATTTCTTAAGGAGACAAGCACTTAAAGCATGTTAAAAAGTTGGATTCCCAAAGGGACCAACATTAGGGGACGGATGGAGTATTTTTCTTGTATGTGAGCCAATCACCTATTTATATTACCAATTTACCAATGCACTGCCACTTATACTTCACCACATGCACCAATATAATTGATAAGGAAAGATTAAGATACTATGATTCCCCCTCTATGAAATGTCATATAGTGCCCCTGGGGCAATGGCCTGACTGGGGCTTCCCGTCGCACCTTGGTGTGGGATCCATACTTTTTTCGTGAGGCACAAAGAAGTGTGGTGGGAGCCCTGTTGGGGTAGTGGTGCAGTTGTACTGCTAGTGTTTTGAAACTGCACACTTAGCCGCTGAGGCAAGGCGAGGCTCATCTATAGTACCTCATATAGCTTGAGGCTAGGCTTAGTTCTTGAAGTGATTTTAAGCATGGTACTTCCGTCTACCACAACTAGGTAAATTATGCAGTCAATCCTGCATATTTTTCTTCAGCTAGTCAATTTTCCTTACAACACTCCAAGAATGCTCTCTATTTTTACGAATTACTATAAAATATGATTACTTTCACTTTCCTTCTTTTGCTTTTTCATTATCTAAGAGCAATTAATTCTTACAAAGAGAGAGAATAGTGCATATGCAAATTTAGCTAGGCACTGTAGCAAAAGATATTGTAGCTAGGCTTTGTTGAGGTTGTTGGAGGGCTTCTTTTCAAGTTTTGACTCTCTAAAATAGCTATGAGGTTGATTTACCTAATATGGTGCACTTGCTCTTACAAAATCTACCCCGCCGATTAATCGCTGCCTGGCCGATTAATTGGCGACTAATTGCTGACCACTGTAAAAACACCTTATTACTGCCTGGACCTTAACCTCCAGGCAATGTGGGTTTTCCTAGCACCAAGGCGCCGCCTAGGCCGACTATTTGATCACTGTTGAAAAGTGCTGACAAACAAGGATCTTCTTAATTCAGTTCAGTTCATGGAATGGAAAATGAATGTAGGATAGCGTCTGTTCTGCAAGGGCATTTTTGATCCCTATCTCCCATTCACTAAGAAATCTACAAGCATAGATCAATGCTTTATTGTTTATTTGAGTCTATTAAAGGATAAAGATTTTCTGTCTAGCTCTTCGAATGGAGAACAAGAAGACAGGAACCAATTGACTTTTTTAAGTTTTCTGATCGAATAACTATGAGAGTATGAATTGGAGAACAAGGCACGTCACTCGCAGATTGACGAGTCTTCTGCGCCCCTTGTACTCTTTGTTTGTCTAAACCACTTCCTTGTATCTTGGGCCCTACCAACATCTACAAGAGGTAGAATAGGTCAACATTTGTATAGAATAGCTTCTTCAAATATAGCTTTAGCGGTCCGGGCACCCGCGGTCGAGCGCAGCTATTCTTTTCTTAATCTCAGGAACCACCAGGTAAGAAAGCCAGGCAAGCCTCAAAATCCATAGAACGAATGGAATTTCGTTCTTCTTTCCTAAACCAATCTAGTAGCTAACTCGCAAAGTAGGAAACCTCTGAAGACTCAAAGAAGTCGGTGTTGTAAGATCAGTAATAAGAATATCGTAAACCCTATTCCTTTTCATGTAAAATTTGAAGTTGAACTGATATCTCTTTCTCATTTATGCTTAGCCTCAGATATATGCGTATGCATGCAATGGCAAGTTGTGTTCTTGTACTTGGGGATAATGCATGAGAGAGTTTCATATTTCCTTCGGGTTTTTTTTGGGTAACTTATGGTCTTATTAAAGCACCACACAACAAAAGATCACAAGGGACTAACCCTTAGTACAAACTGACACAACAAACATCAAACAGAAGAAAAAACAATCCCCAAAACAATTAGAGGTCGAAAATCCTCTTTTGAACTCTCCAAGAGGAAGCAATGCCTAAACTCTGACTAGAAGGTTTAACCCTTTTCCAGGAGCTAATACATCCACGAATGTCATCTATGATAAGCCTTTGTAACAAAGAAAATCTCTACACTAACGTTGAAAATTCTACTGTTCCTCTCCCTCCACAACCAGTAGATGGAAGCTGCCATAGACAGATTAAAAACAGAATGCATCATAGAGCTACCACCCCAAAATTGTTTAGTCCAAGCCATTACCTCAGTTGGACCATTACTAACCCCATTACATAATAGAACTGCATTCCATACTTGCTGTAAATAAGCACAAGTAAAGAAGAGATGGGAATGGGATTCATCTTCTCTAGAACAGAGACAACATTGAGTATTGTTGGGCCCGGAGTGCCCCCATGAATTTGGTTACACTATGCCACTCCTTGCGACCGCTCTAAAAAACGGACTTGCGGGTGCAATGTCGAATGCCATAAAAGACTTAATTGAAGCCCTTCCTAACACCAACTGGTTTTAGGAGAGATGGTGGAAAAGCTGTCCGACAAGTGGTATCAGAGCCAGGAAGTCATGGGTTTGAGTCGCGGGAGTGTCATCGTGAGGGAGGGATTGTTGGGCCCAGGGTGCCCCATGGATTTGGTTACACAATGCCACTCCCTGCGACCGCTCTTAAAAACAGACTTGCAGGTGCGATGTTGAATGCCATAAAAGAATTAATTGAAACCCTTCCGAACACCAATTGGTTTTACAAGAGATAGTGGAAAAGCGGTCCGACAAGTATCCTCCTCCATTCCCCAAGAAGCAAGTCTGTCTTTTGTAGATAGCCTCTCCAATACAGCTAACCATTGAATGAATGCCCACCGTTGTATGTGATGTTTAAACAAACAGCTTTGTACCAAGGAAAAGGAGGTTTAGGGTCCCTAATAGCATTCCAAGCAGACCTTACAGAGTATGCTTTTGTGGCTGTGAGGTTTCAAAACACTTGATCTGGGACATTAGGATCAACAAAGAAATTAGTACCTTGCATGATTTCCATGATTATAGGATTCCGTTGTCTAGGCCAAGCCCAGCTGTGCCCTTGAATAATAGAGCTGACTTTGGTGAACAGAGATGTGCCCAAATTATTTACCACCTGGTCCCAATACTTTTGGTACAGAGGTCCAGAAGGGTGCCAATTATCGAGCCATAAAAAAGTATCATTACCATTCCCAATCTTGTAAGTGATCCAAAGCTGAACCTTGTCTCTGAGCTTCAAGATTTTCCTCATTGTCCATGAAACATTAGGAGGGATATTCATAGTCCAAACACATTTGTCTTTAATAATATATGTATGCACCCACTTTATCCCAGAGTATCACTCTTCTTGCAGGCTGCCCAGAGATGTCTGACCATAGAAGCCCTGTTCCATTCCTTCATGAGTCTAAAGCCAAGCCCTCCTTCCTCTCTTGGCACACATGTCTTTCCAAGATACTTTAGCCCCTGAGTGCTAGTTCAGAACCAGACCAAAGAAAGGCTCTAAGAAGTTGTTCTAAATCCTGAATAACTTTCTGAGGTAGCATGAAAATAGAAGCCCAGTGAACCTGAATGCTAAACAGTACAAAATTAACAAGTTGAATTCTGGATAAAATTATATTCTGTAATTGAGAACAATCACTAGCCTTTAATCTGGATGAAATCAAAGGAACCCCCAAATACTTCACAGGCAAAGAACTTTCTGGGATAGAAAGAATGGAATGCAACCTGGTTTTAGTAAGGTATATCTACATCAGCATAAAAAAATAGAACTTTTGAGCATGTTTGGTTGTAATCCAGCAAACACGTGGAAATCCCTCAGAACCTCAGCCACAACAGAAAAGGAATCCTCTTTAGCACCACACATAACAAAGAGGTCATCAGCAAGCATAAGTGTGTTAATTGAAGGTGCACTTTATAGTGAATTAAGAGCTGAGAAAGCCTCCATCACCAATAAGAACAGGTAAGGGGATAAAGGATCCCCTTGCCTAAGACCCCTCTTGCCAGGGAAAAACCCTTTAGGTACACCATTAATCATAATTGAGAACATTGGGGTAGTGACACAGTTTTTGACCCATAAAACAAACTGATCAGGAAATTGCATGCCTCTCATAATGTCAAACAAAAAGTTCCAGTCTACTGAATCATAGGCTTTCATTAAGTCCATTTTAATGGCACACCTAGGAACACCCCCAGACTTATGGTAGTTCTTAACCAACTCCTGCATTAGCACTTACCAGGATGTTGTCCAGAATACTCATACCCTTAACAAATGCAGATTGATTGGAACTAATTAGAGTAGGGAGGAGAGGTTGTAACCTATTTGCCAGAACCTTAGTGATGCACTTGTAGTCTCTGATAGTAGCAGGAGAGTTAGACTTTGGAACCAATGTGATGGCAGTAGCATTCCAATGCTTGATTCCCCATCTTTGAAAAATTGTTGGACTGTTTGAACCACTTCTGAACCCACAGCATCCCAGTTCTGTTGGAAATCACAGAATTAAAAATCATCTGGGCTGGAGCCTTATCCCCTTTTATAGACCACATAGCTTGTTTTACCTCCAAAGCAGTGACAGGCTTTACCAAGTCCATACCCACATCTTGATCAACCTTCTGAGTTAGCACCAGATTCAGGACCTGTTGAGCATCTCTTTTCTCACTGAAAGGAGTACCTAGCTGGCCCACATAATAATCCAAAATCTCCTGCTTAACCTCTGAAGGAGTACACATCTAACTCCATTACTATTTTCAAGGCTAAGAACTTTATTCCTCAAACAATGAGATCTCATTTTTTGATGAAAAAACTTTGTATTTTTAGCCCCAAATGAGAGCCAGAAAACCCTAGATTTTTTCTTCTTAAAAGCTTCTTCAGCATCACTAAGCTCAGAAAAAGACACCAATAGTTCCTTCTCCATGTCATGGCGTGAGAGCATTCCTGGCCTCTTCAACTCTTCCTGAAATATTAGAGTAATGGGAGTCATGGAACTTATTAAAGGATCTAAGAACAGACCTCAATCTTCTCAGCTTCTGCTGTAAAATGTACTTGACAGATCCTCCAACAGGCATACTCCAGGATTTTCTCAGTTCGTCCTTAAAACGTGAGTCCTTTATCCAAAAATTAAAAAACTTAAAAGGCCTTCTCTTGTGGACCTCAGGATACACTGAAACAAGCATAGGGCAATGATCACACACACGAGGGCTAATAAAGACAGCTTCTGATTCAGGAAAGCAGTCCATCCAACCAGCATTAATTATAACTCTATCCAATTTACTGCAAATCTCACCTAATCCCCCTCTCCTATTGGACCAGGTGAACCAGTAGCCTTTGGATGGCATACCATCCAAACCAACTAACCCCTGGCAGTCATTGAATTCTAGAGCAGCGGTAGCATTAAAACCCACCAATCGCTCCTCAGGCTTCCTAACAACATTGAAATCTCCAAGTTGAATCCAAGGACCATCCCCAATGCTAGAGCAAACAAACCCCATATCAGCCCATAAGGATCTCCTCTCAGAAGTATGATTCTGTCCACACACAACTGACAAATGAAAAGATCTAAGATCACCAGTTTCCACTGTTAATTAACACCAACTGAGCTGAACTAAGCAGAACATCCACTTTTAGGATTAGAGGATTCCAAGCTAGAATTATTCTAGCAACAACATTAGTCCCAATATTATGAATATACTTCCAGTGAGAAGGAAAACATCTCCTACGAGTAATAATTATATTTTCCAATCAAACTTTAGTTTCAATCCAACCAATAAGACTAAGCTTGTGAGACTGAATCAAATGAGATACCTCTTTTTGCCTAAGGGGATCATTAAGTCCCCTTACATTCCATGCCCCCAATCGAAGGACTTCAATGAAAGCTATTGTTTAGAGGATTCCTGCTACTGTTTAGCAGGACTACCACCTTTCCCACGACCCCGACCCTTCCCCTTTTTAGCAGAAGGACCAGGATCCACATTCCGACCAATAGAAGGAACACTATCAGCAGGAAGAGAATCCTTCATAGTTTCCCCCTCCACCAAATCATTTTGTATTGCCTATAAATCAAGTGCAGAAAAAGAATTGGAATGGATCACCGGAAGAGACATTGAACCAACTGGAGGAGATAGGTGGACATTTGTGGAAAGTTTTTCCACAGGCTGATGTGGCACAATAAAGCCACCTACCACCACAGTCTCCCTTAACCCAGAAGTGGGGCTAGTAGAACTGGTGCCAGTTTGAACTGGACTAACAGCATTAGCACTATTACCCTTAGGAGGCAAAGCTTTCCCAGGTCTAGAATCGCCGATAACCCCGACTGAACCTTTAGAGCTATTACCCTTAGAAGGAAGCACCACACCAGCAGACTGTCCAGCTGCACCCTCATCAGTTGCCTGCTCTACAATTTGGCTGCCTTTGACAACCCATTCAGTATGTTGAGGAAGAGGTTTCTTCGGACATTGAGCAGCAGAGTGCCCAAAAACAGGGCACTCCATGCACTTAACAGGAGTCCAAGGATACTTAACACAATAGTTGCCACATTCCCATTGGAGTACTCTACCTCAATGCAAATCTTAGCCTAGTTAAGGCATTGGTGACTCTCAGTTTGGCTGTCAGCGTAAAGAGGATTGCCAATAGCACTAGCTATATAACTCAGATCTTCATCACTCCATAATTCCAAAGGAACGTTGTAAAATTGAGCCCACACAGGAATCGAGTCAAACTGTTCCTTGACCAGCTTCATTTGAGGAGACCATTGTTTCAGAATCATCAATTTACCAGAAAAATGCCATGGACCACCCTCAATAACTTCCTTTGTTGGTTTCTTTTATTAACTATTTATGTTATGAATGTTGATTGATATGAATTCCCTCATATTGAAGTCTTTGTCTTTTATATCAATGTCTTCAGAAAACTGAATTTGGTTCCTTTTTTAAACGATTATTTTTCCCTTATCCAGTGTTATCTCTCGATCCTGTCATCGGAGCCATTGCAGCAGGTAACACAGTGGTTCTCAAACCATCAGAAATTGCTCCAGCCACCTCATCAATGCTTGCAAAATTATTAGAGGAATATACGGATAATTCGGCCATAAGAGTTGTCGAGGGGGCTGTGGCTGAAACATCTGCCTTACTGGAGCAGAAGTGGGATAAAATATTCTATACAGGTTATTCTTAGCCTTCAAAAATTGGATACTTTGTTTCTATTATGAGGCTAAGACTTTTGAATGTCATCCCTTTGATTCTTTACCTTATATAACCACATGAAAATGTGTGTATCATGTACATGCACCTATAACTGATTCATTGAGAGTTATAGCAGTGAAAGTAGGAGATGAAGTGTTCTTGTACCTTATATGTAAACTTCAGAGACTTTCAAACGAAAAATATAACCAAAGGAAGAGCTATATTTTCCCTTACTGGTGTTTTCATTTACGTCCTTTGGAAGGCAACTTCCAGTAATTCTAATTCAGACTGTTTTTGCATTTATTTTCAACACGTATGTATGTGAAAATTTGGATTCTTTTTACTTATATCGTATACAACAATGCTTCTTCATTCTTACCTCAGTTTCTTCCAGCATTATTTGCCGTAGGTCCAGTTCCAGTAACCCTTCACTTGTGCAGGTAGTGGAAGAATTGGAAGGATTGTGATGTCTGCTGCCGCGAAGCACCTTACTCCAGTAATATTGGAACTTGGAGGGAAGTGCCCTGCTGTTGTAGATACTGATGTTGACTTACAAGTAATAAGCTCAATTTAGTATACAGATTGGGGTTATGGTGCCTTCTAAATTTATTTCCCGCAGTTCTTTTCTTTTTTCCACCTTTTCTTTGGTACACTGCTGTGAATTTTATTTCTTGTGAGTAATGCAAAGGTGGCCGTGAGGCGGATAATAGCAGGCAAGTGGGCATGCTGTAATGGACAGGCTTGCATTGCTCCTGACTATTTAATAACCACAAAAGCTTTTGCCGCAAAGTTGGTAAGAAGCCTCATCACAAATTTAATTGTTTCCCTCCATAGCCTACATCTCCTGACATGCGTCTTTCCTATAGATAGATGCTTTAATATTGGAACTGAAAGTATTCTTTGGAGATAATCCGATGGAATCAAAAGACATATCACGTATTGTGAACTTGTACCACTTTACACGCTTGTCAAAGTTGATTGATGATTACAAAGTATCTGATAAGATAGTACTTGGAGGGCAAAGAAACGAAAACCAATTGTAAGTTCCACTCTAAATTTTTATTCCTAATTTTAGTTATTGAGTCAAAGATAGTTGGATGTGTCAAATTCTCGTTGCTTTTTATTCATTGCAGAAAGATAGCTCCAACCATCCTTTTGGATGTTCCAGAGGATTCTCTGATAATGGAGGAGGAGATATTTGGGCCAATTCTGCCCATTCTCACAGTGAGGACTTTTTTTCTTCTTTTTCCAGTTAACATAGACGAGGGTAGATGCCATTGATTTTATGTTGGTATTCTTGAATATTATTTTTGGCTATATTGCAGTGTTTGAGCAGAGCATCTTGCCCATCTCCTGCCTATTCATTTTTAACATTTATTTTGTCTCTACTTATTGTTCTCCGTTGCACTTGCATCGACAATATTGTTCCTCTCTCTCTCTCTCTCTCTCTCTCTCTCGTGCAAGCCACCCAGACTTTGAAGAAAAATTGTGTGTTCCTTTAACTGATTTTGAAATTTTGAATACTATGATCATGCTTATTTTATTTCTCATTTTAGTGTAGGTTGAAAATTTGGAAGACAGCTTTGCTGTGATAAACTCAAGATCTAAACCTCTTGCTGCTTATCTTTTCACAAATAATGAGGAGCTGAAGAAAGACTTTGTGAAAAACATTTCTTCTGGAGGAATGGTTATCAATGACACTATACTACATGTATGTATCCAACTATACATAATTCTGTTATTTTAGTTGATTATTATCTGTTTCGAGTCTCACAAAAATTATTTGGGTAATTTTTGTTTGGCTTTTATTTTTTCCCTTTATGAGGCCCGATTAAGTATGGGCATGATACGAGCATGAAATTAGACTCGAAAGGGGCACAACATGAATTGTGGCTTGCCCATGGTCCGGGCTGGGCCTAGAGTATTCTAACATTGCATGACACTGCAAAGCACGGCGTTATAAATAGATCGGCCGAGCTAGGCACTGAACAAAGCATGTTATGCACAGAAATAAAGGGGTTGGATCAGTATGGCAAGGCCCTTTTGACACCTCTACGGCTCTACCGTGAGATATGGATTAGGATTGGATTTTTATTTGAAAACCGTGGATTATATGAACCAGATCGTGAGATATTTAAAAAAATTAAAAAATATATATATATATATATAATATTAACATATAGTAAATAATTATAATTTTACACCTATTTTTATAAATTATTTGTAACTATTTGACAAGATGGTATATCAATATAAACTGTCAAAACTAAGGGGGGTAAAGTGCAATTTTCATTGAGGGGGGAAAGCCAAAGCTGTATACTCAGTCATTTGCTGAACTGTTTGTTGTGTAATTCAGGTATATGGCTGGATTGTCTGTGTTTTTATTGAATGAAGTAGTTTGCTAGAACACATGCTAGTTGACTAGGAAGTGGGATCAATTAAATTACACAAAAAAAAAAATTTGAATCGGGTTAGTGTCTTAGTGATTAGAATCATGTACTTGGTTGTTGGTTGATGCAATCCATGGACAAAACCGGGACCGAACCGTGACTCACGGTTCGGATTGGAACTGAACCGTGAGACTTTTGGTCCAGACACAGATTTCATTTTCAAAAAACCGTGACTCGCGGATTAGGATTGGATTCATAAGAATCCGATCCGATCCAGACCATGCGCAGCCCTACCTCTACCAATACGACTTTATGCGAATCTTAGGCATTAAGTAAATCCTCCTTTAATAAAGCACTAAAACTGATTAATTTTTTTTCTTTGCATTGGACCAATGAATCTGTTTTTCTAACATGACTCTAAAAAATCACGCAATAGCTTTGTTTTCAAGGCCAGACAAAATAGAGGTCTACTGTTTCTAGAGGAAATCTCTATGAAATGTTTAATTTCCGACTGTTTGCACAAACTCATTATAGGGGTCTATTGGCAGAAAAAATATATTTGTACATAGAATTAATGTTGAAGAGTTTACTTGTAAGGAGCGAGCTCCTGTCAAGGTCCTTAGTTGAGACGCAGAAGTGCGCTCCTAAGGTGGGAGTGGCACCATTTTAGAAGCTCCCAGCAACTAAGGAGGGACCTATATGACTTTTCCCGTATGATTTCCTCAACTTCTATTATAAAAACATTGTGGAACTGATAAACTACGAATGCAGGTCACAGTTTCTGGCTTACCTTTCGGAGGAGTTGGGGAGAGTGGAATGGGTTCATATCACGGTAAATTCTCCTTTGATGCTTTTAGCCACAAAAAGGCTGTGCTTTATAGAAGTTTTGAAGGGGATTCATCGACGAGGTATCCACCTTACACGCCTGGAAAGCTGAAATTGTTGAAGGCCCTGATCAGTGGCAACATATTCAGCATCATACGTGTTCTGATAGGAAAATCTGATGACTGAAATGTGATGTAAGATTGATTCCTTCTTTTGATACAATAGTACATCAACTATTGATTTCCAGATATGCATCTACCTGAAAAAGTGTATTTAGAGGTAGTAAGTTTGCATAATGAATTCCAGTGTGACTGGGGCTGTTACATTGAGAATTGCTTATTTCTATCTTGTCTCTCTTATCATTGAGAATTGCTGTTATCCCAATATGGTTTGGTCTTTTGAGAATATTCAAGTTCCAGGTCCCAACTGACTAGCAATATAAAGAAGAAATTATGTCTAAACCTATATGTACTTGTAAGTGTCTTTATTGCTGATGTCTTTTACCAATGAAAACTATTTGTCATTCATATGTAGTTTCTGAATTTATGTCGTGTTTGAAATTTACTACGAGGTTTTGAATTTTGTGCGAGAATGCTTTTTGAAAAGCTGTTCTGTTATGGTTGCCAGACTTGGTTGTGCTTGGTGTTGGTTTATATGTAAAACAAGAATTATTCTCTTGATATCATTGTCTACAACAGTAATTGGACTTCATAACAGGTTCCATCATGCCATAGTGAGGAGTCAAGAAGGCAAGAATCAAGATAGTAGCTTAGTGGAATCAAAGCTTAAAGCTGATAAAGTATCATCTTTGTACTTCAGAAGTTGGCCGTATACAGCTGGTGGCGGCTAGGTAGAACAAAAAAGACGTTGAAGTGGAGCGCTGACATCATAAATATGGTGCCATCTGTATCTTTAAAGAGATGGACATTGAATTAGAGAGGTCCTTGCATTTGTGTCTGCTTTCATAGTGCAGCAGTCGTTCCATAGCAGTCAAGATGTGGAAGAGAGACAGAAAGATGTGTGTCTGTTTGATATTTTGAGATGCTTATGCTATTCCAAAGTTTGGTACATAAAATTTGAGTTATGTAGAGGTTAGTCAACGATGAGAGTTATTTACACATCCACTTTTACTTTTATACTTTTCCTTGGTAGTACAATTATAAACAGAAATGAGTTTTCTCATGCTTAAGAGCCCATATTATTGTTTTTAATTATTTCATAACACTTTTCTGCCTCTAGTATAATTCATCTGTTCAAGTTTTTTTACATTGAGTCTGTGCAACTCCGTGAGTCATAAAAAAACTCGAAAAGTATTGAATTTTTATTTTTTGTAAGTTCTTTATGTTTTCATCTAGTCAGAGGGGCTCAGTGAGTTGGAATGAGCTATATGAGTTTCTAAAATTTGGTTTTAAGGTGATTGATTTACTACGTTCTTTGGGGATATCTGTTGATAGGTAACAGTATCTTCCTATCTTACAATAAAAGAGGACTTTAGTGGCATTTTGCCCCTTAAACTTGTGTGCCCTGCTATAAGGCATCTTCTTTTGCTTCTTGCAGGTAAAGCTCCATATGGTAGTGAGCTAGAAAATGTGATATGCAATTGTATGGAAAAAAAAAATGGAAAAAGAAGAGAAGGAATGGATAGAGATTGTTGGGCCATGCAAACTATCCTTTTGCTGTTCAGAAAAAATAAAAAGTCTCCAAAAACACGGAAGGGGAAACAGAGAGAAGAAACCAAAAGAGATTGTTGGCCACTCAACTTATAAACTAACCATCCTCGACAATATACTGCAAGAAAATATCAATTATATCAACACGGGAAAAACAAAGGAGTTCCTGGTCCATGCCAAACCTATCACTTTTAACGTACAATTCAAAGTAAACTAACCACCACGACTGCTATCAGACTGACACCCAAATTAGCAACATTTGTTGTCTGACTGTTTTTGCTAGGGGCTGGAGCAGTGGCGACATTAGGTTCTGTTGATGCAGAGACATTACCGGCCGTTGAGGAATTGGAGACTGTAGGCAGTGGTGGATCAACCACGTCTGCAATGGTGAGAGTTGGTGCTGGGGCGGCTGCAGGTGGCATTCCTGATCCTCCTCCTGAAACGGACTGTAGCATGGCACCAGGTAGGACAGGTGTGAAGGTGTAGTCTAGCTTTGCATCCGGGTTAGAACACGGGCTTCCTGCATATCATCAGTAATCGTAGTACATTATATGTTATGCACCTGAATGTGGAATTGAGGAGAAATTTGTTGAGTAAGTGCTTGTTTTAATAAGACTTAATTTTTTTTCCTTGAAATTACAAAAATTCAAAGAAGACTTGGATTTAAGATCTTATGTTTGTTTGTTTCCTTGTACTTTTCTTGTCTTTCAGACTCTATAGCTGGCCTTCATTTGTATGTTGTACTTTTGGTCACGAAGGGGTGGTTCTGAATTCCTTATATCCTTGGTTAGAAAGACACAGACCATCGTGCCTATGTAATGTACAAACGCTGTTGCAGTTTCGACTTACTTTTAGCTTTAAATTGAGCATGATATTCTTCACGTAGTTTCATGCAAATGCACATGTCATGGTAGATATCCTACTTGCAAACTAGGACGTGTAGAGATATCTTGATTTTTTATCTTTTGTGATTCTTGTAGGTTCTTCTGCAAATATTTTGATGTATGAAGCTCTTATCCAAAAATGAAGGGCAGTGGCTCTTAATAGCTTGTGTAGCCAGATAAAATTAATTTCCAAGTGACGAATTGAACGACATAAGATGGTGTTTTTCAAATTAAAGTGTCTAAAGCTGAATCAGCTCCTTTGAAAGTAACTGGAATAATGGCGACTGAGTGTGGAGCACAGTTGTAGGCTACTGTCTGGGGATTTATCTTCTATAGTTGGCCTCTGGCAGAATCAGTCTAGGATCTGTGTCAGTACATCGTGTGTAAAAAGAGTCGGATATAAGTTCTATTCATGCCCTGTAGGAGGCTGAAGTTGCTAGTTAGTAGTTGATTCGCTCGCAACCTGGTACCGTCAACAATTCAACATGAATGATCTAAAGTGTGGTGTTACTTACTCAGATACGCGGTCACAGTTGCTGGGTACTCCGTTACAACCCCATCAACACCAATAGGGGACGAAATGTAAGTCGCGAGCTCTACGATTGGATCAGAGTAGTAGTCCTGCGCAATGGCGACGAACTCATTACTGAAAACTGAAACATACACTGATATATTGGCCTTGTGCATTTCCTCAACAATGGGAGTAGAAGCGGTGGTGAAAGAATTGGAAGATGGAATGATTGAGGTCCGGCGGAGGTTAACTGCTCCAGCAAACTTCTTGAGTTCATCCACTGTTGCCGTCAGTATGCCACTCACTTCTTCTTCAATGCGCAATACTTTTTCATAAGATGGAACATTGCTAAACTTGGATAGGACTGCACTATCGTCTGACTGGATCAAAACTTTTTGGGTGGATTGCTTATCGAAAGTAGCATTGCTCAAGGCAGTTGCAACAGCATCTGCAATGCTAAGATCCTTGTTTGATGCCAAGTATGCAGCATTCTATGGGGGGAAAAGGAAGAGAAAGAGGAAAAGGGTAACGTTAGATTTAAAGTTCCTAGAGACGACAGTAGATGCATGTAATGCTAGTCCCTCTGTGACTCTGTCCCATATTCCTAGTCCACTCTTCCATTTTGGGGTTTCCCAAAATATTATTCCTTGAACAGTAAAAGAAAAAGGTGTTCATAATTTTCACAAAATAAACCATACTGAACCATAATTATGGGATAGAAGGTGTATATTATTTCTTGTATAAATTGGGTCAACCCAAAACTTTGAAAGAGGATTGTTTTGCACCGAAACCCGATTAGGCATGAGCCGCATGACCAAAGTAAATTTAGAAAAGAACCAATAAGTTGGGCAAGGCTTGAACTTCTCTGATAAAAGCTGTATACGTAAATTAATTAATTGTGCTCTATGTATGCAAATAATCTGATGATAATCTAAGAACTATGGTAATGGACATCAATCTGATTTATAGGTTTTTATTCTTGATAAAACTCAAATCACCACATGGCACAACAAATGTTGTGGATTTTCCAATCTATGCAAAAGATCCATGGTTATAAAAAGAAATATTACCTGTATGTCAATTAAGATTCCAAGAACTTTTTTCTGCTTGGAGAACTCCAAAAAATCCTCCAGAGTAACGAACTTACCCTTGCTCTTATTTGCTGGGTTTCTTACCATACCAGCAGCATTTGAATATGGGCTTGCAATTAGAGCTGAACAGAGATACACACCTTGTCAGTACTTTTTCTCTTCATAATATTAACAGGCATCAAATAGCATAATAAACCTTACAAACACACTGATATAAGGGCGAATCATTTTCAGTCACGTATGTATGAAGTAAATTGGAGAAGGTTTTAAGAAGTTTACGCTGTAGGCTTTGAATCTCACTCCAGCTGAGATCAAAGGAGAAAATTCCATTTTTACTTTGAATTTCAGGGATTGTGGTGGCTCTAGACAGGAAAGTCGCCTTTGCAGTGGTACTTGATGCGAGGTCAGCTGAATCTGAGCAAAATGCAACCCCGTCCTTAGACATTTGTACCGAGCAGTCAATCACATCAGCTCCATCATCCACTGCTTGCTGGTAAGCAAGATCAGTGCTGCCTGGGTATACTCCACTTGCTCCATTGTAGCTTATCACCAAAGGTTTCCCTGCAAAGATCCAAAAGTATTAATAGGTCCTATGATTTCTTTCTTTCGTTTGAGTTTCCTGTTTTTGGTGTTCTTTCACACTAGCATTTGGTGCAGTCTATGCAGCATAGACACTAACATGTTACATGCCGATACCCCAACGTTTAGAAAATGTGGAACAAGACATGTCAATAGCATGTTACTACCTCCATCTCCATTTGTTGGTCCCTTTGGGAAATTCCAACTTATTAAGGAGATGTCATTAGTGCACTTATCATATTTTCATTTTCTCTTTTACAAGTCTTTTAAGAACATCATCATTGCATCTTCTTGTAGTTACTAACTAATTTAAAAAAGAAACGGGTAAAAGAGTAAACTCATTAATTTTTTTCCATTACTTCTAAAATGGAACAATCTTTTCGGGACAACAAAAAGTGTCAAAAGGCACCACCACTAAATGGGGACGGAGGGAGTAATAATTATTGTATGGCATACGTTATGCCCTAGATCACATCCATTATATCACACAATGTTCTTACTATTAGTAAGTTCAAATAACGATAAATCACATGCATAAATCTACATTGTTGTTGCTTTTTTAGTGTCTCCCAAGTCATGTTTTGATCTTATTAAGGTTTCGTCTACGCATAGGCTACTTGTAAAAAAAAAAAACTGTTTGGTCTTTGTCCAAGTGGCCAAAGCATGTTTAGTTATAATTAAAGTAAGGAAAGAATAAGACATGTTGGAAGAATATCTGAAAGACTGAGACGTATTAGGGACTGTGCGCAAGTGTCATGTCATGCCAGACACCGACACAGGTTCTACCTTCTTAGAGGTGTCCGTGCTTCTTAGCACTGATCCAGTTTGTTAGGGCTGCATATATTGCGTTTGTTTTGGAGTCTGTGTGCCAAGCGTTTGGTGCAGCTTCTCATTACATCTTATCAGGCAAAAATTGCTCAATAAGTTGGGACGGATACTTTTTTCAGTTCTGCTTATGATTTTCATTGTTTCAGCTAGCGAAAGTTGCACCAAACACCAAACTTGGATTTCTGAACTCTGAAAATTTTCTTAGTTCGTATATTACCTTTAATTGTCCTGCTAGCATTCTTGTTATGTGCCAAGCATGCTGCATAAAAGAGAGTGAGAAAAACTTGGTCAGAAAACGAACTCAGGAGACAGTGAGAAAGAATGGTGAAGAGATGATCTCACCAATTGCTTCTGATGCAGTGGAAGGGAAATCTGTCAAAAACCCATCAACGGAGAATTGGGCATTGTCAATAAACTGGAGGTACTCGGCGGTTGGATCATAGCTATAATTATAACTGGCCACTTCATCATTGGCAAAACTATAAGCATACACTTGGAGGCCCTGTTTGTGAGCATCTAGTACTAGAGTAGTGGGTGCCTCTAAGTACATTTGAGCGTTGACGGGTAATATGTATTCTTTGGGAACTAGAATCCCAGAGGCAAATAGCTTGATTGAGGGGAGATCTTTGAGCAGTGAAGCGTACGTTTGGTTTGTGGTGGGTTCTACTGCTGTGGCTTCTCTGAACATGAAAATAAGCTGTGTATTGACTTTGTTAATTTTGCCATTGAGGCTTTTCAAGAAACTGATCTCTGGTGATGAGATGTAGTTTATGGCTGTGGTTTTTAACATGTCCTGAATATACAATGCTGGATAGAGCTTGTGCTGGGCGTAGAAGTTGCAGTACTGTAACATAGACAAATACACACACGCGCACCCAAAAGAAGGGTGGTAAATTACAGATAAGTTAGAATGCTAAGCAAAAATGCAGCAAACACCACACACACACACACACACACAGAGAGAGAGAGAGAGAGAGAGAGAGAGACCTGAACATTTATCCAAAAGCCTGGTGCTTGAAGTTTTGCTACTTCTTCAACTGCACTGATGGGGAAAGCCAGTGCATCAAATAGTGCTGGCCGAGAGAAAATATTTTGGATAACTGTTGACCACAACAAAGGCCGAAGGAAACAGGCATTAGCAATCCATGGGGGGTTTTTTTTTTTTTTTTTAAATTTAGGACTGCTCTGAACACCATTAAGAAATTTCTACTGCAAGCAACAATAAACAAACTAATTGCGTGAACTTGAGAATGGTCTTCTCTTGTAGGACATGATGATTAATGGGTGGAACTACTAAAACTGATGAAATCTTGGAGCTTAAAAGAGCTGCTCGTAATTCTTTTAAACTTGTTGAAAGTTTTTTGTATTACTGAGATTTTTTTATTTTTTTTATCTGAAGGTGGTGATAAAAAGTTTGATGACACCGATGTTTTTAAGTTATTTGAAAGCGAGGTAAGGTTTGCTTTTAGATTTGTGAAATATCAACAGTTTGGCAGCTTTTTAAGTAAGACGCGACAAATATTCACAGAATAACATGGGAGTAGTGTATTATCAACACCATGTTAATGAAGAAATGTATATATGTTTAGGTTTCTAGGCCCTACCCTCTTTCGAAGCCCCTCCAACTTAATTTGGGGGCATGGTTTTCCGACTTTAATTTGAGAGCATGGTTTTATGGCACAACGTTCCTTAAGTTCCTCGATTTTTGGAGGTATAGGGGTCTGTAATTTCAGTGATAAAACTTTCTGAGAGTGGGCGTGTTTTGCTTACATTATTGGTTCATGTATTGTTCAAATGTTAGATCTATCACCAGTCTTTTCCTACTCATGCTCTCATCTATTGAGACTCTACTTGCATAGAAACTGCCATTGTTTGTTTGTTAGCTTTCCAATGAATACGTGATTTCTTTCATTATCACTTCAAATGTTGTAACGCGGTATCACTGGATTTGTAATCTTCATTGAATCCCTGAATCCCGGCCATGTCTAATATATATTCCAAGTAAACATCCCTATAACTTAGTACAGTCCCCTATACTAATTCATTACAGAAGAGTAATTAGGGGCCGGGGAAGAAGAAGAAGAAGAAGAAGAAGAAGAAGAAGAAGAAGAAGAAGAAGGAGGGAATGGAAGATCCATTGGAAAAAGAAACAAAAGACATGCCTGAAAAATTGGAGAGCTGTTCAGCAGTATAATCAACAGTAAAATAACCCTGCATTGGCTGTCCATCAATAACGTACGACTTTTGTCCGTCCGGTAAGAGATCAGCAATGTCGGTTGTGTTGGCGAGATTTAAGCTGGAAAGACAGTAGCCTCCACCATCTTTTGATATTTGCAAGTTACAATATATTATGGTATCTGGCAAGCTTGTTTGCAATGCAACATTATTTGCTATATCTGAGGACTCAGGAAATACTCCTGTGTACCCACCGCGGGCTATTACTGCCGGACGCTCACCTGCATCAACATTTTATTACTATCATATAACATCAATGTGTATATATATGAGTACTAATCAAATGTAATAATAGAGCCAGAAATCTCCTTTAGTGGGAGCAAGTATTAATTAAACAAAATTAGCCGTTTCCCAAAAAAAAAAAATTTAAAAAAAGTATTAAACAAATTAGCATAAAAATCAGAATAAACAAAAATTAGGATTTTTTTTTTTTTCAAGAAGGCCTCTCAACGTTTCCAAAAAGATTCCCTTGTAAAATGTCTAATGTAAGTTTTCGCTATAGATGTCGACTTTTCATAATCATCAATGCTATGAGAGGTGTTTTTTTTTTTTTAATATATGCATGCGTGTATGTCAAACAATGTTATCCGTATGATTAAAAAAACTATGTAATTCGTGATTTGTACTTTCAAAAAGGCCTCTCAAATAAGTAAAACTTTTTTCCTGAAATTCAATTAAAGCAAAAAAAAACTTGCAATGAATCGTTATTTATTTTTATGTTTTTTTTTTTTTTTGAGAAAGTTCGTTAATTTTAAAGCCGTCCACAAGCTTTGTAAAACCTATAAAATGGGAGTGTAAGTTTTAAAATTTAATTTTGTATTGTGAAAATAGGTGACACTTCTAAAAAGGTTGAGCTTTCAGCATGAGAAGAAAAACAGTTTTTACAAGTTTTCGTTCAGGCTCACATTACGTAGCATGGTGAAACTTGATTTGAGTAGGTTTGAGATCAATTGCTAATTTTCATTCGTCACATTTCTTTTTTGAGTTTCTTACCTCTAGGGCTACATGTATCATACGGGACGGGTGACTAAATTAAACAAACCCATAAATCAGGACAAAGTGTCGGACAACCTTGTTCGTAAAACAAAACAAAAGTTATTTACTATGAGAGTACAGATCATTTGATCGATCCCTTTTTCTTACGAAACCATATAAATAAATAAAAAGACAAGGACTCTTAGTTCTAATGCACACAAATGTTGCACGTAAAATTCCACGCAATTTGTTCCTACTTTCGTAATATGCATTTGTCGACAATATGACTGATATTTTTTAAAAAGTTTAGAAAATCTCACACATTTATAATGTAAAATTAGGAAAAACTTGATTGAACAACTTGCAGCTTAGGAGATAGACATGACAATTGATGGAAGTTGCAAGAAAATAACTAGAAGCTACGCGCGCGCAGGGCAAATGTTAATTAGTTAATTACCATTGAGAGTCAGCCATGGCTGTGAAGTCCTGGTTAGATGTTTCTTCCCATACGTTGATTGGATAAACAAGAACACCAAAAATAATCGTGCAATCATTTTCTTGATATCCTGTAAAACAAAAAATTGTGAACTGATAACACGATAAATTAATAGAACCAAGCCCACCGTAAAATTTCAAATAAGGAGAAGATGATTTGTGATTGCAATTCGGACAAAATCATGTCTGAGATCATCCATGTGTTTGTCCTTTGAAACAAATTTCACTTGGAATTGTAATGCCCTTTGATTTCCATTCATCTTTTCCCTTTGAATTTTTTTCTGAGTTGTAATATCGTTTGTCTATTTTTCCTTTCACCATTTTATTGAACAACTTCGATTGGATTGGACTGGACTTATAACTCAAAAGGGAAAATCTCATATGACGCCACCACAATCTCAAAACAAGAAAATTTTGAACCGTGAATTAGAGCAATAACAAAAAAAAAAGAAGAATATCATCACATACATGGTACAAACAAGTAGAAAATGAAGAAAACAACAGAAGTACGCATCTCACTTGAATATTTGCAGCGCGGAAAAGGAACATGGACATTCCCCTCTAATTATGCATGAAAAATGTTGAAAGCAGATTTGGAGGGGGGAATGTTAATGGTGGAGAATGGGGGAGAGGTTTTTATAACCTTCCATGCTAAATTTGGCATTTCAAGGCTGACTTTAGTTTGACTTTTCTAATTATAGACCAACGGTTCCTTTGATACTTTGTCGGTTGGCCTTTCAATTGAGATCCGGATAGCTTTCAAGAAAACAATTATAACCTCTTGAGGGGGAGGATGATCCGGAATATTAGGGATACCACTCGATCGATCAGCTGGCTCAGGAAATATTTCTAGTTATAGTTTAACGGAGAAGTTGTACTGTATTACTTACTCATAGGAACCTCAGGTTAACCATGTGTGCATGCCCAAACCAATTACAGTAGAATTTAGAAATGATCGATGAAACAGAGACCCGTATTTTGGTGGTGATCAGGTGGCATAGTTTCAAGCAACGTTTGTGGCGCTAGACAAGTGTCGTTGTCGCACTAGACAAGTGTCGTCTGCTAGCCCGCCCAACTCTCCCAGTGTCTTGCAATGCAAGTAAACATGATTAAGTATAAAGGATAGTGAGTTTAGGGGTGTTAGGGTTTGGTTTGGTTCTTTTGGGCCAGACCTTGGTTTTGGGCTGAATTGTAGAACTGGATTTTTGGCCTTTTGGGTTTTGAGCTTTATTGTTTAATCTGGGCATCTTGAGGTCCATAAGGTGTTTTGGACTTTGTCCCAATAGGTGTTTTCATCCAACTTTTTGTTGGATTCCTCTTCCTCTCTCCCAATTTGATGTACCTCTTGTCAAGTTTCTTAATAAAACTTTGTTGCCTATCAAAAAAAGTATAAAGGCTACTGTGGGGAGGTGTTTATCCAGTTTGGCGGTTCTCCTTTAGATCTCCGGTTCGGTTATAGAGGGAGCAACACCTTCCTCAACTTAGACCTGCAAGAAAGAACACCATTAGTGCCTAAGCCAATCTCAACCATAGGAGAGGAAAGTACAGAGCTCGAGAGTGAATAGTTGTGGCGTTCCTTCCAGGGTTTAGAACAATACTTTATATAGACTGACCTAACTTAGGCCCCAACTAAACTCTTGCTTGACAAGCCCTAACCACTTTTTGGAGTGACGTCATGGATGACGCACCAAGTGTCGCATGACGACCACGTGACCGAACCAAACCTCCGATTTGCACACGGGCTCTCTGACTCTACTCGGGTCGGACCTTATCCGACCTGGCTCGGCCCTAGCTTTCGGTTTCCTTGGACTGGACCCGTGTGGTTGGCTTTGTTGAACACCTAGATCGAGCCTGCGGCCCACGTGCATTCAACCCAACTTAATTATACAGTTTGGCCCAAATACGTACCCAACGCCTTGGGCTATCTGCTAGGCTTGAGAGGAGCGTTCTAGTTCGGCCCATTTGGCATGTCAACTCAGCCATTTAGTGTTTGGGTTCAGCCACACAACCACACGCCCATTCCAGCATGTCGGCCCAAGCATTATCCATTTGGCCCAATACCCTGTTGGGTTCGGCCCACTACACTAACCCCTCAACTCCTCGCTTGGTCTGGCATTACGGAAGTGAGGAGTTGAACCATTTGCGGCTGAATCCTTCTTTGCCTTTGATCCGGTGTAGCTTCAATCTGAGAGACTCGGTCCTTGGCTGGCCAACGGTCGAAAAATAACTTCAATCAGGGGTCATCTTGAAGTTGCCATCTTTTCTTGTTTTAAGAGAAGGAGCTAGATTCTCAACAGGCCATTTTGATGAAAGAAGATTCAATTCAAACCGTTCTCAGGCCCTTCTTGGACCCACCTGATCGTGACCCTTCACTTATTGAACTTGTTGAGAATATCAACCACGTCAAGCAGTGGCGGACTTGCCAAGGGGAACGTGGCTCATGACTCAATCCCATAGTATTTTTTTCAGCTAAGTTTTTCTCTTGTTCGATTTAGGGCTACAAAGTATAGTTCGCACACATATGGATCTTTTCCAAAAAAAAATCCATGATGTTTATAATGTAGAGATTGTCAAAAAATTTGTCCATGCAAAAAATAAAGTTTATCGGACTCCCATAACAACTTGATAAGAACATTTTATTTATATAAAAAATGGTTAGACCATGGATATTTTTTTTTTGTTTGAGTTGTGATTTTTTAAGTATGATCAACATACATTTTTTAATGGACTATCATATGAACGGTTCAGATCGACGAGGGGAAATATAGCCGTGGACAAACTGCACTTGTAGGGAATTAGTGTCTTTGTATTAAGTTAGGAAGTAAGCAAAATAGAGCGCCCAAGAAGAACGTACAGAATAATAAAACAACATTTTGCAGAACATATTTCGCTGCTTCACCACTCGGTTCCCTGAATTCTTTTAACCTTTGATGTTAAATAAAAATAGATTTTTTTTTCCTTTGTTAAATAGATGTATCCTAATGAAAAATGTTAGCGGTCAATACATGTGTGGATATGTTTAAATTTTTTTGAAAAGGTGTATAATATTTGTATTCGACGGTGAAATTCTTTAAGGTTATGAAAAATTATGTGCCCCCAACATAAGGAATTTCTATATCCGCTACTGACGTCAAGTCATGATGTTTGGATGTGGTTTGATATGGTTTCGAAACCTATTTATAGTGACATAAAAAGGGTCGGTCCTGCCATTTCAGGGCTAAGGCAAACTTCAAAAATGGAGTCCTTAATTATTATTATTTTTTAAATGAAGTAGGAGTAAAAATAAATAAATGAACTTTCCAAAAACAAATGCATGTATTCAACACAGAAAAAATCAGATAAAAAGAAAGAGGAATGTTTTTTTTTATTTATAAAGCACGACCTTAAAAGAAATGGGAAAGATGCTCCAATCTCACAGATGAACCCACCACGTGTACACACTTTTCAAGCATGGGCCTTCATTGATTGGGAGTCTTCCGTCCAGTTGCGTACTTTTTTACCCATCTGTTTTGCAAGAAGTTAGGCCGAGGCTCTGAAGTTTAAGGGAAAATGATGGTCAATGACATGTTTGTTTGTGCTAAATTAGCTCAATTTTTGGCAAAATAATTGTATGTAGGCGTGTCAGAAAAGAATAAAAATTATCTTTTTCAGATTAATTCAAAAATGGCTAACTTAATCAGGCAATTGTGATTATCCTTTTGATTACCTCAATTAAGAGGATTTTTCTAAAGGGATCAATTAAACTGAATCGACGCAATTCAGATAGGGAAATCAAAAAAGATAACTGAATATAAATAGGCTTAAATTTAATCAAAAGCAAATTTATATACGATTACTTTTAAGACTTCGACAAGAACTAGACAGAAATATAAACACTCTTGAATCTAATCAAAAGCAGGCTTATATGTGATTATTCTTTTAGCAAGAACAAGACAGAACGATGTAAGATGACTTGAATTTAATCAAAAGTAAACTTACATTTAAATAAGTCTTCAAACTTGCAAAATATTAAACTACAACTATATTAATTCTTAAGTCCTAAACTACTTTAAATCTCTGAATAACCATTTTTTTGTATGGGATGTCAGATGATTTTTTGTCGGAGATTCTTCTTCATTTCCTCCTTCTATTTATAGACAAAGGGTTTGTCCATAGCTCTTGTTCTCCACGTTCTCCTCGAATGTCTGAGTCTTCATTTGAATTTGATTTGAAATGCCATAATTCCCTCCAAAAACGGCTGTAACTGCCTTCGAACTGCTGTTGACTTGGTCTTTTCAGAAAATTCTTCTCCTTTCCACGTTTGATGTTGTAGATTGTGGCTAAACACATGGATAATGGCTTCCTAATTTTGTGCAATCATGGGTTAGTGCTTCGAAATAGATTACCCAAATGATTTATGAATAAAACACAATTGATTCTCCTTATAAAACGAGTCCCTAATGACACCATTCGATGGTTTAAAGTGTTAATCAACAGGTATGCTTAATTATCATCTTAATATCTGTCACTTTGTGACCAAACGTGATCGTTTCTAATCTAAACGATACCGTATAGTACTAAAATAACATCGTAATTAAACCTTTCGATTCTCTATATCTCGGGCATAACTACAACGTGTTTTGATTGGTCCACACACTGTTTGGTATCACGTGCAATTTTCTCATTGGGTGGTATATTTTTTTTTATGTAAACAGTGTTTTGATAATTCAATAGGTGAACAAGACGAGTGTAGCGGAAATGAGAATGTTGAGGTGGATGTGTGGTAAGACTAGACGAGACATGATTAGAAATGAAACGGTTCGTGAGATAGTAGGTGTAGTACCCATAGAAGAGAAGTTGAGAGAAAATAGGCTAAGGTGATTTGGGCATATCTACCATAAACCAGGAGATGCAGTAGTTAAGAGAGCGGATATGATAGCTTTGGGTAGCAATGCTACAGGGAGGGGTAGACCTAAATTGACATTAGATACTGTGGTGCGCAACGATATGAGTATAGTAGATTTGTGTGAACAAGTGCCATTGACAGAACTCAATGGAGGAAAAGAATTCATATAACCGACCTCAAGTGATTGGGACATAAGGCTCGGTTTGGTTTGGTTTGATTTGGTTAGTGTTTTGATAATTAATACCCGTTAATGACATTTTCAGCATTAACAAATGTTCTTAACTTGTTCTTGATAGGTATTAATTATCAAAACACATCATGAGACGTCATTTTCTTGAAGTTTAAAATGGCCTGTTTGGGTTGTAAATTGGGCCCCTAGGTGTTGTTATGCAACAAAAAATGTAGGACTTATATATTACTCCCTCCGTCTCTAAATAAGTGTTCGGCGTGCAAATTTATGCCTTTAAAAAGATGTATTTGTTACGTTTAAAAAATTAATTTTTTTCACAAATCAATAGATAGCAATGAGTTCTTTTAGAATGTGAAAAAGAATTTAAATTTTCTAACGAAAAAAATGCATCTTTTGTAAGGCATAAGTTTGCGTGCCGAACACTTATGTAGGGACAGAGAAAGTAATATTTTAAATAACTAGGGGCCTAGTGTTTACACATTTCAAACAAAAACTCATAATATCATTTGCCTCTTGTTTATACTTAATTGTAGGGGTGGCAAATTAAACCTAGACCCATTAAGAAATCCAAATCCACCTATTAAAAAATAGACCCAACCCAACCCATTTATTAGTTGGGTTAGAATGGACCAAACCCATCTAACCCATTTATTATTGGGTCTTAATTGGGTTTCAATTGGGTCAACTTAAATGGCCAATAGGTCATGAACATTACCCAACAAAAAAAATAGAACTACCATAGAAATGAAAAAAACAAAAGTAAACATGTTACATGAAGCGAACCTTTTTCTAGGTCAAACCAGGAACTGGTGGCTCGGTTTGAACGGTTTCATGTTACGAATTCCAGTTATAGTACAAGCCGAGTCAAGCCGAATTTTGTAGTGAACTAGTACACTAAACGAACCAAAAATTCGAACTCAAACTTTGTTTGTTTGTAAACGAACTGAGTCCGGTTCGAGCTGAGCTTATACAAAACGAGCTGATGATTTAGAGTGTTGAGCTCGACTCATTTACTGTACGAGCTTGAAACTTGAGTTTGAACTCGACTCAAAAGTTAATATTCATGTTTCGCAATCTCACGTGTCTGTTGTAATCCCATATGTTACCACATGCCAAATCCATTTTCACTTATCGTACGATTTTCGAAAGCTTGACCCATTCGTCGTGTTGTGATAGAGAACATGGAAAGAAAAGAGATGAGAAACAATTTTCACTTTTTTTTTTTTACACTTTCTTTCCTTGAAATCAATTTTGCAAGCTACTATTGAATATTGATTGTTAAAGGTACATTACTGTTATAAGAGAGATTAGGGGTGGAGATAGCCCACAAGTTTGGCCCAATCTGGCAGAAGGTTTAAAGAAGATAATCTGGACATAATAATCACCAACAATTTAGAAGAGAAAATCAAATAAATAAAAAACCTCAAAACTTTGAACTGCTAAGTCCAAAAATTTCAGCAGAATCTCTATTTGGTTCAGTAATTTTAGTATACAGGGGTAATTTAGTCATTTTAGTATATAGGGGTATTATGGTAATTTTAGTATGCAAGGGTAATTTGATCATTTAAATGTACAAAGGTGATATGGTCATTTCAGTGTATATGGGTATTTTTGTCATTTTTAATTTTAATTGGGTTAATGGGCGGGTTGGGTTTGATTTTAAATAAATGGTTTGGGTTGGGTATGGGTAATTGGACTCCTAATTAATTGGGTCTAAATGGGTCAATGACTCATTAAAGACCCAACCCACTCATAACTTACTCTTTCCGTCCCTTTAAGTGTCTTCTTCGTAATTCCAACTTATTAAGGAGATATCATCATTATATATTTCACATCAACTTTTATCTCAACTTTTCCTACTTACCCTCTATGGATCATTTCACTTTTACTCACTGACTTTTCAAAATGGAATATACTTTTAGGGGCAAAATAGAAAATGCACCAACTTTTACCTACTAACTTTACAAGATGGACACTTATTAAGTGACAGCCTAAAATGGAATACTGTACTCTTTAAAAGGGACGGAGGGAGTACCAAACTTAGTCCAAATCTGCCCATTTGACACCCCTACTTAGTTGCCACTTTTATGGGAAGAATCCTTTCATAGATTCCAAAACAAAATCCTCCCATCTAAGGCAATGGAAGGAATAAAGAAAGCCTTGACACATTAACAAGAAATCACATATAATAACTTGAGAAATTTTCACTTTTAAGCCCAATGCAAAAGCAAGGTAAACAAGAGTTGAATTAGATGAAAGCAATACCTCTTTTGACTCCCAAGTAAAGACCCTCCCTAGAAAGAATCCAAAAAACCAATTTAAGCCAAACCATATAGAGTACTACTTTATCTATCTGCCTCACAAACTAACACCTTGTTCCGATAAGGCCCTATTAGCCCAACTGTCACAAACATTTGGTTATTTTTGTGCTTTTACCATACGAACTGTCTTTGTCACTTCTGTTAAATATTGAACAGGCAGACAAGCCAAAACATCAATTTTTGTTCTATTCGTTAAATTTCTTGGAGTTATTGATTTGACTTTTATCCAGACAACTTGAAGAGAGAGATGAGAAGTGGGAAGGAGATGGTTATGCTAGTTTTGGTGGCTGTGCTTTTAGGGGTGGTCTCTGGGTCATCGCCAGCTTCTGATAATCAGCCGTCCCAGAGGTGGTGGAAATCCATGTTTTCTGGGGCAAGTTCATCGGCGGTGGTGAACCCAATTGGCTCCTCCGTTGTTTTTCCTATGTATGGGAATGTGTATCCCATTGGGTATGTCTCTTATGAGTAAGAAATACTAGAATTTATTTATTTATTGTTGGCACTTTTCATTTTCCGTAAGTTATAGCAATTCACTTGACAAAAACCCTATTGTTTGGTATTGTTTTGGTGGAGGGTTTTAGGTAGTGACGGGAGAGAGATAGATAGAAGGAATGAGTGATAAAAGGAGAGAAATTTATTGGAAACCGTGCAGAAATCGAGGGGGAAAGGTTTTGAGACCAGAAGAAAAGAAACCCGGGCAGTTCCTTTACTTTTGAAAAGAGTACTCTTTTCCAGTATCTGAAAACTCACACCTGGAGTTGTTAAAGAATGGTAATCCATGCAGTAATAGTTTCCACCTAATTTCCTACGAATTGGACGAGTTTGTAAATGTACAAGGACCAAGACACTGGTATCTGTACAATGGAAACAAGAAAACAACAAGAAGAGAGAGTTTTATGCACCCACGTAAAATTTAGCAGCAAAAGCAACGATAATAGTACCCATGTAATCCCCAATCGAGGGTGATGGACAGGTGAATGAGAGACAGACCTTACCTTTTTGCTATACATGCACAAAGCGGCCTCTCTCAAAAAGTTTTACCCTAAAATAGCAACCCCTATAAATTCAAGGAACTCAAGGGACATTATGCCCTGAAAGTATGCCCTCAAATCACCCGGAAGGCATCAAAGAGGGCAGTCCTAGAGACTCAAACAAATTTTTGTGCTCATATAGTGCTTCATTGGTTTCGTCTATGCAGATTTTATTATGTTCAGCTGAACATAGGGAATCAACTGAAGCCATATTTTCTTGATCCGGACACTGGTAGTGATCTCACTTGGCTTCAATGTGAACCTTGTCGTGGCTGCCCTAAGGTAATTTGTGTCCAAATTATATGCCCTAGATTTCAACATATTAATTCATACATGCAGAAACTTTTCATTGGGGATTCCTTGCAGTAGGAAATAATTAACCTCAAAATCAGAACCGTTTTGCTGACTGTTTAATAGGACACCAAATTTATGGGAGTTGAAATTCGTTCATCATTGTTCTAATCCGCCAAAGTTCTTTAGGGATTCTTTTCACAATATCTATCTGACTGAGTGTGTCGACTTTGTTATTATCGAGTGGGAGAAAACCTGAAGGACGTTCTGTTCGAGATGATCCATAGATTATGGCACTCTATTCCCTTTTTAGGTTTGTTTCAATTGTTTAGTAGGACTGATTACAGTATTCTGCCTATACAGTACACACAGGTAATAAAGTAGAGAATACTAGATATCAGAGCAATAGAACTTCCCACTTCTGGTTCAAGGTAGATAATGAATTGAATATGTTCATTGTATCCAAGCCAATTGAAGCCATTGCATAATACCAATTGAAGCCATTCCACGAATAAGATGTATTATAAAATTGCTGCTGAATCCGAAAGTTTCAGTTTCAGTTCATGATGGCTTTTTATACTTGTTTGGTTTCCGTAAGATGCTAATCACTTCTTTCCCATTTATAGGGGCCTCACCCGTTTTACCGATCAAGCAATGACCTGGTGGCTTGTAGGGACCCCCTTTGTGCCTCCTTACACTCTTCCGAAGACTACAAATGCGATGAACCAGAGCGATGTCCTTATGAATTGGAATATGCAGACGGGGCTTCCTTTGGTCTGCTTGTGAAGGACACTTTATCCCTTAATCTCACAAATGGACTCCGTGTTAGCCATCGTGTGGCTATAGGGTTGGTAACACTTTTCATTTCTGTTTTCTGATTTTCTTCTCAAATTGATTTGTCTTGCATTTGATTCCCTTCCTTATAAATACGATGATCCTAGAAACCAGCCTCAAAGTCCTTGTCAATATACTTAAGTGCTTCTATTTGGAGATAGTGCCAAGAAAACCTTATCTCTGTTAGTAAATTGCCTAAAATTAACGTCTCAAAAAGGTTTGACAACCTCAGTTTTTTATTTTAACAAAGTTTCATTTGAAAAGAATCCAAGCTATATGCTGTGCTGAAAGTTTACAAGCAAACCCTTGCGTCGAAATAAGACAATTAGGTTATAAATAACGAGTTTCGTTGCTTCATACTCTTCAAGGTGCATCCAACATGAATAATTAGTTACACTCTAGCCTCTCTCTTGTTGCAGATGTGGATATAATCAGACCCCAGGGAGCTCTAATCATCCCTTGGATGGAGTACTAGGCCTTGGCAAGGGAAAAACCAGCATTGTGTCACAGCTACAGAATCAAGGGCTGGTGAGGAATGTGGTTGGCCATTGTTTAAGTAGTCGAGGAGGAGGTTTTCTTTTCTTCGGAGATGATATTTATGATTCTTCGCAAGTGGTTTGGACACCAATGTCACCCGATTACTCGTAATAGCCATTCGATTTTAACCATCCTCCTTATTTTTCAAGTCTTTTCTACAGTCGATGCTAAATATGTTTCTGTTGCCTATTTCAAACCCTGAGCACAGTTTTGTATTATCAGGCACTACTCACCTGGGTATGCGGAGCTGACAATTGGTGGAAAAGGGACAGGGTGTAAGAATATTCTTGTGCTTTTTGACAGTGGGAGTTCTTACACTTACCTGAATTCTCAGGCATATCAAGCTTTCATTTCTTCGGTGAGTTCCAAATTACTTCTGAAAAGAGCTGATATGAGTCGCTCCGTATCAGCTATAACATTTTTATTCTCCAACATTTTGTACTCCCTCCCCTTATCTTTTTTGTTGAATGTTTTGAAATATTTGCCCTACAAAAACTATTTGAGAGCATTTGATTGTCAGAAGAAAAAAAAAAAAAAAAAACTAGGATATTATTTTCTTGAAAATTCCTTTAGTTGTGGACCCGATCAAAAGGCATGATGCTTGAAAGGGGACAATTAAAGTGGCATGGAGGGAGTGGTTATGTCAGTGACAAAACTCTTCCACGTCACTTCCATCTCTCTCCCAGGACCTTTCCACATAACATTTGTAATGAATTCTCAACATCCTGATTCTTTTGGGCTAACAAGAAAGGCTATGAAATGCTAAACTATTTACTAGCGTACTATTTATGCTGTCAGTTGAGGAAAGAACTGAGTGGAAAGCCCTTAAGGGAAGAACCAAATGATAAGACACTCCCATTGTGCTGGAAAGGCAAGAAACCCTTCAAAAACATACTGGATGTGAAGAAACACTTCAAGCCGCTGGCACTGAGCTTTTCAAATGGTTGGAGAGCCAAATCGCAGTTCGAAATTCCCCCTGAAGCATATCTCATCATCTCGGTAAGCGCAACGCATATCCTTCAAGATTCAGAAAAATAGACACTCTTGATATCAAATGAACCACTTCAACTCACAAATACTAACAAAATACTTCCTTCAGTCAAAGGGAAACGTTTGCTTGGGAATTCTGAACGGTAGCGAGGTGGGACTTGAAAATGAAAACGTTATTGGAGGTAAGGAGTTTTACGTAAACAACTATTTCATGGTAAGAACGTTCGTATTTTCCAATCACAGTGATTCACTATTTTCGCTGTTTCAACAGATATATCGATGCTAGATAAAATGGTGATTTATGACAATGAGAAGCAGGTGATGGGTTGGGTCTCTGCGAGTTGTGATCGTCCTCCAACTTCCAAAGCCAGCTTCATGTAAATATATAGGTTACTGATATTTTTTTATGTACTTGTCTCTCTTCTAGATTTCGACCCTTATTTAAAAACAAGGGTTTATGTATAGGGGAAATACCCTGATTACTGTCAAAGAGCAATCACAAATGTTGAATAAAAGCAGTAACTGTATATCTATTTACTTGACCTGGATCATTTACTTTCTTTTAACTATGTAATTCACCACTTCCGGTTATTTCCGGCCATCATTGTGCCCGGCATCTTCCGAGAGGTGATCCCACGATCTACCCAGATCCCCGAGTACTGTCCACTATATATACAGATTTCACATAACAGCAACTGACTTTTGGTATTCAATCTCAGCGACTTATATTATATGTTCTTGATAAGTAAGATTGTCATTCTGCTAGAACCACCCACTCCCCCCCTGCACTGTTTCAATTACCTGTCGATCATTAGAACACCGTATAACTTTCTTTGTGTTCGTTATCTAAATGAATACTAGCTGGAAAAATGTTAAAAGGGAAAATGAGTATCAACTCTGCCCTAGTGAAGGTTATTGATTTTTCCAACTTGAATGGGGAGCAGCCCACTCCCAGTAGGGCTTATAGAGAATCTCCGACAACATTTTCAGCATATGCCTGGTATTTTCCTCCAGGACAACATTTTCAGCATATGCCTGGTATTTTCCTCCAGGCATATGCTTCATTTCCAGCTTATCTGTAAGTTGCCCCAAATGAGATATGTCATTTTCTTCCAAACCACATGATAAAATACACTTTCAACAATTGTAAAACACTAAAAGATGCAGACTTTTTTGACTCTGCTCTTTGAAAAATGCAATTTCACTCGTGTCATATAGTGAAAGAATTAATAGTTGGTACAATCTGAATCGAAGAAAAGTCATAAAAATGACCTACATGTTGTCTTACAACAAATATTAACACATGAAATATCTAGTCTATGTGCCATCTGATCAATCAAATCCCTCTAACTGCTACCCCAGCTATGCTCCACCCCAAGATCGATCGATCGGCTAAAACACAAAGAATCAATTTTTATCGTACCATCAATTGCACCCGATCACTGCTCACAACGACGTCGCCAACACGTGCCAGCTGAGAGAGCAACTATTGGGTGTATGCAAATCTAATTATATCTGACTAACTAAAGAAAACATGTTTGGGTTCACAATTTTCAATGTTCAATCAGACAAGGCTAGAAAGGCTTCTGCATGTACATGAACATGTCCTGCAATGGGGAGAGCTGGTACTGCGGAAACTGTTGCAACTGAGGTGCAAAAGGATCATCTGCCAAGTCATCCATGAAATCAAACTGGTAATCGAAGGCATTTTCCAAGCCATTATTATTCCATTTGGGCTCGCTCTGGACCTCCTTCTCCCACGTGAAGTCGGGGGATGCGGCTTGCTCGGATCCGCTAGAGTCCGTGTGCAGCCGTGGCATCGAATCCGATGTCTCAAAATGAAGCAAATCATTCAGGTGGGTTGGTTGCGATGGCGGTGGCGGCAGCATTGAACTGTAACCTGGTAAAATTTCGGGCTTCTTGTCCTCAATTTCGGGATATGTTTGGGGCTTGGCACTGGCAGCAGTGTAATGCTTTTCAATTGTTCCCTTCTTGTTGTATATGCGACATAACACCCAATCATCAAGCTGCAATGCCAAAAAAATAAATCTCTGTTAGATTAATACGTTATCAAATATACTCGCAAGTGTTTATGTTTCGGCTCGGTCTAAAATTTACAAGCAAATGACTCTCTCTGGTACCAAAATTATCAATTTGAATAGGCATGGTTCAATTTGAACCTGCCTACTGTTTACTCACTTTGAAGGGAAAATTCAGAAAAATAATAATTTCAAATAACACAATGCCATACTCTTTGAATACCATGCAAGCAGAGTGGTAGCCAAGCCGAATGCACTAAGTACCTCATGCATTGGT
Source organism: Rhododendron griersonianum (assembly GCA_018127125.1). Taxonomy (NCBI): domain Eukaryota; kingdom Viridiplantae; phylum Streptophyta; class Magnoliopsida; order Ericales; family Ericaceae; genus Rhododendron; species Rhododendron griersonianum. The sequence goes on along the minus strand of CM030797.1, from coordinate 31,882,893 downwards.
TCACACCTCACTCACTATGAGTACAACTATCACTGTGACTACAACTGACAATGCTGACTTTCTCCGAGAAAAAAAAAAAATCATCTTTGAATACCATAATGTGTACCAGGGTAAGATAGTATTTTTAACCTAAAAACGTGTAAAATTCTAGACCGGAAAATGGTGTCCCCCAATATTCCACGTAACATCATCCCCATTCTCCCCTAAAAGCAAAACCCAAATACTTTTTATCTTTATTCCAAAAAATAGAACAGAGCACGGTAGTTACCCTCAAATTGGTCACTAAAATGGCAACGTTTTGGTTAAATAAAAAATTCATACCACCAGTTTGCAATCCTATGGAGCAGAAACGTGATTATGAGAGGCTTAGAGACAAAATTTGATTATGTCTCTTTATAATAATATGATCAGAATAATTCGCACTTGTTCAAACGGATTAAAAATTGAAGACTTAATTTTTTAATCATATTTTTAATATATAAACGGTCATAAAAATTAAGTCTTCAAATTTTCACCGTCTTGAATCGAACAAAGATATTTAAGTGTAACATCATTTCTCCCTAAAAGCGAGGTAAATTGATAACGGAGTGAAAGTTCAGGTGTTCAATTGAAATTTATTTAAGTTCAGGTGCCTATTTGACATTGAGTTCAAAGTTCAGGGGTTTTTTTGAATTTTCCCCTACTTTTTATCTTTATTCCAAAAAATAGAACAGAGCACGGTAGTTACCCTCAAATTGGTTTTCTTGCCAGCGGACCTATCGACGTTTGCGAGGCGGTATTCGTGCATAATCCAATTAGTCTTCACTCCTCTGGGAGCTTTTCCGGCGTAGAAAACCAGCGCCTTCTTGATTCCAACCGCCTTTGGCTTCCCTATCGGCTTATCAGCTCCGGTGGCCTTCCAGTACCCTGTTCCTGCCGCCCTGTTTGGACGGGAACCGTTTGGGTACTTCCTATCTCTCGGCGAGAAAAAGTACCACTCCTTTTCACCATACAAAGCCATACCTGCACGTACAATCACCAATATTTTCAAGCCCAAATTCCAATCAAGAAGCAAAATAAAAAGACCCAAAAATTAAATTTAATAAAAATGAAATAACACCCTAATTTCAAATTATTGATAGTTCTAGTGATCTTCCTTACCAATTGCCTCTAAACCAATTTTAAAATACATTAGTCGAATTAACCATTAAACATCATTCTTTCCACTAACACGAACATTTCATTTAGAAAATTTTGTTCAGGAAATTAGATTTTAAATTTCTGGTCCCCAAAATTATGCATCTGTACTAACTCCGTCCCAATAAAAAACTCCTGGTCCCCAAAATTAAATTTTAAAATCCCAAGAAAAATAATAACTTTTTTAATAAATTAAAAGAATTCATTGATCTTGAATACTAGCGACAAGAAGTTTGAATTTTTTCAATAAAAATACGTTATTTTCGTCAATCGTGTTTGTGAAAGCCAGAAACAGATAATACTATTAACCAATTTCCCAATATTTATCCACAAAAAAAATTTACTCGACCATGAGACTTCACCATTATTAACCTTTTAAGAATGAAAAAGAAGAAGAAATTAAGTAGGTACGTTACCTGGGAGCTGCCATGGATCAAACTTATAGAGATCAATCTCAGCAATAATCGGGACTGCAATCGACTGCGCCGCACACTTCCGGCACAAGTAGTGCATCACCAGCTCCTCATCCGTCGGATGAAACCTGAACCCCGCAGGCATCTCCAGGTCACTCCCCTTACTCCTCATCGTCATCATTCACAACGTACACCAAACTTCTTCTTCTTGTCTCTTCAAAATTCTCGATTTTCTCTTCTCTCTCTCTCTCTCTCTATGAATTGTTCTGGACACTGAACCACGAAGAAGAACGGATGAGGTGAAGGGTGTATATATACGTGCGTTTTTTCCCCGTAAGACTATTATATTTCCACGTGGGGTTCGTATGTATGTAGAACTGAACTGGGGATGGATCTGGACGGGGACACAGAGAGGACCAGCAGCCCCAATATCTCACCAGCGGAAGGACTAATGAGGGAGTGACACGTGTGGTGACGCTCGCCCGTGTGATGAATTCTGTCATTGCTTGCGTCACCAACTTCGGAGGCACGCAAAATAGTCAGGCTTTGACCAACTGGTTTTGCGCCTTTGCCATATCGTTGACTGACCCCTCTGTTGTGCTTTTTCTCGCTTCCCAAACGACGTTTTTAGAAATGCTCGTGGATCTGCTGCTCTCGTTACCGTTACTCTGTTTTACAACTTTCTCTAGTCCACGAATCACATGTTGTTCGTTGGGGGTTATTTGGTCATTTACTCCGTTCTTCTAAGGTTCTTATTTGTAAGTATTTATTTTCTACTTTACGAGTCTCAGAATACATCACATTTAATCTAAAAATAATACAATAATACTTATATCTTAGTTAATACTCCTACACCTTTACTATTCTTGTGATGAATCTGTTGGTATTTTGGCCAACGAAAACACTACGGGTACTGAGGGGAGTAAACCAACGAGGTAGAGACCAATTATCGGGCCCACTTCGGGGTCCGACACAAATGATCCAAATCGTTAATTAATTTTTAAATTTTTTTTGGGTATCCTTGTAAAATTTCAGATCAATCGACTAAATGTAAGTTCTTGATCTAACGTCCGCTTTTTGTTTCAGAGATTAGGATCCTGAATTCTTAATGAAACATTCGACAATGGGATCATGCACTTACTTTTATTCGATTGATCTGAAATTTTTGTAGGAATACTCAAAATATATTTAAAAAGTAATTAATGGTTTGGATCATTTGCATTGGACACCGAAGTGGGTCTCACAATTGGTCGGTACCCCTTCGGTTTACTCCTGTCAGTCCCCATGGAAGGGCTCTTTGGCCAATACAATCCTTGGATTATTTTTTCTATTCAATTTTTCTTTGCTAGTTATGTTTTAATCTTTCGTGAATTATTGGTTTGACTCGAAGATAAATATCTAAAAAGTAAAAAAAAAAAAAAAAACTTTTCAAAATTCACTTTAGGCAAAAAAAAATCAAAATAGATAGACTTTTCAATTATTTTTTTATTTGACTTATTTTAGTTTGTTTATATTTTTAATTTTAATGATTCCTCTTATCCAGACGAATCAATAATTCACAATAAATTAATGAAAACTAAAAAAAGGAGGAAAAAAAATTAAATATAAATAAAAAATTACTATCAGGGCGAAATACCTCGGAAGTGTAGGAGGGGATTGGAACTTTTGCCAACGGTGTATTTGAGTTGCACGTCAGCTGAAATGGAGTCCACATGTGCAGCTGATGACATCAAGGTTGCTAGGTGTCATCCACGGCCGAATGTGCTGCTGAAGTGGAAGTTTTATCCTATGATGAGAAAACTCTCATACGAATAGATATTTATCTCTGGCTCTTTTTGTCTTTCTCTCTCTTTTGGAAAATACAGCGGTTTTTGTTAAAAATAATTATAGAATCACATACTTACCCAAACACTTTACAGATACTCACATCTTCTAGAGACGCCTCACACACCGGAAGTGTAGTGTGTAGATCCCAATATGAATGTGAGACGTGCATTAATTGGTTGTATATATATATATCTCGTTAAAAAATTGAGTCTTTTGTACCGAACAAGCAATATGGAACGAAAGAAAATAGAGTTATGCATGAGGTTGGAAGGGGCAAAGGGGACGTACGTACGCACGTAGATGGCTGAAAGAGGCAAGTCAAAGTTACAAGTTACACGTAGACAAGAGTTTGTTCCCTTAGCTTTAAAGCCTTATTGATTTAAACCAACACAGAAACATATACTCCCTCCGTCCCTTATTTAAAGTCCAGTATTTTATTTTGAATTGTCCCTTAATAAATGTCCATTTTGTAAAGTTAGTGGGTAAAAATTGGTGCATTGTCTATTTTGTCCTTAAAAGTAAATTCCATTTTGAAAAGTTAGTGAGTAAAAGTGTAATGATGATGGGTAAGTAGGGAAAATGGAGGAAAAAGTTGATGTGAAAGGTATAATGATGATGTTTTTTTAATAAATTGGAGTTACGAAGCAGGACACTTAAAAATAGACGAAGGGAGTAGTATATATTTTTTTTTTTTGTGAAAGAAGGGGGAGATTGGGATTTGGGCATATATTGAATTGTTTCTGGCTAAGAATTAATTAAGTATAATTTTCTTGATCCGGCAATTGTTGGGAATCTTTTCAAGTAAGGGCAATTAAGAAATTAGCTAGGTAGATGATGAAGAAATGTTTTGGTGTAATTAATAAATCCAACCAGTCTGAAATCATACATACGTACTTGATGATTGAAAAATAAAGGCGTGGACTTTGGGCAAGTTATTAAAGGTTTTGAGGATTTATTATCCGGTAATCACCCACCGATATTAATTAACCTTTATATGTTCGGGTGTCAATTGCCAAGGGGAATTTAAAACGAAGCGAAATGACGAAATTCCTAGCATGAGATCTTTTTGTGTACATGTGTGAAGTTAAACACCCAACAATTCTCTTTTTCATGTTACAAATACATAGTTTTCCTCTATCTCTAAAAAACCTCTCTCTCCCTCTATCTCTAAAAAACTTCAAACCCTAGCCGCCAACAACCCTTCCCCTCCCCCCCTTCTCAGGCGGCGGGAGGGGAGGGATCATTCCCCTCCGATCTCTCTCCCTCTATTCCCTTCTCCCCACCGTCGAACCGTTTCCTCTCTCAATTCTGCGACTGAAGTTCGGGCGTCCATTGGGAACTTTACAGCCAGATCGTTTTCCAGCAACGTTCTGGAGCTTCGCTTTCAGTGGTTGAGGGTAAGATATTGTCTACCACCGTTCTCAGCCTCCATCTTCTCAGATCTGTGACCTGACGCCGTCTACCACGTTTGTTGGGCGACCACCTCCCAACGATGTGTTCCTATTTTGTGAAGCAGAAGTGGTGGTTACGAGTTTATCAAGATAGTTGCGAAAGAGTGGCGGCGGATGTCTCGGCGGTGCTTCTTTTTTTTTTTTTTGTTATTTATTTTAATAATGTCCCCTCTTTGGGGGGTTTGTCGTCCTTCAGGAGGTTTCGTCCTCCTTCGGGGGGTTTCGTCCTCCTTTGGGGGGTTTCTTCTTATTCTGTAGGGCGGCGCATTTATGCGCTTATACGCTCTTTCTGTTGGAGTGTTCGATCTGTGAACTCCCAACCTGCCCCCATGGGGATCTTTTGATAAATACTACCTCTCAACTTTTGGCAAAAAAAAAGAAGTTACAAATACATAATTATTTCAATGTCATTTATTCAATAAAACTTTGAGCACAGAAGATCTGTGCACGGATTGTGTAGAAATGGGTCACAAATGATCCAAGCCGTTCGACAAATTTAAAAATAAATTTTCAAGTTATCATGCGAAAAATCAGCTCACTTGGATAACTTTAAATGCTTAATCCAATCATCTACTTTTCTTTTTCCAATCAAAAGAAATGGTGAAGGATGAATATCTATTACACCTAGCTATGCGATAGCCATAGTAAGATTAGGAGTATTGGTTAAATAGAAGAAACTACTCGTATTTATTACTAGGGTGGGGTGAGGCTTAGATAAATTGAGGATTAACCCGGTAGGTACGTGATTGATATTGGTCAAAGTATGCAGAATTCTGGTCCACAGTAGGGCATAGGTGAGAGTCCCAGTTGACCCCTTAATAAAATACTAAGATACTAAGAGAAATTAATTTTGTTGACAGAAAAACCGTGACGAGCTCGACAAGGCATATGACATCCTGCATGACCTATTCTGCTATGTACAGTATATTTTGCAAATTTACGAGATATGGATGTTTTGGAAGGTGCCTGGAGATTGCTCTCTCTCTCTCTCTCTCTCTCTCTCTCATGTTGGGTTAGGTATTGACTTGGAGCCAAACCTAAACTAAGCTTTTGTGGGGCCTTCGTTTTTTATTTTTATTCTTTTTGGGGGCAAATCGCTTTATTTTACAGTAGTACTCCCTCCGTCCCTTTTTTTGAGTCCATTATTCCATTTTGGGCTGTCCCTTAATAAATGTCCATTTTGTAAAGTTAGTGGGTAAAAGTTGGTGCATTGTCTATTTTGTCCCTAAAAGTAGATTCCATTTTGAAAAGTTAGTGAGTAAAAGTGTAATGATGATGGGTAAGTAGGGAAAATGGAGGAAAAAGTTGATGTGAAAGGTATAATGATGATATCTTTTTAATAAGTTGGAGTTACGAAGCAGGACACTTAAAAAGGGACGGAGGGAGTAGTATATTTTAGAGACCAAAACCCTTTTGTGGGGCCTACTTGTTGCGGGATCTTATGTTAGTGTCAACTGGGGAAGTAATTGTCTCAACCAAGAAAAAACGAAGAAAGCGGCTATATCATCAGCATCCTTTAAATGTTGTTATTATCAATAGATAGAGTTTAAATTCTTTATTAGTCAGCGGTGGAAATCGTGAATTTTTAGACGCCGCGTAATCTGAGCTATTCATCTTGTAGATGAGTATATTAGCACCAAAAATTAATTTGATCGAATATCGATAAGTATATTAAAAATTGAATTTTGGACAGTTATGAAAAGTTTGACTTTAATTTTATTGATAGACCCTTCATTTTACAAACTAAAATATAATTTTTAATATACATATCGATGCCCAATGAAGTTGATTTTTTTGCATGGAAATGCTACTTTACAGACCTTACATGATGAATAGTTTAGATTATTATAATGAAGGTGCGGTGGCGTAAAAGTCATGATTTTCTATGCCAGAATAAAGAATTTAAACAATATAACATGAGAGCACTATATTTTTTCAGGATGCAATTACATTCACCCACTTACAATTTTTTTTCATTTTCACATATTTTGATTTTTCAATAGTTCTACAAAAGTCAAAATCAACCGCACAACAGATATGTGCTCCCTCCGTCCCAAAAAATTGGACAATTTCACTATTCCAGCCTTATGAAAAAATTGTATATATCTTTTAATCCGTAGATTTTTTTTATAAGCAATATGAATCTTTTTTGATATATTTCAATTAGTTTTATTAAAAAAAAATTTAAAAATCACATAAACATTATGAATTAAAAAATATAGGCAATTTAAAAAATGGCAAGCAATCCCTATAGTGTCTAACATTATGGGACGAAGGGAGTATTTCAATTAATATCGTATGTTTTGGTTCTTTATTTTAATTTAAACAAATCTGATCATGGAAACGAGACTCAATAATTACTCAAATTGGGAAAAAAAAAAAAAAAGAGACACGTCATAATTACGATTCCTTGCGCTTGAATTGCAAGCTAAAGTGTCGACACAGGATTGAGTCAGCTCAAATGCATAGAATCGCAACCTACACGACCTCCTTTGATTTATATATATCCTGTTTGTTTAGACACTTTTTCTAATGTCTCAAAATATTTCCAATTCTGAGAAGACAATGGACAAACTGATCTACAATTACCTTTATGCCCTTTCAGTTAAATAAGTACTTTAGAAACATTTTTAACAATGAATGTCTAACCTTAGAATATTCAAAATAGACAAACAAATGGCTGACACTTTCTATTTAATTTATCTTATGTTTGGGTAAGCTAGTCTAGACAAGAGACGAAACTAGAATTCTAGGCTAGTGGGGTCACTCTATTAATCATAATTGAGACCAATCAGAACTTTTTTGCCTAACCAACCACATTAATTAAGATCCTACTACATTAAGACATGCATGCATTATTATTATCTACAAAAGTGTATAATACTTACTTCTTCTTTTTTTAATAAAAGTATCCACAAATGGGCATGAAATCTTAGACAAAATTTTTAGAGTATGTTTTACATTGGAATTCACAAGTTTTTAAAATTTTCAAGATGGTCTTATTATGATTTACTTTTAAAATTTTCTCCACAACGGTTAAAACTAAAGAGAATCAAGAAATAAAAGTCCCAAATAGACAAACGGTTTATAAACCGATATTTATTATTGAACCGTACAACGAAAGTTGAGTAATAAAATTACTTCTATATCTTTATTTTTGAGATATATATAAGTTTTTATTAATCTAAATATAAAAATCTTTCATAATTAAACTAAATATATAATATTACGAAAATGCTTTTTGGATGTTTGAGTGGGGGCACGTTACCCTGGGTAGATCTTGACACCAGAATTATAGAAAAAATTTAGGGGGCATTTGGCTTCTTTTTGTCTGTTGTGAACATTTTTTTCGGTTTTGCATCAGATTTTTTTAAGATTATTTATTCACCGCGACGACAAAAAGTAGAAAAAAATATCAAATTTTGAAAAAGTTGAGAAGAGATAAAAATTATATAACGAATTTTTCTAATTTAGATTTAGTTTATTATTTAATGAAGTGTTTTAAGTTTTTGTCATAAGTTTTTTCCTTTTTAGATTTCCTTTCATCGAGATGAATAAATAATTCAAAAAATTGAAGACAAAACTAATAAAAGTTCACAATGAATCAAAACAAATTTGTTATGCCAAATTTGTCATTAGTTTGAGAATTATCTTATCCGACATGTTACTAGGAGATTCACAAAAATTTAATTAATCGCGACCCGACCCCAAGGATCGAACCTTGATCAACTGGACTAACCCTGGGTCTTTCTTGTCGGACATGTGAACCCTTGGGAATATCACACTTGTCGTTGCATCTGTTGAGGTGGAGAGGTCAAGAACTGTTTAGCACCATGAGGTTTATCCAAATCAAGAGAATGGTCCATTAGTATTCAAAGAAGGATAATATATATATATTTAAGTTGCATTAATTAGTCCAAAGGAGATGAACTAGAGATGTCACTTTACTCAACCACTTACTGGCTAGGAATAGGATGCTTCTTCTAGAGCTTTAATTTGCATAATACTGTCTACTACCAATTACTCATATACAGTACTATCTTCCTGCGATTAAAAAACAAACTAGTTACTGATCACTAGTGTATCATTTGGAAGCTACTGGCTTTAACTCATTGGATTTCGTTGGTAAGAATGAAAAGCAAACAAAAAAGGGGGATGAATATGGTTTGAGAACATCACATCACATCATCAACAGAGAAATATATATATATATATATGAAATTAAAAATACCCGGCCTTTCATGCAGCATAAAGGGTATAAAGTACATGTCTAGATCTTCTCTCTACGAGAAATGAACCGACAAATGTTTGATCACTTCAGTACTGTTGTTTGTTTTGGAAGCCTTCTTGGAAGTTTCAGGTTCTTTTTGGGTCGTGCCTGGCTGCAAGGGCTACTATTTTTATTATGACCCACTTAAGCTACCAAGGGCCTCTCATAATTAGAGGTGGCAATTCAAACCCATATTTCTTAACCCGCCCACTTATAACCCAACCCAATTCGCCCATATTATGTAATGGGTTGATATGGGTTGAACCCATATCAACCCATATTTATATGGGTTTAGATGGGTTGAGAGTGGGTTAAATATGGATCAAAATTAAAAATGACCCAACACCTCTTTCTCTCTCAGCCCACACTCTCCCCCGTCTTTCTCTGGTACACATTTGGCGTCGAGATTAGAAGAGAGAGTAAATAAACCCAAGTGTAGAGAGAGAGAGATAGACAACCAGATCAAATTCAATCCTACTCCTTCATTTCAACTCCTCTCTCTCTCTCTCTTTCCCTCCTTTATGAACTCCCGTTTTTTTGCTAAAATGTCCTAGTGATATAAGTATACCAAATTCTCTCTCTCTCTCTCTCTCTAAGAATCTCTCCATTCCAGTGAGATAAGTACACCAACTTTTTTTGACTTTTTTTTTTAAAGTGATTTTTTTCAAAAATATATAGGTAAAGGACAAAAAAATTTACTTTTCCATTTGCCACCTCTAAAATTCATCCACACAAATTCTCTCTCTCTCTCTCCAATCCCTTGAGCTCCTATGAGCGACAAGTATTTTACGATTTTTGATTCGCTCCAATAAAAAAAGTACGGAGTAAAAAATTTTGACTTTTACCCAAATATTTTTGAAAACATCCAAGATAAAGCCCAAAAAACCGGTTGTTGGGATTTATCTTGAATATTACAAAAAATATTAGGGTAAAAGTAAAAAAAAAAGTTTGTCGCAAAACAAACAAATACAAAAAATTGAGTTTTAATCATAAAATTTTATTTTTCTGAATTCCCTTATTGAGACAAATCACCCGCGGGGGGAAGGGAGAAAAAGGAAAACAAAAAACAAAACCAAAACCAAAAAAAAAAAGAGGGGAGGGAAACGGGTCGGGTCGGGCGGGTTTGGGTTTGGCTTGACCCATATTTGACCCGACCCGTTTCAACCCGTTTACTTTTTGACCCATATTCGACCCGCCCATATTTGACCCACGACCCGTTTCAACCCGCCCGGACCCACCCGTTTGCCACCTCTACTCATAATACTCCAACTTTCTTTCTTTTCTTTCTTTTTTCCTTACTAGGAGTATTATTTACTCCGGGTTGGGGTTTGTCTCACACTAGTGGACACTAACAACAATATTTTAAAAAAAACAAAAAAAAACAATAGTGGAGTAGTAGTAAATTAAGTGCAAGTGTGGACATATAGTATATATGAAGAGAACCAAGTCCAAATGTGAGAGCCATTTCTCCCGGCCGGATTTTCGACCTCCTCTCGATCAAGCCGCTCTTTTCGAAAGATCGTGTTAAAACTTAAGCCCATAAAGGGGGAGACCGTGGAAGTAGCTGCTTCAGGCCCTCAACCCTAAGCCCAAGCATAAAAGGGCCCCCAATTCGAGTAGGTAGTGTGTATTAGGTACAATTATATTAGGAAAAATGACGGCCAATGATGTGTTTTGATAATTAATACCTGCCAATTATATCGGCATGATTTTTGCCTCCCTCATCTTGCCTGGACGTACGTAACTTTTTTGATCTAGGAGGAGTCAATATCTCCTATTGTAGTAGGAGTATTTGTTTTATTGTTAGGTGGGCCAAAATCTCGGTGCCAACAACTGCCCTTCTTTGCTTGGTGTAGCTTGTCTTCTGGAACCTAAACAAACAAAAGCTTCTCATCAATCATGGATATATAATAAGTGAAGTGAATAGGAGAAGCCACATTAGTTGCTAGGGCAAGGTTACCCATAAAATTGAATGTATGGTATATATGCACTTTTTTACTTCGAGCTCCAAGAACTCGTAGCCTATCCTACCAGAAATTAAGAATTAAAAATTCGACAAAAGTTCGTAACCAACATCGCTAGAAGTCATAAGATTTGCGCGCGTCATTTTTTACCTTGCCGACTTTTGGAACTAAGAGATTCATAGATTGGAGCGCCAAAATTCATATATTGGAATACGAAATTCGTTAAAGTAACTACAAAAGTTCATATAAATTGGAGCACCAGATGAACAAACATATTTCTAAGGGCTTACAGTACATTCTAAATTAGGGATGTGTACGGAAGATTCCCTAATTGTATTTTTTTTCTAAGTCCCTAAGGGGCCGATTGGATGCGAGATGAGTTTTTGGAAGATTATTTATAGAGGAGAATGAGATAGTAGGGGGTACTATTATTTATGAAGGGTGGTGTAACGACCCAAAATTTCAGCCAATTTTTTTTGAATAAAATTAAATATTTTATTATACTCCTTTTACTTATTTATCATTTTATCATTCTTTATTAAACTAAATTGATTGTCTTATTATCATTTAAACCCTTGTACTAAAAATTTCAGTGAAAATGTGCATGTGTGTGTCGTGAGTGTACAAAACGGAGAAGAAGAAGATTTCCCATTAGCTGCACCATGTACTACCCTTAGCCTCTAGCTCAACAAAAACCTAGAGAATCCCATAGATACATGAAGATGGAGGGTACAGGAGATCCCATGAATTGGGGGCCAAGTAATTAAATTGTAGGAGATTTTGTGTGTGTGTGTGTGTGTGTCGTGTAAGAGAGGGTTGGGTTTTCTATCCAAAACCTCATCACATGCTCCCATGTTACCCTATATTATAGCCTATCCTACAAATATATGTACAACTAATTAGACACCTAAAAAATCACCTCATAGTTCCCGATCAAATTTAGATGATCCGAGCCGTTCAATGCGATCAGAACGTGATTTTATGGATACTTGCAAAAAATCAGCAAAAAAAAAAGACCGAAAAGGGCTTGATCTGAGCAGTTTTTAGCTTAGATTTCATGAACGGTTCAATTAAAAACTGCTCAAAATAAGCACTTCCCGGTCCTTTTTTTTTGCTAATTTCTCTCATGGGACCCTTAAAATCACATTCTGCACACATTGAACGGTTCGGATCATAAAAATTTGATCGGGAACTATGAAATTGAGATTTGGGGTGTTTTTTTAGGTGTTTATTTGGGTGTCCCTTGAACCGTCCCGTATATATATATATATATGTATTTATGGATGGGACGAGAGAGAGAGAGAGAGAGAGAGAGAGAGAGATTGCCGATAGAAGAGGTAGAGAGATAAGATTTCCACTAGATTTCCCTTCCACATGCACCATCATCATGACCTATATATTCACCTAGCTAGGGTAGTTATGAGTAAGAGTGGTGAGCAAGAAAATAATCAAAGAGAGAGAGAGAGAGAGGAGAACCGGCTGGAGAGAGAGGAGAAGAGAGCTCCCTTGCCTATAAATTCCAACACCACCAACCATTTCATCACATCTCATCTTCATCCCATTGTTCTTGTCCCATTGTTTTTGTTCTTGAGAGAAAGAAACAGAGAGTAAATTCGGCTGTAAAAAAAAAAAGGGGGAAAAAGAATTGAGTTCAAGCCCACCCCATATTGTCACCTTTCCACCACCACTCAAAACCATCATTCGATCTTTCAATTTCAAAATTCTAAAAGTTGTTCGGGTTCGTAGTAAAAAGAAAACTATTTTTTCTTTTTATCAAATTTCAATCGAGGCAACGTCACTCCGTTCATTTTTCGACCAGACGAATCGGTAACCCTCTACCGTCAAGAAGAACGGTAGAAACCTCATATCTGCTCACCTAAGTATAATGTGAATGTGCTATATAAATAAATATTTGTATGGCTGGTATCGCATGTTAAAATTTATATCGATTGCGAGGTAGGAATCTCCTATATAATTACCTAAATATATCGCCGTTATGATTTTCGTATAAATGTTGAAAATGGGCTTACCATAGTTGCGTCAAAAAAAAAAATTTAATTAGTACTAATAGTATATTTAATTTCCTGGAATTCAGAAATGATTTAAACTGTTGTATGAGGAAAATGTAATTAGGTGCACTGCTATTTTTTTTTTTTTTTTTAAGTCTTAGCAAAGCATGATGTGAATTAATATAGTTACTGGAACTGAAAGTTAAGAGTTAGTCGCATGTTAATTTATCTTCTTAGTGGAGTAGGATTAAGGCTGCGTTCCCGAACCCTTCTTATAAAATAAGTTCTTATTTGGTCACTTCTTTTTCAAAAATAATCCAACCTTCTTATTTTTCCCAACTACAAAATTCCTTCCACATTTTCAAACTCAAATATAACATAAATGAAAAAAAAAAAAAATTTTTTTTTGCACCGTATTAAAGATCTCAATGAGATCTATCAAATAAGATCCATAGTGGTAGGAAAATTATTTGCGTAAACACATTATTTTTGAGCTTAAAGTTGCCTTTACAAAAAAAGACTGTTTTTACCAATATGGGGGCCGGCGGAGGGAAATCGGTCCGGCGGCCGCGCTGAGCCGTCTCCGGCCACCAAACGGCCGATCCGAGCCGTCCAAAAATTCTAAAAATTAAAACCAAGGGGGCTAACGCGGGAATCAACGTCATCCGAGGTGTGTAGGGTGCTTGATCCGAGCACCCCTTTTCCGTGTACACATGAAGTTGCCCCCTTGGTTTTAATTTTTAGAATTTTTGGACGGCTCGGATCGGCCGTCCGGTGGCCGGAGACGGCCCAGCGTGGCTACCGGTACGATTTCAAGACGGCCCAGCGCGGCCGCCGGACCGATTTCCCTCCCGCCGGCCATACTACCTAAGGGTGAACAAAAAATAAGTTCTTATTTTGGGGAACACCCCTTATTATTGAACAAAAAATAAGTTCTTATTCTCATTGTGGAACACAGCCTAACAATGACATGGTAGAATTGTTTACTCTTATACTTTGTGCCGTACAAATTGTAACGGGGTAAATTAGAGGCAAGTAGAAAAGCATGGGGATCTGGACTTTTTATGATCGCATGGTTTTAGTAAGTTTGAATGATAATGTGAACGCGAGAAAATGATGCATGTGTACGAGACACGAGAAACGAGAAATGATTATGAAAATAAGTGACAAACTGAAATGTGAAAAGATTGATAATTGTGTGAGCATGAGAGCCCGATGGAATCTGAAAGAATGGTTAGCGGAATCATGGCTCGAGTGTGTGTGACCTAGGAGCCCGATGGAATCTGAAAGGATAATTAGCGGAACTGGTGTCGTGTGAAAATGGTGAAAGAGCCAATGAAATGAATAAGACTGAGAGCCCGATGGAATCTGAAAGAGACGGTTAGCGGAATCAGTGCTTTTGGGTGGAATAAATTATCCTGGCCGGAAGCCCGATGGAATCCGAAAGATGGTTAGCGGAACCAGAGCTCAAGAAAATAAAATAGAAAGTGAAATCGATACTGATAAAATGATGACACGAATTACGATACGCTGCGTTGACTCTGAAAAGACATTGACACTTTTTGTTGAATTGATTTATATGTTGAACTGTTAAATCTCTATGATTTACTTTGCAAAGTTATATACTCCCTCCGTCCCTCTTTTAGAGTCCGGTATTCCATTTTGGGCTGTCCCTTAATAAGTGTTCATTTTGTAAAGTTAGTGGGTAAAAGTTGTTGAATTTTCCATTTTGCCCCTAAAAGTAAATTCTATTTTGAAAAGTGAGTGAGTAAAAGTGTAATGATGATGGGTAAGTAAGGAAAGTGGAGGAAAAAGTTGATGTGAAAGGTATAATGATGATGTCTTTTTAATAAGTTGGAATTACGAAACAGGACACTTAAAAAGGGACGGAGGGAGTATTATTTTTGTTAAAGTATGAGACATATGGGTAGGAGTTAGCTATTGAGCTTAAAAGCTCACGGTGTTACTTTTGTGACCCTGATATATTATGCCAGACCTAGGTGACGAACAGGAAAAGTTTTAATACCCGGAGGAGTTCAGAGCTGAACAGAATATCGAGGAAGAAGCTGAACATCAAGTAGAATAGATTTACTGTAGTACCCTTACCCTTTTGATTAGATTAATTGTATTTGAAACTCGAACTTGATTATTGTAATGACTCAATTATTGTTTTTATTTAAAATAAATGTTGAATCGAATTTGTATTTATTTTAATTAACGTTCCAAAAAATCGGGGCGTTACAGGTGGGTCCATGTTGATGTAATTTTTATGGAAGTTTATAAAAAAAGAAGTTGATTTGGATAAAATGGAGGAATAAGGTTGTTTTGTAGTTGAAATGGAAGGATAAGGTTGGGGGAGCACAGACTTTCAGTGCATTGATCGTGCACAGATTGTAATACGGAGCCCACTACGGGTCTCACATAAATGATCTGAGATATTCATTAAATCTAAAATATTTTTTTGAACGCCTCCTTAAAAAATCAGCTCAATCCGATACCTATAAGTGCTCGATCCAATCATTGAACTTTTTATTCAAATTATAAGATCTTAAAATGTGAATGAAAAGTTAGATGATTGAATCGAATACCTATAGATATCGAATTTAGTTGATTTTTTGCGGAAGCCTTCAAAAAAATGTTTTAAATTTAATGAATAGCTCGAATCTTTTGTGTGAGACCTATTATGGATCCCACATCACAATCTATGCACAAAAAATCTGTGTCAATAGCAAAACTGTTGAGAGAGGGGGGGATGAGGAGGGCCTCATCTGCCCGGATAAATGAAGACCGGTGCGGGTGTCCATATTTAAGAGGGTCTAGGGCGGATTAAAGGAGGAGGGGGGATAACTCATCCGGACAACCCTTTGGTTCCCAAACCAAGGATGATGGGTGGGACCGGGATTACTAATCGGGGCACAACCTCATCCACCCGCCTAAGACCCCATCCAATGGTCGTAAGCGTGGTTTTGGACCAATTTTGACTTATTGGTCAGTCTTTATTCAATTTTTTTTTTTTGCATTTGTTAGTTATGTGTCAAATTTTTGTCAATTATTGATTCGTTTTGACGAAAGAAATCGAAAAAGAAGAAAATATGATAGAAACTCATAATTTGTTGAACAAAGACAAAAATAAGTCAAAAGTATTTTTGTCTTTATTCAAAAAAAATTAAAAATTTGATTCATAATTTTTTTACTTCTTCGATTTCTTTCGGCGAAAAGAATCAATAATTCACAAAAGTTTGACACAAAACTAGACACTAGACCCGTCTAGTGTCTAAAGCTCGACGAAGGAAAGGAACTTGCCTATCGCTGGACAAATAATCTCTGGTGGGTTAAAATAATATTTTTCTTAGTTAAAGTAAATTATCAGCAAACACTCTTAATTACCTGAAATGGATTAATAAAAAATGGGCTAAACTCATCCATGTGGTATATACCTAGAAAAAATGTGTGTCATCAGCTCAATATCTTTTAACTAGTAGATTTTCCCTATGTACATTATTTTTTGGGTCTGCATTAGTAGCTTGTAGTAGTATTGAAGAGAGGAGGCGGGAAACGGCTTAGAAATTGATAGAGGGGTGGCTATTGACGCTCCCAGTCCACTCTAATGGCCCGTTTGGATGGATGATTTGTTTTAGGTGGATTTGTAATGAGGGGGGATTTGAAGGTGGATATGTAATGAGGGGTGATATGTTAAGAAGGGTGGTCCCACCTCTTAAGAATGGTGGATTTGTAATGAAGTGTTTGGATGGTTATTTGAGAAGGGGGATTTGAAAGGTGGATATGATGGGATAAGATGTCAAATGACATAATTGCCCTCAGTTTATTAATTTTATGGATAATAAATGTTAATTTCATGTATATTAGAATATATACATATTTATCATTAATTTTGGGTAAAATAAATTCATTTTATCTTTAAATGT
Source organism: Rhododendron griersonianum (assembly GCA_018127125.1). Lineage (NCBI taxonomy): Eukaryota > Viridiplantae > Streptophyta > Magnoliopsida > Ericales > Ericaceae > Rhododendron > Rhododendron griersonianum. Next base: position 31,865,857 of record CM030797.1, on the reverse strand, counting down.
TGAAATCTTAGTAGTATTTATTACGATTTTTTCAAAAATAAAAATAAAACCGAACTTTATATATTAAAAAATATAGTTAAAAAATTAAGTGCTTCAATTTTTAATCCGTTTGAACGGGTGTGAAGATCTTATTATTCTGATCATATTATTCTAAAGAGACTTTTATTAATTTTGTCTCTAAGGCTCTCATAATCACGGTTTCTGTTCCATAGGATTGCAAATTGGTGGTTAAAAGTCAAGGGCAAAACAGTCAAATGGCCACCCGGATTCACGAGCACCAAGGGGAACCCTGTCGTTAACTAAACCTGGAAGAGCCGGATTCCATCTCCGGCTTGGACCTCAAATCCCCCTTCCATTTTGCACAGCCAAAGACCGGAGAAGAGGGATAGGGGGATAACAAGTCAGGGTGATTGGTATATCCGGGGCCAAATCCCCCATCCAAACAGGCCCTAATGGTTCCAGTACTTTGATCTCAGGGTATTTTTTTTATTTTTCATTTTTCACGCACTGCACTTCGGGATTAGTGCTAATGCTGTAGTCTCTTGTAACCGTTTCGAAATGCTGAATTGAGGTGTACACAAGAATTGCTGTCTCAGGTCGCTGTTTCAAATGCTTACGCGTGGATTGTGGATTGAGGTGTACACAAAAATTGCTGGCATGGAGATACATACATGAGACATCAAAATAGAGCAAACCCTAGTTAGTGTCAGGCAAAAGACCACTGGCCAACCCCCTGGGTAAATCTCTAGGTAACATGGATTTGGCATAGGATTACTCCAGTTGCGACGAGGTACTATCATATGGATATGTACTGTGTAGTTATATGGATCTGGGAACCGAAATTATGTGGTTTTTTTTTGCCCTCGTTGCTCTCACTTACCTGTTCTCCCTCATTGTTTGATTTAGTTGCCGATAAGTTCTTTTATCAGTTGCCGATATGCGTCCTCACCTTGGTTGAATCACATTCGAAATGATGTATGTGGTCTCGATTACCCCAATTGTGGTCTTACACAAGCACCAAGGGCTTGCTCATGGTTTTGAATAGTAGTATCGGGGCACATAACATGGTCGTTTTGTGACATTGCGATCGTGGATTTACCAAATTCCCTAATCAATATCTCTAGAACTCGACAATGCATGTTACTTGACTCTCTTAACCTTAATATGTCACCTATTGGCTATTAATGAAACAATGACATAGAAGCACATTTGTACTCGTTGTAACTTGTAAGTTTGATGGGGATTCTCTGGTGTGCTTCAAAGTCATGAGAGACGATGCTTTTCATTTTCTTCTAGTTTAGCTTTAGTTAGACAAAGAAACTTTAACCAAGCAACCCTGAACGAATCTGCCAATGTGATGGACACATCCTGCGTTGCAAGCTCATCGTGCTTCTAGTTTTCCTTCTTGTAGTCCCCTTGTAGTTTACTTAGGTTAATCTACATCCTACACCCGCTATTCATCGTGTAAAAGCTTGTCCCACATTGTAGTCCCCTTGTAGTTTACTTAGGTTAATCTACATCCTACACCCGCTATTCATCGTGTAAAAGCTTGTCCCACATTGGTTAATTGTGAACATGGGTGGCCTCACCCCTTATTGCCAATTAGTTTTTACTTGGGTGCTCTGCCATGCTATCAGGGCCAGGCTTGCGGAGTCATTTTTTGGACACCACTCTCTTGATTTATTCTCTCTTTTGTGCAAAAGTGTACTTTCTTTTCTAGTGATCCCTTGGTTATGGATCCTTCGATACCTCTTCACATCTGAGTCAGTGTCACAAGTGCGAGGGAATGCAATAGCTAATCCCACATCGGTTAAGTTTAATATCCGTGAATGAGACTGGCCAGCCTCTCGAATCCTTACCAATTGGTTTTGTATTGGATGCTTTAACATATCCTCTTTTTCTCCTTATCAAGTTTTCTGTAAGTTTAAACTTCGGCCATTTGTTGGAATCAACACGAGTGTGCTTCAAGATCTAGGTGGCTCTACTGATGATACTTCTAACAGGCCAGACTATCAAGTGGTAAACTTTTGATTTGAAGTCGTGAGCCCATCTGGTTTATCTAAGAACTGCTCAAATGGTTACCGATTGCCACGTGATGGGAACCGGCCTGTTCTTTTTCGGTATTCTATTACAAAAATGGCCAAACAAGTCCTTCTATATCTGCCATGAAAGGCCGGTTACGCTCAAAGCGGGCATGATTTGGTTTTGGTTCATTTTCATAGAATAATCTGTCGTACATTTTCTTGCTCATTTTAACCGCCTTAATCCTTTGGTCAATTGGTTGACTGGAATGCTACAGTGTTTAGAGCTCTTTGGCTAAAGTCTCTCTTTATGTTTCTACTTTTTGTGCGCTTTATCTATGTCGATAGGCTTCATTATATGCGTTTGGACCTGCCTCTTGAATCTAACAGGGATCAATGGTGATCAACTAGAATCTAACGGGTACTGCAACTGAGAGAGGATGTGCAGTGGAAATATTGCTGACTCCACAATCAGGACATAGTCTTTGGCAGCTCTTTACTCATTCTTTTGTTTTTGCCACACACCCATTCTTGATTCTTAGATTATGTACTCGTGATGAGTTTAATTTGTTTAGAATATATGCATCTCTTACACAAAATACACCAGGAATATAGACTTTGATTTTACGTGTGTTTACAGTAGTGGTAACCTGTTACTAATTGGTCTCTCTCTCTCCCTCTCTCCACACATATATCACACATACACACGCAATCTTCCATGTTTAATGTTGTGATCGGCTTCCCTCATCTTTCTTTGGCATATTTCCGGGGCTTAATATTTTCATGGCTAGCATTCAATCCTTCTTCGGATAATTGTGAAGAATATTTCAAGAAAGCTTATAAATTATACTCACAATAATTCCTCTCTTAGTGACTTGGAGATTCACAATGCATATCTAAATTACATTCTCTAAGGAGAAAAGATCAGTTCTCTGTAAATTCCTAGATTTACAATTTTGTTTTTGGAGATTCCCAATGCATATCTAATAACTTGTTACATTTTTTGTTTTTTTGAATCCCAAAATTTACCATGCATGCATACATTAGTAGGTGTAACAAAATAGGAACTAAATGTGGTGTCATTGAACCATTTGCTCTACAACTTACAACCTAATATCTTTCTACCTATAATTATGCAGGAATCCATTTCAAGTGTTATCTTTTTCTTTTTTAAAGATGCTTTCTTCTTCATGTTTGTAGATTTTTGGTCTATTTATTTTTTATCTTAAAGAATAAGCCGCACCAATAGTTCAAGAAGTCCATTCCTAGACTCCTAGTCCTAACCATTCCAATATGCACCAGTTTTAAAGAAGAGTTGGAATTGAAAGCTTCTTTTTCGGTACTCGTTATCTAAATGAAAAGTCAAAATTAATCTAAATGTTCTGTTGAGTAGTAGATTCCAGTAAAGTTGGGGCATGCCTGTCACATGGGGCCATCACACTTGGTACATGTGCAGTAGAAGGTAAGACATTCCATAATCACTTCAAAGATAATCAAGTACTTGCTCCTCTACAGAGACCATAGTCCCTCCAATGAGACTAAATAAGTGCTATATATTATAGGGCTAGAAACTTAACTGATAAAACATTCTCATCAAGTGTGTTTGTTCTTGTGGGTTGGACCACGCTACCAGCCCCCAAGTGTGTGTTAGCGTTTATAGAAAGCTAGCATCCCTGGCAAGTAGCAAGTGGGGAGGGAAGTAGGGAGAGATGGATTGGTGGCTCTGTTTGGTGGTTGTGGTGCTAGTAGTGGTTGGAGGGGAAAGCAGTGTTGGCGGGGAGAATGTCACCTATGATGGAAGATCTCTCATCATTGACGGGAAACGGAAACTTCTCTTTTCTGGTTCTATTCACTATCCTCGCAGCACTCCCGAGGTAATAGAATTTTTGTTGTCACTCTCTCTTCGTTTATACCTCATATCTAGCCATGTCGTCGGGGTATGGTTTGTAATGGTCTCATGTGTGAGTACGACCTTTGGATCTCTGCTCTCCTACATTTGACTATATACTGTTCATAAAGGACATAGGAATCTGAAAACAAAAATTCCTTTAAGTGACACATGTCTGCGAGTTGTGACTTGTGAGTGTCGAACACACGTCATAGATAGAAAGATCGATCACCTTCCTTTAAGTGTTTGTCCTTCGTAACCCCTTCCTCTCCTCTTCCCATTTCAGATTTGGCTTGGACAATAGAAAATGATTTTAAGGGAGTTGATTTAAGTCATCCATTTTTATGTTGTTTTACAGATTAAGCAATATGCTAAACTGAATAAGCTATAAAAACAATATCAAAAGCTTCTACTGTAAGGTTTTTCAGTTAGTTTAATGAAGTATACTTCCTAACATTTTCTTTACCTTCACTCTTGATTCTATCATTCGTTAAACTTTTTACTTTATTTTAACCCGTTGTTTGGTAAAATTAATTTGAAACGTATTTTTTTGGTAAACAATTTATCTTCCAACAAAAGAAAGTCTATTCCTCACTTCTTTTAGGTTTCGTTGCAAAACTCGTGGATTAGTTTCTAATGAAAGGACCTCATCTGTTTGACGGTATTGCCGCAAGTGACACACGTGTGCACGCAAATAGAAACAGTTGCACCACATTTTCGAATATTATTAAAATTGATGTAATCTTAATTAATAGCAAAAAACAGATGAATCAAATAGGTATATATAAGAGAACAAATAGTGGTATAAACTTTTTGTTCACTTGCAGATGTGGCCATCTCTGATTGCTAAAGCCAAGGAAGGTGGGCTAGAAGTTATACAGACCTATGTGTTTTGGAATCTCCATGAGCCCCAACCCGGTCAGGTTTGTCAGCCACAGTCCCAACCCAATCTTCAGCCGAAAAATCTCTCCTGGGTCTTTCTTATATGCTAACTGTGGGCTTTGTGTTGTAGTATGATTTTAGTGGCAGATACGATCTGGTGAAGTTCATCAAGGAAATCCAAGCACAAGGGCTGTATGCTTGCCTCCGAATTGGACCCTTCATCGAGAGTGAATGGACTTATGGGTTTGTACCTTTCTGTTTAATTTCTTCAACTGGTAGAGCTTTCGCTATCCTCTTTTGTGCCTCCCTAGTCTCCACCTTATTTTTGCTCAAGGAAGAGTGGTGATAATGCCAAAACTGTTTTTGTTGGTGTTAAAACTTCAGTGTACAATAGATTACAACATTTATCTTTAATTTTGAAATTGTCGATAGGCTAAAGTTTACACTTAATTGTCAGAAAATTGAAAAGGATAAGGTCACTGATTTTGGATTTGACGTCCACTTTTATTTTGGCAAAATGGTGGCCTCAACCGAGTTGTTTCCTTTGATTTCATGCTAACTACTTTGAGCTTTAACTATGTTATAGTCCATACACATTAATGGTGATGGGTGAAATTGAGATTCCATCTGCGCATTTTTTGACCTCAAATTAAAATTATGGTTTTTTTGGCCAGTTTTTGTAGAATGATGGCGTGCACGTTGATATGCTTTAATATTTTGTTATTTCCTACTAAAAATGTCGAAAAAGTTGTTCACATACACGTAGCATTAAAAAAAAAAAAATTGTTAGCATCTTCCAAGGGACTGAGCGGATGGGTTTTGCAGGGGCTTCCCATTTTGGCTGCATGATATTTCGGGCATCGTCTATCGATCAGATAATGAGCCGTTCAAGGTAATATTGCACAACATTCTCTTTCAAAAATACTCGCGGGCGCGTGCGCCCGCACATGTATGTGGGACTAAGAATCAATTTCCTCAGCAGCATGGTAATGATTACCTTATATGATGGTTATTGATCTTGAATATTCATGTATCACGATTTAGGCTTGAGTGCTACTGACTTTGTCAAACTGCTTGTACCAATCTTACACCTTAGTTGTAAAATTTTTGGCTCATTTCCAACATCGTTACAATTCGGGCCTAATTTGTTTGTTCGAAAATTCATCCGTATGGAGAAGCCGTTAGTGTCGCCAAGATGGACCTATTTTGGCTTCAAATCAGTTTATTAGCCAAAGCTAAGCCATCTATGCCCGGGCTCAAATCAACGTAGAGAAATTTAAGCTCTTGTTTCGTTCAGGCCAGGATCAACCCATCTAAGATCTGGCTCAACCTGGCGCGGGGAAATTTTCGCTAAGCGTGGTTTGACTAATTGGGCCGACTTGGACTTCCTGATGCTTTCTTTTGGATGCTTACATGTTGGTTTAGGACTTGAAGTACAAGGAAACCGAGTAGAATTAGATTTTGGAAGGAGCTTTTGGATATAAATATAGCTTGACTCTCAATTAGGACCTTCGGAGTTCCTTGGAGACCCTACGAGGTCCTTGGTAGAACCATAAGATTCTTTTGTAGATCTTCATTATTCTCTGGTTGGCCTTCTTTCATGGGCTTGGTAGGCTTTTGGCTTTTTGGAAGATGTTCGTTCCTAGTGTGGTGTCTACTCACTTGGCGGAACTTCATCATTCTTTGGTGATCTCATTTCGATCTTGTTGTCTCTTGGTTGAATTTAAGATTTCGTGAGACTTGAGAGATTTTGGGTTGAGAGATTCCAATTGGGTTTTAGTGAGAGAACTTGCAAATTGGATTGGTGAGCTTGTCTCTTTGGAAGAATTTTCTTTGTCACAGTTGTAGCTCTTCAGAGCATTGCTTTATTCGCATTAATGGAATCATTCTCTCATTAGTTGTGATATTCCAATTGGGTTTTGGTGAGAGAACTTGCAATTTGGAATTGAAGAGCTTGTCTCTTTTTGAGAAATGCTTTGTCACAGTTGTAACTCTTCGGAAGATTGTTGTCTTCGCATTAGTGGAATTGTTCTCTCATTTTTTTCATAGTGGATGTAGGTTTATGCGAAAGCGTAAGTTGAACCACGTATATATTGGTCTCTATTATGCTTTTGTTTGTGATTTGGTGTCACCGTATGAGTTTTGCATTCCTTTGGTGTAAAACGAGAGATGGAATAATTGGGAACCCAAAAAACTAGGGTTATTTTCTCATTATGTTCAATTATACACGAGTAAAGGAATAATTACACACTACACCCTTATTTATTAATCTATTTACATAAGAAATTAATTATACACTAATTGCACACTACACCCGTAAGTTAACACTCCCCCTCAAGTTGGTGTGAAGATATCAATCAAGCCCAACTTGAACACAATAGGGTGAAAACTCTTGCTACCAAGTCCTTTTATGAATATGTTAGCTAATTGATCTTCAGATCTCACAAAAGGCATGCATATTAAACCCTCACTCAGCTTCTCCTTGATGAAGTGGCTGTCAATCTCTATATGCTTCGTTCTGTCATGTTGAACAGGATTGATTATGAGCAATGTTTATGGCAGGTTTATTGTCACAGTAGAGTTTTATAGGACCATTATAAAAAATTCTCAAATCACGTAACAAGGTTGGGAGCCACAAGAGCTCACAAACACATGCGCCATAGCTCTATACTCAGCTTCTACACTAGACCTGGCAACCATGGATTGCTTCTTACTTCGCCAAGTAACCAAATTTCCCCTAAGGAAAGTACAGTAGCCAAAAGTAGAGCGTTTATCATCTACAGAACCAGCCCAGCCGACATTAGTAAATGTCTCCAATCGCAGGTGACCATGATTGGAGAACAGAATTCTTTTTCCTGAAGCTGATTTGAGATACCTCAAGATACGATAAACTGCATCCAGATGTGAAATACGAGGGTCATGCATAAACTGACTAACAACACCCACTGCATAAGTAACATCTAGTCGGGTGTAAGCTAAGTATATCAGTCTACCTACAAGTCGCTGATACCTCTCTTTATCAATGCGCTCCCCCACATCTCCACTTAGACGATGATTCGCCTCAATGGGAAAATTTGCAGGTCTACAACCCAATATACATGTTTCTTCCAAAAGATCAAGTATATACTTCCATTGGGAGATAACAATACCTCTATCAGACCTTGCCACTTCCATTCCAAGAAAGTATCTCAGAGGTCCCAAATCCTTAATCTCAAATTCTTGATCCAGACTAGACTTAAGACTGAGAATCTCACCCACATCATTGCCTGTCATTATTATATCGTCAACATAAACAATAAGGACAACAATCTTACCAGCACCTCTTTTGATGAACATAGTATGATCTGCATGGCTTTGTTTGTAACCGAACCTCAACATAGCCTTTGAAAATCTGCCAAACCAAGCTCTAGGTGATTGCTTCAACCCATAGAGAGCCTTCTTCAATTTGCACATCCTGGTGGTACATTCATATACACCTCCTCCTCTAACTCCCCATGAAGGAATGCATTTTTCACATCAAACTGGTGAAGAGGCCAAACCAAATTGGCAACACAAGAAATTAGAACTCGTACACTGTTCATCTTTGCTACTGGAGCAAACATCTCCTCATAGTCAATACCATAGGTTTGAGTAAAACCCTTGGCAATGAGTCTTGCCTTGTATCTCTCAACTGTACCATCAGCATTCTGCTTGACAGTGAAAACCCACTTGCATCCCACTGATTTCTTTCCCCTTGGGAGTGACACTAGCTCCCAAGTGCCATTATTTTTCAAAGTCGTCATCTCCTCTACCATAATTGTCACACCCGAAAATGAGAAGTGATCGGCCGTGTACCACAAAGCCAACTCATGGAACACGCAGCCTAGAATAAAATAAGTTGTCAAACAATAAATGATTATTTGTTATGAAATGAATCTAAACTCAAATAAATCTCAATCATAATATGGGGCACAACCATCCCATGAACCAACAATGAAATTTTACCACAAACAATAATAGTAATTCCATTTTACTCAAAAGCTATACAAAGTGCGGAAGCGATGATTAAAATCCTTATACTAAATGCAACATCCTATGGAGGTTAATAAAAAGAAATCACCGAGATGCCGCTAGAGTCCTTGCCTAACTCCTCAACAAGCCTTGAAAAGAAATTGGATATAAATCCGTCAACTGACGAGCTCAGTGAATGGCGAAGCATGTATATTAAATAAAGTTGAAATCGGGGATTAAAATAGTTTACCAGGAAACATAATTTGGCATACGAGGTGTACATTAGAATAACACATTTAACCATTGAGGTATTTAACCAATAATCATTCTTGGTGGTGATCACAACATAATATCATCAAATATGGGGAATCACAATCAAACAATACCATGGCCAAAATAAATGTCTCAAGATTGGATCCAATATCGAATTTAGAGTCACCAGGGTTGGCAACCCAGGGTACTTTTCCCTAAGACGATCCGGCATAAGAAAGCCTTTGAGCATTATAGGGTCACCGGCCTCACCCGAACTCTTCCCTAATGGCCAGGGTCACCAACACGAAGAGGCATAATTTTTTATGGACTTCCAAAAATAATTATTCCCATTAATATCCACCAAGTTCTCACCAAAAAGAATAATAACAATTGATTTCACCAACAATTCATTGCATGCCAATTTATAGAACCAATCATAAACAGTTATGGGTTTTCAAATAACATTCATATAAATTTTTGAGGAGAATAGTTTTAAGGGACATTTCAACAGCAGAACAGAATCTCCAAATACACACTAACACAGTCAATTTGAGCACTAAATAGAGGCTAAAGAGATGTTGAATATCAGAGAGCGGAATAAACCCTAACAAAAGCTCCAATAACTCCAATCTGTTCTTGATACCACCTGAGCAGATCCCAAATCATTCCAAAAAACACAAAACAGTAGCCAAAATACCTGAAAGGATCTGACCTAGTGCAAAAAAATGACTGAAACAAGGTCACCGAAGGTCAAAAAGTACTCGTCGGTGGTCGTCGGTGACCGGCGAGTATGGACGAGTGCTGGGTCATGCTGATCGGTGATACCAGATGCTAAAAACAGGTCAGAAGGTCAGAAACAGGTCAAAAAACCAGTCCCCTAGGTCGATCGACTAGACTGACGGAGGAAAAAGAGATCTGTCGAAATTGGGTCTTCAAAAAATAGTGCTGAAGAACAGACGAGGGTCGCTAGGGATCAATGGAGATGGGAGACGCCAATTGAAAAATCAGTCGTAGACCACCTAAGGTATCGACTGCTCTGATACCATGTAAAACAAGAGATGGAATAATTGGGAACCCAAAAAACTAGGGTTATTTTCTCATTACGTTCAGTTATACATGAGTAAAGGAATAATTACACACTACACCCTTATCTACTAATCTATTTACATAAGAGATTAATTATACACTAATTGCACACTACACCCGTAACTTAACATTTGGTTTGTTTCTTCTCTTAGTTATCATGGCCATCAATGGCTCTTGGTTGCAATTGGATTCTTCAGGCCCTTTCGTACAACAATAGTATATGCCTTCATTGACCCACATGAAATGTGTTTCCCACAATTTTCTTTTGGTATTTTGTAACAAGTAGAAACTAACTACCCGCCCAACTGTTTTCGCACAAAACGTTAAGGAGATGAAACTTAACAATGGATGAGCAACAGACTACGGGTAATGGAGAGAGAACCTTCTTTTTGTGGGATAATTGGCACCGTCTTGGCCCCTAATATGCTAGATTTGGGGATAGAGTGGTGCATAATGTTGGAAGATCTTTAAGGGCTAAGGTGGCTTCAATAGTTGACAATGGGGCTTGGAAATGGGCCACATTGAGAAACCCCTTTATTCAAACCATTATCTCTCAAACTCTCAGAGTTTGGTTCCACACCCTGAGGTGGAGGATTTAGTTCATTGGGTGCCTCACCCTAGTGGTATTTTCACTACTAAATTTGCCTAGGAAGCCATTCGGGAGAAAGACCCTATTCAGCCTTGGTTCAATGTTATTTGGGGGAGTCACAAGTCCCTAGATAATCTTTTATTCTTTGATTGGCAGCTCTTCACAGAATGATTACTAAGGACAAATTGAGAAATTGAGGTATGGCAGTGGATGATCTTAGCTGCCTCTGCCAGGATGAGGAGGAATCACATCATCACTTGTTCTTTGACTATTCATATTCTATAAGTGTTTGGCAGAACTTGGCCTCAAAAATAGGGTGATTGGCATTCCTAATAATTTGGAAGATGTTCTTGAATGGTTGCAGGGCAATGTATCTAGGGATAGCTTTAGATTTATTAGTCTAAAGTGTACATTGGCACTACAATTTATGGTCTTTGGCAGGAAAGAAACTCTCGAATTTTCTGTGCAAAGATGAAGGGACATACACAAGTGGCAACAGATATAGCCAATGGAATTCGTGCTTTCTTTTGCTATCGAATTCCCAAGCAGGTGGATTAGAAGGTAAGGTGCCAAGGTCATGTCGGTGAATCTGAATTGACTATGAAATTGGACTCTCATAGGATTATGCAATCTGTATAGTTTTATAGTGTGTTCTTTGTCTTTTTGTTTTGTTGAGAGCTGCCTCGTATGGCTAATTGCATAAGCTATTTCTTGTAAGGGATTTTATCCCTTGTACTTTGTTTCTTGGTTTGAGCCTAATAAAGTTTTGTGCACTTATCAAAAAAACAAACTATGGGTATTGGGTACCATGAGAATACGTAGGGATATACAACTGGAATGAGCGTCATGTAAAAACTTGTCAATACATATATTTTTTTCGTGATAAGGGGTCTACAGAACACTTAAATCAAGGTTTATGCCAGACCTAAAAAGAAGAAAAGGTTTTTTATACCAATAAAAGATCAAAGCCTTAAGTAGGAGCAATGTCAGTAATAATTAGAATCCTTATGTTGGGGCAATATTTCTATTTTATGATTCTCCTTTGCTCTCGCACAGAATAAGAACCAATGAATTTAACAGAAAGATTTTATTCTCTTGAAGTGTTCTGAACTAAAATTTGCACATGACCTTATTAATCACCTTAATCATTTACCTTTTTGGCCTAGTATTACATGCAAAACTTCACCACAAATATAGTGAATATGATGAAGTCAGAAGGTTTATATGCTTCACAAGGCGGTCCAATAATACTATCACAGGTGAACAAATATCTTGCTTGATCACTAATTAGCTCAATTTTCTGCTACAAAAGTCTATAACTCTATGTATTTGGTTTCGTGGTTTCATAGATTGAAAATGAATATCAAAACATTGAAGCAGCTTTTATTGAAAAAGGACCCCCCTATGTGCGATGGGCGGCAACAATGGCAGTGGGACTCCAAACAGGTGTACCATGGATCATGTGCAAGCAAAGAGATGCTCCTGATCCTGTGGTTAGTCCACTGTTGTTATTTGGAATCTAACATTTGTGTGAATATAAATTAGACTTCTGGAGTACTGTTGCAAACCTAACCTTACGAGTATGAGCTATATCCTAACAGAATTTTACCATTAATATTGTCGAATTTCAAACTCGCAGATCAATACATGCAATGGGATGAGATGTGGAGAAACTTTTGAAGGGCCCAACTCTCCTAATAAGCCATCAATGTGGACAGAGAATTGGACATCATTGTATGGTTTCGTCGAGTATTTATATTCGCTTTAGGGCTTGAAAAGAGGAATTCATATAAACTTGCTTCATTCTAATTGTTTGGACAAATGTGAAACAAACAGACGGAGCTGAAATAAGTATATCAATAGCCCCTCTTACACATGATTCGAACAAAATAATTGTCAGTATCACAAATTTTGATGGTAGTGTGTTTAAGTGAACAAAGTATCCAGTGGGAAGTTTCATGGGATTGTTTGATTGTGGAAATTATCACAGTTGGCAATGCAAGTGGTGCTATAGTTGTTGAAAGTGGGAAGTTCTTGGTAGATTTGAGCACAAAAACTTAAAATCTCTGTTTTTGAGGTCATGTTCTCAAGTGCAAAAATTTAAAATATCAACTTGATGATCATATGCGACGGAGAATTGAGGTCATGTTCTGTAGAAGTACATCAATAACAACCACTATCTTCTCTAGCAAGTTTAGGTTTTTTGAAAAAGATACATTTTTAGAAATTTTGCTCTTATTTCTATTTGTGGTCGGAAGGAGTCAATGTTTGCAGTTTCCATGAATGGGGAGATATTTTCTATCTTTTCCATTTACTTTTCATCTTTCGTAGAGATCACACCCCTAACCCCATCCCTCGGTACCAAATATTGTGCAAGCATTTAAACAACTGCGATACAGACTTTGGCTAGCAAACTATGATTCATTTATACATCTAACCTTCGGCTAACTTTTTTCATTTTTTTCCCTTTTGAAGCTATCAAGTATTTGGTGGAGAACCATACATTCGGTCTGCTCAAGATATTGCATTCCATGTTGCACTCTTCATTGCAAAAAATGGAAGCTATGTGAACTATTACATGGTATAGGATACGAAATCCTAGTAAATTCCCCTAATGTACTAGCACACCTATAGAAAATTTTGAATACAAATTCACTCAACTTTAACACAAACCTAATTTCGAACTGCTAATCTAGTATCATGGTGGAACAAACTTCGGAAGAACCGGTGCTGCCTTTGTCACAACAAGTTATTATGATCAAGCTCCACTTGATGAATATGGTGAGCAGTCCTTCTTTCACATAATTGCACAATTGTAAATATTAAGTAAGAACACTTTATCTAATGCAGGCCTAATTAGACAACCTAAATGGGGACACTTAAAGCAGTTGCACAAGGCAATGAAATTCTGCTCTATCACTTTGCTTCAAGGAGTGCAAACTAACTTCTCTATCGGTCAACTTCAAGAGGTAATCGTTAGTTCACTTCTGGCTCTCTTGCTATTTTTCACCAAATTACCCATGTTACAAAAAAATGTTTTCTGATTTATTACAGGCATACATGTTCCAAGAAGACTCAGGAGGATGTGTTGCCTTTCTGGTAAACAACAATGGAAAAGATACTGCAAATGTCCAATTTCATAATGCATCATTTGAATTGCTTCCAAAGTCAATAAGCATCCTACCAGATTGTCAAAATGTTATTTTTAACACCGCAACAGTAAGTTTTCATTTTACATAGATTGAATGATTTTATCGTCTTCTTTAGAATCTACCCTGGAATTATAAATGGTGAATTCATTAGTACAAGGTGTAGTTTATTTCTTTCTATAGACCACTGCCCTTCAACCCAAGTGCTACTTATTGCTGTAGATTACTTGTTGAGGGCTTGAGCCACATTGGTCCTCTCTATGGGGACAATTTGTTGTTTATATCATGTAACCAAAAGAAGAACAAATCATGAATAACACTGCCCAATACTTCTTTCCCTCAACTAGCTTAAACAATCAATCCACATGCACTTTGATACTGCTCACCTAAGAAGCACAGATATGGACACGGGACATGTATACCACATGACACGGACGTGCGAATACATTATTTCGCCAAAATGTAGGACACTAATTGTCACGCCCCACCCCACAAACGGCACCCAAAGTGGGCCCGAGTCGACGCGGCCACGTGGCATTCCCCACAGAAGACCAAATCACACCTTACAACCTGTCAGAAATAAACACCCAGCGGAAGACTTATCACCTTAACATAAAATGAGTCAACGTGTCAACCAACCAACTACAATCTCGATTTACAACACTCTACAAAATTTCATACTTCAACATGTCCACCGACAACTTAACTACAACGTAAATAAATCAACTTCTTCATCAACCACCTACAACAGCTCGCTCAACCACTTCATCCAGCGCTAAACCAAAACACTCCTCAACACGATGACCGGTAGTGAACCCACTCTAAGTAACCTGCTACCTGGCAGACCAAAAAGGAAAGCCAGAGTGTGTGAGATATAGAAATGCTCAACATAATACCACAATACCTGAAGGAATATCAACCAGAATGCACATCACCAACGTAACTGAAATACTCGAATGTATACAACAGTTATAACCAATATATCCACCAAACTGAGTAATAATAATCAATGCACAACTATATGAATGTATTCACATCATATGCAGTGGCACGTCTGCCACATCCCATGTACCCAAGGTATTGTGTCCCGCACACCATATTCCCATTCACCGTTAATTAGACGGCACAGCCCACGACATGGTGTGACTCACTCCACAATCCTTAAGCAGGTACAATCAACACACCACAACATACATATCAATAACTAAACCTCGGTTAGCATGATATACAACCTCTAAGCATACATATCATCATGCATGCATATCAACAGCTAAATCATCTGTTAGCATGATATACACCCACCACTACAGCAATATCCCATCAAAGACAACCATATCGAAAGCTAACTACGATTAGCAAGATATACACTCACCACCACAACAGTATTTCATAAAAGAAAACCATATCGAAAGCTAACTACAATTAGCAAGATATACACTCACACCACCACAACAATATTATATTGAGGAGAACCATATCAAACACACTCACCATATCAAACACACTCACCTTTGTATCGACCGAGGTATGCCAAACTTACGGTTTCGGCACCTCCCAATTGACCGGCTTGAAACTTAGCCACAAGCTAACCATATCAGTTTATTGAACGCTTAAACGTCAAAACCAACTCCTAACAACAATCTATAACACCAACAATAGATTGACGATGCTTAAAGCATACAAAAATATCCATCTCAAAGGTTTAGAAGTGTCCCTAAACAAGTGTAGCTCTCAAACACCACATAACCCCTACATTTGGTTTGAAATCTACAACCATCCTGTCGTATTCTGCCTATAACTTCTTATAGGATTAAAACTAGATCATGAAACCACCATCATTAGAAAGTCCACCTCCGGTACATGAATTTTGATATAAAATTTGCCCAACATAGAGTCCGGACGACAAAGTTATGCTCGTCCGAAGTTACACACATAACTGCCCAAAATTGCAGATTCTGAACATCTATCAACTTCAAATCAAAAACTGATTTAACCTAGTACAAACTAAGCCAAAACCCCTACAAATTCCGAAAGGTATACGAGTCTAGATTCAGAATAAAAAACCCGTGCGCAAACCCGATACTCGAGCTAAGAGATATGACCATTTTCCCAAAATGTGTTAGTGCAGCAAATACAAAACTCAGCAGGGACACACCAACTTGTAAAATCCGCCAAACCTAGAACATGCATCCAATAAACCCCAAATTTGATACACACCATTATCACACATCAAAGTTTATCCCAGATGTTTCCTAGATTTTTCACAATAAGGAAACCTAGTCAAAATCACCTCCAAACTCAGAAATCCTGTGCAGTGAAACATAATTTCCAGCAGAACAGTCCGTGTTCGAAAATTCATTAAAAATCGAATACTCAATACTTTTTAGTGATTTCAACGCCAAAATATCACCAACTTATCAATCTTTCAGAATCATAAGGACCCATAATCAGAGGATCGCTTAACTATAAAAAAATTGATGAAAGACAGCTCTGTAAGCTGTCTGCTAAAAAAATAGGATCTTGACCACAGTTAGGTTTATGATTTTTATCCTTTTCTACATTTCTCAGAAAATTCTGAAAATTTAACATGATACAATAGACACACTAATAAACGTTCAGTAAAAATACCAGAAATTAACAACCTTTCTAGGTACCTTGAATAATTTCGTGAAGAGCAGCTCTGTACTAATTTTCTTCTTCTTCTTTCTCTTCTCCTCTTCTCCTCTTCTCATCCGTTTCTCTCTCTCTCTCTCTAGTGTCGGCAAAAATGAAATGAAATGAAAGGGAAAAATATCTGTATAAATCCCCTCTAGAGAAATTATAAGGTGTAACCACACCACCCCTCCACTTATGCAACCACCTAAAATACACACAAGGCCCTCAAACTTCTAATGCATGCAATCTAACCCCGAATCATATAATTCAAAAAAAAAGTGAACTAAATATTCTAAATATCCGGAACGGGTATTACACTAATGTTAAGCCAGCTCACCAAGGGTGGTTAAGTGCAATTAAGATGGTGGCTTAGTTGGTTGATTAAGATGTAGTTAAGGTAGTTATGTTGTCAACTCCAACTTACTCCAGCTCAGCTTTTGTTTCAACCTTCCGTGTATCTGCTTCTCATCCAATTAATAAGAAAGCTGAGAGAGTTTGTGTTTCTTTTGAGTCTTGTTTTGTATAAATAGATTAGTCTAATGCTTTGTAATCTCAGCGAATATAGTTTCAACGGAAAAAAGATTTTGTTTGTTTGTTTCTCTCTCTACATTTTCATATGGTATCAAAGCATTGTGACACAAGTCTTTCAATTTGATCCTGAAGTAGATTTCTTTCACAATTCAAGTACAGATTCAGATGTCTCCTACATTTTCATAACGGACACATCAAAGATATGTACATACATGTTATAGAGAATCTAGATTGACACAGGACTCAAGAATTCCTTGAAAAATAAGACATAGGCACGATTAGGAATCCTCAAGAAATCTTTAAAACACTTACAAGTGAATTGAAATTTGATTAGTCGTGAGAATTACACTTTTTCCAACTTTACATACTATAGTTATTTGTCAAATTTTGACATCTTTGATAATCACATGCTGACCACATTCATTTCTTAGTCATTGATATGAAAAAAAGAGTTGAACACGTCTTGGATCAAGATTTTTATTTTCTAATTATGGACACAAAAAAAGAGTGTCAAGACACGTGTCCGAGAGTGTCAGTGTCCGACACAAACACCAACAATGAGGGCATATATAGGAGTATATGACATCTATATGATGAATGTCGTATGTCTGGCTTGATGGGAGGTTTTTCATCTCTTGAAATCCACCCTACAATAAGGAATTAAAATGCCAGACTAAGAGAAAATTGGTTCTTGAGCCTCATTCACACTCATGTGAGGTCAAGTCACTGCAAAAACAAAAGATGTGAAATCTGTACCCCTTCATCTAAATTACCAATTCTATATGTTTGTTAACCAAATTGTGAAACATTGTAAGCATTCAGTGGCTTATCAAAATCTATAAAACCTTATTCGTATTTTACAAACATGCACTTGTAGGAAAATAAATGGGACTAGAAAATCAACTGTCTATTGAGACAATAATTTCTTGCTCGAGGGGAATTGTATCACGATATTCCCGTTTGAAACATGTTCTTTTCAACAATCGTACTTTCAGGCTTTGCACTTACAGCACCCCCATAATTCATGTCATCTCATATAGTTGTGGACGTAAACATTCAGCCAATCAAAGAAAACTCCATGGAAAGTCCACTAACACTTTTACAATCTATTTAATTTGTGATGCATAGGTGGAAACTGGGTATGATGAGAGAATGACAACATTAGGCCATATGTTTGATTATGTGGATGGATGGCAAGAATTCAAAGATGTCATACCAAACTTTTCAGATACCTCAATAAAATCAAACACATTGCTTGAGCACATGAATATGACCAAAGCTGAATCTGATTATCTTTGGTACATCTCCAGGTACTGTCATCTCTTTGAAAACATGTACCATTTCCTCTTAAACATGGATGAAATTTAGATTGTGCACTTTATTTGTTGTACATAGGTTTCAACGTAATCCAGATTGCACCAACCCAATGCTACATGTCGAGTCTCTTGGGCATCTTGTGCATGCTTTTGCTGGCGAGACGTACTTTGGTGAGTCTTGTGTATACGATTTTGTGATAATTTGGAAAATAAAATCCCAATTGAACAAAATACTTCGGTGTTTTCGAATGCAATCATTTTATTCTACTCAAATGGTTGCAATAGAGACATGAATCCAAAAGAATGTGGCAAGGCCATCCTAAGAGAAAAATAGGTGGAATATCTTCCAATTATATCTTAATTCTGTGCCAGTTTTTTATTTTATTTTATTGTGATTCTTTCCATAAACATACCTTGAAACAAGATGACTCCTTGAATTTAGCTCCATACAGTTCTGGTTCTCATTTTCTTGCATAGGAAATGTATACCCTCACAAGTCACAACCGTAAACTATGTTGTGTTATATTCAGGAGTTGCACATGGAAGCCATGACGTCAAGGGATTCATTTTTGAGAGCCCAATACTATTAAACGATGATGTCACCAATATATCATTACTCAGTGTAATGGTTGGATTACCGGTAATTATCTTGGTGTGGATTCTATACACATTGTTAACCTTTTATTCGGTACTCAACTTCTTTGAAGTATTAGCTGAAATAGTATTTTTGGCAATGACGCAAAGGACTCTGGAGCTTATCTTGAGAGTAGAATTGCAGGATTAACAAATGTGATGATTCAGTGCTCTGAACTTACGTACAACCTTACGGATCATGAATGGGGATATCAAGTAAACAAAACCATTATTATATTTAATTCATATCTCTAACATAAGTTGTCTTACAAGTCACAAGTATACTCAAAATTAACTTGTCACAGGTTGGTCTTTCGGGAGAGAAGTTGCGTGCATACGATGTACAAAATGCGAGTGATGTCAACTGGAGTAAAAATAGAATCTCTACTAATCAGCCACTCACTTGGTACAAGGTAACAGCTAGTTTATTATGTATTGACTCCCTTTGTCCCACAACACAAGTACATCATGAAAAGAGACATCTAAATCTCAAACGAAACAACAAAGTATTTTCGGCAATAATTTTTAGAATTTTTCACACCAACTTAAAGAACTAATTGAGATCCTTGAAAAATTATGCGCAAAAGTATGTTAAGTTTTAATTTGAACATTGCACGTTCTTTCATGGTGGACTAACTTTACAGACAGAGGGAGTAACAAATTAGCATCATTGCATCAGTAGTTTAAGGAAAAAGGTTTCACAGAATGAAGTAGTAAAAGCAGTTACCGTCATGAACTCGATTCAATTCCCATGATGCTTAGAGATAAGGAAGAAAAGTTACGAATTCAGTCAAAGTTTTAGTTGAGTTTCAATCACTATGGATTGAACCATTTCATTATTTTTAATGCTTAATGTTTTCAATAATCTTCTGAGATATAATTATGATCTCGTACATCAATATGAAACAACATTACATTAAATAATTGACATGTTATTAAGTGGTATAATTTTAAATTGATAATTTTGTAGGCCATGTTTGATGCACCCAGAGGAGATGACCCAGTAGCTTTGAACCTCAGCACCATGGGCAAAGGTGAAGCTTGGGTTAACGGGCAAAGCATTGGTCGATATTGGATCTCATTTCATACCTCTAAGGGAACTCCTTCTCAAACATTGTACGTACGCCATTGTTTCTTCTTCATACTTCAGGTTTCTTGTGAGATAGCAATGAAACACAAACACACACACACACAGACCTTAATCTTGAACTAAATTGGAAGGGCAACTTTGCAAGTATTGAATTCTTCCCAGCAAAAGGAGTGGTAGCCAAGTGGTAAGCACCATGTACACTCTCATGCATTTGACATGGATTGATTCAAACCTCAATAACTACTACTAAAAATGTTGACTTCGCCGACCAAAAAAAGTAGAATTCTTCCTCCATTGAGATTGCGAAAGCGCCTTTCGGAAATATCCAAAACTATTACCCTCTCCGTGCCTTTTTAAGTGTCCAGCTTCGTAATTCCAACTTATTAAGGAAACCATCATCATTACACTGTTCACATCAATTTTTACCTCCACTTTTTAAAACTATCCTTCACTTTTATCCATTAACTCTTTACCCATTAACTTTTCAAATGACAAAATGACAATTGTTCAAACTTTTACCCAATAACTTTTCAAAATGGACAGTTATTAAGGAACATCTCAAAATGGAATACTGGACTCTTATTTGGGGGCGGAGGGAGTAAAATTAGTCAGAGTTAGAGCGTAGAGCGAGAATTGAGAGCTGGAGTGAATGGTGCTAACTAAGGATTATTTGACCTAGTACCTCCTCCCTTTCTTTACTGATTATTTTTTTTTTTTGCTCACTGCTGATTAAAAAGAGACATGGAATGACCATGTACCCATAAGAGCTTGTTTTTTGAGGAGGGAAAATGCCACAAGACACCCCTTATTTGATTGTATACGGTGTGCACCCAATAAGTTGTATGAAATTCATAACGTCTAGACATAAATTCGTAGCATAAATCTTAAATTCGTAACATTCATATATTACGATTTTTTTGTCTTGAATTTATAAATTTTTATGCAAATATTAGGTTTTTGTGTAAATAGAATGGATCTTTATACATAGGAGTATGTTATAAACTGTTAGATTATTATGGGTTTATTTGTAATTAGTTCATTAGTTGTTCTATTGTGTAACTAGTTCATTCTCTAGGACCATAGTGTAACTAGTCTAGTGTGTTGTATAACTATCTCACATTGTAATCAGATTTTCAATGAGAAAATTACCCTAATTTTTGGGCTCCAATTCTATCATTACTTTACATGGTATCAGAGCAATAGAACCTGGCGACCTACATTGTTCTTCTTGTCGATCAACCATCTAGCTCTTCGATTTTCTCTGGCCTTTATCTCGTCGATCTTCTTCATTTTTGTTGCTCTTGTACGCTGTTGCTACTCACGCCCAGTAACCAATACCCGATGAACAGTGCTGTGTGAACAGTGTTGCATGAATTGTATTTCGAATGAACAGTATCATGTGAACAGTATCGCGTGAATAGTACCTCGCGTGAACAGTGTTTCGTAAATCAATTAGTGCTTCGTCAACCATTGATTGCACTCGGATAGGCTTAGGTCAGATCTGGTTGCTCTCGTTTGGACTGGGTAAGGGTTGTTTACACCTCTTTGCAGTTGGGTCAGAATAATCAAGGGTTTTTTGGAACCCTATTACTTTTATTCTACGCAGTTTGTTATCATCTGAGTTTTGTTGAAATGTCGGAGGAGAAACAAAAAGCTTCCGCTAGTACAAATGATGAGTTGAGTCGTGTAGGGATCTGGATAACTCTCCTCTGGATATTTTCCATATTAAGTTGGATGGTACCAACTATTTGATTTGGTCTCACACCTTTACTTTGGCTATTAAGGCCAAAGGGATGTCAAAATTCATTGAGGGGCCTATTACTCCACCTGCTGAGGTTGTCGAACTTAAGAAATTTAAATCTCAGAGATCGTTAGTTATGATCTGGTTGTTTAATTCTATGAGGGCTAATATTCGCCAAACTTTTCTGCTTCTTGACACTCCACATAAGATTTGGACTACTGTAGCCCAAACCTATTTTCAGCAGGGTAATGATGCACAGTGTTTGAAGTTGAGAAAGAGGCTCTGTACATTGGAACAAAATCATCGTTCTGTTGCTGTGTATTTTGCTTACTTGAGTGGAGCATGGCAAAAATTTGATTATTATTAGCGATTTCAGGCTGCTTGTGTTGTTGATGCTACAAATTAGCTGAAGATAGAGAAAAAGCGTGTTTATGACTTTCTTGCTGGTCTTGATGTGGAATATGATCCGATTAGAGTACAGATGTTGGGTTGTGTTCCATTTTCGTCTTCGGGAGAGGCCTATGTCATTGTTCAGCAGGAGGAGAGTAGGAGGGGTGTTATGGTGCATACTCCTACTTCTGATCATTCTGCCTTGGTTGCCATTCCTCAGGGTCAGTTTGGTTCTAGTAGTGGGCATGTTCCACAAAGTGGTAAGTCACAGTCTAGCACTAGCAATGGGACTATTAATCGTGAGTCACTCCGGTGTGATTATTGCCACAACACCGGCCATTCCAGGGATTTCTGTTGGAAGTTACATGGCCTTCCCTCTCATGGGCGAGGGGGTGAACGCGGTGGCAGCGATCGTGGTTTCATGCGTTCTCAGGCCCAGGCTCATGTTTCGGAGTCTACAGTTGCTACATTGCCTAATTCTGGGTTCAGTATTGGAGTTTAGGCGCCTTCTGATAATGTTAGTGGATTTTCTCAAGGGGAGATGCAAGCTCTCAGATGCCTAATGGCTCAGGCTGATTCTCCATCCACTATAGCTCCCACTTCCACAGCAGATTCCACTTCATCCTATTTTGGTCACACAAGTATTCCGGCTAGTGCATTTACTGCCTCTTCTACTATTCCTTAGATTATAGATCCCGGTGCTTCAGATCATATGACAAGTTGTTCCTCTGTATTTGATTCTTACTCTACTTGTTCTTGTAAGGATAAGGTCAGAATAGTAGATGGATCATTCTCTGCTATTTCAAGGAAAGGTTCCGTTCGCTATTCTCCCTCTATTTCCCTCTCTTCAGTTCTACATATTCCAAACTTTGCCACTAACCTTCTGTCCGTTAATAGTCTTTTACTCGTACTACAAATTGTTCAGTGACATTTTTTCCTACTCATTGTGTTTTTCAGGAATTGGAGACGGGCAAAGTGATTGGCAGTGGTAAAGCATAGGGTGGCCTATATTTTTTGGAGTTTGCACTTCGTCCACCAATGTCATGTGGTCTTGCTCTGCAAGAAGATACAAGTTCAGCTCTTTCTATGTTACATCAGTGGCACCGTAGATTGGGTCATTCCTCTTTTGGGATTTTAGAGAAACTTTTCCCTAGTTTAATTAAGCATTGTTCTAGGAGTCGGTTTTTTGTGAAGCCTGTGAGCTTGGAAAACATACATGTTCATTTTATGCACCTATTAATAAACGAAGTGCCTCTCCTTTTATGGTTATTCATTCTGATGTTTGGGGTCCTTCTCCTGTTACCTCTCTTAAAGGTTTTTGGTGGTTTGTCACTCTTATTGACTATTTTTCTCGTGTTACTTGGCTGTATTTACTTAAGTCAAAAAGTGAAGTCTTTTCTTATTTTAAATCTTTTCATGCGATGGTGCGCAATCAATTTGACACGAATATCAAAATTCTCCATAGTGACAATGGCACTGAACATATCGATAGGAATTTTAAGGCTTTTCTGGATGAAAATAGTATTCTTTTTCAGACGACTTTTGTTGACACTCCACAACAAAATGGAGTTGCTAAACGCAAAAATCGTTATCTTGCTGAGGTTGCTCGCTCTCTTTTGTTCACCATTAATGTTCCCAAATATTTATGGGGAGAAGCAATTTTGACTACAACTTATCTTATCAACCTTATGCCATCCAGTGTTCTCCACTTCAAAGCTCCTATTGAGTGTCTCCCTAATAGTTCTCGTGTCCTGACTCTTCCCCTGAGAGTTTTTGGTTGTGTGTGTTTTGTTCATGCTCTTCACCCTTCTGGTGGCAAGTTGGGTCATAAAGCACTTAAGTGTGTTTTTGTTGGGTATTTTCCTACCCAGAAGGGCTATAAATGTTACGATCCTCACTCTAGGAAGTTTTTTGTCTCTATGGATGTCACCTTTTGGGAAATCGAATCTTTTTACTCTTCGCCCACTCCATCTCTTCAGGGGGAGCAGGATGTTAGTTAGGAAGAGATGAGGGAGGAAGAGGTGTTTACATCTTAGAATCAAAGGTCATGGTCACTTCCTATTCGTAGTGAGGGGGAGAAGGAGAAGTCTAGAGTGGAACCAGTGTCTGTTGATAGTGCAAAACAGGACATTGGTAGACGAGTGGATGGGGACAGGCGTATGAGACCAAGTGAATGGCCTACTACCTTGGCAACGAATCAAAAGAAAGGAAAGAAAGACAAATCTTCATGTTTACTACCACCTTGCCAATCACCATCTCCTGCTTTAGTTTCGGACTCCTCAGTTGACTCATCTAGTAATGAATCTTCTCCCGTTGAACCTCCTATTATTTATTTTGATAATCTTCTATTTGCTCTTCAGAAAGGTGTTAGGTCATGTACTCAACATTCCATTTCTCAGTTTGTCTCTTATGATCATTTATCTCCTTTGTACCATGCCTTCGTTTCGTCTCTTTCTTCTATATCTATTCCATAGAATTGGCAGGATGCACTCTTGATACCTAAGTGGAAAGGAGCTCTGGTATAGGAAATAACAGCTTTGAAAAAGAATGGCACTTAGGAGCTGGTATCACTTCTAGGAGCAAAGAGATCAGTGGGATGCAAGTGGGCTTTCACTATTAAGCAGAATGCTGATGGTACAGTTGAGAGATACAAGGCGAGACTTGTAGCCAAAGATTTTACTCAAACATATGGCATTGACTACGAGGAGACATTTGCTTCAGTAGCGAAGATGAACACTGTGCGGGCTCTGATTGCATGTGCTGCCAATTTGAATTGGCCTCTTCACCAATTTGATGTGAAAAATGCATTCCTCCATGGTGAGTTAGAGGATGAGGTGTATATGGATATACCACTGGGTTTTTCTTCCTCAGAGACTGAGGGAAAGGTGTGTAGATTGAAGAAAGCTCTTTATGGGTTGAAGCAATCACCTTGAGCGTCGTTTGGTAGATTTTCAAAGGCTATGTTGAGGTTTGGTTACAAACAGAGCCATGTAGATCATACTATGTTCATCAAAGGAGGTGCTGGTAAGATTGTTGTCCTTATTGTTTACGTTGATGATATGATAATGTGGATGAGACTTTCAATCTTAAGTCCAGTCTGACTCAAGAATTTGAGATTAAGGATTTGGGGCCACTAAGATATTTTCTTGGAATGGAAGTGGCAAGGTCTGATAGAAGTATTTTTATCTCCCAACGGAAGTATATACTTGATCTTTTGAAAGAAACAGGTATGTTGGATTGTAGACATGCAAATTCTCCTATTAAGGCGAATCATCATCTTAGTGGAGATGTGGGGGAGCGCACTGATAAGGAGAGGTATAGCGACTTGTGGGTCAACTGATATACTTAGCGCACACCCAACTGGATGTTACTTATGCAGTAGGTATTGTTAGTCAATTTATGCATGATCCTCGTACTTCACATCTAGATGCAGTTTACCGTATCTTGAGGTATCTCAAGTCTGCTCCAGGGAGAGGAATTCTGTTTTCTAATCATGGTCACCTGCGGTTGGAGGCATTTACTGATGCTGACTGGGTTGGTTCTGTGGATGATAGATGCTCTACTTCTGGCTACTGTACTTTCGTTGGGGAAATTTGATTACTTGGCGAAGTAAGAAGCAATCAGTGGTCGCCAGGTCTAGTGCAGAAGCTGAGTATAGAGCTATGGCACATGGAGTTTGTGAGCTCTTATGGCTCCAAATAGTGCTACCTGATTTGGGAATTTCTGATAATGGTCCTATGAAACTCTACTGTGATAACAAAGCTGCCATAAACATTGCTCATAATCCTGTTCAACATGACAGAACGAAGCATATAGATATTGACAGGCACTTCATCAAGGAGAAGTTGAGCGAGGGTTTGATATGTATGCCTTTTGTGAGATCCGAAGATCAATTAGCAGACATATTAACAAAAGGACTTGGTCGCCAGAGTTTCCACCCCATTGTGTTCAAGTTGGGCTTGATTGATATCTTCACACCAACTTAAGGGGGAGTGTTAGATTATTATGGGTTTATTTGTAATTAGTTTATTAGTTGTTCTATTGTGTAACTAGTTCATTTTCTAGGACTATAATGTAATTAGTCTAGTGTATTGTATAACTATCTCACGTTGTAATCAGATTTTCTATGAGAAAATTACCCTAATTTTTGGGTCCTAATTCTATCATTACTTTACATAAACTTGTTCACTTGAGGTGGTTTCAAAGGAGCACAAACACTCATATAGGGATGTGTATTGTAGCACTTCCTTGTTAAATGAACCAACTTAAAATCTTAAAAAGCTTATTGGAAGTGGAAAGCTCTCACTCTTTACAATAACATGCTATAGCAAGTACACATCCTTCTTCTCAAGGTTTGGTACACCATGTGAGACTTTGCTAACTATCGAAATATTCGATTGATATATTATTCTTCTCACAATGAGGTACAATATATAGACTAGATACAAGGTAAAATAACGAAAGAGAATAAATAAGGAAAGAGAATAAAATCAAATCAAATTCCTAATTGATTCTACCTAATTGGGTATCTTCCTAATTACATTCAATACATTAATTACAGTCAACACTCCCCCTCAAGCTAGAGCATAAACATCATGTACTCCCAGCTTGCGACAAATAGTATCAATGGAAGTCTTGGGAAGTGCCTTGGTGAAAATATCAGCCAGTTGAAAGCCTAAAGGAACAAAAGGAGTGCTAATATCCTTAGATTCCACCTTTGACCAAATGAAATGACAATCAACTTCAATGTGTTTGGTCCTCTCATGGAATATTGGATTATTAGCAATGTGGATAGCAGCTTGATTATCACAATATAGAGGAGTAGAACCATGTACTGGAATCCTAAACTCTTGTAGAAGTATGCGCAACCAATTAGTCAACTCACCAGTGGTATGAGCCATTGCTCTATACTCTGTCTCAGCACTAGAACATGCTACAACCGACTGTTTCTTTCTTCTCTATGTCACAAGATTGCCTCCTATTAAGGTGCAATAGCTAGTAGTAGAACAACGATCAGCAGGAGATCCTGCCCAGTTAGCATCTGTATATCCTTCAATATGAAGATGTCCAGATGATTTGTAGAGAAGTCCACGTCCGGGAGCATTTTTGAGATACTTCAAGATACGAACTGCCTCTATATGAGGAACTCGAGGACGAGTCATAAATTGACTGACAACGCTAACTACATAGGAGATTTCGGGTCAAGTAATAGTTAGATAAATAAGTTTTTCCATAAGTCTCTGATACATCTCAGGGTCGTCAATCAGCTCCCCATCTTTAGGCATTAACTTAAGATTAGTCTCCATGGGAGTAGCTACAGGTTTAGACCCAATATAACCTGTATCTTTCAAGAGATCGAGAGTGAACTTCCTTTGGGATAAACTGATGCCCGCTTTGGAACGAGCCACCTCAATGCCAAGGAAATATCGAAGCTTGCCTAGATCTTTGGTAGGAAAGCTAGAACCAAGATGGTGAATTAGTGTTTGAATCCCAATGCTATCATTACCAGTGATGATGATATCATCCACAAAAACCACGAGAATCACAATACCACGAGTGGTCTTTTTAAAGAACACAGAGTGATCAGCCTGGCTCCGAGTCATACCATGAGAAACAACAGTATTGCTAAACTTATCAACCCAAGCCCGGGGAGACTGTTTAAGGCCATATATAGATTTGTTAAAGACGACACACACACACTCCCCCTTGGACTCAAAACCGGGTGGTTATGCCATATAGACAGTCTCAGATAGATCCCCATGTAGAAAGGCATTCTTGACATCAAGTTGGTGGAGAGGCCTTCAAGATTTGCCGCAAGGGAGATAACAATCCGTACAAAATTAAGTTTGGCCACTGGAGAAAAAGTCTCAGTATAATCGAGCCCATAGGTTTGGGTGAAATCTTTGGCCACAAGACGAGCTTTCAGTCGATCAAGAGTACCATCAGGATTTTGTTTGACAGTAAACACCCAATGACAACCAACAATATGTGCTCCAGTAGGCTTGGGAGCAAGGGTCCAAGTATGATTTATGGACAAGGCACGCATCTCTTCTTCCATAGCGAAGTGCCATCCAGGATGAGAAAGAGTCTCCAAATAAGACTTAGGAACAACAACAGAAGATAGAGACATAGAAAAAGCGTGAAAAGAGGGAGATAAACGATCATAGGACACAAACTGAGAAATAGGATGGAAAGTGCAAGAACGCGTACCCTTACGAACGGCAATAGGCAAGTCAAGATTCGAATCCTCAAACGGTGAAGGAGATGATGTGGGTAAAGAAGTTGGGTCTGTAAGAGCAATGGGTGCTGCGACAGCGGAAGAACGACAAACATAGACCTGTTTTATGGGTGGTCGAGGAGCATTCTCGGGAAGACAAGGTGATGGACCAAGATCAGCCAACATGGGTGTCTGTAACCGTGCACTTGCTAGGGAATAATATGGGACTGTCTCAAAGAATGTCACGTCAGCACTTACAAAGTGCTTACGTAGCAAGGGACTATAACACTTGTATCATTTCTGTGTCCGAGAGTAACCAAGAAATATACATTTCATAAGAACGAGGATCAAGCTTATCACGACCTGGAGAGAAATTATGTATGAATGAAACACAACCAAAAAGTTTGGTAAGGAGTTTTGCCATTCAAAGCCCGAGATGACGTTCTATTTATAAGATAATTAGTTGAAAGAACTACATAACCCCAAAAATGTTTTGGAACATGCATGTGAAGCCTAAGAGCTCGGGCGACTGCTAAAACCGATCCATTTTTCTGCTCAACAACCCCATTTTGTTGAGGGGTGGTTACACAAGCAATTTGATGAATAATGCCACGAGTTTCAGTAAAATGCATAAATTGATGAGAAGTATATTCTTGGGCATTATCAGTCCGCAAAATACGTAATTTGGCATTAAATTGAGTGACAATTTCAACATAAAAATTTGAAAACACAAAAAATAGTTGAGACCGATCTCTGAGAAGATATACCCAAGTTAAACGAGAAAAATTATCAATAAATGTAACAAAATAGCGAGCACGTACCACATAAACTCGTGGTACGAGATGGTCTCCAAATATCCGAATGAACTAAAGCAAACAGTGCTAAACTAGGTGACTCAACTCGTAAAGGAAAAGAAACCCTATGATGTTTACTGAGTTCACAGGTGTCACAATTAAAAGGAGAAAAACTAGGTAAATCAGGGACTATCTTGCAAAAATTGGCAGAAGATGGGTGTCCAAGAGGACAGTGCCACTAGTAAGGTGTGGTAGTGGAGCGGATGGCAGATAACTTGGAAGGATTGGATGACTGAAGGTAGTACAAACTATTCTTCTCATACCCCCCACCAATTATCCTTTGTGTCTTAAGATCCTGAAATTCACAATGAGAGGGATAGATGAGCACAGAACAATTGTGAGTGTGGGAAAGTTTATGAATGGAAAGTAGATTAAAAGGAAATTGTGGTAAGTATAAGACAGAGGTAAAAATAAGGCCAGAGGCACAATAAGTACCAATGCCGTGTACACGAGTTTTAGTACCATCCGCAATAGTAACATATGAAGGCACGGAAGGTTTAACGACATCAATAAGAAGAGACAAATCACCTGGCATATGATCAAATGCGCCAGAATCGAGAATCCATGGAGCACTGCCAGTACGAGAAGATGAGTGAAGGCAAGGATGAGTGAAGGCAAGTATTACCTGATGAGACATGGGTTGTAATGGAAGTCGAAGATGCATTAGCCTTATGAAACATGGAATCATACTCAGACTTAGAGATAGTAATCTGATCTGGAGGAGCAAGCCCAGATGGCTCCCCCTCAAATGTAGCCTGATTAGCCTAAGCTGGCTTACCATGAAGCTTCCAATAGAACTCAACAATGTGATTGGTTGCATTGCAATGTGTACATTTCTTGGTGCCATGACCACCATGCCCCCCACGGCCGCCACGTCGACCACCACGTTCATAAGAACCACTACGACTGGGGGGGGGGGGGATTAGAGTGGCTAAAATTCCCAGAAGACGGAATAGGACAAGTAGCAAAAGCAGCTAAGGCAAATGGAGTTGGATGCTCTAAAATAGAAGACTGAGGAGCAGTTCTTCAAACACGAGCAAAAGCCTCACCAACGATGGGAACTTCCTTGGCAGAAAGAATTTGGGGACTGAGAGGAGCAAGTTCTGAATTCAGTCCGGACAGGAATTTGGTAACTCAAAATTCATCTCTGTACTTCTGTTGAACCTTTAAATCTGTGGTTAAAGGTTGATAGACATTTAACTCATCCCACATCCCTTTTAAGGTGGAAAAGTACTCATCAACCGATCGATCTCCTTGTTGGAAAGAGAAAATATTCTAATAAATCTGATAAATGTGAGAGAGATTCTGTTTGATGAATATAACTCATGTAAAGTATCCCATACTTCTTTGGATGTGTCAAGGCATGCAACATTATTAAAAATATTAGATTCAAGACTATTCCAAAGTAAAGTCAGACTATACGAATAATTTTGAATCCAAGCAGAATCATCAGACGGGGCATCAGTGATATAGGAGTCTCACCACTTGTTTGCAAAGAACCAGTCACATCACGTGACCATGGCGAATAATTGGTCCCATTTAATTTAATTGAGGTGAGAGAACGATGATGAAACAGATCCCTAGCAGTGTCCTTAGAGCCTGATGTTTCGATTTTCTTATCCTTATCACCCATAATACGAAAAGAAAACCAAAAGAGGAATAAACCAGAGATTACCAAAGATCTTGAGCACAGTCAAAGAAGGCCCAATTGATTTCAAGCCCAAAAGAGAGATCACAAAAGATCAGAACCCTTGTAGCAAAGGTCATTGGATCTTGGAAGCTGGTCAGAATGTTTCTGCAGTGGTCGGTGAGTGCAAATAAAGGATTGCTAGAGGTCGGCGATGGCTGGCGATTGTTGGAGAAGATCACCAGAGACTGTTCGAACGACAGAGATGGCCGTCGTCTACTGGAGAAGACTGTCGGAGACTGAGCGAACAACGATGTTGCTGGTTTAGAGTTCAAACAAGATTCGGTGAGAGAGAAAGAGAGATAACAGAGAGAGGATCACCCTCATTGCTTTAAAAGAAGAACGATACTTGGTTGAGAGACCAAGAAAAGAAAGGAAAAGAGAAATTAGGTTCTTGGAACCCGCTCTAATACCATGTCGAAATATTCGATCAATATATTATTCTTCTCACAATGAGGTACAATATATAGACTGGATAACAAGGTAAAATAACGAAAGAGAATAAAATCAAATCAAATCCCTAATTGATCCTACCTAATTGAGTATCTTCCTAATTACATTCAATACATTAATTATAGTCAAAACTAACCATGTGTTATCTCACGCTACAAGAATCTTGTATTCTGGAGAAAAAAAAGGAAAATGATATTGGCACTCCAAAAATTGATGCAGGCACTCCAAAATCATGTAATTCCAAAGCCACTTTCCTTTGTTTTTTGGAGTGCCTCCATCAATTTTTGGAGTGTCAATATCATTTCCCAAAAAAAAAAATGTAGAGACCTACTTTGGTCTCTAAGCGTATGTTTTTTTGGACAAAAATTGAAACTGCATATTTGTCAACAAAGTAACATTTGGTCACTAAATACAGTCTCCATTGACACTATTTCAAGTTTTCTAGTGAAGAGTCGTTATCAAAACTAAATTAGGACTTGGCATTTTACGTATCTGTCTGTCCCAATTATGTTACACACTTAAAGATGAAATTGTCCTTTGAATGAATGTTTTACCCATTTAGTTTGAAAAAAGACTATTATTGTCTTTATCTCATTTCAAAAAATACTCGAAAACCATCAGTTTTGCTTCTAGTCTCTTGTAATATATGATGGCTCCTTCAATGAATCGATGCACGATGGCTCCAATCGGCCTTTGAGGTAGTCGATTAGGATTGCTTAGACCTTTCGACCAGCGGTGGTTTTATGCGATATGATAGAAGATCAATTATTGAGGTATGATCTTATTTATGAACCCCCAATTGAGCTTATTTTGAACTATAAACTCCATATCGTAAGATTTAAATCCTAAATGGAAATATATTGTTGCGATCCCATTTTTGAACCCTTACTTGTCTTATTTTTGAAACATATGCACCCTGATTTTTATTTTCTCATCACACTGGTAGGATATCGTTTATGCTTTTCGCAATCAAATTTTTTGAACACGTCTTCCCAAAAGACTTCACTGTTGCAATGTTCGTATGGCTCTAGTACTTAGCAGAAATAAACATACTTGTTTAACCACATACGCAATTTTGATGAGATAGCCAAATATGGAGAAAATTTGAATTGCAAAGCAGCCTCTTGTGTTTTACGTACTTCTGATTTACATCTCTGAGTTTTGACGTATGGGTAACGTTCCTTTCTTAGGTACCATGTGCCTCGATCCTTTCTGATACCTTCTGCAAACCTCTTGGTTTTGTTTGAAGAAGTTGGAGGGGACCCTCTTCACATTTCCTTGGACGCCATTACAATCAGTAGTGTACAAAATCACTATGGGCACCTCTCTCAATGAAAAGGTGAAGGAGCTATTGACGAGTGTGTAGATTCATGCTTTTGCACAACATGCTACTTTGGGAAACCTTTTCTTGAATCTTGATTGTCTTTATCAAGGCAGGCAACAACCTTTTCTTAACCATGTTTGATTCGAAGTTTGTCTTTACAAGCTCATTAGTGATGGTGATGTGGTCGAGATTTCAATATGTATATACAATCTGTTATTTTTTTTACTTTGCTTCTCAATAGTTGCTTGGTCAACAAGACAATAAGAAGTTTCTAATTTCTCTTTTGCTTTCTGGTACTCCGTATTTCGATTACTTATATTATAGACGATAATGCAAAGCTCATGGAACTCAGTTTTAGTTGAGTTTAGACTAACAAGAGACAAAGAGGGTTTCTCTTTTATTTTGGTTGTTCTTAGAGTTTGTAATTCAAATTAGTTCATGGATTTGTTGCTAGATCTTTGTTGTAGATATTCCTGCATTAATTGGTATCAAAATTTATGCTTGAATTCGGATCATGACATATCCCTACATTAATTGGTGTATCCGAGCCTACTCTCAAATACACATTATGATCCGACAAGGATCATGACATATCCCTACATTAATTGGTGTATCAGAGCCTACTCTCAAATACACATCATGACTCGACAAGGAGTTCATCTTTATTGATATGTTTTGTTGAAGCGGTTTAAAAACGGGATAAGGTTGCATGAGATGCCCAACATGGTAGAGGATTTCAGCAATTTCGGGTGCAATGGCCTTCTTGGATGTTGCAATCCAATCATGCAATTCTTTGGTAGAAGATGAAAAAAATTTAATGGGTTGTATGGAGGAAATTGTGGGCTGCGAATAGCGGCCCCTCCATGGAAATATCCAAGCGGATGAGAGTCCGGAACTTCCATTATCTAGAAAAAAATAAAAAAATCTTTCAGTAATACAAAATCTTTCATCATCTCCATTGTAGGAATTTGTTCCACTCCATCAAGGCATCAAATGCAAATTTTCTCTATTAGTGCTGCTTAGCCTGATCAACCCCCTGTCCACTTAATGTCCCTAAAAAGTCCCAAGCATGAACTGCTGGTCTAAATGTTTTTGGTCTCAAAATTAGGGCAGAATTAAACTTGGTTAGTTTTCTATCTTTCCATATTTTGGCGCATATATATTCGTATATATCCCGATGATAGACCCCAAAAGACTCACGATAGACCTCAAACGCGGCGGCACGTGAGGGAGATGTTAAGGAAATAGAGTTCCACAATATTTAAGAGTGAAATGAGTGATCACTTAATAACATTTGGAACATCTCCACTCATTACTAATTGATTTTGAGTTGGATATAAAATTTCAACCACCGTTGAGAATATGGCCATAATGGTAAGACCACCACTAGTCTTCTATGGCCATAATGGTAGGGGGACCCGGGGTGCCTGCCGAGCGGCCGATCCGGCCGTCCATCTCGGAATCAACGGCCCGAATTGAAACATCTTTTTCCTTTTCCTTTTCTTTTTTTTTAAATCCATTCGGTACTTTTGCATCCGGGCCATCCAAAACACTTTTGGACGGCCGAGATGCGCTCGGCACCCCTGCCAAGCAAGAGCACCCTTGCTTGGCAGGATCTCCCGATCCAATGGTAGGGATAAGATTAAATTAACCCCTTGAATATCAAAACTAATTTAAAATTATCAATAATGCTATGGTACACCTACTGGTCATTCCCCAATCACTTCCCTCTCATAAATCGTTGGGACTTCAAGCCTTTCAAGTCAATGGATAAAATCAACTCTTAGAGCATCTTCAATCCAATACTCTATTTGAGAGTATCAAAATACTCTATTTTATTCATAAAGTGATTTTAGAGGAAATCATTATTCCTATTTACTCCAACCACAAACCCTCTATTTTTCCCTCTAAAATAGAGGAGGCTTGAGAGGATGGGTTGGAGGAGTTCCATACTCTCAAATGGAGGAATAGAGCATGGGTTGGAGATGCTCTAAGGATACAAATGCCATTTTAAAAGGTGAATAGTATTATAGAGGAGATCCTCAATATTTTCTCCCATCCTCTAAATATGGAGGATCAAAATCCCATCCTCTCAAATAGAGGAGGCTTGAGAGGATGGATTAGAGGAGTTTTATACTCTCAAATGGAGGAATAGAGCATGGGTTGGAGATGCTCTTATAGATAGCCTCTTCGGCCTTATTTAGCCAAAATAAATTAATTCAAAGTTAATTAATTATCCGCATATACAATTTGGGACGGCCCTAATATGACCCAAACAATAATACAAAAAACCTTACACATACTCACATGAGTGGGGTCACACACTTGACCTTATACCCAATGCAAAATGACCTGATTGCCCTTATAAATTTCTTCACACAACCCATACACTTAAAACCTTTCACAAAACTTCTTCCCCACACAACGTCGTCTTCCTCCCTTCCCCGTCAATCTCTAACAGTTCAACAACAAAAACATTGTCTTCCTCCATCCCCCATCCTTGTTCATCATCATCCTCATCTCTTGTCTCCTCTCTCTCACTCACTCTTCATCATCTCAATCTCAATGGAGAAGCAAGGGTTAGATATTGTATCAATGGAAGGTTCTTCTCCTTCCATTGAAAAAGAAAAAAATGAACCCACTTATAGGTTTTGATTCGAAAATTAAAATGGAATCAAATTCTATCGACAACGGTAACACAGATGCTATGATGGACATTAACAATGGGATTTTCAAGTTTTGATTTTGATTGAGCACAGTTTTTTCTCGACCCAAACTTTTCAATTTTTTGACCCAGATTTTCAGGTCCAAAAAAATGTATTTTTTTGACATTTGAATACCCAAAACTGTGTTATAAAACGGGTTACAAAAACAAAAATATTTAGACCTGTAAACGGGTTAAAAATTGTTTCGAATAACAGAAAACGTTATAACATACTAAAATTTCAGTTTTTAGAAACCGTATATTACTAATATTTTTGATAATCATGTTCCAAAACTTTGGTCACAAAAAAACAATTGTTGTAAAATATAAATTCAGTAATTAGTTACCGTAATACCTAAGTAATTTCAGTAATTACCTACTGTAAAATGTTGTTTTTTTGTGAAATAGTAATATAATTAGCATGAGTTCCGAATTCAACATAGTAATATAATTTTGTGAAATAAAATTTTGGTAAGCAAACATTGAAATATATACTAAAATTTGATATTTGAAACCCGTACAAGTCTTATGTTTTCGACATATAGTTACCGAAATATGTCTATTTTTTTGGCAATCGATTACTGAAATAGATCCAGGAGCAAGAAAACCAATGTTTTAAGAATTTTCAATTTTGAACTAATGTAGGTGGGTTTCATTTTCAATCTCACTTGCTCATTAATTTTGAACTGATGCAGGTGGAACCTATGCTTATATTAATCTCATAGAAATGGGTGCCTTGATAGCCGCCATCTATCTATTTCTAATTGAGAATGAAACCCCAATTTTCTAAGACGAATTACAGAAGATTTCTTGATCAGAGAGAGAGATTTTTTCCTCGAAGAGAGGAGGAGAGGGAGTGGCGGTGTTCGTAACTCTGGTAGTGGTGGTGGCTATGGAGATGGAGGGAAAAGAGAGGGAAACGGCTATGGTGGCGAGGCGACTAGTTTTGATTTTGTGTTAAAGGTGTAAATTTTAGGGATAGTCTTAGGTTTTTGAGGGGGGAGCGGTAAATGGAAAGATTTGGTGAATTTAATGGGTTATGTAGAGAAAATTATATTTTAGAATATGAGAGGTGGATTGTATGAAGAAAATGGGTTGTAGGGAGAAAATAACGGGTTGTGAATAACGATCTTCTTCCATGGAAAATGGAAATCGTAATTGTTGCTGCCGACAAAAGTGAAAAGAAGAAGAGGACCATGAGTTCTATACTTGTAATAAATAATTAGAACTCCGGTCTGTTCCGTTAAAATTCTTAATTTTTAAGTATTTATTTCTCATTTTATGAAACATATAATTTTTTCATAATACATTATTTTTTAATTTAAAAAAACTTATTTTTCTCTTAACAGAACGGGTAATTATTTTGGTGGAGGAGTAATAATGAGGACAAAGAGTTCTTATCTCGATGAAAGAACCAGAATAATTGTCTGTCACCCACCATCCCAATTTAAATCCCCTGTAATAAAGATAACAGGCCAGAATGAGCTGGAATTTAGGCCTTGCGCTCTCTCTCTCTCCTGAAAAACATGGCGGGATTGTCCTCTTTGTCAGCCGAACCGACTACGCTGTCATCAACGCGGCTTTCCCTTTCCCTTTCTCTTATCCATGTGCTTGTTATAGTGCAAAATACAGAACTCACCAGAATTCCCACCACCAGGAATATTCATATTCATATACTACTATTCTTTGGCACTCTGTAGTCTGATCGAGCTTTCACTGAAACAGAAAATGGCGAAGCTCTGTTCTACGAATCCCACACCCGTTAAAACCCGTCTTATTCTTTGCACTATCTTGTCGACGGTATCAATATTGGCCACACTTGTTTCTTCAGCGGCTGCTAATAATGTGTCGTACGACCGTCGCTCTCTTATCATAAATGGCCAGCGGAAGCTCCTCATCTCTGCTTCCATTCACTACCCTCGCAGTGTCCCTGCGGTGAGTGAGTCAGACTCCCCTCAATTTCTCCTTTCTCTCCATTTTACTCACTACCTCCTCCCAAAATTGCTAGTCTTATACTCCATACGAAAAAATTAACTACTCCCCTATTTGATCTTTTTTTCATAAAGGAAATCGTTTAGTACATTAATTTGGTATGAGAGAATTTAAAGAATCATACACGGAACAGTGGACAAACAATTTGGGACGGATTTGCACCTGGGTTTCCAAGAAAATGCGGAAGAAACAGATACAAGTTTCCATAACTGAAACATAATTTTGTCTGTTTGAGTTGTGTTTTCCATTCTTCTCTTGCTTTTTTTTTTTTTTTTGTCAAAGAGAAAATAACGTTTTTCGCCGTGCAGGATTTGATTAGCTTCTTAGTTTTTTTTTTTTCTATTTCTTATCTCTAGCTTTTCCCCCTCTATTTTTGTAGTGATAGATCAAGTATTTCACGGCGTTGTATATGATTAGCTTAAATTTTCTGTTCAAGTAGTAGTAGTATTGCACATTTCGTGTTAGAGTTTGTGTTGTTGCAATTGTTGGGTTTGTGAAGCCTAGTTTGGATTTATATTACCATAAAGCCTAATTTGCCTAGTTTGGTGATGTAGACCTCGGATATAAATACATGCTACAGCAACTTGTATAATCATACTCTTTTCTTGAATTGTGTATGTACTCAGTTTCACGATTGGAAAATCATATTAAAATCGGTGGGTCTTTTTTGTTTGCATATGGTTGGTATTAGTACGTTTGTTATGTTGTGGTTTGGCCCATTTCTCAACAACGGCAATCACATTTGGTTAATCCCTGGTTTTCTTGATTGTGTCAAAATTTGTGCGAGCGGAACCAATTTCAGACTATATTTCTCTCTTCGTAGATAAAGATGTTTAAATGATTGCTAAGGTGCCTTTTATTTCTGTCTAATATTTTTTTGTGTGCATATTAATGTTGTATGCGTTAGATGTGGCCAGGATTGGTTCAAACTGCAAAAGAAGGAGGTGTGGATGTTATTGAGACCTATGTGTTTTGGAATGGTCATGAACTTTCACCAGACAATGTGAGTGAAGTTGGATCTATTTATTTACTATATTGTTCCGTTGGTTCTCATACAGTGTATTTGTTCTTATGAATACATATTGGCTTGGTTTTTTTCTTTTGCCTACTATGTGTAGTATTATTTTGGGGGCCGATACGATTTGGTCAAGTTTGTCAAGATTGTTCAGCAGGCTGGCATGTACATGATTCTTCGAATTGGTCCATTTGTGGCTGCTGAATGGAACTTCGGGTATGTTGATAGTTATCGAAGTGGTAATCTTGTTATTCAAAAGAATTAAATGACAGATTTGGTTTAATTGTAGTTACGATGGCCGATTTTGGTATTCGATGTTTCTGGACAACTTCTAATCAGAAAATGTATTGCACAGTGGAGTACCTGTTTGGTTGCATTATGTGCCTGGCACTGTCTTCCGGACTGATAATGAACCCTTCAAGGTATAGAAACCAAATATCTAATATGATTTCATTAACTTATAAGGTATTGCAATGTGACCCCCATCTGGGATTTAAATTTGCAATTGGTTTATTAATGTGAACTATGGATCATATTGATTCGTTTGTCCATCTGGGATTTCCAGCATTACATGCAGAAGTTCGTGGCTTTCATAGTGGACCTTATGAAGCAGGAGAAGCTTTTTTCATCACAAGGTGGTCCCATCATTTTGGCCCAGGTAAGTTAAAATTTAAAAAAATTTGGTAGCAGTCTCCTTTCCTGAGTCACAAACACACCACCACTCTCTCCTTGTGTCCTTAATCCAACATTACAACCAGTTGGTTACTGATTGCCTAGTTAAGGAGATTGCCACGAAAGGCATGTTTGTAATTATCCTCTCTCTTGCTCCCATTAACAATGCTTCAGGTATGTAATTAGGTGTAGTGTGAGCGATTATGGCTTTTGGACTAGTGAAAACCAGAAAGATTAGATTGGTTTTCTTGGAATGGGCTCAAAAAACATGGTTCGAATGAAGTTTAATGTTGAAGAAATTAAGACTTGCTTTGAACTTGCTGAAGAAAGCAATGCTACTAAAAAGCAGAAGCCATTACAAATGGCCGACAATGCTGACACAAACATGGGCAGCAAAAGGACATCATTCACTGGATCTTGTCTAGACTCTAGACTCTAGATTGTCCAGAATTTAACAAGAATGCACATCTCCTGGAATACGCTAACTTCCTTTGCATATGTCTTGCTTTGCACTATGTGGTATCCTCATATTAACTTCTCAAACATGCAAAGCTGTTTACC
Organism: Rhododendron griersonianum; assembly: GCA_018127125.1. NCBI lineage: Eukaryota > Viridiplantae > Streptophyta > Magnoliopsida > Ericales > Ericaceae > Rhododendron > Rhododendron griersonianum. Next base: position 31,826,165 of record CM030797.1, on the reverse strand, counting down.
ATTTGCAGGTAGAAAATGAGTATGGAGACATGGAGAGAAATTATGGAGATGGAGGGAAGCGATATGCCTTGTGGGCCGCCAACATGGCTGTTTCCCTAAATACAGGTGTACCTTGGATAATGTGCCAGCAGTATGACGCTCCTGATCCTGTGGTGAGAGTTGTTACAATAACTTGATATCTTCCATCAAATGTTTTCCTTATTAGTTATTAGTATATCTACTTGGAGTCTTCGACATGTATACAGAAATCTAGATTCTACATCACCATCCTCAAGCTAATGATGTAAATCAATGGACAAGTCAGTTATATTTCAAAAGTCCAGCTGGGTATTTGGTTTTTCCTCGTTCACTTCTTTTTATTCTAGTTGGCTGGCCGCTTGCCTGGCATTTAGGCTAGCGCCCAACATGGGGAACTCAATTCCTTTCATTTTGTTTTGAAATGAACTAATCCATGTAGGCAATTATGGGAAATTGCATGAGTAGTGGTTGTTTTCATGTAAGCTCACCTTCATAAGACCAAGTTTCGAAGGTTTGGGTGAAAGAACATTGTATCACATGAAGAATATGAAAAAACACTGCACACACATGCACATTTTTCATGTGTTTGTGCTCGCTCCTTGATGAAAAAACACTACACCAATTCAAATCTCAGTGAAGCACTCCATTCTCTTCCATTCTCTTATTGAAAACAACTAAATTAGTGCTGAATAACATTTCAAAAGAATAATATGAATACAAAACACATAAAACTATGCCCCCAGAAGCAGAACGTTAATCACTGTCTATGATTAAAATCATTATCTTGTGTACGATTGTAATAATAACCACTCGTAGAATAACCTTTAGTTTATCAAAATCAAGTTGTTCATAACGCTATTATGTGTTGCCCGAATAAAAAAAGGCCATTACGTGTCAGCTGCTTGTGGTTGCTCGTGAAATATTTTCTACACTGGTATACTCATTCTCACTGTGTCTCTCGACCAGAAATCAGGGCTTTTGCAGCGTGTTTCTCTTTTTTTTTTCCAAAAAAGGTGAGCATTTTCTGACAGAGGGTTTAAGTTAGTTTTGATGTTATTTTTTATCTTTATTATCCTAGCACTATTGAGCATCTGGATTCTAGACTTTAATAGTTGGTTTCTTTCCTAGATATTTCGTGGTGGATTTAGACTACAGGGAAAACAGTGATAGTTGGAGGGTAAATGCTTTCCTCAACTTTTGCCCATTTACACGTAACATATATTATAATTACTTGTTTTGCCCAAAGGAAAATGCTTTGTCAAAGGAACATGAGTAAATAAGCAGGCTAAATGTCTATGTCCATGTCCTTTTGTAAGTAATACTTGGGCCAAAATCACTATTTAATCAAGGTATGAAAAGCCTGTTCATGACACTCTCTCTTTATGTATAGCAAGGTTTCTTGACTACACTTACATTGTGATTATTGGTGCCATTTCTTGGTCTTACAATGTATACTTTAACTCTATGCCTCCCATTGCTTGGGCTCAGTTCATCTCCCTTCTGAATAAATAAATTGGCTGAAACACTGGCATATTTCTTGCCCCTGATGATGGAGAATCAACTTGAGGAGAAACTAATGGCATGTTGATAGAAGAGAATGCCATGTAGAAAGGGAAGGGGGTCAAGCTTAGTCCTTGGAAATGATGTATTTCAAGTATGTGATATTGATGAGGGAGAAACTCGTTGTGGAAGACACATTAGAATAGAATACTTCAGGGAGACAGCTTGATAATTCAATGCTGGATACAAGCCACAGGAGGGATTCTAGAAGCACTTGCCTGGTTAAACTACAAAAGGGATTCTAAAGCAACTGCTTAACTAGTCATTTCAAATGAATGCACACATGCTTGGGATGTTTCTCCATGCTCGTGCATTACTCCCATTATGCAGGAAGAGATACCATGTCAAGCTTTGTCATTTGAACGGAAATGAACTTGAAATATGTTTATTTGTGAGGGAGAGAAAGATAGTGTTTGTCCTAAAATTGAAAGCTGTCATATTAGGCGCAAGACTGAGCAATGTGGTGGCAGCTTGACTTGAGTACAAACTCAGAGATAGATTGGAGCGAGAATGAGGTTTTCATTTGGCAATGGAGTAAGTGTATTCTGATGGCGGAAATTGCTTACTTCTACAATTTGTCTCCGGTATTTATGGTTGTATGCGCAGCTATGATGGCATACTAATGAGTTGAGGAGACCCTATTTATGCCAGCTATTGAAAGAAGCACAAGTGGGAATTGGATTAAGATTAAAGAAGAACTTGCACCAATGGATTGCTATTAGACTTGTTCAAGGTTTTCTCCCCTATTGTACGATGTACATTGATATGCAGTTGACCTTATAGAACTCTGACTGAATTTCCATTATTACTTCACAATACCTTGAGCATTTGCATCTTATACTAAGAAATGATCTTAAATTGTCGAATTGCTTTCATAGAAATGTCTTCCTGAATGGTATAGTTTTTCATTTTTTCATTCTTTTTAACTGCATGATGATTGCTCTTAATCCATATCCTTATCATTCCTCTTTCCTACTGGAAATTTTTGTTGTGTACTTGAGTGGTATGAACTGAACCACTTGATGTATGGTTCACTTATGTTGTAATATCATCTGTCTGTGGAGAAGCTAAACATTATGAGTGGTAGCAGATGGTCATTTGAATCTTCGTTCAGCTTAGATGGCCGTAATTGTTTCTTTTGCAGATCAATACATGTAATTCATTTTACTGCGACCAATTCACACCAAATTCTCCAAACAAGCCCAAAATGTGGACTGAAAATTGGCCTGGATGGTATTACTCGAGTTACTTTTACTCTATCAAATCCAATTTCTCCTCTCTCTCTCTCACTCTCTCTCTCTCTCGGTGAATAATATGCACCCACAATATTCTTTTATCACTCTTATATGATATAATCAATAAATCAATTCCTAGATTCTAAGTTATAAGTTAATATTAGTCTCAGTAAAAACGAATGTTTCCTGGCTGTCATCCTATACTTTGTGCTGCCTTTATACCTCATACTTCTGTTTTTGTACATTTGCCTCATTGTCTTCGAAGAAATGTGGTGAAATATATGAGAAAACATGATAATTCTATCAAATAATAGGAAGTACCCCAAAACTAGCACAGTAAGTACTGTGAAATACGTACTGTGTTAATCAAAGTTGTGAAATCCGTTCCGTACCGGCCGGTACGTACCGTACCGATGCTTAAACGGAACACAAAGACTCAAGATCCGTTCCGGTTGAAATACCGGCCTGTTCCGGCCAATACCGGATGTACCGGACGATACCGGTCTGTTTCGGACATTTTCCGGTGTTCCGGACGGTACAAAATTACCGTTCTCTTTTTTTTTTTTTTTTTATGACATAAGTTGTGGGCTCTAAACTAATTAAAAGAAACTTATGGGCTTATATATGATTTTCTTCGATTAAGATCACGATGGAATCCTGATCTGTTTCATAACTTTGTTTTGTGTCTTTTTGGATAATTTTTTGCTGCCATTTGTTTCACGAAAATGGTTTTGCAACCTGGTAGATATATATTAAATATATATAAAATATTAATTGCGGTAAATCCGGAACGGTACCGAGATACAGTCCGGTACCGGTACGTACCATTCCAGTAGTGAAAACGGTACGCTGGCCTGTACGGGATTGACAACTTTGGTGTTAATAACTTAAATGAATGCACGTCTTTTTAATTTTATCTTCTGAACACTAGTTTTTGTTTTTTTTTTGGACAAAACTGAACACTTGTTTCCTCCCATACCTTTTGTGATATAACTTATAAGCAACTGATAATCATTCACAACCACCTCTTTTTTTAGTGTAAACTTTTAACATACATATCTATATCATCAATATTCAAAATCTACATGTCTACTTTTATATGTTTTGAAAATTTTGACTGAATTGTCATGATTCAAGATTTGATGATACAATTCACGATGTGGGAAAGGGCCAATTCGATTCTCATTTAGATTCACAATTTGACAACCTTGATTCCACATCGAAGAAGTTTCAAGAAACCTACAGGATTTGAAATCGAGGTTTCCAACTTAAGTTCACTCCATATTAAGAAACCTAGTGACTTTGCTTCTGCAAAATCGAATCTCCGATCTCGGTTGATGATTATAATCTTTCAAATGACAGTGGTAAACTCACCTACAATGCTGAACTAGAAACGTGAAACATTTAATCTTGCCTCCTAATTCAAGTTAGAGTTTAGAGGTTTTCTCAGAAAACTTTAGAAAACCAATAATGTTGTGACCTTGAAAAAGTTATGGGCAACCTTCTTTCTTAATGACCCTCGAGCCGGAAAAAGGGCATAAGGCGTACGCAATACATATATGTGATGTGACTTGCATGGATGATACTATGTCATTTTCATGGTTATTGTGTCCCTAAAAGGCTAAAACTAGAAAGGTGTACAAGCAAGATTTCTAGACCACCTTTGTGAAAAGATCTTGAATCGGATTCGGGTATTATTGCTGGCAGGAAAAAGGACCTAAGGCATAAGTGAGAGATCAATTGGGATAGTTATTTAGTTGTTCATATGAACACTCCATCCGAAAAAATCCAAAACTAATAGTATCTTTATTATAATTCTTATTGTTTCCTTTTTAAAATATTACAAGTCAAACGAGGATTTTATTCAGTCAAAAAAATTTATTTGTACTTTTTCTCATATTTTTGGAATATCATAACCCTAAAATAAGCTTTGAATTGGTATCGATCCCTGTCAAGTGTCATGTTTTCATCCATGTTCAAGTTGAGACACGGGTGTCCCCGGTGTGTCCCCTGCTTAAAAGTAGTTCAATTTATTGGACATGCCACGTGGTGTGTCCCATATGTGTCCCCGTATGCCCCTAGCGTGTCGCGTGTCCCCGGAGTGTCTGAAACAGCTACGACAAGCAGTTGGAGTTTGTGCATCAGGTAGTCACTAGTCAGTGATAAGCCCTTTTGAAAGGTAAAAATACCTTTCTTCTCTGCGAATTATTTTTTGAAGAATGCAATCCACGAAAGGGGTTAAGTGCAAAAAATTGACTATATATTGTTTCTTATTTTTTTATGGTTTTATATCAGTGAAAAGATCAAATACTGAATCCGTTTTTTTCTGGTAGTCAAGCTGATTCGAAAATCTTGAACATGAGAGGTTTCAAAAGCTTAAGAAAGTTTTGTGAAACTGAATGTGTTAAGGAAGCTAAATATGGATGATTCAACACATGCTCTCTTGAATAGACTAGACTACTAGAGGCTTACAAGTTCTGTAAGATAGCCTTAACCAGCCTTTACAGCATTCTGTATTCTTGGTGATAAGAGGAGTAATTTTGGCGTTTCTGTACTGAATATAAAGAGGCTAACAAATGTGATCTTGATCTTATTCTGACCACACACGGTTATTCTCATTCTGATTGCACGAAAATTGAAGCTCACATTGTCAAAAGTTAACGCTATGCATAGTATCCCACCCTGTCAATGATAGTGAGATTGATGGATAGAATAGTAAGAGTGAATAAACTTGTGGAAAAAATTAAAATTTACAGTGAACTAGAACAGGTTACTTTACTTTGTCTGCTGATTTTGGACTCAAACTCTTTGGATTCCTTGTTCTGTAGCTGATCCTATTTCAGTGATACTTGAAGCGTTACCCAATGCATAGGGAATTTTAAGTCCTATTGTCGCTGTTAAACAGAATATTGCAATCAGTGCTGAACATTTTCAGGTTCAAAACCTTTGGGGGTAGAGATCCTCACAGACCACCTGAAGATGTTGCTTATGCGGTTGCTCGTTTTTTTCAGAAAGGGGGTAGCTTGCAAAATTATTACATGGTATTCTTAGTTATTTTCCATCTCGTGGTTATAGAATTTTTGTTTACCTTGTCATGAAGTGGGAGAGGCATTCAATACTTAATGTGTTGTTCCTCTGTAATTCTGTAAGAAGCGTAATATTTGGTGGTCTCCTTTGCCTTTAGTATCATGGTGGGACAAACTTTGGTCGCACTTCAGGAGGCCCATTCATTACGACAAGTTATGATTATGATGCACCTATTGATGAGTACGGTGAGTTTTCTTTCATTTTTATCGGCCTTTTATTTATTTTTACCGGCAAAGTACGGCATGGTGAGTTTTCTGTATTACTCATTCCAAAGGCACCCACTCATATGGACCTCTATTGTGGAAGGTAATAAATTCTGTGGATAATATATTCCTTCTAGGGTTACCAAGGCTTCCCAAGTGGGCGCACCTAAAGGACCTTCACAGGGCTATAAAGTTATGTGAGCATGCACTTCTGAACAGTGAGCCAAACCTGCTCTCACTAGGTCCTTTACAGGAGGTGACTATTCTCCTCCCTCCCCTATCTTTGAGCTTCCGACTGATAAAGCACTATGAATGCATTGCTGAGCATTGTAATGTTTAAAGTTACTACATCAGTATGCTTTTTGGTGGTTTCCATGTCTTTCTGGATTTCAGATTTGGCTTTTTAATCTAATCTTGGATTTGTAGATTTTGCTATGCTTTGATTTCCATTGTGAATTTTACAAGGGGGTCATAAGTATCAATCTGTTGGTATTTATTTTTATAGCAACATTTACATAATGTAAAAGTCTATTGGCCGATATTTTAGTGGTGCGCTTCCGGATGTGATTCTGAAAAGAGAGCTTCTGATGATGTGATGTGTTTGTAATTTATGTACATGCATTCTCTTGAACACAGAAAGTTAATTGGTTTTGGCATAGTTAGTTGGAGTCTAAGTACTTTACTTCAGATAGGTAATTTGTTTTAGTTCTGACTTCTGGTTGGTTGCTCATGCTTTTAGTGGGAACATTTATTGATTAACCACTCGTTATAGGTGGATGTCTATGCAGAACCTTCTGGTGCCTGTGCTGCCTTTATTGCTAACATGGATGATAAAAATGACAAGATAGTTCAGTTCCGGAATATGTCGTATCACCTGCCAGCATGGTCTGTTAGCATATTGCCAGACTGCAAAAATGTGGTGTTTAACACTGCAAAGGTGATTTCCCACCATCAAAATAACATTCCATCTGTTATGCTGTAAAGTTCTTATGATTTTACTTATCGGGAAAAGTTTCAGTGTGTGGAAGTATTGATATTGTAAATTGCAAGTGTTTGAGATTGTCCACATCGATTAATTAAAACCTCCAAATACTAGTATATGAGCCTAAGCGGCCTCTCCATTCATTGCCAATTGGTTTTCAGTTGGATTCTTTAACATGGTACCAGAGTTAGGCTTTTGGAGGCTTTTGGACAAGACTCTCTTGATTGATTGCCCTGTTGTTTGTGCCTTAACCGTACCTTGTCTCGTTTTGATCCCTATGTTATGGATAGTTTGTTTACCTCTCCACGTACGGATTAGAGGTTGCACGTGCAGGGGAGTGTTAGAGATTATCCCACATTCATTAATTATAACCTCCAAGAAGTAGTATATGAACTTGCACGGCTTCTCCAGTCATTTTCATTTGGTTTTGAATTGAATTCTTCAACAATAAGCATCATTCTGTGGCCTAGGGTCAGATGCATTCAGAAATAAGTTAAAGGTGGTAGAGAGACTAGGTGGAAATCAAATTTTTGTGGCCATTTCTAAAAACTGTAAAAGATTATGGCTAGCAGGCAACAAAAATGTAGCCACGCACAATAAGAATAGAATACAAGCAGCTAGTTTTTCTAGATCTAAGAAGCATGGATATGGACACAAGACAAAACACGGTGTTAGAGCTTGTCCCACATCAATTAATAATCACCTCCAAAACTAGTATATGTGCCTGGGTGGCCTCTCCACTCATTGCCAATTGGTTTTGAGTTGGATGCTTTAACAAGTAGTTTTTAGTTTCTCTTTGGGAGGTAATATGTATCTCCCCCTTCTTTGTATCAGTTATACTTTTATAACATTATTTTGGATTACCAAAATGCCCAAATGCGTCTATAACATACACCCACAATGTCCCTAACATGTCCGACTAAAATAAAGTAAAAAAATTAAACACATTCAGGTCAGGTGTGTCTGAAATTTGTCCAGAGAGTGTTGTGTCTGAGTTCGTCTTGTATTGGACATGGATATGTTTGGCCTTTAGACGTGTTTGTGTTTTGTAGATAGGCTTAAGCATCGAACCATTGTGAATGGGTTTCTGATGTGGCCTAAAGCCCTTGTATAGCGTTTTGGCCCCTGAGTGCCTTCAACATCTTGCTTTCTTGTCTTCTCTAAGCCATGATCTCTTAGGCTACTGCTGCCACTGCTTGCTGATTTCCAATCCTAGCTGCTGATGTAATTGCTATTTCCATTATTTCCCTCGGCCATGACTAGGTAGTTCGGCAATGTTTGTTTATTTTCCTCGTATAAATTGAGGGTTAGACCTCGCACTTGAGATTGATAACATGCCAGCTTACACCATACTTATCATCCTTAGACGCTCTTTCTCTCTCTCAGTTGTGTTTGTTGGTGCATGTCACTTAAGCTATACAATGTTTGCCAAGAGGGAGAAAGTCATTTGAGTTAATGGTGCGGCCCAATTTGTTTGATGGTGTATGCAACTTATGTTTAGCGCACTCTACGATGTTTGCCGAAGCAGAAGGACAAAGTCATGGTTGTATCAAGAGCCAGGCACAGACCCAAGGGGGGTCACGTGGGGGCACATGCCCCCACTTGATTTTATAAAGAAATATTAATAATTTGGGAAAAAAACCGAAATGGTCCCTGTAGTTTAGTGTTTGTGTCAACTTGGTCCCTGCAGTTTGAATTGGCTCGATTTACACTCTGTAATTTCCATTTTGTTCCAACTTGGTCCAATTAATAACTGCCGTTAGCCTCCGTTAACCCCAGACACAAATGAATCCCTTTTCTAGTGAATTACCGAACCCTTTATTCTTTAACCTCGTAGACCTAAAGCCTTTTCCTAAAAAGAAAAATGGAGTCACTATTTTCTAAAAACCGGGTTCTCTGGCCCGTGTTCTTTTTTCTAAAATACTTGAATTATTCTTCCGATATTCAAGAGGTGACCAAACACACCTAAACTTTATGCCCGGTGGAGACTCTAAGTTTTTTTTTAAACCCCTTTTGTGGCCCGAACTATAGCCGGGCCTGATTCTCCTTTATCCGAAGATATGTAGTCAGCTTGATGAAAGCTCTGTCCCATTTTGAAATAAAACCCACTTCATTTTCTAAAATTCAAACATTTTTCAAAATAATCCGAACCCCTTTTATAGAACACGAAACTCCTCATTTTTCCTTTTTTTTTCAAGAACCACGTCGCAATTCATAGGAATTGAATCACTTATTCAGGCCCTAATCCCTCTCACTCATTCCCCCGAAGGCGAACGAGACATGTTTCGATCGAAGGTAAAATCCCGGGCGTGACAAATGGAGAATGGAAGCTGTGAAAAAAATGGATAATGGAACAATGAGACTCTGTGTTTTGGTTTAGAGGTATATTAGGGTAAGAGGAGAATGACAGATTACGGTTTTACCCTAGAAAAGGGGTCCATTCGTGTCTGGGGTTAACGGAGTCTAACGACAGTTAGTAATTGGACCAAGTTGGAACAAAATGAAAACTACAGAGTGTAAATCGAGCCAATTCAAACTGCAGGGACCAAGTTGACACAAACACTAAACTACAATGACCATTTCGGTTTTTATACCTAATAATTTTAAATATCTAAATTATATCCAATAAATTTATGATAATGTTCTAATAAAACTACTCTTCATTTTCTTTACGAGGATTTTTGCCTAATCTATTTCTTAAAGTGCGAATTTTCACGCAATTTTTTTTGTACAAACACATCCCCTTCTCTATTGTAAGATACAGTTTCACATATAGTCGCCAATTTGTTATTATACCGATGTAAATTGTATTAATTAAGGAATTATTGACGTATGGGGTAAGTTTACTAATTTGTGTGCCCCCACTAATACAAAATTCTAGATCCGTCCCTGTCAAGAGCAATTCATTTATATTAACACAAGTCAATTGTGTTAGTTAGTACATGTCACTCATATTTAGTGCGCTCTGCAATGTTTGTGAGAGGAGTGCTGCTATAGCACAGTTAATATGGTGCTGTAGCACTACTTTGTGTGCAATGGTGGAGACCAAGTCGCTATGTTAACGGAGCAAGTCATTCCTGTTTAGGGAGCTACTAAATTATGTTACCAAAGCAAGTCAGTTGTGCATATGGGCCTGAAAAGACCGTCTTGCCCAATCAATGTCGCATGCCGCACACATACACCATTTCCATCCAAAACTCTGATCCCTGTTATCTATTGGACCGATTAGCCACGCCAGATGAAATTGAGAGTTCGCTATAGGGACCAATTAGACATGCTTACTAAACTATAGGGACTATTTTGTAATTTACCTTAGTTTTGGAGGTGATAATTACCCACTCACTATCTAGACTCCCTTGGACGTGCAACTCCCTACACACACTTGGAGAGGTAAACAGTTCGGATCATAGGGTTCACATCAAAAGAAAGTGCACTTATGACAACAAAAGTGGGGAATCAATCTCAAGAGTCATGCCCCAAAGCCTCCTAAAGCTGAGCTATGATCCCGTATTAAAGCAAATAATGCAAAGTCTTTTGGCACTGAGTGCAAATGTTGCTCAGCTCAGATGTTAGTTTTGGAGGCGACAATTTTTTGATGTGGGACAAGCTCTAACAATGGTCATAATCTATGAGCATGGGTACTTGTAAAACTCCCATGTATCCATAACAGTGAATTTCCATGGTACTTCTACAGTCGTACTTTCATTGTACTTCTACATGCATACCAAATACACGAAACATGCATGGCAAATTGGCAATAGTTTCCTTTAGTTTTTTTTCCCATTACCCTAGAAGTACTCAATATACCCGAGTCATAGCCCTTCTAGCATAGTACTACCTTCTTTATATACAAAGAAGAGGGTAACTTCATAGGACTTTTTCTTAATGCTTACCGTGATTCAAGAGAGGAGATTTTGGTTTGTTCGTCCTTGAATGGAATGACATTGAATTTGGTTTGGACCTTAAGTTTGGCATTAAACAATGGTTGATATGTTGGATTGTTAATCAGCTATGTCATTAAACGATTTCTTTAATTTTCTATGCAATTATGATGTGCCACGAATTCTTCTAAATTATGGAAAAAACATCATACCCCAACCGTATACGTATCCTGTTTTTAAATAATTTTTTTCCATATCGACGTACACGTACCCTTATCGACTTATCGTACTTGTGCCATTACCTGTGTTCGTACTCATACATGTGCTTCATAGTTCATGACATTTACAATGTCAATGTGTGAATATATTGTTTATGATTTTATCTATATTTGTCCTATTAACTAGATTCGGGGCTTACATTGGTACTTGTAATAGGTTGGGTCTCAAACTTCTAAAGTTGAGATGGTACAAGAGAATTTGCAGCCATCATCTGCATCAGTAGATGGAGACATAAAAGGACTTCAATGGGAAATATTTGTGGAGAAAGCTGGGATTTGGGGAGAAGCCGATCTTGTTAGAAACGGGTTTGTTGATCACATCAATACCACGAAGGATACTTCTGACTACCTATGGTATACAACAAGGTTGGTTTCACAGAAGAAATAATTACCCACACATTCCTTGGTTGATCTCTTTCTTTATAGAAAGCTTTTTAGAGGTGGATTTATCTTTCCTTGAGTCTAATCACCTTAAATTTTGTTGAACGTTAGGTTCTTCAGAGATCTTTATAGCAACTAAAGTAAAGGTCTATTCATTCCTAGCTACACTGTCATAGATTCATAGGCTTACAGACAATTTCCGGTGCTCTAAAAGTCGTTAGGCGCTCGTCGGGCGACCGGGCAATGCCTAGCGCCTACGCCGATTAATTGGGGATTAATTGGTGCCTAGAGATTAGTCGGTTTTTCCTTTTTTATTTTTTAAAATATTCTCCTCCCACTCCCCAAGTTTCCGCAAGTTTTGAGTAAGTAGAATTGTTACATGGTCTTTGGTAGAACTCAATCCCAAAAGCTAGTTTGTTGAAGTGAGGGTGCCCTCACACTTATATGCTTCATAATACATTGGTACCCAGGCGATGCAAGACTTCTCTTCACAAGAACAATATAAGTAGAACAAAACATTAAATAAAATCCGAAAATGAATATATGAAACATTCATCCATCCATCAAAATCAAACTGTTTAATGTATAAAGACATGCAAACTAAGCACTTCCAATTTACTGTACATTTATGAATTTCCTTGTCAATGTCATTTTCCAACCCAATCAACCAACAAATACATATTAAAATATTATGCACATCATGCCTACTACCTTTGGTTTTGTCATTCTATAGGTTTCTTTGTGTTCCAACTTCCAACTACAGGTATCAATGACAATGCCACAAATAAATTATACTGGAATCGAATTAAAACAATAAATATTACATAGAGAGACAATGAGATTATGAACTAGGAGAGAGAGAGAGAGGGGCCTCATTCCGCCTAGCCGGCAAATCCCGCCAAGCCAATTAGTCGCCGACTAATCCCGCTTAGCAGCAAACTAATTGCCCAGACGCCTAGTCTCTCGCTTAGGGCACTAATCGCAGCGGCAGGGCACCACCTAGGTTGATTTTTAGAACGCTGCCAATTTCATAATGGTAAATCTGGGCACATTGGCCTACCGCATGTGGTGAGTAATAGTTACTAGTGGAGTAAGTACCAATAATTTGTGGGTTCTTTCCAGAATTTGGCAGATCCACTAATGGAGGGACTTACTAGGGATTTAGTGTGGAAACATCAGAAGGGGCTATGACCTAGGCCCACATGATGAATTGCCATGCCAATGATAGAAACTAGACTCAACCATTGAAAGATTGTCTTGATTTCAATGAGACAGAGTCCTCAGACTTCGAGATGTTGTAGTTTTGAAAGTTCATAGGACCCTTCTAATACAGCCATATGAGTGTCTTGGAACCAGATTCATTGTAAACCAGGTGCATAACAAATTCGGAGTTGATGGGGTCGAATAGTATTGCAAGGACAACAATGTCGTAGCACACCTTGAAGCATCGTGTACTCATTTCATATTTCCTCGTATAGGGATTCTTGCAAGAGAGTATCTATCATACATGTAGATACATGTAGCTCTCTGATCAATTTGACTATAAGGCAATCTGTTATAGTTCTATATATGATACTAGGGGTTGCTTAACTTGAGTTTCTCCAAGCAAATTTGATCTGTTCAGCTACTCACAACAACAACAACAGAACCCATGTAGTCCCCAATCATTGGGGGTATGGGCGGGAGAAGATTGGAGACAGACCTAACCTTTGGCAATATGCACAAAGTGGCTGCTCTCAGAATACCACTGAAATAGTGGCTCCCCTATACCTATTTTGCTGCGGAACCATGCCCCCAAATCAAAGCCAAATGGCATCAGAGAGGGCAGGCCTAGAGACCCAATTCAATTTCTGTGCACATTACCATGCTTCCTTCATTGATAGTCTAGAGCATCAGTATAATAAATCTGAAACAGACAATATATGCATTTAAGTTTAAGTGCACTGGCACTCTAATGTAGCTCTCAGTTCTTACAGCATATCTTCACTTGCAGTTTTCATGTTGGTGAGGATGAAGAGTTCTTGAGGGACGGAAACCAGCCAATACTCATAGTCGAATCAAAGGGTCATGCTGTCCATGCTTTTGTGAATCAGAAACTTCAAGGTAAGCTATGTCCGTGAGACTCCACTAACTTACAGTTTCCTTCCGTGGTATAAACCACTGTATATAGATATGCTGTCTTCCGTAGTTAGGGCTCCGTAGGCAGAACTGAATTGTCACTTCAAATCAAAATAAATATCCTTCATTGTAGTGCCGGACTATGTGTTGTATGCTTCCCCATAATTTGGTTATGCTTTATTTGTTGCTGTCCAGCTAGTGCGTCTGGAAATGACTCTGTATCAAGCTTCAAACTTCAGTCTCCCATTTCTCTGAAGGCAGGGAACAATGAAATTGCTCTTTTAAGCATGACTGTCGGGCTACAAGTAAGTTTCCATCTGTATATTAAAATTGTGTTGCCTGTGGTAGCTGGAAGTGATTGTTGGCTGATATTTGTTACAACTTAAGCAACGAATTCATTTTTTTTAATTCATGTTGGAAAGGGAGTATCAACTGAGTTGGTGGTACTTGATGGCAGAACTGCAACGCGAATTGGTTTTTGGATTATTTATACGAGATTCATTCAATGGTGTTGGTTCCATTTTCTGATTCATTTTGTTCATTCATTCAAGGAATTTGGCTGTTTGATTTAATGGCAATGACTTTATGCTTGATTATAGACATGAGTATTCTTGCCTTCTATGTTTCGTATGGGAAGAAAGCAGAGTAATAAGACTTCAATTTTTCACCTTCCCATTGATATAGGGGCTTGACTCAATGGTTCTTGAGAACTAAACTTGTAACTTTGCTGGAACGGCTGACTGGTTTTTCCGGGTTGCTTGAACAGACCTACTATGTGCAGAGACTATTGCCCTTATTGACTTACCATATATCAGAAATAACCAGGGACAAATGGAAGTTCAAGATTATTAAGCTTCACATACTCTAACAATTCCAACTGAGAAACATTCATAATGACTGGAAACCAAAAGCGTGTCTTCGTGGTTACACGAAATAAAAATTAAGTCAAATATCTGAAAAGCATAAAGACACTTAGATATTGTGAAATCGAAATGATTTTGAAGATACTAAAAAAGAAGGTATTATATTGCCCCATTGAGCTACAAGTATTTCTTGTACCAGTTTTTTCAGTTCCCATAGCCACATTGTTAAATCCACGTGTCTTTTGAACACTGCTGGCCCCTAGCGCGGGTAATCAAGGAGGGTTGGGTGAGTCAGATCTTGTGTGAACATATATAAATCACTACATAACCTGCAGGAGAGACAAGTGAACTTTCAAATTACTATATAATTCCACCATGGGTCAGCCAGGCGTCCTTATGTAAGTTACAACTGACCGTTTCTGGGTAAGGGGTAGGAATACAGTATGCCATATGCTCTAAGTTGGGACAGCTATACGGTGAACTTTTTGGGACAGCTATACGGTGAACTTTTTGGGATGACGATAATGTAATTTTTCAAGCTAAGCGCCGAAGAAAAATAGCGTTGCTTTCATGTAAAACACATTCTTTAGGAGTACCACTGTACCATGACAATATTTGTTAGACATGTTGTCTTTGCTGTACTCTCTTTAAATGGTTTATTTGGATACATTTGGTTTTTATAACAGAACTATTAAGGAAATAAATAGGAAAAGCTTTGGATTGCTAAGTTACACAGTTTTGGAAATGCTGTCCCAAAATGGTGACTGCTCCGGGTAGCATGTTCGTCCTTAGTTGCTTTGATTACAGACTGATTGACAATGCATATACAGGATGAGGTCCGCTGTATATTTTCGGTTCTAGAAAGTGCATGACACTAATAGAGGACTAATTACTAAATTAGGAAAGTGGAAAGCGTTGGGATAAAAAAAGTTTAAAAAGAAGCAGGTCAAAAACTGAAAAAAAGGCATGTAATTCTAGTAAAAACAGAAGTGGAAGGAGAGAAGTGGGGATTGAAACTCCTTGAGATACCAAAGAGTGAACAATTTCTTTCCCTAGGAAATGGAGAGGTTATAGATAGTGAGATCCATAGAATAGAAGTAGGTTTCCTTAGGTGAGGGGTACATTTGGCATGTTATTCAATTGATGAATACCAACAAAAGTGAAAAGAAAATTCAGTTGATCACCTAGAAGGCTAGTGATGCTTTACAAGATAGAATGTGTGCAGCTACGAAACAACACAACGATAAGATGAGTGTAGCTGTGATGAGAGTGCTTAGATGGATGTGTGGTAAGATCAGAAAAGATACGTTGGGTATGATACTATTGCAATGGTAGGAGTAGCACCAAAATGAGGTACAGAATTGACTAAGATGATTGGCTATTGCTATCATTACCGTATTAAACCAAAAGCAAATGAACTCAAGGGGCACCTCTGAAAGTGAGACCATGTATTGTGTCTATGGAACGATTGCATTTCTTCTAACAGCTAGATCCAATCTCCTGGTCCTTGAAGAAAGGAAAAAGAATTTCACTAGCTAACGCCATTGGAATTTTGATTTTATACATTGGAAAAATCCTTTTTGTTATTTTTAACGAAGGAGGAGAGTCGAATACTAGTAGATGCAATTGTAACAAAGATTGATGGGATTACTAGTAATGGAAATAGAGGGAAGGGAATCTAAACTGGCAAGAGTTTCCTGTGCTAATTAAAGAAACAATAACACATGCTTGGAAGAGTGTATGACATGGTGAGTGTCCGATGAGTGTTGATGTCCAATATACGCAACCCTCTTATAAGTATTTTGTTTCTTAAGAGCCACTTTATGTATTGCCATTTTGAGTGAATATATTTCTTCTGGAGCATGACAACGATAAATGAAGGTAATACAACATTGACAAAGCGCAAATATTGAGAAAGGTAACATAGCTACGCTATGAAGGTTCAAAAGCAAATGTTTGTTGTTTATGAAGCATGGACACTTCTAAGAGGGGCGCATGTAATGCTTGACATTGACACTTGCCAACCACTCTCAGTGATTCTTGTCCAACGTGTCTGATACTCATCCAAGCGTGCCTTAATGTGTCCTTATTTTTCTAGAATTGGACATTCCTCAAACTATTGAAAGTTGAGAACCGGTCACTCTTCAGTCACTTTGGAGTGCACATATCAATTATAGGCAAACATGAAATACTCTATTTGGACAACTAGGAATACATTTTCATCACTTGGTCCTTCATGTTATGACATCTATGGTCCTTTTGTTAAAGCATCCAACTCAAACCAATTTGGCATGAGTGGAGTAGCTTGCCTAGGCTCATGTATTGGTTTTGGGTAGGGCTGCAAACGAGCTGAGCTGAGTCGGGATTTGAACAACTTGGGCTCAACTCGCCAGAAATCTAGTTGGCTCGAGCTCGAAACGAGCGACGGAAATTAGGCTCGAACTCGGCTCGCAACTTTATGCATGAGCTCGAGCTTGGCTCGCTAAAAGCTCGGTACTTGCGCTCAAGAGGTGTAATCAGCGTGCAAAGGCGGAGTGCTCTACTTATATGGGGTTCTCTCTATACCAGGTGTACATTTTTCCGATGTGGGACTGGCGAAGTTGGGGAACCTCTCATATGCATATTCTTTTGTTTTGTCCCACATCGAAAGATCAAAGGCTCACCAGCCCTTCCTTCCATTATAAATGCTTCCACTACCGTTAAACTTTATTTGCCAGCTGTATTGGCACCTTGCGTGGTGGTACTTGGAACTTGGAATTCGTTCCAAAACCTTCTTTGCCGGTCAACAAGTTCAAATTATATATATATGCATATATATACATATATGCACACACACACGCATATTTATGTACAAGTATGTGTATATAGTCCGGCTCGCGAGCTCATCCGAGCCTAGTTAATAGTAGCTCAGGCTTGGCTCGATTTCGAAACGAGCTGTTAATTAGAGCTAAGCTCATTCATTTGGTCACTGAGTCGAGCTTGAACGAGCCTTTTGCGAGCAGCTCGCGGGCAGCTGGGCTCATTTGCAGTCCTAGTTTTGGGAGGCGATAATTAATCAATGTGAGACAAACTCCAACACTCCCCGCACATGCGACCCTTGACTCACACGTGGAGTGGTGAACAAAGGATCAATCAAATAGGGTTCACAAGGTTAATCCATCAGATCCAATGGTGCGAGTGTTAGTTAGGCCCACCTGTGAAATAGTCATCCTCGGGAAACCACACGAAAAACGGGTAGAACACCTGGTAGAGAGACTCAATCCTGCTAGTTTGATACCTCACTGCTTCTATCTCTCTGTCTCACAGGCCTATGACAGGCAAGACTAAACAAACCTTCATTCACTCGGCTCGGTCAATCCATTCCTCTAAGGCCGGTGAGCCAATTAAGTGTTTCAGGTACGACAAGTCCATTCAATGATCATTCTTCCCATTACAATAGGCCCCGACATGAGAATTTCAATAGGGAAGGTGACGGCAGTGAATGAGAAAGATCGAATCTCAGGCTAGGTTGTAAGCGTAAGCTAAGTTTATCATTTGATCACTTGTTTGAGGCGGTTGTACCATCCCATCGGTCAAAGAAATGAGAATAATCAGCATGAAAATAGGCGCTTTAACGACATTCGAATAGAACGAATTGTTGCTCACTTAAGGCCGGTTTAAAGCGGGGGCTATCAACCGGATGCTAGCTTCAGGTTGCTTTTCCTTCGCACAGAAGAAGAAGTTCCATCCTCCTCTCTCTGCTCCAGCCAGTGATCCACTTCGAATAGAATTCAACGTTGTGCGCTAGGTTTCAAGGTCAGATAGGGCTTTGAAGATAGGGGTTGGCGGATAGAGAAACAATTCCCGATCTCCTATAGTAGTAGTGATTCCGTCAAGATATCGAGTAGTTCACATAGATCGATCATAGGCCTGCCTGTGCCTTCAGGCGAGAAAGAGTAGAAAGATAGGTTTTCCATCGATTAGTCAAGCAAAGCTAACCGAAGTGAAGGTATTCATTCAAGCAGTAATGGCATACTGATACAAAAAGATCTCCTTCCGATGTACAAATGTATGCAATATTTATTTTTAACGTGTCGTGTCTTTCATTTTTATTTAATACCGATGTGTAAAAATAGCCGTATTTGTGTGTAGAGGTTATTCAATGCCTCTTTTTTGCCCTAGTGCTAGACCAGGAAAAACGAATGGAAAGGATGATGACCTTGAGTATGGGTTCTTATCATAAATAATCGTGACTACATGTTTTTAGAAGGATATATTTGACATCGTTAGTGACGTGCATTAGACATATAAGAAGAGATATGTGTCTAATATAGCTCAAAATAAATGCAGTGCTCCTATTAAACCTGCTTTCTTACATCGTGCGAAACATATCATGCCAGACTACTTATTTTCTTATTTTCTGTTCAAGTTTTTTTCCTTCTATTTGCTCCTTGAATGCAGAACGGAGGACCATTTTATGACTCGGTTGGAGCTGGCTTAACTAGTGTGCAGATTTCGGGTTTCAACAATGGACCAAAGGACTTGTCAATAGTTAATTGGACCTACAGGGTAACTCTCATTTTATTTTAGTTTTCTCCTTTCCACATTTGTGAACTTCTAATCCATTTCTCGCTGGTAAAGCATCAAAAGACTGTAGTAAGGTTTTGAAGCAGAATTTTTTTTTTTATAATGGCAGAAAATTTTCTACATAACGGCAAAATTTCTTACAGATTTTGTCTGTAACCAACTCCAGGAAAATCCGTGGTTTGGCTTTGTTAGGATAACCTTCAGTATCTTTAACATCTGGGATATGCAGTAAAGTGATTGTAATCAATGTAGTCAAGGGTTTTCCTCTCCAAAAAAGGAAATAGGTAAATATATACTGAGACCTGCCCTGCCATTTTTTAACTGAGACATTAGGTGGTACGTATTGAGACTGGCAGATATTTGGTTGGCACCTCCTTGTGCCCAATTGTTTTTAATTGTTCTTTAGGCATTTTGATTGCATATAGAAAAGCGTTATGTGATTTGGAACCTTTACACTTTTATGGGGCAATTGGAGCGAAATGCGAGGGTCATTGACTACGAGTTTGAGGAAATTGTCATGTGTTATAGAGTGCACCATTTGTCGCTTCTTTGGGGTTCCATTTCTCCTCACTTTAAGTCTTTTTTACTTCTACAGATCGCAGGGCAGTAGTCTCTCCCTTTTATTAGCTTCTCTCTTGTATTTTCTTTTGGTGAATACTTTGTCCTCCGTTCTTGTACTTTTTCATATTATTTGATTTTTTTGTTTGTCGCCTATCTATAAGCAAGGAGAGAATCACGAAAGCGCCTTCATACAACATAACAGTTTTAGCTCCTGCTGAATGATATTTCCATGTATCTTTTTTTTTCTCCCATTGTTTTTTCCCTTTAAATTGGCACTTGGTATTGGCAGGCATCAAACGGTTCATTGGAGCGTATACATCATACATATGCAAATCCTTAAACTAGAGTCCTTAAATAGAAGCAAGCGAAAGTAATTTCATCCTGGATCAAATCAACTATGACCAAGGGATATATTCATCGTAACTTGACAAATGATGAACTTTATGGTGTAGTTAGTATTTGTTTGAAATCTCATTGGCCAATCAATTTTGGTCGAGCTTGAAGTTGACGTGGCCAATTCAACTTTTAATTGAGTTAAAAATGGAGTTCCTGATATTTCCAGTGAATCCAGTTGTCTATTGACTAAATTCCACCAGATTTCTGTTAAATTGCCAAGCCACCTCTGCTCACTCCCGTGTCTTTTGGGAGTACATATTGGCATTGTAAATGTTCATGTAACTTTAAAAGAAGCGGAAGGTGATTACTTGTTAGGTTGCAAACAAATTCTTCAATGCCTGTAACATTTGTATGGGATGCAATTGGAGGCATAAGTTCTTCATTGATACTGAGTGGATCATTTCATCTGACGCCTTTCCTCTCTTTTTTTGGGACTTCACAGATTGGATTGGAAGGAGAACACCAAGGTATATATAAAGCTGATGGTTTGAGTAGTGTAAAGTGGATATCAACTTCAGAACCACCAAAGGAACAGCCTCTCACATGGTACAAGGTGAACACCTGAAAATTATTGTCCAGTGGCAGTAAATGAAGCCAGTGTTATTTTCTGATGGAATTTCATTGCCATAATTACAAGTGTCGCATGAAAATTGTTTCAAATCTGCAGGCCATTGTGAATGCTCCACCCGGAGATGAACCTATTGGAATTGACATGATTCATATGGGAAAAGGACTAGCCTGGTTGAATGGAGAAGAAATTGGAAGATACTGGCCTAGAAAAAGCTCTATACATGATGAGTGTGTTCAGCAATGCGATTACAGAGGCAAATTCAGCCCCAACAAATGCAGCACTGGGTGTGGAGAACCATCACAGAGATGGTAAACCATTATTAGATTGTTAACCACCAACTCATCCAAAAGCTTAAGATATTAGAGAGAGGGGCCACTTTATTATTTACATTCTCAACACGCCCCCTCACGTGTACCCAGGCTCTTCTACATAAGCGGGCTAAACACGTGTAAATTTTAATCATTAGGTAGGCAGTGAGGTTCGAACGTAGGATCTATTGCCTTACAGCATCCAACTCAATACCAATTGGCAATGAGTGGAGAGGCTGCCTATGCTCATATACTAGTTTCAGATGTTGTAATTAACCAATAACACTCCCCCGCATGTGCGACCTCTGACCCACACGTGGAGAGATAAACAACGGATACATAGCATAGGGATCACAATGAATGACACAAGGTGCAACTAGCTTTGATAGCGTGTTGGATTGTTAACCACCAACTCATCTAAAAGCTTAAGCTGTTGTAGAGAGGGCCAACTTCATTATTTATATTCTCAGCAGCCATAAAGAATAAAAATGAAGAGCTTAGAATCCACATATTCTTGGATTTGGGACTGTTCACATCATCTATCATCTGTCAAACAATTGAAAGACAATGATGCAGCCAATTCAAAGTGGATGCTGGGTTTCATAAAACTTAGGAACATATAGAAGCATGCAGTATCTAATTTGGCACGTGTAGCGTATAAAATCGTTGGTTTTAAGACAAATGGTCATTTCGGGGTAAGGTAGATACACTGAATTATTGATATCATATAGACCGTGAATATTGATATACATTTACAAAGTTTTAAAGAGCAGCAATTGTCTTGGTGCTTCGACTTTCATTAAAAACAATTTCTTAACTAATTCTTGAGATTGCGCAAAGCGATGATTTATGAAGCACCGACACCTCTAGAGGTCGACGTTTCGCAGTGTCCAGACACGGGGACACCTCGGGGACACGTACGGGACACGCCACGTGGCGTGTCCCATAATTTAATATAAATTTTTGAGGGGGACACAGCTGCGGACACCGATGGGGACACGGTGGGGGTCAAAGTGTAATTTTAAAAAAAAATTGGGGTCAAACTGTAGTTTTTGTAAATTTTGGGGGTCAAACTACAATTTTAAAAAAAAATTCCAGGGGTTAAACTATAATTTTTCAATAGGGTTGTATTGAACTTATGTATGTCTTGTTTTGTTTGAATGGTATTGGAACTATGAATTTTTCGTTTTGTCCACATTTTGCCATTTAAATTTGGAAAAAAATATAAACAAATAAATAAATATACACATGGCGTGTCCCCTGTCGTGTCCGTGTCCCCATTTTTTTAGAATTCCCATGTCCCCGTGTCTGTGTCTATGTCCGTGTCCGTATCTGTGTCCGTGTCCGTGCATCATTGGCAATGGTAAGTGTTTCCTTTGGGTTCGACCTGTAATGGATTGAAAAACAAAAACTGGACAATGGACCTTTATGTTTATATGTACATGTGTGTGTGTTTAAGGTAATTATTTTTCTGCATGGATCAGGTACCATGTTCCAAGGTCTTGGTTCAAACCATCTGGAAACATTCTGGTGGTCTTTGAGGAGAAGGGTGGAGATCCTACAGAAATTCGATTCTCAAGACGGAAGACCACAGGTTTTTGTGCTATTGTTTCGGAAGATCACCCCACCTTTAAACCTGAATCTTTGGATCAAGATGGAACTCAGGACTACAAGAACAATGTTATAGTCCAGTTGAAGTGCCCCATAAATACTCGTGTTTCCACTGTAAAATTTGCTAGCTTTGGAACTCCTTCAGGGACTTGTGGGTCCTACACCACTGGTGACTGCCATGATCCCAGTTCAATTTCTGTGGTTGAAAAGGTAAGACTTGCTGCTTCTGTAGTCGTGTGCTAACTTCTTCCAAGTTGTCAAATTGGCTAACTAGCTTGATTGATTGAAGGGTCTAGCATCTATCTTTTTTCTATAAGGAATTAATCCTGCTATGTGGAATAGTTTACAGGACTATGGCTACAAGCTGCAGCTTTCCCTTCCCCTATTTCTCAATTTCCTCTCCTACCAAATGTTTTATATAAGCACATACAAAGAGTAAATAGTGCAGATCTGAGTCCAATTTTTAGCCATGACATGTTCCGTTGCAGTATGCCGGATAGGAAGAACTGGAGTTGCTTATCTTGGCAATTCCTCCTCTTGATCCTTATTATTGTAATTTTTTGATATTCTAAAGGTTGAATGGGAATTTACTTTTGGCATGACACACTATTTATACTGCTCATTTTTACCAGAATTTCAGCCTTCCAGATATACGAGTTCTGAGTGTGTTCCTTTTTTCTTGCACGTAATCCTAGATTTCTCTTGCTGACATGCTTGAATAATATTGCAGGTTTGCCTAAATAAAAATAAATGCACAGTGGAATTGACAGAAGAGAGCTTCAACAAGGGATTGTGCCCAGGCACAATTAAGAAACTTGCGGTTGAAGCAGTTTGCAGCTGAGTAGCCAATTTATCTATTTATTTGATTTGATCACACAAAAGTTTAAATTGTTTTTCTGTCATGGCCATTAAGTTCACCAAAAATCATCTATATATAGGCTGAGCAGGGTCCCTATTGTCATTTTAGTCCTTTTTATTGTTGGTAATCGAGGTATAATATGTTGAATAGCTGTTAAGCGTATTTGTGCTAACTTACGCCCCATTTGTGTCGGGTGGAAAACATTTTCTAGTGTTTGGTACAACGGGGAGACGACTCAGACGAGGTTGGATTGTCGTGGGTGAGACGTGGGCTCTAAAAAAGGTGGGTTGGTACCACAAGAAGAGCAACAGATACCAACAATAACCAAATCAATAGCCTTTACAGTGTCCTTTATTTAATTTGTTTTTAACTAATTTTTATTGAAGGATTGTTAAGCCATATTAAAGTGGTCAAAGCAATAATCACGAACCGGGGCAAAGGATTAGAATCATCCATTGAAAACATTGTAAAACCATTCTGGAGCAGACTGATTGTGCAGTCACCAGATACAAGTCGCAAATTGCAATTTTTGCGTGGCCGCAAGTTCTTTGCACCAGAAACAAAAAAAGGTTACTGAAACAGAAGGATTACTAACAGAAGCAGAAAAAGGGAATCACATCAGCCTAGGGCTGGATTGCCCTCATCTTGCTCCCTCAATTGCATTATTAGAGCTCCAACTTTCACCTCCTTGGAGAAAGATAAATAACAAAATGAATTCCTTGAGCATCTCCAACCTAATGCCCCTCTATAACTCTCTTTGGGAGGGTCAAAATAAAATTTTAAATTCAAAAAGTGATTTTAGATGGATTCACTATTTATGTTCACTCCAACCATAAATCTCTATATCTCTATTTTTCATCTTCATTTTAAATTTTATCTCACTTTGAGTCCAATAATTATGTATGTCAACTTTAATTGTTTCCCTAGTTTTATATTCAAAAAGTGGTTTTTGAAGGATCCTATATGTTCTTTCCTCATACTCCAAATATGAAGGATGAAAATTAATCCTCCAATTTGGAGGCAAATATGGAGGACGGGTTGGAGTGCATAATTTCTCTAAAATGGAGGGATGAAGGAAGATTTGGAGTTATGGAGTATGCATTGGAGATGCTTCTACGGGGTGTATCGAAAAGGTTTGGGTAATGAGGAAAAAAGGGGGGTGAACAAAATTTCCACAAGAATAAGATTACCGGTATGCCCCTTAAATCTCACAAAAACCCTTTTTGTATTCTCATTAAAAGGGACAATTGTATGAACTCTCACATTATTTCTTTATGAGATTAAATTCTTTTCACCGGTAGACAATCTCACTTTTTTACCATCTGCCTTTTTCGGTCCTACCATGTGTTTATTGTTGATATGAATCGTTCATTTTGTAGACTTTACATAATAGTGTATCCATACAAAAAATAAACTTGATTGGATAAGAGTATTAAAAATTGAATTTTGTTTTGTAAAATGGATAGTTTATCTTTGTTATTATTGACAAAAATTAGATCGTCCATTTTATAAACCAAATTTCAAATTTTGATATCTATCAACTTTCAATGAAGCTGAATTTTTCATGGCAATACTATACTGCAAGTCTTATAACATGAACAGTTTAGATTATAATAATATACACTCGGTGGGGCTCATAATGGACGGTGGTGAAAAAATGAGGTTTTATAAAAGGGGTGCATAGAATTTATTCTTTCTTTATTGGCTCACTTTTATCCATCTATTTCAACTATCAAACAAATCGCTGATCAAAAAAAAAAACTATCAAACAAATCATTTTCTAGTTAATCTTTCAATTTTAACTAATTTTCCCTTGTAATACATCCACAACTTATTCGCCATGCTTCCTTGTCCCTTAAAACTTTATCTTCCCATCAAATAAGCCATGTGCTCTTGTCGATAGATCGGGTTGGATAGGTTTAAGGAATATTTAAATATCCATCCTCTTTATTCATGTCATGTAAGAATTCATCCTGCTCTTTTTTCAAGCTTATGTTTTCATCCTCTTAGTGTGTGAATTACCTTTCTTACCCTTTTCACTATAATATACATATATCATGAGAGAGAGAGAGAGAAAGAGATTTACTGTTTCCTAAATTTAGGGGATTCGTATGAATAGGAAAGCATGTGCAATTAAGTGAGATATAATAGGAGGATTTTCAAACTTTCAACCATTCAAATAAACAAATCTCATTGATTTAACGTGATCAATACATGCCACTAATCGACAAGAAATCAACCCAAACAAGTTACAAACTAAAAAACACCTGGAGTGCTAATTATAACTTACAAACAGAATAAGAAGCATAATGCTTCACCATTTGCTCTTTCTGAATCATCACGGTAACAACAATTTTGCAGTACATATTGAACACCCTCGAGTTCCGATGATGCACCACAGTACCATAGCATTAGGTTTCAAAGCCGGCAAAAGAGAACACCAGAAGCAGCTTACACGAGCAACAGATTCCAAGATACTCCCCAAATCAGCCGCATAGTAACACCCCAGCCAAATGAGTGCAAGGGAATCTTTAGATGATTGTAAAGCCAGCCAAAAGCCCATAGATGCTACGGTAATAACAGTACCATAACCCCTCCAACATCAGTAGCAGATAACAACAGAAGAAGAATACACCTTCAGCAATTTGTTTCAGAAAATTGCAGCAACAAGTAAAGGATAGAGTACTCATTCTGCTACGGAGAGAAGTGAACAGAAAATAAGAGAAGCTCAACCTAGGAAATTGACCAAACCCCAAAATAGACCTCCAAAAAATCAGTGTAACACCTAGAACCCAACCCAAAAACCACTACACCAAAGCAGGGACCGCAAGGACCTAAAAAACATACCAAAACTCACAAACAACTCAAACACTACACCACCCAGAAACAACTCAACTACTATATCAGAAAAAACATGGAAAATTTCATGACTGTTCATGACCGTTTCTTGACCACTCAAGACTGGATAATTTATGAAACATGGGTAATTTACCATCACAAATGGTATTGGCAAATCTTGCTCGTGTCTTCGAGGACCCTTAGGCTTGCACGATATGTTGTCTCACGCATTTCTCCCATATTTTCAGCTCACGACTTCCTCGAACGAGGATGTTTGGCCTTAATTCCTCGCGCTACACTACCAGATCTTGTGCATTTCGACGCGGACTCTACCACATCAAGTCAAGGATGTTTGGCCTTAAACCCTCGTGGTACACTCCCAAATCTTGCCCGTGTCTTCGAGGACCCTTCCACATCATGATTTTCTTGGGCTTTCAAACATTTTAAACTATTCTTCGCTATCTTCGAAGGTGGCGTATCCTCCACTATTGCATCATCTAGAACCATTTCTCTTTGTTTCAACCTAGCTCCCCCTTCCACATTACGAGGTGTAACTCCTGAAATAAAGTTGGACAAACCTTTACGACAGAGAAAGCAGGTTAAATTTTGTGACTGCTCATCAAGGTTTCATGACCACACAAAACTATATAATGTATGAAACATGGATAATTTGCCATTCAAAAATGACAATGTTCTATGAAATAATTACCATTAAAAATTGTCTAATTTTCAAGTAAACTGGTCTTGCCCAAAAAAAAAAATGAAAAATATACCACCAACTAGCTTCACTTGACAATGAATTCTTGTTGGCAATGAACACGGATTACATAGCATCAAATCTCATTGGTGTGTATGACATGATAAGTTGACCACAACTTCACATGTTTTCTTCCTTTATCAAGTTGGCCAACCACACAACAAAAAGTCATTCTGTCCTTTGATCTTAATTACGGATCATGGCTAAATTACGGATCATGGTTACATGATTAAATTATCATGATTCATGAAAACTATAATGTTTCATGACCATTCCTATTCTACGTTCATTCCGATTATTAAAACATGACATACTCAAACAATATAGCATTGAAATCATGGAATGTAACAATATAGCATTAAAATCATGGAATGTAACTTGCACAATTGATGAAGTGACCATGTTTAACGTTTCCATGATAAAATGACCATATTTAATGAAATACTAACCATTAAATATTGTCTAACTTTCAAGTAAACTGGACTTGCCCAAAATAAAAAGAAAAATATACCAGCAACTACCTTCACTTGACAATGAACTTTGGTTGGCAAATTTATATCATGGAACGCGGATTATATAGCATCAAAACTCATTGGTGGGTATAATATGATAAGTTGATCACAACTTCACATGTTTCATTGCGTTATCAAGTTGGCCAACCAAACAACAAAAAGTCATACTCTCCTTTGATCTTAATTCATGGAACATGGCTAAATTACCATCAGAAAATGAAAAAACGTGAACACCGTTACATGATTAAATTACCATAACGATTACAACATTTCATGACCATTCAGATTCTACGTTCATACTGATTATTAAAACATGACATACCTAAACAATATAGCATTGAAATCAATTTTGATTACAACACACAACAAGACATATTTTCCATTACATGGTTATATTATCAGCCTTAGATGGTTAAATTACCAGCAAGACAACCAACAAACTTATTTAAAAATGAAATCGAAATCATGAATTGAACAAGATCAGCATCAATCTCACTGAATCATGACATGCAACCAATTAACCAAGTGATTTATGCCTTATTGTGACACACAGTAACAAACTTAGCACAATGGCCACAAATATATCAGCTTTATTCGCGTAACCTAGCTCCAACCGTCAAATACAAACCCACAAAACGAAGAATAAAAGGGGGTTTAACGGATAAACTTACGAATTCTGGCCATGTCTGTTTCGTCCCCTTCTTCTCCGCCGGTGGCTTCAACCACGAAGGACTTGATTGATTTGTGGCGTGGCGTTTTTTTTCGCAAAAAAACCCCATTCGGAAAGGACGGGGGAATGCATACGCAGTTGTTCGCCGCCGGAATCCGCAACAATGGACGACAGCCTTGCTCTGGTTCTCGGGACGACGGACTTCCTTGGGTTCTCTGCCTGGTATGGGTTTCAACCGTCTAGGGTTTTACAGAAGTTTTGGGCTCCAAAATCGAATGGAGGGGTTTGTTACAGATCGATTTGGTAGATTAATATCATCCACGCCAATCTTGGGATGTGATCGCGAGATTTTCGTGGGACTGGGAGCCGGATGAATCGAGATTCTCGCGAGGATGGAATTGATTAGGAATCCGTCCCAAAAATCGACGCTATATATATAATAGAATATATATATATATATATATATATATATATATATATATAGCAACAATATAAGGGCATCTCCGGTATAAAAAGTAGGAGGAGGACGAAAACATAAGTACCCTGAGAGGGCAGGATGAAAACATAAGTGTGTAGGGGAATTAGGACGATTTATTAAGCCTCCCTAGGTTTAATTTGTGAGATTAAATTTCTTTCGTCACTGGTGGAAATCATGGATTTTCCACCATCATGGGCCCTCCGGTGTTTTTATTTGTGATTTGAACCGCTCATCTTGTGAGGCCCACAGTGTAATACATTCATTCAAGTAATTAACTTGATTGGACATCAATAAGGGTATCAACATATAAATTTCGGTTTATAAAACGAAGGAATAGTTTTACCATTCATTTGGTAGACTAAATTTAAGTTTTTGATATATCTATCGATGTCTAATCAAATTAATTTTCTTACGTGAATATACTACTCTGTGAATTTTACAAGATGAATAATTCAGATTATAATAATAAATGCATGGTGGAGTCCACAATGGTATAGTGGTGAAAAATTCACTGTTTCCACCGTTGGTGGAATGATTTTAATGTCTTGATTTGTTTATTTCACCTGAAATATGACCCAAAAAAATAGTAGTAAATAAATAAGGAAAAGGGAAATGATTTTGCCATAACCTTTTTTGTTAATACCACACTCTGTAAATGTATTTTTGCATCAAAAAATATATTTGCAGGATGTGACATTAACAAATAAGAATGTGACAAAATCATTAGCCAAAGGAAAAACATAAAACTACAGAAGCGCAGCGGTGTAAAAACATGGGTTCAAAGATAAGGACACCAATTACGCTACTACTACTACCACAATTGAGCAATGGCCTTCTCTGTCACCACCACTCCTTGGCACCTCTCAGTTTCCCATTTCAGACCAAAACATTTCCCGTCAACCTCCTCCATCTCTAGCCCTACTAAAATCACTCTCCGTCTCGCTCTCTGCCACGCCGCCAAGAAGCAGGGAGGGCCCCCCGTCAGGACGAACAAGAAGAAGAAGAAAAAGAAACTCGGTGGCGGTGGCGGTAGACGAGATGGTTCAAGGGGTTTGAGCCTGGACGACGTTGAATACGAAGACGACGACGACAATGATGACGGAGAATGGGGGGGCTCGTCTAGAAAAATAATCACTCCCCCCGCCGGGTTCGTGGTAGACGACGATGACAAAGTGCTCATGGTGTCTGACAAACGAATTGTCACCGTGGTATGTATTCTGTATATCTATATATCTGTCTATTATGTCTACAGGAGACCGAGCTACGATCTACATAGGGTGGAGCCCGTAGGGGTGCAAACGAGCTGAGCTCAGCTTCGTAGTGTTCGAGCTCGGTAAACGAGCCTAGAACTCGATCCGAGCCTAGCTATTTTATTTAACTAGCGTCTTTAGACGAGCCGAGCCAAGCCAAGCCTAAAACTCGAGCTCGATTACTAAACGAGTAGAGCCGAGCCACGAGCTGGTTCGTTTGCAGGCCGAAACATTGAACTCGAAGTTCATTACATGGTTGTCAAATATTGAAGTTTTCCTTGCGTAAAGTTTGAAATTCAAGCATGATATCTAAGGACAAGTAAAATATAGCCACTTTTTATTCATATACTTGGCAAAGCATACATGTACACATAAAAGGAAGTAATTGTTTCCACTACCTAGATACTTTTTATTTAATTTTTGGAAGTTTGGAGGGGTGGATATAGTACATTATGTGATTACATTAATAAAATCTTGTCTAACTCTTGTTATTAGGTTTACATTGGAATATATGTAAATAAAATTGCTTGTAGGTGTTGAGGAGGAAATCAATGGAACCTATGTTAACTGTCTGGTTTGGTTCGGTTCATGAATCTTGATTTTTATGACCTCATTCGGTAGTTCCTTATGTGTATCTCTTAATATTTGTAATTAGGCTTGTTTTACACATTATTGGTGATTAGTGTACAGAGGAATTAGTATAGATTTGAGATAATAAGTTTCTTCAATGCAGTGATATCCTACTCTTTTGGGCAATTTATTCTTGGTCCTTGCAGTCACTAATTTGAAAGCACTCATGGACAGGTTGACTCTAACAATCTCCCATTGGAGTGTATCATTAGAAGAGTATTAAGAAGTGCACAAGGGGAGGAGTGCATGCTGCTCTGCCCTGCTGATATGTAAGTGAAGTTACACATTGTTACTAGTTACTACACATGCATCTCAAAAGGATGTAATCATGTTTCAAATTTTCCTAGGAGTGTAGCTAATCTTTAGTTTGCTGATGCAGGCCTGTTCGGATTTTGAAGAGTAAAAATATGGAGGGATTGTCATCTGTATGTCTTTTGTCTCATTTTGTCTTATACAAGTTGTTTAGCTGATCCAAAGTGTTCTATTGAGGCATTTTTTGACATCAACACAATTTTGTTTTGAAGTGTGCTAGTAAATGAATGTTGTGCTTGAGAGAAGAATTTTCTTTATTTGTGAATATATTTCTGTGACCAGAGTAACTACGACTCTGTGGACCGTAGAGGAAGGTTAGAGGAGACTATTGCGTTTCTGATAGCAACTCTCATTGAGCCGTTATCTGATCACAACATTGGATCAATGGCTTTTCTGTATTTTCATGTGCTGGTCTTTGTTCGCTGCACCAGGCTGAGTTATCGTTCCTTACTGTGTTGGTTTTAACCTGAAGAAGATATTAGTTCTTTATTAGATGTTAAAATGCCCTTACTAAATGCCACTATAACAGGAGGAAAGGAGATGAACAAAGTTGTAGACTTGCTACTGAGTTATTAAGTCCTTTCAAAACTAGGTCAGAGCTGCGAACATAGTGTTAGCGTTATCGTCTTTTATCATTTGTATTGTCCATTGGGGTTGTTCAGTGACTTTAGTCTTTTTGGTGTCATTAGGGTTGTATGGTTTAATCTTTCGATAAGCAATATACTACTACTTTTGTCTCCTCTGTCTTCATTTTTATTTCTTACACAGTATTAGATGTAGAGCTAGCTGACATTGCATGTCGTCACAATAGCAGCCATGGGTCTTTCCCTCCTTGTTGCAGCGGGTGTTGCATACTTGGGTTATTGTCTCAACCCCAATCAGGTATCAATATAAGGTCACTATCACTGGAGTGTTGTCGCCTTGTCGGCCCTCGTTACATTTCGTCGGTTCCTTGCAAGCTCCTTAGCATCGATCATAAAGCTAAGTGGTATGCAACAGTATGTAGGGATATTTAACCGGTGTCGTCGGCCCTCGTTACCTACCATTGATTCTTTGCAAGCTCCATATTGTCAATCCTAAAGTCGAGTGGTTTGCACTGGTATGTGTGGATATGTTACTGGCTTCACAATACTGCCCTCCAATCCTAAAGTCAAGTGGTACGCAACGTCTATTGCCACATGGGCTACTGAAAATGCATGGTCCTTGGTTTCATAACTTTGTAGAATATAGTTATGAAAAATTTGAAGTATGACACCTCAAAGAAAGTATGGGATAATTTGAGGGGCAACTAGCTGCAACTACAACAGGAGGAAAGGAGCTGAACTAAGTTGTAGGCTTGCTACTGAGTTGTCAAGTCCTTTCAAAACGAGGTCAGAGCTGTGAACATTGTTTTAATATTATCGTCTTTTATCATTTGTATTGGGGTTGTTCAGTCTTTTTGGTGTCATTAGGGGTGTATGGCTTAATCGTTCGAAGCAATATACTTCTTTTGTCTCCTCTATTTGCATTCTTACATGGTATTAGAGGTAGAGCTAGATCGACATCGCATGTCGTCATAATAGCAGCAATGGGTCTCTCCCTCCTAGCTGCAGCAGGTGTTGTATATGTCGGTTATTGTCTCAACCCCAATCAGGTATCAATATAACATCAGCTATGAAGCACCGACACCTCTAGAGGTCGAGGTACCGCAGTGTCGGACACGGGGACATAGCAGGGACACGTATGGGACACGCCACGTGTCCCATAATTTAATTTGAATTTTTTACGGGGACACGGTGGGGACACGGCAAGGGCCAAACTGCAATTTTTTTAAAAAAATTGGGGGCCAAACTGTAATTTTTGAAAAAATTGGGGGGTCAAACTGTAATTTTTTTTAAAAAAATTTGGGGCCAAATTATAATTTTTTAAAAATTTATGGGTGTTAAACTATAATTATTTATATATTTATATAAATAAATAAATAAATAAATATACACGTGGTGTGTCCCCCGCCGTGTCCGTGTCCGTGTCCTCTTTTTTTTAGAATTCCCATGTCCCGGTGTCGGTTTCGGTGTCCGTGTCGGTGTCGGTATCCATGTCTGTGCATCATAGAACGTCAATATCATTGGAGTGTTGTTTGGCCCTCGTTACCTTCCATTGGTTCTTTGCAAGATCTGTAACTCTGATCCTAAAGCTGAGTGGTATGCCCCGGTATGTACTATGTGGGGTGTTAAGTTACCAATTGGTCCATAAGCTTGAGCTGCTAGGAAATGAGCCCAACAATGTATATCAAGCTAATCAACACCCTACCTTACGTGCAACTCTATCTTGAATGTGGAGATGCAAATTTTCATTGATAGAGAGAAACAGAATGCGACTGTCCCAAAAGCTTAAGTTGTTAGGTAATAGGCCCAACAAATATCAAGCTTTTCAACATAGGGATATGTAAACCAGTCTTCTGCCCTCGTTACTGTTAGAATACTAGTATATTAGTATACTAGTATTATGTGTTTAGTCCCACATTGCTTGATTACATTATGTAACGAACTATCTCTTTATATAAATAAATGATTATGTGTGAGGGTTAATTCAACACCCTACACACCTTTCTCTGGCCAAACAACATGGTATCAAAGCGGGTTTTAAACCCCAATCATAAATCACCCTTGAAACCCTAAACCCATTATAGCCGGCTGCCACCCACCACCGCCGGCAGCCACCCACCACCTTCGGCCATCATCACCAGCCACCTTCGGTCTTTTACAGCCCTAAATCTAGCCCCTCCACCCTTGAAACCCTAACCCCCACCCTCGCCGCCCACTCTCTTACAGCCGTCAACCCTTGAAACCCTAACCCCCACCCTCGCCGCCCACCCTCCTCCGTCGCCCTGTCTCCGGCGACCTCGCCGTCCGTCGTCTGCCCTCCGGCGACCCTCGCCGGTCGTCGCCAACCTCCGGCGCCCTCTCTGGTACTTACCTGGCTGCTGTTTCTGCGATCTGCTGTTGCTGTTATGGTCTGATCTGTTTTTTGTGCTCTCATACGTGGTCTGCTCTGCTCTCCCCGCTACTGTAAGTTGGGTTCTGCAGTTGAGAACTCCTGATTTGGCTCTTACACTCATGATTTGGGGTTCCGTTGCCGCTGGTACTGTTCGGAATCCTTTGCTACTATTGCTGGTATTTATTTCTACTACTGCTTGATCTTATGTGTCGGTGTTATCGTATTCTTACTGCTCTTGATCGCCGGTAATCGTGCTATATTGATGTTCTTGACTGTCTCTATGTTGTTGGCTTAATTTTTTGGTTGTTTGATCCCTTTTTGGGTTGCTTGTTCTATTTGCCATGGGCTCCGGCACCGAATCTGGTGTTAGTTCTATATCTACAGGTAGTACTGTGACTTCCGCTGTTAGTCGCTGTTCTCGATCTCGTGAGAGGTTATCTATTACCTCCACCCTGTTGAATGGTCGAAATTATGTTGTTTGGGCTAAGGCTGTTGAAGTTTATTATTTGGGGGAGTCAGAATATCATTTCCTTACTGATGATCCTCCCGCGGCAACTGCCGCATCATATGGTGCTTGGGTCCCTGCGGATGCTAAGATTCGGGTTGAGTTATGGAATAGTATGGAGGACACTATTAAGAATACTCTGGTTTTCTTACCTACAGCGAAGAAGGTGTGGATGAAGGTTAAGGAGATGTTTTCTGGGGCTGATAATCTCCGTCGCACATATGATCTTCATCAACAATTCTTTTCTCTTGAACTTGGCAGCTCATCCTTGGAGGAGTATTATGCCAAGTTTTGCGGTGTTTGTGAGGAGCTCAACACTTGTGAGCCCATTTCTTCAGATATTCAGGTTATGGAGCACCAACGTGAGCGTTTGCAGGTGGCTCGATTTCTGTTTGGGTTACCTTCTCCGGCATATAATTCTATTCGGTCTAATCTTCTGGGTGATAAAGACTTACCTTCCCTCAGTGCAGTGTTCAGTCGAGTTCGCCAGGCATCTGTTTCTGACACCAGTATTGATTTGACACCGGCTGCCCGTTCGGCTTTAGTTACCACGGTCTCTCGTGGTGGTGCTTCTTCTCGTGGTATTGACCGTCGTGAGTCAGGGGGAGGCAGTCGGGGTACTTTTGGTCGTGGATTTAGTCTTGATTTTAGTAGCGGTAGTCGGGTGTCACCTGTTAGGGGCCGTGATTCTGGTGGTAGTCGTGGTCGTGGGCCTCGTTACTGCACATATTGCAATGGTACTAATCATACTGTTGAGTATTGTTGGATCCTTCATGGTCGCCCATCTGCTCATCAAGCTACAGTTTCTGAGGATGATGGGTCCATGATGTCTAGTTCTGTGACCAGCTCAGCCCCGCGTGTTGTTACTATTCCAGAGGATGAGTACCACCGCCTGATTTCCCAGCCGACTTCTCACGTACCTTCCTCCTCCACTGCTACGTTCGCTCAGAAAGGCTCCACTTTTGCTGGCCTGGCCTCTAATAACCCGTGGGTTATTGATTCTGGTGCTACCGATCATATGACAGGTCACTCCATCCACCTCTCTGACTCTCGGCCTCTTGCGAAACCTTCTCGTGTCGCCTTAGCCGATGGTTTCTCTTCTGATATTGCTGGTTTGGGTTCTGTTATTTTACATTCTTCCCTTAAATTAGACTCTGTTTTACATGTTCCTCGTTTTCCCCATAGCCTTATGTCTGTTAGTCAACTTACCAAATCTAGAAATTGTTCGGTCACATTCTTTCCTGGTTATTGTGTTTTTCAGGATCTCCAGACGGGGAAGAAGATTGGTGGCGGTGTTGAGCGTGGTGGTCTGTACTACTTTGATACTGGCGAGCTTCTTACCTCTGTTGCCCTTCAGGCTTCCACATCTCCGTATGAGTATCACTGCCGTCTTGGTCACCCATCTCTTCAGACTCTCAAACAGTTAGTTCCGTTGTGTCGAAGTCTTCAGTCTTTGCCATGTGAGGCCTGTGAGTTCAGTAAACATCGTCGTGTTTCTTTTAAACCTAGAGTAGAGAGTCGGGTGTCTCGTCCTTTTCATTTAGTTCACTCAGATATTTGGGGTCCTGTGCGTGTTGCGTCTCGTGGTGGCTTTCAGTATTTTGTTATTTTTGTGGATGACTATTCTAGGCTCACTTATGTTTATCTCATGAAAAACCGGTCGGACTTGTACTCAATTTTTAAATCTTTTTATATGGAAATAAAAACTCAGTTTGATGTTTCTCTTCGTATCTTCCGTTCTGATAATGCTGGTGAATATTTCTATAGTGTTTTGTCTGCCTTTTTTAATGAGCATGGTATTATTCATCAATCTTCGTGTTCTCGCACTCCCCAACAGAATGGGGTTGCAGAACGCAAGATTCGTCATTTAACTGAGGTTGCCCGCGCCCTTTTAATCCAGATGACCGTTCCCAAATCCTATTGGGGCGACGCCGTTCTTACTGCCGGATATCTCGTGAATCGTATGCCCTCTCGCGTTCTGGGGGGCCAAATTCCCTATAGTATTTTGCACCCTGGTAGTTCTTTATATTCCTTACCGCTTAAAATTTTTGGGTGCACGTGTTTTGTTCATGCCCTAGATCCTGGCCGTGATAAACTTGATCCATGCTCTATCAAGTGTGTATTCCTGGGATACTCTCGGACTCAGAAAGGTTATAAGTGTTATTCTCCCACTCTGCGTCGCGAGTTTGTCTGTGCTGATGTTACGTTTCATGAGTCGTTACCCTATTTTCCGCCTTCATCTCATGGGGATCAGTCTGAGTATATGCGTATTTTAGTTCCTTCCGGACAACCTCAGCTGCAGCACCCCCAAATGCAGCAGGTATATGTTCGCCGTGTCAAAACTACACCACCACCGCCTCCGCCTGCCACTGAGCCAACTCCTCCGTTGCGAGATCCGAGTTTAACTCCTCTCATTGCTCCACCTTCTCCTCCCATTGCTCTTCGTAAAGGTATTCGCTCTTGTACTATTTCTCATCCTATTGCGAAATTTGTCTCTTATGATCATCTGTCCCCCACCCTACGTGCTTTTACTGCCTCTGTTTCCTCTGTCTTTGTTCCTAAAACTGTTCAGGAGGCCTTGTCTATTTCTGAGTGGCGGACAACTATGGAGGAGGAGATTTCTGCGCTCCATGATAATGGGGCTTGGGAGTTGGTTCCTCTACCCTTTGGAAAGACAACTGTGGGGTGCCGCTGGGTATTCACTGTGAAATATTATCCTGACGGGTCTGTTGAGCGTTACAAAGCTCGCCTTGTTGCTAAGGGCTACACCCAGACGTATGGCGTTGACTACGCTGAGACCTTTTCTCCGGTTGCGAAACTTGGTTCTGTTCGTCTCCTTATTTCTCTTGCAGCCAACCTTGGCTGGCCTTTATTCCAATTGGATGTCAAGAATGCTTTCTTACATGGCGACCTTCTTGAAGAGGTTTATATGGAGCAACCACCTGGGTTTGTTGCTCAGGGGGAGCGTTCTCAGGTATGTCGCCTTCATAAAGCTCTTTATGGGCTTAAACAATCTCCCAGGGCCTGGTTTGGCAAGTTCAGTGATGCGGTTTTGAAATTTGGTATGAGTCGATGTCAGTCTGATCATTCTGTTTTCTCTCTCACATCTACTCGGGGCAAAGTGTTATTAATTGTGTATGTTGATGATATTATTATTACGGGTGATGACTAGAAAGGTATTGATGCGTTGAAGGCTTTTCTGCAGAGCCAATTTCATACTAAAGACTTGGGTAGATTGCGATACTTTTTAGGTATCGAGGTGGCACGATCTAAAGATGGTATTAGTTTATCGCAGAGAAAATATGTGCTGGATATCTTAGATGAGACTGGTTTGTTGGGGGCGAAACCTGTCGATACCCCTATGGGTCCCAATGTAAAGCTATGTGTTGATCAGGGGGAGGCACTGTCTAGTGCTGATCAATATCGCCGTTTGGTTGGTAAACTGAATTATCTCACTATTACACGTCCTGATATTTCATTTGCAATGAGTATTGTGAGTCAGTTTATGTCTGCTCCTCGTTTGCCACATTGGGAGGCCGTTCTCAGAATTGTCAAGTATCTTAAGTCTCATCCTGGACGTGGTCTATTTTATAGAGCTAATGGTCATTTGCGTATTGAGGCCTTCACTGATTCTGATTGGGCAGGAGGCCCATCAGACAGGAGATCAACCACGGGATATTGTGTGTTTCTTGGCGGCAATCTTGTTAATTGGAAGAGTAAGAAACAGACCGTGGTTGCACGGTCTAGTGCAGAGGCCGAATATAGAGCCATGGCTCACACCACATGTGAGATTGTGTGGGTGCGATCTTTTCTTGAGGAGATAGGATTCAGTGTGCGATTGCCTATGAATTTGTATTGTGATAACCAAGCAGCAATTCACATTGCATCTAACCCCGTATTTCATGAGCGGACTAAGCATATCGAAGTTGATTGTCATCTGGTGTGAGAGAAGTTAACTGATGGTGTTATAGCAACTCCCTTCGTATCTACAAATGCTCAATTGGCTGACATATTCACCAAGTCATTATTTAAGCCCCGGTTGGAGATGTTATGTGACAAGCTGGGTTTGTGTGACATCTATTTCCCAGCTTGAGGGGGAGTGTTAGAATACTAGTATATTAGTATACTAGTATTATGTGTTTAGTCCCACATTGCTTGATTACATTATGTAACGAACTATCTCTTTATATAAATAAATGATTATGTGTGAGGGTTAATTCAACACCGTACACACCTTTCTCTGTCCAAACAACAGTTACCTTCAGTCGGTTTTTTGCAAGCTCCATAGCTTCGATCCTAAAGTCGAGTGGTATACAATGGTATGTGTGGATACGCAACAGGTTCCACAATACAGCCCTCCAATCCTAAAGTCGAGTGGTATACAACGGTCATGCCGCATGGGATAGTGAAAATGCACGGTCCTTGGTTGCATAACTCAGTACAACCAAGCATAGTTATGAACTTTTTGAAGTATGACACGTCAAAGAAACTATGGGATCATTTCAAGGTGTATCTATCCTTAGTCCGACTTTGCGAAGTAGTATGAACTTGATATGTATATTCAGGGTGCTACCTAGAGAGGTAAATCTATTTGGAATTTCGTATTGAAATGACAACTTGTGATCAGTTGGCTCTTATGAATCCCCTTGTGTTGCAGTCACTTGTTATTTGGTGCAATATTGCAACAAACAACTTGTAAGTTTGTCATGGCTTGACGCGATCAGGAGCTTCTTAGTAGGGCACCTCCATAATTCAGTTTTCCAACGACACATAAGTACATAGAGATTGATTGTCATTTTGTTCACCAGCTTTTCAGTGAGGCATTATTGATTTACAGTTTGTTCCGTCTTTGCTATAGTTGACTTGTTTCTTCATTAGGACTCATAGTGATGCTTGCGTTCGTTTATTGCTTGGTGAACTCTCGATGCTCTCGCCCTATGAAATTATTTTTAACATTACTATTTTCAATGTTCTAACAATCGCTAGACGCTAGTCGGACAGAAGAGAGGCGCCTAGCGTCGAGGCCAAGTCCAACTAGTCAGGGACTAATCGAGGCCTAGAGATTAGGTGGTTTTTTATTTGTTAAAAATATATCTCGCCACCTCTCTCAAAGTTTGATTAAGAAATGACATAAGACCAAGAAGAAAAGAATTAAGTCTAAAGTAACAACTAAAAAGTTAGTGGTAAGTCGTAACAAATAACTAGTCAAATAAAAAGTTCGATGTTCAAAACAAAATGAAATTAAGTACTTAACACATAAAATTGGTATGTGATATATATTTTGTTTTTGTGAAAATAACAATTTAACTCCAGTGCTTTTTAATACTTCACATTCAACCCTACCTTGCCAATTAATCCCCGACTGATTCCTGTCTAATGTACAAATCACCTAAATACCTAATAACACCTAGACCCTAAAATCTAGGTTTTAGGTGGTCGCTTAGCGCCTGGGCGGCAACCTTGTAGAAATGTTTTGTCATTAATATTGGATAATGTAGTCTTTATGGTGTTATTAAGGTTTTCTTTATGGTCATTCTTAGCAACCCATACTTATCTGGATTCCTTGTACCATGGCGGAAATTGATAAACAGATGGAGTTAAAGCAAGGTAGCAGCGTGTCATAACATGTAGGACTAATAGGAATTTATGTAATTCTATACGTTTGATGAGTTGCTTTTTTTGTTCTAAATGATCTCTCACTTCGCTTCTTCCTCCATGGAAATAGTTTCTATTGGTTTTAAGGAGTCTTTGAGGGGAAAAAATTAAGACATTGATATTTTCTGCTCATTGTGAAGAATATATCTCATCGTTCTCTCTCTCCCTCTCTCATATTTGATCCTGTCTCGTTCAGGCAAATCTTGGCTTCACATTCCTTAACGTCTGGATCTTCCTGCAATTCCATTTTAGGTCAGTGTCGAAGAAGTTAAAGGTCTACTTCCTACTGTAGCTTATGCACTTGCCAAGGTACACATGCATCTGGTACATAGCGGGTATGACGACTCTGATTCCCTTGTTATTCTTTACTTGCTAAATCAGGAAGTAATTTTCTTATCTTCACTCGGTAGTTTGGTATCATTCAGCTATTTGTTTTCTGTCTTCCATCCAGGTTTTTTTTAACAGCTCGGGGAGGATTTTGCTTCACGGAGGATGACGTCTTTAATTATTATGCAGGCAATGTCTTCATCTTTACGTCTAAGCTTGTGAAATATTAAGTTTTTGTTTTTCTTGGTTACAGTGAAATATTAAGTTTGTTTTGACCTTCTTACTCATGAACCCAATGACTTCTGGTATTATTCGGATGGTGATCTGATTCTATACAAGTGGGGCTAGTTTTCCTGAGAAGTTAATGGCCATAAATTAGCTCCATAACATATTTAGCTATCATTCTTCTGTAATGGCGAAGGTTTATATGAATTGGGGGTATTTGGAGTTTTTAAAGATTCATCATCAAACTCCATTCAATGTAAGTATTCATCCCGGTCATTTTGAACAGTTATGTTTCCATCATCGCTTTTAAATAATTTCAAAATTGCCCTTATATAATATGTGAACTATATATATATATATACATACATACATACATACAGTCAGCTTACGGTAAGGGCGCCCTTACTGTATTAAGTTGCGGACCTCCCCTTTTCCCTCTTTCTCGATCAAATTTCGATGATCCGAGCCGCTCAATGTGTTCAGAACGTGATTTTAAGGGTATCCGTGAGAAATCAACAAAAAAAAAAAAAGACAAGAAAGGGCTTCATCTGAGCAGTTTTTATTTGAACCGTTCGATAAAAAACAAACAAAAACTGCTCGGATGAAGCCCTTCCCGATCATTTTTTTTGCCAATTTCTCGCGAGTACCCTTAAAATCACGTTCTAAAGTCATTGAGCGGCTCGGATCATCGAATTCGATCGGAAAAGGGGAGGTCCTTACCTTAACAAGGTAAGGGCGCCCTTACCTGAAGTTTTGTGTATATGTATGTGTGTGTGTCTATATATATGTGTGTGTGTGTATATATATAGCATTGCTTTTTGGGATGAAATTTTAAGACTTCAAGTCCCACCATTTAATTAGGCATTTGATCCCCGTAAATCTCGCCACACAATCCTGCAAATCTTGCCATAGATATTGATTCCTCTGTTCCCCTCAAATGGAAACCCCCCATTTGAATTTTTAACCCCCTGTTTGAATAAAATTCTAAATGGTTGTTGCAACATCCGAGGAAGAAAATCAGCGCATGGATCTTCCTCGACAACCCAAATGGGGTTTCTCTGCCCATCCCGCCATCGCCTTCCTTCGTTGCCGTTTCAAAGCGGGGACAAAACCCCTCCATCTTTTGTCAGAATTGAGTCGCTACCCATCATTGAGTTCCGCCACCCATCCCGACTCCCAATCCGTGGGCCTCACACCGCCGACGAGGTTGAGTAGAACAAAAAATCAATCCTCATGTTGTATTTTGTAATGGGTAAATTGATTTCAGAAATCGATTCATATTCTAAAATCATTTTACCGATTAAATAATGGTATTTTTGTTTATTTTAATTGTATTCCTTTTTCGATTAAATCATGGGGTATATCTTCAATCTGCAATGGGTATCATGAAATGGGTACTCGATCGAAATCATGCAGTTAGTATTCTAAATAAATAATTTCTGATCTAGTTTGGGGCTCCGGCCAATCATGGTGTATTCTGTATCATCATGTATTCATGCAGTAAATTCTTTGCTTCATTTACCATGAAATATGATTTTCCAATCCGGGTTCTTCGATTTTAATTTTATTTAGTTTTATTTAATTCATGGTAAATTATTTGCTTCATTCACCATGAAACCATGATTTTGGTTTATTTAGTTTTATTTAATTCATGGTAAATTATTTGTTTCATTTACCATGAAACCATGATTTTGGTTTATTTAGTTTTATTCGATTTCATGATAAATTATTTGCTTCATTTACCATGAAACCATGATTTTGGTTTATTTAGTTTTAT
Organism: Rhododendron griersonianum; assembly: GCA_018127125.1. Lineage (NCBI taxonomy): Eukaryota > Viridiplantae > Streptophyta > Magnoliopsida > Ericales > Ericaceae > Rhododendron > Rhododendron griersonianum. The sequence goes on along the minus strand of CM030797.1, from coordinate 31,783,775 downwards.
TTGATTTCATGGTAAATTATTTGCTTCATTTGCCATGAAATATGCTTGTTTCAAAATATATGAATTTGGTTTTCAGTTTCATTTGCCATGTTCTGAACTGTTTTTTACGGTAATTTTGCAAAAAATAATTCTTGAAAACATGGGTGATCCACCATGTTCCAGAAGGTTTTATGATAATACATGGAAAAATAAATATGGTTTTCCAATTTAAATTGATGAAAAATAAATTGGTGAAATTTGGTTATTACAATTTTCTTAAATTTTAAAATTATTTTTTGTAATTATCTCCCGTAAATATTGAGATTGAATCCCACTAAATTAGAAAATTGTTGAATCCCACTAATTTAGGAAGTCAATTTACACACATATGAATATCTTATTAAAAGGGTAAGATAGGTAATTCACCATCTGAAAGGATGAAAACATAACTATTCAAAATGACTGGGATGAATACTTAATTGGGATGAAGTTTGAGGATGAATATTTAAGTCTCCCTTTAGTTTTCTAGTTTAGGACACTAAAGTCAAGGTAATATTAGAGTCCACCTGAAGATTCAATTTATTCCTGACTCATTATTAAGTATGTTAACTTATTGATCTATCATGCATTGCTTGTAAGATATTCTGTGAAGCTTCTCATACAATTGATGGTACCAGTCTGGCATATGTGAATTACTGAATTCCCATTTCCCATCACTACTCTCCTTGGCCCCCAAGAAGCCCTGGGATCTCCAAAGGTCCCTAGCTATAGCTGGTTCACTGGACCTCTGTACCCCATTAAGGCGTAATATCTATTGCCTTCTGCTATACTACCCACTTATTTTAAGAGCTGATAGTGCAAAGAGGGATATCCTTTTCAGAAAAGGGGCCTATCAATGCACTACTCTTTGGGATGACTCTTTGACAAGCCCTCTGAAAGTAGTCGAAGACTGGACAGATTGTTTCTATCCATTCCCCAACCATTCCTACCAAACAGTGCAAGAAAGTGTCTTTGAAACTACATTTCAGAAAATCGACCAATCTTTCCAATACAAAATCATTTTAGAGATAGACTCCTTAACCTACTATTCCATGCGTCCCTTCATTAGTCTACCCAGTCTTCAATATTCTCAACTATGCAAACAAACCAACTCCTCTTAAGAGATCAGTTCCTACATGAAATCAACCATTAGGTTTATTCATTTCTCATGTTCTTCCATAAAAGACTACCACATGAGCGTTTTTATCAAGAACCTCTAGTGATGGTTTTCCAGAGTGAAGCTAATGTAGTCCAATTGTTCCTTTCTCTTTTGGAAGTGCATTGCTCTCAGAAAATCCAATATTGTTAATACAAAGCATTACGAACAACATACTACTCTTCCTACCTGAACTGTTTAGTTTGAAACTGTTTCATTATTTTTTGTTTTTAGTAGGAAAAATTAGCGAGTGGAACTGTGGAAGACAAGGTTTTGGCATGTAGGCAGACCAGTAATCTTGGTTTTTACAAACTTCTGGAAGTGAATTGCTTTCATAAAATCCTTTATTGTGATCTCACACTGGTAGAACAATTTCCTTTTCTTCCTACTATAACAGTTGTTAATCTTTGAGATAGTGGAAATTAAAACTAGGGACTGAAAGACTTTGGGTTTTGACTTGTTGGTAGACTGGTACTGCATAATTCTGGCCATTGTTGCTTCATGGTTGAAGAAGTTAAGATAAACTCCGCCATTCTAGCAACTCTCTCTCTCTCTCTCTCTCTCATCTTGTATCACAGTTGGATAGCCTGTTTGCAATAGGCCTCACATTGAGCGGAGTATTGAAATTTGTTGTCTCTAAGACCTTAAGCTCTTTGAGCTGCCAGCTCCTAATATGGCCAAAATGGTGATTCTTAGTGGTATACCGCACATTTTATCCTATTATGATGCATTTGCTACCTACATTGGTATCTTTTTCTTTTTTTTTTGATAAGTACATTGGTATATTGTATGTATGATTTGGTCAAAATTGGCTTGTCAGTGAGAAACTTTGTCAATGTGATGGCTTCTCGCGTATTCAAACTATTTTCGGTATTGAAAAGTTACTACACCCGATCTTATATTGGTCTTATATCTTCATTTAAACTTTCATAGTTGTTACCCCTATTGGATAAGGTCTTATGTTATTTTGAATTTATTGAACAAAGCATGTTTTCTCTTCTGCAGATGGTGAAGATGCAGATGGGTTGCCAAATGAAGGCATAGAAATTACAAGCTTCAATGTGGTAAGTTTCAGAAATCTATTCTACGAAGATCATGTTTATATTGAAAACTATCACAAACTGAAAAATAGTACTGTCTTTTGGTCCAATTAGCAAGGGAGTTGGGAGCGTTGCCTTATTTAAGGCTTCATGTTTGGCACTATTAATGCACTAAAAGGCTGCTTGTGGTTTTGAAACTTCAGTTTTGCACTTGGAAAGAGCTTTTACCTTTGAACCAATGAACACCTTGTAATTCAGAAATCCTTGTTTTATGCTATATCCCTCAATGGGTTATCTGGAATATATTGTGTGGCATTTTTGGTAGCCCTTTGCTCTTATTCATTCATGTTCTGCATCTATTGAAATAAACTATCTTGCAATTCTTGTATGTTTTATGGCTTATACGTTGTGATTCTCCTTTTTTCTTTTTGATAACTTAGAGGGTGTTTACGCCAGCTTACACGCACCTTGATTAATCCCTGGGGACTATTCCCACAGTGCATTAGCGGGGGGAGTCATTTAAAGCTGGGGCAAAGCCCCATATGGACTGGCCCCTTAAGAGTTGACAACACCTAGGCCCATTTAAAGCTGGCGCAAAGCTCCGATGTGATTCTCCTATTGAACATTCATCAGCTATATGCTTATCACTACAATATGCATGTTGCACTAGTTTACTTGCACTAACTGTTCAAATAATCATCCATCTGTGAAGTCCTGGTTAATCTTTCTAACTATTAGGTTTCCTTTTTGGCTGTGCTCTGTAGAAGCACTGGGAAAGGATGCGATTGCCTTGATTCAATCAGAGGATATGGTTTTGAATAAAGCCAACAGTAGTGGGAATTGAAGATTTTGAATCCTTTTATCCGCGCCCCCATGCTCCACAGTCCGCTTTCGGAGGAATAATCTTCCTTTCATGGACTTCCTTTATTGTTAAAAAACAATTAAAACTTATTTCAGTGTATAACCGCTCCAATCCTGTAAATGAATCTCCTGCGACAGGTTTTTGTTGGCCTTTGCCTGTCGTCGGAGAAAGTGGGATCAGAGGATGGAAAAAACCCGTGCTTTTAGCTTCAATGGATTTTCACTGGTGAGTGAGATTGGAGCGATCCAATCCGTTTAGATAACCTATACGTGGGTTTGAGGCTTGGAGAGTATTTTGGTTGTGTCAGGGAAGTCGGTTTACTTACGAGTCAGTTTCCATTTTTGCATATAAAACATGCACCGATGAGTCAGCTTCCTTTTATATACTTGTGTCCATGAAACTTTTAATATTGACATATGTTTCTTGGAGCCTTCCTCTACTTCCATGAATTTTCTTTTTATTGATGCTCCTAGGAAATATGTGCAATGTTCTGTTACCTTAGTCCCCTTATCCTATCACTATACCTGCTGTTGGGAACGTTGTTGTAAACATTTTTTTTTTTGTCGTATAACTGGTGTAACCTTCCACGTTCCACGCTGGAGGCTACAACTCTTAATACACAGTTAGGTATGAAGTTTCCAGTGATATCCGGTCCTGTTTCCTATTGTGTATCTGTTGTAGGACCAGAAGAAGAAAAATGGGAGAAGAGAAGAGGATCTTGAGAGATAAGAGAGATTCTTATTCAATAATTATTCAACGGCCCCTTTCAAGAGTAATTTCGCACATACATGTACTTTCAACCTACTACTCAACAAGAGAAATAAACTAGCAATTATCCTTAAAAAATTAATCAAATCCTAGCAAAAGCAATGATTATCCTAATAAATTAAAATGCCTTTTTTTTTGGGTTAAATTCCCTTCTTTCTCCTAACCTTGGTGCGCCGAACACCTCTCCTTGATCCCCATCAATTCTCCCTGGCTGAAAAGAACTCTCCTCCGGAGAGTCATGACGAAGGTAGTGCTCCAATAGGTCAAACCAAAATGGCAAAGCTCATCTTCTCTAATCCATGTAGCATCAGAGTTAGGATGACTCTTACGTTGCACAAGATAGTGATAGTAACCACCCAAAGAAGAACCAACATCATGAGTATCGAGAAGACAAGAATGGCCTCAATTTGGTCTTTCGATAGATGGTGGAGGTGGTGATATACAGGGAATAAATTGGAATGCCTGATGGAGAGGTAACACCTGTAGACAAACCTGCTGATAGAGGGGATGCTCAGAGGTGTCTTGGTAAGAAAACAAATCCTTGACATTGAAAATAGGAACGTATGTCACCTTAAGTCATCTTACATGATACTCTTACTGATTGAGCATTAATTGAATACAATTCTCAATCTGCATTGAGAAATATGTTAATTCTCAATGTTTTCTTTTTTTGCTTGGCAAACGAAACTTTTTATTAACTCGAAGAGGGTACATCAAGAAAACAAGAACACGAAAAAAGAAAGACAAAACCGTCCAACAGAAAATTGGACATTACACCACCAGAGTCACTACTAAATCCTTAGCTTTCGAATTCCATCCAAATAACCCTTGAACTCCTCCACCGTATATATTTTAATCTTTAACTTGGACTTCATCCACATAGCCACTCTAGTCTTCACAAGCTCACCCACCTCCCCAATACTTGTTGTAGCATTGTTAAAAACATAGTCATTTCTTGCTAACCACAAGGACCAGAGAGTTGCATAAAAGGTAGCTTCCCACAAATGATTCTCCAAATTCCTAAACCTGCTATCAAACCACCATAGTGCCAAATCTGCCAAGGAAGGAGGGCATCCCACATTACATGCCACCAGTCCAGAATGAGAGACCATAAGTCCCACGAGAATTGACAGTGTAAAAACAGATGTTGGGAAAAATGATCTTGCACATGATGTGATAAATGATAATTGTTGAACTTTGTATTTGTTAATATATCACAGATCCTTTTCCCTTATGTTGCTTGAATTGCATTATAGGCTGATGCCGAACATTGCTATTTTCTAGATTAAAAGGTTTCACTATAGTCTCCTCTCTTATAAAAATCGGATTGGATTGTATTGAAGCTTTCCCAAGTGGATTTAGGAAGCGCGTTAGGTTTGGTCAATAGCAGGATTTTGTGATTGATTTGGATTATGGTCAGAATATGATTGAAAGTATTGCTAGAATGGGTTATTGGCTAGGATGAGAAAAGTGTTTGACTTTAGCATGTAAAGTTGTTTTAGTAGCGTGTGAATGAGAGACCAGGGACTTATGCGTTACTTTGGTTTTGCTTCTGTCTAGTTAGAATTGTAATTTACTTTTCTTGGTTATGCATCTTAAATAATTGATGGTTCTAGCTTGTTATGTCCCTCTGTTTGTGAACCCTCTTAGTGGTTAGATACATTGGTTTGTTTTGTGTGAAAGACCTTGATTTGCAGTAGGAAGGGCTAATACTTTTTCTGTGGTTATTCAACAGGATGACACCATAGGTGGAGAAACAAATGCTATGACTATAAAGTGTTGAGTAGAAACACCCAACTAGAATCCTAATTTCAAATGACTTAGGTTAGTGTGGGGTGATGATCAACGCTAGAGCAGACTGTCGGTAGTGTCTTTAGCCACAAGCATTCGCATCGGGTAAATTATGTTATTAAGGGAAATTTTCATACGCTCTTGTAGTTTGACCTTGGAGCACTTGGGGTGATTCCACCATACTACTAAAGTTGTCAAAAGCGTGCCTAAGTGTGCACCCAGGCTTGAGGTGTAGCAAAGCGCAAGTCTAGCATTCTAGGCGTGCTGAGGCAAGACGTTATGAAAGAATTATCACTCGAGGCAAAAGCGTACATGAGGCGATGCGAATTCACTGAATTTTTTCATTGGCATCTTTTGTATTTATATCCAACCAGTGGTTCTTAGTTGCCGTATTGACTGCACGCCTCCGGGGATAACAGCTCTTTCCATAATGATTTTAGTTAACCTTTTAATGTTGAAAACTTTCTGTGTAGGATGGAAGCCATTACATGATTTATACGCCATCTGATCCTCTTCTTATGGTTGCCGTGAAGGTAAATAACTAGCTCTTCTGTGCATAAGGAAATTAGTGATGCTACTCTTGAAAGCAGCTGCACGTGCAGTTCTTAATTACCATATTGGTCTGTTTGCTAAATTTGAAGGCCCTGTTACCTAGTCGCAAATTACTTTTAGCCAGGAAAACTTGATTTTAATCTTCATCGATCATGATTCTTGAATTTGAGGGGCACCCAGAACTTGAAAAGTTTTTTTCCCTAATCTTTTTTTCGTACCATTTTTCGAATGCAGGATCAGAATGGTCACTTGAAAATTGTGGATGAGGTAAGCATCCTGATGTCTCTCAATAGTAAATATCTGTAAATTATCCATGGAGCTGATTGAAGAGCTGATTCCTGATTGATTCTGCTTACTTGCTCGGAGATCACAGTTTCATTATCTATTATAGTTCTGCTTCTTTATATTGATTTTAATGCTGTCGTACAGCGTTAATCCTGTCATTCATAATCAGTTTTTTTTTTTTTTCCTTTCCCAAATCCATCATCACTAGAAGATTGTTTTGGTTGCGGTTCCCACTCCATTAATCTTGCTTTAGGCAGATAAGTAAGATCCCGTAACTTTCCCTTCCCACGAATAGTTTTTCAGCACGTCCAACAGTGGAGTTCGCGGATGGAGTAGTGGATGAGTTTTTTCTTGTAGCCACCCCATCCTTTTCTGCCGTTCCCTTTATGTATATATGCAAAGTTGGACTGTATAATGTCAGGAATAATCATCTTTGGAATAAGATGTCCACGGCTTAAAGGTTACAATACATGCATAAATGAGGTTATAAATGTGGCTGATGTGAAAGCAAGTTGCAAGTTCTGATGTGCCATTTTGCATTTGGAGCATAAACAGACCTGAACAGCGATATTCCCAAGGTTTTACATAGCGGTTGCTGTAGCCGTAATGGTCACGGTGATGATGATGTGGTTGCAGGGGCACTGGCCGTAGCGTAACAGTGGCAGCAACCAGAGATGTGAATTTTCTTCTTCTCCCAACGGTTATGGGGTCAACCAGTCGTAGTCGTAGACCATCTGGTGAGGTACCCACCCATCTCATTACGTAGTTGCAGTGCATATATGACCATGGAGGTTCCTTTTCATAGAGCCACACAACTTGATGTTATTCGTTCCGAAGTTCATTGGCATGCACTGATATTGATGAATCTCTCCCTGAAAATTGGAAAAATCAGATGTCCCAATTTTTGCTGAAGGATAACAATTGTATGTTATCAGTGGCATGGTGCCTTCATGTGATCTCTAAAAATAGTTATAGGAAAGGGGCAGTTTATTGGTATGCTGATCCTTTATTTTTGGCGGCTTTTTTTTTCAGCAAAAGGAAATTTCATTATCATAGAGATAAGTGATGAAATCAGTGTTCTAAAAGTTAGCCTAGGTGGCGCCGAGGCACTAGTAGGCGGTCCGCCGCCTCAACTAGGGTCCTAGGTGGTACATAAGGAGGCGGGACAATAAGTCAGTTAGGTGGGATTAGTTGGCGATTAGTCAGTTAGGCGGGATCTGTCGGCGATTAGGTAGGCAAGATTAGTTGAGTAGGCGGGGTGTAGTCACCATGGGGAGACTAGTCGGTGATTTAGTCTGTAATTTATTTGAATCAGGGGTTTAAATATATAATAGTATAAAGTACAGGGTGCAAATTGTTATTTTTCCAAAAAAATATGTGATAACCTATGTTACCTGGAATGCAGATTGTTCCGGTACGAGGAACGGGAATGGGAACGCAGTACGCCACGTGCTTAAATTGTGGTACGCTAGGGGTAGCCTTCTATAGATAACAAACTAGAACTTGCTCTTCCAAGTGATAAAGGCTTCTATAGATAACAAACTAGAACTTACAACTTACCCTTCCAAGTGATAAACATCTAGTAAAACTTAATATTGTTTGTCAAATTATTCTTACAAAACACATTTCTAGAAGCATAACGATTGAACTTTTTACAATTTCTCCCACCGAAATTCAATTTTCTCTCTATTTGACCATAATAAGTTGACATTTTGGGAAAGACTAAGGGGATCACTTTGGATCACTAAATTTACGGTTTTGAAACGGTAGAGTACCATGTTTTAACGTTGGTACCAAAACGCAATTCGCTAGGGTAGTAGCGTTCCCTGGTAACATAGGTAATAACTTTTGAGTTCTCCCAGCAATCAACATCCCTTAATCGCATAAACACAATTCTAAATTGCAGCAACGCAAACCTTTGGTAATAAAAATTATGACTAGGAAGAAGGAAGCGGCACAACAAATGAACATTAAAACTGAAAAAAAAAAAATATTTTGATGATAAAGAGTAAGAGGACTAAGAAATAGTTTATGGGTGCTGTTGTTGGGTGGTGGTATTAGGGTTAGGATTAGGAACGAAATCAGTGGCTATTGTGGTTGTTTAAGGTTAGGGTTAAGAAGCTCTAATACCATGTTGTTTGGAATGATAGAGAAAGTGTATAGGGTGTTAATTAACCCTAACACAGTGATATATTATTTATATTAAGAGAGGACTCAGTACAAGACTAATTTAACCAATGTGGGACAAGACCCAATACTCTAACAGGTGCAAAACATTTCTGGTAAACCATCTCGAAACCGTGTTAGTTCTCACCTTTGACTTCTACAAGAAGTAATAGAAAGATATAAGGGAATTACTCAAACTTTGGGAAGGGGGAATAAAAAAACCAACTAATCTTTAGGTGCTGACTAATTGGTGACTAGTCGGCCTAGGTGCTAGGCGCTCCTCCGCCACCCGATTAGTGCCTCACAACTTTTGGAACCATGCTTGTAACACAAATAAAAGACGAATTTTGATTTCATGTACATAGAATACTCATAAGCATGAAAAATATAAGCACGAACAATTGAATGACGGTGAGGTTTCAATGTCAAACATGTGATTGCCACCATCACTCACAGGGCATGTTAGACAGTAGTTGAAAAGTCCTTGCGTCGGCTTATTTTTTACACCCTGTGAAAACTTGGGGGCGTAGTTATCAAATATCAAAGATGCGCCTTGGTGCGAGGTGCGTCGGGGCCCAATACCTGTGCCTTTGGTAGGTTCAGGCAGGACGACTTGAAGAAGGCGACGCCTTAGACAGAGCTGGAAGGTGCACAAAACCCTCGCCTTATTGCAGTCTCACCAAAAATATGAGAGTTGGGCTAGAAAAAACCCTGAAAAAAAGTTCTGGGTATCGGGCTTTGATAATGCTAGGCGAACAAAGCCCTGTGTTTTTGTACTGCCTTGTGGGACTTTGAAACCCTCTGTCATTGCTTCTGTGACTGGAGATTACTTCTACAATTTTCTCTCTTCTTGACCGAGTGCTGCAACTGAACCACCAGGTTCTGTTTTTCTTCTTCTTTCGGGACTTTCTCTTTCACGACTGCATCAGTATGCTTTTGGGGCTGTGTAGGCTAGCAGGAGCAAATTTAGGTACCGGATATTTTAGTTTTTGTATTAGACAACAAACGTATGTCCTCTTACTTTGCCTAATAGAATATAAACGAACTTTATTTTCTATCCTTTGTAATTTCTGCCGTGGGAAAAAAAAAAAAACAGATTGCTTGTGACAAATTACTGAGGGAAAATTGATTTTTGGCTGCTTTTTGATAAATTTATCTACTCTTTGAATTATCCTTTTCGCCAATATCCCAATTGCTTTTTTTATTTGCGAATTGCTGATAGCTTGTGGACTTTTTGTGCATTAATTTTTTTTCATAATCACTAACTACTTAATAGGTTAATTATGTGGCAAACGAAGGTAGTAGAAAAGATCCCCCATGGAAATACAATAGTACAGAAATTTGGTGGATGCTTAGTTGCTTTAATTCTTAATTCATTTTGTTGGATGCTTGTCTTTTGTTGAATTGAATTTGTAGTTCTTGTTTATGCAAGAATTGTTGACTATATGATATTTGGTAAATTCATTATTTGAAGTTTCTGTGTGCTATATTTTCTAGACTAGGTACGCCTCACTTCAATAAGGCCCGCACCTCGTCTTGTGCCTCGTGCGTAGACCCAAACAGACCTTTGCGCTTGAGTACCTTTCGCCCAAAATAAAATGCTTGGGGGCACATCAACGTCTCTTTTTTTTTTCCCAGTACATCTGAATTGAAAACAACAAACACCTGAGGTCTCACCAAGCCTAGCCCTATGGATTGAGACAGCTACGACAAATGACAGACTGTAGAGGACCTTTATCACCACTAGCTTCTCTTGTTGTTCCACACCCATCAGCATCACCTATGTACAGTTGAAATAACAAGTTCAAAAAAACAAGATAGGATACAATTTATTGAAATAGGACAACAATGTAGATCTATACTTGGTCACTTGTCCTTTTCACTTTCTGAAAAATTTAGGAATTTGTATAGAGAATTGCATTTTGTATTCATTTGTACTACAGCATATATTTGCATTTATTTGATTGTTTCGAATTATTTATGTACTACTGCTTCTCTTGTGACCGGTGGTGAGTAACTTTACAAATATTTACACCGCATGATAAATCTTGCTTAAACTTAGAATCTGGTTTCTGTATGATTGCTTTGGATGGCCCATCTCTCATCTCATCCTCGAATTTGTGCTTGGAAACAGACTCTCTTTGAGGACCATCGCATAACAAGTGCAATTGATGAGGAGACTGACTTTAATGCATGGGTGGTAAGTAACTGATATTTGCATGGAGCGAAGCTCCATCAGCGAATGTGACTAACTTTTCTGGCATTTTCATTCCACATTGGCAGGAAGAAGAAGCTGCTGGTCTTGACTCAATGCTGGGGAGAAGGAGAGGTTAGAATAGGTCGCTGGGAACTTCTCCTATTATCATGAAGATCCAATTGGGGGACTCAGAAAATCTCAGTGTGTTTTTGTTTTGGTATTTTGTTTATTACAGAATAGATGCAGCAGTACCAATTTATTCAACGACTTGGTAGTGATTTACATCATCTATAATTACAGCAATCTCAGTGTTTTTTCTACGCAATCTATGATTATTTGGTAATCACATGAGTCTTCTTCATTGTACGGTGTTGGGTCTAGGATCAATGTCTAACAAAGGCACGATACAATGGCCACAAGAATTTTCTGAGCTATTCTCGTTGGTTCTCGATTGACAACATGGAGACAGAGAAACGAGGAGGACAGGCCAAGCAGAGATGAAAGTAGAGAGCTAACCAAAACACAGGCAAGTGATTCAAAGCAACATAGAAAAAAGACAAATTTCAAGGAGGGGAAGATGCTTTCTTCAAAGAGGGAAGAGATGCACTAGCTACTTGCTTTGTTAGAAAGCTAAGCGACTAGTTTACTGTTGCGAGGTGGCGAGGAGGACAGATAGGCTAAAGAGAGGTTAGCGTTAGCTAGTGTTAGAGCAAGCCGTTAGCATCACGGTTGATTGTACTACTGTAAAAGTTGTGCTGTAGAAGTCTAGTCTAATTTGTTGTGAATGTAAGTTGTGCTGTAGAAGTTGTCTAAATTTGTCGTGAACGTAAGTTGTGCCGTAGAAGTTTAGTCTTAATTTGTCGTGAACTAGTTAATCTCAGGCAGTACCCTCCTCAAGGGTCATTTCTCTTAACTAGGATCATTCATATGGCACACAAGATAGGTTTCTCTGAGTCCTGGTCTAACTCGAGGCATCTTCTATGTCTACAGATCAACTGAAAGGTATAACACATAAGCTTGTCTTGTGCGCAAAAATTGTTTAGCGACTCCTAAAGTACTAGGGTTGTTTTTTTTTTTCAAAAAATAATTCTGTAAACTAATGCTCTGGTGACACCTTTGTCACGACCGTAAGCTGACCCTGAAAGTGGTGACTAGTGAGTATTAAATCGCCGAAGGACTAATAAATCTAGTTTAGATATTTCTAGCTGGCGTCAATTCATTTATATTTAAGCAACATAAACCAAAGTTGACAGAAGCCTAAGAATTTTAACATAACCCCAGAGTTACCCCCCAGAGCTTCTAAGAGTAAGTACAAACCTCAGAACAAATTACTTGCACTCACGTAGCCTGAGAAAAATGAGCTTCGACCAGCGGTTATAGTCGTTATTCCCTAGAAAATTGAAAAAGATTTTACGTAAGGAAAAGCTCTGAAATATGAATGCAAAGGTTACAAGTAGACCATGTAAACGTTTTCCTCGCCTAGAGAAATATTGGTTCTTGGTTCGGCATCCTATATGCTTCGTCTCTAAGAAACAAGATGCAGTTTGTGGGAGATCTCTACGCCGAGCCAGCTGCTAAGTAATGGATAGGTGGAAGCTTCCTATAAGATGTAGAAGCTCCTGGCAAAGTAATGGATAGGCGGAAGCATTCTATAAGATGTGGAAGTTGGGATAAGGAGGAGGTTAAAGGCGGCAAAGCGAAATTGGGTTGACTATTTGTACCACGTTCTATTGGTATACCGGATAGACACCATATTTGTTTGATTTTGGAATAGAGGCCGTCATAATGTCATTTCCCTCGAAGGAGGATTGCCACCGCCTACTCCAAGACTTTTAGTCTAGAGCCAAATGATAAAAGTTTTGTCTACGACCTGGACCTTGCCAAGGAGAAGGGAAGCTTGTCTAGGATCTGCTAGGCAATCTACCAACAAGAGCTGGCGAAATGGTGTAGCGGAGTGTTAGGCAAAGGATGTTCAAGTTGAATGACTTGGTCTTGAGGAAGGTGGTTGTGTCCCGCCAAAAAAAAAAAAAAGCTTGGCGACAAGTTATGGACGACTTGGAAAAGTCCCTATAGCGTCATCATGCAGGCAGAGACATGGGCTTACCAACTTCAGGACAACAAGAAAATAGATAACATTGCAGTCCCACCACCGTGGGATGTATACAACTTACGAAAAATTTACCACAAAGGGTTATAATTCCAGAATCCTAACTTCCAATTGAACTAATGAAATGAATGCTTTTTCCCTCAAACTATTGTCATTTAATTGTTGATTATTGTCGATGGATTGGGCGAACCATATGCATATAGCTGAACATTGTTTGATGCAAAATAGTACTCCGTACTACTATAAAATTGCCTAGTGTAGTGTAAACGTATTGCCGAGCGAGGCTTTGTGGAAGCCAGCATCTCGGTCTCACCGGGTGTGGAAAGGCATTCAAACCGATTAGGTTTGGTGGGCAAACAAATGGTTCAGAGATCCAACGAAATTTGTAAAGAAATTTATCGAATTGTCAAGAAAAGTTTGAGAATTTTTTCGAACAGGAAAAGTTTCACAGTATTGGCAAAGTGCCAAACACACTAACAAGCCACCAAGGGACTGAGTCCCCGAGCCAAATATCGGCCAAGAGAAATTGCAAAATTATCAAAAACAATAGACAAGGTGTTTTTTTGCCCCCCTCAGCAAAACAATATACAAGTGTTGCCAAACTACTGAGAGCCGTTGCAGATTTTTACAAAGCGCCGAGTTTTTAGAGATGCACCGGTACTGATGAATTGTCGGCCTCGAGTTTAGCCTTTGCGCATATATGCAGATATTCTAGAATCAAATGACAAGCATGGCATAATAAATGGAAATAAGGAACACTGCAAGGGTTTTACACACCATGAGATCTAGCATGGGCAATTGTTCGGTGTTGGTCATCAAATTAAAGGCAAAAAGTTACAAGTATATAAACGTGACAGGTGGCATAGTCCAATTAGTCTGGAGCTGACAGCGTCAAAAACTAAAATTTACTCAAAAAAGAAAGAAAGAAGAGCAATGAAGCTTCTTCTAGACTTCTAGTAATGAGGAAGGATGAATCCAGTGTCGGCCTTGATATTTAAGTTGTTGAAATTCGACCTTAACTATTTAGTCGAGATTTACGCGATTGGGAAATTGTTCAAGTGGAGGAGTTAAAGCAGAGGCTTCAACCAGTTTTTCTGTTTTGTCTAGTCGTGATTCCTTGTATTGGAGATGATCCTCTGATAATTGATTCTCGGTAAAGTCGGTATACAATCACTAGGAAATTAATGGGCATTTAGGAAGTCCGGTGATGGAAGCCCTTTGGAACAACCTTAGCCCCCCTAAGGTGGAAATTTTTGCCGAGGGGAAAAAAATTAAAAAGAACCACTGATAAAAGAAACAAAATAATGGTTACATTGTGCTTTCAGTATGAATTACAGAAAAAATCAAAATCAAAATGCAACCCAGATTATATGTCTTTGTCAATGTTTTATTTTGGGAGTTTGTACTCGTATTTTTTCTTCTTTCGAAAAAGAAAAGGGTAGTGATTTTGCCACACCTTTTTTTTTGATAATGTCACACCCTGCAAATGTATTTTTTGGTGCAAAAATACATTTACATTACAGGGTGTGACATTATCAAAAAATGGTGCGGCAAGAAAATTCTTTTTTTCGAATTAGGAGGAAAGAGCTCGTTGCCACTCCACACAGGCAGACACTTCTCGCGGATACATCTCTCTCTCTCTCTCTCTCTCCATTTCTAGGGTTCTGAAATCAAAACAACCCTTGAGGAGAGTTCTGGCATGAGGAATTGATCACTCACTAGGTCCAGCACTATAATCGAACAATGAGAAGCAGTGCACATCTCCTATTCCTCCTCCTCCTCTTCTCCCTGAGTATCATCTCCTCAGTCTCATCCTGGAAAAGAGACGAATTCAGGACCTGTAACCAAACCCCGTTCTGCAAGCGCGCCCGGTCCCGTAAACCCGGATCCTCCCCCCTCGTCGCGACCAACGTCGCCATCTCCGACGGCGACCTCATCGCCAAGCTCACCAACCCTAACCAAGAGGACCCAGTCAACCCATTGGTCCTAACTCTCTCCGCGTACCACGACGGCGTATTGCGCCTCCAGATCGACGAGGACCCGAGCCTCGACCCGCCCAAGAAGCGCTTCCAAGTGCCCGACGTCATCGTTCCTGAGTTCTTGAACAACAAGCTATGGTTGCAGAAGCTCTCCGAGGAGGTGATCGGCCGCGATTTGGGCCCCTCCTCGGTCGTCTACTTGTCGGACGGGTACGAGGCTGTCCTTCGCCACGACCCGTTCGAGGTCTATGTCCGAGAAAAAGGAGGGGGTAAGCGTGTTGTGTCTTTCAATTCGCATGGCTTGTTTGATTTCGAACAGTTGAGGGTTAAAAAGGAAGGGGAGGATTGGGAGGAGAGGTTTAGGAGTCATACTGATAAAAGGCCTTACGGGCCGCAATCAATTAGCTTCGACGTGTCGTTTCACGAGGCCGATTTTGTGTACGGCATTCCTGAACGTGCAACTAGTCTTGCTCTCAAGCCGACGAAAGGGCCTGGGGTAGAAGAATCTGAACCGTATAGACTGTTTAATCTAGACGTGTTCGAGTATATACACGATTCGCCCTTCGGGCTTTATGGGTCAGTACCTTTAATGATCTCGCACGGTAAAGCTCGGGGTACTTCGGGATTTTTCTGGTTTAATGCTGCTGAGATGCAGATTGATGTTCTCGGGTCTGGTTGGGATGCCGAGGACTCCATTGGGTTGCCTTCGGATCAGAACCGAATTGATACTATGTGGATGTCGGAAGCTGGTGTCGTGGATGCCTTCTTTTTTGTGGGTCCTGGGCCGAAAGATGTGGTTCGGCAGTATACTAGTGTGACGGGAACTCAGGCATTGCCTCAGTTCTTTGCCACGGCTTATCATCAATGCAGATGGAATTACAGGGACGAGGAGGATGTTGCGCAGGTTGATTCGAAATTCGATGAGCATGATATCCCGTATGACGTTTTGTGGCTTGATATTGAGCATACGGAGGGGAAGAAGTATTTCACATGGGACAGGGTTCTGTTCCCTAACCCGGAAGAGATGCAGAAGAAATTGGATGCGAAGGGTAGGCACATGGTAACTATTGTGGACCCTCACATTAAGAGGGATGAGTCCTTCCACTTGCATAAGGAGGCTACAGAGAAGGGTTATTATGTTAAGGATGCAAGTGGTAAGGATTATGATGGGTGGTGCTGGCCTGGTTCCTCGTCGTACCCTGATATGTTAAACCCAGAGATCAGGTCATGGTGGGCTGACAAGTTCTCATATGCGAATTATGTCGGTTCTACACCTTCATTGTACATATGGAATGACATGAATGAACCTTCTGTTTTTAATGGTCCAGAGGTAACTGTTCGCCACTGTTTCAGATTTTTTTCGGCATTTAAGGTCAGCTCTAAGTTGAATAGTAGTAGATCTATAAAGAGGTAGGATAAGTACAGGAAACATGTACCTTAAAATTTTTATTCCTATTTCCGACATACTGGTGGAAGCCAGATATGTAGTTCAGAGGAATAGAGATTTTGGGACCACTTAAGAAAATCAAATACAAAACTTGGACTCTGTTTTGTGTTCCGTGAAATGCGAATGTAGTTTTGTTGGAGTTGGTCATGGTGAGACCTCACGGTGGTGCGAAGTGCAATGTTTAGGTTGTATAAATGGGCGTTGTTGGACATAAGGTGGTGGCCCTAAAAGCGGTTCTGATTATGGTTACTGTTTGCCAAGAAATTATCAGGGAGAATGAAAGGGATGGGAACTATATTTAGGATTTTGGTGCTGTTAAAGGTTTGTAACTACACAAAAGGTTTGGGGCTAATTTAAGCGTGACGGTTTGGGGAGGCAAGCTAGTCGATCGATATCGTCCAGGTTAGGGTGATGAACAACGTGAGAATAGTGAGTTTGCTACTTTGCTATAGGGAAGAATTGGTGGAATCTGAACGCTTCAAAACTTGCTGTCAAGTAAAATTATGGAAACTGAATTTTTAAAACATGATAAGCTCTATCATTTTTGCGGAGATATTATCTAGTTATTCTCAAGTTTTGCCGTATCTAGAAGGCCGAAGACTTCGATATTGAAAGAATATAAACTATCCTTGACCATGGATAGCATTCTACTGATTTATTTAAATTGGATCGCAAATATGTCCGGGCGCAAAGGTACGATTTCCCCTATGTGACCTGGTGGTCATGGGTTTGAGTTGCGAAAACAATCTATCTGCTTGCGGGGATAAAGCTGTGTACATCAAACTCTTCCCCTGACCCAACAGTAGCGGCGGGAGCCTCGTACACCTGGTAGCCCTTTTTTTGGGATCCCAAATAAGCCCATAGATCTATAGCACAGCTCATGTCCAGAAAAATTCCAAAACTACCAAGCAGAATCGGCATTTTTTGGAACCTAAGAAATTTGAACAAAAATTCCTATTAGCATTCCAGCTTAATGTATGCAATAACATAGACTCAAATTATTTCCGATAAAAAAAATAGACTCAAACTACTGTTAGTGATAAAAATCCAGGTTTATTAGTTTTCTTTGTTCTCATGCTTTTCATCATGAATTGTGATGTATTAGCGCATACTTGTGATTACCTCATCCGCCCATATGATGCATGGTATGTATTGACTAGATTTGTGTGGTGATGAACAGAAAGGGATATTACATGTACATCTTTGGAAGCAAATTAAATTCTAATTTAATTTGATGTGCTGGCCTTCTATGACTGACTACTGCTCTGCGACCAGGTGACAATGCCCAGAGATGCTTTACATTATGGAGGTGTTGAGCACCGAGAAGTACATAATGCGTATGGGTATTACTTTCACATGGCTACTGCCGATGGGCTGATAAAGAGAGGTAATGGGAAAGACAGGCCTTTCGTTCTGTCTAGGGCAGTTTTTCCTGGAAGCCAAAGGCATGGAGCAGTTTGGACAGGAGATAACACAGCAGAGTGGGAACACCTCAAGGTTTCAGTTCCAATGGTTTTAACTCTTGGTCTTACTGGAGTCGCATTCTCTGGTAACATAACTTCCTTGTCCTATTTTTTTTCCCATTTCAGTGAAGTTCCTTTTCGTTATATTTTACCATAGTAACATTTCTCCAGGTGCTGATGTTGGTGGCTTCTTTGGGAATCCTGAGCCGGAGTTGTTAGTTCGTTGGTACCAGCTAGGTGCCTACTATCCTTTCTTTAGAGGTCATGCCCATCATGACACCAAGAGACGAGAACCTTGGTTATTTGGGTAACTGTCCTCTACATGAGATTAATTGTTTTTAATCTGGAGCTAAAAGCAAAAAACACTTGTTAAATTGAGGTGTTAAGATTTGAGCTGTGAAAAAATGTTAGTTCTGTGTAGTGTTATGGTACACTTGTATTAGTAGTAAGCTATTGTTTCCTTAATTTCAGAGAGCGAAATACGGAACTCATGAGGGAAGCAATACATATTCGTTACATGTTGCTGCCGTATTTCTATACACTCTTCAGAGAGGCAAACACGAGTGGTGTTCCAGTTATGCGTCCACTTTGGATGGAGTTCCCAGCAGATGAAGCTACTTTCAGCAATGATGAAGCCTTCATGGTTGGGAGCAGTCTTTTGGTGCAAGGGATATTCACTGAGGTGCTATTGCTATTTAGTTTCTATGTCGTCTTGTTTGTATTATGTTCAGTTTTCTTCTTATTTCATTGTTTTATCTTGTGAGTCAAAACTGTCAAAATGTGGATGATACATTCATTACATTCTACCAGCGAGCGAAACATGCGTCGGTATATTTGCCCAGTGGACAATCATGGTATTACCTGAGTTCTGGGACTGCATACAAAGGAGGCACGACTCATAAGATGGAGGTTTTGGAAGATAGCGTTCCTACCTTCCAACGGGCTGGAACCATTATACCAAGGAAAGACCGGTTCCGTAGAAGCTCCACACAAATGGCCAATGATCCTTACACTCTGGTATGTGTATTTGATGGGTGGTTATAACCAGATAGTCATTTTTTTTTTATCCGCAACTTGATAGTCATTTGCTACACCAAGCATTAGAAAAACATCTAAATAAATGGTGATCATCCATTTTCAACAAAATCTTAACGCTGAGTGTCTTTTTCCAATCCTCTATCCTTGTTGGCCATATTTTTTGGGCACCCAAAAATTTCAGCTGCAAATGTTCTCTCTTTGCTTATTAAAGAACTAGCGCATGCCCGAACTAGCGCATGCCCGAGCCTGAAGGCACGGCTCGAACAATTAGCACACACAAATAAATACTGAACTCACGTGCCATATACGGCTTGAAAAATAAGTACATGTAAATAAATACTGAACTTGCGTGCAATATATCAACCCCTGTCCAACAAATTCAACTATGCAAAAAATAATAACCCTAACATATTCATAGAATAATAGAAGTACCCGGAAAGAATGAAAGAATCATAAAATATCTTCATGTAAGAAAAAATAGTCCAACTAATCTTGCACATATTTATGACAACTCGGAAAGAATGAAAGAATAAAAGTACGTAAAAAAAAAAAACACTAAATAAACTGAACAGTGAGGAAGATTGAGACTTCCTAAATAAACTGACGCTCATAGTAATTGCAACACACAACATATGTAACGCTAAGTTTGCCGCAATTCATAAGTATTTTCACCAATTACACACTATTTCAATGCTAAAATAAGTTTCTCACAATAGACACACCAATTAAACAACATTTTTTGAGCATAGAATTACATAGTGAGCTATTAGAATAGAGTTTCATTGTTTTATCCATGTCTACAGGCATTTATCCATACAATCTGTCAACTTTAACTAACTATCGTAACTACCCATAATTACGACCCAACAATCCCATCACGGCTATTATGGTCTTCAAAATCAATCATACCTGAAAAACCAAAAACCAAACCAAACCAAAATCAGAACTCTTCTAGAACTAATGGATTGCATGAACAATGATAGAAGTTGGGTAGTAAACGATTTAATAGCAAGACCCTAGCTAAGCATCAGTACAAATCTCATTAATGGAAAATGGATGTATGCAATATGCATGTCCTTAATATTTTCAAAAACAACACTATGCTAACTAACTTAGATTACTCAGCTAGTCACTGCACTAAGGGTTGGTCATTGAAAAATAGGCGTTGCTCATCTATACACAGTCAAGTATCTAGATGTAGTTAATCTAAGCAGAACACTAAACATGGTTGAAGCATCAAGACAGTTAACATCAATAAGCCTCGGATAAAATTAAAAGCAATAGGATAATTCTCTTGACATAGCAGGAATAAAATATCGGATCAGCAGTTGCGCTTAATGGTTATCTGCCACGCTCATCGAAAGAGCCGTTATGTTATAGCCATAAAAAAGTTTGAATAGTTGATCTTCCGGAGTTAAAAATAGACACCTTGATTGAATAGATTGAGGCTCATAATCAATGCCCAATTAACATGTTAGGATTACAAAGTTACCAATCAATAAGAAGGTTGTCAGCTGTTGCTAATGATAAGGTGAGGATTATCAGGGCCCTAAAACTTTTGGATAGTGAGAGCTTTGTTCCCGTTAAATTGATAAGATGTTGTGCTAGAGCTCTTGGAGAGAACTTTGTTCATAGGTGAGGATGATTTCGGAGACAAATTGTGTTGTAGGACATAAGCCTACTCCATAATCAAGAAAAAAGAATAAGCGTATTCAACAATCATAAATGTATTACACCAAAAAAAAAATTGTAGTAGAATATTACGGTAGGTTATAATAGAGGGGCAAAACAGGGCCAAAGGCATATGAATCAACCATGTCAACAGAAAAAAGGTTATAACCCATAACAAATAGGATTTTCATGAACTCACTGGCTCACTGCTACTTATACTCCGGAGTATTGGAAACTATTTTCAATTGCATCAAATTACCACAATAGGATTTTGATGATACCAAAGAATCCACCAACATAGTTCAACTGAGGTATTGACAAATGAAAAAAATGGGCCCTCAAAAAAACTTATACGGCCTGGAATGCGGTAAAAAAAACTCATAGGTCAAACCCTCAAATGGAATTTTAAAGCCATCCATTCCGGCTAGAAATTGAGAGAAATGAACCCATAGAATCATTAGGGTTTAAAAGAAAGAGGGAAGAGAATGGATATATTAATAAACTGAAGCTCACAATCAATGCTCAACATAGAGTGCGATAAAAAACTTACCCCTCGATAAGCAAAGTGCTGATCTTTGCTGATGATGACAACATTGGATGGTTATTATAATCAACCAATTATACCTGGCAAGAACTGAATTTATCAATTGACAAATGTTAAAGGTGGGAGAAAGTGATGATTTTTCTACTTATGACGTACAATTTGTCCTTGCCTACTCAAATTACATATAACAGCTTCAACATTAGACACAAACCTATTGTTCTCAAACCATTAAAAACTCCTATTGTCCAATTAGATCCAAACCTATTGTTCCCATTAGACACAGAAGATCACTAAATTTATAATTTGCGTATAGACCGATCAAATATCCGAAGAACTTACTGCCAAAAATATTATATGGAATGATCTTTCCGTTAGCGTAGTCCCATAAATATGACAGATTATTAACCTACTCAACTCTTTGCATCATACCCAAATTTTCTCTTTTCTGTCGGAACCAGTTGCCTTATCTTTTCCCTTGCCTTTTGTGGTTGCACTTTGTCTTTGTTGAGCCATTTCTCTTTGCCTTCGATTGTTCTGTTAATAATTGCATAGTAGAGTTCATAACATCAAAGTTGTTATAAAACTGTTTTGTACCTATTAAAATAGAAAAAGAAAACTTGGCTACCATTTTCCTCAATTCATGTATCTCTGTTGAGTAATAAATTGTGTTATTGGAAAATTATATGAAAGCAATTTGTTTCATTACAAAATTGTAGAACATCTCAGTTGGCCAAAAATAGTCACGATATCCATGTCGGCAAGTTGTTGCAGACGTTTGGAAGAAGTTAAAGGCTAGATTGGCATCCTTCACAATATGCAAAGTGGGTAGTTAACAATGATTAGGTCTTTTTCTTTTTCTATAAGCTAACGGGAGAAAGAAGGTAGTGAAGACTAACCAAATTAAAAGAAATACAGTTTTTTTGCAAAGACAAAGGAGAAGGAAACGCAATCTTCAAGCATCACCCAACTGGGAACTGATTTTTGCTATTGGAAACTGATTTTTACAATTTTCAAAGAGAAGCATTGGTTCACTAAACAAAAACCAATACAATAAAAGCAATTCTGGTATAGTCAGATAAGTGTAATGAAAAGGAAAGCACTTTGGTAATGCTAGTGGAAGGCTAGCGTTCTTTTGATTTCGGTGGTTCCGTAAGGCGGCGCAGTGGTTGTCATAGCAGAGCTTTGTGAAAGAGATGGGTGGGGGTGTGATTTTGGTGGTTCCGCGGTGCGGTGGTTGTCGTAGCAGAGGCAAAATCGTACATTAGTCGACCTTAGTCACAGAAAAATGGTACATTACTTAATTATAGCAATGCTTTATGTTCCTCAACTAACATAGTAGAGAATGGATTCCACAAAGGAATCGACTCCCCTCTGCTAGAACACATGGTCAGTGCTTTTGTAAATGTTCTTGAATCTTAAAGAAGCAGAGGCAAAGATGTCTCCTCATCCACGAAGTATGTAAATGTTCTTAAAGCCCATCCTAAATGGCTTGAAAGTTCCAATGGACTTGGTTAATTCCAAAGCTTTTGTCGCCAGATGAAATTATAAATCCTAAAGAAACACTTTTGCATAGCTTTCCTGCATAAAAACTACTTTGTATCATTTTTTCAAAAAACCAACTTAGTGCAACACTCAACTTCAGTCAATGTTAATAGAGCAGGAAGAAACTAACCAAGAGTAAGTTTCCAATCAGATTCAAAGAAACGTGAAGCCAGGAAGTATGCATAAGCAAGAATAAAAAACAGAACTGAACGCTAAGCTAACTTATGCTCCTCATGTTGAAACAATAGAATTAAGGGTGGAGAATATGCAGGAGACAAATCTGGACCGTTGGTTGTCTTTTGGATTCAAAACCAGTCCTATCTTATTATATAGATTGTATTACAAGAGCACCACGCTGATACAACCCAAGATACTATCCTATCCTTTGGTGTGTCAGAAGACCAAACAACAGAATGACGTACAAAACTGCTTTATCAAAAAATCAAAGTTGCGGCCCAGGTTAGGTCAAAGCCCCTAGATGTTAAACTCTACAAAATGGAAACCAAAAAGACTCCATAGGCTATACATAGGTTTCTCTCTCCTTTGCTTAATTAGCTCTAGACCCCTCTTTCCTCATTTCCCTCCGTGATGTGATGAAGTTTCTAATAGTCTTTGGTGGATGATTGGTCTATACTCTACAGAAGGAAAGAATTAGAAATTTACAGAACTGGATCTTCCTGTAATAAGATTTTCGAACTAGGTGGTGGTGTTAGTTTCCTTTGTTGTAACCGTCTAGTTGCTCGTAAGCTATTTGTGAACAGCTTGTTACCTACTTTTGTTACAGTGTCTGCTGGTAGAAATAGGTGGTTGCATGCAAAAACTACACGTTACTTCTTGTTGCTGGATGGGTGTACTCCATGTATCAGTATCTTTATGCTATAGTTATTATTGAAGTCGTGGTCCACTCAATGTGTTGTTTGTTTACTTAATTGAGTTCGTTAAATAAGTTTCTGGTCGAAAGAGTGTCATTTTCTTGTCTTCTGATTTGGTTCCCACTTATTCTTGTATTCTATGTATTGGAGTATGGACAGTACTTTCCAGGTGGATTGAAATTGCTAATTGAGACGATCTTTGTTTAGGTGATAGCCCTTAATAGTACCCAAGAAGCTGAAGGTGAACTCTATACCGATGATGGCAAGAGCTTTGAGTTTGCACAAGGAGCCTACATACACCGGCGCTTTGTATTCTCCGATGGGAAGCTGACTTCTTCAAACATGGCCTCTTATACCTCTGGCAAAAGCCAATTTTCCTCGGGCTGCAGTATTGAGAGGATTGTACTACTAGGATACTCCGGCGGGCCAAAAAGTGCCTTTATTGAACCAGCAAACCACAAGGCTGACATTGAACTGGGGCCACTTTTCCTTCGGAAGGGGCGCAGCCCCACTGTTCTCACCATCCGTAAGCCAAATGTTCGGATTGGAGAAGATTGGACAATTAGAGTTATGTGAGAACTGAATACTTGCTCAACAATGAGCATGCAATTGGTTGGAAGGCACCATATTTTTCTAGGATTTCGTTATTACAAAATGGTCGGTTTCCTTTATCGATCAAGTGTTGAAGTGTATGGGACTTGTTTGTAGTTAAATTTCACTAGGTACACCGTTCTATACAGCGGTTCATGGGCGAGGAGAGCCCTCTTTGGTCGCTTACAACCAATTATGGTTTCCTCTATAGATGTTTGGCTGATTAATGGAGTTAAATGTCATTCAAACTACCAAAAAAAAGAAGAAAAGAATCGGAACCTTGACTAGAAGAGGAGCAAATAAAGATTAGAAGTTTTGGAGTGTAGAATGTTTCCTTTGTTTCTGATACGTACTTTAGTTAGTTGTGTGTGCATATGTTGGGTTCTATATATATAGGAGCTAATTATATCTTTGTACTCCAACAATATATGTACAGAAAGGTACAGCATTAATCTCTCGGATGATAATAAAACCTCAAACGTTTCAATGGCTGTAATTGCAGGTTTGCACTAGATATTCGTGGTGCCAGATTAAGAAAGGGAGGGTGAATCAGACCAAAGAGAGTGAGGGAAAAGGAACAGATCTCATCTAGTGATAAGTAAGGAGTTAGTGAGTTGTCTTCTTGGAGGAGACCACCGGAGTTGGAGACGAAACGTCCTGAGTTAGTGGTTATGAAATACAGTACTCCATTATAAGAAGGGGCGGGCAACAAATGTAATCTTCTAATCACAAGATCATCCTTAAAGATAAGCAAACACAAGCTCAATTAGTCATCTATGGTAAATTAGTCTCTAGCTACCAAACCATCCTGGCCGGTAATTTCCCCCAAGGTGAAAACATTGGGTTTTTTTTTTGGGTAAATCGTGAAGACATTGGGTTCGTGTGCGGTTAAGTTAGAATTTGAGAGAGAGAGTGAGAGAGAGAGAGTATGTTTCCTTCACTCTTGTAAAGAGAATTTGCATGTCAAAAAGATACTGTATTCCTTTATATGGAGTATAAAGAGAAAAGAGCCCTTAATTGGATTGAAGGACGAGGGAGGGAATCATTCTGTTTATATTTTAACCATGAAAGATTGAATGGTCATGAAGAAATCTAAATGTAATTCTCCTTCAACAGAAATTTTGACCACCCTTTTTCCACACCATCAGGAATAATAAACAAGGAATATACACCATCCTTGTCTATGCCTTACCTTTAGATTTGTGAAGTACAGTATTTTTCTAGGAAAAATTAAGAAAAGAAAAGCGGACAATGTCAGTAATTATAAATATGCATTTGTTATAGCCTTATAGGAAACCTTTAATTAATTAATGGACATTATTTTCCGGAAATATATTGGTATTCTTCTTATTTTTGTATCTCGAACGAATTAAAGAATTTACTTACATTTTTGTACTTCGTTTCCCTTTTCTTTTCTTGTCCCTAACAAATCCACGATCCAAAAATTGTATTAGGGTGTTATTCCGTCAAAGTTACCAAACTTCAATCTAGGCACATTTAAAGAACTCTAGGCACATTTAAAGAACTCTGTTACTCCTATTAAGATTACAACTCAATCCAATTGCATTCAAAGTTACTAAGATTTCATTCAATCCCATGTTGGAATCTTAGTAATATTACAAGATCGTAATTGAATAGGATTACTATGATTGTAATCCTAGTTGTTTTTTAGCAAGAAATCATCCCAGTTATAGTTATATACAAAAAAAGATCGGCGTAGCAAAAAATTCATACTAGTGGGGCACAATTCAAAACATGCAACTTTGTTAAGGATTTTTTTTTTTAATCTATCTTCTTTATAAGAATATGACACACTTTGATTTTTTTTGAAACTATTTCTTCAAGGTTACTCTTACTAAAAAAAATTGTTTAATTATCACATTATCTTAAAGTAGCTAAGTAGTTAGAAACAAAAACAATTAAAAATATAGTGGATGAAGGCTAATTTGTGCATAATTAACTATTTTAGTGGTTTCAGGGCACTGCCACGTTGTGTTTCAACACCCTTCTCCATTACATATATTGGTGTCTTAAGTCCCATATGTATATGTTGTCAAGAAATGTATTGGGACTGCCCTAAGGGCACAAGTACAATTTTCCTTATTTGGAGGTGCTATAGTACTTAAATTTCTAAGATATTTTTACAATTGAAACAAAAAAAAAAAAAAAACCAAAATTCAGTGGGGACCATGACTCTGGTCCTTAGCTCTTCCGGCCACCATCGCAACAAATACGCACCTTTCATGGATGCATATGTGAATCAAAACACGGAGTTCTCATAGAGCTTTGCTTTGCCTTTAATTGGGATTCTTACAAGTGAAAGGAGGGGTTGGTCACTCAAAATTAGTCGAGTTGTGTGTAAATTGGTCCAGATACCTAAAGTATGAAAAAAAAACACGGAGTTCTTCCTAAACCAACCTTTAATAATGCTGTAACCCTTTGTGAATGAGATTATTCTCGGATTTGAATTGACTTCCATTCAAATATACCTACGGGCATATATTCTCTTTGGTGGAACTTGTACATTTAGTCTTAAGTCCCATATGTATATGTTGTCAGGAAATGTATTGGGACTGCCCTAAGGGCACAAGTAAAATTTTCCTTATTTGAAGGTGCTATAGTACTTAAATTTCTAAGATATTCTTACAATTGAAACAAAAAAAAAAAAAAACCAAAATTCAGTGAGGACCAGGACTCTGGTCCTTAGCTCTTCCGGCCACCATCGCACCAAGTATCACCTTTCATGGATGCATATGTGAATTAAAACACGGAGTTCTCATAGAGCTTTGCTTTGCCTTTAATTGGGATTCTCACAAGTGAACGGAGGAGTTGGTCACTCAAAATTAGTCGAGTTGTATGTAAATTGGTCCAGATACCTAAGTTATGAAAAAAAAAACATGGAGTTCTTCCTAAACCAACCTTTAATAATGTTGTAACCCTTTTGTGAATGAGATTATTCTCGGATTTGAATTGACTTCCATTCAAATATACCTACAGGCATATATTCTCTTTGGATGGAGGGGAGGCTATGCACGCGATAAATGGAAGCAAATTGAAGTCGCCTTTTCTCAATAATTAACCATTAATGAGATTTATTCTTCTGTACAAAGATTGCTTACTGCTTCGTGCTCCCTATATAAAGCTTGAGTGACAAACTGAAAAAATTGCAGAAATTCTATATACCCGCAGTACGTACTCTTGTTCTTCGTATTACAATAATGCAGGTAAATACCCATCTATTTCTGTTTGTTTTAATTCGTTTTCGTGTGTGCTGTGTTGTGTTTTTTACATGTATGTATACTCCATTTGTAGACAAATTTGTTATGCTGAAAGTCATACCAAAGTTGTCAATCCCGTACCGGCCAGCGTACCGTTTTCACTACTGGAATGGTACGTATCGGTACCGAACTGTATCTTGGTACCGTTCCGGATTTACCGCAATTAATATTTTATATATATCTACCATATATATTAGTTTAGAGCCCACAAGTTAAAGGAAAAAAAAAAAAGAGACCGGAATGGAACACCGAAAAATGTCCGAAAACAGACCGGTATCGTCCGGTACATCCGGTATTGGCCGGAACAGGCCGGTATTTCAACCGGAACGGATCTTGAGTTTTTGTATTCCGTTTAAGCACCGATACGGTATGTACCAGTCGGTACGGAACGGATTTCACAACTTTGAGTCATACCAATTGCTGAGATCGAGTACTAGTTTTTACAGTGTCCCGTGTTGAAAAAATGAAAGAATTGTTCGACTATTTTAATAAGCCAAAATATGAACAAAATCCGTTCTCAAGATAGATGAGAATTGCAAATGCCAAATTTATTTAAGGGAGGAGAAAATACATACACCTAGAGATGCGCGCGCTCGAGTACACATCTTTTGGAGTTGGAAACACAGGCAATCAGTTCTGCTTTCTCTCCTCTTTCAAGTTCTTCTTCCAATCCCAGAGTCTTGTTCTTCACGTGTGAGGAACAAATTAACAAACACAGTTTGGTTTGCTAAATAATTTTAGTACGGTGGCTACTAAAATTATTTAACCATTGTATTTTGGAAGACGGATGCCGACGATAACCTCTAGCACCCTAGTGAGGCGGCGAAACTTTTTTATGAAAACTTTGAAACACGGGACTGGGTTTGATTTTTCTAATATGTTTAATTTTAATCCAATTTATGATTATAGTTTTTCCCATAATCTAATATGATTAATTTTAAAAACACGGGACTGGGTTTGATTTTTAAAGAACTCATAGATTGAAACGAGTTTTTCTTCAAGACATGAACAACAAATACACTTTAAATAAAAACACTGCAAAATTACTTGATTCGATCAGTAAGCTGCCAATGCCCAATCGACTTCAATTTTTCTGAGATTGTTGTTCACGTCTAGCTCTCCACAGTGAACGAATCGGATTTTACTTTTGAGCTCAGGACGAGACCTTTGTGCCTTAGCCCCTGATTCATATGAGGATTGTTCCTCGGTTATTAAAAAAAAAAAAAAAACACAACTTACTAGTATGTATAGTGTGTGCGGGGCACTTAGTTAATGTGAGGGAGTTTGTGTACGTGTGTTTGTGTAAAGTGATTATGGTGCTAGCTAGCATTGTTCATAACATGTAGGATAGACACCCAAAAAAAGATATAGGATAGACGGTGTTCTTGTCTCCTATTTTTTACCCAAAAAAATATTGGGAAAAATTCAAAAAAACCCCTGAACTTTGAACTCAATGTCAAATAGGCACCTGAACTTAACGGCACAGTTAAAAAAAAAAAACTTACCACTAGTTTGCAATCCTATGAAGCAGAAACGTGATTATGAGAGCCTTAGAGACAAAATTTGATTATGTCTCTTTAGAATAATATGATCAGAATAATAAGATCTTCACACCCGTTCAAACGGATTAAAAATTGGAGCACTTAATTTTTTAACCATATTTTTTAATATATAAACGGTCTAAACACATCAGCCCCTACCCACACACCAAAATGGCAACGTTTTGGTTAAATAAAAATTCATACCACCAGTTTGCAATCCTATGGAGCAGAAACGTGATTATGAGAGCCTTAGAGACAAAATTTGATTATGTCTCTTTATAATAATATGATCAGAATAATAAGATCTTCACACCCGTTCAAACGGATTAAAAATTGAAGCAATTAATTTTTTAATCATATTTTTAATATTAAACGGTCATAAAAAAATTAAGTGCTCAAATTTAAAATCCGTTTTGAATCATTACAAAGAAATTTAAGTACTCATAAAAAATTAATAGATCAGAAAATTAAATGATCATAATAACATTTCTTCTCCATAGGATCCTAAATAAAGAACACATACTTAATATGAGAGCCTTAGAGATAAAAATGAATTACGACCCTTTAGAATAATATGATAAGAATAAAAAGATCTTTGCACCGATTCAAACGGAGTGAAAATTTGAGCACTTAATTTTTTGAGACCGTTTATATATTAAAAAATATGGTTAAAAAATTAAGTGCTCCAATTTTTAATCCGTTTGAACGGGTGTGAAGATCTTATTATTCTGATCATATTATTCTAAAGAGACATAATCAAATTTTGTCTCTAAGACTCTCATAATCATGTTTCTGCTTCATAGGATTGCAAACTGGTGGTAAGTTTTTTTTTTTAACTGTGCCGTTAACGACAAGTCACGGATTGAGACGGCAGGGGGTAAATTGATAACGGAGTGAAAGTTCAGGTGTTCAATTGAAGTTTATTTAAGTTCAGGTGCCTATTTGACATTGAGTTCAAAGTTCAGGGGTTTTTTTGAATTTTTCCCAAAAGATATAGAATAGACGGTGTTCTTGTCTCCTATTTTTTCCGTTGGTTTCGGATTTTAGCTTGTTTTAGATTTCCATTCGTCCCTCAACCGACGCCTTCCCTCTCTCTCTCTCTCTCTCTCTCTCTCTTGCTGAGTTTAAGCAATTTGTATGTGTTTATGCGATATGATATCATTATCATAATATCCTACTTAACTAATTAAAGACCCAAAAAAACATCCAACCTACCTAGAGACCTGACAGTTTCCTTAATTCTGCCTTGTGGGCATTTGTATCTGGTCCTAATTGGTGTTGTGTTTGTTGTTGGTCTTTTTCAATACAAAGAAGATGGGGGTTGAAAATGGTGAAGGTGCTGCTGCCATAAAAGAGAAATACAAACAATCCCTAGGCATATCCTCGGATGCGGGGAACACCTCCAAATGCTTCGACGACGACGGCCGCTCCAAAAGAACCGGTAATGTCACCCTCCCTCCCCTATTTTGATTAGGATCTGGCTTCTTAGGCGTTCAACGGCGAATTTCAAATTTAGCCCTTCATCTCAACAAAATTAATAGTCCAAATTGCAAAAGTATCATTTCAGCAAATCTGGACAATTAAAAATACTTTTGAATGGCTGGAATTATGTGTCTCAGCAGTCCAAAAGCTGGATTCAAGATACTTATTTTTACTTTACATTACCTGTGTGCACATCAATACTAGAATAGACTATTAAATTCTACTTCAGTAAATTTTTTTTTTTTGCACTATACATATGACAATTATTATATTTCGCACTAATAAGTAAGAACAGATGAAATTATTTATTAATAACATTAAAGGTTCACAATTGTTTGACTACTAATAGGGGCTAAAGATACCACTAAGTGCATCTTTATATAATTTTTAGAAGGATTAAGTTACATTGTGAATTGAGAAATTACAATTATAGCTGAAAGTGCAATTTTCATACAATTCAGAGGGGGAACTTGGAACCTTCGTTTGCTACAAGTAATGTGGTTTTTTCTCTCTCTTTCTCTCTGTGAGTTAGGGAGTGTTTGGACTGCAAGTGCCCACATAATAACAGCAGTGATAGGATCTGGGGTTCTTTCCTTAGCCTGGGCCATTGCTCAGCTGGGATGGATAGCTGGTCCAACAGTGATGCTCCTCTTCTCTTTTGTGACTTACTACACTGCTGCTCTCCTCGCCGACTGTTACCGCACCGGTGACCCAGTCACCGGCAAGAGAAACTATACTTACATGGAAGCTGTGGAATCTAATCTTGGTATGAAAATTTCAAATCCTTAATTTGCCCATCCATTTCAGATAAAATCCTAGTTTGGTGTATTTTAATCAGTTGAAAAGCATTACAGTATTTTAAACAGGTGGGCTTAAGGTCAAGATGTGTGGTCTAATTCAGTATTTAAATCTATTTGGAACTGCAATTGGATACACCATTGCAGCATCTATTAGCATGATGTAAGTAAACAACATTTTTCTTTTTCTTGGTTCTTGTTTTGCGGTTTTGGATTAAATGGTTTACATTCTGTTGATACACAGGGCAATCAAACGGACTAATTGTTTCCATGAGAGTGGAGGGAAAAATCCATGCCATATATCAAGCAACCCATACATGATTTTGTTTGGCATCACTGAAATAATATTTTCCCAGATACCAGATTTTGACCAGATATGGTGGCTCTCAATTATTGCTGCGGTCATGTCTTTTACCTACTCATCGATTGGTCTCGCCCTTGGAATTGCCAAAGTTGCAGGTCGTTATTGCTCTAAAACTTTGAATGATGAAGAAGTCCATCAATTTTTTACTTATAAAATTGACCTTGTATGAAAACTGACTCATTCATTTTGACGGGTTTTTCAGCTAATGGGACTATTAGTGGTAGTCTTACTGGTGTAAGAATTGGAACTGTGACTCAAGCCCAAAAGATATGGGGGAGCTTCCAAGCTCTTGGTGACATAGCTTTCGCCTACTCTTACTCTATGATTCTTATTGAAATCCAGGTACATTCTCACTCATTTAGTTCACCAAGGCTGTGTTTGGATCTTAGATTTTATACAGGGATTTACCAAGTGGAAGAAAATAATGTCGCAACTAAAAGGATGATGTTGTGGTCTTCACTTAATTGTCTTATTTCCTTTGCCTCTACGATCCTCTACGATCCAAACTGATCAATTTTCTTTGAGGGTCTTCACTAGCCTGAAAGACGGTTTTTGAGTTAAAACTGATTGATTTTCTTTGTATATCAGGACACAATCAAATCCCCACCATCAGAAGCAAAAACAATGAAGAAGGCAACCTTATTAAGTGTTGGTGTGACCACAGCTTTCTACATGCTTTGTGGATGCATGGGATATGCAGCATTTGGGGACCTATCACCTGGAAACCTCCTCACTGGTTTTGGGATTTTTAACCCATTTTGGCTGCTTGATATTGCCAATGCTGCAATTGTGATCCACCTTGTTGGGGCATACCAAGTTTACTCCCAGCCACTTTTTGCATTTGTTGAGAAATGGGCAGCAGAGAAATGGCCTGGCAATGAATTCATCATCAAGGAAATTAAAATCCCAATCCCAGGTTTTCGCCCGTATAACCTAAACCTCTTCCGTTTGGTATGGAGGACGGTTTTTGTTATAGTCAGCACTGTTATATCTATGCTTCTCCCTTTCTTCAACGATGTGGTGGGACTTCTTGGGGCGATTGGGTTTTGGCCGCTAACAGTGTATATTCCGGTCGAGATGTATATTGCACAGAAGAAGATAGCAAAGTGGAGTAGCAGATGGATATGCCTCCAATTGCTTAGCATTGCTTGTCTTATAATTTCTATTGCAGCTGCTGCTGGTTCTATTGCCGGTGTTGTTCTTGATCTCAAGATTTACAAGCCATTCCAAACAAGTTTCTAGACCTGTAATTTTTTTTTTGTCCCCATTGCAATTGATTAAAGGGTAGAGAAGGAAGTAGTTATCAAAAACCCCAAGTGGTTGGAGATCAATGTTTCTAGACCGAGGTGCATGTAACCTAGCCCGGACACTTGAATTATCAAAAAGAAAGTAGTTCCAAATCAATGTTCCATTACAAACCTCAAGTAGTTGGTTTTGTGGTGTTCCTTTATTATTTACTTGTAGTTGCTTGTTTATTTAAGAAAAAAAAAATTCAAGGAGAAGCATAACCTTGTAAACAAATTATGGCAAAGTCCACTTTGACCCCCTGTGGTTTGGGCCATGTGCGGATACACTCCTATGGTTCAAAAGTATGTACATAACACCTTGTGATTTGTGAAATGTGCAGAAACATCTCCTACCGTCATATTTTCCATCCATATTAACATACGTACATAGCTTTAAAAGACTTTTTTTCCTCATCTTTCACCTCTCTCTCTCTCCTCCGCTCCCTCTCTCCATTTCTCTCTTCCTCTCCCCCATCGACAAAAGCTGTAGTAGACTTCATTTTCCGAAAAATTTAAAATATTGGGCAGTTTAATGAAGGGCGGTTATAATTGGGTGCTTCAAGTTTGTGGAATCTTGTAAAGACAAAATCCATTTTTCACAGAAAAAGGAAAGGGGAAAAAAAGAAAAAAAAGAAAAACCCGTTATTCTTATTGAAAGCAGTACTTGATATCTTGGGGATAAGTTTTGGTTTGACCAGTTGACTGGTTTATTGGTTTCAAATGTTCTGATTGTAGCATTTTAATGTCTTATAACAGTTGTTGGTTCATATTACAAGGTTTGAGTTTTGAACCGTACTGTATATTAGACTATGTGGCTCCCGATTTGTAATGTCAATCAAATTGTTTAGAGAACAATCTATGTTATATCATATTCGGATTTGACCTTTGTGGGTGGAAGTTTTGGTGATTGATTTCACAGGATAGTGTCCGAATTGGTTATGCGAATTGATGGGCCATAGCTTTCGAAGCTTGGTTATTTCACGGCTCATGGATGTTCATGGTTGTGAGTAAACTTTTTGCTTACGTTGTTTTGCAAGGTTTTATTTGCATATACCGGGTTATAGGGTTTAGCCTTTTTATTGCATGGATATAAAACTTTGGACTTTTCAAAGTTATTGTTTATAACTCTTGAAATCAGGGGGAAAGTTTTGTCCACTACTGTGTTTCTTGGATCAGTAAAGGGTATTACGGTTTCAACATTTTCGTATTTGAATAATTGTGAGTCATAATTTTGTCATTTACTTTGTTGATTCAAATACCCATTATTCGCTCTTGCAATTTGTTTGCAAAACAGTTTGTGGTTTAATTGGGGAATTATCGCATAATATTTTCAAATCCCAGTGGAGGTTTTCATATCCTAAGCTACGGTTTTGGAAACTAAAGGCAGTGAGTCATTCATTGCTATTGCCTTGTTTGGTGATTAATTTGGAATTGAAAGGGAATCCGGTTTTCTCCTATAAAGTTTCATCTACTGGGTTTACGTGGATTTTCTCGTATTCCAGTTATGTCAATTGAATTATGGAAAACAACAGGTTCTATTTTCTGGGAGAGCAGTTTAGATATTTGTTGTTTAATAATTTATTTAAGCCATATGTGACTTAACTTTGTGTGTGGAAGTTTTTGGTAATTATTTCCACAGGATGCTATCACGAGATTATGGGTGTGGTGTCACTTTGTTGTGGCATGGGTTAGCACAGTTTGTTTCAGAATGAGATAGAACTGTTGGTGGTAACCTTCGCAACTACGCGACTTTTGTGATAAGTTGTTGGGCTATGGTTTCGGTCAGTCGTGCGCGACTCGACCTCGGATGGTTAAACTGTTTGGTTTTGACTTTGGTCAGTCGTGCGCGACTTATCCTTGGATCAATGGATCGTTCGGCTTATGGAGTAGTCTACTTGGCTTCGGCCTTGACACTGCTCAGCCTCGGTCCTGTGTTTGATCTGCTTGGTGTAGACAATTTATGTACTCGGCTCTGTTGGGCCAAGTGTTTTTGAAAATATGTCTAAACAAGGGAATACTTGTGTTGGTATTTTCATAAGTGGTTTGACCTTGGTGCGCCAACAGTGGTTCATGCGAGAACAATTTCCTCTCATTTAAGGAATGAGCAGGATAGGCAAGTGATTGCCTTGTGAGGGTCCAAGTGACAAAGATTTCTTATCAATGAGTTGAAAGAAGTACTGAGCCATTGGATTTAATCCACACTGAGGTGTGTGATTTACAGTTACCTTTGAATGTGGGTGTGTCTCTCAAGGGTAGTTGTATCTCCACCGAAAAAGGGAAAAGATAGGGACGAGGGTTGTTGATTGTGTGGATATTCACAAGAATACTATTGTAGGCGCGGTCAGAATTATTGACATATCAACAGGAAAGATCTTTTGACCCACCAATTGGAGTCGGACGCGTGGCAGCAGGGCCCACGCGGAAGGTCAGCCTTAGTCAAAGTTCTATCCTAAGAGGACGTTTGACCACCCAATGGAAGGAAAACACGTGTGGAGCAAAAAAATGATACTCGCGGAAACGATCCCCGGAAGAGAAGGCACCACGGGACCCCCGCTGGCTCCGCAGAAGAACCAAAGATGTACCGAAATAAGTACAAACGTAGAGGATCACAGGAAGACCCCAGGGGTTCTATTTGGGCCCAAAAGGCAGGGTCCGAAAGGAACCCCACGGGAAGCATACGATCGCCGCGGGTCGCGACCCTGCTCTAGCGGGAATTGGGGAAGTTCTTATGGCTTGGTGGCTTGGGATGGAGGTAGCGTCGCGGACATGCGAGTCCTCCCGCGGAAAGACCTCCGCGGGAGGGCGAGTCTATCCGGGACCTAGAGGTACGGGAGGGACACGTGTTGGGGTCTTATAGGAGCGCCATTCTGGGCCTGACCTAGGCCCAGGTGCCTTATAAATACTCCTGACATTCCCAATGATTAGGAGATTGGCTTTTCTGAAAAGAAAGGGTGTGAGCACTGATTCTGAGGAAGGAGAACATTCTTCCCCGGAGAGAAGGTGACCTCACCTGTTCGAGTCCAGAGAAAGCCAGACATCACCCCCGCGGAGAACATAAGGGACACGTTGCCTTTGTCTTTTTCGTACCTTTTGCTCTTTCCCTCACCCCACAAGATCATTCCCCTTTCCTCCTTGCTACTAATCATCAGCCAATCGCACCTCTTCAGCTCACATACATACACATAAGCACATCCAGCGGAACCCGTATCACCCATATTTAGGCGACTCTGCTGGGGAGGTGTCTTTTGGTTTATGGTTAGTACCCGTTCCAGAGAATACGTCGAACTGCCACCACCATGCTGTAGAGCAATGACGGCACCAGACAACGGCGCGCCAGTTATCGAGGAAGTCGAAGAAACCAACAGTGCAGGCGCGGCCGCACAGACGCTACGGGCCCTCCAAGATGGCCAGCGACAGTTCCTCGAGACGCAGAGACAGCTGCTCGCGGCCTTTACTGGCCTCACTGAACTCATCTCAGCGGCGCTCCAGAAGGCCGCGGTCGGCCAGAGCTATGAACCACTGCAAAACCATGCCGGGGGCAGCACTAGCCAGACGGTGCAGCCTCAGGTCCCCCCGACGGTGCCTCACCATTTGCGCCATGTGCTTGTAGGAGGCATTGCAAGAAACCACGCTGGAGACCGCCAGAAAGAGGTTGCCGCCGATGGTACCAGCACGCCATCCACGGGACCCTACATCACCATGGCGGAAGTCCAGGCCCTGTTGGCACAGCAAAAAGCAAGTGAGGCAAGCAGAAAGGAGCCAGCCGCTACTGAAGCTGGGACCCCATCCGCGGGGCAGTTCATCACTTTGGCAGACGTACAGGCCCTCCTTATTAAAGAAAAAGCAAAGACAGTCTTACCCTCCTTTCCTAGCCCAGACATCCGCCCTCCCTACCCCGTGACCATCTTATCGTTACCTTATCCGGAAGGGTACACCCCACCGAAGTTCGTCAAATTCGACGAAAAAGAGGGCAGCACTCAGGAACACGTGGTCCGTTTTACAGAATCCCTTGGGGCCCACGCGTCTGACTCCAACTTGCGTCTCCGCGAGTTTTTGAAGTCTCTCACTTCCCGCGCGTACACGTGGTATGTCAACCTGGAGCCTTACTTGATCACCACCTGGGAAGAGATGGTGAACAGGTTCTACACTAAGTTCTTCCAGGTCCGCGAGAAGGTGACGGTAATTAGTTTGACGAAGGAAACATAAGCAAGCGGGGAGGATGTGGTAGATTACATCAGGCGATTCGAAGATCACGCAGTCGACTGCACTGAGTCGATGAAGGAAGTTCAACTGGTGGAAATCTGCATTGGCGGAATGATGGATGAGTTCAAGATACTGCTCATCAACCTGAAGTTGGGAACATTCTCCGCCCTATTGGAATCTGCGTACAATATCCGCCATGTGGTCAAGCCAGCCAGGAAGGATAGCTGGAAAGGCAAGACAACGGGCGCCACCGTTGCCGTCGCGGAGGCACCGCGGACCCAGCAAGCCGCGGGAGGGAGGAAACGGAGAGAGCGCGAGATGGGGCTAGCTCCGGACTACCCCTGTACCATGGATGAAGTGCGTGCCTTAGTAAATGTGTGGGTGCAAGACGGAGAGCTGGAACTTCCCCTAGTGGAGTACGAACCAACGCGGGAAGACCGCGAGCATCCGCGGTACTGCATGTACCACATGCATACCAAGCACCCAACAAGTTATTGTTGGTCACTAAAGAGATTGTTCAAGAGAAAGCAGAATGCAAACGAGCTGAGGATAGGACGACGCGATATCCGCATCGAACCTTATCCGGCCCACGGGAACAACAATGGGGAAGTAAACATGGCGGAATGTTACCCGTTCATGTATGACGATGAAGAAGAAACCGACAATGATTACTACATGGAAAGAGAAGACGAGGAAGCATGTGCCTACATGGTCTCTTGCTATGAAATCACGGAGGAATTTGGAGACAGTGCAGCCCCCGCGGTTACACCTGATCCCAACGCTTCGGTCAAAACATTACAGAACAGTGCAAAGTTCCGCGCATTCTTTGACGGTTTTGGCTTTACACCGGCAGCCAGGTTGGAAATCACTAAAGCAATTGTCAACATTGTGGAAGTCCACCAGGAATCTTGCATGTCCACTGAGGGATCTGTCCCGCGGACGATTCGCGATGAGTCCAACTTTGTCACTTTCTCTGACGCGGACCGACGAGTGCCGTACCCCCATAACCGCCCGCTCTACGTTACGTCCCGCGTCAACGGGACAGAGCTGAAGAGAACCTTTCTAGATGGTGGGGCCTCCATAAACCTCATGCCCATGTCAACATTCCAAAAGCTGGGAATACAGGACAACCGGATAGTGGAATCCCCAATCACTATTACAGGGTTCGGAGGAGACATGAAGCAATCTTTGGGATATGTTGTCGTAGACCTGGAAGTGGGGGCAATCCGCTCAGCCACCAAATTCCACCTCATCAACGCGGACCCAAATTATCAGATCATTCTCGGCAGGAGTTGGATGCACAAATACGCAGTCGTGCCCTCCAGCTATCACCAATGCCTGAAAGGAATTTGGGTGGGAAAGAAAGTCACCATCCGCGCGTCAGAAAACTCATTCGACACTCACGAAGCACACCTCTTGGACGCGGTTTACTTCTCAGAGCTGGGCGAGGTGTCTCAAGCAATCACTGCCAAGCCGCGCGCTGTTAGGATCCTAAGGTGGGAAGATATCAAAGATGAGAAGCCGGAGACACGACAAAGAGACCCATCCGCGACAGAAGCCGCAGCCCCCAGGAAGATAACCAAAACGAAGGAAGGGGGCAAAACAGTGTACTATTTATGATGGTCCACCGGGGCAGCGGCCGATCATGAAACCGCTGGCCCCGGCGGAACATGCGCTGTGATAAAAGATGAGGTGATACAAAAGCCGGAGCCCGCTCCGGAGTGTATGCAGGACCAGCCCAAGCTGCAGCAAGAAGCATTAGAAGAAATCGACCTAAGTGATGGAGTGGGCCCAAGGAAACCAGTGCTTGTAAGCAAAGAGTTGAACGGAGAATTCCGCGAGAAACTAATAGCACTATTACGTGCTAATTCAGATGTATTCGCGTGGCACTACGAGGAAATGCCCGGCTTAGACCCGGAGCTGGTAACGCATCACTTGGATACTTTCCCCAATTCTAAGCCTGCGAAGCAATCCCAGCGGAAATATCACCCCGACTTGGAGGGGCAAATCAAAGAAGAAGTCAAAAAGCTACGAAAAGCAGGATTTATCCGCCCAATCCAGTACCCCGAGTGGCTAGCGAACATTGTCCCCGTAAAGAAGAAGAATGGCCAAATCAGGGTGTGCGTTGATTTCTGCGATCTCAATAAAGCATGTCCGAAGGATGAGTTCCCGCTACCACACATTGATACATTGGTGGATGCCACCTCGGGCCACCAGATGTTCTCCTTCATGGACGTCTTCAGCGGATACAACCAAATCAAGATGGCTCCATAAGACGCGGAGAAGACGGCCTTCCGGACATCATTGGGAAATTTCTACTACATTGTCATGCCTTTCGGGCTCAAGAATGTGGGGGCAACGTACTAGCGGGTTATGACAGTAATCTTCCACAACCTAATGCACAAGATAATAGAAGATTATGTGGATGACCTGGTGGTGAAATCTAAGGAGCGAAAGGACCATCTTGCGGATTTGGCCACTGTTTTTGCCAGATGTAGGAAATTCAACCTTAAAATGAACCCCCTGGAGTGTGCGTTCGGGGTCACCGCGGGCAAATTTTTGGGCTTCCTTGTACATTGCCATGGCATCGATGCGGACGGGGCCAAGATCAAGTCCATTACGGAAATGCCCCCACCCCACTCTCAGAAGGCGCTCAAGCGATTCTTGGGAAAGGTATCCTACCTACGACGTTTCATTCCTGCCATGGCGGAAATCGTGGTACCATTCGCGGACCTATTGAAAGGAAACGCGAAGTTTGAGTGGAAACAAGAACATCAGCAAGCGTTTCAGCTGATCAAAGCGGTTTTGACCTCTCCCCAGACAATGGTGGCTCCAGTCGCGGGAAAACCATTGATTCTCTATTTGACCTCCACCTCGAGATCCATTGGGGCCCTGCTGGTGCAAGAAGTAGATGGAACAGAGCGCCCAGTCTACTACATCAGCAGGAAGGTTCCGGAAGCGGAAGAAAGAAACACCGCCATCGAGCGGCATTGCTTAGCCCTCGTTTTCACCCCACAAAAGCTCTGCCATTACTTCCTATCGTTTCCTATACAGATAATTACTAAGTGTGCCCCGGTAAGATATCTTCTGTCTCGACCCGCACTCACGGGCCGGGTCGCTCGCTGGCTGTTAACACTTGCAGAATTTGAGATTTCATGCTCAACACCGAAGGCAATCAAATGTCAAGCCCTAGCGGACCTTCTGGCCCAATTCTCAAGCGGACAGTGCGAACCGCTCGAAGAGTGTTTACCCGGAGATGGTTTCAAAACTCTCGCGGCCAGCACAGATGAACAGCACTGGACGCTCAGCTTCGATGGGGCCGCGGGTAGTGGATCAGGAGGCGCGGGAATAGTGTTACAAACCGAAGAGGGAGACAGAGTCCATTTGGCCTACAAATTGAACTTCCCCTGCTCCAATAACGAAGCGGAATATGAAGCATTGATCTTGGGTCTGATAGCGGCAAAAGAGAGAGGGATCAAGCACCTGAAGATAGCGGGAGACTCAAAACTGGTAGTTCTACAAACGGAAGGAATTTACGCGTTGAAAGAGCCAACTTTGGCACCGTACCGAACGACAGTCCAGAAATTGATGAACTTTTTCAAAAGTGTCAGCATCATCCATAAGCCCAGATCAGAGAACCGTTTCCCAGATGCTCTCGCAACGCTGGGGGCAAAGACGGAATTCGAGGAGAAAAGAGCTTGCATAGAGATTGTGAAGATGTTTGAACCGTCCGTGGTAGAAGACTTTTTGGAGCCAACGGAGGATTGGCGCGGGTCCATCAAAATTCAGTTAATCACTGGCATATGGCACCTACCCACCGCGGAGCTTTCGTGCTTCGTAGTTTTGCGCGAAGAGTTGTATCACCGCGGTCCGCAGGGGTGGCTCGCACGGTGCGTCGATTCAAAGGAAGCGGAAGAAGTCTTGGACCAGATTCACGGTAACAATTGTGCAGACAATGAGATAGCTCTGTACAGAAGGATCCAAAGGCAGGGTTACTTCTGGCCCGACATGAAGAAAGACGCCGATCTAATCGTGAAAAAACTGTACTTGGTGCTCCTTGTACGCGGCCAAGCCAGAATGCCTAATGGCGAGTGCTAGCAACTAGGAGATAGATTGGAGACAAGCCTACTGTGGGCTGCTATGCCCGAAAATTATATTTTTCCCGCTCTCGAAGAAGAAAAATACGAATGTCGCTCTTTTTGTTTTGTTCTTGGTGCCGCTTTGAAGAGAAATACGCCGTTTGAAGAGTCGTTTTGGTTTGATTTGAAGAGTCGCCACCCAGATTTGCGGTATATCATCCGAGAAACCGTTTCGTTTGGAAAACCAATTGATTTGAAGTTGAAAACCAGAGATCAGTTTCAAGGGTTCGGAAGCCATGTTACGAGGGGGGAAGGGTTTTACGGCACCCCCTCGCCCGATTCGAGATCGGTCTCTACTAAACGTTTGTGGGATTTTTCAAAAGGGGATTTTGTTTCATTAGATCATTTAGCAAGTATCCACAGTTATAACAGGTAAGAATTGCATGCATGTGCAGTTGTACAGTGGATGATTAGATGAAAGTGAGCAAAATGCATGATTACAGAAACTGAGGATCTGTCACTGACTTCACTCTCGAGCGCTCGAGAGAAGTCCCGAGCGCTTGGGAGCTCTGATCAACCTGCAAGCTTTGTTAGCACAGACAGGATACAATGCTAAAATAGGAACTGAAATGAATATTAAGCACACTACTGGCTCAGCAGAGGACTTGAAAGACCAAGCTAAGCCTTCAACCTTTCAAATCATGCATCCCTGCCTTAACAAGGCTAGATCTACAAATTTAAAAGAGCAACAAGCCACATTAATGCATGCAGAGACCAGGTAACACAGCAGGCTGGGAAATGGGAAGCAATGACATGCATGCACTCCCGAGCGCTCTAGAATGGTTCTGAGCGCTTGGGAGTGAGCTGCATACCAGCTTACTCTCAAACAGGAAATGGTTCCATCTTGACATGCAAAGGCCCTTGTTTTTATGTTTCTCTGAAATGACTGATTCTTTTAACTTTAAACAAAAGGAGCCTTGCTCTTCCATGAAATCTTTGTAAGAAAATGGTTCTATTTTGAGGAAAAATGGCTTTCTGTGCATGCATGCCAAAACGAAACCATTCATTTAAGATCAACACATCATTTCCAACTTACTGTGTCACAAAGGGGGCCATGCATGAGACCTGGAACAGTCCCGAGCGCTCAGGAGCACTCTCGAGCGCTTGGGAGTAGTTCCAGTAACGGTTTTGTGAAAATATTTTCTTGTGCCCCATTGCTCTTGTTTTTACACTAGGGTCTCCCAACCATGCACCCAGTATTGAAGACTGGGTCAGGCTGAGAGACCCCCAGAAGGGAAGAACAGCCCTTTAGTTATGACCAAAGGTAAGAGTTCTACCTTTTCCTTGAACCTTGCTCCTTGGTGTGCCTTTGAAATGTGGGCGGAGTGAGGAGAGTGCAAGAGATCGGATGGGTAACCTGGATTTCTTGCCCTTTTCCTTGGTGATTTTGCAAAACCTTTGAAATTTGGAAGAGAGTTTGGAGGTTTTTGATCTTTGGCTAGAGAGAGAAAGAGAGCAGAGATTAAGGGTGCTCTGGGATGATAATTTCGTGGTCTCCTCCCCTCTCCCTTTAACTGAAAAGCCAGGCATATTTATAGGCAAAACATCCAATGGTTTTTGAAAATCAAATGGTTTTGATAAAACATTTGTTTAATGGGTAAATCTTTGGCCTGAATATCTTCCTACCAGAGGTTGAGTGTGGAATGAGCCATCGGCGGGCTGAAAGTGGCTGTAATGATGATTTGCAAAGTGAGTGGGTGATACAGCCATGCATTGGGCAACAGAAAAGTCTCGAGCGCTTGGGATTACTCCCGAGCGCTTGGGACCTCACTCTCGAGCGCTCGAGAAAGAGCCAGGCCAGAGGTTTTGTGAAATAGTTTTGAGCGCTTAGGATTGCTCCCAAGTGCTTGAAAACATTTTTAACCATTTTTAATCCTTCTTCAATCTTCCAAGGAGCAATGTTCCGATCGATACCAGGCTTGTTTCAATCCAAAGTCATCATCGGGGAGCCTCCGGGCCACAAGTCAAGGAATTTTGAAAAGTCCAAATTGGGGTGTCTACAGTTGCCCCTCTTTGGGCGACGCTCAGCATCACATCTAGATACGAGTGCCGTCCAAAGATTGAGACAGCCCAATTCGAGCCAAATCAAATCCTCAACTCGAAATCAAATGCAAGTGAAGATACAAACATCTGATGCATGTGGTCGCGTCTTTTCAGACTGCCTACGTACCCTTTTCTGCAAGGATCAGACCAGCGTAGTTCTTTGGGGCAAATGCAAACATGCAGACATGCAAGCAAATGATAGAAAGGTGTCATTCAGGACAGCGCCAAATCTATGGCGGCGAAAGGGGGGTGCCAAATCTATGGCAGACAAGATGGGTGCCAAATCTATGGCGGCGGAAAGAGGGGTGCCAAATCTATGGCAGACAAGATGGGTGCCAAATATATGGCGGCGGAAGGAGGGGTGCCAAATCTATGGCAGGCAAGATGGGTGCCAAGTATATGGCGGCGGAAGGAGGGGTGCCAAATCTATGGCAGACAAGTAGGGTGCCAAATATATGGCGGCGGAAGGAGGGGTGCCAAATCTATGGCAGACAAGATGGGTGCCAAATCTATGGCGGTGGAAGGAGGGGTGCCAAATCTATGGCAGACAAGATGGGTGCCAAATATATGGCGGCGGAAGGAGGGGTGCCAAATCTATGGCAGACAAGATGGGTGCCAAATCTATGGCGGCGGAAGGAGGGGTGCCAAATCTATGGCAGACAAGATGGGTGCCAAATATATGGCGGTGGAAAGAGGGGTGCCAAATCTATGGCAGACAAGATGGGTGCCAAATATATGGCGGCGGAAGAGGGGTGAGAAGAGAGGAGAATCCACGTGTTGCTCGGTTTGGTGGACCAGATAAGGGGAAGAGAGAAAATCCACGTGTTGCTCGGTTTGGTGGACCAGATAAGGGGAAGAGAGAAAATCCACGTGTTGCTCGGTTTGGTGGACAAGATAAGGGGAAGGGAGAAGAGTCCACGTGTTGCTCGGTTTGGTGGACAAGATAAGGGGAAAAGAGAGAGAATGAAATGATAAGACCTCTTCGACTGATATCGACATAAAGTACCAATTTTCAAGCATGAACCAATTGTGGGTATCTGAAAGGAG
This sequence comes from Rhododendron griersonianum, assembly GCA_018127125.1. Lineage (NCBI taxonomy): Eukaryota > Viridiplantae > Streptophyta > Magnoliopsida > Ericales > Ericaceae > Rhododendron > Rhododendron griersonianum. The sequence continues at coordinate 31,739,506 of CM030797.1, read as the reverse complement.
TTCGTAATCAATTGCTCCGTATAACACGTACTGCAAACAGGACTGAGATTGATTTTGTAAGCAGTTTGACATTGCAATAATTGTCGAGAAGTGACATGATCAAGGGATTGAAGATTTCGGCAAGGTGACTGAAATCAAAAAGGAGCGCTTGGGACCACTCCCGAGCGCTCTGGAGAGGTGCCGAGCGCTCGGGACCACGGCTGGGGCCCGCCACTCCTTCGTCTTCCTTTCCTCGGTCTGGGGGTTTAAAACCCCAGAATCTGAGCGCTCGAGAACCAGGCGATGTACGGTTTCTGAACTCTCTCATCCATTCTCGACAAACTCTCTCTCTCTCACTTCCCAGAATCTCTCTCACGATCTCACCCTTTCGAAAAACGTTTCTCTTTTCCCCTGAGGCATCACGGATCGATTTCAAAGCCTCGAGGTCTTGTCGATCTTCCACTGGGCAATCGTGTGCCAGGAAGTTCGAATCAAGTGGAAGAAGAAGCTACAGGAAGGGGAAGCAAGGGCAATGGCCAATGGGGAAGACCAGGCGACGGCGAGCAGCGAAGTGGCTGCTTCGGCGGTGATGGCTGAGGGCGGTGGTCAGGCCGTGGTCAGCGACGAGAGGGTTGCAGGTGGTGGGGGAGATGTTGCTAGGGATGATCCTATGGTGACAGAGGAGGCCCGGGAGAGTCCTACGGTGACTGGGGATGCCAGCGGGGCCGTGGCTGATGTTGGTGGTGATGGGGGTGGGATCGGTAGTGGCGGAGAGGCCACGGGCAGCAGAGACGAGGCTATGGGCAGCGGAGGAGGGGCTTCGGGCACCCCTCTTACTCCTACTGTGGAGGAGTTATTCGCGGCCGCGGAACGGGCTCGCGAGGAGGGACAAGCTGACGAGGTGGTGATTGGCGGTAGAGTCACGGTCACTCCTGCCTTGAGGTCGACGGTGGCACTACCGAGGAGGGAGGAAAGCAGGATTGGGGCCTCACAGCCCGTTCCTTCCGAGGCGGGTGACTTCCTGGACTCCGCGGAGCCGCGGGATATACTGGACGCGTTTGGTCTCGACCCAGGGGTCGAGGCCGGGCTGAGAGGCACTGTGACTCCAGAGGACTGGGCTGCGGCACTGCTGCTGGGAGCCTTGCTAAGTGGCGCGGGTGCGTCGGACGCAGGGGGTCACGAGGTTGAGGAGGAGGAGATGGAGGAGATGGAGATGGAGACAGAGGGACCAGAGCCTGAGGCGGCTGCCGAGGCGCGGGTGACCGCAGTTGACGAGGTGAAGGCCTATTTGGGAGGAGAGCGTGCTGGGTTCGCGATTGCGACCTACGCTCCGCGAGTTCACTTCTTCGTGCCTGTGGGGATAGACGGTTACACCCCTGCTCGGGCTGACTACCCGGAGGACTTGCTCCTCCGAGACCGCGACTCGCACATCTCTACGGGTTGGACCACGGTAAGCTTTTAACTATTTGAATGCTTTTGAATTCGACACTTGAGTTTTTTTTTTTTTTTCGTGAATTGCTATATTGATTGCTGATGCTGATGCTATTTCCTTAATCTGTTGAAACAGCGCACGACGGATGTTTACGGTCACGGGGGCTCAGCTAGCTCGCTGAGGTACTTCAGGGACCTGCCCGCGAGAGTACGGGAGTTAGTGGAGGCGGCGGGGTTCGGTCCGTTCATCCAGTTGATGACGTCGGTGAGGGTGGACCGTGCTGTGCTTACAGCGCTGACCGAGAGGTGGTGGGATACCACCAACACCTTCCACCTTCGGTTTGGTGAGATGACGCTGACACCGCTGGACTTCGCAGCGATTACAGGGTTGAGAGTGGGAGGAGAGCCACTCCCTTACGACTCGAGTTTGGTGCTGGACGACGCGGCTTTGCGGTGGTTCCTCGGGCGGGTCCCACGGCATAGCGGAGGGATGGCGACCTACGGGCAGTTTGTGGAGTACTGGGACCACGAACCCGCAGACGACAAGGAGGCGGCGAGGATGGCCCGGGCGTACCTGCTTTACCTCTTTGGGGCTTCCCTGTACCCGACGAGACGGTCGCAGGTGCACCTTTGCTACCTGGCGGGCCTGGTTGACCTGAGGACTGCAGGGCGGTTCGACTGGGGAGGGGGTGCCTTGTGCACTCTCTACTGTTTTCTGGGGGCTGCCTCGCGCGGAGTGGGGAACACGGTCGGAGGCTACTGGAGGATCGTCGAGGTATGGTTTAAGTTATTGCTTTATATTACTATTGATTGCTTATCGATTTGAAATGTAAACCTGAACTTGAACTGAAATGAATTTGACCATTCGCAGCTCTGGGCTTACTAGGTTCTCGGGATGTTCCCACCCGAGAACACCTGTAGGGATCCTGGTTTGCTTCCTCGCGGGCTTGCGTGGAGCAAAACTTATAGGAGGACGAAGGAGAGGAGAGGGGAGGTGATGACCTTCCGACGCTGGCTAGACCGCTCGACTGGAGCCGCGGTATAACCTGTTCTTATTCCATTTCTTTTTTCTGTGTTCGACGTACATTTTGTTGATGCTTCCAAATTCGATATGCAGGTTCACTGGGACAGGTGGTCGAGGGTGGAGGCTGAGTTCCTGCCTAGGAGCCGGGAGGTGACACGGAGCAGGGTGTTGCTGGAGTGTCCACTGGGCTGGCAGTGGTACCTTGGAGACCGGGTGACTCGACAGTCGCTCGGTCTTCCAGCGTTCGTGGTGCCCGGGTTGCTCCCTCCACGTGTGTAGAGGACTGAGACGTATACTCGTGCGGAGCTGGAGCTATACACAGTGCCCGACACAGACTTAGAGCGGCACCTACGGCGCGGCCTGGACTACACAGCTTACGTAGACCAGTACCTGGCCACGAGACTAGGGGTGGAGGCTGAGTTAGAGAGGAGAGTAGCTGCAGGAGGGCGAGGCCCTGGTGCCAGAGGAGAGGCTGGAGTGCGAGGCCGCGGTGGTCGGTCCGCACGGGGTAGTGGTCGAGGTGTCAGGCAGCCTGCAGGCGGTCGAGATGCCGGTTTGCCTGGCAGAGGAGAGGGTGAGACAGGGGTGCCTGAGACGACAGAGGCCTCAGGTTCGACGGTGCTACCCACGCTGGAGTGGACAGTGGGGGCGACCGACTCTTCAGGGGCGCGGGTGGTGATAGACGTTCCGCGCCTTCCACAGCCGCCGATGCGGCTTCCTGCTCAGGTATAAACGAATCTCAAATCTCTGATTGCTCCGAATGATCACTGCTTGCACGTCTCTAATACTTGAACGTTACAGGTACCGCGAGAGTGGGCCGAGACAGCCATCATGCTAATGGTGGGAATGCGCCACCTGTTGAAGGGTTGTGCGAGAGGGAGAGTCTTGCCGACTAGATCTGCCCCTAGACCTGTTTCTCTTGTCGCTCCAGAGGTATGACAATGGATGACATAGAATTTTTAATGAACCAATTGAATTTTGGAATATGTAGGGAATGATCATATGCTCGTGACATGCAGGTGCAGCCACGCCGTTCAGCTAGGGCACGACCTCCAGCTTCTACCAGCGCACGCGGACGGGGGACACAGGGAGCGTCACAGCTTGCTAGGCAGTTCGAGGTCGTTCCTAGGGCAGGGTCCCAGCGGAGACTCGCTCGCGAGGAGTCACTGGAGGATGAGACAGAGGAGTCGTCCGAGTCGCGTGTGTTAGGGTCGACGGACTCGGAGACTGCTTCTAGTGGAGATGACGGCGACGACGGTGATGAGAGTGAGAGCACCGAGTCTGAGGGCCACCAGCAAAAGAGGACACGTCGCGTTTGAGTCTTAGGCTTTGCTTTTTGCTGGCTTTTCTAGTACATGGGCCTGCGTGCCTACGTAGTTGCAGCTTCTAGGCCTGCGCGCCTTGGTTTTGTTTGGGTCTGCGTGCCCCGGTATTAGGATCGGGCGCGTGTTTGCCCTAGCTTTTGTATTTACTCATTTGTAAAGTACCGTACTTCATGTATGAGAATTTGCACTTCGCTCTTCGGTATTCATTCGCACTTCCTTTAAGAATTATGCTCGTCGCATCTTTTGATCAAGGTCTCCGAAGAAATGATGAAAACTTGACATTCGACACATGATAGCAAATCCGTAGATAATTTTGATAATAAAAACTAGACTTAAGTGCTTCCGATCGCAACCGAGTGCACTGTGCGGTTAACAATGAGTGTCGTGACTTGCGATAAATGCCATATTAACAACAATGCCCTAGACACGAAGACCGATATTCACATGCACATGAAAATGATGATTTCGGGACGCTTGAAATGACCAAAACTTGAACTAAGAACGTTAATGTGCGTTCGATCATGCCACACAGTCAGAAATGCATAATGCGACCCATGCGAGTCATGGGACTCGATCGAACACACCTAACGGGGAATTTTGATACGTCTGCGGAATGAAAATCTTAGAAGTTTTCGTATTTTCGAAGAAAATGGACAGATACAGAAGCAAATACATAATGAAGATTGCTGTATCCTTAGATTACATGCTGAGGACCTTCTGGTCTAAGATGCATGCAATGGTGAGGCTTAATTGAGGCTAATAAAAGCTGGAATCAGAAGCTGCTGTAAACAGCAGAACTCTCGAGCGCTTGAGATCATTCTCGAGCGCTTGGGTCTTCACTCCCGAGCGCTCGGGACCTCTGCTGTTTGCAGTCCCCTATTTGATTAAAGAGGTGTGCTGCCAGATGATGCCGAAAGGTAGCATGCCAAGCAGACAGATTTAGTAAAACAAATGAAAGCGACCATAAAAGGTCGAGACCAGAAAGTGAGATCCCTGCTTCGACGTATTGACAACAACAATGGTATTTTTACTTTTATTCATTTATATATATATATTTTTTTTTGAAAAACAAAGGCCACGTCTAAGTACCCCTTCTGCTTTACTGTTTTTGGTCAGGGGGCTGGTATTTTCAGGACCTTTTGGGAACGGGGACGGAATCTGTCTTCGGATAGAAGTTGGGTTTGAGCTGGAGCCAGGGCTTGTGTTTGAAGCTGGTTTGAGGTTGACTTTGATCAGGGCTTGAGCTTTGAGTATGCATGCCCCAGTCTTGAGGTCGGCTGTACTTTTGCGGTGATTGATGGCATTGGGCTGATGTGTCCCAGTGAGTGACAATCCTTAGTTCTGATCCTTTTCCTTTGATTCCACTGATAGCTTTCGGCGACCAGATGATGTATTGGAGCTTCTTTCACAAGTTGGGACCTTAATGATGACCGGAAATGACCTTGCATGAATTTGGGCAAGGCCCATACAACTCAAAGGATAAGAAAGACCCATTATCAAAAGACTGACTCTTAACTAAGACCTTGACTGGACGAGGAGTTTTGATGCGACCGGACGAGGAGCTCGATCATTTGAGAATTTAATGTTTGAAATTGTCATGATAAAATCGTGTTTTGAAGATTTTCCCATTCGAGGCTTTGAAATGCTTTGGCAAAACACGAGGACTTTTACTGCGAACCATGCCCCAGGTTGCTGATGACAACCCATGGCTTTTAGAAAATGCCCCAGCTCGGACGTTACAGGATTCATGAAATGCCTTGGTGCTCCTTCTTGTTTTCTCCTATTGTCTAGGATTTTTTATTATCAAGTTGTGTTTTCCAATCTGAAAGGACTTTATCAGGGTTGTAACGTGGCCAAGGTTCGGGTTAACAAAGAAAGGATAATAGGCTCAACATTTTTCATTTTCTTGGGGTTCCGAGAGCTAGCAGCCATCTTAAATATTTTTGTGCCCTTTTTGCTTTTGACGGGCGCCTTCTTTCATTTGCTTTCCTTCACACTTGTTGTGCCGATGTGTTTGGAACTTTAGTTGATTTTTGAGTTTTCTCTAATTTTTCTTCAATGTTTTGCATCTCAAGTGTGCGTATGCATTTGGCACTTTTGCGCTTTGAATCCTGACGCGCCGATGATGGTCAGGTGTCTGGCACTTTCGTCTTCTTTATTTCACCCCAGTGTGGGGGATAGCTGCCTAGCTGGGTTCTTTCAAAGAAATTGATTTAGGCTCAATGGGGGTTATCAATGGATATATATCTTCAAGCGTGTGATAAAAGAAAAGAATGCCTTTCTTCATTTTGAATTGCACAACTTTGATAACTGGATCCTAGATGCAGTTTAAGAGATTTGTGTGCTCTAACTTTTGCCTAGATCACATTTTGAGGTTTTGATCTAGCGAGCTTTTTCTTGGGCCAAGGCGTTGCTTCTTCACGGTGCCAGGGAATGGTCCCCTGAAATTCTTCTTCTTGCAAGGGCAAAATACCTCGTGTTTTGAATTTCTCAAATGATGGTGAAAAACAATTTCAAGTTGTGGGATCATCGCAAAACACAATTTTATTATCACAATTTCGACTCAATAGGATCGTCATCAAAAGACATGACAAGCCGACAAAAGATTGACTCGAAAGATTGCAACTGAATTTCGGGGTTGACTTGCAAGAACATGACCGGGCCTCAGGATAAGGCTGCCTACGTATCCTTTTTGCAAAGGAATCAGGTCATAACGTAGTTCAGACCTACGAAACTGACTTTCTTTTGGCTTTTCTTCTTTTCGATTACAAACTCGAATTTTGACAACAAACAGACCTGAAAGCGTGAAAGACTGAACGTACAAATTGACTTGAAATTAACAGACTAAGACTTGACTCGAAATTCAAAAGTTTCCCAAACTTGTGAGAAAATTCCGTCCATGGGTAGGCACCTCAAGCGTTATTCGGATTCTGATCCATCCTCATATTCTGCGTCGGCTGGGAGCCTGTAGCGAAGGCGCTGAGCATATTAAGGGTCGGAACCACAGGTTCTGGCGACCAATTGTCGATGATGCACTGGAGAGGATGGGCTTTCATGCCATTGCCGTTGATGGTTTGGTTGCTCAAAAGCTGCCCAAAGGAACCATGTCCCATCAAGTCACTGACTTGGCCAATTTTGAACTCCTCGCAAGTCGGAGGATAATCTCCCACGACAAGACTTGGCTTTGAAGGTGGTGGTGAGATGATTCCCTCGTCGATGAGGTCTTGAATTTTGTGGCGGAGACGGAAGCAGCTGTTAGTAGAATGGCCCGCACACTGGTGAAAGGTACAATAGGCGTCCGGATTGTGGGATGACGAGAGCTTCTGAGGTGGCGGAGTTGGAGGGAGCGGTTGGATGAGACCGGCTTCAAGGAGTCTCCCATAAACCAGAGACAAAGGGGCAGAAAAGCGGGAGAGGAACCTTGGTGGGATTTTGCCGCTGGATTGAGGGCTCATAGCGGTGCCAAGGGAGCCTCTGGCGGAGGCATTGCTTGCCTCGGCACTGCATGCTGCTTTCTTGCCTTTGTGCACGTCCTGCCTTTTAGTCCTAGTTTTAGGCAAGGACCCTGTACCTTCCTTTGAGCGCTTCTTGGCGTCGTGGAATTCGACCAAGTCTCTTAGCATGTCAGAGAGCGTCACCTCTGATTGTGGCTTGACTCCGGCAGTTGGAGAGTGGTAGGTTTGCGGGGTTTCTCCGACCCTAGCCTTGTCAGCACTCAATCCCAGACCCGGATTTGACATGATGGAGGTGAGAATGCCAATCAGCCGTTGTAATAGAGCCGTTTGTTCATCCATTTTTCGATTCATTTCCTCTACAGCCCTTCTTAGCTCAATCAGCTCTGCTTGTCCTGCCATTTCGAGATAGTCGGAGAAGATGGTGTGGCTTTGTGGGGGATGGATGGCTTAGTGCTGACAGTAAAGCAAGAAGCGAACTCAGAACGTGCCCCTGTTATGATTTATTGAAAAATGTGTATGAATTATTAATAACATGTTGTCACTGTCGACTCAAGGGATCCAACTTTATGGGAAGTTCCAACAGTCACGGGTAAGTCGGTGTCAGGCAGGTTAAATTCCTCACGTTGGGAATCAGAGCCAATCTCCTTATCTAAGACCATCCGAGGCAGAGCAATAAGACTGCTGGAAGATGCACTTAAGGCTAAACTAGAGGGAGCCGTTCGGGCACGGCGAACACCAGAGGTATCCCAAACTCCATGGATTTATGGTCTCCTAGACCCTGACTCAAGAAATGACATCCTATGAAGGATTGCCTTAGTCCTCAGAGATTCCTTTGAATGCGTATCCTTTGATTAGGAATGACAAGATTTGAGAGATATCAAAACAAATTAAGTCTTTAATATTTTTCACTTGAAGTTTCTGTTCTGGTTTCGAAAACCGTTTAGCGTAAATGACATGATACCGTAACCGGGGCGGCGTAAGTGGCATGGCGCCATTAGCCTAAGCAGTGTAAAGTGACTTCGCACTATAACCTGGGTGGTGTGGGTATCACGACATTGTAGCCTAATTGTTTTGTTAATTTTCATTGAATCCATGATTGAAAAATGTATAGAAGACTTAACGAATTTTGATATCCCTAAAACCTCGTCATTCCAAGGACTAATTAATTTCAACAACGTGCCTTCAAAAAGCACGACTCATCATTGGTCAAGGCGATCCTAAACAAGATGCGCAAGCAAGCGTAAGAGTTCTATATGCGACACGAAAGCAAGCGTAAGATGCAAGGTGCGATGTGCAAGCGTGATGAGATTACGGTCTTTCGAAGGTTACCTAATTCCTCAGAATTTCTTTTTAGGGTGTATCCTTCGTTCAGAACGACAAATTCTAAGAGATGTCAAAATGAACTAAGTATTCGACTAGTCCTCATTCGAAGTCTCAATTTTGAACTCGGAATAACTTAGTATAGACGGCGTGATACCCCAACCATCGTGGTGTCAGTGACACTGTGTCATTAGCCAAGGTGGTGTAAGTAAAGTGGCATCACGGCGCCGTTTTCCTTGTTATTCTTCGTTCTCCGTTGAAATTTCGATTAGGCATTAGTCAAGGACTTAGTAACATCCTGATTTCCCAAAGTCTCCTTGTTCTAAGGACTCATGTAGTTAAACAACGTACACCGGGGTGCACGATTCATCATCGGGCCTCGGCAACCTTCTACAGACCGTGCGAGTGAGATTATGACACGAAATTGGACGGACAGCATGACGGCATGATATGAATGAGATGCATGGTGAGATGCAGAAAGCAGTAACATATAGGCAGGATATAGCATATAATCCTACCCTGCGGATTCCTGTCCTAGTTTGGAAGGTTCTATTGCTTTCTAAACATGTACAAAGGCTGATTTTGGCTTGAAGAGGGTTCCCCGGACTAGAGTCAAAGTATACCTCCCACTATTGAGCGTACACCCAATAATGGTACAAACGGTAGAGATGACTCATCACGGTCGAGGGTTGCTGAGCATTCCGGGATTCCCCATCACCGGCAAGCCGGGTAGGATTGCCGAAACACAACAGCGGGGTTGCACAAGATATATACATACAAGAAATAAATAATGAAACAAAATCCCTTTTGAAAATCCCACAAACGTTTTTCAAGCCTGGCTCACTAGTTTAACTGACATTCAAGAAAAGCGGGCCGTTTTATCAACAAACCAACTTTTCTCAAGTATTAATTAAACTTCTCCCCAGCAGAGTCGCCACTGTGGGCTGCTATGCCCGAAAATTATATTTTTCCCGCTCTCGAAGAAGAAAAATACGAATGTCGCTCTTTTTGTTTTGTTCTTGGTGCCGCTTTGAAGAGAAATACGCCGTTTGAAGAGTCGTTTTGGTTTGATTTGAAGAGTCGCCACCCAGATTTGCGGTATATCATCCGAGAAACCGTTTCGTTTGGAAAACCAATTGATTTGAAGTTGAAAACCAGAGATCAGTTTCAAGGGTTCGGAAGCCATGTTACGAGGGGGGAAGGGTTTTACGGCACCCCCCTCGCCCGATTCGAGATCGGTCTCTACTAAACGTTTGTGGGATTTTTCAAAAGGGGATTTTGTTTCATTAGATCATTTAGCAAGTATCCACAGTTATAACAGGTAAGAATTGCATGCATGTGCAGTTGTACAGTGGATGATTAGATGAAAGTGAGCAAAATGCATGATTACAGAAACTGAGGATCTGTCACTGACTTCACTCTCGAGCGCTCGAGAGAAGTCCCGAGCGCTTGGGAGCTCTGATCAACCTGCAAGCTTTGTTAGCACAGACAGGATACAATGCTAAAATAGGAACTGAAATGAATATTAAGCACACTACTGGCTCAGCAGAGGACTTGAAAGACCAAGCTAAGCCTTAAACCTTTCAAATCATGCATCCCTGCCTTAACAAGGCTAGATCTACAAATTTAAAAGAGCAACAAGCCACATTAATGCATGCAGAGACCAGGTAACACAGCAGGCTGGGAAATGGGAAGCAATGACATGCATGCACTCCCGAGCGCTCTAGAATGGTTCTGAGCGCTTGGGAGTGAGCTGCATACCAGCTTACTCTCAAACAGGAAATGGTTCCATCTTGACATGCAAAGGCCCTTGTTTTTATGTTTCTCTGAAATGACTGATTCTTTTAACTTTAAACAAAAGGAGCCTTGCTCTTCCATGAAATCTTTGTAAGAAAATGGTTCTATTTTGAGGAAAAATGGCTTTCTGTGCATGCATGCCAAAACGAAACCATTCATTTAAGATCAACACATCATTTCCAACTTACTGTGTCACAAAGGGGGCCATGCATGAGACCTGGAACAGTCCCGAGCGCTCAGGAGCACTCTCGAGCGCTTGGGAGTAGTTCCAGTAAGGGTTTTGTGAAAATATTTTCTTGTGCCCCATTGCTCTTGTTTTTACACTAGGGTCTCCCAACCATGCACCCAGTATTGAAGACTGGGTCAGGCTGAGAGACCCCCCTCAGAAGGGAAGAACAGCCCTTTAGTTATGACCAAAGGTAAGAGTTCTACCTTTTCCTTGAACCTTGCTCCTTGGTGTGCCTTTGAAATGTGGGCGGAGTGAGGAGAGTGCAAGAGATCAGATGGGTAATCTGGATTTCTTGCCCTTTTCCTTGGTGATTTTGCAAAACCTTTGAAATTTGGAAGAGAGTTTGGAGGTTTTTGATCTTTGGCTAGAGAGAGAAAGAGAGCAGAGATTAAGGGTGCTCTGGGATGATAATTTCGTGGTCTCCTCCCCTCTCCCTTTAACTGAAAAGCCAGGCATATTTATAGGCAAAACATCCAATGGTTTTTGAAAATCAAATGGTTTTGATAAAACATTTGTTTAATGGGTAAATCTTTGGCCTGAATATCTTCCTACCAGAGGTTGAGTGTGGAATGAGCCATCGGCGGGCTGAAAGTGGCTGTAATGATGATTTGCAAAGTGAGTGGGTGATACAGCCATGCATTGGGCAACAGAAAAGTCTCGAGCGCTTGGGATTACTCCCGAGCGCTTGGGACCTCACTCTCGAGCGCTCGAGAAAGAGCCAGGCCAGAGGTTTTGTGAAATAGTTTTGAGCGCTTAGGATTGCTCCCAAGCGCTTGAAAACATTTTTAACCATTTTTAATCCTTCTTCAATCTTCCAAGGAGCAATGTTCCGATCGATACCAGGCTTGTTTCAATCCAAAGTCATCATCGGGGAGCCTCCGGGCCACAAGTCAAGGAATTTTGAAAAGCCTAAATTGGGGTGTCTACACCTACATTGATTACCTGCGAGAAGGATCCCTGCCCATTGAACGAACTGAGTCCGCAAGGGTTGTCCGCGGAGCCTGACGCTTCTTCTTAGATAAGGGACTCTTATTCAGAAGGACCCTCGACGGGATGCCCCAAATATGCATAGACAAAGAGGAAGCAGAAGAGGTTCTAGCAAAGACCCACGGAACTGAGCACCAAGGGTGGAGAAAGCTTTATGAACAGTTGGTTCATCTGGGATATTTTTGACCCACCATGGAGAAGGATTCCAAGCGGCATGTTCAGAGGTGCCAAGCTTGTCAAAAGTTTGGAAACTTGGTCCACGCTCCTTCTGTGGAATTACATTCAATCCGCGCCCCTTATCCCTTTCACACTTGGGCCATGGATCTAGTCGGACCAATCAGGCCAGCATCACGGAAAAATAGATGGATCTTAGCAGCCACAGAAGTTTACACCAAGTGGGTTGAGGCTGCTCCAGTGAAGAGGGCCACGGGAGATGCAGTGGCAGCGTTTATCAAAGAAAATATCATCTGCAGGTTCGGCATACCCAAGATGATTCTTTCTGATAACGGGACTCCATTTATTAATCACCACGTGGGAAGCCTCCTCGATGAATACACGGTCGATCACCGTACCTCTAGCGCCTACTATCCGCAAGGAAACGGGCAGGCAGAAGCAACGAACAAGACCCTGATAAGAATACTGAGCAAGCTGTTGGACGAGCGTGGGAGCACTTGGGCTGATCATCTACCAATAGCCCTTTGGGCTTATCGTACTTCGAAGAGGAAATCTACTCGCGCCAGCCCCTTCAGCTTAGTGTATGGAGCAGAAACGGTCTTGCCCGCGGAACTAAGCGTCCCCTCCGCGCGGATGGTCCTTGCGGTGGAAAACTCCGCAGAAGAAAGGGCAGATTTAGAAGCCCTCGAAGAAAGAAGGGCGGCAGCAGCCCTCGGCCACGAGAAGTATTGGGAATCCGTGGCGCGCTACTACAACAAGGGCGTGGTGCCGCGGGTGTTCAAGGTTGGGAAGTTAGTCTGGAAGGCTACCGCGGCAGTAATGAGGGATCTGAAGACGCCGAAATTCACACCCAGATGGGAAGGGCCCTACGAAGTAATCAGTGCTTCTACCAGCGGGTACTACCACCTGGACCGTGTTGAAGACGGTTTCAAGACGGGGGCAGTGAATTCCAAATATATCAAGAAGTTTGTAGACACCTCCCAAACGGGGCATCGCCATACAGATTGATCATGTTTGTTTGCTCGATTGGTTGCTTGCTTCGTAAACCAAAATCATGGACATTCCCATGGCTAGGAACATCACCACATGATAGCGGTTATCATCAAAACAGAGTCGCCACCTAGTTTATTAAAACTAGGAAAACAGATAGAGATTCTGGATACGGGAGCCAAAAGTACAATAAGGGAAAGGTGTTAGGAACCCCTCTTTGCCCAATCGTGAGACTGGCCCATAATCGTTCAACATAAGACATGTAGATGCTTTATTTAATTCCAACACATAGTCTGTTTATTTATTCCTTTAAACAGTAAGCAAAGTGAGCCAGTGTGATAAGTAAGCATGCATCAGAAAGCAGAAAAGCAAACAAAATGTCCCAGGGAGATGGATTCCGCGGCTGGTGAATGGATGTCACGGCCGAGGGATCCTCCTGGTTTGATGTACCGGCCGAGGGATCGAAGCCCCGGTCAGTGTTCTTCCTCACACCAGACAGAAAGATTAATAGATGATCAAAACGTTACGGTTAGTCAAAGACACAGTAAATAAGACAAACCAAAGGCCGTTGGGCCTCACCACCTTGATCCCTCAGTTGCTTGATTGCTTTGGATTGGGTGTGATTGATTGATTGCTTGATTGAAAACCCTAGGGTTAGGGTTTGAACTTCGGGGTTTGATCGCCGGATTGACGGCTGCCTTCGGGAGGTTAGGGCTTTTGAAGTATGGGATTGAGAGAGTATTTGTGCAGAGTTTTGAGGCTTGAAAGAGTGTGAAAGTATATCAATTTCGGAGCCCAAAGGCTCCTTTATATAGGCATAGGGATGACTCACTCCGGCCAATCGCAATGCACGATAAAAATTGGAGTTAGAGTGTGATTCTAACTCTCCATGGCAATCCTCTAACGTAGCCCGAACGCATCGGGAAGGTAGTGTAATCGGATCAAACGTCTGACAGAACACGTTCCAGAGTCTGGGAAAAGGTCGATCTGATGGCCAAGGAAAGGATATCACGGCCGATGAATGGATGTCTCGGCCGAAGGATTGATCTTGCGGCCGAGGGATTGATCTCTCAGGGAGATTTGGCTAGCAACAGGTTGCTCGGGTGAGGAAATGATGTAAGGGCCGTGGGATCGATGTCACGGCCGACAGATGGATTCTCCTAGGCTTCTGTATTTCTGTCTGAAAGGCTGTATGGCTTTGAATTGGGTCCTCTAAGTGGCTCAAAGTTCTTACCGAAAGTCCTAAGGTCCTTAAGGAAGCAATCAGCAATCATTGTATCCATTTCATCATCGGGATTGTCCCAAGGTGGGACTTGAAATAATCGTTAGGGCAAATTGGGGTGTCTACAGATGCCCCTCTTTGACTGAACTCAGACGGGTCGCGAGACATGTTTGAGTAAGAGTCAAAGCTGTAAAAAGTAACTCAATTTGGTCCAACCACTATTCCAAGGGGTTTTCGAAAAAGGTTTTGTTATGGGCGGGCCGGGAGGCTGCCTACGTATTCCACAAGGGAAATTCAGACCAACCGTAGTTCGAGCAATAAAGTAAAAAGTTTGGAGGGTTAGAGACAGAAGACGTACCTTTGGGCTTTAAAAAGCCGTAGTGTGACGTACCTAGACTGAGCCAGGGTTTTGGCGAAGAGTAGTTGAAGGAGCGCGGGGCTGCCGGGAGAGTTTTTGCGGAGAGCTTCCTTAGTTATTTTGGGGTAGATCAGTACACTGCAGGTGCGTTTGCTTTTCTTGATCATCCTTACTTTGACTGAAAGAAGCTCGGTAGAATAGCCTATCCTTGCGAATGAGCTGGAAGGAATTGATGTAGTGGGGTGGAATCCAAACCATCTGCTGGGATGAGTTGGACGTCGGCTTGTTTTTGAGATATGGGGGGCACAGGGCCAGTATCTAGAGCACGGAGCTTTGCGTAATGAGGGAACCGAGGCACAGAGCTGGTTGTAGTCATGAGGCGAGAGCCTGGAGAGTGATGGAATCGAGGCGTGGAGCCTGTTGCAATCTTGTTGCGAAGGCCTGAGGAGATTGGATAGGACCGAAGCGCGGAGCTGGTGTTGATCATAAGGCGAGAGCCTGAGGTGATTGGATAGGACCGAAGCGCGGAGCTGGTATTGTTTATAAGGTGAGAGCCTGTGGTGTCAGAGCTTTGAGCTTGACGTGATGAGCCGAAGTGCGGAGCTGGTATAAGGCAAGGGCCTGAGGTGTGGAGCCTGAGGTGATTAGATTGAGGCGTGGAGCCTGCTGCAGTCTTGAGGCGAGGGCCTGAGTTGTCGGAGCTTAGAGCTTGATGTGATTTGAACCGAAGCGTAGAGCTGGTTGCATTATGATGGTCTGTGCACGGAGCTTTCTCATCATAAGTGTTGGCGTGGAGCCAAAGGATCGAGGCGCTGGACCGATCAATAAAACCGAGGCATAGAGCCGGTTGATTGCAGGGTTGACCTGTTTCATGAGAGATATGCAGAGTGTATTTGTGTGATGATGATTGTTAGATATGATGATGCAGACTCGATGTGATAATGCAATATGTGCACGGGCCCGTGCGTGTGTGTTTGTTTTAAGCTTAGAGCTTCTATCAAGTTCCGGACTTGAGCATTCAGAGCGTAGAGCTCGAGCATTCGGATGGCAGAATTCGAGCATTCAAAGTACAGGCTTTGAGCGTCCAGTACGCAGTGGTTGGGCATCCAAGCGTAGAGCTTGAGCATTCAAGTGTATAACTTGAGCATCCAGTACACAGTGGTTGGGCATCCAAGCGTAGAGCTTGAGCATTCAAAAATGTTAGATTTTTGAGCATTCAGGCATAGAGCCTGAGAATAGATGTCTTGATTGATGGGGCGGCTTAGAGCCTGTTGCTTGTTTACGGCTTCGAGCCAGTTGAGATGATGAACACAGGCTTCGAGCCTATTAAGAACTTGATTGTGTACGGCTTCGAGCCAGTTGAGACAATGGGCTTAGAGCCGCTGGGTTGGTTGTTACGGCTTCGAGCCAGTTGAGATAATGAACACAGGCTTCGAGCCTGTTAAGAACTTGATTGTGTACGGCTTCGAGCCAGTTGAGACAATGGGCTTAGAGCCGCTGGGTTGGTTGTTACGGCTTCGAGCCAGTTGAGATAATGGGCTTGGAGCCGCTAAGTTGAGTGATTATAGGCGTAGAGCCTGTTGCCGTGATAGCGAGCATAGAGCTGCTGAGATAAAGGGCTTGGAGCCGCTGAGATTGTTTGTTATGGCTTCGAGCCATTTCAGATGGTAGATACAGGCTTTGAGCCTGTTGAAGTAATGGGCTTTGAGCCGCTGAAGTAGACTTGATTGTTACGGCTTCGAGCCAGTTGAAACGGTGGGCTTGGAGCCGCTGAGTTGGTTGTTACGGCTTCGAGCCAGTTGAGATGATGGGCTTTGAGCCGCTAAGTTGTGATAACAGGCGTAGAGCCTGTCGATAATGGGCTTCGAGCCGCTGAGATTGGTTATTTACGGCTTTGAGCCAATTGAGATAGTGGGCTTGGAGCCGCTGAATTGTTTGTTACGGCTTCGAGCCAGTTGAAATGGTGGGCGCAGAGCCGCTGAATTGGTAGATGAGGGCGTAGAGCCGCTGAGTCGTGTAGAGATGATGGATACATGGCCGCTGAATTGACATGGGCTTCGAGCCGCTGAGTGAATTGATATGGGCACGGAGCTGCTTATTTCTTTGGTAGTGGATATGAGCATAGAGCCGTAGTGGATATGGGCATAGAGTCACTGGGTGTTTTGACTTGTTTTGGCCATCAGTTTGTGGAGAGAGAGAGACCTTCGATGCTTGGGCATGCCCCCAAGGCTAGTCTTGATCACATTGTGTTGGCTTGGGGATGCCTCCAAGGCTACTTGGTTGGTTGAGGACTTAGAAGTCTGTAATAGCTTGAATTGGTGCACTGAGCATTGCTGAAGGAAATTGATTGGGAGGCCAGGAAATCGATCTCTCGGCCGATGGATTGATGTCTCGGCCGAAGTATTGATGTCTCGGCCGTGAGAACGCAAAAAGCCAGGAAATCGATTTAAGTTCAGTTAAATCGATCTCACGGCCCATTTAATCTCTTCTTCTCCTCCTCTCTCATTCTCCTCCGTTCCTCTCGCCCGACGACTTCCGCCGCACGCCGCCGTTCTACCGTCGGCTACCATCATCTCCGGCGATCATCCCCCCCACCGCCGCCGTTGCCGTTGCCGCTGGCTTCAGTTGTTTGAAACCGTTGGTCTTCCTCCCATCTTGGTTCAAACGTGATGGCCACGCCATCTTCGGATGTGGCGGGTTCATCCTCGCATCCTCCATGTAGGTGCGAGTATTCGTCTTCTGACGAGGAGGCGATTGAAGAGCCTGGTTTGTTTGATGCCGCTACCTACATTCTTCCTTCGCGTAGGCTGGGTTATGGCGGTTTCCTACAGTACCACCCTCCTGTTGGTGGCCCAGAGGCCGAGATAGTTCGCAGAGAGCCTGAGCATCACTTGAGCGTTCTGAATGTGCCGGTGAGTTTCCTGAAAAGTAAAAAGTTTTACTTTAGTTCGGAGTTTTGGAAATCCTTGTATTTTTTGGAATAAATTTTTTTTGCTTGCGGGATGAAAATCCCTTTTGGTTAGGAGCGTGAATGTGAAGAACCCATGTTTGGGTTGAATTTATTTTTGTTTAAAAATAACTGTGCCCCCTGTCTAGGCAATGCATGCTTTTAGATGTTAATTTGACGCCCCTTAGCATTTTCTTTGTTTATGTAATCATGAGATTAACTCCCTTTTTGTCTTTGGCAGAGAAATAGGAGGCTGGAAGCTCGCGGTGGAGGCAAAGAGGTGCACAGATGGTTCTTGAAGCTGCCAGAGCAGGCTAGGGAATTAGTACGTGCTGCAGGCTTCGAGACATTCGTTCTGGGCCTTGATCTTCCGAAGATGGATTGGTCATTGATGACCTCGCTAGTTGAGAGGTGGTGGGATACCACCAATACCTTCCACTTTCCTGCTGCAGGCGAGATGACTATCACTCCAGGTGACTTCTCTTTGCTGACTGGCCTGCGGGTAGGCGGGGTTGCTCTTCGAGTTGACCCCCGGCTTTGGGAGCGAGAGGGTGCTTTGAGGTGGTTTCTGGGCAAGGTGCCCCCTGTTCGTTCCCGGGGTCATATCGATCTTGCTTGGCTAAGCAAGACTTTCATGGTGGCTGACATTCTGACCCAGGTGAGTGCCGAGCAATTGACGCGGGCTTTCCTTCTTTACCTCCTTGGGCAAACGTTGTTTGCCAACAAGGATGGTTCGGTGCACACGCAGTTTTTGGCTCCTCTGCAGCGCTTGGGAGCTATTCGGGAGTTTGACTCGGGCTCGTCTGCTTTGGCCACTTTGTATGGTAGTCTTGGAGCTTGTTCGCGGGACAAGAGTCCCATTCTTTGTGGTCACTTTCGAGTGCTTGAGGTATGCATTATTCCTTTGTACTTCTGTTTTTACTTTGGCTTTTTCTAGTTCTGAACCTGCTTTGGTTAACCTGTTTTTCAGCTCTGGGCTTTTGAGCACCTTCTCCAGTTTCCCCCTGAGACTAGGCATGGTGATGCGAACTGCATACCTCGTTACGAGCGATGGTTGGTGGGACAACGGAGGCCACAGTCACCAGTTTTGAGCCTTCCTGAGTGGCGGCGAGTTTTGGACCGACTGACGGTCGATCAGGTACCTTTTTCTTTGTACCTCTTATCTTTTAGACTTCCATATTCTTGCGTTGGGGCTGATTTGTTCTTGCTTTGTAGGTACGGTTTGACCCTTGGGGTGGTGTACCAGAGGATGCCCCTCTTGCACGTTGTAGAGTCCTAGACCGGACCCGTAGCTTGCTCGAGGGTCCATTTTGCCGAGCCTGGTACTTAGGCGATCGAGTGGCCAGTCAGTGGCGGTCACGCGTTGAGGCTCTTCGGGTTGTTCCTCCTTCTCCTCCAGTATCTATGAGGTTCACTTCTTTGATGTCGAAGGAAGATCTGAAGAATGCCTGGATCAGAGATTGGGCAAGTTTACTCCTCTAGGCAGGTGACTATACGGAGTACTGCCGTCTTTTCTTGACCTCCTCTGTTGCGGCTCCTCCCGTTGCTCCTGTTTGGCCACGGGCTCCATCGTTTGTCTCCTTCCACTCAGATGATGGGGAGGAGGAGCGCCTGACGCTGACTCCCTGTACGACCCAGCTTTACACCTTGCCAGCCGGGGCTTCACAGGTATCTTTAGCTTTCCATGTTAGCTTTCCTCTCTTCGTATTGTATCCCTTGCTTTAGATGTTTGTAATGTTTTGACTATTCCACAGGTACCTGCCGAGATAGTGCAAGAATGGCTTCACGCCTATCAGAGTACAGAGGTTTTAGTTCGGAGACAGCGCCGTAGGATCCTTGAGGTACGACTTTCTTCCTGAGCTTTATCTGCTGCGTATTATCCTTTGAGTCTGAATGTTTGTATCCCTCTTTGGCTGCAGCTTGAGGCTGAGAGAGTACCGGCTGCTGGTGGGGGGAATGCGGGGACCAGTGAGCAGCCGTCGCCTTCTCCTCAGAGATCGCCTAGCTTTTAGGGCTTTTTCTTTCTCCTGTTCATAGTTAGTAGAAGATAGGCAGAAACTATATTTGTATAGTGAAAGCAACCACAACAATGGCTTTGTAAACAAGTTTTTGTCTATGAAATGAGAAATGCTTTTTATGCCCCTAGATGTCTTGAGTTTGCATGCGATAGTCAGAACATGGCCTTTTGAACAAGTTTTTGCTGATAGACAGTAACTTGTATGAAAACACTTGGCCAAAGAATCGATCACTCGGCCGACGGATCATTGTTGCGGCCGAGGTATTGATTCTTCGGCCGTTACGTCTATTTGCCCAAGGGAGCTAGGTTTTGCTTTAGCCAAGTGGCATCCTGTTTCATATTCCTTCATATGCTTAGTCTTTGATTTTCTGTCTCTTGCTTTTGCCATGCTCCACAGCCTGATTGCCAAACCTAAGAGTTTTTGAGGTGTCATACTCATTGTGTTGGTGACTTTTGGGTTAGAGGGGATGAACTATAATTCTTATGTCTATTGCTTGTTGCCATTTCTTCGAAAAAAGCATACTCATCTTTTGTGAGCTCAATACGCAGGGTTAGCCATGCCTATCATTGAGTACAAACCTGTTGATGTTTTCCTCATTCCAAATGTTTGGGCCGTATCTCGATGCGAGATTGCCTACGTATCCCAATCAGGGAATCAGGCCTTTTACGTAGTTCCAAGATTACCACCTTTGGGGGTTGGGTTTTCGCTCTTGGTTTTTCTTTCTCTCGTGCTCTAAGTTTTGCCTAGGTTACCTGATAGAGGTTGAGTCCCTAGCGAGCTTTCCTTCAAATGCCTTGACTTTTGCCTAGGCTGCGTTTTTCGCTTTTTCCTTGTCCTAGCAGGCTCTGCTCTTACTTTTGCTTGGGTGTATAGATTGCCCAATGAGCATTTTTCTCTCAAAAGGGTTTTAGTGTTTTTGGAGAGGAATCTGATGGAGATGTTTTTATGAATCTCCTTGTTGCATTTGTACTTTCACAATGGGCAAGCTAACCCTAAGTGTTCTCACGGAGATAGTGTCTTTCTTCTAAGTTTTGACAAAAAACCTAGTTTCTTAAGCAATTAGAGTTCATCATTTCCTTCCCTTTTGTCGGGGACACAAAGATTTTGATCCCTTCAAATTTTTCCCTTGTTTTGGCAATGAGAGTATAGCGCATGGCAATTGCAATTTAGAAATTTGGATTTAGATAAGCATAATCTGAAAAAAGAAATTCTCTTAGCGGAAATAAAAATGCCCAAACAGGGGCCCAAAACTTGTTCTAGTTTGTTTAAAGCAAAAACAGTGTTTTAACGTTTCTTATTTGCCATGTTGTGACTTCTCAGCTACTGCAGCATGTCGGGGTCATTTCCCTTGTCTTTTGCAACTTTGTACTCTTTCCCACCCTCTTCCTTGCCAAACAGAGCCTTCGGATTGGGTTCATCTTTGAAGTTCGTGCGATGGCTACTTCCTTGAGCCATGAGTAATCCCCAGATGGATGTGTCGGTAGGAAACTCCCTTTCTCTTTCCTCATTGATTGTGTGGTCATCAGCTATTTCCTCCTGATTGAATAGTGATGCTAAGGAGGTTTCATCGAGCGGATCATTGCACTCTTCTTCCATTTCATCAAAGTCGCTTTCCCCTGTTTTATAGGGTTCTGTGCATATGAAATCTAGATCTTCTCTTTCCTCTATCCATTGACTATAGTCGCACTCGTCGTAAGGGTTGACCCATGGTTGCATTTGAAACTCCTCTACTTTGTCAATGAGATTGATTGTCTCCCAAACAATGGGCGGTGTTGGAATTTTGGGACGGTTGATGCGTACCACTATTTGGGCAGGCTCGAAGCGAGCGTGCCTTCTCATCATGATGACCCTTTCTTTTTCCTTCTTCCTATTCTCAAACCAGATACGAAGCCATTCGTCGTCTTCTACAAATGGAATGTCTGGATCCTCCAATTGTGTTTCGCCCAAGAGTGTTCTTTCCATTTCCTTAGTTCTTCCTCCTCTGCCTGATCTTTGCTACTTATGTCGGGCATGTCGGCGTCGATTACTTCTGACTGATCAGAATTATCATCATCCTTCTCCTCCATCATGAAACACTCGTCCTCCTCGGGGAAAGTTAAGGTAGGTTTGGTTTGGTTGTTTTGGACAATGTATTGGCTGGGATTGTATGTGGAGTTGTGAGATAGATTTATGAGATTGATGCTTCGAGGTGGCGGTCCAGCATTATGAGTAGGGAGTGGGTTGGCTTGCCCATCAGGTTTTGGTGGTTTTATGGTTCGACTATCAATAAGGTCTTGAATGTCGTGACGAAGACGCATGCAATTGTCTGTTTCGTGCCTAGGGTGTTGGTGGTAGGCGCATTGTTTGTTTGGATCATGGTTTGGACCGTAGGGCAGCGAAGGAAGTGGCTTGTTTAGAGGTTTGAGATGCCCTTAACGGCTGAGAATGGTGAGGGCTTGGGACAAGGTCATGTAAAGAGGATCAAAGTTGCGACGAGGTCGATTTGAGCTTCGGGATGGGCTAGTTTGGAAAGGGTCTTGAGACAAGGATGTGCCAAGGGCATTCACGGAGGCGTGAGATGTACAGTTAGAGAAGGCTTTCTTAGGTGGAGGAGTGGCCTCTTCTTTCCCTATGAGTCCTAGCTTGATTCCATCTTCGATTTGCAACCCAGTGGCATGCAAGCGCTTGAAATCGGTGATAGCCTGTGTGTAAATATGCCTGAGATATTTGGGTTGCAAATTTTTGACAACTATCCTCACTTGGTCTTCCTCGGAGGGGCGGTTCTTCATCTTGGCAGCCTTTTCCCTCCATCTTGCTACAAAGGTAGCAAAGTCCTCATTGGAATCTTGTTTGGTCATTTCCAAGTCTCGAGTTGTTAGTTCAATTTGGACGTTGTACGCATATTGCTTGACGAAAGCATTGGCAATTTCTGGCCAAGTTTGATAATGTACAAACTCCAAAGTGAGGAACCAGTCGAGAGCACTTCCGGTGAGGGTTCGCTGGAACAACTGGGCGATGAGCTCGTCGTTCAAGCCCATCGGCTTCAGGGTGTTGATAACATGGCGAACATGACTGGTAGGGTTGCCAGTTCCATTGAACTTTTCAATGTTGGGCATCTTGAAATTCTCAGGCAGCTTGGATTCTGGGAAGAGGCAAAGTCCCTCGAAATCCAGAATTTGGTCCCCTTGTGAACGAGCCAAGGCTTGTTTGATTTCCTTGACTTGCTTGGTCAACTCAGGACTTTCTGCCAACACTACTTTATGGGGGTTCTCGTCTTCCATTGATTTTTCCTCATCCTCAGCATCTCTAGCTTTCTTTTCTGCTAGTAGTGCAGTGATTTGAGCTTGGAGGTCGGCAATAGTGGCGTCGTTGTCTGCCATGAAGGTAGAAGGGTTGCTTGACGATGTTTGAGATTTGGTAAACGACGGGGTCCGTTGAGGGGATGACCGGGAAGTTTCTGAAAGCGGTTGGAAATGTTGTGGTGAGGGTGTTTTGTCAGATGAGGACGATAGACGGGAGGGTTGCAGAGACCTTTGTTTGGCGTAGCTTCGGGTGTTATAAGAGTACAAAGTTGGCTGTGGTTGCTTCTTTGATTTACCTATTGTGCCTGCTTGAAAAGTAGAATACCTGGAAGTTAGTATTCGGCCTGTGTAGGGTTAGGATTTGGGTTGAAAATCCCAACCCTTCTGCACAGAAAGAGTTAATTACAACAACAAATGATACAAGGTGTGAGGAAGAACTTTTGCAAGTAAAATGCAAGTAGGTTCCTAGCCTGTAGGTTCCTGTCTTAGTTTGATAAGTTCTATGGCTTTCTAGAACATGCAAGGTTTTGGTAGTCTCAGGGTGCTCCGTCGTCAAAGGGCACCAATCCTCTCTCCAGCCCATCATAGGCGGTGATTGGGTGATTCCCCTTTTGATATACCACTAGGTACGAGTGACTGTGGAGTTTGCTGGAACCCCCAACATAGCCCGTGTCATGCCGGGATATCAGGTGAACTCAACGGGTTGCCCGCTCGATGCATATGATAAATGAATTAGACAAGGCATGTATTAGTCTTATGTTGAACTTTTTGGTAATAGCTCTCATATCCCCAGCGGAGTTGCCAAAAACTGTAGACACCTCCCAAACGGGGCATCGCCGTACAGATTGATCACGTTTGTTTGCTCGATTGGTTGCTTGTTTCGTAAACCAAAATCATGGACATTCCCATGGCTAGGAACATCGTCACATGATAGCGGTTATCATCAAAATAGAGTCGCCACCTAGTTTATTAAAACTAGGAAAACAGATAGAGATTCTGGATACGGGAGCCAAAAGTACAATAAGGGGAAGGTGTTAGGAACTCCTCTTTGCCCAGTCGTGAGACTGGCCCATAATCGTTCAACATAAGACATGTAGATGCTTTATTTAATTCCAACACATAGTCTGTTTATTTATTCCTTTAAACAGTAAGCAAAGTGAGCCAGTGCGATAAGTAAGCATGCATCAGAAAGCAGAAAAGCAAACAAAATGTCCCAGGGAGATGGATCCCGCGGCCGGTGAATGGATGTCACGGCCGAGGGATCCTCCTGGTTTGATGTACCGGCCGAGGGATCGAAGCCCCGGTCGGTGTTCTTCCTCACACCAGACAGAAAGATTAATAGATGATCAAAACGTTACGGTTATTCAAAGACACAGTAAATAAGACAAACCAGAGGCCGTTGGGCCTCACCACCTTGATCCCTCAGTTGCTTGATTGCTTTGGATTGGGCGTGATTGATTGATTGCTTGATTGAAAACCCTAGGGTTAGGGTTTGAACTTCGGGGTTTGATCGCCGGATTGACGGCTGCCTTCGGGAGGTTAGGGCTTTTGAAGTATGGGATTGAGAGAGTATTTGTGCAGAGTTTTGAGGCTTGAAAGAGTGTGAAAGTATATCAATTTCGGAGCCCAAAGGCTCCTTTATATAGGCATAGGGATGACTCACTCCGGCCAATCGCAATGCACGATAAAAATTGGAGTTAGAGTGTGATTCTAACTCTCCATGGCAATCCTCTAACGTAGCCCGAACGCATCGGGAAGGTAGTGTAATCGGATCAAACGTCTGACAGAACACGTTCCAGAGTCTGGGAAAAGGTCGATCTGACGGCCGAGGAAAGGATATCACGGCCGAGGAATGGATGTCTCGACCGAAGGATTGATCTTGCGGCCGAGGGATTGATCTCTCAGGGAGATTTGGCTAGCAACATGTTGCTCGGGTGAGGAAATGATGTAAGGGCCGTGGGATCGATGTCACGGCCGACAGATGGATTCTCCTAGGCTTCTGTATTTCTGTCTGAAAGGCTGTATGGCTTTGAATTGGGTCCTCTAAGTGGCTCAAAGTTCTTACCGAAAGTCCTAAGGTCCTCAAGGAAGCAATCAGCAATCATTGTATCCATTTCATCATCGGGATTGTCCCAAGGTGGGACTTGAAATAATCGTTAGGCCAAATTGGGGTGTCTACAAAGTTCTACCCGTAAGAGAAGACAATGGGATTCGCGAGCCTCTGTTTTACTTCACCAGTTCCCCCCCCCCCCTGTTCTTTTTCTTTCTTTTAATCATGTTTCGAAGTTTAATAAAGAGCGATGTCATTCTGTGAACTACGATGAAAGTTTGTAAGACGTCAGATTTATTACCTTTTAGTGAAGTTCGACAGTTCCCCTTTTCTTATTCCATCTTTTTCTTCTCTAATGTTTACGCTGTGGCAATAGGGTATGGTCGCGCGGAGAGAACATTTCCGCGGAACCATCACCCCTTTCTTTTTATGATTAGCAATTCCAACTTAACGGTTATCAAATAGAGATCATGTTAAGTCTCAGATGGTCAGAACATGACCCGCGAATCTAACGCTTAACGGTTATCAAATAGAGATAATGTTAAGTCTCGGATGGTCAGAACATGACCCGTGAATCCAAAACTTTACGGTTATCAAATAGAGATAATGTTAAGTCTCAGATGGTCAGAACATGACCCGCGAATCCACAGCTTAACGGTTATCGAATAGAGATGATACTAAGTCGCAAGAGGTCAGAACATGACCCGCGAATTCAAAATTAGTGATTATCAAACAGAGATAATGTTAAGTCTTAGATGGCCAGAACATGGCCCGCGAATTTAAACTTAGTGATTACCGAACAGAGATAATGTTAAGACGCGAAGGGTCAGAACATGACCCGCGTGTCCCAGGCTTGGCGGTTATCAACTAAAGATAATGTTAGGCCTCGGATGGCCAGAACATGGCCCGCGAATTCAAGCTTAAGCGATCATCAAACGGAAATAATGCTAAGGCAAGAGTGGTCAAAATGTGGCCCGTGGCCCGAAAAAACCAGCGGAATAGGCCAAGCCAAAAACGGCCGAGGCATGGTCCACGGTCAGAAGGCGATGATATTATTACTAAAAAAAAAAGGGACGAAATCAACACACGAGTAATATCACTGATGCAAATGACGATTTTATTCCAATAATGTCAGTTTTATTCAAAAAAAAAAAAAAGAGAACGGGGAAATAGTACATGTGTTTTACAAAAAAGAAGAGGCCCTAAGCCAGCCAATCCGCGAAACGAGCCCCTCTGGGTCAGGATCCTCAAGGTTTAGCGTTGCGGCAGCCAGCTCCGCGTCACGATGCATCACCTGAGCGAACCTGGCCTCCAGGTTAGCCATGTGCTGCCGAGCGGACTCCATTTGGGCAGCCAACTCCTGGATCTCAAGTCTCAGAGCGGCCCTTTCTCCCGCGGCCCTCAGGGCGGAACTCCTCGCGCTGTAGACACCCCAATTTGGCCTAACGATTATTTCAAGTCCCACCTTGGGACAATCCCGATGATGAAATGGATACAATGATTGCTGATTGCTTCTTTGAGGACCTTAGGACTTTCGGTGAGAACTTTGACCACTTAGAGGACCCAATTCAAAGCCATACAGCCTTTCAGACAGAAATACTGTAGAGACCCGTATTTTTGGGCCATATTTTTTTAAAGAAATATTATAATTATCGAGCAAGGGCGTAAATTGTGGAAATTCGAATAATAGCGTAGTTATTTAGATTTGGGGGTTAATGTGATAGAATGTGGAAGTTTGGGTGTAAGGATAATATGTGTGTGCATGTAGATAATGGTGTGGCTAGTTGTAGGGGAAAATAATTCCCCCTTTCTTTTTCTTCATCTGCCGACACCCACACACACACATCACAACCCCTCCCTCTCTCCTGCGTCCTCTCGCTCTCTCTGCTCTCCCTCCGAACAAAAAAAAAAGAAACTCTCTCTTACCTTCTCTCCTCGATTTCATCTACTTGGGGCGTGATTCCGGACAAAGTCCAAGAATTAATGTTGTTCAACGGAGCACGGGCTTCCTATCTATCCAAGAAAAATTGCGATCGGGCCACGTGGGAACTTGGTTGACTTGGTCAAACGGTTGGGTTTTGCTCAAAACCCATGAGGTAGGGATTTCTTACTCTCGTTATACGTTTATACGGTGTTTATGTACTTAGATCGTGCATTGTTTCGTTGCTTGAGGTGGTTTCTTCCATTTCCGAAAATCAGCAGAATAGGGCCTGCGTTTTTGGGGTTTTACGCCTTCTTAAACTCAGATTTGAATTTTGGTTCCTTCGTATGTAATAGAGTAGACTTAGAGCTCGTTTTAATGCCGCAAGAATCACCCGAAACCGTTGAGAATTGAATTTCTGGTGATTTTTAGAAAAC
The DNA here is from genome assembly GCA_018127125.1 of Rhododendron griersonianum. NCBI lineage: Eukaryota > Viridiplantae > Streptophyta > Magnoliopsida > Ericales > Ericaceae > Rhododendron > Rhododendron griersonianum. The sequence continues at coordinate 31,712,561 of CM030797.1, read as the reverse complement.
TGGTCTGCAATCTGTCTCGTGTTCTGGATTTCAGCCCACTTCGAACGGACATAACGTTCTCGTCCGATGTCCGTTTTATGCAAACTTTATATTGAATCGAAGGTCTTGAAGTCAGTTTTCCATTGCCACCGGAATCGCCTTAAAAGTCTTAGTACACAGAAAGTTATGATCATTTGAGTGGAGGTGTGTCGGTCTGCCAATGTCTGCTGGCTATTCCTAAGTTGTATTCGTTCCGTGTTATGACTCCCTATATGATTAGAACATGTTTAAGTCACTCTCGAGTATGATTACTTGTGTCTTAATGAGACTCGTACCCTCGTGCCTCGTCTTGTTGAGTTCCCTAGGTTCATTTGGCACTCGTTTTATAATATTCTCGTTTGGAACCTAGCCGGTGATGTGCCGTGGAATCATTATGGGTTCGATACGTGGCATAGGGCGTTGTGATAGATTTAGAGGAATAACGTGGACTTAAAATATTTATCAATGCACAATAGGGCATGCTTATGGGTTTGCAATAAATTGTTGATGATGTATGAACGAATGTGACCTTGGGAAAATGTTGTCTTTTTGAATACGGATTGGTATTGCCATGTGATTGATTAAATGGCTTTGGATTCAATTGAATGATTTGATATTTGTGAAATGAAAACGTGGAATGAATGTGGATGACAAATGGTCATTAAGAGAACTTTCATGGCTCTTAAGTGAGTAAATGCATGGCAGGAGCTAATGCTCATATCGTATGTTTTCGGGGCTCTTAAATGAGTAAATGCATGAGGAGCTAAATGCTCACATTGTATGTTTTCAGGGCTCTTAAGTGAGTAAATGCATGCAAGAGCTAAATGCTCATATCGTATGTTTTCGTGGCTCTTAAGTGAGTAAATGCCTCAAGAGCTAAAATGCTCATATCACTTGTCTTCGGGGCTCGTTATCGAGTAAGTGCTTGGCAGGAGTCGGCTCAGACTTTTAATGACACGTAATTGGTTTATGAAGTTAATGTGAGGATTTTGGTTTTGGTTAAAGGATTTTGATGAAAATCCTCCGGTATTCAGCCCGAATCAACGGAGCTCGGCCTACAATGGTCTTGAGTTTTCTTTGAATTGTTTTGAAATCAAAAGGAAGGGTTTTGTAATGAAGGAATTTGATGATGATAAATGCGGACACGAGAAAGATTATAGTATCGTACAATGAATGATAAGATGAATTTGAATTGGTTATAGTCTAATGTGGATTGACATGAGTTTATTAACGTATCTAGTCTTAGAGGAAAACAGTCAGTGGTATCTATGTGAAGTCTAGAATCTTTTGACGATAGTGTGCGGCTCGTTGGTAAACGTTCGTACTTTGAGCGTATCTGTCAATATTCACTCATTCATAGTGCATGATTCATTATATTTACATATAGCTTGAGTATAGATTTCTCTATTGGGCTAGTGTAGCTCAACCTATCATGTTCAGGTAAACAAAAGCAAGGAAGTTGGCATGACGTGCATCTCGTGCTTGTAGATCATGGGTTTCAAAGGTATAGAGGGGCGATTTTATGCTTTTACCTTGAAAGATGTATTTTTGAAGGATGATCTTTGTAAACGGTAATATTAATTTGGTAACTTGTATAACTTGGGACATTGAGCCCGGATTGTAATATTTGTTTTTAATTTGAGAACTGGGGAAAGAATGTTATTTGGGTATTACCTGTACTCCAGTGAGGATTTTATTTATCTCAAATGGTTATTATTTATGTTGAAAATCGAGGGCGTGACAACTTGGTATCAGAGCATAGGTTTAGAACACCTAGAGACCGTGGGGAGACTTTTTAGTCTCATGGGTTCAAAATCCACTTGCATACTTTTTACAAAACACACGTGTGCTTGCATGAATGAGTCGGTACATCATTGAGATGTCGCATTTTGTATTATGGTCGAGTGACATTGAGTTGTTGACCTGCATTGGGAAGTTGGAGGCTTGGACCTCATTGTAGTGATTGTGATTGTGGCCATGTTGACGTGTGAAGCAAATATAAGATAGCATGTGTTAAAAGGGATGGAATCTTGATATGACTTATGAGATGAGTGTTAAATGTGTTTTTAATTGAATTGCTTGGATTATGTGTTAAGTTTCAAATGTGTTAAGTTAAGTCTGTGTGAGATAAACTGTATAGGGTATAAGTATATGGTGAGTAATATATGCATTGGGAATTGAGTTAGTGCGTGTCTTGAATGTGTTTGGAAAGGTAAAGGCGTGTTGTGGTGATAACTGTGGTTGGTTATTGTAGTGGTAGTTATTGAGACAGTTAATATAAGCATAGGTAGGGCAAGTCGAACCTACATAGGAGATATAAGTATCTAAAGTTGAGATAGGAAAATGAGGGTTATAGGTAGGGTGTCGGGATGCTATATGTGTCTTCTGGATACCCAGGCGACTACCGATGAGATCCAGTTGGAAGAGGCGTTTGATCACCGCTCCTTCTAAATGGAAGTCTCGGAAAGTCAATTGGACCCTAGGATTGTGTATATGGGTTAGATCTCTAGGCTTGAGATAGATGGCTCTACGTAGGAATTTCGTAGAAAAGGGAAGTGTTATGGTGTCGTAGTTTTCATTGTTGAGGTGAATGTCATGGTGGTGTCATTTTGATAGGATGGTAAAAACAAAAAAAAAACAAAAAAATAGTGATAGCATGGTGTGAAAAAAAAAAAAAAGACTTGAGGTGATAGATTTGAGAGGGACTAATGTTTAAATAGTGGTAGTGATAGCAGTGATGGTGATGAGAATAGTGTGGTTGATATTATTGAGGTTGAGTGCATTTGTGATAAATATCTTCGAGGAAAATTGATGTCGTTATGACTACATAGTTGAGAGAAGAAATTTATGAGCTGTGAAACTTATGGTGAGCGGAACTGTCAGAAGATATTGGTGTGAGAGAATTGATTCTTAGTTGATGAAGTAGTTGGAATATTAGAATGTGATGAGAAGTATAGACATGTTGTTTGCAACCTCGATGTCTTGTTGGTATTTAGGAACGAGTCTATCAATTTGTTTGTACTTGTATTGGTGTTTAAATTTTAGTATCGAGATAATCAATAGTAGTGGAAGTTCGTTAGTGCAACTATTGCACACATTGTGTAGCTATTTGGGTGATGAAATGCCGTGTGATTGTAAAGTTGATAGAGAAATGATTAATATTGATGTGTATTTGTTATGTGATATTTGAGATTGTGAAAATAGGAAACATGTGACTTGAGTAGACTAATTGACGAGAGTATTCGAGATTGATGGGTGAACAGAAAATGTAAAAGGTATTATGAAGGTTAAAAGAACGAGATTACCATTGAGCTTTCTAGAGCCATGAAAAGTGAAGTATTGGATACTTTGTGAGTCCGTTGGGTACTTTGTGAGTTGGTGAGTCTGTTAATGCGTGGATGTGTCTGATGTTGTGTAAGCTATTAAATTGTACCGTGGGTTTGTTGAAATATTTCGTGAATGAAATGTGCTGTTGTTTAGCTTTAACCTACATGTTTGATTTGTTATGTGATCTCAATGCGTGAAACTTGTTTTTAGTATATGATGTAGAATAAACAGTGATGCTTATGTGGGTAATTACTACGAGTGTATGCCTTTCTTGAGTAGCAGCAACGATGTTTGGAGAACTGGGTTTAAGAAAATAGTGGATTGATAGTTTACCAGAATGGTTTTAATGTGTCTTGTGAAGAATTATGTAGAAGGGACGCATTACAATAGAAGTGAATTTGGATTTCCGAAAATAGAAACCGATAGTGATTCAGAGTGGGCTAGGGAATGTGAAGTAGTGTTGGATTCTTAGTTGTGTTTGAATGTTAAATGGACGAAAAAGCGTTTGAGATTTGTGCAGAGTTGATATAAAGTTGTGTTGGTAAACAGAAATGTGAGTTAGAGATGAAGGTTGACGATTTTTGTTAGGTGTGTTTCGTCGTACCAAGGGAGGTGAACCATGTCTTTAAGAGAGGGAAGTGGGTAGCGAGGTGCGTGAAATAATTTGAGATTGTTAAAGGGAATGGTGCAGTTGTCTATTACTAGTGGTATTGATAAAATTGAATCGGTTGTGAGGTGTGTTAATTTTTGGAGACGAAAGAGGTATTAATAGCTTTGAGATGTGAGACGTTTAACTAGGGTGAGTTGGTGTTAAAATTGAGCAAATGGTGATGATCATTATGTAATCAAATTATTGGGTTTTGGGTTTCTTGGTTTTATTACAGTGGAGAGTATTTGGGTATTCAAAAAAAATTATTGAAGGATTGATCTATCAGTTGGTGTTGGGAAGATGAAACTTAGAGTATTAGAATTATAGTTTTTATAAGCAGTTTAGTATGTCCTAGAAAGTTCGAAAGATACTTAGCCGAATGAGTCGCAAAGAATGAGAATGTGGAATTTGGAGTTTAGAGAACGTCGAGGTAACCACTTGTCGGATATTGGTGTGATTGTCTTGTAGATATGTAAGAACTAGAATTCTTGTACTGACGTTAGGACTTGAGAGTCTATTAAGGTTAAAATTTGATAAAGATGATGGAAGCTTGTGACTGAATATTGAGTGCTAGGACCATATTGTTAGTGAGGGTTTTTGCAGGGCAATCAACATGAGAAAATGTCTACGTAGAGAAGGAAGAATGAGGTTTGGGTTATGAAATTGTGATATGAGGTCTGGTATAGTGATTGGTAGTTCGGTTGGAATCGCTTTAGCAAATTTCGGGGACGAAATTTTTTTTAAGGAGGGTAGGATGTAGAGACCCGTATTTTTGGGCCATATTTTTTTAAAGAAATATTATAATTATCGAGCAAGGGCGTAAATTGTGGAAATTCGAATAATAGCGTAGTTATTTAGATTTGGGGGTTAATGTGATAGAATGTGGAAGTTTGGGTGTAAGGATAATATGTGTGTGCATGTAGATAATGGTGTGGCTAGTTGTAGGGGAAAATAATTCCCCCTTTCTTTTTCTTCATCTGCCGACACCCACACACACACATCACAACCCCTCCCTCTCTCCTGCGTCCTCTCGCTCTCTCTGCTCTCCCTCCGAACAAAAAAAAATAAACTCTCTCTTACCTTCTCTCCTCGATTTCATCTACTTGGGGCGTGATTCCGGACAAAGTCCAAGAATTAATGTTGTTCAACGGAGCACGGGCTTCCTATCTATCCAAGAAAAATTGCGATCGGGCCACGTGGGAACTTGGTTGACTTGGTCAAACGGTTGGGTTTTGCTCAAAACCCATGAGGTAGGGATTTCTTACTCTCGTTATACGTTTATACGGTGTTTATGTACTTAGATCGTGCATTGTTTCGTTGCTTGAGGTGGTTTCTTCCATTTCCGAAAATCAGCAGAATAGGGCCTGCGTTTTTGGGGTTTTACGCCTTCTTAAACTCAGATTTGAATTTTGGTTCCTTCGTATGTAATAGAGTAGACTTAGAGCTCGTTTTAATGCCGCAAGAATCACCCGAAACCGTTGAGAATTGAATTTCTGGTGATTTTTAGAAAACTGGTCTGCAATCTGTCTCGTGTTCTGGATTTCAGCCCACTTCGAACGGACATAACGTTCTCGTCCGATGTCCGTTTTATGCAAACTTTATATTGAATCGAAGGTCTTGAAGTCAGTTTTCCATTGCCACCGGAATCGCCTTAAAAGTCTTAGTACACAGAAAGTTATGATCATTTGAGTGGAGGTGTGTCGGTCTGCCAATGTCTGCTGGCTATTCCTAAGTTGTATTCGTTCCGTGTTATGACTCCCTATATGATTAGAACATGTTTAAGTCACTCTCGAGTATGATTACTTGTGTCTTAATGAGACTCGTACCCTCGTGCCTCGTCTTGTTGAGTTCCCTAGGTTCATTTGGCACTCGTTTTATAATATTCTCGTTTGGAACCTAGCCGGTGATGTGCCGTGGAATCATTATGGGTTCGATACGTGGCATAGGGCGTTGTGATAGATTTAGAGGAATAACGTGGACTTAAAATATTTATCAATGCACAATAGGGCATGCTTATGGGTTTGCAATAAATTGTTGATGATGTATGAACGAATGTGACCTTGGGAAAATGTTGTCTTTTTGAATACGGATTGGTATTGCCATGTGATTGATTAAATGGCTTTGGATTCAATTGAATGATTTGATATTTGTGAAATGAAAACGTGGAATGAATGTGGATGACAAATGGTCATTAAGAGAACTTTCAGGCTCTTAAGTGAGTAAATGCATGGCAGGAGCTAATGCTCATATCGTATGTTTTCGGGGCTCTTAAATGAGTAAATGCATGAGGAGCTAAATGCTCACATTGTATGTTTTCGGGCTCTTAAGTGAGTAAATGCGGAGCTAAATGCTCATATCGTATGTTTTCAGGGCTCTTAAGTGAGTAAATGCATGGCAAGAGCTAAAATGCTCATATCACTTGTCTTCGTGGCTCGTTATCGAGTAAGTGCTTGGCAGGAGTCGGCTCAGACTTTTAATGACACGTAATTGGTTTATGAAGTTAATGTGAGGATTTTGGTTTTGGTTAAAGGATTTTGATGAAAATCCTCCGGTATTCAGCCCGAATCAACGGAGCTCGGCCTACAATGGTCTTGAGTTTTCTTTGAATTGTTTTGAAATCAAAAGGAAGGGTTTTGTAATGAAGGAATTTGATGATGATAAATGCGGACACGAGAAAGATTATAGTATCGTACAATGAATGATAAGATGAATTTGAATTGGTTATAGTCTAATGTGGATTGACATGAGTTTATTAACGTATCTAGTCTTAGAGGAAAACAGTCAGTGGTATCTATGTGAAGTCTAGAATCTTTTGACGATAGTGTGCAGCTCGTTGGTAAACGTTCGTACTTTGAGCGTATCTGTCAATATTCACTCATTCATAGTGCATGATTCATTATATTTACATATAGCTTGAGTATAGATTTCTCTACTGGGCTAGTGTAGCTCAACCTATCATTTTCAGGTAAAAAAAAAGCAAGGAAGTTGGCATGACGTGCATCTCGTGCTTGTAGATCATGGGTTTCAAAGGTATAGAGGGGCGATTTTATGCTTTTACCTTGAAAGATGTATTTTTGAAGGATGATCTTTGTAAACGGTAATATTAATTTGGTAACTTGTATAACTTGGGACATTGAGCCCGGATTGTAATATTTGTTTTTAATTTGAGAACTGGGGAAAGAATGTTATTTGGGTATTACCTGTACTCCAGTGAGGATTTTATTTATCTCAAATGGTTATTATTTATGTTGAAAATCGAGGGCGTGACAAATACAGAAGCCTAGGAGAATCCATCTGACGGCCGTGACATCGATCTAACGGCCACAACATCAATCCCTCACCTGAGCAACCTGTTGCCAGCAAAATCTCCCTGAGAGATCAATATCTCGGCCGCAAGATCCATCCTTCGGCCGAGACATCCATTCCACGGCCGCGACATCCTTTCCTCGGCCGCCAGATCGACCTTTTTCCAGACTCTGGAACGTTCTGTCAGACGTTTGGTTTGATCCAACTACACTACCTTTCCGATGCGTTCGGGCTACGTTCGGAGATTACGACGTAGAGTTAGAGATGCATTGCAATTGCAATTGCCATCTCGTGATTTGATTGGTCGGAGTGAGTCATCCCTATGCCTATATAAAGGGGCCTTTGGGCTCCGAATTTAACACACAGAAATTGATAGACCTACACACTCAATCAAGCCACGAAACTCTGTCAAAATACTCTCTCAATCCCATACTCCAAAAGCCCTAACCTTCCGAAGGTAGCCGTCAATCCGGCGATCAAACCCCGAAGTTCAAACCCTAACTCTAGGGTTCTCGATCAAGCAATCAATCAATCACGCCTAATCCAAAGCAATCAAGCAACTGAGGGATCAAGGTGGTGAGGCCCAACGGCCTCTGGTTTGTTTTATTTCCTGTCAATAATCATGATTTTAGCGTTTTGATTATTTACTAACGTTTCTGTCTGGTGTGAGGAAGAACATCAACCGGGGCTTCGATCCCTCGGCCGATATATCAAACCAGGAGGATCCCTCGGCCGTGACATCCATTCACCGGCCGCGAGATCCATTACCCTGGGACAGCTTTGTTTGTTTCCTGCTTTCTGATGCATGCTTCAATTACAGTCCTGGCTCACTTTACTTACTGTTTAAAGGATTAATTAAACAGACTATGTGTTAGAATTAAATAAAGCATCTATACGTCTTATGTTGAACGATTATGGGCCAGTCTCACGACTGGGCAAAGAGGGGTGCCTAATACCTTCCCCTTATTGTACTTTTGGCTCCCGTATCCAGAATCTCTGTCTATTTTCCCAGTTTTAATAAACTGGGTGGCGACTCTGTTTTGATGATAACCGCTATCATGTGGCGATATTCCTAGCCATGGGAATGTCCATGATTTTGGTTTACGAAGCAAGCAACCAATCGAGCAAACAAACATGATCAATCTGTATGGCGATGCCCCGTTTGGGAGGTGTCTACACGCGCACAGCCAGGCCAGGTCAAATCCTAAGACCTGTATATCCTGTGCAACCTCCTGCAGAGCAGCTTCCGTCTCGGGAGTGAAGTCACCAAAGCGTAGCTGCGCCCAAGGGGTGAGCACTTCGTGGAGGCTACTAAGGAAAAGCACCCCGAGCCGGACGGACCGTGGGTTGAAAGAGCCAAATGTCTCTGGGTGGACCCGGGCTATGGCATTCAACAGCGGGTGGAAAGCCTCGTCTATGGGGTAGCCCGCGGGGAAGAGGGGAATTGGCACCTCGGCCTCGGTATCCATGGGGCCCTTCCCAAGATCTGGAACAGGATCTTGCCTGGGAGAAGGCTGTCGCTCCCTGGACTCCACCTCCTCTCTCTGCTGCTCGCCTATCTCCAAGTTCAAGTCAAGCTCGAAGTCTCCAAAGGCTTGGCTTCCCTGTCCCTCCAAAACATCGTCAGTTGGTAGGAAGGTCATATCCTTAAATAAAGAATTTAGATCTGAATCAGTAATGGAGGTGGGGCCCCCACAAAGCTCTTCGTTTATCTCCAACTGTCGGTCAGAAGGGATAGTCGTAGGCTTAGCGGGTGGAGTGGCTGCGCGCCTTGTGGAAGGATGAGGGGAGTGAGTCTGGGAGGTGGAACACGCCGGAGAATGGGGACTGGTTGCATCCGCGGCCGTGTCCCGCCCCGCGTCTGACCCAGGGCCTCGCAAGAAAGAGGCATTTGAGATACCGGGGGAGCTGCCTGCAACCCGGCCCAGAAAGCTTTCGGTGGAGCAGATGCGGGCGCTGGTGGATTGTTGTTGAGACCCAGAAGGAGTGGAGGTTGAGCCTGCCCCAGGTTGGTCCGCGGTAGGACCCCCCGTGGTAGCACGAGAAAGCTCTTCGACATTATCTTCCTCTTCCTCCCTCAAGAGTTGCGCGGCCGCCGCATTGATGGGTTCCGCAGCGATGTCGGCTTGGCCCACAGGCTCGCGGGTGTCCATTGACGGAGGGGGCTCGCGGGCCTCAGAAGACGCTGCATTAGATGGAGAAGGGTCTCGATCAGCAGAATAAACTACGACATTTTCAGATTCCTCGGAAGTAGAAGATGACTCGGTGGAAATCGTGTTGGGATCTCCTCCAAGGTCAATAATGGAAGGCTCGTCAGGTAACATACCTCCAATAACCGCGGAAGACCTCGGTTCCGGGTGAGGAAAGGGAACTGGTTCCGCCCGGGGCTGGATCACCTCCGCCTCCCTTTGCTCTTCTGGGGAGTAGAGATGTCCACTATGGCAATGTCTTCCGCGGCGAGGCCTTCCGCGGGTATGGACGGCCGGGCTTGCAGGGCCGCCAAGTGGACGCTGAGAGGAAGGCGATCGTCGTCATTGTCGTCATCATCACCGCTGCCCGCCCTCATGTTCTCGTCCTCTTCATCAGACTCTTCCACAGTAGTTCAAGAAAGTTTGACAGAGTAGAAGTTAGAAGCCAGAAAAAGAAAGACGACGGAGGTAATGTTCTAATAAAGAGAAGCTTACCATCGAGGCGGCGTCGTTTGAGTTGAGTGTCTGGAACATCCGTTTCCGCTCCGCCCGCTGCTTGTTCCGCTGTCTCTGCCGCCGCAGTTGCCTCTGGCTCAAAGGCCATGAAAGTACTGGCGTCCCGTTCTCGTTGCTGAAGGCAAGAAGCAAAGCAATTAGAACAAACGCCATAGAAGAATGAAGTGATACAACGGAGACGATTCAGTACGAGAAATAAGGGGTACGTACCGTACGAAGGCGCTTGCGGCGACGGAGCCACCCGCCCCCGCGGGTGCGTGGGAAGAAGATGGTTGAGATGGCCCCACGGGGGCTGGAGGCTGTGTCCTCCCGCGGGTCACCCGCGTACCGACGCGCCTCGGGGCAGCTTGAGGTGGTAGAGGAGGTATCGCGGGAAACGCCCTGTTCAGGGGCGCGGCGTTGATCACGGCCCATTGGCTGTGGGGTCCGCGCCATTCAGCCCCCCGGACCCCGGTAATGGCCCGCAACAAAGTGTCCTGCGTGCGGATTGTGGATGCCTCAGGAACCACGGCCTGTCCACGGACAAACGTCAAGAAGGAGTCCAGGTTCTTTCTCCAGAACACGCGGAATTCTAGAGTATAGCCCGAAACCCTATCCCTGGCTGGGATGGGCAAATTACCAAGTTTCATCAGGATTGGGGAAAGTTGGGTCGCCATGAATCGGAGTTGAGACTCCGCAAAGGAAGGCATCGGGGGGACAGGCCCGGGCACTCCTTGGTCGAAGCCCAACTGCCGCGCGAAGCGGTCCGGGTGGTATGCCACTACCCAGTAGTCTCGCTGTTCAGGAACGGGAGCCACCCAGGGAGAGCTATAAGTGTGGCATTGCAAACCGTCCGCACCACATGGTCACCACCGCTCGCGGCACTGAGGGAAGAGGCAAGTGGGAGAAGGCACAGACCCACGCCCATGACGCCCGGGGAAGGGATGTTGTAGGGTCAATATCGCATGCCTCGTACCATGAGGCGTCGCTGCTGGTGCCTTGCCATTGCTCCGCGCGAGATCGCTGCCCTGACGATTGAAAGGCCAGCGGAACCGGGGCAATAGAGCGGAAGTGCTCGAAAAAGTACGCGAGCAGGAAGTTGGAGTGGGCCATCGAAAGATGGTCACATCTACCGAGGGACCTAGCATAATCAGCCTGTACCAGGTCCAGTTGACGGTAGAGCGACCCCAAGAACAGAGGCGCCAACGCGACAGGTTGGCCGCGGGCTAGGAGCACGGCTAGTGGGAAGACCGCCTGGGAGAGGCCGTCGATGGGATAGTCAGGCAAGACATAATAGGAGAGGAAGTAAGAGAAAAACCCCGCCATGTAGAGCCGCTGCTTGTATTGAGGACCCGTGACAAAGTCCCGCGCGGCACCCGGAGCAACAGTCCTCACGGGCAAAAAGTCCTTGTAGAAGTGGCGAAGCCAACTCCCGAGGGAGGTTTTCTTGGCATTTGCCGCGGTGGCCTTGCGGACGCCCTGGGCAGTAAAGATAGGACCGTTCTGGGCCTGCTTGTGTAGCGTCTTCAAACTCTCGATGTCATCTCGATCCTCGCGTGAGAGTTTGGCCTGGTCCAGAATGTTGGCCCCGCGGAGAGACAAACGAGTGAGAATGAAGGCATCCTCCAGTGAGAGTTCACTCTCCCCCCATGCCCATGCAAAGGAGTGGGTATCAATGCTCCAACGCGAGTACGCAAACTCCAGGTTCTTAATGGCCGCCCCCTGCCGAGGGATGCTCAGGCGCCGCGACAGCTGGACGGCGTCGTTAGCACCACTGGCCACCAATACCTGCCTGAGGCGGGGATCGCTGACAACATCATCCACCCATTCCGCCTAGTCGGTGGGTGGAGAAGCTTGGGCCCCAAAACGACATTCCACAAAAGGGAAGTCCTCGCGTTCGACACGGAAGCGAAGTACGGAAGAGGGGTTGAGCAACTCTGCTTGCTCCGGGGCAGCAGGATTCGTGAAGAAGGTTGGATCAATCACGGGTGCACCCGCGACAGGGTAAGCCCTCGCGAGGGCCCAGAAGGGGTCCCCAATTGTCTGCAAGTACGGGGCCCTCTGCCACTGGTCCGCGGGGGGAACTGGGATCTCAACATTTGGATTACGCGCAGCCATATGTACTTTACGAAGAAGAAGAAGAAGAAGAGAAGGTGTGACCGCGAGAGGTAGAAAGTAACGAGAAGAAGGTGATTGCTCGCTGAGAGTGAGAGGAGAAAATGACAGCACTTCGACAGAAATTTGAGTGATAGGTAAAAAAGGAAATAATGGGTAAAGGGTTTATATAGTGGTCAAACGGTGGGAGCATTTATGACGACTGTACACGAAAAGTCACGTTGGTATACGAAGAGGCGTTGTCAACGGTTAACATACCCATTGCTCCGCGGAACGAATCGAGGGTAACCGTGGAAACTCACGAATAGAACAGTGCGCACGCGAACGACGTGCACCCGCCGTATGCGCGCGGGGGGCATATGTATGCGCGGTCAGAATTATTGACATATCAGCAGGAAAGACCTTTTGACCCACCAATTGGAGTCGGACGCGTGGCAGCAGGGCCCACGCGGAAGGTCAGCCTTAGTCAAAGTTCTATCCTAAGAGGACGGTTGACCACCCAATGGAAGGAAAACATGTGTGGAGCATAAAAATGATACTCGCGGAAACGATCCCCGGTAGAGAAGGCACCGCAGGACCCCCGCTGGCTCCGCGGAAGAACCAAAGATGTACCAAAATGAGTACAAACGTAGAGGATCACAGGAAGACCCTAGGGGTTCTATTTGGGCCCAGAAGGCAGGGTCCGAAAGGAACCCCGCGGGAAGCATACGATCGCCGCGGGTCGTGACCCTGCTCTAGCGGGAATTGGGGAAGTTCTTGTGGCTTGGTGGCTTGGGATGGAGGTAGCGTCGCAGAAATGCGAGTCCTCCCGCGGAAAGACCTCTACGGGAGGGCGAGTCTATCCGGGACCTGGAGGTAAGGGAGGGACACGTGTTGGGGTCTTATAGGAGCGCCATTCTGGGCCTGACCTAGGCCCAGGTGCCCTATAAATACCCTTGACATTCCCAATGATTAGGAGGCTGGATTTTCCGAAAAGAAAGGGTGTGAGCACTGATTCTGAGGAAGGAGAACATTCTTCCCCGGAGAGAAGGTGACCTCACCTGTTCGAGTCCAGAGAAGGCCAGACATCACCCCCGCGGAGAACATAAGGGACACGTTGCCTTTGTCTTTTCTGTACCTCTTGCTCTTTCCCTCACCCCACAAGATCATTCCCCTTTCCTCCTTGCTACTAATCATCAGCCAATCGCACCTCTCCAGCTCACATACATACACGTAAGCACATCCAGCGGAACCCGTATCACCCACAACTATCATAGAATCTAGGAATGTGACGTTCTTTGAACACGTGTTTCCATATAGATCCATAGAAGAGTAGAGTTCCGTGAAGCGTACTTTAGAGACTGCATATGAAAGCAGTCAAGACCAAAGGAAGAGGGTGATATTGAGTCTAGACGTAGCAAATGGGCTAGAACATCAACATCCTTTGGTCCAGACTTCCTAACGTATTTGTTAGAAATTGAGCCTCGGACATTCAAGGAAGCTGTGAGCTCTCCTGAGGGTCCTTTATGGAAAGAGGCTATTAAGAATGAAATTGATTCCATTCTGCAAAACTATATGAGGGAATTGGTGGATCTTCCTCCTGGTAGTAAGCCTTTGGGCTTCAAGTGGTTCTTTAAGAGGAAGATGAAGGCAGATGGATCAATAGATAAGTATAAAGCTAGGCTTGTCATTAAAGGATATAGACAAGGCCTAGACTACTTTGATACTTATTCTCTTGTCACCAGAATGACATTCATTCGAATGATAATCGCAATTGTAGCTTTGCGAAATCTTGAGATACATTGAATGGATGTGAAGACAGCTTTTCTAAATGATGATTTAGATGATGAAATCTACATGGAACAACCCGAGGGTTTTCTTGCGCCAAGTCAAGAAAGGAAAGTCTGCAGATTTGATTAGATCTTTGTAGGATCTAAAACAAGCACCGAAACAATGGCATGAGAAATTGACAATGCTATGATGTCAAGTAGTTTCACAATCAACGAGTGTGACAATGTGTATATGTCAAAGACACAGACGAAGGGTACGTCATTTTGTGTCTCTACGTTGATGACATGCTCATTGTTGATAGTAACGATAAGATTATCAAATCTACCAAAAAGATGTTGAACTCGAAGTTTGACATGAAAGATATAGGCTTTGCAGATGCACTATCTCAGTTTCATTATGTTGATAAGATTCTTGAGAAGTTCAACAAGTCTGATACGACTATAGCAAGGATTCATGTGGACGTGAATCTTCACTTATCCAAGAATGTGGGGGAAGGGGTATCCCAATTGGAGTATTCTCAGATAATTGGGAGTCTAATGTACCTAATGAGTTGTACAAGGCCCGACATAGCCTATTCAGTTAGTAGACTAAGTAGATACACGAGTAATCTAGGGGATGACCACTGGAAGGCGATAGTGAGAGTACTATGCTACTTGAGGTATACTCGTGATTTGGGATTGCACTACACCAGATATCCAACAATACTAGAAGGGTACTGTGATGCAAACTGGATATCAGATATGAAAGACTCAAAATCCACAAGTGGATATGTCTTTACATTTGGTGGTGCAGCTGTCTCTTGGAAATCTTCAAAACAGATGTGTATAGCACGTTCTACGATGAAATATGAATTCATTGCTTTAGATAAAGCAACTGAAGAGGCGGAATGGCTACGCCATTTTCTAGAAGATATTCCAAGATGGTCAAAACCTGTGCCAGAAATTTACATTTATTGTGATAGTCAATTAGCAATTGGAAGGGCACAGTGTAATATGTATAATGGTAAGTCAAGACATATGTCGTAGACATAATACTATTAGACAACTGCTCTCAACTCGGGTTGTTACTGTTGACTATGTGAAGTCAAAGGACAACATTGCGGATCCGCTAACCAATGGGTTAAACAAAGAGTTAGTTGAAAAAGCATCGAAGGGAATGGGGCTAAAGCCTACTATGCTCGTGTTACCGTGAAGGAAACCCAACCTAGCTGACTGGAGATCCCAAGATCTAGGTTCAATGAGACAACCTACTTGCGAGTAACGGAGAACGATCACTGTGGAGACATGTTCTCTTGCTCATTCCTATGGTGCGAAACAGCTTGCAAATGGAAACAGGTTAAGCATTGTTTTTAATGACTCTTATGCGCTGGAATGCCAGGCGGGGTATAGCAGGATACCCTTTATAAGAAGGTCACCTATGTGAGTATGAAGTGGGGCCGCTTCTGTGAGAATTTAGGAAGGTAAAATTCTCAAGAAAATACTTGCAGAACCCGGAAGGGGTGTCATGGCCAAAATGAACCCAACAGTGAGAACTAAACTGTGTTTGGAGAAGTTTTGTGTGAGGCCTGTTATCTCGGTTTACACAAACGGCAGAACAGTTCAAGACATCATGTTCACTGATTAGCCAGTAAATCCGATAGGTCTTTACAAGGGAAGGTTCAAGGCTAAAAGCTACCTATCCTATGCGGGGTTTTTCCGTTGTACTCTCTCTCGTGTCAGCTTTGTCTTCCGAGTCGGTTTCCGCCAATTTCATTCATGTGGGGGATTGTTAGAAAATGGAATTTTACCAAAAGAGAATTTGGTGGGACCCACACCGCATGAGGTGGGCCCAATAACAGTGAACAAATTCCATTAAGATATGAATGAGAAATTGTCTTATTATGGGAATTGGAAAAGTCAAATGATGTGCGTGCGCGCCGTCACCAAACACCTAAATTAGACCGGGACCGGAGCTCAGGATTCGTGGGCCTGCGACCTATGGTTCGAGGTCTGTGGTCTATGGTCTAATCTAGATTGGTTTGGAATTGATTGTGCTTTATTGGGTTTGTACCATTCGCGTTTGGATGGTCTAGTTACAGAATCAGTTGTGCGCGACTGATTAATATTGGGTTGAATACCCAGAATAAAACCCACGATTTGATTATGGAATCAATTACTAGATTAATGGCTGTAGCAGTTTTCTCCAGAAATTGAATTCTCCGTATTCAATTCCCTATATTCAATATGAATATTGAATTGGCCCTATTGAATGGGCAGCTCCCCCTATTGAATTCTCGTATTCAATGAGAAGGCTCCTCATCAATTATATAAAGGAGTTCGGCTCTTCTGTTTCAAAACACAAAAAAAAAATATTGAGAGCTCTTCATCTTCAATATTGTTCTTCCTTTCGAGAGAGTACAGACACAAATTCGTTCGACAGGCAACTTACGGCGGTGCTCTGGCGGCTGAGTGGTAACCGAGTCAACCCTAGGAGACAAACACCGACACAACCTCCAGCACCGGTGAGGCGGCGAATTTGTCTTAAGGGCACCGTTGAACAAAACGGGTCTCGGTTTGTAAATTCTTGTTCCCTATTTACAGTTTATGCTTATGTTTCATATTCTGTAATTCCAATTCATGTAATATTCTCTTCGGTTGTAAATTTTCAGAAATTAGTGAAATTATTAATTGTTTTCCGCACTAGTTTTTCCTACACTTTTAAGTTGTAAATACAAGAAATGAAACATAAGACATGCAGAACGCATATATTCACATCTGAGTTTCTGAAATCCTTTTACTAGCGTCTGTTTTATGACAGTTCTACAATTTGTGATGCTATGGTGTCCCCGGTCATTTTGGGAACACCGTAATTTTTGACACAACTTCACCATTATGAGTATAACTAAAACCCATTACAAGTATAACAAAACCCAAATAAGACATAATCAAGAAATATCCAAAAAATCAATCAAAGCATAACCATACCCAACCAAGGCATAACAAACAAGTTATGCCTTGTTATGATTCTGTTATGCTTGTATTGGATTTTAGTTATACTCATAATGATTTTGTTATGTCAAAAGTTACAGTGTCCCCAAAATGACCGGGGACACCGAAGTCATTCCCCTACAATTTTGTATGTTGGATGATGCTATGTTGTCCTAGGTCATTTTGGGAACACCTTAATTTTTGGCATAACTTCACCATTATGAGCATTACTAAAACCCATTACAAGCATAACAGAACCCAAACAAAGCATAACCAAAGAATATCCAAAAAACCAACCAATGCATAACCAAACCCAACCAAGGCATAACAAACAAGTTATGCCTTGTTATGATTCTATTATGTTTGTAATGAGTTTTGATTATACTTATAATGATTTTGTTATGCCAAAAGTTACGGTGTCCCCAAAATGACCAGTGACACTGAAGTTATTCCCTTGTTGTATGTTTAATCAATCAATTCCATTGATTGGATTCATAGATGTAAGCATCATATTTCCAAGCAAAGTGTACGTCATTGACACTATTTTTATGGTAAAAATCGTAGATGCAGACCTTCAATTGTACTCCCTCCGTCCCTTTTTAAGTGTCTTCCTTCGTAATTCCAACTTATTAAAAAGACATCATCATTATACCTTTCATATCAACTTTTTCCTCTACTTTCCCTACTTACCCATCATCATTACACTTTTACTCACTAACTTTTTAAAATGGAATCTACTTTTAGGGACAAAATAGACAATGCACCATCTTTTACCCACTAACTTTACAAAATAGACACTTATTAAGGGACAGCCTAAAATAGAATACTGGACTCTAAATAAGGGACGGAGGGAGTATAAATTTAACCAACTCGTAAAGGACTATTTTCGTCTTCCTCTCCAATCCAGAGAACTATATACCCAATTTTGCCTCGTGCATGGAACAAAGCAGATAGAAGTCAACTGAAGCTGACGACATTAACAAGTGTAAAAGAACAAGGATGATAAAGAACCCATTGCCGATCCAGAGAGGTAGCAATAACACCCACAGCAAAGCAGCCTTTCAAGCATTCAATTGATCGTAGGCAAGCAAAATCGTGACTCTAGGAGATGCATGGTTGCAACTACTAGAATACTATTGGAATTCTGAAGCTACACTTAGAAATTAGGGAAGCTAAATCTGGCATTTATATCGAACTTGAACAATAATACAATCGCTGCCAAAGAAAGCAGAAGTAGATAAAGGCTAAAGGACATAACATGTTCCATAAATCATATTCGTCCCATCTCAAAATAGCGTTGCTGGAAAGTTCAGTAGTAACAAGAACAATAATAAGAGTACAGACAAAATGAACCACACACAGTAGTTTTTGTAGCACTACACTCATCCCGTATGAACTTCACACCTGTTTAAGATGAATGTAGTGCTGCGAACACTGATGCTTGGAATTATTCTTGTGTCCGTAGACTTGCCGCAACACAAAACGTGGTACTACCATCGTGGAAGCTAAAGATTTCCAAAACGCATCCTTTTTACGTCAGTCTCAGGGACACTTGCATCACTTCCGTTACCCTTAACTGAAGCTACTGTTTGCCCTTGGACCTGCACAAAAGTCGGTACTTCAATTCCATTAAGCTCATTTGGATGAATGCTCACCTACATTCCAGTACTAGTAGATTTTCATGTGATTTGATTGTTAGTCCGGAAGGTCGGGTAGATGAGGTGAGTCTGGGTAGGGGTAC
Source organism: Rhododendron griersonianum (assembly GCA_018127125.1). Taxonomy (NCBI): domain Eukaryota; kingdom Viridiplantae; phylum Streptophyta; class Magnoliopsida; order Ericales; family Ericaceae; genus Rhododendron; species Rhododendron griersonianum. The sequence continues at coordinate 31,693,985 of CM030797.1, read as the reverse complement.
ATAAGAAGGAAAATAGAACCTTGCAAATAATACAACTTGATGAGACTCTACCGTTATTTTTCTCTGAATAGTATCAACATATTTTATTTCCAACAAATATTACAAGATCTAAAGGCAGTTATTTTGACAAATTCCTTGACATCAAAGTTCACTATATCCATCTAGAGACCAATGGACCACTGGTCTAAAGAAACGATTAACCAGCGAACCCCATTGGTCTATATAGGTTTAAGACTCTTGTTTGTTTCAAAATTTCCCCGGAGCATGAATAACGGGCCTGTAGGTAAATTATTCAACACTAGCAACCAACAAGTGTTGGAATTCATATCATAGAAATTGACTGGAAAACAAAAGAGGTGTTCGCATTTGTGCGCTTAATTTTGCCTCTTCCACCATTTATTAGCAGTTGTTTCCTACATTCCAACTATTTTTAAGCAGTAGCATATTAGCAATGAAGATTGCTGGAAAGTAAGCCTTACGTTATCATCGGGAACGATTGCATATCTCTCAATTGGAGAAACCAAAGCTTTTCCTGCTAAAAAAGAGGGGGGTAATTTCTACAGTTTAATATATATGTCCAAATTACAATGTTACTAAACAAATAGAAATAGTGGAAACCATGGAGCACCTGATGTCGAATCAATTTTTGAGGATTCTATAAGTTGCCCGCTAGATCCATCTACGCTGAGAGATTCTATGATCGTGGGAACATTTCTTCAGAATTTCAAAAGAAATATGTAAGTTCAAGATTTACACAGGGATCAACCATCATTGAGAAAGCATTGTGTTCAATAAAGTAAAAAGTAGGAGACAAAAACAGCCACCTATCCACATTCATCTCCCTTAACCCCTATTACAAATAAGAATAGCATATACTGGAAACTGTATTGGCAGTGCTACTAATAAAGAGCATAAAAGACTTCAGCCCAGGACATGAAAGAAAACCAGTTATTTGTGAAAAAGAAAGTACTACGGATTCCAAGACCTTAAGCAACAGCCCACATACCATCAGAGTCTCAGACTTCTCTGAGGTGGCAGTCAACAAGATACAGGTTGACCGGTAGGCGTAAGTAAACCAAACCAATCTGAGCCTTATGTCCCAATCACTTGGGGTCGGCTACATGAATCCTTTTTCTCCATTGAGCCCTATCGAGGGCCACTTGTTCACACAAACCTACTATACTCAAATCTTTGCGCACCACAGCATCTAATATCAATTTAGGTCTACCCCTCCCCGTAGCATTGCTACCCAAAGCTATCCTATCCGCTCTCTTTACTACAGCATCTCCTGGTCTACAGTAGACATGCCCAAACCACCTTAATATTCTCCCTCAACTTCTCTTCTCTAGGTGCTACACCAACCATCTCACGAACCGTTTCATTTCTAATCCTATCTCGTGTAATCTTACCACACATCCACCTCAACATTCTCATTTCCGCTACACTCATCTTGTTCACCTGTTGTTTCTTAATAGGCCAACACTCTATCCCATAAAACATTGCTGGTCTGATGGCAGTTTCATAGAATTTTCCCTTCAATTTTGTGGGTACCCTCTTGTCACAAAATACACTAGTAGCGCTCCTCCACTTGAGCCACCCCTCTTGGATCCTATGGGTCACATTATTGGCAATCTCTCTATCACTACTAATAATTGAGCCTAAGTACCTAAAATGATCACTCTTAGGTATCTCCTGGTCTTGGATCATCACTCTTTCTTCAAGCACACTTCTGGTACCACTAAACTTGCACACCATATACTCAGTTTTACTCCTACTTATTCGAAAACCCTTTGACTCCAATGCTTCCCTCCAAATTTCTAGTTTCGTATTAACACCTCTAGCGGTTTCATCTATGAGGACGATGTCATCTGCAAACATCATACACCAAGGGATATCCTCCTGAAATTGTCTAGTCAATTCATCCATAACTAAGGCAAAGAGGTACAGGCTCAAGGCTGACCCTTGATGCAATCCGACAGTGATTGGAAATTCACTCGTTTCTCCTACTGGTGATCAAATGGTAGTGATGGCACCATCATAAGCCTTTTCTAAGTCTATGAAAACCATATGGAGATCATTCTTCTTTGCTCTGTGCTTTTCTACCATTCTCCTTAATAGGTAGATAGCTTCCATGGTTGATCTCCCAGGCATGAACCCAAACTGTTTCTCTTAACACCGTAGTCACCATCCTCAGGCGATGCTCAATAACTCTCTCCCACAACTTCCAAAGGTTTAAACATTAACGACACGATACCATATTAGAATACTTTTAGAGCATGCATTTGAAAGCAAGGATACCTACTTTATAAACTGGAATGAAAAAGAAAGGTAACATGTAAGTGCTCTCTCTCTCTCTCGTTACTGATTTTACTTCAATTTTCCTCTGCATATAGTGTTTCATTTGTTTTTCCAATGGCAAGAACTGATTATTCATGAGTACACAATATATGCAGGGAGAATTGATGTAAAATTAGTAGCAAGAGAGAGAGAGAGAGCACACTTGCATGTTACCTGAGATTCTCCCTTTGTTGTTACTGATTTTATTTTGATTTTCCTCTGCGTATATAGTGTTTCATTTGTTTTCCAGTGGCAAGAACTGCTTATTCATGTGTACACTATATATGTAGAGGAAAATCGAATTAAATCAGTAACAATAGATCTCTCTCTCATTATTGATTTTACTTCGATTTTCCTCTGCACATATAGTGTTTCCTTTGTTTTTCCAGTGGCAAGAACTGATTTTTCATGTGTACAATGGGTCCCATAAGATAAATTGTCAAACAAATAACTAAATTACATCTGAAACGAAGAATTATCAAGTGTCACATGTCACACATGGATATGTGAGGCCAATAGACGTGTCCGTGCAACGAATGAACTAGTGGCTTAACATGCAAAAAACAAATGGCTTTTGAGACAAGGATTGTAAGCATAGATAAAACCGAGAGTTTCATGAATGCGATCCAAAGGGAAGAGGCTGATTTTGCAACTAGATCTTGACAATATTTGTAAGTTTCCTTCGTTGCAAAGGTTGGATTGCTCCTAGCTTTCTTGTTTCCCCTTCTACATATTTATCGTTTCTTTTCCATCACTAGTCGGGTAAAATCCTTTCTACTTCCCGGTGGTTGCGGGTTTTGGTTGAACCACTTTACCTCCTTGACATTCGAGTATAATGAACTCAGCCTCCTATGGTTTTGGACTAAACCACACACAACTCTGTTAAATATTCACTGCAAAAATACTATCATGCACTTATTATTCTGTCTTCCTCCTCCTGACCCGCATTAATTTCTCTCCCTAACAAAGGCCATGGCCAGAGTGCATGTATAGGCATATTTTCTACATCCGAGTTCTAGCATATAACATAGAAAGAGGTATCCTTATGAGCAGAATGGGCTGCTTTTGCATAGTCAAAGTGAACTAGGGTCGCTCCGACTTTGGTCATGCTATCTGATTCCACAAACTTGGGAGCTGAAATTCATGGGTAATTCAAGTTTTCTCTTCCTTCATATTACCCATTGTTACCAGCAACAGCTGCAAAATTGTTCTGATATACCATTAACCTAAAATAAATGTTTGAGTGTTCCCTTTCAAAACAAGTGTGAGCTGCTATACTCTATGCTGGATTCTACGGGGTCTTGTCCTTTGGTTCCAGAAAATTGACTGGGGTTCCTTTTCAAAACAAGTGTGGGCTGCTATTGCTACTCTATTCTGGAGGGGTCCTATCCTTTCTTTTTTTGATCATCAAGGGGTCCTATCCTTTGGTCCCAGGAAATAGACTGGCTCTGCTCTAATTTCAAAGGGAAAGGGTTTCCTAACCTCTTACGAAGACTTGCCTTTGCTGCTGTAGTTCATTTCTTATGACATGAAAGGAACAGTAGGATTTTTATGGGTATTCTTTAGCTCCCTCTGCTGTTATAGTCAGATCAAATTTGAAATAAGGATTAAGGTTTCCCAAAGCAGTAATGTCAAGTTCACATCCTTATCTTCTTTGCTCTGCTAGAATTGGCACATTCCTCTTTCAGTTTAAAAGTTTGTTGCTTTCCTCTTGGCAGTATTGGCATCTCTCTGTATAGGCTTTAGGATTGCCAGATTTGGCATTTCTCTTGTTTAGGCTCATGCCTTGGTGTTTTGTATCTCTTGAGGATCTCCTCCTTTCTTGTTTCTAATAAACTGGTTTAATTATCTGAAACAAACCAAAAAATAAAGCAACAAAAACTATTTTATAGCCTTATATATTATAATTTCAGAGGCGTCCAAAGCAAAAATCATTGAAGAGATACTGGCCCAGTACGAAAGATATTACCGGTCAATAGACTCCCCATGCCCAAGCTGTCCATTTGTACCTCTTCCCCAAGAAAACACATTTTGTCTTTCAGTAAAAGCAAGTGTGTGCCTCCATCCACATGAGATATGAACTACTTTCTGCAAGTGGAATCCCAAACTAGTGAAAGTTAGTGATGATCGGGACGGACAGACTTACAAAAATATTGTTGTCATTGAAGTCATGAACATGTAAATCCACCAGAGATATGGGAATAATAATTGCCTGCTCATGTGGAAATCTAACTTGTAGAGGAGAGCAATGGTCCACACTGTCACCAACACCAACCTGTCCAAACTGTGCAAGCAAAAAGTTTTAATTTCATGACAAGAGACACCATAAGTTCGTTTATTATCAAGCTAGCAAACATTTTGATGATAATATGATGGAATAGAAACCAATTCGGAGAAATAAATCAGATTAAAGTCAACAACCTTATTCCAACCCCAACCGTAAAGTTTTCCATTAGATGTTAGTGCCATGGTATGCCTCCAACCACCTGATATCTGAAAACATTAAAGCTGATAACAGTTAAGAGACAGTGAATAGTACCATATTCCCAGATCGACACGCTCATATATATATTATTAACCAAGCAATAGACAGGTCTGTTTTCATGTATTTATTAATGCATTTCTAGAGTTAATATTTTAAGATTTATATACTAGTCTATAACCCAAAGCAAAACCATTGTGGCAAGAAGCTGGTGCGGAAGAATCTAGAAGTGTCTAAGGTTGGGAGCACCTATAGGAGCTTTTATATGCTATATACAACTAAACATGCGGGAGGGATTTTGCTTCGTGCAAATATATGAATAAATATTCACGCCTGTTACTAACTTCAAAATGACTATTCATGTACATGTATGGAATGGTAATGAGTCAATATAATAGATTTGAAATAGTTTTGTTTGTAATCTGATGGATACCACACAATCTCCTTTACTTAGTATATTATCTTTCGTTGATTTGGGATTTGTATCTTTGAGAGGCTCTATCCCCATTTGAGAGCAAGTTCTCTCTTGATGGGAGCAAGGTTCTAACATGATTCATGCTTTGAATCGCAGGACTGAGGTTCTAGAGCAGATTCGTCACATCCAGTAGCAGGTTAGAGCAGCTAAGAACTAAGGGCCCGTTTAGATGTGGGATAAGGATTGGGGGTATTAGTTAAGAAGGGGATAAGATAGTAGGGGGTATTATGTAAGAAGGGTGGGCCCACATTGATGTGATGGGGGGATTAAATAATACTTGGTTTGGATGAGGGATAAAATGGGGGGATAAGGTTGTTTTGTAGTTGAAATGGAAGAGAGAGGGGGTATTATCCGGGGGTATTATGTAATAACACTCCAGAACCTCCCCATAAATAATCCCCCCTCCTGGGGTATTAGAGGGTACAATATAATCCGGGGCTTAGCTAATACCCCCTCCATTTTACTTCCCAAACGAGGTCTTAAGGCTGGGCCCATGGACTAAAAGGGGGATATCACAATCCCCCTTCACAATACCCCATCCAAACAGGCCATAAATGATCTATGGTCATGAACCCAATAAAACAAGCCCCCAAGGACTATCTCAAATTAAATCAACTCATAGGAAAACTAACCCAACTATAGGGATGGTCAGCCTCTCAATTTAAAGTCTACAATATTGTTTGACGCTAAATCCCAGTGGCGGAGCCAGGATTTTGATCCCGGGGGAAACGGCTTAATAGACATATTTTTTATCGGAACGTATGCTTATTATATCATAAGGTTTTTCCTTTCCAGTACATTACATTTGTATATTGAAATGATTCAAACCTAACGCAGTTAAAGTATATCAATCATTTTGTTTTTTTCTTTACTCTTTCAACTGACACTTGCTTATTTTTTTAGTTATGAAAAAAATTGAGAAATGAGAATGTAAAATAACCAATTTTTTATCAAATCAAACCAAAATTATTAAGATTATACACAAATAATTGTCAATAATATTGAAAATCAGGTATATACAAAATAAAATTTTAAAACTCGGATGCTCGGGGAGCCGGGCCCCCCCGGGCCCCAACATAGCTCCGCCCTTGCCAAATCCATTATATTGTATAGCTTGAGTCGTCATCTTCGCCTAAATTGCCCATGTGAGGGCTTAACAATACAAACTCACTAATTCGGAGTAATAGCAAAAAATTAAACAAAATTATATTGAACTACTAAAACTTAATATGATTTTGTCCAACTTAAAATCATAATTTACTTAATATGATTTTTGCCACTTTGGTAACAGTTGTCTTACTACCACGACTAATTCTTGATTTTCTTTGCCAAAAGTTAGTATATAAAAGAGCTGAAAATTAAGAAAGCATAATCCATCCAATCACAGCCTAAAAGGTTACCTGGGAAATAAAATGTTCACCCAATGCCTCCAACCTATGAGGCACGAGGTGGTCTTCGAAATCCCCATGTCCTAGTTGACCATATTTACTCCACCCATAAGTGTATAAACCACCAGAAGAGGAGACAGATATTGTATGCCTCCATCCACATGCCACCATATCCATTTTCTCTGCCTGGAACTTTAGAAATAGTGACTTGAGTGTAAGTAGCACGTCTACTATATTTATAAAAACAAGTTTAAGGGGAAGAGGAACTTGACACATAGGGATTTAAACTAACGACAACAAGTCATAAGCACTTCAACTAAAATGGCCTGTTATGGAATGGCAAGCCTGTTCTTAAAAGTGCAGCGTATCAAAAGAAAAAGGCAGTTCCTAAAAGAGTATGAGGCAGAAGGTTCCCTTCCTTAAAAGTTAACAACAAGTGGTGAAAATGGGTACGAGCAAGTACTCATACGCATACAACTTGCAATGCAAACACAGATTAGAAGTTTCTATACAGGAAAAGAGAAAAAGCACATGCAAAAAAAATTCTAGAATGAAAGTGGAAGGAAAACATTAGTTACCCAACATTCGGTGGACTCAACAATTTTTTACTATATAGAGAACTTCCATATTTCACCAAACTTGTGGTACCATTAACTTATTTTAACAATCCAAGGTAGCACTGGAGCCCAAACTCAAAGAATCCCTCAAAACTTTACTGCCCAGATTCGTCAAGTGATTCAAGTCTTTGTCCAGTCATGCAGCCAACTAGAGCTACCAGCCAAACTTCCCAAGTTCATTCCATTATGCACAGTTTGAACCGGTTATCAAGAGTTTCTAAGTGAGAAACAATGAAAAATATTAGAAAATTTCAAAAAAATAGTAAAAAACAACATAGTTTTAAAAATACATAGTAGTAGGCAAATGAAGCCTAACTTTGAGCTCTTAATAGCTGGCACAGGCATTCTCATACTAGTCTGATTCAATCAGTGAGTTTTTACTTTATCTTTCACATCTCAATCAATTCTAAAAAGCAGGCTCCTACAAATGCTCATCACGGTAACTGTAAATTCTTCCGACAAAACAAGAGCATAAACTCACATAGACAAAAGCAACTAAAGATTTGGTTCCTTTCAAGTGAAGACTAATGTACTCTAGATTAGTAAAACGCGATTGAAAAAGCCCTTTCCTGCTGAAAGCCATCTGGATTTCATTGCAAGCTATGTAGCAAAGACACGGATACGAATTCGGGAACGGGACACAGGACTTCTAAAAAAATGGGGAAACAGACATGGCGGGGGACACGCCACGTGTACTATATATATATTTCCAAGTTTAAATTGCAAAATGTAAACAAAACGAAATGGATGAGAGGAATCTGATGTTGGGGTTTCTTCTCTTCAGGACTTATTTTTATAGGTTAACTTGCACTTAAACCCAAAACTTTTCAGTAACAACATACTTACCCTAAAAAAAATTAAAAAAATACACTTACACCCCCACCATGACCCTACCATGTCCTAGAAGTGTCCTCGCCGTGTCCCCCTAAAAAAATTAACTTCAATAATTGGATAACCCATGTGGTGTGTTGTGTCAGGCACGTATCTAGCCGTGTCCCCGTGTCGGACACAACGATACCTCGACCTCTAGAGGTGTTGGTGCTACATAGATTGCAAGTATATCATGAGTACAAGAACATAAATCTCAAAGAGGTGACAAATACTCGAGGTGTTGGTGCTACATAGATTGCAAGTATATCAGGAGTACAAGAACATAAATCTCAAAGAGGTGACAAATACCTCAACACTAGAAACTTTCTGAGGAACTAAGCGATCATTTTTGTCACCTAAACCCAAGTTTCCATATCTGCCCCAGCCCCAACCATAAAGCTCACCGTCATCTGTAACAGCAGCCGTGTGTTCAGCACCTGCAGCAACCATTTTGACAGAGATCCCCTACAAAAAGATTAAATAAAGCAAAATGAAGTGAATTAAACATTATCTGCATCCAACACTGTTGTACTCCGTGTAACTTAAATTAAGGTCAAGTTAATACGCTATTTTAGTTATTACATTAAACAACATAAGAAAGGATCCTAAGTAAATTAGCACAAATGACCCTAATTGTCTCCTGCTATAAATATGAGCGCAGTCACAATGCATGGAAAATCGGTATGTCTGAACATCTAAAGATACCTGTAGCCGTTTTCTGATTTCCTGGTAACAAAGTACTTGGAATGGGAAGCCCTTGAAAAGTGGAGCGTGCCTATGGTGGCAGTTCCTTGTGAGACCAACCTTGCAAGGGATTTTGAATTTTATTCTGTTGATATTTCTTCTTTATATATAGATGTTTGCCTTCAATTTCCAGCCTTCTTCCCCACCTACCCACACACCCTCCTCTTTCACATCGCTCTTATGTTGTTGGATAGCTAACTAGTCCTTTACAGGGGAATTTCTTTTGTTATGTTTCAAGAATTCAAACAAGGTTTATTTATTATCAAAGGTAGAATTTTCAACTTCACTGTCTGGAAATTTTAACCAAAAGCCATACAAGTTATGATGTGAAATCAGGCTTAAAAGCCAAAACATTCAGTACCTAGAGCTGTCATGGGCAAGCATACAACAATCTCAGTATGAAAATAAACAACAATACCTGAAATGCATTAATTCTCTGCGGCACAAGAGAGTCTTCAGTGGTGCCAAGACCAAGTTGGCCATTTTGATTCCGCCCCCAACTTCAACCATACATAAGAAAGCAAAGCAAAATGTGTATAGAGTATGTGAACAAAACATGTTTACAAAGAAAGCGTAATAAAACTTCACGAAGTAAATACATCTCCAGAAATCTCAAATTTGGAACATGTTGCTATTCGAATCTCTGTATGAAATGTTAGACTCTTATGGTGGTGGTCTGTTTCTCCAAAACTCCCTCATTGCATTCTGTGTTCCTTCCCGTGCTGCCCAGTTCTATTCTAATGAAATTGTCAAGCTTTATCGTCTTTCTTAAAGAGTTGTGAATATTGGTCCATCATGAGAAGTCTAATCTTGAATATTTACATCTTATTTTGTCGTTCAATTTCCTAGTTTTAGAAGCTTTGAAATTGGTCTGTGATATCCACAGAGAGGAGGACAATATTTATTATTACGTACTAATTGACAAATACAATACAAGAGACCAAACACTAATAGAGGAAACTAATGTACAGAGTAAAGCAGACCCCGCTTTCCTTTTCTCTTTCAAACTGAAGACGTGACCGTAGGAACTGGCGAGAGTTTGCGAAGAATGAAGTGGAAGCACAAAACAGAGACTTTGTGAAGAAATCGGCCAACTACACAGTGGAGGAGATAAAGGGAATTAAAGAGTCCCAAGTTGAAGATCGTGAAAACTTAGAAGGCAGGCAAACACGTGTTATTTCAATCCTGCAGGTAAGTAGCCAGTCAAAGAAAGCAAAACAACTAGCAGAGATTAGAGGGCAAAAGGTGTAAAAACTTGAATGACCTTGCTAGAGTATCCAGAAAGCAATTTTAGCAACGTATGTGAGGTGGTGAAGAGAACCACAATTAGAGAATTTTTTTCTTTTTCAGGCCAGGCTTGGCATATCTACTACACATCTACAAATCAAAATGCTAATGCTGATTTCTTCACCGAAAGAGAGCTCAATGCTAGACCTATGAAGTTTAATATAGAGAGCAATCACTTTGATTAATAGATGCTGGGACTACCATAAAACGGCGAGTTGATGCAGGACAATCAAGAACAAAGGATAAATGAAAATAAACCTTGGTAATCAGCACCCAAGGAACCCTAGGAATGCACATCTCAGGAGAAGCAATGGCAACCACAAACATAAAATATTTCTTTTCAGATAATTAATTCCCAACATCATAAGTAGAATCCCATTTAAAATAGGCTCTCCGAATGACCACAACCAGATAAAGATTAGAGTCCTCAAAACAATATTCCCTCATACAAAAATCCTAACTAAAACAATACCACAAATCTACTAGATGATCTCTCTAAACAAAATAACTACACTAACAGATTATTCTCCAGGATCAAATATGGATATCCTACGGGGTGATTCCTCCTATTCCCTATCACGAGTACATATGTATCATAGTAGCATGTTATCAGTTTTGTATTACTCCAAAAACAAGAAAAAGTGGAAAAAGATTCGTAGTTAACTAAATTTGTTTTGGTCCACTGCCACAGCAATAGTAATCCTAAGAGGAAACAAACAAACAAATACAACCACAAATTGGGAAACAGAGTAGCAATTGCTACCAACCTCTGCACCTCGCCTTCCATGGTCACTGCCAAACAGTGGCTGTCTCCACAGGCAATTTGCCTTATCTGTAAACCCAGTAATGCTTTGATTGGCTGAGGAGTAAACAAGTCACTAGAGTTTCCATGACCCAGCCTCCCAAAATCACCCCTGTCAAGAAAAACCGCATTATATCAAATAGGAAGGTTATAAGACTTTTGAGATAATCTCACAACAGGAGCCATTAAAATGGAAGTGAGAATGCTTTTCGACGTGAGGAATAGCAGTTTCCATTATACTACAAAGGAACACGATTCCTAGCCATGTTGACATTTCCAATATATTCATGGGTGCATCCATGACGACATCAAATGACAAATCTAACCTGCTTTCGAAAGAGAATTCAGAAATTTGACAGTGCTAAACATTTTAGCATTAGAAGAGCCACTTACTGGCTTTTGGATTCAAGAAACAACCACGAAAAGTCTGTTCACCTTTTGAAGGCACATGATTAACAAACAACCAATTAAATGCGGTCAAAAAGCTGAATTGTAAAAAGTTCATGTCAGTCCAAAAATAACATGCAATGTGATCGATAAGAAAACGTGAATACAAGTTATCAAGAAGAATTTGAGTAGCACACACGTGAATCTATACAGAAGAGAAATAAAAAGCTCAAAATGTTCATACTCAAGTTCATCACAACTAGGGACACGTCAAAGACGGAAGAACTTATGCTATTGTTCTATTGTAATCTGCATGAAGTACAGGTCCCAGACAAATAGCTTACAATGATAAAGATAATAAGTTTAAAATGACAAGCTGCAAATTGTAATGCAGAGAAAACCATAAAATCAATCAGTTAACGCCTTGAAGGAGAATAGTAGAAATACAGCAAATGCTACGCAACCCAACAAACTGGTGAATTTTGCTTATAATTTTTGTATGCTACCTGCACGCCACTATTGGAAGAATATAAGGTGTCAAAGATTACAGAGTTCCACAAGCTCTTTACTTTTCTAGAGTGAAGGAAGTATAGCCTTATCCATATTGCACTAAATTATGTTCAACTTATGAAGCTTGAAAATAGGGGTGACTTTCCTAATACTAGTTGTAAAATTACTGGACCTCAAGCTGTAGACAAGATTTGAAGCCTACCTCAAACCACAGATATAATGTCATTGGAATATGAAAGTGTAAGGATAGCATACTTCTGAATAGCCAAAAAATCCAACCTCTAACTAATGACTGTGGTACAAGAAGCCAAATGGGAACTTGAAAATTTCATGTGAAGCATGGCATCTCGTTTACTAATCGTGTTTTGGATCCATGGATTCAATTGAGCGTAATTTTCTGGTTAATTTCTTTTCTTTTTGATTAGCACAGTTCACCTTCCTCTTTTCATTAGGTGACTTTGACACTTGTTAACGAAAAATACAGAAAAAATGGGAACCAACGTAAAACCGCTCTCTCAATTGGATAAAACGATTGATACCAAAGTGAAAATGCACCAACAAGATCTCCACTCATACGATACATCCCAAAGTCCCAAACCTAGGCAGTTGGTCTAGTCGTTGTGTGGAGCACTTAAAAGTTGTGAGGTTGCAGGTTGAAATCCTATGGAAAGGAGTTTGATACCTATTGCAGTTGGTTGGGTAGGGGTTTGGGTAAAACATTAAGTTCTTCTATCATACGACAAGAAACAAAAAGTCCCAAGATAAAACTGTTACGCTGAATTATTAATTCTTAACCAAATCTAAGTTTCATAAGGAATGGATAATTATTTTACAAGGAAACCTCAAAACAAAATCCTTTTTAATAGAGTTGTTATGGTTGCGAGCTTTGCTCGAGAAGTTAGGATTTGGCATACAGTTACCTATTCCTATATATTGTGATAATCAAGCAGCAATACATATCGCTTCATATACAGTGTTTCATGAGAAGACCAAACATATTGAAGTAGATTGTCACATTGTTCGAGAAAAGATAGATGGTGGTGTGTTGGCTACTCCTTTCATGTCTACAGGAGCTCAGTTGCCAGATATCTTTACCAAACCAATGTTTAAACAACGCTTAGAATTGTTATGCAACAAGTTGGGATTTTGTGATATTTATTCTCCAGCTTGAGGGGGAGTGTTAGAATAGAATTTGGACTTTGTCCCACATTGGTTGGTTGAGTTATGTAATAAGTCTCCCCGTATAATAAATTAAAGCTCTCTTGTGTTAAGTTAATTAACACCCTATACACTTATTCTCTCCCCTTCCAATCAACAAGTACGTAGTCTGTTTGTTGGATGATTGTCTATCTGTGGGGATGTCCCGGAATGCCTATTTTTAGTTGTTTAATTTACCTATTGGCGGACCGTTTTTCCACCATCTCTCCGAAAACCAATTGGTGTTAGAAAGGGTTTCAATTAAGTCTTTTATGACATTTGACATCGCACCCGCAAGTCTGTTTTTAGAGCGGTCGCAGGGAGTGGCATCGTGTAACCAAATCCATAGGGGCACTCCGGGCCCACCAATCCCTCCTCACGATGACGCTCTCATGACTCGAACCCATGACTTCCTGGCTCTGATACCAATTGTCGAACTGCTTTTCCACCATCTCTCCTAAAACCAATTGGTGTTAGGAAGGGTTTCAATTAAGTTGTTTATGGCATTCGACATCGCACCCGCAAGTCTGTTTTTAGAGTCGTTGCAGGGAGTGGCATTGTGTAACCAAATCCATGGGGGCACTCTGGGCCAAACACCTATCTTTGGGGGGTTGTCCCCTAGAATTTTGCATTTGCTATTAGTCTTGTTGTCCAGCATTTGGGTGCAGCCTAGATTAAGCATAGTAAGTTCTGTTGGTTATTAGCTAAGGCACAGTCCCCAAAAGAATGGAAGTTGTTGAGTCTTGGATCAAAGGATGATGCAGCTACCATGCCAATGATGAATTAGATATTTGGTTCAAGGATTGGATTCTTGGTACAACTACCAAGGAATAATGGTCAACTACTCTTAGCACTTGGCCATGTGAACTCCATGTGAGATTCCAAGACGTGGTTATTTTGAATCATGTGGCGTCAGTTCTACCCATGTGCCTACTCAAGGATTATTTTGCCCTGTTGTTTTCCCTCCCTCTCCTTAGATGGATAGGAAACATCCGATATTACTCTATTAGCACCATGTACCCTTTTGGCATAAGATTGGATAATTTTCCGTTCTTTTCTTCCTCCTGGGGTATGCCTTTGTAGGCTGTATATTCGGTTAGCCTTTTCTTTTTCTTTTTTTTTTCTATTTTAAGCCGAGTTACCCAAAAAAAATAGTATGTAGTATAACATGGCCTCTTATTGAAGTACAAATTATTTTTTCCCCACAGCTACCTAGGATGGCAATATCACTTCTAGCTGACTAACTTGCCATTTCTTTTCTCTACCACGACGTCTTTTAAATGAAACATTCTCTTTTCTAAATTCCATCATCTTATTTGAGCACACACTCTTCCCAAATCTAAGCTAACTTGATGCAGATTTGTCTATAACCAGTGAAAGATTTTAGCTAACCAACCCCTTTCAATAGGACCAAGATAACCAAAAACCACCAACTTCTGCTAGTTCATCAAAAAACTTTTCTTTCTGCACTATGATAGACAAAAAATGACGTACCATCCCCAACTGTACACTTGCATCCTCGATTCAGAAAATGCGGTTGTATGATCAGCTCCACAAGTAACAGAGGTTATTTCATGGTCATCCAATGCACTGAGTTGGGTAGGCAAAAGCCGATCTTCAGCATCACCATGGCCCAGCTGCCCATCCTCCCCCCGCCCCCAAGAGCAGACAACATTACCAGCTGAAAATTTCAACCATCATTTTGTCTCTATTTGCAAAATAGTATGAACTAAATTTAAGTTACAGCAAGTTTCAAACTGTCACATCACCAATTGTCCCAAGAGCATGCGCAGTCTAGAATAAATAACAAGCTATCTAGTACCCTCCCCAATGTGCAACCGCGTCTTGCACATGGAGATGCAAAAAAATACGCAAAGAAACAAATTGCAAATGGAGAGAAATAAAATGCGAATCGGGAACTAGCAAACAAAGAGACTTGAACCCAAGACCTAAAAACAAGGTATGATACCATATAAAATTACAAGTTGTCTCAAAAGCTAAAGCGTTTAAGGTGGGCCTGAAAACTTTTCTCTGTCTCTCAAACACCTAGATGGAACTCAGCCATGGATGGAGGCACAATAACACAATGATAAACGTAGAAGACATGCTTTAAGATAAACAAACTAGGTACACGATAAACTACTATGGTCCTTGCAAGTTAGAAGGCAAAACAGAATCCCCATTGCAGCTTATCCTTCTATAAAAGAAATGCATCACGATACCAAAGCTTCGATGAGAAATTATGCTTTCGATAGAAGTTTTAAGCGAGGGTTCTACCAAGTAAAGACCAGCCCACCCATACCACAACCTAATATTTTCTCCCAAAAATAAGTGAAATTTTGATGTCCAGAATTTAAGTTGGGTTCTTAAAACATGTTTAACTCAAATCACAGCAATTGAACTGCTCAATGAAAGAAGGAGAATTCTAGAAGCATAAGTTATTTTAGGGAAGGATGCGATATAAGAACATTATGGCGAAGGGCGAGTGAGTCAATAGATGCAAAGCTGTTTAAGTCTAAACAGTTTCAAGGAGTATCCTCATCCATTTGCAGTGCCACAAATAAAGCACAGTGGACAGATTACTGCATGCAGATGACAAGGTGTCCAATTTTTCTTTTAGTCTTTTATTTGTGACTTTTTTCTCTTTCTTTCTACGAGTTGTCCATTTAATCCATTTTGATCTTTTTCTTTGTCACTTTCGTTTTTTCAATAGACCTTTTCATTGCTTTTGGAAATGGAGCTCTATGTTTTAATTGTCCGGCTACATATTGTGCAAGAATAAAATGGAAAAAGTGTTTCCCCCTTGGAACATTCTTCATGTGGAGTTAAACAGTGTGCCGTCAGTATTTTCAGAAATTACTGTGTAATTTATGGGACTATGTGGATTGTGGACTACTCCATAAAGGAACTGAAAACTGTTCTATGCCAGGTCAAAGATGCGAGGTTGGTAGACATACTTTAAAAAAACTAACAGGGAGGAGTGTAATTTCCCATGTTCCACTGAAGGAAGGTTCACAAATATACAAAGAGGTCATGGTAAGAAGAAGCAGGTCATTTTTAAGAATTCCCAAACTCGTTTTTGATGATCTTTGTGGATTTTCTAACCCTTTAGGTTTTAGAAGATTAGAGCTACAAATAGGGATGTAGAGGACTTAACCGGTGGATTCTACATTTTATGAAGTTTCAACGATTTCATATCTATTTCTAGTGCATGTAGAGGCTTCTATCTAACAAATTTTACAGTTTCCATATTGCAGACTATGAAATACATTACTCCACATGGACCCTAGAATTGATCATTTAGATCATAGGAGAAAAAATAGCCCACGAAACATTGAAAGTGATGAAGTCTCCAAAACAATTTGACTTCACAGGTAGCCCATTTTACCTTTACAAATCATAAAAGACTTCAAAATGCTGAGTAAGACTCTCAAAAAACAATGAGCTAATGAATCATCCATAGGCCCTTCGACATCAGCCATGAAGAATACCAGTGCTTGGATAAGGGTATAAGACGTGTCTCATGTCTTGAGTTGATCAAAGACTCATTGAGCATGTCTAGCAACTTAGTTCACAAGTTAAAAAGTCCCCATTGTCCCAAAAAAAATTCTCTATCTTAATATTTAAATTCCAATCATTCTGGAAAATATGAGAACAAATGAGAAATATGGATCTATTTGCGTTAAAAATTCCATCTTTCACAAGTCTAGAGGCGATGATTATATCTAAGTACATAGAATGGCTGCTTCGACATCAGAATACACACCCTATTTTTCTCCTACCTACCAAAATATTTTGCCTCATCTTTCCCCTAGACACCTACCATAACACCAGAAACCTATGTAGCATCGACACTCCAAAAGGGCGCCGTGTCCACGTATTGGACACGGGGACACGCCCAAATACGTATTGGACAAGCCACGTGGCGTGTCCAATAGTTTTTATTATTTTTTGATAGGGGACACGGCTGGGGACACGGCGGGGACACGGCTAGGGGTCAAAATGTAATATTTTTAAAATTTTTGGGGGTTAATATGAAATTATTCAAAACATTTGGGTTAAACTGTAATTTTCCCTTTGAAAAAAATTTATACAATTTGTGAAATTATTCATATATAATGGTTCATAACTTTTTTTTATATATATGTACAAATGTTTATTTTTTATTTATTTATACACGTGGCGTGTCCCCTGCCGTGTCGGTATCCCCATTTTTTTGGAATTGCCATGTCCCGTGTCCGTGTCCGTATGCGTGTCCGTGCTACATAGCCAGAAACTACCCTCATGCTCACGCCCAAAATTTTCTTTTGTACACCCAAATACCCAATCAGCCTCCCATAGTAGGGTAGACCATTGTTGACCGGCATCTGGATGTTGCCAATGGATGTCTAGCCCACCGGCAGTCAACCCAATATCGATAAAACATAGCAAAACAAAATACTGCAGAAACGGGATAAGTTCTTCACTGCCCCGTCATAGAGTAAGGAATACCATTGCATCTTCTTCTTCGGCGCAAGTTAGATGGCATTATAACTTCTATAAGAGAATAAAGCAAATACCTAATAAACCTAACATCATGTCACATTGCACTACTGTGAGAGAAAAGCTACCATTTCACAGAACAAATATAACACCTTTAGGAGTTTATACCTTTCATCATCTAACAACCCAATTTTCGTTACTTGCCCAAAAAAGAAAGAAAAAATAGCACTGCAACTTGCATAATCATCAGGATTCAGGACTGCTAATTCACAAGGTCAAACTACACCCCGATGGAAGGAACTTTTTCAGGGTAACTAATTTCAGATCATAAAGAGACAACCAAACCATGTATTTTAATAGTCACCAATTGCAGTTTTAGAAATCAAAATAGTTAATCAAAGTATAAGATCAAGACTCAAAATCAAAACTTGCAGCCAGAAAATTGTTAGACTTCATCTTACATCGTTCAACTAAGCCATCCAAATTTAGTTAATATAATCTACACTCAAGTCCACCTATTGCAAATTGGTTTTAAGTTGGAAAACTCCAAGAAAAATCTAACAAAAAGAACAAGAGCATCTAACAAAAAAGAACAAGTGCAGATGATAAAACAGCATGTACGTGTATGTATGCTTGAATGCGGCTAAATTAACGCGTACGAATAGAGAGGGTAATGTTGGCACAGAGAAAATGGAAATGAAGCTTACAAAGGAGAGCAACAGAGTGACTAGCACCAGCTGAGATGAAGAGAACGCGACGAATCGGTCCACTTACTGGCTCACTACTCACACCTTCCTCCTCTGCCATTTCTCTCTTCTCTTCTCTCTCTCTCTCTCTCTAAATCTCACTGTGAGCCTTTCACTTTCTTTGAGAAATTATGAGAGGCACCTAAAAGCCTGGAAATAGAAAGACAGAGGGGAGCAGGGATATTCAAGAACAGAAGTATCTTCGTCTTCTGTGTATCTACGGAAAGACGACATTGAATTGAATAATGAAGTAGCCAGAGGGTATATTTATTGAGAGATGCTATAACCACACCCAAAACTACACACCCTCTCACTAATCACACCCAAAATTACACATTCAAACACACACCCTCTCGTATTTGGGTGGGTAGTTTTGGGTGTGGTTATAGCATATTTGATATTTATATTGATGGGATATGACATGTGCCACCGCTTTTGGACAATAAAATTAGGGTAAATTACAGTTAACCCCCTCTAACTATGCCTCGGTGACACTTAACCCCTTCTAACTATTATTTTTGGCACTTAACCTCCTCTAACTAACTGAAATTCAAACGGTCATAACTTCAAACGGTCATAACTTTTTCGTCCGAAATCGAAAACATGCAAATTATATATCGATTTCGAGGTCTTGAAGTCATCTTTTTAATGACACCAAAATCACATCACGATTCAAAGCACACAGAAAGTTATGATCAAAACGGTCTTTCTGTCTACCAGCCCTTACTCTTTTGATCATAACTTTCTGTGTGCTTTGAATCGTGATGTGATTTTGGTGTCATTAAAAAGATGACTTCAAGATCTCGAAATCGATATATAATTTGCATGTTTTCGATTTCGGACGAAGAAGTTATGACCGTTTGAAGTTATGACCGTTTGAATTTCAGTTAGTTAGAGGGGGTTAAGTGCCAAAAATAATAGTTAGAGGGGGTTAAGTGTCACCGAGGCATAGTTAGAGGGGGTTAACTGTAATTTATCCATAAAATTACTCCTACTGTTTTACTATTGTTACAAGAGAGTGCAAACCAGCATACAGATATTTCCTCCTTTTATCTGGTAAGAGTCACCCCATTTATGCCGGGACTAAAAAAAATTATAACTATTCTCTCGGTTTCCAAACAAGATATCAGTATTTTATCTTAAGCTGTCCCATAATAAATATACATTTTAAAAAGTTAATGGGTAAAGAGTTAGTAGGTGAAAGTGAAGGATAATTTTGAAAAGTGGAGGTAAAAGTTAATGTAAAATATGTAGGGAATTGATATTCGCGCTCCAAGATTTACTGCAGGCGCTCCACCTTTTTATTTTTACATTATGATGTTGTTGGCAACATCACAGTGTAAAAACAAAATATACTGTGATGTTGCTGGCAACATCACAGTATAAAAATAAAAAGGTGGAGCGCCTGCAGTAAATTTTGGAGCGCGAAAATCAGTTCCCAATATGTAATAGTAATATGTTTCATTGATAAGTTAGAATTACGGAGCCGAATACTTAAAAATAGTCGAAAAGAGTACTTCTTTACTGTCTGGCCCTAAAAATCGGAATGGAAGATGCTACCGAGCATTTTTTTGTAGAGCGGTGTATCATTTCGACAATCGACAGCTCCGATCTTAACCGAGCAATAGACGGTTCAAATTTGTATGTTCTCATATTCGATCCGAGCCATCTATATTGAGATGAACAACCGGATCAATTGCTCTGTACGGAGCTACTCAACAACATCCCCGAGTCCCTAAAATCGAACTCGGATAATTGTGCGGAGAAGACACCCCACCAATCCCCCGACTAATCACAGGGCTGGACAAAGAATTACTGTTTGCGCTTGTGAGACACGAGAGAGGAAAAAACTAGCGAGAAAAAGAGCATGTGAAAATAAAGGTAAGGCTATAGACAAAAGATTTAATGAGGCGAGAGCAACGCCATGTGATCAAATTGTTTTTTTGTCGGGGTATTGCAATCGCAGATACCCGAGTCTACGCACATTCTGATTATTTCCTTCTCCGATCAAGTCATATACAGGACATTTGCAGCGATACTATGAAATTTCTAAAAAGTTACCTTTTACGGTCAAATTTCAAGAATCAAACCTGAACCATTACACCCACTATTTTCCCCATGTGAAGCACGAGAGAGGAAAAAATTGAGCGAGAAAGGGGCAGGTGAAAATAAAGGTAAGACCGTATACAAATGATTCAATGAGGCGGAGCGGCGCCATGTGATCAAACAGTGAGGGGAGGACCTAAGTTTAGGTCGTGATATTGACATCACACTCGTTTTCTGATGCTGTGCTTGATTTCGAATTAGTATCAATTTAGGATTCGAGACATCAATTCACAACACTCTTTAATTGGTTGTTCACACCTAACCAACGGGCCCTCGATTAACTCACTACATTATTTGTTTATAAAATTAATCTCTTTCTCTGATTCTCATGTGACACAAAATTAGTTTCAATGCATTTTCACTTGATGAACTAATTTGTTCATTTTACAAGTCACCAAATGTTCATTATCTATGCAAAAGATTAGACTGGTCATTGTATCTGCCTGAAAGAGAAATGGATGGTAAGTGTTTGACAAACTATCTCTCTTTTTACCGATAGGCGTGGATCAAGTTCGTACTTGTAATGACGCGAGGTTTCGGACCAATTTTTTCCAAATAAAATTAAACTTTTTATTGAATTATTTTTATAGATATAATTATTTTTGTTAATTGATAAACCTAAAACCTAGACTGTACAGGGAATTAAATAAGAAGAGTGAGGGTGTGTGTGGGTGTATAGCCGAATGAATGAGAGAGAAGGGAGAGGTTTGTGTTGTAATCTTGCACCCCAAGATTTACCTTGTACAAACCTACATCAAGCACTTAAGGACCTAGGATCTTACCTAAATTTTTTTTTAGAATTTGCCATGATCTTTTGTACCCTTAAAATCCCATGAATCGGGAAGCAAGAAAAACCTAGGTGCATGTGTGTGTTGTGTCCAAGTGAGAGAGGAGAGAGTTAGATTTTGTTTGTAGAAAATCTTGTACTCTTTGATACATATATACTCTCCACCATTCAAACACCTTAAAACTCAATGAACATCCACCACCACCCATCAACATTTCCATCAACCACCCTATTAACCAAAAGATTACCACCTTCCCCATCACTAATCCCATCCACCCATCAAACACCCTTAAAACCAATGAACATGCACCACCACCTATCAACTCCACCATCACCCCCCCTAAAATCCAAGAGTAGAAAGAGGGAGAGGAGAGGTACAGGAGGGAGAGAGAGAGAGAGAGAGAGAGAGAGAGAGAGAGAGAGAGAGAGAGAGAGAGAGAGAGAGAGAGAGAGAGAGAGCCGAATGAGGGAGCTAGTGAAATGGGAGAGAAATTTCCCTCTTGTACTGAAATTATGCGGAAGCATTCAATCTACTCCTAGAGGGGGGGTGAATAGGAGTTTTGATAAAAATTACCAATTTAGATGAAGATTAACAGATTAAAAATTATATAGCTGAACGGGTTGATTATCTCGATTAATCCAAATAAATACTCAAGTAGTGCAGTAGAATAAATGGAGACAAGCGACACACGATATACGTGGAAAAACTTAGGGTCCTAAATAACCCTAAGCCAAAACCACGGCCTAACACTACTGATATATTCTATTAATCAAAAAGAAGTACAGATTGCAAAATAGTAAAAACCTTACCCAAGCCTTTACCTATTCTCGCCAATCTCCGATGCTCCCTGAGCTTCTTCAAGATCCAATAGATGCACCACGGACTTCACGCCCGATCTCCGGAATCAACCGGCTCCGAATCAATCTCCAAAAGATTCGGCCACAGCAGCAAACGGCACAAAGAATGGATGAATGATATGATGTGAACGTGATTTAGACAACTCAAACAGCGTTCAAAAATGCAAGAGGCAAGAACAACAAAAACAGAATACGGGCTGCACACCAAAATCACCTCACTGCCGTGCACCCCTTTCTTTTTCTTTATTAACAAACAAAGTCTCTCGCCCTCCCCCGAAGACCGAAAACGTCGAGCAGCCCTTTCTTTCGTTTGTATAAAAAAAAACAAGAGGTCGCTCCGAATAAAATAAACTCTTCTCGGTGGCTAAACCTCCCCGTGATGAAACCCTTTTAAATACTACAATTTTCCCTTCCAGCGAAAGTCTTTTACTGATGCATAAATGGGAAGTAAAATCTCATCGAATTTCCGAAGAGGCAAACGTGAGATCTTTATTTTTACACTCAGAAAAGGATCTCGTAACAGTAACAGATTTTTCGGAGAGTTTTATACGAAAGGGAAACGTGCAGGAATAAAATTTCTAATCTTGGAAATAATATGCATGATGTGCTGTGTAATGCTTTTACCTTCACGCAATTGGCTCGATTCTGTAGCGGTCAATTTGGCGCAGATAATGGGAGGAGCATTGTGCGAGAAACTACCCCCTAAGAACCTACCCATTATAATTAAACGGAGTCGATATAATAAAGACACCAATGAAGGTTTTGGACAACCCCGGAAAGTGCCAAAATATCTAACAATTACCTTGCATATCCCTCTTGTACAAAAGCCTAGCATTGCAATTAAAACCTAAGGATTTCACCTAAGGCTTCCTAAGGATTTGATTACCTGTAATCCCTTAAATTGGGGAAAATTAATTTTGAGAGAGAGCATGGGAGAGGTGCTGCCGTGAGGGACAAGAGAGAGAGGGACTTCTCCATTTTACTCAACCTTTCTTCCCTTCTTCCTTGTTCCATTTTGCTTGAAGTTTATGAGAGAGAGAGAGTGTTTTGTTCGGTTGCTAATTTACTTTAGTTTTAGTTTTGTTTTCCAATCATTACCCTATATCTCAAATTATTAATTTCATTTCTCTCTCTATCTCTCTCCAATCATTACCCTATTTCTCTCTCCACCCACTACCAAAACTAAACTAAACTAAAATGCCAACCAAACAAAGCCAGTGTTCGGCAAAGTGACGGAGAGGAGAAGGAAAAAATTTAGTTTTTTAGGACCACCACATCCCCACCACAAGACCACCATTCGATCTTAGTTCCTAACTCCAAGAATTTTAGAAGTTGTTTTGATTCTAGAGAAGAAATTTAATTTCTTTTCTTCTGAATCCAACCCAACGAGCCGTCACTCCATCTGTCATCCATTCCGACGTACCGTACCCGACCACCGTCGAGAAGAACGGTAGAAACTTCCTATCTACTTACCTAAGTATATTATTATAATTACTATCGAATATCGAAAAATTAGTTATCAATGAAAATTGAATGAAAAGAATTATACATATAAGTTACCTACTGGAAAACTTCGGAAATGATATTCACGATAAAAAAAGAAAAAGAAAAAGAATGTTGCTAGCTACTGTTGTGTTTTAGAAAAGCATGATTTATGATTTAATTTGATAACTGCATTAGTAAAACTACAAGGAAATGGAAATGATATCACTGATTGTAACTAGGAAGAAAGGCTTTTGATCTATTAGATGCCGTATTAATTTGTTTAGAAAAGCATGATTTAGAATTTGATTTTTGAAAATAGAGTTTACCAATATTGGCGTGCCAGATTTACAAATGATTAATAGAACATGTTTATCGATGAAGCGTTAGAAATGTTATTCCTTATTTAAGTGTCGTTATACTTTTTGATTGACAGAATAGAAAAGCAAGGTAATTAGGATCAATTTATATTATCGTGTGTTTTAGCAAGCTTTCAAAGAAAAATGTGAGCGTGAGAAAATGATGCATGATTACGAGACACAAGATACACTACAAGAAAATCGGGATCTAGCAACGGTCAAAAGCGTCACTAAAGAACACAAAAAGCGTCGCTAAAGGCTATACCAACGGTTCACCAACCGTCGGCCAAACCGTTGCAATATATTTGTCACTGTAGAGGTATAGTGACAGTTTTGACGAGCGTTGGTATAGATTTTTTTTAGCAACCGTTCCTAAAGACTACTTTTTTTTTTTGAAAAATCACCGTTGTGGGACGTAATGGCCATGTGTCCTCCACGTGGTGCTGACGTGGCACCCACATGTCGCCCGCATGGCGCTGACGTGTCGCCCGCATGGCGCCTGTGTGGCGGCGTGCAACAAATGTTGCTCCTCCTGGGAATTGAACCCAGAACCTCGTGTTCTTGCGCGTGCATGCGAATCCGCTGGGCTAGCATAGCACTTGTGTAAAATAAAGCACCTACTAATATTTATACTATATTATCCAGATTTTTCTTAATCCAATTTTTTAGTAATGGTTATTAAAAACCGTCGCTAGTCTGGTTTATAGTAACGGTTATTGGAAATCGTCGCTATAGTCCAGTTTTTTAGTAACGGTCATTAAAAACCGTCGCTATAGTCTTGTAATCTAGTAATGGTTGCTTGAAAACCGTCGCTATAGTCCTGTTTCTAGTAACGTTTTGCAAACCGTCGCTATACACCATCTATATCGACGATTTTTTCAAGCGTTACTAAAAAAACCGTTGGGAGATCCCAAATTTCTTGTAGTGATATAAAAAATAATTTTCGAAAAGAAATAAGAAAATGAAAGGAATGGAAACGAAGAAAAAAAACAAATCAAAATGGAAAAGATTAATAAATATATGAGCATGAGAGCCCGATAGGTCCTGAAAGTAAGGTCAGCATAATCATGACTCGGGTGTACGTGTGTAAACCAGGGAGCTTGGGACAGCGCGTGAAACCAGAGTTTGTGTGTGTGTGTAGCTTGGTCGATCGTCATTCTGAAAGAGAGAGTAAATGGAACTAGTGCTTTAGATCCGTCATTCTGAAAGAGGGAGCAAACGGAACCTTGGGTGGCAAAATCTAAAATTAGCCTGGGAGTCGGAAGGTCCTGAAAGATGGACAGCGGGCCAGTGCATCACCTACTAAATTATAAAATTATGACACTGTTACAAAACGTTGCGAATCCATAATCCTAAATCGACACTGACACTTTAGATCTGTGATGTGAAATTTTTGTGAAATAATAAACTGTTGTATGCTATTTTTGCTAGTGTATAGGGCATAGAGGTAGGAGTTAGCTACTGAGCTTAAAAACTTATGGTGCTACTTTTGTGGCCCTGACATTTTATGCAAGACTTAGGTGACGAACATGGACAATTTTCCCAACTGGAGGAGTACGGTACTGATTAGAGACTTGCCGAGGAAAAAGAACGATGCAAGGAGTAGATTTACCTTAGTGCCCTTCCTATCATATTCATTAACTGTAATTTGAATGTAAGGAGAATTTAGTTTGTAATGACTTTATATTTAATAAATGTTAAAAATTTATTAAAATAACGTTCCGATAAATCAGGGCGTTACAGTACTTATGCCTGATGAATTTGATTTTTAAAGTAAACGATAAACACATCTAAATTTACAAAATAGACGGATCGGATCATCAAGTGGATCTGTAGTAGATGTGATTGGCACATTGGGGTCAGATGAGAGTACATAGATCTTAATTCATTTTTGTCACGCCCTCGATTTTAAACCTAATTATTAATAACTTTTCATAAATAGAATCCTCGATTGCAATATCGCATATAACTTCCAAAAAAGATTTTCCATACTCACTCTACTGAATCATAAATAGTTCAAATTTTACAATACAGGGACTACAGCCCAAAGTTGCATAATAAATTGGTATGTGAAAAAGTTATGTCTGTTACAACCCTTTGAAGTCAAAGAAATAAAAATAAAGTTAGAGGTACATCTTTCAAAAATATGGTTTACAAGGAAGATAGAACAAATCCGTCAATCTAGCTTTCAAAAGACACTCGTGATGCACTTCGGGCACTCCAAGCAACATGCCAAGGTAGGTACCTGAAAAATGAAGAGTTGAGCTATACTAGCCTAGTAAAAAAATCTCTAACAAACTCTATATCCTTATGGGAAGACGAGTGTCAAAGAAAATATTTTAATAAAAAACAATAACGTTGTAGACACCTCCCGAGAGGGGCATCGCCATACAAATATCCTCTAACACTTGCTTTTTCACCTATGGTCAAAATCGTAGATATTCTCATGTTTAGGAACATCTCCATACGATAACAACTTACTATAAAAGAGTTGCCACTTAGTTTATTTAAACTAAGAAAACAAGACAGAGATTCCGGGTACGGGAGCCAAAAATACGATAAGGGGAAGGTGTTAGGCACCCCTCTTCGCTCGGTCGTGAGACCGGCCTATAATTGTTCAACATACAATTAGTGCTTACTTTATTTAATTCTAGTTAATTAATCTGATTATTAGCCTTTAAACAATTAGTAAGGTGAGCTAGAGCAAATAGAACATGCATCAGAATAAGAAAAAGACGATAGACTGTCCCAGTAAATGGATTCCACGACCGGTGAATGGATGTCATGGCCGTGGGATCCCACTGGATCTATATATTGGCCGCAGGAACGTTATCCCAACCGATGTTCTTCCTCACACGAGAACGAACAGTTTAACAGAAAATCAAAGAATTAAAGCATGCTACAAATTAAAGATACTAACGAACCACAGGCCCCTGGGCCCCACCACCTAGATCCCTCAGTGCACGATTGCTTCGGATTGAGGGTGATTGATTGATCTTCTTCTCGAAACCCTAGGGTTATGGTTTGTACTTCGGGGGTTTGATCGTCGGATCGCGGCTGCCTACGAGGGTTTAGGGCTTTTGTAGAGAGAGTATGAGAGGTGATTTCTGCAGAGTATTAACTCTTGAATGGGTGTTTTGAATAATGTATTTTGGAACCCTAAGGCCTCTTTATATAGGCATGGGATGACTCACTCCGGCCAATCAAATGACGTGAATCAACAAGATAAGTTAGGGTTAATAGAACTCTGTTTGAAAACTCCTTTCGTAGCCCTAAAGAATCGGAATTTGGCTGCTAGGGTTTGGATCAAATGAAGACAGAACATTCCAGAATTCTGGATTTGAAGGAATCTGGCGGGCGAGGAAAACATCTCGCGGGCGAGGAAAAGATCACTCTAGGAGAATTTCAAACACCATATTCCACGGGTGAAGGAAAGAAGTTGCGATCGAGAGATAGATATAGCGGCCAACAAATCAATTCAACTTGAAAGCTGTATTTCTGTCTAGAAAGGCTATTTGGCTCTGGATTAGGTCCTCTAAGTGACTAAAAGTACCCACCAAAGTCCTCAAGTTTACGAGAAGTCAATCAACAATCACTTTATCCTATTCATCATCGGGATGGTCCCCAAAGAACTTTCGAAGTGCTTCATAATGCCCTTCCCTTTCTTTTGATTTAACTATTATATCTGTAGACACCCCAATCTGGGCTTTCAGATTAGTTTACTTTCAGTTTTTGATTCCCCGATGTAGACACCTCCCAGACGGGGCATCGCCATACAGATTGATCGTTTGTTGCTCGATTGGTTGCTTGCCTCATAAACCAAGATCGTGGACATTCCCATGGCTAGGAATATCGCCACACGATAGCGGTTATCATCAAAACAGAGTCGCCACCTAGTTTATTAAAACTAGGAAAACAGATAGAGATTCTGGGTAAGGGAGCCAAGAGTACAGTAAGGGGAAGGTGTTAGGCACCCCTCTCTGCCCAGCCGTGAGACTGGCCCATAATCATTCAACATAAGACATGTAGATGCTTTGTTTAATTCTAACACATAGTCTGTTTAATTAAGCCTTTAAACAGTAAGTAAAGTGAGTGTAGACACCCCAATTTGGCCTAACAATTATTTCAAGTCCCACCTTGGGACAATCCCGATGATGAAATGGATACAGTGATTGCTGATTGCTTCCTTGAGAATCTTAGGACTTTCGGTGAGAACTTTGACCACTTAGAGGACCCAATTCAAAGCCATACAGCCTTTCAGACAGAAATACAGAAGCCTAGGAAAATCCATCTGACGGCCGTAACATCGATCCCACGGCCATAACATCAATCCCTCGCCCAAGCAACCTGTTGCCAGGAAAATCTCCCTGAGAGATCAATCCCTCGGCCGCGAGATCTATCCTTCGGCCGAGACATCCATTCCACGGCCGTGAAATCCTTTACTCGGCCGCCAGATCGACCTTTTTTCCAGACTCTCGAACGTTCTGTCAGACGTTTGGTTTGATCCAACTACACTACCTTTCCGATGCGTTCGGGCTACGTTCGGAGATCACGACGTAGAGTTTGAGATGCATTGCAATTGCAATTGCCATCTCGTGATTTGATTGGCCGGAGTGAGTCATCCCTATGCCTATATAAAGGGGCCTTTGGGTTCCGAAATATACACACAGAAATTGAGATACTTACACACTCTCTCAAACCTCGAAGCTCTGCACAAATACTCCCTCAATCCCATACTCCAAAAGCCCTAACCTTCCGAAGGTAGCCGTCAATCCGGCGATCAAACCCCGAAGTTCAAACCCTAACCCTAGGGTTCTCGATCAAGCAATCAACCAATCTCACCCAATCCAAAGCAATCAAGCAACTGAGGGATCAAGGTGGTGAGGCCCAACGGCCTCTGGTTTGTCTTAATTTACTGTATTTCTGACTAATCGTAGCATTTTGATTATCCATTAATCTTTCTGTTTGGTGTGAGGAAGAACACCGACCGGGGCTTCGATCCCTCGGCCGGTATATCAAACCAGGAGGATCCCTCGGTCGTGACATCCATTCACCGGCCGCGGGATCCATCTCCCTGGGACAATTTTGTTGCTTTTCTGCTTTCCAATGCATGCTTCAATTATCGCACTGGCTCACTTTGCTTACTGTCTAAAGGAATAACTAAACAGACTATGTGTTAGGATTAAACAAGGCATCTATACGTCTTATGTTGAATGATTATGGGCCAGTCTCACGGCTGGGCAAAGAGGGGTGCCTAACACCTTCCCCTTATTGTACTTTTGGCTCCCGTATCCAGAATCTCTATCTATTTTCCCAGTTTTTATAAACTGGGTGGCGACTCTATTTGATAATAGCCATTATCATGTGGCGACGTTCCTAGCCATGGGAATGTCCATGATTTTGGTTTATGAATGAGCAACCAATCGAGCAAACACAATGTGATCAATCTGTATGGCGATGCCCCGTTTGGGAGGTGTCTACAGTTTTTGGCGACTCCGCTGGGGATGTGAGAGCCATAACCAGAAAGTTCAACATAAGACTAATACATGCCTTGTTTAATTCACTTATCATATGCATCGAGCGGGCAACCCGTTGAGTTCACCTGATATCCCGGCATGACACGGGCTATGTTGGGGGTTCCAGCAAACTCCACAGTCACTCGTACCTAGTGGTATATCAAAAAGGAAATCACCCAATCGCTGCCTATGATGGGCTGGTGAGAGGACTGGTGCCCTTTGACAACGGAGCACCTTGAAACTACCAAAACCTTGCATGCCTTAGAAAGCCATAGAACTTATCAAACTAAGACAGGAACCTACAGGCTAGGAACCTACTTGCATTTTACTTGCAAAAGTTCTTCCTCACACCTGGTATCATTTGTTGTTGTAACATCTCTTTCTGTGCAGAAGGGTTGGGATTTTCAGCCCAAATCCTAACCCCATACAGCCAAGTACTGACTTCCAGGTGTTCTACTTTTCAAGCAGGCACAATAGGTAAATCAAAGAAGCAACCACAGCCAACTTTGTACTCTTATAACACCCGAAGCTACGCCAAACAAAGGTCTCTGCAACCCTCCCGACTATCGTCTTCATCTGACAAAACACCCTCACCACAACAGTTCCGACCGCTCTCGGAAACTTCCCGGTCATCCCCTCAAAGGACCCCGTCATTCACTAAATCTCAAGCTTCGTCAAGCAACCCTTCTACCTTCATGGCAGACAACGACGCCACTATTGCCAACCTCCAAGCTCAAATCGCTACACTACTAGCAGAAAAGGCAGCTAGAGATGCTGAAGATGAGGAAAAATCAATGGAAGACGAGAACCCCCATAAAGTGGTATTGGCAGAAAGTCCTGAGTTAACCAAACAAGTCAAGGAAATCAAGCAGGCTTTAGGTCGTTCACAAGGGGACCAAATTCTGGATTTCGAAGGACTTTGCCTCTTCCCAGAATCCAAGCTACCTGAGAATTTCAAGATGCCCAACATTGAGAAGTTCAATGGAACTGGCAACCCTACCAGTCATGTTCGCCATGTTATCAACACCCTGAAGCCGATGGGCTTGAATGACGAGCTCATCGCCCAGTTGTTCCAACGAACTCTCACCGGAAGTGCCCTCGACTGGTTCCTCACTTTGGAGTTTGTACATTATCAAACTTGGCCGAAATTGCCAATGCTTTCGTCAAGCAATATGCATACAACGTCCAAATTGAACTAACAACTCGAGACTTGGAAATGACCAAACAGGATTCCAATGAGGACTTTGCCACCTTTGTGGCAAGGTGGAGGGAAAAAGCTGCCAAGATGAAGAACCGTCCCTCTGAGGAAGACCAAGTGAGGATAGTTGTCAAAAATTTACAACCCAAATATCTCAGGCATATTTACACACAGGCTATCACCGATTTCAAGCGCTTGCATGCCACTGGGTTGCAAATCGAAGACGGAATCAAGTTAGGACTCATTGGGAAAGAAGAGGCCACTCCTCCATCTAAGAAAACCTTCTCTAGCCGTACGTCTCACGCCTCCGTGAATGCCCTTGGCACATCCTTGTCTCAAGACCCTTTCCAAACTAGCCCATCCCGAAGCTCAAGTCGGCCCCGCCGCAACTTTGATCCTCTCTATATGACCTTATCCCAAGCCTTAACCATTCTCAGCCGTCAAGGGCATCTCAAACCCCTAAACAAGCCACTTCCTCCGCCGCCCTACGGTCCAAACCATGACCCAAACAAGCAATGCGCCTATCACCAACATCCTGGGCACGAAACAGACAATTGCATGCGTCTTCGTCACGACATTCAAGACCTTATTGATAGTCGAACCATAAAGCCACCAAAACCTGATGGGCAAACCAACCCACTCCCTACTCACAATGCTGAGCCGCCACCTCGAAATATCAATCTCATAAATCTATCTCACAACCCCACATACAATCCCAGCCAATACATTGTCCAAGACAACCAAACCAAACCTACCTTAACCTTCCCCGAGGAGGACGAATGTTCCATGATGGAAGAGGAGGAGGATGATAATTCTGATTAGTCAGAAGTAATTGACGCCGACATGTCCGACATAAGCAGCAAAGATCAGGCAGAAGAGGAAAAACTAATGAAGTGGAAGAAACACTCTTGGGCGAAACATAATTTGGAGGATCCAGACATTCCATTTGTAGAGGATGACGAATGGCTTCGTATCTGGTTTGAGAATAGGAAGAAGGAAAAAGAAAGGGTCATCATGATGAGAAGGCACGCTCGCTTCGAGCCTGCCCAAAAAGTGGTACGCATCAACCGTCCCAAAATTCCAACACCGCCCATTGATTGGGAGACAATCAATCTCATTGAGAAAGTAGAGGAGTTCCAAATGCAACCTTGGGTCAACCCTTACGATGAATACGACTATAGTCAATGGATAGAGGAAAGAGAAGATCTGGATTTCATGTACACAGAACCCTATAAAACAGGGGAAAGCGACTTTGATGAAATGGAAGAAGAGTGCAATGATCCGCTCGATGAAACCTCCTTAGTATCACTATTCAATCAGGAGGACATAGCTGATAACCACGCAATCAACTAGGAAAGGGAGTTTCCTGCCAACACATCCATCTGGGGATTACTCATGGCTCAAGGAGGTAGCCATCGCGCAAAAGATGAACCCGGTTCAAAGGCTCTGTTTGGCAAGGAAGAGGGTGGGAAAGAGTACAAAGTTGCAAAAGACAAGGGAAATGACCCCGACGTGCTGCAGTAGCTGAGAAGTCACAACATGGCAAATAAGAAACGTTAAAACATTGTTTTTGCTTTAAACAAACTAAAACGAGTTTTGGGCCCCTGTTTGGGCATTTTATTTCTGCTAAGAGAATTCCTTTTTCATCTTCCAGATTATGCTTATCTAAATTCAAATTTCTAAATTGCAATTGCCATGCACTATACTCTCATTGCCAAAACAAGGGAAGAATTCGAAGGGACCAAAATCTTTGTGTCCCCGATAAAAGGAAAGGAAATGATGAACTCTAATTACTTAGAACTAGGTTTTTGCCAAAACTCAGGAAGAAGACGCTATCTCCGTGAGAACACTTAGGGTTAGCTTGCCCATTGTGAAAGTACAAACGCAACAAAGAGATTCATAAAAACATCTCCATCAGATTCCTCTCCAAAACACAAAACCTCTTGAGAGAAAAATGCTCGTTGGGTAACCCATACACCCAAGCAAAAGTAAGAGCAGAGCCTGCTAGGACAAGAAACGCAGCCTAGGCAAAAGTTAAGGCATTTGAAGGAAAAGCTCGCTAGGGACTCAACCTCTATCAGGTAACCTAGGCAAAACTTAGAGCATGAGAGAAAGAAAAACCAAGAGTGAAAACCCAACCCCCAAAGGTGGTGATCTTGGAACTACGTAAAAGGCCTGATTCCCTGATTGGGATACGTAGGCAGTCTCACATCGAGATACGGCCCAAACATTTGAAGAGAGGAAAACATCAACATGTTTGTACTCAATGATAGGCATAGCTAAACCTGCGTATTGAGCTCGCAAAAGATGAGTTAGTCATTTTCCAAGGAATTAGCAAAAACAAAGACACATAAGGATTACAGTTCATCTCTTCTAACCCAAAAGTCATCAAACGCAATGGGTATGATCCTTCGGAAGACTCTTAAAGTTTGGCAATCAGGCTGAAGCATGGCAAAAGCAAGAAACAGCAAATCGAGGACTAAGCATAGGAAAGGATATGAAACAGAATGCCACTTGGCTAAAGCAAAACCTATCTTCCTTGGGAAAATAGATGTAACGGCCGGACAATCGATACCTCGGCCGCAACAATAATCCTTCGGCCGAGTGATCGATTCTTCGGCCAAATATTTTTCACACAAAATAACTGTCTATCGGCAAAAACTCGCTCAAAAAGCCATGTTCTGACTATCGCATGCAAACTCAAAACGTTTAGGGGCAGGAAAGGCATTTCTCATTTCTCAAACAAAAACTTGTTTACAAAATCATTGTTGTGGTTGCTTTCACTATACAAATATAGTTTCTGCCTATCTACTAACTATGAACAGGGAAAAGAAAAGCCCTAAAAACTAGGCGATCTCTGAGAAGAAGGCAAAGGCTGCTCACTGGTCCCCATGTTCCCCTCAGCAGCTGGTACCCTCTCAGCCTCAAGCTGCAGTCAGGGAAGATATAAACGTTCAGAATCAAGGGATAATACATAGCAGATAAAGCTTATGAAGAGAGTCATACCTCTAGGATCCTACGGCGCTGTCTCCGGACCAAGACCTCTGTACTCTGGTAGGCGCGAAGCCACTCCTGCACTATCTCGGCAGGCACCTGTGGAACAGCCAAGTATTACAAACATCTAAAGCAAGAATACAATGCGAAGTGATGAAAGCTAAACGTAAGAATACCTGTGAAGCCCCAACTGGCAAAGAGTAGAGCGGGGTCGTGCAAGGAGTCAGCGTCAGGCGCTCTTCCTCCCCATCGCCTGAGTAAAAGGAAACAAACGAAGGAGCCCGTGGCCAAACAGGAGCTACGGGAGGAGCCTCGACAGAGGGGGTCAAGAAAAGACGGCAGTACTCCATATAGTCACCTGCCTGAAGGAGTAAACCTGCCCAATCTCTGATCCGAGCATTCTTCAGATCTTCCTTCGACATCAAGGAAGTAGACCTCATAGATACTGGAGGAGAAGGAGGAACAAGCTGAAGAGCCTCAGCACGTGATCGCCACTGGCTGGCCACTCGATCACCTAAGTACCAGGCTCGGCAAAATGGACCTTCGAGCAAGCTACGAGTCCGATCTAGGACTCTATAACGAACAAGAGGGGCGTCCTCTGGTACACCACCCCAAGGGTCAAACCGTACCTGTAAGGGCAAGGACAAATCAGTCTCGATACAAGAATATGGAAGCTTAAAGGACAAGAGGAACAAAAGGAAAGGTACCTGATCGACCGTCAGTCGGTCCAAAACTCGCCGCCACTCGGGAAGGCTCAAAACTGGTGACCGTGGCCTCCGTTGCCCCATTAACCATCGCTCATAACGAGGTGTACAGTTCGCGTCACCATGCCTGGTCTCAGGGGGAAACTGGAGAAGGTGCTCAAAAGCCCAGAACTGAAAAGCAAGATCAACAAAGCAAATTCAGAACCAGGAAAAAGCCAAAACAGAAGTACAAAGGAATGATACGTACCTCAAGCACTCGAAAGTGGCCGCAAAGAATGGGACTCTTGTCCCGCGAGCAAGCTCCAAGACCACCGTACAAAGTGGCCAAAGCAGACGAGCCCCAGTCAAACTCCCTAGTAGCTCCCAGGTGCTGCAGAGGAGCCAAAAACTGTGTGTGTACTGAACCATCCTTGTTGGCAAACAACGTTTGCCCAAGGAGGTAAAGGAGGAAGGCCCGTGTCAACTGCTCGACGCTCACCTGGGTCAGAATATCAGCCACCGCGAAAGTCTTGCTTAGCCAAGCAAGATCAACGTGACCCCGAGAATGAACAGGGGGCACCTTGCCCAGAAACCACCTCAAAGCACCGTCTCGCTCCCAAAGCCGAGGGTCAACTCGAAGAGCAATCTCGCCTATCCGTAGGCCAGTCAGCAAGGAGAAGTCACCCGGAGTGATAGTCATCTCACCAGCAGCAGGGAAGTGGAAGGTATTGGTGGTATCCCACCACCTCTCAACCAGCGAGGTCATCAATGACCAATCCATCTTCGGAAGATCGAGGCCCAGAACGAATGTCTCAAAGCCTGCAGCACGTACTAAGTCCCGAGCCTGCTCTGGCAGCTTCAAGAACCATCTGTGCACCTCTTTGCCTCCACCGCGAGCTTCCAGCCTCCTATTTCTCTGCCAAAGACAAAAGGGAGTTAATCTCATGATTGCATAAACAAAGAAAATGCTAAGGGGCGTCAAATTAACATCTAAAAGCATGCGTTGCCTAGACAGGGGCATAGTTATTTTAGTTTCCTTAAACAAAAATAAATTCAACCCGAACATGGGTTTCTCACATTCACGCTCCAAGCCAAAAGGGATTTCCGTCCCACAAGCAAAAAATTTTATTCTAAATACAAGAATTTCCAAAACTCTGAACTAAAGTAAACTTTTTACTTTTCAGGAAACTCACCGGCACGTTCAGAACGCTCAGGTGAAACTCAGGCTCTCGACGAACCACCTCGGCCTCTGGGCCACCAATAGGAGGACGGTACTGCAGGAAACCGCCGTAACCCAGCCTACGCGAAGGACAAACGTAGGTAGTGGCATCAAACAAACCGGGCTCTTCAATCGCCTCCTCATCGGAAGATGGATGCTCGCACCTACATGAAGGGTGCGAGGATGAACCTGCCACACCCGAAGACGGCGTGGCCATCACGTCCAAGCCAAGAAAGGGAGAAAACCAACGGTTTCGGACAAACAAAGTCGGCAGCGACAGTAATGACGGCGGTGGTCGGAGAGGATGGTCGCCGGAGATGATGGTGGCCGACGGTAGTGGAGGAGGGCGGCGGCGTACGACGGTCGTCGGGCGAGAGGAACGGAGGAGAATAAGGGAGGAGGAGAAGAAAAGATTAAATGGGCCGTGAGATCGATTTAACTGAACTTAAATCGATTTCCTGACTTTTGGTGTTCTCACGGCCGAGACATCAATTCCTCGGCCGAGACATCAATCCTTCGGCCGAGAGATCGATCTCCAGGCCTGCCAATCAATTTCCTTCAGCCATATCAGGTCTTGCTCTGTGCACTGACTCAAGCCACTACAGAATCCTCAACCAACCAAGTAGCCCTGGGGGCATCCCCAGGCCAACAAAATATGATCAAGACTAGCCTTGGGGGCATGCCCAAGCATCGAAGATCTCTCTCCACAAACTACTGGCCAGCAAAACAAGACACTCATCAGCCCTGAGCTCAAAACTTCAGCGGCTCCAAGCCCATTATTGGCAGGCTCTACGCCCATATCAATTCATCCAGCGGCTCTACGCCTTCAACTTAACGGCTCTACTATCCTGACAGGCTCAAAGCCCATCATCTCTACGCAACTCAGTGGCTCTAAGCCCCCACCTACCAATTCGGCAGCCCCGTGCCCATCATCTCTAACACAACTCAGCGGCTCTACGCCCGCCATTTCATCAACCCAGCGGCTCGAAGCCTATGTCTACTATCTCAGCAGCTCTATGCTCGCTATCACAGTAATAGGCTCTACGCCTTCGCCTATCATCTCAGCGGCTCTAAGCCCTCAACACAGCAGGCTCTACGCTCGTTATCTCACCAAAGCGGCTCGAAGCCCATTTTGCCTCTACAGGCTCAAAGCCTTTATCACCCAGCGGCTCGAAGCCCTTTATCATAGCGGCTCTACGCCCGTATCAATTCAGCGGCCCTGTGCCCATCGTCTCTACACAACTCAGCGGCTCCAAGACCGCTATCTCAACTGGCTCAAAGCCGTAAACAAGCAATCCCAGCAGGCTTGAAGCCCTTTATCTCAGCAGCTCTATGCTCGCTATCACGGCAATAGGCTCTACGCCTGTTATCACAAACTCAAGCGGCTCAAGGCCTACTATCACCCAGCGGCTCAAAGCCGTGAACAAGCAATCTCAGCGGCTCGATGCCCATTATCGACATGGCTCTACGCCCATATACACTCATTCAGCAGCTCTACGCTCGCTGTCACAACTCAGCGGCTCTAAGCCCACTATCTCAACTGGCTCGAAGCCGTAAACAAGCAACAGGCTCTAAGCCGCCCCAACAATCAAGACATCTATTCTCAGGCTCTACGCCTGAATGCTCAAAAATCTAACATTTTTGAATGCTCAAGCTCTACGCTTGGATGCCCAACCATTGTGTACTGGATGCTCAAGTTGTATACTTGAATGCTCAAGCTCTACGCTTGGATGCCCAACCACTGCGTACTGGACGCTCAAAGCCTGTACTTTGAATGCTCGGATTCTGCCGTCCGAATGCTCGAGCTCTACGCTCTGAATGCTCAAGTCCGGAACTTGATAGAAGCTCTAAGCTTAAAACAAACACACACGCACGGGCCCGTGCACATATTGCATCAAATGCATCAACATTTTCACATCGAGTCTGCACAATCATATCTGTTCACATCTAACAACCATCATCACACATATACACTCTGCATATCTCTCATGAAACAGGTCAATCCTGCAATCAACCGGCTCTATGTCTCGGTTTTATTGATCGGTTCAGCGCCTCGATCCTTTGGCTATACGCCAACACTTATGATGAGAAAGCTCCGTGCACAGACCATCCGAATGCAACCAGCTCCGTGCTTCGGTCCTATCAGTCACTTCAGGCTCTCGCCTTATGATCAGCACCAGCTCCGCGCTTCGGTCTTATCAATCCAATCCCCTCAGGCCTTCGCCTTAAGATTGCAACAGGCTCCACGCCTCGACTCCATCACTCCCCAGGCTCTCGCCTCATGGCTACAACCGGCTCCGTGCCTCGGTCTTCTCATCGCCAAAGCTCCGTGCTCCAGCTACTGGCCCTGCGCCTCCCCTACATCTCAAAAACAAACCGGCGTCCAATTCATCCCCAGCAGATGGTCTGGATTCCACCCCACTACATCAATTTCTTCCAGCTCATTCGCAAGGATAGGCTACTCTACCGAGCTCCTTTCAGTCAAAGTAAGGATGATCAAGAAAAGCAAACGCACATGCAGTGTACTGATCTACCCTAAAATAACTAAGGAAGCTCTCCGCAAAAACTCCCCAGGTAGCCCCGCGCTCCTTCAACTATCTTCCGCCAAAACCCTGGCTCAGTCTAGGTACGTCACACTACGGCTTTTAAAGCCCTAAGGTACGTCTTCTGTCCCTAACCCTCCAAACTTTTTACTTTTCTTTATTGCCCGAACTACGGTTGGTCTGAATTTCCCTTGTGGAATACGTAGGCAGCCTCCCGGCCCGACCATAACAAAACCTTTTTCGAAAACCCCTTGGAATAGTGGTTGGACCAAATTGAATTGCTTTTTACAGCTTTGACTCTTACTCAAACATGTCTCGCGATCCGTCTGAGTTCAGTCAAAGAGGGGCATCTGTAGACACCCCAATTTGGCCTAACAATTATTTCAAGTCCCACCTTGGGACAATCCCGATGATGAAATGGATACAGTGATTGCTGATTGCTTCCTTGAGAACCTTAGGACTTTCGGTGAGAACTTTGACCACTTAGAGGACCCAATTCAAAGCCATACAGCCTTTCAGACAGAAATACAGAAGCCTAGGAGAATCCATCTGTCGGCCGTAACATCGATCCCACGGCCATAACATCAATCCCTCGCCCGAGCAACCTGTTGCCAGCAAAATCTCCCTGAGAGATCAATCCCTCGGCCGCGAGATCTATCCTTCGGCCGAGACATCCATTCCACGGCCGTGAAATCCTTTACTCGGCCGCCAGATCGACCTTTTTTCCAGACTCTCGAACGTTCTGTCAGACGTTTGGTTTGATCCAACTACACTACCTTTCCGATGCGTTCGGGCTACGTTCGGAGATCACGACGTAGAGTTTGAGATGCATTGCAATTGCAATTGCCATCTCGTGATTTGATTGGCCGGAGTGAGTCATCCCTATGCCTATATAAAGGGGCCTTTGGGTTCCGAAATATACACACAGAAATTGAGATACTTACACACTCTCTCAAACCTCGAAGCTCTGCACAAATACTCCCTCAATCCCATACTCCAAAAGCCCTAACCTTCCGAAGGTAGCCGTCAATCCGGCGATCAAACCCCGAAGTTCAAACCCTAACCCTAGGGTTCTCGATCAAGCAATCAACCAATCTCACCCAATCCAAAGCAATCAAGCAACTGAGGGATCAAGGTGGTGAGGCCCAACGGCCTCTGGTTTGTCTTAATTTACTGTATTTCTGACTAATCGTAGCATTTTGATTATCCATTAATCTTTCTGTTTGGTGTGAGGAAGAACACCGACCGGGGCTTCGATCCCTCGGCCGGTATATCAAACCAGGAGGATCCCTCGGTCGTGACATCCATTCACCGGCCGCGGGATCCATCTCCCTGGGACAATTTTGTTGCTTTTCTGCTTTCCAATGCATGCTTCAATTATCGCACTGGCTCACTTTGCTTACTGTCTAAAGGAATAACTAAACAGACTATGTGTTAGGATTAAACAAGGCATCTATACGTCTTATGTTGAATGATTATGGGCCAGTCTCACGGCTGGGCAAAGAGGGGTGCCTAACACCTTCCCCTTATTGTACTTTTGGCTCCCGTATCCAGAATCTCTATCTATTTTCCCAGTTTTTATAAACTGGGTGGCGACTCTATTTGATGATAGCCATTATCATGTGGCGACGTTCCTAGCCATGGGAATGTCCATGATTTTGGTTTATGAATGAGCAACCAATCGAGCAAACACAATGTGATCAATCTGTATGGCGATGCCCCGTTTGGGAGGTGTCTACAGTGAGCCAGTGCGATAAGTAAAGCATGCATCAGAAAGCAGAACAAAACAAAGCTGTCCCAGGGTAATGGATCCTGTAGACACCCCAATTTGGCCTAACGATTATTTCAAGTCCCACCTTGGGACAATCCCGATGATGAAATGGATACAGTGATTGCTGATTGCTTCCTTGAGAACCTTAGGACTTTCGGTAAGAACTTTGAGCCACTTAGAGGACCCAATTCAATGCCATACAGCCTTTCAAACAGAAATACAGAAGCCTAGGAGAATCCATCTGTCGGCCGTGACATCGATCTCACGGCCCCAACATCATTTCCTCACCTGAGCAACCTGTTGCTAGCAAAATCTCCCGGAGAGATCAATCCCTCGGCCGCAAGATCTATCCTTCGGCCGAGACATCCATTCCTCGGCCGTGATATCCTTTACTCGGCCGCTCGGCCGCCAGATCGACGTGTTCTGTCAGACGTTTGATCCGATTACACTACCTTTCCGATGCATTCGGTCTACGCTCAGAGATTACGACGTAGAGTTAGAGATGCATTGCAATTGCAATTGCCATTGCCATCTCGTGATTTGATTGGCTGGAGTGAGTCACCAATTGCCTACATAAAGGGCCTTTGGACTCCAAAAATAAACACACGAAAATTCATAGAGTACACACTCTCTCAAGCCACGAAACCCTGCCAAAATACTCTCTCAATCCCACACTTCAAAAGCCCTAACCTCCCGAAGGCAGCCGTCAATCCGGCGATCAAACCCCGAAGTTCAAACCCTAACCCTAGGGTTTTCAATCAAGCAATCAGTCAATCACATCCAATCCGAAGCAATCAAGCAACTGATGGATTAAGGTGGTGAGGCCCAATGGCCTCTGGTTTGTTTTATTTATCGCTCCTATACTTAATCATAGCTTTCTGATTATCTGTTAATCGTATAGTCTGGTGTGAGGAAGAACACCGACCGGGGCTTCGATCCCTCGGCCGGTACATCAAACCAGGAGGATCCCTCGGCCGTGACATCCATTCACCGGCCGCGGGATCCATCTCCCTGGGACAGCTTGTTTTGCTTTGGTTTCTGATGCATGCTTCAATTACAGTCCTGGCTCACTTTACTTACTGTTTAAAGGATTAATTAAACAGACTATGTGTTAGAATTAAATAAAGCATCTATACGTCTTATGTTGAATAACTATGGGCCAGTCTCACGGCTGGGCAGAGAGGGGTGCATAACACCTTCCCCTTATTGTACTTTTGGCTCCCGTATCCAGAATCTCTATCTGTTTTCCCAGTTTTAATAAACTGGGTGGCGACTCTATTTTGATGATAACCGCTATCGTGTGGCGATGTTCCTAGCCATGGGAATGTCCATGATTTTGGTTTATGAAGCAAGCAACCAATCGAGCAAACAAACATGATCAATCTGTATGGCGATGCCCTGTTTGGGAGGTGTCTACAGATTGTCTAGACCAAGCTCTTACTCCGTGCCCACTATTGTCAAATCACTCAGCAGCTCTACGCTCAGTAGCCTTGTGCACAAGTCGCTATACGATTAACAGATAATCAGAAAGCTAAGATTAAGCATAAGGACGATAAATAAAACAAACCAGAGGCCGTTGGGCCTCACCACCTTGATCCCTCAATTGCTTGATTGCTTCGGATTTGATTGTGATTGACTGATTGCTTCTTTGAAAACCCTAGGGTTAGGGTTTGAACTTCGGGGTTCGGTCGTCGGATTGATGGCTGCCTTCGGGAGGTTAGGGCTTTTGAAGAGAGGGTTTGAGAGAGTATTTTTGCAGGGTTTCGTGGCTTGAGAGAGTGTGTTCACTTCTTAATTTCGGAACCAAAAGGTTCCTTTATATAGGCATAGGGATGACTCACTCCGGCCAATCAAATGGCACGATTGCAATTGCAATTGCAATGCAATTCAAACTCTTCGTTGCAATCTCTGAACGTAGCCCGAACGCATCGGAGAGGTAGTGTAGTTGGATCAAACAATCGACAGAACGTTCCAGAGTCTGGAAAAAGGACGATCTGGCGGCCGAGTAATGGATCTGACGGCCGAGGAATGGATGTTGCGGCCGAAGGATAGATCTTGCGGCCGAGGGATTGATCTCTCAGGGAGATTTTCTAGCAACAGGTTGCTCGGGTGAGGAAATGATGTTAAGGCCGTGAGATCGATGTTACGGCCGACAGATGGATTCTCCTAGGCTTCTGCATTTTCTGTCTGAAAGGCTGTATGGCTCTGGATGGGGTCCTCTAAGTGGCTCAAAGCTCTTACCGAAAGTCCTAAGGTTCTCGAGAAGGCAATCAGCAATCACTGTATCCATTTCATCATCGGGATGGTCCCAAGGTGGGACTTGAAATAATCGTTAGGCCAAATTGGGGTGTCTACAGATGCCCCTCTTTGACTGAGCTCAGATGGATCGCGAGACATGTTTGAGTAAAAGTCAAAGCTGTATAAAGCAACTCAATTTGGTCCAACCACTATTCCAAGGGGTTTTAGAAAAAGGTTTTTGTTATGGTTGGGCCGGGAGGCTGCCTACGTATTCCACAGGGGAAATTCAGACCAATCGTAGTTCGGGCAATAAAGAAAAATAAAAATTTTGGAGGGTTAGAGACAGAAGACGTACGTTAGGTCTTAAAAAGCCGTAGTGTAACGTACCTAGACTGAGCCAGGGTTTTGGCGGAAGATAGCTGAAGGAGCGCTGGGCTGCCGGGGAATTTTTGCGGAGAGCTTCCTTAGTATTTTGGGATAGATCAGTACACGGTAGGTGCGTTTGCTTTTCTTGATCATCCTTACTTTGACTGAGAGAAGCTCGGTAGAGTAGCCTATCCTTGCGAATGAGCTGGAAGGAATTGCTGTAATTGGGGTGGAATCCAAGCCATCTGCTGGGGATGAATCAAACGCCGATTTGTTTTGAGATATGGGGGGCGCAAGGCCAGTAACTGGAGCACGGAGCTTTGAGGATGAGGGAACCGAGGCACGGAGCCGGTTGTAGTCATGAGGCGAGAGCCTGGAGAGTGATCGTTTTTGACGTGGTGGAACCGAGGCGCGGAGCCGGTTGTAGTCATAAGGTGAGAACCTAAAGTGATAGAATTGCGGCGTGGAGCCTGCTGTGGTCATGAGGCGAGGGCCTTAGGAGATTTGAAGCTTTGAGCTTTGATAGAACCGAAGCGCGGAGCTGGTATGAGAGCCTGAGGTGTCGGAGCTTAGAGCTTGACGTGATTTGAACCAAGCGTGGAGCTGGTATTGAACATAAGGCGAGAGCCTGAGGTGTCGGAGCTTAGAGCTTGACGTGATTTGAACCGAAGTGTAGAGCTGGTTGCATTCTGATGGTCTGTGCACGGAGCTTTCTCATCATAGGTGTTGGCGTGGAGCCAAAGGATCGAGGCGCCGGACCGATCAATAAAACCGAGGCGTAGAGCCGATTGATTGTAGGGTTGACCTGTTTCATGAGAGATATGCAGAGTGTATATATATGATGATGTTGATTTGTTAGATGTGAACAGATATGATGACGTAGACTCGATGTGATAATGTTGATGCAATTGATGCAATATGTGCACGGGCTCGTGCGTGTGTGTTTGACATAAGCGTAGAGCTTCTTTCAAGTTCCGGATTTGAGCATTCAGAGCGTAGAGCTCGAGCATTCGGACGGCAGAATCCAAGCATTCAAAGTACAGGCTTTGAGCATCCAATACGCAGTGGTTAGGCATTCAAACGTAGAGCTTGAGCATTCAAGGTATAAACCTTAAGCATTCGAACATAGAGTTTGAGCATCCAGTACGCAGTGATTGGGCATTCAAATGTAGAGCTTGCGCATTCAAGTGTAGAACTTGAGCATCCAGTACACAGTGGTTGGGCATTCGAAGGGCTTCGAGCATTCAAAGTGTAGAACTTTGAGCATTCAAGCATAGAGCTTGAGAATAGATGATATCTTGTTGATTGGAGCTGCTGAGTAGTGAGTTTGTAGAACTGCTATGCTGTTGAGTATTTCATCTTCCACGGGATTTGATTTGTTCCTCA
Organism: Rhododendron griersonianum; assembly: GCA_018127125.1. Lineage (NCBI taxonomy): Eukaryota > Viridiplantae > Streptophyta > Magnoliopsida > Ericales > Ericaceae > Rhododendron > Rhododendron griersonianum. Next base: position 31,650,155 of record CM030797.1, on the reverse strand, counting down.
TGCTTGGGATTCTTCCAAGGCTAGTTTCCACATGCTCGGGATGTTTCCAAGGCTAGTTTTGAGTATGCTTGGGATTGTCCCCAAGGCTAGATTTGTGTATGCTCGGGATTGTCCCCAAGGCTAGTTCTGAGTATGCTCGGGATTGCCCCCACATGCTCGGGATTGTCCCCAAGGCTAGCTCTGGGTATGCTCGGGATTGCCCCCAAGGCTAGATTTCCACATGCTCGGGATTGTCCCCAAGGCTAGTTTTTGACCATATTCCACTTTGTTAAGGAGATTTCCATTACCTCCACTGCTGGGAGTGCCTTCCGGAGGCCAAACGCCTTCTAGCGACTCAAACGTCTTCTGGTGGCTAAATGCTTTCTGGCAACGTAAACACTTTCCGGAAGCTAGCAACATAAATGCCTTCTAGAGGGCTGTGCACTAGGTTGTTGTAAGCTTCATGCAGGTACTTTTTCTTGTATAAATGTTCACTCACTGCATTGAGTGGAAGCCATAGGATTGTTTTGCTGGTCTGGAAGTGGCGAGACTGCTTAACTTCAAGATATGAGCTCGGGGCAACTAAAGTAAGCACTCCACTATTGAGATGGAACCTGTTGTTTGAGCGACTTGGGCATAGAGCTGCTGAGTATGAGTATAGAGTTGTTGATAGTGATAGTAAACTTAGAGCTGTTGAGATGGCTCGAGTATGGGCGTGGAGCCACTGAGAAGGTGAACATGGGCATATCGCCAATGAGTTTGTCGGTGTGGAGCCGCCGTGAGAGTGAATATGGAGCTTGAAGCACGGTGCTACTGATAGTAAGCGCAGGGCTGCTGAGATAATGGGCGTAGAACCGCTGAGCAGCACTCGAGCGTCCTCAATGTTTCGGTAAGCTTCCTGAAAAGTAAAAGGTTTACTTTAGTTCGGAGTTTTAATTTGCGTGATCAAAAAAATGAGTTTTTTATTTGCGGGATGAGATCCCTTTTAGCCAGGGGCGTGAATGAGAAAGACCCGTGGTTGGGTCGAAGTTGTTCTGTCTAAAAAAGCTAAAATAACCGTGCCTCCTGTTTAGGCAATGCATGCTTTTTAAACGTCGATTTGATGCCTCTAGCTTTTTATTTGTTTATGCAATCGTGAGATTAACTCTCTTTTTGTCCTTGGCAGAGAAACTGGAGACTGGAGACTCGCAGTGGAGGCAAAGAGGTGCACAAGTGGTTTGTGATGTTGCCGGAGCAGGCTCGGGAGTTAGTACGCGCTGCTGGTCCTGAGGCGTTTGTTTTGGGCCTCAATCTTCCGAAGATGGATTGGTCGTTGATGACCTCGCTGGTTGAAAGGTGGTGGGATACTACCAACACGTTCCACTTTCCTTCTGTTGGTGAGATGACGATCACGCCAGGTGATTTTTCTTTGCTTACTGGCCTATGAGTAGGTGGAGCTCCTCTTTGGGTTAACACCAGGCTTTGGGAGCGAGTAGGGGCTTCGGAGTGGTTCTTGGGCAAGGTGCCCCCTCTTCACTCGCGTGGTCATGTTGACGTCTCTTGGCTGATCAAGACTTTTTTGAAGGTTGATATCTTGACTCAGGTGAGTGTTGAGCAGTTGACACGGGCCTTTCTTCTCTACCTCCTTAGGCAAACGTTGTTTTCTAACAAGGATAGCTCAGTGCATACGCAGTTTCTAGCCCCTTTGCAGTATTTTGAGGCTGTTTGGGAGCTTGATTGGGGAGCATCTGCCTTGGCCACCTTGTATGGCATCCATGGAGCTTGCCCATGGGACAAGAGTTTTATCCTTGGCGGTCACTACCGAGTGCTTAAGGTATATCCTTCTTCTTTACTTCCTTTCTCTTCACTTTCCAACTGATACCAAGCATGAGGATGTGAACTGTGTTTCTAACTGTGAGCGATGGCTGGTGGGCCAACGGAAGCCACGGTCGCCAGTTTTGAGCCTTGGCGATGAGTTTTGGACTGATTGACGGTTGACCAGGTACCCCTTGCATTCCTTGTTTTTAGATCTCCATTCCTCTGTGCTGTGGCTGATTTAGACTTTGTTTGCAGGCGAGGTTCGACCCTTGGAGTGGTGTATCAGAGGATACCCCTCTTGCGCGTTCCAGGGTTCTAGATTGTACTCGTAGCCTGGTACTTATGTGATCGGGTGGCCAGCCAGTGGCGCCTGCGTGCTGAGGATCTTCAGTTTGTTCCTCTTCCTCCTCCGGCGTTGATGAGATCTACTTCTTCGATGTCTAAAGTAGACTTGGAGAATGCTCAGATCAGAGACTGGGCGGGTTTGCTTCTTTAGGCAGGTGACTGTATGGAGTACTGCCATTTTTCCTTGATTCTGCCTGCTGTTCCTTCAGTTGCTCCTATTTGGCCACGGGCCCTTTCCTTTGTCTCCTTCCACTCTGATTATGGAGAAGAGGAGCGCTTGGTGCTTGCCCCTTGTTTTGTATTCTTTTCCTTGTAGCTTTAAGGCTGAGTGAGCACCAGCTGTCAGTGGGGAGGATAGCCAGCAATCTCCTTCTTCATCTTAGAGATCGTCTCGAAGACGCCGCCATGACCAGCTTTAGGATTTTCTTTTTCCTTCCTGTTCATGGTTAGCAAAGAAAGAAGCAGAAACTGCATTTGTATAGTGAAAGCAACCACAGTGATGATTTTGTAGGCAAGCTTTTGTTCATGAAATGAGAAATGCTTTTTATGCCCCTAGATTTCTTGAGTTTGCATGCGATAGTCAGAACATGGCTTTTTGAACAAGTATTTGCTGATAGACAGTAATTTGTGTGAAAATGAAATACTAGCCGAAGAATCGATTACTCGGCTAAAGAATCAATGTTGCGACCGATGTATCAATTCTTCGGCTGTTACTTTGATTCTTCAAAGGTAGATTTTGTTTTGGCCAAGTGGCATCCCCTTTTCTCTTCCTTCTTATGTTTGGTCTTGATTTTCTGCCCTTTGCTTTTGCCATGTTCCATAGTCTGATTGCCAAACTTGAGAGTTTTCGAGGTATCCTGCTCATTGTGTTAATGGCCTTCAGGTTAGAGGGTATGAACAATAATTCTTGTGCCTATTGTTGTTGCCAATTCTTTGAGAAAAGCGTACTCATCTTTTGCGAGCTCAATACGCAGGGTTAGCTATGCCTATCAGTGAGTACAAATTTGTTGATGTTTTTCCTTATCTCCAAATGTTTGGGCCGCATCTCGATGTGAGATTGCCTACGTATCCCTAATCAGGAAATCAGGCCTTTTACGTAGTTCCAAAATCGTTACCTTTGAGGTTGGGTTTTTCACTCTTGGTTTTTCTTCTCACATGCTCTTGATTTTGCCTAGGTTACCTAATGGAGGTTGAGTCCCTAGCGAGCTTTTCTTTGAATGCCTTAACTTTTGCCTAGGCTGCGTTTTTGCATTTTCTTGCCCTAGCAGGCTTTGCTCTTATTTTTGCTTGGGTTTTCAGGTTACCCAACGAGCACTTCTCTCAAGAGGGTTTCTGCGTTTCGGAGAGGAATTTGATGGAGATATTTTTTTAAATCTCCCTTGTGTTTGTACCTTCATAATGGGCGAGCTAACCCTAAGTGTTCTCGCGGAGATAGTGTCTTCTTTCTAAGTTTTGACAAAAACCTAGTTTCTTAAGCAACTAAAGTTCATCCCTTCCTTCCTGTGGGCTGCTATGCCCGAAAATTTATATCTTTCCCGCTCTCGGAGAAGAAAAATACGAGGGTCGCTCTTTTTGTTTTGTTCTTGGTGCCGCTTCGAAGAGAAGTACACCGTCTGAAGAGTTTGAAAAGTCGCCACCCGGATTTGAGGTATATCACCCGAGAAACCGTTTTGTTTGGAAAACCATTGGTTGATTTGAAATTGAAAACCAGAGATCAGTTTCAAGGGTTCGGAAGCCATGTTACGAGGGGGGAAGGGTTTTACGGCACCCCCCTCGCCCGATTTGAAATCGGTCTCTACTAAATGTTTGTGGGATTTTTCAAAAGGGATTTTGTTTCATTAGACCATTTAGCAAGTATGTACAGTTATAGCAGGTAAGAATTGCATGCATGTGCAGTTGTGCAGTGGATGATTAGATGAAGATGAGCAAAATGCATGATTACAGAAAATGAGGATCTGTTACTGACTTCACTCTCGAGCGCTCGGGTACAGTCCCGAGCGCTTGGGAGTTCTGATCGACCTGCAAGCTTTGTTAGCACAGACAGAATACAATACTAAACTGGAAATTTAAATGACATCAAGTACACTACTGGCTCAGCAGAGGACTTGGAAGACTGAGCTAAGCCTTCAATCTTTCAAATCATGCATCCCTGCCTTAACAAAGTTAAATCTATGAATTTAAAAGAGCAACAGGCCACACTAATGCATGCAGGGACCCGATGACACAGCAGAGTGGGAAAATAGGGAGCAATGGCATGCATGCACTCTCGAGCGCTCTGGTATGGTTCCGAGCGCTTGGGAGTGTGCTGCATATCAGTTTTCTCTCAAACAAGAAGTGGTTCCATCTTGACATGCAAAAGCCCTTGTTTTTATATTTCTCTGAAATGACTGATTTTTTTAACTTTAAACAAAAGGGAACTTTGTTCACCCATGCAATCTTTGTGAGAAAATGGTTCTGTTTTGGGGCAAATGGCTTTCTGTGCATGCATGCCAAAATGGAACCATCCATCTTTATTACACCTCATTCCCAACCTACTGCGTCACAAAGGGGGGAGGAAGCATGAGACCTGGGACAGTCCCGAGCGCTCCAGAAGACTCTCGAGCGCTTGGGAGTGTGTCCAGTAAGGGGTTTTATGAAAATATTTTTGTGTCCCATTGCTCTTGTTTTTACACTAGGGTCTCCCAACCATGCACCCAGTATTGAAGACTGGGTCAGGCTCCCTCATAAAGGAAGAACAGCCCTCTAGTTGTGACCAAAGGTAGAGTTTTACCTTTTCCTTGAACCTTGCTTCTTGGTGTAGCTTTGAAATGTGAATGAAGAGAGGAGAATGCAAGAAATCAGAAGAGTATTCTGAATTTCTTCCCCTTTTCCTTGGTAACTTGCAAAGCCTTTGAATTTTTTTGAAGGATAGTTTGGAGATTTTTGGTTTTGAGCTAGAGAGAGAGAATGAGAGAGCAGAGGATGGGTGGTCTGGCAGAGTGAAAATTTCGTGCCTCTTTCCTAGCTGAAAACCAGCCATATTTATAGGCAAATCATCAAATGGTTTTTGAAAATCAAATGGTTTTGATAAAATATTTCTTTAATAGGTAAACCCTTGGCCTGAATATCTTCCTACCAGAGGTTGAGTGTGAAATGATCCATCGGCAGGCTGAAAGTGGCTGTAATGATGATTTGTAAGGTGAGTGGGTGATACAGCCATGCATTGGGCCACAGAAAAGTCTCGAGCGCTTGGGATCACTCCCGAGCGCTTGGGACCTCACTCTCGAGCGCTCTAGAAAGAGCCAGGCCAGAGGTTTTGTGAAACAGTTTGGAGCGCTTGGGATTTCTCCCAAGCGCTTGAAAATGCCTTTTTTACCATTTTTAATACTTCTTCAAATCTTTCAAGGAGCAAAGTTCCGATTGGTACCAGGCTTGTTTCAATCCAAAGTCATCATCGGGGAGCCTCCGGGCCACAAATCAAGGAATTTTGAAAAGTCCAAATTGGGGTGTCTACACTTCCCTATTGTTAGAGACACAAAGAACTTGGTTCCTTGAAGTTTCCCTTGTTTGGCAAAGAGACTATAGTGTATTGGTAATTGCAACTTAGGAAATAAATCATTGAATAAGCATAGTCTAGAGGATGAAACAGGAATTCACTCAGCAGAAATTAAATGCCCAAGCAGGGGCTCAAAACACGTTTTAGTTTGATTAAAACAATGTTTAATGTTCTTTGCCATGTTATGACTTCTTAGCTACTGTAGCATTTCGGGGTTGTTTTCAAAACCTTTGCCTTTCGCAACTTTATACTCTTTTCCACCCTCTTCTTTGCCAAACAGAGCCTTTGAATTGGATCCATCTTCACAGCTTGCACGGTGGCTACCTCTTTGAGACATAAGTAGTCCCCAAATGGAAATGTCAGTCTGGGTTATCATCACCTCTTCTTCCTCCTCGTTGATTGTGCAGTCATAAGAGAGATTAATTACTTCCACTTGGTTGAATAGTGATGTTAAGGAGAGCGGGTCATTGCATTCTCCCCTCATTTTGTTAAAGTCACTTTCCCTTGTTTGATACGGGTCCATGCTTGTGGAATTTTCCTCTATCCACTGGCTGTAGTCGCATTCTTCGTAGGGATTGACCCATGGTTGCATTTGAAACTCTTCCACCTTTTCTATGAGATTGATTGTTTCCCAGACAATGGACGGTGTCGAAATTTTGGAGCGGTCGATAGGTTCCATTATGCCTTCTCATCATGATGAGCCCTTCATCGTCCTCTACAAACGGAATGTCTGGATCTTCCAAATTGTGTTTTGCCCAAGAATGCTCTTCCCATTTCTTCAGCTTTTCCTCCTTTGCTTGTTCTTAGGCATGTCAGGATCGATCACTTTTGATTGATCGGACTCATTGTTTTCCTCTTCCTCCATCATAAAACATCCATTTTCCTTTGGGAAGGACAAGGTTAGCTTGGTTTGGGTGATTTAAACAATGTATTGGATGGGATCGTTTGTGGGGTTGTGAGATAGGCTTATAAGATTGATATTTCAGGGTGGTGATTCAGCATTGTGAGTAGGGAGTGGATTGAATCTCGAGCGCTCGTCCTGCTAGCGCTCCTTTGATCCGGCCCTCTTAAAACCGGAATTTCTAAAGGCATGTTGCCCATAGTGGCGACTCTGCTGGGGATGATCAAACCAATATTGATCTATACTTAGAGTTTAATACACTTGCAAACAATTCTTTAAAAGTTTGTCAAAACGGTGAGCTTTGCACTGCCGAAGACCGGAATGGTGATTTAACAGGACCTTTGTGTCCGGCCAATCCGATCTGGGACTTTATCGATTGTTCGCTTGCGTAGTTTTCTCTAAAGATAAATTGAATAAAGTGAGCCAAATTTGAAAGGCATTTTGCGATTTTGTGATTCTTCTTCTTTTTAATCAATTTCTTAGCATTTATCATTTGCATCGATGTGGGATAGCCTCGTTGGAGCGTTTTGGCAATCTGGCATGGTTTACTGGAGCTCAGGGACCCCGAATGCCCAACAACTTTCGACGATGATAAGTCATTCTACTGTTCGACTATTGCTCTGCGGTTACGCGGGCAGCGGGAGGTATATCTTGGCTTTAGTCCGAGGAACGTGTTACAAGCCAAAACCAGCCTTTGCATATACAAAGCACTAGAACTCTCCAAAATTAGGACAGGTACCTACAGGGTAAGATCTATTTGCATCTAACCCCATATACTGTCTATGTGTTTTTGCTTTCCCTATCGCATGCATTGTACATACATACCGTCTTGCGTAAGGGCATGTTTAGGGCGGCTTCTAGGTTGTCTCTCTTTCGAGTTTGCCTTAGGATTATTAGGACGCTGCTATGGCTTGATGAAGAGTCGTGCATCTCGATGGTGCACATTATCAGTTTTCAAAGTCCTTAGGATCAACGAGACTTTGGGAAATCAAGATTTTCTAAGTCCTTGTTTAATGCCCGATCGAGTTTTCAAACAAAAAACAAGGAACAACGGAGAGAATGTCGTGATACTTATACCACCTTGGTTATCGTGCTAACCATGTACACTATTTATGCTAAATGGCGTTGTGTCGCCTATGCCGCCCTGGTTCCGATATCACGTCATCTATACCTAGTTGTTCTGACTCCAAAGTTGAAACTTCGAGAACGGAGTAGTCAAAGGCTTAGACTATTTTGACATGTCTTAGTGTTAGTCGATTCAAATAAGGATACATCCTCGAAAAGAATTCCGAGGATTCTGGCAGCATCCGAACATCATGAGGCAAACTCGTCTTTAGTTTTAGAGTCTAGGAGGACACTGACAACGACGCGTGCATTGCATTCTAATCGCTGTAGGAACCTCATAGAGTTCTCATTTGCTTTGCTGTCCAAAGCTCTAGGCCATCTTATTGAGTAGGGAAGCGCCGAAGAGCCAAACCTGCTTGGGAACGTCTGCCGGGGCTGTTTCACCTTCACTTCCGAGGTCATATCACCTCCTTAGTCATCAATCCAAAATTGCAGACAAATAGAGCTGGCTAAGCTGAAGAGGGCTGTAGAGGAAATGACTCAGATGTTAGATTTGTGGCAAAAGCTGGTTGACCTCTTTACCTCCATAGCCCTGCAACTGGATATGGGACTAGTCAAAGAACCTCCTCAAGCCTGCCACACTCCCGCGGTCAGAATCAAGCTGTGCTCGAAGGACATGTTCAAAGACCTGGCTGAATTTCATGTGGCCAGGACCTACCCAAAGGAGGATGCTGGGCCCTTGTTCACAGCCAATGCCGAAGGGGAAGACATTCATAGTGATGAAATCAACCCTAAAGGCAAAAGAGTGCATCCTGTTGATGGTGCAATGTCGTGCAATGGCAAAGCAAGCAAAGGTTCCACCTTGAACCCTCAATTTAGTCGCCGGAACCAACCAAGGACTTTCTCATGCTTCTCTGCACCTTTGGCCTTAGTTTATGAGAAGCTCCTCGATGCTGGTTCCATTAAACCCCTTAATCCAACTCCATTACCCAAAAATCCCCCTGCCAATTTCAAACCTAACCTCTATTGCACCTACCATCAAATGCCTGGCCATTCCACCAATTGTAGACACCCCAATTTGGCCTAACGATTATTTGAAGTCCCACCTTGGGGACCATCCCGATGATGAATGGATACAGTGATTGCTGATTGACTTATCGTAAACCCATGGACTTTTGGTGAGTACTTTTAGCCACTTAGAGGACCCAATCCAGAGCCAAATAGCCTTTCAGATAGAAATACAGAACCCTAGGTGAATCTATCCATCGGCCGTAACATTCATCTCATGGCCTTAACATCATTCTTTCACCTGTGAAGCATGTTGCTTAAAAATCTCCCTGAGAGATTGATTCCAGCCAGATCAATTCTTCGGCCGCCCAATCTATCCTTCGACCGCATGATCTATTGCTTGGTCGCCAGATCGTCTATTTTCCAGATTCTGGAATGTTCTGTCATGTGTTTGATTTGATCACCAAAACCTTAGCAGCCAAATTCCGATGCGTTCGGGCTACGAAAGGAGATTATGAAAAGAGATCTTTTGAGTATATACTTCCCATTTGAGTTGTGCATTACGATTGGTTGGAGTGAGTCACCCCTATGCCTATATAAAGGGGCCTTTGGCTCTAAAATTAAGAAGAAGAACCACCCTCTCTAGCCACGAAACTCTGCACACATACTTGTAGACACCCCAATTTGGACTTTTCAAAATTCCTTGATTTGTGGCCCGGAGGCTCCCCGATGATGACTTTGGATTGAAACAAGCCTGGTACCGATCGGAACTTTGCTCCTTGAAAGATTTGAAGAGGGATTAAAAACGGTTAAAAACATTTCCAAGCGCTTGGGAGCAATCCCAAGCGCTCAAAACTGTTTCACAAAACCTCTGGCCTGGCTCTTTCTCGAGCGCTCGAGAGTGAGGTCCCAAGCGCTCGGGAGTGATCCCAAGCGCTCGAGACTATTCTGTTGCCCAATGAATGGCAGTATCACCCACTCACCTTGCAACTCATGATTATAACCACCTTGAGCCCGCCGATGGCTCGGTCCACACTCAACCTCTGGTGGAAGATATTCAGGCCAAAGATTTTCCTATTAAAAAAATGTTTTATCAAAACCATTTGATTTTCAAAAACCATTTGAGGTCTTGGCCTATAAATATAACTGGTTTTGCAGCAGAAAGAGGACCACGAAAATCCATCCCTGAAGAGCCCCCTTACTCTCTGCTCTCTCTCTCTCTCTCTCTCTCTAGCCAAAAACCAAAAATCTCCAAACTCTCTTTCAAAACTCCAAAAGTTTTGCAAATCACCAAGGAAAAGGGCAAGAAATCCAGAATACCCTTCTGATTTCTTGCACTCTCCTCTCTTCATCCACACTTTAAAGGCACACCAAGGAGCAAGGTTCAAGGAAAAGGTATAAAACTTTACCTTTGGTCACCACTAAAGGGCTATTCATCCCTTCTGAGGGGGGTCTCTCAGCCTGACCCAGTCTTCAATACTGGGTGCATGGTTGGGAGACCCTAGTGTAAAAACAAGAGCAATGGGGCACAAGAAAATGTTTTCACAAAACCCTCACTGGAACCACTCCCAAGCGCTCGAGAGTACTCCTGAGCGCTCGGGACGGTTCCCAGTTTCATGCACACCCCCTTTGTGACGCAGTAGGTTGGGAATGATGTGAGGTATTAAAAGAATCGGTTTTGTTTTGGCATGCATGCCCATGCCCAGAAAATGGTTTTCCCCCTAAAAACATAAACATTTTCTCACAAGTTTTCATGTGTGAACAAGGCTTCTCTCTTTCAAAGTTAAAAGAGGTTCTCCTCTTGGGAAATGCCAAAACAAGGGCCTTTGCATGTCAAAATCAGTACCATTTCCTGTTTGAGAGTAAGCTGGCATGCGGCTCACTCCCAAGCGCTCCGAACCATTCCAGAGCGCTCGGGAGTGCATGCATGCCATTGCTTCCCATTTCCCAGTCTGCTGTGTTATCTGGTCTCTGCATGCTTTAGTGTGGCCTGTTGCTCTTTTAAATTCATAGATTTAGCTTTGTTAAGGCAGGGACGCAAGATTTGAAAGATTGAGGGCTTAGCTCAGTCTTCCAAGTCCTCTGCTGAGCCAGTAGTATAATTAATATCATTTCAGTTCCTATTTTAGCATTGCATGCTGTCTGTGCTAACAAAGCTTGCAGATTGGGTATCAGAACTCCCAAGCGATCGGGACCTCTCTCGAGCGCTCGAGAGTGAAGTCAGTGACAGATCCTCAGTTTCTGTGATCATGCATTTTGCTCACTTCCATTTAATCATCCATTGTACACCAGCACATGCATGCAATTCTTACATGTTATAACTGTGGATACTTGCTAAATGATCTAATGAAACAAAATCCCTTTGAAAAATCCCACAAACGTTTAGTAGAGACTGATTTCGAATCGGGCGAGGGGGGTGCCGTAAAACCCTTCCCCCCTCGTAACATGGCTTCCGAACCCTTGAAACTGATCTCTGGTCTTCAATTCAAATCAATTGGTTTTCCAAACAAAACGGTTTCTCGGGTGATACACCGCAAATCCGGGTGGCGACTCTTCAAACGGCATATTTCTCTCTTCAAAGCGGCGGGAAAATATTAAAAGCCAAAAACCCTTTTTGTGTTTTTCGGGCTGGTAGCCCACAGTGGCGACTCTGCTGGGGAAAGGTTTAATTAATACTTGAGAAAAAGTTGGTTTGTTGATAAAACGGCCCGCTTTTCTTGAATATCAATTAAACTTGTGAGCCAGGCTTGAAAAACATTTGTGGGACTTTCAAAAGGGATTTTGTTTCATTATTTATTTCTTGTATGTATATATATCTTGTGCAACCCCGCTGTTGTGTTTCGGCAATCCTACCCGGCTTGCCGGTGATGGGGAAACCCGGAATGCTCAGCAACCCTCGACCGTGATGAGTCATCCCTACCGTTTGTACCATTACTGGGTGTACGCTCAATAGTGGGAGGTATACTTTGACTCTAGTCCGGGGAACCCACTTCAAACCAAAACTGGCCCTCTATACGTGTGTAGAAAGTAATAGAACCTTCCAAACTAGGACAGGGACTCGCGAGGTAGGACTATGTGCTATATCCTGCCTACATGTTACTGCTTTCTGCATCTCACCATGCATCTCATCCATGTCATGCCGTTATGCTGTCCGTTCAATTTCGAGTCCTGCGCTTTTAATCTCGCTCGCACGGTCTGTAGAAGGTTGCCTAGGCCCGATGATGAGTCATGCACTCTGATGTACGTTGTCTAAACTACATGAGTCCTTAGAACAAGGAGACTTTGGGAAATCAGGATGTTACTAAGTCCTTGACTAATGCCTAATCGAAATTTCAACGGAGAATAAGGAATAACAAAGGAACCGGCGCCGTGATGCCACTTTACTTACACCACGCTGGCTAATGGCATCATGTCACTGACACCACGATGGTTGGGGTATCACGCCGTCTATACTAAGTTATTCCGAGTTCAAAATTGAGACTTCGAATGAGGACTAGTTGAATACTTAGTTCATTTTGACATCTCTTAGAATTTGTCGTTCTAAACGAAGGATACACCCTAAAAGAAATTCTGAGGAATTAGGCAACCTTCGAAAGACCGTGATCTTATCCCGCTTGCACATTGCACCTTGCATCTTATGCCGTCCGTTCGCTTTCGTATCGCGTATAGAACTCTTGGGCTTGCTTGCGCAGCTTGTTTAGGATTGCCTGGACCGATGATGAGTCATGCTTTTTTAAAGGCACGTTGTTGAAATTAATTAGTCTTTGGAACGACGAGGTTTTGGGGATATCAAAGTTCATTAAGTATTCAATACAATTTTTAATCATGGACTCAATGAAAATTAACGAAACAATTAGGCTACAATGCCGTGATACCCACACCACCCAGGTTGTAGTGCGAAGCCACCTACGCCACCCCGGTTACGGTATCATGTCATTTACGCTAAACAGTTTTTGAAACCAAAACAAAAATTTCAAAAAAAAAAATGTTAAAGACTTAATTTGTCTTGATATCTCCCAAATCTTGTCATTCCTAATCAAAGGATACACATTCAAAAGAATCTCTGAGGACTAAGGCAATCCTTCATAGGATGTCATTTCTTGAGTCAGGGTCTAGGAGACCATAAATCCATGGAGTTTGGGATAACTCCGGTGTTCGCCGTGCCCGAACGGCTCTTTCTAGTTTAGCTTTAGGTTCATCTTCCAGCAGTCTTATTGCTCTGTCTCGGATGGTCTTAGATAAGGAGATTGGCTCTGATTCCCAACGTGCGGAATTTAACCAGCCTGACACCGACCTACCCGTGACTGTTGGAACTATCTGTAAAGTTTGATCCCTTGAGTCGACGATGACAACACGTCAACAACAATTCTTTTATTCAGCATGCATTTTTCAATAAATCATAACAGGGGCACATTCTGAGTTCGCTTTCTGCTTTACTATCAGCACTGGGCCACCCATCCTACAACGAAACCATACCCTCATAAACTCTGAATTTGTGGGAAGATATGGAGCAGCCGGTGGAAAATTTGAATGAGGAACATCTGAACGGGGAACAGCCAGCAGGGATTCTGAACGAGTTGGATCAAATTCGAACCTCTATCCGACAGATGGGTGAACGAACAGACAACCAGATTACCCAGTTGATGCTTATGATAATCGGGGTTGCCAGACGACTTCCACCTCCACAAAACCCAGAAACACCCCTCGAAAATAATCATGAACCACCCTGTGAGCCAAACCCCCAAAGCCCAGAAATGGCTACCATCGAAGCCAAATTATCCCAACTTGAGCTGTCCTTAGCCAGAAGTGAAAGAATCACCTCAATTGGTTTCGACTTCGACGAACTCTGCCTTTTCCCGAATGCCAGACTACCCAGGAAATTCAAGCCAATCGACTTCGTTAAGTTTGACAGAACCGGTGATCCAAAAGCACACTTGACCAGTTACATTGGGGCACTTTCCATATGGGGCTTGGAGAAAGACGCCATGGCCCAAATGTTTTCTCAAACACTGGTTGGACATGCCTTGCGCTGGTTCACTGCCTTGGAAGTAACAAAGAAGAAATCTTGGGAAGACATCTGTGAGGCTTTCGTGGCCCAGTTTGACTATAACATCCAACTTGAGGTCACCACTCGAGAGTTGGAATCAATAAAGATGGAACCGAAGGAGTCTTTTATTGATTTTGTTCAAAGATGGAGAGCAAAGGCTGTTCAGATGAAGGACAAACCCTCGGAGAAAGATCAAATTTGGATGATTGTTCGAAACCTCCAGCCCGCACTTGCCAGACACATGATCCTAGCTCAAGCCTCTTCCAACTTCAAGACATTCTTCGAAACAGGCCTGGTCGTCGAAGAAGCTGTTCAGTTGGGCATCCTCGAAAATGCTGATTCCTTCCCAGAGACAGAAAATGTAGACCCCGACAGCAGCAACATGTTGTATGGTTACACCGACTTGCCATCTGACCCTACACATACCGACCATGTCCGGACCGAGCCCGTTAGCCAGATCGTTGCTCAAGCCACCAAGCCTAAACAACCTCGCGTCTTTTCCGAGTTCTCTGTACCACTATCCATGGTATTCGAAAGACTGGTCGAAAGCAGAACCATCAAGCCACTCCTATCAACTCCCCTACCTCAAAAGCTCCCAGCCTACCACAACCCAAATGCCTTCTGTGCCTTCCATCAAATGCCCGGTCACGCTACCAATGACTGTCACCGTCTCCATCACAAGATCCAAGACTTAATCGACAACGGAACCATCCCAGTGCCGGACTTCAGATCGGGAAGAAGATTTTGAGTGCAGCAAAGCATGAATGGAATTGCTCACGAGTTTGGGAAACTTTTGAGTTTTGAGTCGAGTCTTTGTCTTTCAATTTCGAGTCAGTTTGTACTTTGGGTCTTTCATGCTTTTGTGTCCGTATGTCTTCAAATTCAAGTTTGTAGTCAAAAAAAAAAAAAAGAAAAACCAAAAAGAGAGTCAGTTTCGTAGGTCTGAACTACGTTATGACCTGATTCCTTTGCAAGAAGGATACGTAGGCAGCCTTATCCCGAGGCTCGGTCATGTTCATTCGAGTCGATCCCAAGATTCGGTCACAATCTTTCGAGTCAATCCTTTGTCGGTTCGTCCCGTCTTTTGATGTCAAACCTCTTGAGTCGAAATTGTGATAATAAACTTACGTTTTGTGATAATCCCTTAACTTGGAATTGTTTTTCACCATCAATTGAGAATTCAAAACACGAGGTATTTTGCCCTTGCGAGAAGAAGAATTTCATGAAATCATTCCCTGACGCCATCAAGAAGCAACGCCTTGGCATGAGAAAAAGCTCGCTAGATCAAAACCTCAAAACATAATCTAGGCAAAAGTTAGAGCACACAAATCCCTTAACTTGCATCTAGGATCCAGTTATCAAGTTGTGCAATTCAAAATGAAGAAAGGCATTCTTTTCTTTTATCACACGCTTGAAGATATATATCCATTGATAACCCCCTTTGAGCCTAAATCAATTTCTTTGAAAGAACCCAGCTAGGCAGCTATCCCCCACACCAGGGTGAAATAAGGAGGACAAAATGTGCCAAACACCTGACCATCATCGGCGCGTCAGAATTCAAAGCGCAAAAGTGCCAAATGCATACGCACATTGGGATGCAAAACATTGAAGAAAAATAAGAAAAAGCTCAGAATCAACGGAAGTACCAAACGCATCGGGCACAACAAAAGGCGAAGCAAAGCAGGTGAAAGAAGGCGCCTATCAAAAGCAAAGAAGGCACAAAAATATGCAAGATGGCTGCTAGCTCTCGGAACCTAAGGAAAATGAAAATTTTGAGCCTATTATCCTTTCTTTGTTAAGCCAAAACCTTGGCCACGTTACAACCCGAATAAAGTCCTGTCAGATTGAAAAACACAACTTGATAACAAAAATCCTGGACAACATGAGAAAACAAGAAGGAGCGCCAAGGCATTTCATGAATCCCGTAACATCCGAGCTGGGGCATTTTCTAAATCCATGGGTTGTCATCAGCAACCTGGGGCATGGTTCACGGCAAAAATCCTCGTGTTCTGACAAAACAAGAGAATTCTGAATGAGCATCACTTGATGGAGTTAAAACAATTTCAAAACCCAGAATGGGAAAATCATCAAAACTTGATTTTATCATGACAATTTCAAACATTAAATCCTCAAATAATCAAACTCCTCGTCTTCGTTAAGAGTCAGTCCTCTGATAAAGGGTCTTTCTTGTCCTTTGAGTCATCTGGGCCTTGTCCAAATTCACGCAAGGTCATTGAGGTCCCAACTCGTGAGAAAAACTCCAATACATGGAAGAACCCGCACTTGTGCTCATGACAAAACTGGTTGCCGATACTATCAGTGGAATCAAGGAAGAGAATCAGAACTGAGGCACATCAGCACAATGCCATCAATCACTGCAAGCGTACAGCCGACCTCAAGACTGGGGCATGAATGCTCGGAACCCAAGCCCTGATCAAGGCCAAACTCAAACCAGCTCTAGCTCAAACCCAATTTCCATCCAAAGACAAACTCCATCCCAGATCCCAAAATCCTGACAATACCAGTCCGCTGGCCAAAAACAGTAAAGCAGAAAGGGTACTCAGACATGTCCATTATTTTTTTCAAAAAAAAAAAAAATAATAATAAAGAAAAATAATACCATCAGTGTTGTCAAAAGTCGAAACGCGGGTCTCACTTTCTAACCTCGACCCCCCACGGTCGCCTTCTTCCTTCATATTCGTCAACATGACTGCACATCTCTTGCCATAGATTGGGCATTGTCCTGAGGGACACCCTTCAATCATCCGCTGCCATAGATTTGGCACCTTTCATCTTCTGCCATAGATTTGGCACCCTTTAATTTTCAAATTCAAGCTTCCTTCAAAATTCAAGCTTCTTCCAAAAATTCAAGCTTTTCAGATTCAAGCTTCCTCCAAAATTCAAGCTTCTTCTAAAAATTCAAGCTTTTCAGATTCAAGCTTCCTTCGGCACCCTTCATCCCCGGTTTCCTCCAGGTCATCCGCCGCCATAGATTTGGCGCTGTCCTGAGGGACACCTTTCTGTCATTTGCTTGCATGTCTGCATGTCTGCATGTTTGCATTTGCCCCAAAGAACTACGCTGGTTTGATCCTTGCAGAAAAGGGTACGTAGGCAGTCTGAAAAGACGCGACCACATGCATCAAATGTTTGTATCTTTACTTGCATTTGATTTTGAATTGAGGATTTTTATTTGGCTCGAATTGGGCTGTCTCAATCTTTGGATGGCACTCGTATCTAGATAGGATGCTGAGCGTCGCCAAAAGAGGGGCAACTGTAGACACCCCAATTTGGACTTTTCAAAATTCCTTGATTTGTGGCCCGGAGGCTCCCCGATGATGACTTTGGATTGAAACAAGCCTGGTACCGATCGGAACTTTGCTCCTTGAAAGATTTGAAGAGGGATTAAAAATGGTTAAAAACATTTCCAAGCGCTTGGGAGCAATCCCAAGCGCTCAAAACTGTTTCACAAAACCTCTGGCCTGGCTCTTTCTCGAGCGCTCAAGAGTGAGGTCCCAAGCGCTCGGGAGTGATCCCAAGCGCTCGAGACTATTCTGTTGCCCAATGAATGGCAGTATCACCCACTCACCTTGCAACTCATGATTATAACCACCTTGAGCCCGCCGATGGCTCGGTCCACACTCAACCTCTGGTGGAAGATATTCAGGCCAAAGATTTTCCTATTAAAAAAATGTTTTATCAAAACCATTTGATTTTCAAAAACCATTTGAGGTCTTGGCCTATAAATATAACTGGTTTTGCAGCAGAAAGAGGACCAAGAAAATCCATCCCTGAAGAGCCCCCTTGCTCTCTGCTCTCTCTCTAGCCAAAAACCAAAAATCTCCAAACTCTCTTTCAAAACTCCAAAAGTTTTGCAAATCACCAAGGAAAAGGGCAAGAAATCCAGAATACCCTTCTGATTTCTTGCACTCTCCTCTCTTCATCCACACTTCAAAGGCACAACAAGGAGCAAGGTTCAAGGAAAAGGTATAAAACTTTACCTTTGGTCACCACTAAAGGGCTATTCATCCCTTCTGAGGGGGGTCTCTCAGCCTGACCCAGTCTTCAATACTGGGTGCATGGTTGGGAGACCCTAGTGTAAAAACAAGAGCAATGGGGCACAAGAAAATGTTTTCACAAAACCCTCACTGGAACCACTCCCAAGCGCTCGAGAGTACTCCTGAGCGCTCGGGACGGTTCCCAGTTTCATGCATACCCCCTTTGTGACGCAGTAGGTTGGGAATGATGTGAGGTATTAAAAGAATCGGTTTTGTTTTGGCATGCATGCCCAGAAAATGGTTTTCCCCCTAAAAACATAAACATTTTCTCACAAGTTTTCATGTGTGAACAAGGCTTCTCTCTTTCAAAGTTAAAAGAGGTTCTCCTCTTGGGAAATGCCAAAACAAGGGCCTTTGCATGTCAAAATCAGTACCATTTCCTGTTTGAGAGTAAGCTGGCATGCGGCTCACTCCCAAGCACTCCGAACCATTCCAGAGCGCTCGGGAGTGCATGCATGCCATTGCTTCCCATTTCCCAGTCTGCTGTGTTATCTGGTCTCTGCATGCTTTAGTGTGGCCTGTTGCTCTTTTAAATTCATAGATTTAGCTTTGTTAAGGCAGGGACGCAAGATTTGAAAGATTGAGGGCTTAGCTCAGTCTTCCAAGTCCTCTGCTGAGCCAGTAGTATAATTAATATCATTTCAGTTCCTATTTTAGCATTGCATGCTGTCTGTGCTAACAAAGCTTGCAGATTGGGTATCAGAACTCCCAAGCGCTCGGGACCTCTCTCGAGCGCTCGAGAGTGAAGTCAGTGACAGATCCTCAGTTTCTGTGATCATGCATTTTGCTCACTTCCATTTAATCATCCATTGTACACCAGCACATGCATGCAATTCTTACCTGTTATAACTATGGATACTTGCTAAATGATCTAATGAAACAAAATCCCTTTGAAAAATCCCACAAACGTTTAGTAGAGACCGATTTCGAATCGGGCGAGGGGGTGCCGTAAAACCCTTCCCCCCTCGTAACATGGCTTCCGAACCCTTGAAACTGATCTCTGGTCTTCAATTCAAATCAATTGGTTTTCCAAACAAAACGGTTTCTCGGGTGATACACCGCAAATCCGGGTGGCGACTCTTCAAACGGCGTATTTCTCTCTTCAAAGCGGCGGGAAAATATTAAAAGCCAAAACCCTTTTTGTGTTTTTCGGGCTGGTAGCCCACAATACTCTCTCATACCCTCTCTACAAAACCCCTAACCTTCCGAAGGCAGCCGCAATCCGACGATCAAACCCTAACCCTAGGGTTTTCGAGAAGTAAATCAGTCAATCACCGTCAATCCGAAGCAATCAAACAACTGAGGGATCAAGGTGGTGAGGCTCAGGGGCCTATGGCTTGATCTCTTTTACATTTTTGTGCTATAATCGTAGTATTTTGATTCTTTGTTAATCATTTAGTCTGGTGTGAGAAAGAACATCGGTTGGGGGATCAATCTCTCGGTCGAAACATTGAACCAGAAGGATCCCTCGGCCGTGACATCTATTCATCAGCCAAGAGATCCATTCTCTGGGATGGCTCTTTTGTTTTCTGCTTATTTTGATGCATGCTTTCAATTATCGTACTGGCTCACCTTATCAACTATTAAAGGCTAATAACCAGTTTACATGTTAGAATAAAGCAAGCATATGTCTTATGTCGAACGATTATGGGCTAGTCTCGCGACTGGGCAAAGAGGGGTGCCTAATACCTTCCCCTTATTGTACCTCTGGCTCCCGTACCAAGAATCTCTATTTGTTTTTCCTAGTTTTTATAAACTAAGTGGCAACTCTATTTTGATGATGACCGTTATCGTGTGGCAATGTTCCTAGCTATGGGAATATCCACAATCTTGGTTTATGAAGTAGAAAGCAAACAAACAAATGATGATCAATCTATATGGCGATGCCCCGTTTGGGAGGTGTCTACACCAATGCCTGCTACCATCTCTGACATGCCATTCAAGATCTCATCGATAGTGGCATCATTCCAGCCCCACTTCCATCAAAAGTCAATGCTGTCTCTAACTCCTTCCCTCAACCCAACGTTGTCTCACATGTTGGCCAGATATCCATTATCTCCACCATATTCAACCCAACTCTCTACATTATCCCAGAAAATCAACCCAAACCAATCATATCAATCTCGTCTGAACCTGTTTGTTTCTGAATTAAAAAACCGGCCTAGGAATAGCGAGTAATGCAGTTCTAGGCCTGATGCGGGCATGCCAGGACTGGATTGCAGTCCAATTTCGTGCTAAGGCCTGGATGCCTCAGATCTGACTTCTTATAGAGCGATTGCGTACGACCTAAGGGGTGAGGCCGTATGTGGTTCGTGGTTTTGCCTTGTCGGGATAAGGACTTAGAATTTCCTAATCGTGTAGAAAATGGAAAGGAAAGAAAACAAGGTGCGATGAAATTAAAAGAACTTCATTAACGGTTTAACGAAGTTGGTACAAGGAAATGAAAGGAAATAAAATCTAGGCTGGAAATGATAATTGAAAGATAAATTTGATAAACCGCTGGGGTTGTTGGTCGGGGACCTTTGCCAAGGCCTTCAAAACTGTGATTTATAGGAGCTACAGGCCTTGAGCTGCTTCAAAATGCTCCAATGCATGGCTGCCATGTGGCCTTCTAGCAGAGGCTTGGGCTTGAGCCGCTTCGAAATGCTCCAATGAGGGGCTGCTTCCTAAACAAAACGTGCCTTTTACTCCAAGAAAATGGCAAAGGCCTGAGAAATCCTTCTTCTTTGTATAAAACTTTGTAAAAGGGCAAAAAGAATTTCAGTTCCTGCAGCATCCAGGCCATTTGAGCTACTTCAACACTCAAGCTACTACTTGAATGGACTCCTTTCGGGCCCACCACTACTAAAGACCAATACTTCTCCAGGCCTTCCTACTATTTTATTGGTCCTCTATTTCTTGTGGGCCCTCAATTCCTCCAAATTTGATTCCTTATGGAAGAAGAATCGAGAAACCAAAATATCAACCAGACCTGAGTGAGCTGCTTGTGAGCAGCTTGCTTAGGTCTACATGAGTCATTCACTAGCAGCTCCAAGGGTTGCATGTACGCCACCTGTCCTTGGCTTTGCTTCATGCTGAAGGCTGGGGTCCATTCAGATCTTGAGCTGTTTGTAAGCAGCTTACCCAGATCTGTCCAGCAGGAACATTCTAGGCCTTTGAGCTGCTTACAATCACCATTAAGCAGCTTGCTAGAGAGAACCTTCTAGACCTTTGAGCTGTTTGTGGCTGCTTGTGCAGGCCTAAGCTGCTTGTGAGCTGCTTGGGATGTCTCCATGCATGGCTGCCATGTGTCCCAAGCCTTGCTTCATGTTGAAGGATGGTGGCCATCCAGACCTCAAGCTGTTTGTAAGCAGCTTACCTAAACCTGCCTATTGAGAACATTCTAGTCCTTGGAGCTGTTTGTGAGCAACTTAAGGCCTTTTCCTTCCAGTTGAGGCCCATATGCAATGTTTCTAAGAAGCAGGCCCACACAATACTTGGGGCTAAATTTGAGGTGCAAGATAGGCCTTAGTCCATTGTAAGCCTTGTGAGCCCAAGCCTGGAGAAAAACCCAAACTTTAACTGATTTGGACCTACTTGAAGGCCTTATCGTTTCTTAGAACTGGGCTAGGCCTGGATGAAATGCTCAGGCCTAGTGGGTCGACTTCAAGGCCTTGGCCAGCCTTGGGCCTAATTTTATGGAAGAGATATCTTAGGCCTTAGTATGTTTCAAACCTTTGTAAGCTCAATTGGTCCTTTAGCTTTCATATCGGCCCAATTCCTCTGGTGGCTTATTTACAAGGCTTCTCAAGGCCTGAGATTAGCATTCAAGGCCACCTTCTAACCGACCAATTGATCTTCTGAATTTTGGCCAAAAATGGGTGTAAACAGAACCAGAGGTTAACATGATGGCTGTAGGTTGGGCAATTGAGGTCTTCACTGCTGACACCTGGATTGACAATGATGAGGGACTTACAAAGGAGGAATCCAAGAGGAAGCTTAGCCAATCCAAGGAAAAGACTGACTGGCTGAAGTCCTTCAATCATGAGAACTTGGAGCTGCTATTCAAGGAGTTCTCTCAAGTAGGTTTGGTCGAAGATACTAAGGAGGCTGAAGTGCTGATACTTGAGCCTGACACCCTTGAGGACCTTATCCCTCTCATTGTGGAAGCTAAGGGTAGCTTTTAAAAATTGCATTTTCAAAACCGTGTCTCATTTGCATTGGCATTTTGTCTGACTCTGACACGGAGTCTTTTGAGTATGTCTAGTATGTCTAAGTCTAGCTCTGAGTCGGAGGTTGTGCCTCTTGGCCTTCCATGTCGTAGCTTTCATTTCGAGTTTTGAGTCTGCTGTACTTGGCAACCCCGAGGGCTTTTATGATATGCATTATCATGCTTTGAGTACTTCGCTGGCTTTTATATAAACTGTGCCGACCCTGACGACGAAGGGATAGATTTCGATGGGAATGTCACCAAGGAAATGTGTTCCCTCGCTGAAAGGGAAGACGAAAGGCATGCTTAGCCTATTAAAAGAAGAAGTAGTTTCAATAAACTTGAAAGATGAGGTAGACCTCCGGATGGTTCAAAATTGGTTCAACGCTGTCCCAGAGGAGCATTGCGCCGGTCAGACAGGCTCGAAGAATTCATTGGCGTCTTGGCATGGTTTCACGAAGACATGCCTATCGTTGATCCTGAGATATAGAAGCATCGAATCCCCTTGCTACCTGATGTCAAACCATGTAAAGCAAAAGTTCAGAAGGCTTTGGGCCTCGTACCATGCTCAAGGTAGCAGCAGCGGTGTTTCCAACCGAGGCACTCCGGGCCTTATGTTAGCAAAGCCATTTTATCTGGGGGCTGCGACCAAAGATCATCGATCTCGATGGCAACAAATTCAATACATTGGTCAACCTAGATCAACACAAGTGCTGCTTTTCCCTAAGAGAAGCTCGTTGGGCTGAAAACCCCAAGGGTGGGCAGTTCCAAGCAAAAGTTAGAGCAGCCTGCTAGACAAAAACCTATCAAGGCGGTCTAGGCAAAAGTAAACAGGCAATTTTTGAAAGCTCGTTGGACTAAAAACCCCAAGGGTGGGTGGTTCCAAGCAAAAGTTATAGCAGCTTGCTAGACTGAAAACCTATGAAGGCGGTCTAGGCAAAAGTAAATAGGCAATATTCGAAACCTTGCTAGACCGAAAACCTGAAAAGGCAGTACTAGGCAAAAAATAGAGCGTAAAAGGAGAGGTAAAACACTCGAGACTAACCTTAGCCTGAACTACATTCTAACCTGATTCCCCAGAATGGGGTACGTAGGCAATCTCCCCATGAGATTCGGTCTGTAGACACCTCCCAAACGGGGCATCGCCATACAGATTGATCACGTTTGTTTGCTCGACTGGTTGCTTGCTTCATAAACCAAAATCATGGACATTCCCATGGCTAGGAACATCGCCACACGATAGCGGTTATCATCAAAAAAGAGTCGCCACCCAGTTTATTAAAACTAGGAAAACAGATAGAGATTCTGGGTATGTGTAGACACCTCCCAAACGGGGCATCGCCATACAGATTGATCACGTTTGTTTGTTCGATTGGTTGCTCACTTCATAAACCAAAATCATGGACATTCCCATGGCTAGGAACATCGCCACATCATAACGGTTATCATCAAATAGAGTCGCCACCCAGTTTATTAAAACTGGGAAAATAGATAGAGATTCTGGATACGGGAGCCAAAAGTACAATAAGGGGAAGTTGTTAGGCACCCCTCTTTGCCCAGTTGTGAGACTGGCCCATAATCATTCAACATAAGACGTATAGATGCTTTGTTTAATTCCAACACATAGTCTGTTTATTTATTCCTTTAAACAGTAAGCAAAGTGAGCCAGTGCGATAATTGAAGCATGCATTCAGAAAGCAGAGAAGCAACAAAATTGTCCCAGGGAGATGGATCCCGCGGCCGGTGAATGGATGTCACAGCCGAGGGATCCTCCTGGTTTGATATACCGACCGAGGGATCGAAGCCCTGGTCGGTGTTCTTCCTCACACCAGACAGGAAGATTAACAGAAAATCAAAACGTTACGATTAGTAAAAAGGGACAGTAAATAAAGCAAACCAGAGGCCGTTGGGCCTCACCACCTTGATCCCTCAGTTACTTGATTGCTTTGGATTAGGCGTGATTGACTGATTGCTTGATCGAGAACCCTAGGGTTAGGGTTTGAACTTCGGGATTTGATCGCCGGATTGACGGCTGCCTTCGGGATGTTAGGGATTTTGAAGAGTGGGATTGAGAGAGTATTTGTGCAGAGCTTTGAGGCTTGATTGAGTGTGAAGGTGTGTTAATTTCGGAACCCAAAGGCTCTTTTATATAGGCATAGGGATGACTCACTGCGGCCAATCAAATCACGAGATGGCAATTGCAATTGCAATTGCAATGCATCTCTAACTCTACGTCGTAATCTCTGAGCGTAGCCCGAACGCAACGGGAAGGTAGTGTAGTTGGATCAAACCAAACGTCTGACAGAACGTTCCAGAGTCTGGAAAAAGGTCGATCTGGCGGCCGAGTAAAGGATGTCGCGGCCGAGGAATTGATCTCTCAGGGAGATTTTGCTGGTAACAGGTTGCTCGGGTGAGGGATTGATGTTATGGCCGTTAGATCGATGTTACGGCCGTCAGATGGATTCTCCTAGGCTTCTGTATTTCTGTCTGAAAGGCTGTATGGCTTTGAATTGGGTCCTCTAAGTGGTTCAAAGTTCTCACGAAAGTCCTAAGGTCCTCAAGGAAGCAATCAGCAATCACTTTATCCATTTCATCATCGGGATTGTCCCAAGGTGGGACTTGAAATAATCGTTAGGCCAAATTGGGGTGTCTACAGATGCCCCTCTTTGACTGAACTCAGACGGATTGCGAGACATGTTTGAGTAAGAGTCAAAGCTGTAAAAAGCAACTCAATTTGGTCCAACCACTATTCCAAGGGGTTTTCGAAAAAGGTTTTGTTATGGTCGGGCCGGGAGGCTGCCTACGTATTCCACAAGGGAAATTCAGACCAATCGTAGTTCAGGCAATAAAGAAAAGTAAAAAGTTTGGAGGGTTAGAGACAGAAGACGTACCTTAAGGCTTAAAAAGCCGTAGTGTGACGTACCTAGACTGAGCCAGGGTTTTGGCGAAGAGTAGTTGAAGGAGCGCGGGGCTACCTGGGGAGTTTTTACGGAGAGCTTCCTTAGTATTTTGGGGTAGATCAGTACACTGCAGGTGCGTTTGCTTTTCTTGATCATCCTTACTTTGACTGAAAGGAGCTCGGTAGAGTTGCCTATCCTTGCGAATGAGCTGGAATGAATTGATGTAATGGGGTGGAATCCAAACCATCTGCTGGGATGAGTCGGATGCCGGTTTGCTTTTGAGATGGGGGGCGCAGGGCCAATAACTGGAGCACGGAGCTTTGCGTAATAAGGGAACCGAGGCACGGAGCAGGTTGTAGTCATGAGGCGAGAGCTTGGAGAGAGATGGAACCGAGGCGTGGACCCTGTTGCAATCTTGAGGCGAAGGCCTGAGGGGATTGGATTGATAAGACCGAAGCGCGGAGCTGGTGTTGATCATAAGGCGAGAGCCTGAGGTGACTAGATTGAGGCGTGGAGCCTGCTGTGGTTTATGAGAGGGAGGCCTGAGGTGAGCTTAGAGCTTGATGGGACCGAAGCACGGAGCTGGTATTGATCATAAGGCGAGAGCCTGAGGTGTCGGAGCTTTGAGCTTGACGCGATGAACCGAAGCGCGGAGCTGGTATAAGGCAAGAGCCTGAGGTGAAGGAACTGAGGCGTGGAGCCTGACGTGATTGAGGCGTGGAGCCTTCATACAGTCTTGAGGCGAGGGCCTGAGTTGTCGGAGCTTAGAGCTTGACGTGATATGAACCGAAGCGTAGAGCTGGTTGTATTCTGATGGTCTGTGCACGGAGCTTTCTCATCATAAGCGTTGGCGTGGAGCCAAAGGATCGAGGTACTGAACCGATCAATAAAACCGAGGCATAGTGCCGGTTGATTGCAGGGTTGACCTGTTTCATGAGAGATATGCAGAGTGTATATGTGCAATGCTTGTTCGTTAGATATGAACAGATATGATGCAGACTCGATGTGAAAATGTTGGTGCAATATGTGCACGGGCCCGTGCGTGTGTGTTTGTTTTAAGCTTAGAGCTTCTATCAAGTTCCGGACTTGAGCATTCAGAGCGTAGAGCTCGAGCATTCGGATGGCAGAATCCGAGCATTCAAAGTACAGGCTTTGAGCGTCCAGTACTCAGTGGCTGGGCATCCAAGCATAGAGCTTGAGCATTCAAGTGTATAACTTGAGCATCCAGTACACAGTGGTTGGGCATCCAAGCGTAGAGCTTGAGCATTCAAAAATGTTAGATTTTTGAGCATTCAGGCGTAGAGCCTGAGAATAGATGTCTTGATTGTTGGGGCGGCTTAGAGCCTGTTGCTTGTTTATGGCTTCGAGCCAGTTGAGATAGTGGGCTTTGAGCCGTTTAGAGTTTGTGATAACAGGCATAGAGTCTGTTGCTGTGATAGCGAGCATAGAGCTGCTGAGATAATAAACATAGGCTTCGAGCCTGTTGAGGAGATGGCTTGGAGCCATTTGAGATAATGGGCTTTGAGCCGCTGAGATTGCTTGTTTACGGCTTCGAGCCAGTTGAGATGATGAACACAGGCTTCGAGCCTGTTAAGGTAATAGGCTTCGAGCCGCTGAGATTGTGATAGCGAGCGTAGAGCTGCTGAATCAGTACAGGAGTAGAGCCTGTCGATAATGGGCCTCGAGCCGCTGAGTTGATCGTTATGGCTTCGAGCTAGTTGAAACGGTGGGCGCATAGAGCTGCTGATTCGAGGGCTTCGAGCCGCTGGGTGATAGTAGACGAAGGCTTCGAGCCTGTTAAGGTAATGGGCTTCGAGCCGCTGAGTAGAAGGCGTAGAGCCGCTTTGGTGAGATAACAGGCGTAGAGTTGCTGAGTCGTGTAGAGATGATGGGTACAGGACCGCTGAATTGATATGGACTTTGAGCCGCTGAGTGAATTGATATGGGCACGGAGCTGCTTATTTCCTCGGTAGTGGATACGGGCATAGAACCGCTGGAGTTTTGAGCTCAGGGCTGCTGAGTGTCTCATTTTGCCGGCCAGCAGTTTGTGGAGAGAGATTTTCCTCATGCTTGGGCATGCCCCCAAGGCTAGTTTTGATCATGTTGCATTGGCTTGGGGATGCCCCCAAGGCTACTTGGTTGGTTGAGGACTTAGAAGTCTGTAGTGGCTTGAATTGGTGCACTGAGCATGATCTAATGTTGCTGAGGGAGTTTGATTAAGGGGCCAGGAGATCGATCTCTCGGCCGAAGAATTGATGTCTCGGCCGAGAAATTGATGTCACGGCCGTGAGAACGCCAAAAGTCAAGAAATCGATTTAAGTTTAGTTAAATCGATCTCACGGGTCATATCATCCTTTCCATTCCTCATTCTCTTCCCTCGTCCAAACAATCGCCGCCGATCTCTCCTCTCTCTCCTTGTCGGCCGCCCCCATCCCCCACCTTACCGCCGTCGTCCCTTCCGACCACACGATTCTAGCTGTCATGTCTTCATCACCGCCTCCTCCTCCGTCATCTGATATTCCTGCCGTGCCTAGAGACACGGGCAAAGCTCCGGCCGTTGAGGCCGCGACTCTTGGTGGGGTTTCAAGTTCCCGCGTTCTTCGTTCAAGTCAGCGCAGAGCCACTGTTGGGGGAAGTTCCTCACAACCCATTCCTCCCGGGGTTGAACCCGAGGTTTCTACTGATGTGGGCGGTGATATTCTTCCACCTTTTGACGTTGCTACTTATGCTCCTCAGGTTCACTTGGTCGGGCGTGGTGGTTCTTTGCGATACCGTCCTCCCCTCAGTGACATCCCACCTGAGGTCTTGCACAGGGAGCCAGAGCAGCACTTTGGTTTCACCAACAGGAAGGTAGAATTTTATCCTGTCAAATGATTTTTGTATGTGAGATTTCGCAGAGTGATAGTTTGATATTTTGATAGGGAGTTTAAGTTCTAGAAGTTGCCCCTTGTATAGGCGATATCTTGTGTATTTGATTCCTTCTTCGTATTTTGTCAGGCAAACGAGAGGCTGCGCGTGTGGGGAAGCTGCCCCCAGGTGTTTGAGTGGTATGAGAGGCTTCCTCAGGAAGCCAAGGATGCGGTTGCTCTGGCTGGCTTCGAGCCCTTGATACTTGGTTTCCATCTTCCGAAGGCGGAGTTGGGATTGACCACATCCTTGGTCGAGCGGTGGTGGGATACCACCAACACTTTCCACCTTCCGGAGGCTGGGGAGATGACGATCACTCCGGGTGACTTTGCTTTGCTCACAGGCCTGCGAGTAGGCGGCGATCCTCTTCCAATTGACCCGCGGATCCATGAGCGGAAGGGTGCCCTTGGATATCTTTTGGGGAAGGTTCCCAGTGTGTCAGAGAGTGGCCATATCACATATACCTGGCTTCGGGAAGAGTTTGATCAAGTTGATATCCTGACGGAGATTCCCCTTTCTCAGCTGGTACGAGCTTTCATGCTTTATCTCCTTGGGCAAACTTTGTTTTGCAACAAGGAGAATTCGGTACATGTCCAGTTCTTGGCTGCTTTGGTGCACTTAGAGACCATAGCAGAGTTTGATTGGGGAACTCCTGCCCTAGCCACGTTGTATGGACACCTCAGTGCTTGTTCCCGGGGAGTTAGTTTGTCGCTTGGCGGACACCATCGTATTCTTGAGGTATACATTTTGATTTCTGCGTTATTCTCTTGTTGCTTCTATCTTTGTTATTCATGTTTTCCGTCTTTGCTTGTAGCTTTGGGCTTTTGAGCACTTGTTGCAGTTTCCTCCTCCGACTGGGCACAGAGAGCCTAGGTTCTTTCCGCGGGCAGCCCGTTGGTTGAAAGGAGTTCGAAAGTCACGGTCGCTTGCCATGGACTTGCTGGCTTGGAGGCGAGTTTTGGATCGCCTAACGGTGGATCAGGTATGACATCTTCTTTATCCTCTGATTTTTGTGCAATTTCCTCATTCTGTCATTTTGATGCTACTTCCCTTATTATAGGTGCGTTTTGACCCATGGGGCGTGCTACTTGATGATGCTCCTCTGGAATTGACCTCAGCTCGGGCGTTGGACAGCCAGCACTTCCTTTTGGAGGGGCCATTTTCGAGAGCCTGGTATCTTGGAGAGAGGGTAGCGAGCCAGTACTTTCCACGTTCCGAGGCGTTGCAGCTTGTTCCTCTCCCTCCTCCTGTTGGCATGAGATCGACCCATCTTTTGACCGGGGAGGGCTTGCTACTTGCTCTTGAGAGACAGCCAGCCACGAGTTTTCTCGTAGTGGGAGATTACTCAGCCTTTCGTTCGGCCTCATTGACCCTTCCTACCACTACTGCTGCTGCTGCTCCTCCTGTTTGGCCACGGGCCCCCAGTTTCATTTCTTTCCACAATGCAAATGGAGAAGAGGAGCGTTTGCCACTGACACCGTGTACTACGTAGTTCTACGTGCTTCCTGCCGGAATTCAGCAGGTAATATTTGTAGATTCTGCTTTGGTTTCCTTCAACATTCCTTACTTACTTGATTGTATATGCAATTGCTTCCTCTGCAGGTGCCCGCTGGGGTGTTTCAGGAATGGTTGCGTGCTTTCCAGAGTGCAGAGGCTTTGGCTCGGCGACAGCGCGGCCGAATAGCTGCGGTATGCATCCTTTGATTTCTTCTTTTTCCATCCTACGTTTCATGTGAAACTAAATGCCTATATCCTGTGTCTCTGCAGCTTGAAGCAGAGCGAGTACCGACAGTGTCGGTCACCCATAGTGCTGGAGCTAGCGAGGGTGGGAGTACTGGAGCTGGTGATGAAGATGCCGCGACTAGTGAGGGACAGAGGATCAGTGTCTCAGTTCCTGAGCATTTTCGTCCCGCGCCCAAGAGGGGTCGTGGGCAGTAGCTAGCCTTTCCTTTCTTGTACCTGTATTTGTTAGTTCTAAAAACAGATAATTTGACATTTGTATTTTTTGTTTGTATTTGAAGCATCCTCAGCATGTATGAGAAATTAGATATTTATGCAATATTTTTCAAAGTTTTGTGAATGCCTGGATTTAAACATGGGCCGAGGAATGGATCACTCGGCCGAGGGTTCCATTCTTCGGCCGCTACTTCCATTTCCTAAAGAAGTTGGGTTATTGCTTTTAGCCAAACGTCGTTTTTTCCCTTCTTACACTTGAATTTGATTCAGGCTCTTTTATTTGCTTTTGCTGTTCCTGCAATCTCTTTGCCATGTTTTGGGATTGTTAGAATGCTTGGTCCCTTATGTTGACGACTTTTGAGTCTGAGAGGACGAACGATGATTCTTACGTATCTTTGTTTTTGCCAATTCCCTGGAAAATGACTAACTCATCTTTTGTGAGCTCAATACGCGGAGTTAGCTATGCCTATCATTGAGTACAAACCTTTTGGTATTGTCTTTCTTCTCTCCAAATGTTTGGGCCGCATCTCGACGCGAGATTGCCTACGTATCCCAATCAAGGAATTAGGCCTTTTACGTAGTTCCAAGATCACCACCTTTGAGGGTTGGGTTTTCACTCTTGGTTTTTCTTTTTCTCATGCTCTAGGTTTTGCCTAGGTTACCTGATAGAGGTTGAGTCCCTAGCGAGCTTTCCTTCGAATGCCTTAACTTTTGCCTAGGTTGCGTTTTCGCTTTTTCTTTGTCCTAGCAGGCTCTGCTCTTACTTTTGTTTGGGTGTATAGATTGCCCAACGAGCATTTTTCTCTCAAGAGGTGTT
This sequence comes from Rhododendron griersonianum, assembly GCA_018127125.1. Lineage (NCBI taxonomy): Eukaryota > Viridiplantae > Streptophyta > Magnoliopsida > Ericales > Ericaceae > Rhododendron > Rhododendron griersonianum. The sequence goes on along the minus strand of CM030797.1, from coordinate 31,619,654 downwards.
TGGAGAGGAATCTGATGGAGATGTTTTTATGAATCTCATGTTGTGTTTGTACTTTCACAATGGGCAAGCTAACCCTAAGTGTTCTCACGGAGATAGCGTCTTTTTCCTGAGTTTTGATAAAAAGCCTAGTTCTAAGTAACCAGGGTTCGTCCCCTCTTTCCTTTTGGTCGGTAACATAAAGAATTAGATTCTTGAAATCCTTTTATCTTTGGCAGAGAGATTGTAGTGTATAACAATCACATTTTAAAGATGGAATCATTTGTTAAGCATAGAAGTGATAAAATGGGGATTTATTCAATCGTAGATAATGCCCAAACAGAGGCCCAAAACATGTCCTAACTTGTCTTTAGGAAATGAAAGCAATGTTTTTGTCATGCGATTTACTGCAGTATTTCAGGAGTGGCTCCTTTTCCTTTTGCAGTTTTATACTCTTCTTCACCCTCTTTGCCAAAGAGAATCTTTAGGTCAAATTCAGCTAGCACCTTAATCCAGTCTTCGGGAGCAGGAGATGAATTGGTTGGTTCTTCTTCCAAATCATTGTCGGTCCATTCCTGATCAAAGAAGATTTGCATTCCAGGGTACCGTTGCTTGGTAACTTCGTCTTCCCATGTCTCTGCGAAGCCACAGAATGGAAAGTCTTCTCCTTCTCTCACAAACCAGCCATTGAGCGTTTTTGGGATCACGAGTTTCTCTTCTTTGACCCTGCTTCCTCTTGCCATAGCCTTTTCCATGCTTTTCTTCCTTTTTACCTCGGCTTCTGTCGGGGTGTAGCCAAGACCAAAGGCGTATTGATTATGCGGAGGATCAATCATTTGCGAGATGCCTTGTGATCTTTTGCCTAAACCCAACCCATGGAGGTATTTTTGCTTCTTCATCATCCATATGGCGGGGGTGCTTACATAGAAGTTTCTCTCAGCCATTAAGGCTTGCACAGCAGTTGCTTCCTCAAGACTGAATCCAGTAAGGAAGGTTTCCTCGGTTTCTACCTCTTGGACAGGCGTATCAGAATGAGCCCGGATTGATGAATCCCCCAGAATGGTTATAACCCTTCCATCTACCGCGAATTTGACTTTTTGATGCAAAGTGGAAGGTACTGCCCCAGCGTCATGTAGCCAAGGCCTTCCTAATAAAAGATTGAAGGTGGCCGGTATATCCATCACATGGAACTCCACATCCCTTTTGATCTTCTCCACTTCTACTGGCAGTGTGACACACCCAACCACTCTTCTCTTTGAATTGTCATACCCCCTTACTCCTTGGCTTGAAGGGCGCACGTCGGTGGCGTTTACCCCTAGCTTGTCGAGGGTTCTTTGAGGACATACGTTTAAAGCAGACCCATTATCTACCAAGACCAGTGGGATCCATTTGGTGAGACATTTAAGTGAAATGTAGAGAGGTTTGTTGTGTGCAGGCCCTTCAGGAGGTAGATCCTTGTCAGTGAAAGCTATCGTTGGTTTCGGAGCTTTTGACGCCATTATGAAACTCACGAGTTCTTCGGGGTGATGTCGATGGGAACTTTGGCTTTCCCCAAGGTTTTGAAGAAGGAGTTACGATGTTCGTAGGAGGACATAAGCAATCCCCAAATAGAGATATCAGCTTGGATTTTCTTTAGTTGTCTTAGCACCCTGTCTTCCTCAGGTTCGGTCCTTTGGCTTTCTTCTCCTTCCTCTTCTTCCTTTACTCGCGTTGAGGTTGAACTTTCCCCACTTAGTTTAGGAGGTTTATACACCCTTCCGCTTCGGGTGAGGTGACCCACTTCTTCTTCTTGGGCACCCCAAGGATCAGCAGGCTCAATTCTTCCAACTTTCCAATCATTTGTCAGGGCTTGACGCATGTCCAACCACCAATCCCCATCATCAATGGCATAGATGTGGGGTTCTCCCCCTGTTGCAAAGCATTCCTCGTTCTTAGAGAGGATTAGGGATGGTTTGGCTCGGGTATTTGGAATAATGTGTAGGGCAGGATTATATGTGGGGCTATTGGATAGGCTTATGAGATTGATATTTTGAGGCGGTGGTTCGTTGTTGTGAGCGGGAAGTGGATTGGTTTGTACATTAGGCTTAGGAGGTTTTATGGCTTGACTATCAATGATATCCTGGATGTCATGACGAAGACGCATGCAGCGGTCTGTCTAATGTCTAGGGTGTTGATGGTAAGCACATTGCTTATTGGCATCATAGCTTGGGCCATAAGGTGGCTGAGGAGGCGGATTATTCAAGAGCCTAAGGTGCCCTTGACGGCTTAGGATGGCTAAGGCTTGGGATGGAGTCATATAGAGTGGGCTGAAATTGCGGCGAGGGCGATTCATGTTTCTAGATGAGCTAGTTTGAAAAGGGTCTTGTGGCAAGACTGAGTCAAGGGTGTTGACGGAGGCAGGAGATGCACGGTTTGGAAAGGTTTTTCTGGGTGGAGGGGTTTCTTCTTTTCCAATGAGGCCCAACTTGATCCCATCCTTTGTAATCCAGTGGTGTGTAGACGTTTGAAGTCGGTGATAGCTTGAGTGTAAATGTGAGTGAGGTATTTGGGCTGTAAGTTCTTGATAACTATCCTCACTTGATCTTCCTCGGAAGGGCGGCTTTTCATCTTGGCAGCCTTCTCTCTCCATCTTGCCACAAAGGTAGCAAAGTCCTCATTGGATTCTTGTTTAGTCATCTCCAAATCTCGGGTAGTTAGCTCAATTTGGACATTGTACGCATACTGCTTGACAAAAGCGTTAGCAATTTCAGGCCAAGTTTGATAGTGCACAAATTCCAAAGTGAGAAACCAATCGAGGGCGCTTCCAGTGAGAGTTCTTTGAAATAATTGAGCGATGAGCTCGTCGGTCAAGCCCATAGGCTTCAGAGTGTTGATGACACGGCGGACATGGCTGGTAGGGTTACTAGTCCCGTTGAATTTCTTGATGTTTGGCATTTTGAACCGTCCAGGCAGTTGAGATTCTGGAAAGAGGCAGAGTCCTTCGAAATCTAGAATTTGGTCTCCTTGTGAGCGAGCCAAAGCGTGCTTGATCTCCTTGACCTGTTTGGCCAATTCAGGGTTTTCTATAATTTCATGAGGATTTTCTGCTTCCTCCTCGTTTTTCTTGTCTTCAACATCTCTTGCTGCTTTCTCGGCTTGTAAATAGGCAATTTGGGCTCGGAGCTCGGTGATGGTAGCATCATTATCTGCCATTTTTGGGGTGTAGGTAGGGAGATTGTTTGGTGAGGCTTGGAATTGGGTAGATAATCGGTTTTGTTGAGGAGACGACCGCGAAGTCCCTGAAACTGATTGGGACCGTTGCGGTGAGAGTGTCTTGGTAGACGAAGGCGACCGATGAGATGACTGTAAAGACCTCTGTTTGGCGTGACTTCGGGTATTGTAAGAGTATAAAACTGGCTGAGGTTGCTTCTTTAACCTACCTATTGTGCCTGCTTGAAAAATAGAATACCTGGAAGTCAGTATTTGGCCTGTGTAGGGTTAGGATTTGGGTTTGAAAATCCCAACCCTTCTGCACAGAAAGAGTTAATACAACAACAAATGATACAAGGTGTGAGGAAGAACTTTTGCAAGTAGAATGCAAGTAGGTTCCTAGCCTGTAGGCTCTTGTCTTAGTTTTAATAAGTTCTATGGCTTTCTAAGGCATGCAAGGTTTTGGTAGTTTCAGGGTGCTCCGTTGTCAAAGGGCACCAATCCTCTCACCAGCCCATCATAGGCGGCGATTGGGTGATTTCCTTATTGATATACCACTAGGTACGAGTGACTGTGGAGTTTGCTGGAACCCCCAACATAGCCCGTGTCATGCCGGGATATCAGGTGAACTCAACGGGTTGCCCGCTCGATGAATATGATAGATGAATTAAACAAGGCACGTATTAGTCTTATGTTGAACTTTTTGGTTATGGCTCTCATATTCCCCAGCAGAGTTGCCAAAAACTGTAGACACCTCCCAAACGGGGCATCGCCATACAGATTGATCACGTTTGTTTGTTCGATTGGTTGCTCACTTCATAAACCAAAATCATGGACATTCCCATGGCTAGGAACATCGCCACATCATAACGGTTATCATCAAATAGAGTCGCCACCCAGTTTATTAAAACTGGGAAAATAGATAGAGATTCTGGATACGGGAGCCAAAAGTACAATAAGGGGAAGTTGTTAGGCACCCCTCTTTGCCCAGTTGTGAGACTGGCCCATAATCATTCAACATAAGACGTATAGATGCTTTGTTTAATTCCAACACATAGTCTGTTTATTTATTCCTTTAAACAGTAAGCAAAGTGAGCCAGTGCGATAATTGAAGCATGCATTCAGAAAGCAGAGAAGCAACAAAATTGTCCCAGGGAGATGGATCCCGCGGCCGGTGAATGGATGTCACGGCCGAGGGATCCTCCTGGTTTGATATACCGGTCGAGGGATCGAAGCCCCGGTCGGTGTTCTTCCTCACACCAGACAGGAAGATTAACAGAAAATCAAAACGTTACGATTAGTAAAAAGGGACAGTAAATAAAGCAAACCAGAGGCCGTTGGGCCTCACCACCTTGATCCCTCAGTTGCTTGATTGCTTTGGATTAGGCGTGATTGACTGATTGCTTGATCGAGAACCCTAGGGTTAGTGTTTGAACTTCGGGGTTTGATCGCCGGATTGACGGCTGCCTTCGGGAGGTTAGGGCTTTTGAAGAGTGGGATTGAGAGAGTATTTGTGCAGAGCTTTGAGGCTTGATTGAGTGTGAAGGTGTGTTAATTTCGGAACCCAAAGGCTCCTTTATATAGGCATAGGGATGACTCACTCCGGCCAATCAAATCACGAGATGGCAATTGCAATTGCAATGCATCTCTAACTCTACGTCGTAATCTCTGAGCGTAGCCCGAACGCATCGGGAAGGTAGTGTAGTTGGATCAAACCAAACGTCTGACAGAACGTTCCAGAGTCTGGAAAAAGGTCGATCTGGCGGTCGAGTAAAGGATGTCGCAGCCGTGGAATGGATATCTCGGCCGAAGGATAGATCTTGCGGCCGAGGAATTGATCTCTCAGGGAGATTTTGCTGGCAACAGGTTGCTCGGGTGAGGGATTGATGTTATGGCCGTTAGATCGATGTTACGGCCGTCAGATGGATTCTCCTAGACTTCTGTATTTCTGTCTGAAAGGCTGTATGGCTTTGAATTGGGTCCTCTAAGTGGTTCAAAGTTCTCACCGAAAGTCCTAAGGTCCTCAAGGAAGCAATCAGCAATCACTGTATCCATTTCATCGTCGGGATTGTCCCAATGTGGGACTTGAAATAATCGTTAGGCCAAATTGAGGTGTCTACAGTACGGGAGCCAAGAGTACAGTAAGGGGAAGGTGTTAGGCACCCCTCTCTGCCCAGCCGTGAGACTGGCCCATAGTTATTCAACATAAGACATGTAGATGCTTTGTTTAATTCTAAACACATAGTCTGTTTAATTAGGCCTTTAAACAGTAAGTAAAGTGAGCCAGTGCAATAAGTAAAGCATGCATCAGAAAGCAGAACAAATAAAGCTGTCCCAGGGTAATGGATCCCGCGGCCGGTGAATGGATGTCACGGTCGAGGGATCCTCCTGGTTTGATATATCGGCCAAGGGATCGATGCCCCAGTCGATGTTCTTCCTCACACCAGACAGAAAAGTTAGCAGATGATCAAAACGCTACGGTTAGTCATAAATACAGTAAGTAAAACAAACCAGAGGCCGTTGGGCCTCACCACCTTGATCCCTCAGTTGCTTGATTGCTTCGAATTTGATTGTGATTGACTGATTGCCTCTTTGAAAACCCTAAGGTTAGGGTTTGAACTTCGGGGTTTGATCGTCGGATTGATGGCTGCCTTCGGGAGGTTAGGGCTTTTGAAGAAAGGGTTTTTAAGGGTGTTTCTACAGAGTTTCGTGGCTTGAGAGGGTAATTTCACTTATGAATTTCGTGGTTCAAAGGCCTCTTTATATAGGCAATTGGTGACTCACTCCGGCCAATCAAATGGCACGATTGCAATTGCAATTGCAATGCAATTCAAACTCTTCGTTGCAATCTCTGAACGTAGCCCGAACGCATCGGAGAGGTAGTGTAGTTGGATCAAACGTCTGATAGAACGTTCCAGAGTCTGGAAAAAGGACGATCTGGCGGCCGAGCAATGGATCTGGTGGCTGAGTGATGGATGTCGCGGCCGAAGGATAGATCTTGCGGCCGAGGGATTGATCTCTCAGGGAGATTTTCTAGCAACAGGTTGCTCGGGTGTGGAAATAATGTTAAGGCCGTGAGATCAATGTCACGGCCGACAGATGGATTCTCCTAGGCTTCTGTATCTCTGTCTGAAAGGCTGTATGACTCTGGATTGGGTCCTCTAAGTGGCTCAAAGTTCTTACCGAAAGTCCTAAGGTTCTCGAGAAGGCAATCAACAATCACTGTATCCATTTCATCATCGGGATGGTCCCCAAGGTGGGACTTGAAATAATCGTTAGGCCAAATTGGGGTGTCTACAAATGCCCCTCTTTGACTGAGCTTAGACGGATCGCGAGACATGTTTGAGTAAGAGTCAAAGCTGTAAAAAGCAACTCAATTTGGTCTAACCACTATTCCAAGGGGTTTTTTGAAAAAAGTTTTTGTTATGGTCGGGCCGGGAGGCTGCCTACGTATTCCATAAGGGAAATTCAGACCAACCGTAGTTCGGGCAATAAAGAAAAAGAAAAAGTTTGGAGGGTTAGAGACAGAAGATGTACCTTTGGGCTTTAAAAAGCCGTTGTAAGTGCAGAAAAACTAAGAGTGGTTTGAACAGCACAAGAACTTAACGGCTACTTCGTAATCCTCGCCGGAAACCTAATGTGCCGCCGGAATCCTTATCTGCAAAACAAACAAGGGGTGAGCGCACCTTTGCCTCTCGTGGCAAAGGCCCTCCGATGCCTAAGTTAGTATCACGTACTAGTAGAAAATCCTAATTATCAGTAGGTAAGTAATTTGATTGCAATGAACTGCGTACCTTTTCCCTCTAGGTTTGCCTTGTATTTATAGGTTTATGGATGCTTGCTGCCCAAGTATTTGTGTTACCTAGGTTTCTTATCTCGTATAGGAAACCCAGAATATCTTGGATTCTCGTTCCCTTATCAATTCATGAAAAGAGTCCATTTAGGACTCTTTACCATAGCTGGCCGAACTTCTCATTCCCGTTGGGTATCTCTCCAAGATCCTATTTTATTGGGATCTCATTCCTTCACGGAATGTCCCTGTTTCTGGAACCTTCTGGAGCGTTCCCCGCATCTGGGACTGCTTTTGTACAAATCCCCTACTGTTCGGCTTTATTGTTGCCGAACAAGCTACTTGGACCAGTGACTTCGCATGTTACTGGTCCTTTGTCAATCCCTTGGTCTAATATCCTCTCGTGTTACTGGACCTTGACCTTGCATAGACTCTCTGGACCAATGATTTCTCATATCGCTGGTCCCTGTCGCCGACCACCGTTTTGCACGGCGACTGTCCTTATCATAACTATATCGTGGTCCCACGTACCACGTGTTCGGGCCCTACTTGCACCTATTCGGGATTTACTCCCTACAATTGCTCCCCAGCTTTACTTGTCATTTACTCTTAATATGACGAGCAAAGCTCCCAAATGCCAAGTGAATCCTTCCTTGGTTCCTGCACCTCGTCCCATAGAGTTGGTGCAACTTTATTCAGGCCAGCCAAAACGTCTCGTCGTTGGGCTGGACAGGCTTTTCCTGCTCTGACCTTTACACGTGGCGTAACCCGTGCCGCCCCTATTACATGCGAATGGACATGTTTCGGGGAATGAAACGCCCAAACGGCGCCTGGAGTAACGTTTCACATACGCCACCCCACACATCAGGGTATATTTGGGTTTTCGTCCCATTTCGAACCCCCACTTCTCTTTCCAAGTTCCCTCTGCAAAAAAGTAACAAGGCTCCCGCCATTGAAGCTCTGTTTACCAACTCGAAGGTCCTCATTCGTGCACTTAGAACTTTGATCGTTACGGGGGTTTTCGAGCCCAGAGATGAGGATGGCCGTGTGATTGGTTTCCATGCCCCTCACAGATTTGGGCAACCACGTTAGTTTCTCTTTTCTTAACTTAAAGTCTTTTCGTACTTTAGTTATTTATTCCCATAGCATATAACCTGCTATACTCTTTTGCAGCTGAAAATGTCAACCTAGGGTATAACATCATCACCCCACAGGTTCACGTGGCCGATATTGCTCGAGCCCTTGCGTTCAACGGGCAAGGAACGTACCTTGCTGGCCGAGCAAGAGCAGCGCAGGTGCTCTTGAGCTACAGAGCATCGTACGGTGGGTTTATTGATCGGCGAACCCGGGCAGCTGACAACCCAACACCACTTGGACCCTCCAATTTGCAACCCGAGCAAGAGGAAGAGAGGCGTCCTGAAACTCCGCCGATTCCTGACGATCTGATCGAAATCGCCGAGGAAGCCTCTACTTCATCCTCCCAAGGTTATTCCCCTTCTCCTCCTCCAGAAATGAACCAGCCAATTGACCTCAACAGCCTTCTCACCATCCCTGGAGCTGGCCGTGGAAGGGGCCGCGGCTCTGTTCGTGGTCGTGGTCGCTCCCAGAGCCCCCAGCCGTCTCATGGCCGATGTGGGCCTGCCCAATTGAGCACCCCCCCTGGTTTTTTTAAAATATTATGGTGGCCCTGCGTGGCTGTAAAGCTTGCCCTGCGTGGCACATATACATTTCCAATACTTTTAACTTAAGTATTTGGCCCTTCGTGGCGTTTAGCTTCATTTTACTCGGCCCTTCGTGGCCTTTTAACATTGTTGGTGGCCTTTTCGTGGCCAATAGTTTGCTCAAGTATCTCGTACTTAGGTAATTTGAGTATTTCGTTCTTTAATCTTGCTGGGGTGCTTCCCAAGTTTACTCATACCTGGATATCTAGCTAAGTTGATTCATACTTTAGCTATTGATCAGCATGTTTTCGTATGCCCTCTGAGTTTTCCTCTTAATTGGAGATAATTCTAAGTATATTCGTACTTAGACAGTTTTGCATGTTTTTCGTATGTTCCATGAGTTTCTCGTACTCGGTGACAACGTGCATTTGTTCGTATGCATGCCAAGTGTTTGTTCTTTAGTCTAAGTGTATTCATACTTAGTTAATCCAAATTTTTTCGTATTTGGTAGAAGTGTGCACATTCACGTATGCACACCAGGTTTGTTCATACCTGTATAAGTGACCAAGTGTATTCGTACTTGCAAAGTTTTTTAAATCTGCCCCAAATGTCTTCGTATTTGACATAAACCCTATTCCTCCGCTTCCCAATATGAAGTGAGGAGCAAAAACCAGGCCTAACTTCGTATTTAAGCACAATAGAAATAAAAGACAATGTTTTATATCAAAACGCAGAATTTTATTCATAATTCAAAACTCAAGGGGGCGTTACGCGTACCCTTTGCAACTAACAAATCAATAAAAAACAGAGGAATTGTATTCGTAATTCCCACACAATCACGATGTGCATCCTAAAAACAGAATAAAAAATAAACTGAAGTCATTTCAAACAAAAAACTTCCTCAAGTTGTGGACATTCCAAGGCCTCGGCACCGGGTTCCCGTCCAGGTCCGCCAAACGATAAGCCCCAATGCCCACAACCTCTATAACTCGATATGGGCCTTCCCAGTTGGCCCTTAACTTACCCTCGTTGGCCACCTTGGTATTGCCGAGCACCTTACGAAGCACAAGGTCTCCAATACCAAATTCTCAGGGGTGGACGTTCTTGTTGTAGCTTTTCATCAGCTGCTCCTGATATGAGGCCAAATGCACCAGCGCCCTTTCTCTGCGTTCCTCGGCAAGATCCAGTTCAATCTCTAGGGCTCTGTCATTGCCCCCACTTTCAACCAAAGTGGTCCTGTTGGTCGGCAAACCAACCTCCAATGGGATTACAGCCTCTGTCCCATATGCCAATGAGTAGGGGGTCTCTCCCGTAGACCTCCTAGGCGTTGTTCGGTGCGCCCATAAAACAAGTGGCAGTTCGTCGGGCCATTTTCCTTTTGCCTTGTCCAACCTCTTCTTGATCCCATCAGGTATGGTTTTGTTGGACGCCTCCGCCTGCCCATTACTCTGGGGGTAGGCTGGGGTGGAGTAATAGTTCCTTATTCCGTACTGAGCACAGAAAGCCTTGAACTTTTTCTGGAACTGGGACCCGTTATCCGTAATCAGTGAATAGGGGACCCCAAATCGAGTAATTATGCTTTTCCACACGAACCTTTCTATCATAGGCTCAGTGATCTTAGCCAATGGTTCTGCCTCAATCCATTTGGTGAAATAGTCTGTTGCTACCAACAGAAATTTCCTATTTCCTGTTGCTTTGTGAAGTGGACCCACGATGTCCATCCCCCATTGTGCGAAGGGCCAAGGACTTGTCAAAGGCACCAGATCCTCGGCTGGTGTTCAGATCATTGGTGAGAATTTCTGGCACTTCTCACAAATTTTTACATACACCTTTGCATCTTCCTGCATGTGAGGCCACCAGTACCCTTGGGTTATTGCTCGGTGGGCAATGGACCTACCCCCAGCATGACTTCCACACGTTCCCTCGTGGATCTCGTGGAGGAACTTCTGCACCATCTCGGGGTGCACACAAAGTAAGTATGGACCAGTGAAGGATTTTCTGTACAACTTTCCTTCTGGTGACAACCAAAACCGTGCAGATTTTGTTTTTGTCTTGTGAGCCTCCTTTTTGTCTGTGGGGAGTGCCCCATCTCGTAGGAACTCCACTATTGGGTCCATCCAACTTGGTCCTTGGTTCACGTCCAAGACTAATTCCACACTTCTTCCAATGCTCGGCTCAGCAAGATAGTCTACTGCCACCCGTCTCTTGAATTCTGTTGGTACAGCTGCAGCTAACCAGGCAAGTGAGTCAGCATGGGCATTCTGCCCAGAGCTTATTTGCTCAATATACACCTTCTCGAAAGTGTCAAGCAGATCTTTGGAGGCCATCACGTAGGCAGCCATCTTCTCGTTCCGGGCCTCATATTCCCCGGACAACTGGTTCACCACAAGTTGTGAATCACAGTGTGCTCGTATCCTTTTTACCTTCATGGTCCTTGTGCTTCTTAACCCTACCAAGAGTGCCTCATACTCTGCCACGTTATTCGAAGCACTGAAACCCAATCGAAGGGACAGCTCCATCATTGCTCCTTCAGGAGGGAAAAGTACCACCCCAATTTCTGATCCCGTATTACACGCAGAGCCATCAACAAATAATTTCCACTCCATGGGATTCTGTTTGGCCGGAGCTTTCTTTTTTCTCGTTGTTTGCTCCTTCCCCTGCTCCTTTCTCTGCTCCTGTCTCATAGGAGGCTGGGGAGCCACCGTAGGTGAAAACTCAGCTACAAAGTCTGCCAGCACTTGCCCTTTTATTGCGATGTGCGGCTGGTAATCTATATCGTACTGACTCAGCTCGACCGACCAAGTTGAGATACGTCCCGAGAAGTCCGCCTTTCGTAGCAAAGGCTTTAACGGGAATTCAGTATACACCACAACCCTGTGACTCTGGAAATAATGGGGCAACTTTCTTGCCGCCGTCCTTAATGCCAGGACCAACTTTTCGAGGGGCAGATATCTCGTTTCTGCGTCCAACAATGTTTTACTCACATAATAGACATGGACTTGCTCGGATCCCTTATCTCTCAGTAGCACTGCGCTCACAGCATGTTCAGAGACTGCTAAATACAAAGTTAAAGACTCACCTTGTTCGGGGGTGGACAATAGGGGGGCTGCTGCCAAGTATTTCTTCAGGTCTTGGAACGCCTGTTCACATTCTGCTCCCCATTTGTATCCTTCTCTCTTTTTCAGCAACTGAAAGAAAGGTCTACATTTGTCACTAGATCTGCTGATAAATCTGTTTAGAGCCGCTGCCATCCCCGTTAACCGTTGGACCTCCTTCGTGGTCTTTGGACTTTGGAGCTTTTGCAAAGCTGTAATTTGGTCGGGATTTGCCTCTATCCCTCTTATGGTCACCAGATGCCCCAGGAACTTTCCTGGGTTCAGTCCGAACGCACACTTCGAGACGTTGAGTTTCAGCTTATATTCTCTTAATATCTCGAAAGCTTCCTTTAGATCAGCAATGTGGTTTTCCTTTTCTTTACTTTTGACCACCATGTCGTCAATGTATACCTCCATGGTCTTACCGAGCAATTTCTTAAGCATAATTGTTGCTAACCTCTGATATGTTGCACCGGCATTCCTCAAACCAAAGGGCATGACACTATAACAGTACAGCCCCCTTGGTGTGATAAAAGATGTCTTCTCTTGATCGGGACCGTACATGGCTATCTGGTGATACCCTCGATAAGCATCAAGGAAGCTCATCCGCCCATACCCAGCCGTTGCATCAACAAGTTGGTCTATCCTGGGAAGGGGGAAGCTATCCTTGGGACATGCCTTGTTCAAGTCAGTGAAATCGACACAGACTCGCCACTTCCCATTCTTCTTTTTTACCACCACAGTGTTGGACAGCCATTCTGGGTAGTACACTTCTCGTATAGCCTTTGCTTCGAGTAACCGGTCCACCTCCTCGATAACAGTGTCCACGTGCTGTACGACAGATCGTCTCTTCTTCTGCATCACAGGCTTATGTTGTGGATCCACATTCAAGTGGTGTCAAATCACATTTGCATCCACTCCAGGCATTTCTTCGGGCACCCAAGCAAACACATCAACGTGTTCCTTGGGGAACCCTACCAACTCTTTCTCTTCTGTTTCATTCAGGTTCTCCCCAATCAGGAAATACCTTTCCGGATCATTCTCGTTGATCTGGATCTTTTTCAAGCCTTCCACCACTTTCTCGGCGGGGTCTCCTCCGACATCCTCAATGGTCGGCTGGTCCGGGACCTCGATAGCTTGAACTAACTTCGCCTTGGGTGCCTTCTTGATTATAGAAACCAAGCACTGCTGGGCAACTTTCTGATCTCCCCTAATCCTCTCTATACCATTCGATCCTGGGAATTTCACCATCTGGTGGTAAGTAGAGGAAACCGCCTTCATCTTGTGCAGCCATGTTCTTCCAATAATCACGTTATAAGAAGATGGTACATCTACCACTAGGAAATCGGTTCTCAGCACGACTGTTCCTGCCCGAATAGGAAGAGTTACTTTGCCCAACGGCCAGACTGCCCCTGCACTGGATCCGACCAAAGGGGTTATTGACTGCACCAAGTCTGCTTGTGTCAGCCCCAACTTCTTGAACGCGTCATAGTACAGTATCTCTGTGCAGCTTCCTGAATCCACCAGAATTCTTTCCATGTCATATTCCCCAATTCGTAGGGTTATGACTAAGGCATCATTATGTGGCACCTGGATTCCCCCCAGGTCCTCATCCGTGAAGACTATGCCCCCATTGCATTCTTCTCCCTCACGTCCTCGTTTCTTTCCCAACTGCATCACATGCTGGTCGTGCTTTACTTGTCTCTGGATCAACCTCACCTCATTTCTCGTATAAAGTGCAGCCAATCCATGTATCATATGGATTACGCCCCTTGGATTTTGCTCGTAATCCAACTCCAATACTTTCTCTGCACCCTTGTGCTCTTCCTGAATAAACTCTTTCAAGTAACCACGTGAGACCAGATCATCGAGGTGTTGCTTGAACATCTCACAATCGTCCGTCATGTGACCCCAGTCTTTGTGATAACTGCAATGCTGACTCGTAGCCCTCTTTGCATCTTTATCCCCCTCCAGCCTTGGGGGCCACTTGAAATATGGACGATTCTTTATTTTATAAAGAATCCGATAGATTGGTTCTTTCCAAACCGTTGTCACCGAAAAGAAAGACTTGGGGTTAGGAGCATGTTTCTCTTTGAACGGTTCTTTCTTGATCTGCCCGTATTCCTTCCTCTCTTTGTAGGTTTTGGGCTCCGGCTTATCCGCCCTCTTCGGTAGACCCTTCGCCTGTTCGGGGACCATCCTGCTGTCCTCTCGCAGTATGTCATCCTCGTTCCTGGCATGCTGCTCGATTCGTTCCATCAGCCTTGCCAATGTACCCACCGGGCTCATGTTTAGGGACCTACGTAGTTCTCCCCGAACAGGCAGCCCTGTCTTGAACGTGGCTATCACATATTCCTCACTGCAACCTTCAATCTCGTTGAAAGTCTCCCAGTACTTCTTAGCGTAGTCCCTGATCGGCTCGTTCTCACCTTGTTTCATGACTGAGAGGCTCTCAAATGTTTTTGGAGCTTTCCTGCTCGTCAGAAACCGAGCGGTAAATTCTTCGGCTAACTGTCTCCATCCTTGTATGGTGTTCGGCCCTAGTTTATGGAACCATGACAAGGCCACCTTCCCCAAACTCGATGGGAACATCTTGCACATGATCGCGTCATCCCCGTCGTGCATGAACATTGCCTGCCGGTAATGCTGGATGTGTGCCACAGGATCAGTATTCGTTTTGTAAAGGACGAACGCCCTGTGCTTCACCGTGCTCAGAAGCTTTGCCTCTTGCAATCTCCTTGCAAAAGGGAAAGACGCTATATTGCTGAGGGCTTTCCGTGCTGCTTCTCGTGCAGACATGGTTCCCTCCTCTTGTTCTTTCGCTTTCTTGGGAGTACTTTTTTCCCAATCGGAATCAGGCCTCTCGTACCTATCCCTGTGATGTCTTCTAATCTCCCCCTCTTCGGGGGTAAGGCTTCTGCTCCTTCTTTTTCGTGAAGAAGCCCTTTTCTTTCTCGGAGCAGGGCTCCTGGACCTGCTCCTCCTTCCTCGTGAAGGAACCTTCTTGTATTCCACTACGGCCAACCTGTCACCTCTGGAATTTCTTCGTGACAGTCCAGAATCCTCCGGATGTTCTCGTATCCGTTGCAATTCCTGGATCTCGTACTCTCGCTTTTTGATTAGACGAGCGTACTCTTCAATTTCTTGTCTCTTCTTGTCCAAGATATCCTCATGGTTGTGCACACTCCTTGAATGTGCCACTGATTCTCCCTCGCGACGGGACTTACTCCTTCTCGTAGATTCCGTGGCCGTCCTACCCTCCCTATTCTTGGAGTCGTCATGGACAGTTAGGGGGTTACCCTTGCTTGTGGGCTTCTTGGCATGCCCACCATCGGGTTTCCTCGGAGGATCTGGTGGGGACTTGTCACCTCCCCCACCCAACTGATGTTTTGGATCATGTGGTGTCTTTGGATCTTCTTCCATCATGGTCGCTTTTCAGAGGGATCTCTTTCGTTTCCCACAGATGGCACCAATTGTAAGTGCAGAAAAACTAAGAGTGGTTTGAACAGCACAAGAACTTAACGGCTACTTCGTAATCCTCGCCGGAAACCTAATGTGCCGCCGGAATCCTGTGGGCAGCACGCCTTGGAAATCCCGGTTTCCAAAAATGCAAGGGCCCGGATCGAGGGAGCGCGAGCGCAGGTGGCAAGCGCTCAAAAATACAGAGTCGCCACTCGGGTTTTGAAGGTCCGACACCCAAGGAATCGTATTTCGAAGCACCTGCCGCGCTGTTTGATTTGAAAAAGTTAAGGAACCAGTCCGTCATAACCATATCTGGGTTCGGGAGCCAGGTTACGAGAGGGGAAGGGTTTTATGGCACCCCTCTCGCCCAATCCGGAGATCATTCTCTACTTGAGCATTTTGAAAACGTTGCGATTCTTCTTTTATTAACCAATTTTAGCCAATTAGGGCGGGGGAACAGTTAATCGGGGATTAAAACTGTAACATGTTTGCAGGATGTGATCAAATAATGACATGGACGAGTAGCATGATGAATCATAAACGGAATGATCTTGAAACAGCGATCAGATGCCAAAATCAGGCTCGGGGCAGATTTGCCCTGCACGATGACCAACTTGCATGCCTGAACGGATCTGCATGCAAGTCAATCATCGCGCGAGACATGCTGACTCTCGCGCGAGTGTTGTCATCTCACCACAGTCCCAAAATCATCCCCTTCTGGGCTCTGGAAGGACCAGTGCACACCCAGGAAGCAAACCAAGCAGTGTATTGGAAGACTGTAAAATGCTAATTATTACACAATACTCCAAGCAGGAGCCAAATAAGATGAAACACAACCCCTAAACAGTGGGGGTATCAAAACAGAGGCCAAGGGCCAAGTTGCCCATGCAAGGGCTATTCATGGAAATCAGAGAACTGTCGCGCGATAGAAAGTAAACCTCGCGCGACACTCCTGACTGGACTTCCAGGAATTGCTTTACATGCTTGGGGTCCTGAGACAGATTCAGGGGATCCCAAGGGCATTCCAAACTGAACAGAAATGAATATTGAAGTGCAAAGCTGGCATTTTTAAGCTAAAGAAAGCAGTAAACTGGTTATTAGCATGCTTCACAGTGACTTAATACCAAAATAAACTACACAACAGCTATGGCAATAACCAAAAATAAGAAATGACCAGCACCCCTTCCCCACGTGGTCCAATCTCATGCAGACAAGAATGTCGCGCGAGTATACGGGACCATCGCGCGAGGGTGTGCTTGATCTACGATTTTGAAACCTTGCTAGCTTTAGGGCCAGGACTGGTATTGATTACCAGCCTTGACCCTGCCAGCCCCCCTCAGGGATCAGAACAGGAAAACAGTAGGTATGCTATACCTTTGGCTTTTGAGGTTTGAAAGGTGTTTGAGCTTTGAATTGGATTGAGGTTGAATGAGGTGTTTGAGTGGAAGAAGAACAAGTTATGTTCTTGGGGTGTCTTTGTATCTCTTTTATTAGCTTAAAAGAGTACAAAGCAAAGACCCTTTGTGATGCCAAATTTTGTTAACCTTTGAAAGAGAACAAATGGGGGGTATTTATAAGCTTAGCACCTTCCACTAATGGAAAGGCAGGTCTGGTCCAAAGAATGGAGGCCAGTCAGCCACGAGGCTGGCTGGGGGTTACTTGGTAATTAAGCTGCCCAGCTGAATAAAGGTGATAGGGACAGGTTCTGACCGTCGCGCGATGGTTCCAAACTGTCGCGCGACAATGAGCCCTGGCGCGCTGGTCAATGCTCCGGTTGACCATCGCGCGATGGAGTCAAACTGTCGCGCGATGGCACACATCAATAGGGTTTTTGGCTTTTGGAAGTGGCTTAAGATTAGGTTAGGTTCAAGGGTTATTCAAACACTCAAAGCTCAAACACTCGACATTCCCGGGGTGTTCTTGATCCGTTTCATCATCGGGGAATCAAAAACCGTAAGTAAACTAATCTGGAAGCCCAGATTGGGGTGTCTACAAATCCTTATCTGCAAAACAAACAAGGGGTGAGCGCACCTTTGCCTCTCGTGGCAAAGGCCCTCCGATGCCTAAGTTAGTATCACGTACTAGTAGAAAACCCTAATTATCAGTAGGTAAGTAATTTGATTGCAATGAACTACGTACCTTTTCCCTCTAGGTTTGCCTTGTATTTATAGGTTTATGGATGCTTGCTGCCCAAGTATCCGTGTTACCTAGGTTTCTTATCTCGTATACGAAACCCAGAATATCTTGGATTCTCGTTCCCTTATCAATTCATGAAAAGAGTCCATTTAGGACTCTTTACCATAGCTGGCCGAACTTCCCATTCCCGTTGGGTATCTCTCCAAGATCCTATTTTATTGGGATCTCATTCCTTCACGGAATGTCCCTGTTTCTGGAACCTTCTGGAGCGTTCCCCGCATCTGGGACTGCTTTCGTACAAATCCCCTACTGTTCGGCTTTATTGTTGCCGAACAAGCTACTTGGACCAGTGACTTCGCATGTTACTGGTCCTTTGTCAATCCCTTGGTCTAATATCCTCTCGTGTTACTGGACCTTGACCTTGCATAGACTCTCTGGACCAATGATTTCTCATATCGCTGGTCCCTGTCGTCGACCACCATTTTGCACGGTGACTGTCCTTATCATAACTATATCGTGGTCCCACGTACCATATGTTCGGGCCCTACTTGCACCTATTCGGGATTTACTCCCTACAGCCGTAGTGCAACGTACCTAGACTGAGCCAGGGTTTTGGCGGAAGATAGTTGAAGGAGCGCGAGGCTGCCGGGGGAGTTTTTACGAAGAGCTTCCTTAGTATTTTGGGGTAGATCAGTACACGGCAGGTGCGTTTGCTTTTCTTGATCATCCTTACTTTGACTGAGAGGAGCTCGGTAGGGTAGCCCATCCTTGTGAATGAGCTGGAAGAAATTGATTTAATTGGGGTGGAATCCAAGCCATCTGCTGGGGATGAATCGGATGCCGGTTTTGAGATATGGGGGGCGCAAGGCCAGTAACTGGAGCACGGAGCTTTGAGGATGAGGGAACCGAGGTACGGAGCCGGTTGTAGTCATGAGGCGAGAGCCTGGAGAGTGATCATTTCTGACGTGGTGGAACCGAGGTGCGGAGCCGGTTGTAGTCACAAGGCGAGAGCCTAAAGTGATAGAATTGCGGCGTGGAGCCTGCTGTGGTCATGAGGCGAGGGCCTTAGGAGATTTGAAGCTTTGAGCTTTGATAGAACTGAAGCGCGGAGCTGGTATGAGAGCCTGAGGTGTCGGAGCTTAGAGCTTAATAGAGCCGAAGCGCGGAGCTGGTATTGAACATAAGGCGAGAGCTTGAGGTGTCGGAGCTTAGAGCTTGACGTGATTTGAACCGAAGCGTAGAGCTGGTTGCATTCTGATGGTCTGTGCACGGAGCTTTCTCATTGTAAGTGTTGGCGTGGAGCCAAAGGATCGAGGCGCTGGACCGATCAATAAAACTGAGGAGTAGAACCGGTTGATTGCAGGATTGACCTGTTTCATGAGAGATATGCAGAGTGTATATGTGTGATGATGGTTTGTTAGATGTGAACAGATATGATGATGCAGACTCGATGTGCAATTGATGCAAATGTGCACGGGCCCGTGCGTGTGTGTTTGATTTAAGCTTAAAGCTTCTATCAAGTTCCGGACTTGAGCATTCAGAGCGTAGAGCTCGAGCATTCGGACGGCAGAATCCGAGCATTCAAAGTACAGGCTTTGAGCATCCAGTACGCGGTGGTTGGGCATCCAAGCGTAGAGCTTGAGCATTCAAGTGTAGAACTTGAACATCCAGTATACAGTGGTTGGGCATTCGAAGAGCTTCGAGCATTCAAAATATTAGATTTTGAGCATTCAAGCGTAGAGCTTGAGAATTGATGATGTCCTAATTGTTGGGGCGGCGTAGAGCCTGTTGAGATAGTTGTTACGGCTTCGAGCCAGTTGAGATAATGGGCTTGGAGCCGCTGAATTGATAGGTGAGGGCGTAGAGCCGCTGAGATGGTTGTTACGGCTTAGAGCCAGTTGAGATAGTGGGCTTGGAGCCGCTGAGTGACAGAAACGGTGAATCACGGGCGTAGAGCCGCTGAGAAGGTTGTTACGGCTTCGAGCCAGTTGAGATAGTGGGCTTGGAGCCGCTGAGTGATAGAAACGGTGAATACGGGCGTAGAGCCGCTGAGATGGTCGTTTCGGCTTCGAGCCAGTTGAGATAGTGGGCTTGGAGCCGCTAAGATAGCGAGCGTGGAGCTGCTGACGGTGATTGGGCTTAGAGCCTGTTGAGTGATAACGAGCGCGGGCGTAGAGCCGCTGAGTGATAGTGAGCATAGGCATAGAGTCGCTGAGCGAGTTGATGGTTGTACGGTCGCTGGAATGGCAAGCGTAGAGCTGCTGGGTGAGTTGATATGGGTGAACATGGACACGGCGCTGCTGAGTTCTTTGATAATGGTGAATAGTAGAGCTGCTGAGTGTCTTGATTTGCTGTAGTAAGAGTTTTGGCCAGCAGTTTGTGGAGAGAGAGAGGGATCTTCGATGCTCGGGCATGCCCCCAAGGCTAGTTCTGATCATGTTGTATCGGCATCAGGGATGCCCCCAAGGCTGACTTGATTTTGCTTCTGTTGGTCATGGACCCAGAATTCCATAATGGCTTGAGTTAGTGCACTGAGCAAGATCTGATATTGTTGAGGGAAATAGATTTGGGGGCCTGGAGATCGATCTCTCGGCCGAGGAATTGAAGTCTCGGCCGCGCAATTGCTTGGTTTCCAGACCTCTATAAAAGCCGAGCCTCGGCGTTCTTTCATTTCATTTTCCTCTCTTCTCTCTCCATCCTCTGCGTCTGAGACTTCCACCGAAGGCCCCTTTCGCTTCCCCTCGTTCCTGACGGCTCCGGGTCATGGATGATGCACGGCCAGAGATCGCAGAGGGAGGCCGCGCTATTCTTGGTCTTGCCTTGGTGCTTGATTAGGGACCCTCGCATGGGTGACTTGCTTCCGTGACACGGAACTCCTGGGATGGTGCTTGTACGTGATATGGTGGTTTTTCTGTGCCACCCGGTGTCTTTCTTGCACCGTAGTGCTTCTTCGGTACACGCCGTCCTAGGGGTGTCCTCTTCTTTTTTGCAGCTGGTCTTTGGTGTTCAGACCACCAGAGGATTCAGCATCCTCTTCTCCTTCCCTTTTTTTTGTTTTTCTGTTTCTCTTCCTGCATAGGTTAGTTTGACAGGAAATCGATGTATAGTTTGTTTAGGAAATGTGGGATGATCCACCTTGTGATGTAAAAAGCTTTCGTTATATGAAACAAAAACCCTTTGCTCTGCTATTGCGATTGTGTACGCTATATTTGCATTATTTGTGTGTGATAACTTGTTAATCCAGTGAAACGAATTGAACCGTGGAAACAATCTGTAAAACAGCCGTTCTGGCGGCCGACCTAATGATTACGCGGCCGAAGGATCGTTTCGTCTGCCTGGGTTTGACTTGTAGGTCAACCCTGATTTCCACGGGCCGATGGATTGATCCTACGGCCGTCATATCGAAGTGCCGGCCGAGAGACCGACCAAATTACCGAGGATTAAGAATCCGATTCCAATTCGAACTAAGACTCGACCTAGTTCTATAAATACACGTTCTACGAACCCGATAACATTGTCAGTAGCAATTCCTTGCATATGGCACAACCAGTCCTTGATCAGTGGTTGAATTCCTTTAATGGCCTCGACCGTTTACACTTTAAGTCCTTTGGTATGGACTTTCTCTTTTCCCTTCGTCAAATTCCTGTGAATTTTGCTTTCCTTAGGGCAGCCACTAGCTTATGGGATCCTGCTTTTCATGTCTTTCGATTTAGGAGGGAGGAATTGTGTCCTACTATCGAGGAGTTTGCGGCCATCATGGGTCACTCGGATAGAGAAGGTTTCATTGTCCCTAATCCTTTGTTCAACCGAGATAATCTCTTGAAAGATTTGCTCCAAGTTTAGAAACATGAAGCTAGGTTCTTCATAATGAAGGGAAGGCTAGAGATTCTATAGTTTATCCAGCGTTTCGGTACAGCTGAGACTCATCGTCAAGTTTCCCAACAGAAAGCATGCTTTCATGCGTTGTGCATTTGTCTCCTTCATTATTACTTGCTTGGCCCTTCCTCTGGCCATGCTGATCCCATACTGCTTAACCTTGCTCAACAAATTGGAAACCGTGTGAGTTTCGCTGGCTTAGTGTTGGCAGAGACCTTGATGGGTCTAGATGTGATGAAGGGTAATCCTGCAGCTCAATTCTCAGGCAGTCCTTTGCTATTGCAGGTTCGCTATTTGTTTGTGTATTTGTCAAGTTATCTTTTCATTCATCACTCTTTTGTTTTGACTCACGTGTTCTCTCAACTCACAATTTTCCCTTGTTCTCTAGGTGTGGTTATTTGAGAAACTAAAGGTGTGGGATGCGCCAGAGCGACTTCCTTATAATTCAGACCAATGTACGGAGCGCCGCATGATTAGACAGTTTCCAACTGAGGCTGCTTGGGAAGCATGGATGAAGACTTGCAGAGGTGATTGGATTCAATGGGTTTGCCCCTGGTATGGTGTTGAAAGCATGACTGCGAGTACCATGAACCATTTTGGTGTAGCAGTGATCGGTATTACTCGAGTCGTCTTCTACTTCCCTGCTCGCTTTCAAAGGCAGTTCGGGGCTGAACAAACCGCAATCCTGGGTGACCCTGAGTACGCTGTTTCCAAGGTCCATGATGCCAGCTTTTGTCGCAATATGCTGCGTTTTTGGCCGAATAGAGTGATGCAGGAGGTTGCTGAGAACTTTGCTGTCAAGCTATCAGGTTCTTACAAACGCTGGTTGAAGAAAAACCTTTTGGAGAACAGTAGTGCAAAGAGAAGGAAGACCTAGGGATTGACATTTTGCTTACGTTTTTCAAAAGATGTCGTTTAATTCTAGCTTTCATGGATTGAGAATTGTTTAGGTTTGCTTTTTCCTTTTCCTTTGGGAATAATAAAACATTTGGCCATTTTATTTGAAGATGTTATTGCCATGGTTTGATAGTGAGCATGCTTTAGGATAGACCTAGAAATTTTTGGAAGTGATAATGATAGCAGTGGCCGGATCTCAAACTTAGAGATTGCCTACGTATCCCATGGAGGGAATCAGGCCATAAACGTAGTTCCAAAAAAGGGGATTTGTTTTGTTTTTAGTTAGGGTCCACTCGGGTATTTTCCTCTCCTTTTGTGCTCTTAATTTTGCCTAAAGCCGCCCTTGCGGGTTTTCGGTCTAGCGAGCGTTTTATTTATACCTTAGTTTTTGCCTAAGCCGCCCTCGCGGGTTTTCGACCTAGCAGGCTGCTCTAGTTTTTGCTTGGGTCCGCCCACCCTTGTGGTTTTCGGCCCAACGAGCATCTCTCATGGGTAGTACTTCCTCAGCTTATCAATGTTGACTGGCGTCGCGAATTCCATTCCATCCAAGTCTGCAATGTATGCTGCTCCTCCAGAAAGTATGCGTTTGATAAGGTAGGGGCCTCCCCAGTTTGGTCTAAACTTGCCCCTTGGGTCTGAAACGTGGCGACGGATTGCTTTGAGCACCATGTCTCCTACTTTGATGTCTCTCGGTTTCACTCTTTTGTTGAATGCTCGTGCAATGCGGCGTTGATACCCTCGTACATGGTATAACACTCTCAGCCTCATTTCGTCTAGTAGTGCCAACTCGTCGTAGCGGTCTTGAACCCAGTCCTCTTCAATCATTCCAGTCTCAGCCAGAACCCTTAACGAAGGCAACTCCAGTTCGATAGGCAAGACAGCTTCCATTCCATATACCAGAGAGTAGGGAGTGGCCCTAGTTGAAGTTCTTTCAGTTGTTCGGTAACCCCATAGTGCCAAAGGTAGCATTTCTGGCCAGTCTGTGTAGGTGTCGGTAGTCTTTCGCAGAATCCTTTTGATATTCTTGTTTGCAGCCTCAACTGCTCCATTAGTTTGAGGTCGATAAGTAGACGACCGATGATTCTGTATCCCAAATTCGGAAAAAAGCTTCCTTGTCGCTCCTTTGAAGTGCGATCCATTGTCACAGATGAACTCGTGAGGTACACCATATCGATAAATGATATTAGTGCGAATAAATTTGGCCACATGAGTGGCTTTGAGGGTAGCATAAGAAGCTGCTTCTACCCACTTGGTGAAGTAGTCAATGGCCACTAGAATGAACTGATGCTTGTATTTTCCCTTTGGATTTATACTTCCAATGACGTCTATCCCCCAGGTGGAGAATGGCCAAGGGGATGTCATGCTATACAATTCCGTAGGGGGAATACGCATGCGATCAGCGTGAGTTTGACATTTGTAGCATCGGCGGACATAGTCAGCACAGTCGGCCTCCATTGTGGTCCAGTAATATCCCTGACGCAGGATCTTCTTTGCCATTGTTGCTCCATTCATATGTGGCCCACAAATTCCTTTGTGTACTTCCTCCATTACCTTGCGGCTGTCCTCCGTTGTGACACAAAGTTGACTTGGACCCAAGTGTGCCCTTCGATATAATGCTCCTCCACAGATTACAAATCGGGCGGCAAACTTCCGCAGAGCCGTTTTGTCCTTTGAGGTGGCTTCGGATGGGTATTCTCCTTCTTCTAGGAATTTCTTCACGTCTTCGTACCATGGCTTGCCATCGTCCTCACCTTCCTCGGTGAAGGTGCATTCGCATGCTGGTTTGACTTTTTGTTCGATCATGAGAGGCCGCATTGTGAATCCCAGGGGTATTTTGACCATAGATGCTAATGTTGCCAGTGCATCTGCAAATCTATTGCTCACTCGAGGAGTGTGCGTGAAGATAACGGAATCGAATTGTGGAATTAGATCTTCCAGCATAGAGTGATATAATTTCAGTGTGTCTTCCTTGACCTTCCAGTCTCCTCTTGCTTGAGATACCACCAGGTTTGAATCCCCAATGACTTCTACCCTTTTTGCCCCTAGTTCCAGGGCTGCCTCCATTCCAGCAATACATGCCTCGTATTCAGCTTGGTTGTTGGTGACTTCAAACCTCAGTTTATATGACAAAGGGATATGAGAGTCGTTTGGGGAAACTAGCAATACCCCTATGCCATATCCACATTGGTTTGATGCTCCATCAAAGTAAAGCTGCCAGGTGTCGTCCAAGAGACATAGAATATCCTCGTCGGGGAACATGAAGTCTTCTGCCTCGGCTTCTGTCACAGGGTGATCTGCCAAGAATTCTGCTACAGCTCTTCCCTTTACTGATTTTCTTGTAATGTATTTGAGGTCAAATTCTGCTAACAGCAATAACCATCTAGCTAGCTTCCCGATAAGTGCTGGCTTTTCAAAAAAATATTTGATTGGGTCTAAGCGAGAAACCAGCACCACCGGATGTGCTAACAGGTAATGCCTTAGTTTCTTTGTGGCCCATACTAGCCCCCAACAGGTTTTCTCGAGGGGAGTGTACCTTGTTTCATAGTCCATCATTTTTTTGCTGAGGTAGTATATGGCGCACTCTACTTTGGCGTCGTTCTCCTGCGCTAGCATGCATCCCATGGATGTGTCTGTTATTGAGAGATACAAAATCAATGGCTTCCCAGGGATGGGTGGCGACAGTACAGGTGGATTCTGAAGATATTCTTTGATTGCCTCAAACGCTTGCTGACAGTCTTGGCTCCATTCAAAATCAGTACCTTTCTTCAGTAGTTTGAAAAGAGGTTCACAGGTAGTTGTGAGCTTGGAAATGAACCTGCTGATGAACTGTACCTTCCCCAAGAAACTCCTTACCTCCTTTTCTATCCTAGGCGGCGATATTTCCATGATAGCCTGTATCTTGGAAGGGTCTACCTCAATTCCTCTTTGAGTGATGAGAAATCCCAACATTTTTCCAGCCGTTACCCCAAAAGTGCATTTTTGAGGATTAAGGCGCAGTTTGTAATTCCTAATCCTCTCAAAGAACTTTTGGAGTGCTTCATAGTGTCCTTCCCTTTCCTTTGATTTGACTATCATATCGTCGACATACACCTCGACCTCTTTGTGCATCATGTCGTGCAGTAGTGTTGTTGCCATCCTTTGGTAAGTGGCTCCAACATTCTTTAACCCGAATGGCATCACTCGGTAGCAGTAGGTTCCCCAAGGCGTAGTGAAGGTGGTTTTCTCTCTATCCTCAGGAGACATAAGGATTTGATTATACCCAGAAAATCTATCCATGAAGGATAGCAATGCATGGCCTGCGGTATTGTCTACTAGCTCGTTTATGTGGGGTAATGGGAAGTCATCATTTGGACTGGCTTTGTTGAGATCTCGGAAATCTACACAGACCCTGATTCCTCCAGTTTTCTTTGGTACGAGAACGATGTTGGCTACCCATTGTGGATATTCGGTGACTATGAGAAAACCGGCGTTGATTTGTTTAGTGACTTCTGCTTTTATCTTTAAGACCCAATCGGAACGCATACGTCTTAGCTTTTGTTTAACAGGTTTTGCATCAGGATGGAGGGGAATTTTGTGCTGAACAAGTTTGGGGTCTATTCCAGGCATGTCCTCGTAAGACCAGGCAAAAACATCTTTGTATTCTTTTAGCAAAAGGATTAGTTTTTCACTTTCTTGAGAGGATAGTGTTGCACAAATTTTAACCATTTTGGGCTCGTTTTCAGAGCCTATGCTTGCTGTGATTATTTCCTCAGAAAAAGGTTTAGCGTGCCTTTCTTCTTCTCTCTCGATGAATTCTAGAATTTCTTTTGGAATTTCTTCCTCAAAATTTGGTGTGTCGGAATCCATACAATTGATTATAGGCAAAGTGAAATACTCTAAATCTTCCTTCTCATTGCTAAGATTGTCAAAAGACATCTCAGAGTCAAACTCAAAGTAAATGTTATGCCTTGGTACTTTGACCAGGTTTTCCTCACTAGACTTAGTAGTTTCAAAAGATGAAAAGCTTGACCCGGACTGAGTCGACTCGGAGTCGGAATCGGAACTAAGATCAGAATTAGCGCTTTTCATTTTGTATTTTAGAGTATGTTCCACGGTCCAGTTAGGGTAAGCCCCTTTTTCAGCATCCACAATCAGTTCAGAGCAGTCTTTTTCATCACCAAGGTTGATCATCAGCACTTCACTGTCACCTTGATTCGCACTTTCATCATTGTCACCCTGCAAGTCTTGGAGGGCCATTTGATTTGCTATTGCTGTTATCTCTTCCAATTGTGCTTCAATCTCTGCTTCGTCGCTGTTGTCGACTCTTCGTGTGCCAACAAAGCCCCACCAATTACCAAAGCTATCCGTGATGGGGTGGATCACCCTTATTTCATCGTTGGTGACCCCCTCATCAAAGAGTAGGTTAAGTGATATTTCGTCTAGTGGGTCGTCGTCGACAGACTCTTCTTCCTTTGCCTCTTCAGTTTCGAGGTTATTGACCTCGTCTATCGGCCAGTAGTCGTTGGTAGGTGCATAGGGGTCATAAAAATAAATTGGGACCCTGCGAAGCCCTTCTTCTTCAATCATGTCTTCTACTTCTTCTTCATAAACTGTTCTAGCAAACATGACATGGTTGTCTTCAATGATAGTCACCATAGGCTTTGGTTGATTTACCGGAGTGATTATTCAGAGGGGTTGAAATCCTCAGAGCAGAGTGGAGCGGGCCAGACAGCTTGGTGATAACTTGAAAGTGCGAATCAAACGTGGATAGTGATGTAGTCATTTTTCCTGAAAGATTTTTGTTATAGTTAGATTGATCGATCTTAGCTACTGTTTATTTGACTTAGAGAGACTCCTAAGGTTTAACCTGCAAAAGAAAACTTTACAACATACATATATACAATGGGTGTGAGGAAGAACTTTTGCAAGCAAATGCAAGTAGGTCCCTAACCTGTAGGTTCCTGTCTTAGTTTGATAAGTTCTATGGCTTTCTAATACATGCAAGGTTTTGGTAGTCTCAGGGTGCTCCGTTGTCAAAGGGCACCAATCTTCTCACCAGCCCATCATAGGCGGTGATCGGGTGATTCCCTTTTTGATATACCACTAGGTACGAGTGACTGTGGAGTTTGCTGGAACCCCCAACATAGCCCGTGTCATGCCGGGATATTAGGTGAACTCAACGGGTTGCCCGCTCGATGCATATGATAGATGAATTAAACAAGGCATGTATTAGTCTTATGTTGAACTTTTTGGTTATGGCTCTCATGTCCCCAGCGGAGTCGCCAAAAAACTGTAGACACCTCCCAAATGGGGCATCGCCATACAGATTGATCATGTTTGTTTACTCGATTGGTTGCTTGCTTCATAAACCAAAATCATGGACATTCCCATGGCTAGGAACATCGCCACATGATAGCGGTTATCATCAAAACAGAGTCGCCACCCAGTTTATTAAAATTAGGAAAACAAATAGAGATTCTGGGTACGGGAGCCAAGAGTACAGTAAGGGGAAGGTGTTAGGCACCCCTTTCTGCCCAGCCGTGAGACTGGCCCATAGTTATTCAACATAAGACATGTAGATGCTTTGTTTAATTCTAAACACATAGTCTGTTTAATTAGGCCTTTAAACAGTAAGTAAAGTGAGCCAGTGCGATAAGTAAAGCATGCATCAGAAAGCAGAACAAATAAAGTTGTCCCAGGGTAATGGATCCCGCGGCCGGTGAATGGATGTCACGGTCGAGGGATCCTCCTGGTTTGATATATCGGCCAAGGGATCAAAGCCCCGGTCGATGTTCTTCCTCACACTAGACAGAAAAGTTAGCAGATGATCAAAACGCTACGGTTAGTCATAAATACAGTAAGTAAAACAAACCAGAGGCCGTTGGGCCTCACCACCTTGATCCCTCAGTTGCTTGATTGCTTCGGATTTGATTGTGATTGACTGATTGCCTCTTTGAAAACCCTAGGGTTAGGGTTTGAACTTCGGGGTTTGATCGTTGGATTGATGGCTGCCTTCGGGAGGTTAGGGCTTTTGAAGAGAGGGTTTTTGAGGGTGTTTCTACAGAGTTTCGTGGCTTGAGAGAGTAATTTCACTTATGAATTTTGTGGTTCAAAGGCCTCTTTATATAGGCAATTGGTGACTCACTCCGGACAATCAAATGGCACGATTGCAATTGCAATTGCAATGCAATTCAAACTCTTCGTTGCAATCTCTGAACGTAGCCCGAATGCATCGGAGAGGTAGTGTAGTTGGATCAAACGTCTGATAGAACGTTCCAGAGTCTGGAAAAAGGACGATCTGGCGGCCGAGCAATGGATCTGGCGGCCGAGTGATGGATGTCGCGGCCGAAGGATAGATCTTGCGGCCAAGGGATTGATATCTCAGGGAGATTTTCTAGCAACAGATTGCTCGGGTGAGGAAATGATGTTAAGGCCGTGAGATCGATGTTACGGCCGACAAATGGATTCTCCTAGGCTTCTGTATTTTCTGTCTGAAAGGCTGTATGGCTCTGGATTGGGTCCTCTAAGTGGCTCAAAGTTCTTACCGAAAGTCCTAAGGTTCTCGAGAAGGCAATCAGCAATCACTGTATCCATTTCATCATCAGGATGGTCCCCAAGGTGGGACTTGAAATAATCGTTAGGCCAAATTGGAGTGTCTACACGGTCATAATCTATCATTTGGATCCATGGTTTACGTTTTGGTACACGCCAAGGGTTGGGAAGGGACAAGTACAAGACAAGCTTCGTTGAAGAAACAGAAGGAGGAAACCTTTCATCTTTCGAGTTTAATGCAAACTGCTATTTCGATTACAAAAGCTGAGCAAAAGCCTTAAAATAGTTTAAGCATGAAAATCAGAACAAAATGCTTGCGAGGTCTAATGGCTCACAGTTTATTCTAAGTTTAGCGAAGTTTGGTGTGAGCAGTTGCAGTAGACTTGTAGTCACACGCGCTAGTTTGAGGTTCACGCGCGTTTGTTCAAAATGATATGCGTTGGTCTCAAACCTGTGTGCGCTTCTTCAATTCCAGCAGCAGACAGAAGCAGTTAGCTACTGCCTCCAACTTATCATTTTTCCATCTCAAGTTCAAAGCACCTCGAATGTCATTCAAGGGGCTTGTGTCAAGTTTTGTCATGTCGTGTAGGTCATATGGACCTAATGTGACTGCACAGGGGTGTCGGTTTCAGTCCGGGCCTATACGAGTTGTCATTTGCGTCTTATGTCTGTTTTTGTGACATTTTTCCAATTTTTCAATCCATCGTCATGTCGGGATGCTTTTCTTGGTTTTGTTTGTTCGTACGAGTCGTTGTACATCTGTTTGACCTTGCACAAGTGTCAGTTTCACCTGTCAAGAAGATATTTGAGTTTTGGCCCGTTAATGCCCAAAATTTCATTGTATTCCGCATGTCTAAGGGTCCGTGTCGTATCCTGGGGCTCTTTCTCCCTTTTCATTCGAGCTAGGCGAGTCTGTACATGTGCGCATGTCTGTGTGTCAATTTAGTTCGCTTGTCAATGCAAATTGGATATTAGTGGTTAGTTTTTGCATTCTCTTAGACACTTGCAAAGGGGATCAATAAACTAGAAAATGCAATTTTTACATTGCTACCCTAACCTCTGTAATCCACAAGCAGAGGAATCTCGTGAGCGGCAAGGGCACGTCAGCCCAAGGCCAAGCAAAACATATCTATGGGGCACATCCGCCCAAACATCAAAGAAAGGGCAGGCAGGCCCAATGTCACTGCTAAATATCGATTGGGGCACGCTGGCCTGTTCAATCTCTATCTACCTGGGTGCGCATCTCAAAAGCGCAAGACAGTAAAGTAATGGGGCTCAGTGGTAGTCTCAGGCGTCGTCGTCCTCCTAGGAGCCGCCCTTAGCTTGCATTTGCATTTTCAATTTGCACATTCAATTTATCATTGCATATTGTATATCAAATGTTGAAAGAAGAAAAAAAAATCTATCAAGTGTCAAAGCATGCCTATCCAGTATCGAAAGCAGTAAGTAAACAGGACTTTGGGGATCATACCTGTGGCCTACTCACTGTTGGAACTGGAGCCGGAACCGCTTCTTTGGGATAGTGAAAATATGGGGGAAGGCCACATGTCGCTTTCCTTATCTCATTTTCCATGGCAACCATCAAGCGCACGGCTTCGCTGTCCTACTCTGCTGGCACTTGGAATACACTTTAGGGATCAGAATACAATCCAAATCAACGACGGTCTGATCATCCTCAATGATGATCCACCCGTCCAGTCAATCTACAATGATGGTCCACCCGTCCCATTCCAGTCAATCTACAACGATGGTCCACCCATCCCGTTCTAGTCAATCTACAATGACGATTCGCCCGTCCTGAATGGCTACCTCTACTTTTGTCTAGCCTTAAGCACATCTTCCAACAATCTTATTGTTTTGTCTCAGATGGCTTTGATAAGGAGATTGGCTCTGATTCCCAACAAATGGAATTTAACCTACCTGACGCGACCTACCCGTGATTGTTGGAACTATTTGTGCCATGGTTAGCAATGACGGTCCACCTGTCCTATCTACACAATCCACCACGACAGCTGGTCCAGTCCAGTTTTCAACGGCTCGATCATTTTGTATAATGATCCGCCCGTCCTCTTCAACGACAATTGGTCCTGTCAAATTGTCAACGGCTCGATCATTTTGTATAATGATTCGCCCATCCTAATCAACGACAGCCGGTCCTGTCCAATTTACAATGGCTCGATCATTTTGTATAATGATCCTCCCGTCCTCTTCAATGACAGCCGATCCTATCCAGTCTTCAACGGCTCGATCATTTTGTATAATGATCCGCCCGTCCTCTTCAACGACAGCCGGTCCTGTCTAGTTTTCAACGGCTCAATCATTTTGTATAATGATCTGCTTGTCCTCTTCAACGACAGCCGATACTCTGTCCAGTTTTCAACAGCTCGATCATTTTGTACAATGATTCGCCCGTCCTGATCAACGACAGCCGGTCCTGTCCAGTTTTCAATGGCTCGATCATTTTGTATAATGATCCGCCCGTCCTAATTAATGACAGCCGGTCCTTTCTAGTTTTCAACGGCTCGATCATTTTGTATAATGATCCGCCCGTCCTAATTAATGACAGCCGGTCCTGTCCAATTTACAACGGCTCGATCATTTTTGTATAATGATCCTCCCGTCCTCTTCAACGACAGCCGATCCTATACAGTCTTCAACGGCTCGATCATTTTGTATAATGATCCGCTCGTCCTCTTCAACGACAGCCGGTCCTGTCTAGTTTTCAACGGCTCAATCATTTTGTATAATGATCTGCTTGTCCTCTTCAACGACAGCCGATCCTGTCCAGTTTTCAACGGCTCGATCATTTTATACAATGATTCGCCCGTCCTGATCAACGACAGTCGGTCCTGTCCAGTTTTCAATGGCTCGATCATTTTGTATAATGATCCGCCCGTCCTAATTAATGACAGCCGGTCCTGTCTAGTTTTCAACGGCTCGATCATTTTGTATAATGATCCGCCCGTCCTAATCAACGACAGCCGGTCCTGTCCAGTTTTCAACAGCTTGATCATCCTGAAGAATGATCCGTCCTCCCTCCCTCAACGGCAATCAGAATATCGTCCGATTCCATCCGTCAACAGCGATTAGAATATCATCCGTTCCCTCCATCAACGGCGATCAGAATATTGTCCTTTCACTCCCTCAACGGCGATCAGAAATATCATCCGATCAATCCACAATGACGATCAGAATATCGTCCAATCCGTCCAAATCAACGTCAACTATTCCTATCCAAGTCAATGACGGACTGCTCCGTCCAATCAATTTACAGCGACGATCTGTCCGTCTTGGTCTATAGCGATCCAATCGTTAGCGCATCTTCCAGTAGTCCTATTGCTTTATCTCGGATGGTCTTTGATAAGGAGATTGGCTCTGATTCCCAACAGATGGAATTCAACCTACCTGACGTGACCTACCCGTGATTGTTGGAGTTCTTTGTGCCAAAGAAGGTTTAATCCCCAATGGCAATGGTCCGCCCGCAACTAATTATTCCCCAGGAGAGTCCGCCTCGGCATTCAATGATGGTCCGCCCATCCAAGGTTTATCCGTTCCCCCAACAGAGTTCAAACTCTCTTCCAATGATCTTGTGATGGTTCGCCTATCTTCGATCTCTTAATGCACGGTATTTTTATATACATGTCTGCATTTTCAATTTGTTTTCTTCTGGATAGCCTTGAGGGGTGTCTAGAAATCTTTGATGTTACTTGTACCAAGTTGATGGTGCTCCAAAGTTCCGTCAAAGAGGGGCTACTATAGACACCCCAATCTGGGCTTCTAGATTAGTTTACTTTCAGTTTTTGATTCCCCGATGATGAAATGGATCAAGAACACCCCGGGAATGATAGCATGTTTGAGCTTGAGTGTTTGACACTCTTTTGAACCTAGCCTAGCCTAAGCCAATTCAAAAGCCAAAAAAAAATCCACCTACACGCGTTGGTCCTAAACCAGCACGTGCTGGTCCAAGTGCCATGTTTTGGTCAACGGTCAGCTTTGACCATTGACCGGGGTAGGTGCAATTGGACACACGCGCGCAGGTCCACGACGCGCGTGCGCCGGTCCAACCCTGTTCCCATCACTTTATTTTTCCATGATCACAGAACTTTTGGGGCTTATTAACCCTGTTTATTCGCCTGAGAGGTGATCTCTGGGCAGGGAGGTTTCCCCTCTCACCCCACATACCTCCCACCAACCTTTCCAAAGGAGGAAACTTAGCCACCAAGCCAAATCAATCCTTACTTGGTTGATTATACCTCTCCTTCTCCTATAAATACACCCCTCCTTGGTTCTTCCAAAGGGTTACAAAAATTCCAAAGCTTCCAAGGTTACAAAATCTCAAAGAGCAATATACATACAAACCCTAATTCTCTCAAATACAAGCTTACACTCTTTGCTACATTCAAACAACCATCTTTCAAATCCAATCATCAAACACCAAGCTCAATATCTTTTCAAACCCTAGAACCAAAGGTATAACACCTTTGTATTGCTTTCTGTTCTGATCCCTGAGGGGGCTAGCAGGGTCAAGGCTGGTAATCAATACCAGTCCTGGCCCTAAGACTAGCAGGTTATAAAAACCTTGTGAGCATGGCACCAGCGCGCGCTGGTCGTTTGTACGCACGCGCCACTCTATGGCTACATGCGCAGATCTTGCGTGGGGACTGGGACTTATCTGGGACTTGCGCGCAGGGGTTTGAAAATGCAGATCCAGTGTGGGGTCAGGATCCCTATTTTATGCTTTATTTTTTTGTCTATTCATCACTGTGAGAATGCTTAATAACCAATTTACTACTTTCCTATGTTAAAACTGCTAGCTTGTACTTAAAAACTTATTTCTGCTATGTTGGAACACCAACTGGGGTATATCTGGACATGTCCCAGAGCCCCAGTCATATGAGAACAAGTACTGGAAAATAGCCTGGATGGGCGCGCTCAAGTTACCAACCCACGCGCGCAGGGGGTCTTGATCCATTGATTTTTCAGTGTGTTGCTCTTGCACGGGTGACTTGGCCTTAGGCCATTGTTTTGTCCCCACACTGTTTATGGGGTTGTGGGCTGCATGCCCGAAAAATTAAATATATTTTTCCCGCGTTTGAAGAAAAATACATTGTTTGAAGAGTCGCCACCCGGATTTGCGGTATATCACCAGAGAAACCGTCTTTATTTGGAAAATCGGTTGATTTGAAGTTGAAAACCAGAGATTAGTTTCAAGGGTTCGGAAGCCATGTTACGAGGGGGGAAGGGTTTTACGGCACCCCCCTCGCCCGATTCGAGATCGGTCTCTACTAAACGTTTGTGGGATTTTTCAAAAGGGGATTTTGTTTCATTAGACCATTTAGCAAGTATGTACAGTTTATAGCAGGCAAACAGTGCATGCATGTGCAGTTGTACAGGGGAAAGTGAAGTGATGGAGTAACGGTGAGCAAATGCACAAATGACAGAAAATTGGAGACTGCCACTGACTTCACTCTCGAGCGCTCGGGTACAGTCCCGAGCGCTTGGGAGTTCTGACACACTGAACTTGCAAAATTTGTTAGTACGGACAGAATACGATGCTAAACTGGGAATTGAAATGACATTAAGTACACTACTGGCTCAGCAGAGGACTTGGAAGACTGAGCTAAGCCTTCTATCTTCCAAATCATGCATCCTGCCTTAACAAAGTTAAATCTATGAATTTAAAAGAGCAACAGGTCACACCAATGCATGCAGAGACCAGGTAACACAGTAGGCTGGGAAATGGGAAGCAATGGCATGCATACACTCCCGAGCGCCCTGGAACGGTTCCGAGCGCTTGGGAGTGTGCTGCATGTCAGCTTTCTCTCAAACAAGAAGTGGTTCCATCTTGACATGCAAAAGCCCTTATTTTGATGTTTCCAAAGGGGAGAACATCTTTTAACTTTGATAGAAGGCAGTCTTGTTCACACATGAAAACTTGTGAGGAAATGTTTCTGTTCTTAGGGGGAAACCATTTTCTGTGCATGCATGTCAAAATGAAACCAATTCTTTTAATATTACACCTCGTTCCCAACCTGCCATGGGACAAAGGGGCAAGCATGAAATCTGGGACAGTCCCGAGCGCTCCAGAAGACTCTCGAGCGCTTGGGAGTGTGTCCAGTAAGAGGTTTTATGAAAATATTTTCTTGTGGCCCATTGCTCTTGTTTTTACACTAGGGTCTCCCAACCATGCACCTAGTATTGAAGACTGGGTCAGGCTGAGAGACCCCCCTCAGAAGGGAAGAACAGCCCTTAAGTTGTGACCAAAGGTAAGAGTTCTACCTTTTCCTTGAACCTTGCTCCTTGGTGTAGCTTTGAAATGTGGATGGAGAGAGGAGAGTGCAAGAGATCAGATGGATATTCTGGATTTCTTGCCCTTTTTCCTTGGTGATTTGCAAAACCCTTTGAAATTTGGAAGAGAATTTGGAGGTTTTTGGTCTTTGGCTAGAGAGAGAAAAAGAGCAGAGAGTAAGGGTGCTCTGGAATGAAATTTTTCGTGCCTTCCTCTCCTCTCTAGCTGAAAACCAGCCATATTTATAGGCAAAACATCAAATGGTTTTTGAAAATCAAATGGTTTTGGTAAAATATTTCTTTAATAGGTAAACCCTTGGCCTGAAAATCTTCCTACCAGAGATTGAGTGTGGAATGAGCCATCGGCGGGCTGAAAGTAGCTGTAATGATGATTTGCAAGGTGAGTGGGTGATACAGCCATGCATTGGGCAACAGAAAAGTCTCGAGCGCTTGGGATTACTCCCGAGCGCTTGGGAACTCACTCTCGAGCGCTCGAGAAAGAGCCAGGCCAGGGGTTTTGTGAAACAGTTTGGAGCGCTTGGGATTGCTCCTAAGCGCTTAAAAATGCCTTTTTTACCATTTTTAATACTTCTTCAAATCCATCAAGGAGCAAAGTTCCGATTGGTACCAGGCTTGTTTCAATCCAAAGTCATCATCGGGGAGCCTCCGGGCCACAAGTCAAGGAATTTTGAAAAGTCCAAATTGGGGTGTCTACAGTTGCCCCTCTTTGGGCGACGCTCAGCATCACATCTAGATACGAGTGCCGTCCAAAGATTGAGACAGCCCAATTCGAGCCAAATCAAATCCTCAACTCAAAATCAAATGCAAGTAAAGATACAAACATCTGATGCGTGTGGTCGCGTCTTTTCAGACTGCCTTCGTACCCTTTTCTGCATGGATCAGACCAGCGTAGTTCTTTGGGGCAAATGCAGACATGCAGACATGAAAGCAAATGATAGAAAGGTGTCACTCAAGACAGCGCCAAATCTATGGCGGCGGAAAAGGAGGGGTGCCAAATCTATGGCAGACAAGTAGGGTGCCAAATATATGGCGGCGGAAAGAGGGGTGCCAAATCTATGGCAGACAAGATGGGTGCCAAATATATGGCGGCGGAAAGAGGGGTGCCAAATCTATGGCAGACAAGACGGGTGCCAAATATATGGCGGCGGAAAGAGGGGTGCCAAATCTATGGCAGACAAGATGGGTGCCAAATATATGGCGGCGGAAAGAGGGGTGCCAAATCTATGGCAGACAAGTAGGGTGCCAAATATATGGCGGCGGAAAGAGGGGTGCCAAATCTATGGCAGACAAGTAGGGTGCCAAATATATGGCGGCGGAAAGAGGGGTGCCAAATCTATGGCAGACAAGTGGGGTGCCAAATATGTGGCGGCGGAAAGAGGGACCGGGGATGAAGGGTGATGACAATGACGAGAGCGACGAAAGAGGGCCCAAGGGCCCTTAGCGGAGAGAGATCTGTCATGTCTGAGCCTTAGATTTTTGCCTTGCTGGCTTACTCTCACATAGACCCGAGCGCCGAGGTGATTGTAACTTTTAGGCCTGCGTGCCTTGATTTTGTTTGGGTCTGCGTGCCCCGGTAGTTAGGATTGGGCGCGTGTTTGCCCCAGCTTTTGCACTTCCTTCCTTACTTGTCGTGAATACCGTACTTCATGTATGATAATTTGCACATTGCTCTTCGGTGTTCGTTCGCATTTCTTTTAAGAATTGTATTTTATGAAATATGTTCGTCTAGCTTGCAAGAAAGTAGAGAGCACGCGAATTTCAACCGATACTTTCAAAGTAAGGACGAAAATCTAATACCAACACACAGTTAATAACGCACATTGCGACTTATCGTAAGGTTCAATGAAACATGCTTTACGTGGTACTCGAGAGACAAAAAATCTTGGGAATTAAAACATTTTTCAAAGAACAAGAACAGATACGCAAGAAAATATGCCACGGAAACCGCTGTATCCCCTTGAGAATACATTGAGAACTTTCTGATCGGAGCTGGGCGTATTTGTGGCGTCGGACTGAGGCTGGAACACCGAGATCAGCATCCTCTGTAAAATAGTAAAACTCTCGAGCGCTTGGGAAAGGTCTCGAGCGCTTGGGTCTTCTGTCATTGGCAGATTCAGAGTTGCTTCCCAATGCCACTCACTAGTTATTCCCCTGTCGTTTTCTTCTGTATGCACCCTTCCAAGACATCTCGTGACTTTGCACCATCTGCTTCCCAGCAGAAACAACTTCCCGAAGCAAGACTTGGGCTTTCCCACCATTTTTCAACTTTTTCAAAGTTTGAAATTTTTGAAATTGTCTTGGGAATGTTGAGAATTCCAAGGCTAATGTGGGCTGGCATTGCATTCTCCAGACCTCTATAAATAGTGAGCTCCTGCCTTGGCCATTCCTTCACACTTCATCCCATTCTTCTTCTCCCAAATCCTTTTTTCTTCCAAAAATCCATTCCTCTCATGGCCCTGCTAAACCAAGCCTTGCTCCGTCCCTGGTTGGACAGTCTCGAAGGCATCGATTGGCTGAACTTCCGCGGTCACCGGCTCTACGCTCTTAGGCATCTTCGGGAGATTATCGTCCGTCCTGTCTTG
The DNA here is from genome assembly GCA_018127125.1 of Rhododendron griersonianum. Lineage (NCBI taxonomy): Eukaryota > Viridiplantae > Streptophyta > Magnoliopsida > Ericales > Ericaceae > Rhododendron > Rhododendron griersonianum. Next base: position 31,582,150 of record CM030797.1, on the reverse strand, counting down.
TTACACGCGGCGGTGCGCTTTTGGGATTCTGAAGCGCATGTCTTTCGCTTTGGTTCTCAAGAGTTATGCCCTACCGTCGATGAGTTCCATGCTTACCTCGGAAGTCACGAATCCACGGAGCCCATTGTCCCAATGCTTAGAGAGAGTATGAAGAATATTCTGAAAGCTAAGCTGGGTGTTCGTGGAAATGTTGCTGAGTTTCTTACTCGGGGCGATGCCATCAACATCGTGCAATTGTACGAGAGATTCAGCCCCCCCGGGGATTTGACAGACTTTGAACACCAAGGCCGACGAATGGTGGCCTGTTGCATTTGTCTCTTGGCGGCTTTTTTGTTGGTTCCTCCAGTTGGTCAGCCCAGTTCTCTATTGGTGGGCGTCGCTTCTCAGATCGAGGCTCGCAAAGATGTCGCGCCCTTAGTCCTTGCCGAGACTTTGATGGGTTTAGACACGGTCAACGCTGGTCGGTCAAGGGTTTTTGGTGGTAGCCCGCTGCTGTTGCAGGTTAGGGACCTCACTCAGCTCTCCTTTTTCTATTTCTTTCATTCATTTTACCTAATCGCTCGGCTTAGGCCTTATTCTGACTTCTTACTTGTTTTCTCTCTTTTTGGGTAGATGTGGCTTTGTGACAAGCTAAGCCTGCTGACGCCTCCGGCGAATGACTGGTGGTATCGTGCAAGTGGCTGGAACCGCCCTTTTCTAGCGACGTACAGCATCGATGATGACTAGGCCGATTTCCTTGCATCTGCCGAGGAAAGATGACATCGTTTGGCGGTGTCATTGGCTGAGGCTCCCTGCCATGACTGCTGGTAACATGGGTTCGACGCATGTCCTTGTGGCTGGCTTGTCTGGTTTCTCTTTCTATTCACCGTTCCGCATCCTCCGTCAGTTTAGACTCAATCAAGAAGTACCGCCGTCGGGTTCTGAAGTGCTTCGTCTCCCTCCCTTCACCATTCCGGGCCTTCGGAGTTATGTTCGTTCATGGGAGGCTCGCAGGACTGAGCCTAGTGACCCACTTTTCTCTATTGCTACCACCGGAAGGTATCGCAGATGGCTGAGGAGAGATGTGGAAGCAAGGATGGGTTGACCACTTACTTTGCCGCTTTTTGGAATAAAAAGGCGTGTGTTAAGAATGTGTGTTTTTCGTTTTCATGCTCAGCTTGTAATAAAGAAATAATTTGAATAAAATCGGCTGATTAAGGATTTCCCCCTTTTGGTTGGTTAATCGCATGCGCCTCTGAGAAAACGTTCTGATTTGTCAATTTGGATTTCGATTTTAGAGATATTTAGGACCAAACCTCAGCGCGAGATTGCCTACGTATCCCTCGTGAAAAGGAATCAGGCCCATACGTAGTTCGGGCAAGGGTTCGCTCGGGTATTAACGCTCTCCTTTTGCGCTCTAAATTTTGTCTAGAGCCGCCCTTTCGGGTTTTCGGCCTAGCGAGCTCTTTTTCAGTTTTTTTTTTTGCCTTAACTTTTGCCTAAGTCGCCCTTTCGGGTTTTCGACCTAGCAGGCTTGCTCTAAATTTTGCCTGGGACCGCCCGCCCTTGCAGTTTTCGGCCCAGCGAGCTCTCTCAGGGGTAATATCGTTTAAGTTGATCCAAATTGACAAGATTAGAGAATTCATTGCCGTCGAGGTCGATGATCGAGGCTGCTCCTCCAGAGAGAATGGTCTTGATGATGTATGGTCCTGCCCATTTAGGTCGGAACTTTCCTCGCAGATCAAACACCGGTGCGCGAATTTCCTTAACTACCATATCCCCCTCTTGCAGGTCCCTTGGTTTCACTTTCTTGTTGAACGCCCGGGCGATCCTTCGTTGGTATCCTTGAATGTGGTATAACGCTCGTAGCCTTCTTTCGTCGAATAGCATGAGTTCTTCAAATCTCCCACTGATCCATTCAGCTTCGTTCACCCCGCTCTCAGCCATGACTCTCAGCGATGGAACTTCTAGCTCGATAGGGAGAACGGCTTCCATACCGTACACCAAAGAATAGGGCGTTGCCCCCGTCGGTGTACGAATGGATGTCCGGTATCCCCATAGAGCTAGCGGCAATTGTTCGTGCCAATTCCTAGCTGACTGAGTGGTCCTTTCGAGGATCGTCTTGATCGTCTTGTTTGCTGCTTCAACTGCTCCATTCGTTTGTGGCCGATAGGTGGTCGAATGATGCACTTGGATTTTGAACTCGTCGAAAAGCTCCAAAACCCTTCCTTTGAAGTGAACTCCATTATCAGACACGAAGGCTTGAGGGACTCCATACCGATAAATGATGTTTTGCCTGATAAAATGAGCCACCTGAACGGCCGTCAATGTCTTGTACGAGGCTGCTTCGACCCACTTGGTGAAGTAATCCACTGCTACCAGAACAAACCTGTGACCATTGGAAGCCGCGGGAGTGATATTTCCGATGACATCGATGCCCCAGGCGGAGAATGGCCATGGTGTCGCCATTGAGTGTAACTCTGAGGGCGGGACATGGATAAGGTTGGCATGAGTCTGGCACTTATGACATCGGCGCACGTGCTTGATACAATCTGTTTCCATGGTTGACCAATAGTATCCCAACCTAAGAACCTTTTTTGCTAGCATCATTCCGTTCATGTGGGGTCCACAAACACCTTCATGTACCTCTTCCATTACCGCTCTTGACTCGTCATCGTGAACACACAATTTGTGAACTCCGCACGGAGATCGTCGGTATAATTTCCCACCGCAGATGATGTATTGAGATGCGAGGCGCTGCAAAGCGATCCGATCCTTCTTAGTTGAATCCGCGGGAAATTCTCCCTTCTCGACGAGATTCCAAATATCATGGAACCAAGGGAGACCATCATCTGGTTCGTCGATGTTCATAACATAGTCGTACACGCGTTTCTCCCTCTGCTCAATCATGACGGGTCTTAGCTTTACCCCGATTGGAAGTTCCAGCATGGATGCTAAAGTAGCCAGCGCGTCCGCGAAGCGATTCTTCATCCTTGGTACGTGCGTGAAAGTCACCTTTTGAAAGTTCGGGATAAGTTCGTCGAGTTGCTGATGATACGGCTTCATTTTCTCATCCCTTACTTTCCATTCCCCATTTGCTTGTGATACGACCAAGTTGGAATCTCCGACGACTTCCAGTACCTTGACCCTAATTTCCAATGCAGCTTCCATTCCCACGATACATGCTTCATATTCTGCCTCGTTGTTTGTGACTTCGAAGTTTAGCTTGAACGCGAGGGGAATGTGCGACCCCTCAGGCGAGACTAGCAGTATGCCAATCCCAAAGCCCTTCTGATTAGCGGCTCCATCGAAATACAACCTCCATGTTTCATCAATTGCTGTCATTACATCTTCGTCGGGAAATTGGAATTCGGTGTGTTCCGGGCCCTCAACCGGGCAATCCGCCAAGAACTCTGCCACTGCTCTTCCTTTCGCTGACTTGCGAGTGACATACTTGATTTCAAACTCGGCCAATAAGAGCAACCAACGTGCTAACTTACCGGTAAGTGCTGGCTTCTCGAATAGATATTTGAGGGGATCCATTCGAGAAATCAGTATCACCGAGTAAGCCAGCATGTAGTGTCTCAATTTCTTCGTGGCCCATATCAGTGCCCAGCACGTCTTTTCCAATGAAGTGTACCGTTCTTCGCTCCTGACCATCTTCTTGCTCAAGTAGTAGATTGCCCTTTCAACCCCATCTTCTCCTTCTTGTGCCAACATGCACCCCATTGACGAGGGCGTGACAGACAAGTACAGGATCAAAGGTTTTCCCGGGATGGGTGGCATCAAGATCGGAGGATTCTGGAGATAAGTCCGTACTGCTTCAAAGGCCTTCTGACACTTGTCGTTCCACTCGAACTTCACATCTTTCTTGAGTAGTCGAAACAGTGGTTCACAGGTCAATGTTAACTTGGCGATAAATCGGCTGATGAATTGGATCTTCCCTAAGAAGCACCGGACCTCTTTCTCGGATTGAGGTGGTTCCATCTCAAGAATGGCTGTGATCTTGGAAGGATCCACCTCAATCCCCCTGGTTGTGATCATGAACCCGAGCATCTTTCCGGCCGTGACTCCGAACGTGCATTTCTGCGGGTTGAGACGCATCCTGTATTTCTGAATCCTTTCCAAGAACTTTCTCAATGCGGGGAGATGGTCTTTCCGTTCCTTTCCTTTCACTATCATGTCATCGACGTATACTTCGACCTCCTTATGAATCATGTCGTGGAGCAGCGTCGTGGCACCCCTTTGGTACGTAGGACCGGCGTTCTTCAACCCAAATGGCATAACCCGATAACAGTATGTCCCCCACTCAGTGATGAATGTTGTCTTTTCCCTGTCTTCCGGAGCTAGGAGAATCTGATTGTACCCTGAGAAACCATCCATGAAGGATAGTAGAGCATGCCCTGCAGTGCTATCAACAAGTATGTCTATATGTGGCAATGGGAAATCGTCTTTAGGGCTTGCTTTGTTCAGGTCCCTGAAATCGACACACACTCTAATTTTTCCGTCCTTTTTAGGGACCGGAACGATATTTGCGACCCAGGTGGGGTACTCCGTTACGATTAGAAAACCGGCATCAATTTGTTTTGTGAGCTCCTCTTTTATCTTAAGCACCCAATCGGGCCGCATTTTTCTCAATTTCTGCTTAACGGGCTTTGCATCTAGGAAGAGAGGGATTCTGTGCTCGACAATCTCCGGGTCGATTCCGGGCATGTCCGCGTGAGACCAAGCGAAAACTTCTTTGAATTCTTTTAGCAAATCGGTGAGCTCTCGAAGCTCATCGGGGGACAGCCCGGAACCAACCTGAACTAATCGAGGGTTCTCCTCATCACCCAAATTTATAGAGATTATTTCTTCTTTTAGAGGCTGAGCATGCCTTTCATTTTCGCGATCGATGAGGGAACGGATCTCCTTGGGGACGTCCCCATCGAGATCTATTCCTTCATCGTCGGGATCTAAACAATTTATTTCAAAAATCGGCAAGTAAGCGAAAGCGTCATTCATTTCATAAGCAGCCTCCTCGGAAGGGGGAAATACAGCGGTTGACTCAAATTCAAAGTAAAAGCTACGCTGTGGAGGGCCGATAGGCACAAACTCCGACTCTGTGCTAGACGACGAGATGGTGTCGGACCCGGATTCAGACTCAGTGTAGGTGCTGTGAGTGCGAGTTACATGTGGTATGAAAGTGCAATTATCATAAACGCCTACAGCCTCCACGATGAGTTTGGAAGGATCTTCAACCTCTTCTTCCTTTCCAAGCACCAGCACAGCAGTGTCTTCGACCATACCCTCCGGATCTTCACCCTCGAACAGGAGTTGGAGACTGCCCACTCCAAAAGCCTCTAGCCAGTCAAGTGCCTCAGATACCTCTTCTATCTTGGTTACCACTTCATCTTCTTCCCAAGTGTCGTTGGCAAAGATTTCAAAACCCGGATGCTTCATTTTCGTTTCAAGATCCACAAAGGGCTCGGGTTCTCCTTGGTATAGTGCTTCTCCCACTTTCGGCTTAATCCCGGCTGCATGAGTCCGGGCACGGTTGCGCCACTTCTTTACTGGATCGCTCTTCTTGGCCTCATATCCTAGACCGAAGCGTTCGTTACTTCCGGGAAAATCAGGGAACTCCGGGACTCCTTGACCATAAAGACCCAAACCCATGCCCGGTAGATATTTCATCTTTTTCATAATTTCCAGCGCTGCAGAACTCACCAAGAAGTCGTCCTCGGCCCGGATGGTGCACACTTTTGAAGTCATGACCGCGAAGCCCCCCATGGTAATGTCCTCCTCTCCATGCATAATCTCTAGTAGTGGGGAGTTGTCCTCAGAGTGCGGACGGATGCCTGAGTCTCCATGGATGATGAGGGTTCCAGAATCTAAACCCAAAATGAGTTTCTGATGTAGCGTTGAGGGCACACCCATGACATCCGATCTGTGCAGCCATGGCCTTCCTAGCAGGAGGTTGAATGACGCAGGTATCTCTAACACACAGAATTCGACAGTGGTTTTAAACTTCCCCGTCACAAGTTCCAAGTTGATTGTCCCCAAAACATCGCGGCGCGTATTATCATAGGCGCGGACACCCAGATTTGACGGTGCAAAGTCCTTGTTCTTAAGGCCCAAGCAATAAGCGGTGCGAAGCGGGCACACGTTGATGGCTGAACCGTTGTCAATGAGAATTGCGGGGACCCATTTCCCGAGACACTTCATCGTTACGTGCAGTGGCTTGTTATGGTCAGCTCCCTCCGGCGGGAGGTCTTTTTCAGTGAACGATAGGGTGTGCTGGGTGAGGTTTGTCGGGGTTATGAGAGCAATGAGAGCTTCCGGGGCTATATCAGAGGGGACCTCGAATTTTGAGAGAGTGTTTACGAGCCTGCGGCGGTGCTCGCGGGATGCAGCTAACACTCCCCACATAGACATACGAACGGGGGTCTCTTGGAGCTGTTGGATTATGGGGTTGGTGGTGGCCGCTGGGTTTTGTTGTTGGGAGGCACCAGGGTTAGAATTTATGGAATGGTTGGGATGGACAGGTGGGTTGGATTGAGGTGGTGGGTTTGTGGAGTTAGGAGGGTTGTTTTGTGGAGCTTGAGGGGTGTTCGGGTTTGCCAAGTTGACGGGGTTGTTCTGCCGCGGCGGAGGGACTCGGGACGAGCTTCCCCGCTGAAGATTGGTTGGTTGGTACACTCTTCCACTCCTGGTAAGGTTGCTGATCGTTTTGGGAATGGGCTCCCACCAAGTGCCCTCCCAGAAGTTGGAGAAGTCGGAGTTGCAAGAGTCAGCCTTACGTTTTCCTTTATCAAGTGTAGTTTTTTCCAGGGTTTCGTTGAGGGTTTCCATCTCCAGAGCGTGCCACATATTCCCTTCCTCTAGGGAACTCCAAAAGTTGACGTTATTGTTACCGTTGTTGTTGTTGTTGTTGTTGTTGTTGTTAATCTGCAGGGAACCTTCATCTATCATGGCTCTATTGACGGTCAGTTCCTCGCCATCAATCCACACATTCACCAATTCAGATTTTCCCCACAGCTCTTCAGAGTTCAGTACACAGATAGCGGGCTCATCGAGGATTTCCACTACGGGCCGCGGAAGGTGCTCCCCAATAATGTATCCCTGCGGGATGAAGGCTTGATCCATGATATGGTCCAGAGCGTCGGATCCTCTAGCAATATTGACAATAGCGCTAACAGTGAGCCCTGAAAACATGCGGGGATTCATGAGGTCCATTTCTCCACGAACTTCTTCCTCCAGAAAATGGTATGCCAATGACGTCTCGTCTAACGGGTCGGAATCATCCATCCACAGCCACCCATTGGGTTCGGGCTCCCATGCCCATTCATCTTCTTCTTCTATCGGTTCTGGCTCCAAAAGCAGAGCAGACAGGGAGTACCCATCCAGGGGTTCGGTCAACACTTCTTCGAATTCTTGCCTCCAATTCCCCTGTTCCAATTCTGCGACATGGTGAGCATCGAGAGCTACGGGCCATATTCCAGTTACGATAGCCCGGTTTTCTACTGCCAGAAAATCACTTGCCAATTCTTCCCACTCTCTTTGGAAATCCCAATCCACAGTTTCAAGGGCGCAGACGGTATCCTCGGTTGGCAACTTGACAATTGGTCTGGGTTGGGTGGTAGGGAGGATGTAAAGGCTCGGGTCAAAGGGATGGTCCAGGGAGATATGGTTGGTGCGGGCGTTGGTGTGTTTTGGGAGTGGGTTCGAGACGGTGTTTGGTTTCTGTGGTGGCGTGGGGATAGTCTTATTGTCTATGAGGTCTTGGATGGCATGGCGTAGGCGAAAGCAATTGTCGGTTGAATGGCCAGGGCCCTGGTGGAAGGCGCAGTATACGTTTGGGTTGTGGGATGCGGGGAGTTTTTGTGGTAGAGGAGTGGGGGCAAGTGGTTTAAGCATACCATCTTTGACCAATTTCTCGAGCGCAGCAGAGAGGGGTGCTGAGAATTGAGCAAAGGCGCGGGATTGGGTACGGAGTTGACTGACTTGGGTCACAATCTGATTGACGGGCTCGGCTTGAGCTGTGTTTAAGAAAGAGTTCGGGAGGTTGGTGTAGTTCGAATTGCCAAACAGGGTGTTGCTATTTCCGGAGAAAACCTTCCTAGGCTTGGGTGTAGGCTCGGGTTTGTCAAGGATCCCCAATTGAACTGCCTCTTCGACGGCCAAGCCTGTGTCGAAGAAAGTTTTAAAATCCGAGCATGCTTGAGCCATAATCATGTGCCGTGCGAGAGTTGGTTGAAGGTTCCGGACAATCATCCGGATTTGGTCCCTGTCGCTTGACCTGTCTTTCATCTGTGCGGCCTTAGCCCTCCACCTTTTTACAAACTCGGCGAAGGCTTCCTTTGCTTCCATCTTCGTCGATTCTAACTCTCGGGTGGTTACCTCCAACTGAATGTTGTAATCGTATTGCGCCACAAAAGCCGCGCATATGTCTTCCCATGAGCGTTTCTTCCTTTCATCCAGGGTGGTAAACCAATGCAAAGCATGCCCCACTAGTGTTTGCGAGAACATCTGCGCCATTGCATCCCTCTCCACTCCCCACATGGAGAGTGCCCCAATGTATCCGGTCAAGTGAGCCCTCGGGTTTCCTGTTCCGTCGAATTTAGCGAAATCAATCGGCCTGAATTTTTCGGGAAGCTTCGCATTAGGAAACAAGCAAAGCTTGTTGATGTCAAAGCCGGTTGATGCTATCTTCTCATTTCTTGCCACAGACTCCTCCAACAGGGTGATTTTTGCCAATACTGCAGCCATCTCGGGGTTTTGTGGGGTTTCCAATTCAACAGCCAGCTGCTCCGGGTTCGGCATCGGATTCGGGTTGAGATTAAGATTCAGATTTGGGACCAGATTCGGGATTGGGTTAGGATTCAGATTCGGGTTCAGTGGTGGAAGACGTCGTGCGACCCCAGTGATCATCATCATAAGCTGAGCGATTTGGTTATCAGTTCGCTCGCCAAGATGTTGGATACCTTCCCTTATCTGTCCCATTCCTCCATACAAGTTTTCCAGACTGAGGTTAGGAATGGGGTTAGGATTAGGAACAGGGTTAGGATTTGGGTTGCCAGCATTCGGGTTTGGGTTGCCCCCGCTCAGGTCTGGGTTGGCGACATTTGGGTTTAGGTTGCTCCCGCTTGGGTTTGGATTGGGGTTCGGGTTTAGGTTGCCTATCAACAGATCCATTTCCGTCCCCAAATCTGACGCACTGACAGAAACTGCTTGGAGTTGAAGCCGTTCCAATCTCTGTCCCAAGGGTCTGGTCCAGGAGGGTATGGTATCTTTCTTCTTCGGCCCAATTGCTCAGTACTGACAGCAAAGCAAAAACCGTGCTCAGAAGCGATTCCTGTTTTTATTATTTTCATGAACTATGTGCATAGGTTTTTTTTTTTTTTATAGAAAAATGTGCATCATCGTCACTGTCATCGACTCTGATTTTCCAAGAATGATCGGGAATCTTTCACACGAGGTTGCCTTGATCCTCGGATTTCTTTTTTAGGGTGTATCCTTTGTTTAGAATGATGAATTCTAAGAGATGCCAAAATGAACTAAATATTCCACTAGTCCTCATTCGAAGTTTCAATTTTGAACTTGGAATAACTTAGTATAGACGGCGTGATACCCCAACCATCGCGGTGTCAGTGGCACTGTGCCATTAGCCAAGGTGGTGTAAGTAAAGTGGCATCACGGCGCCGGTTCCTTTGTCATTCCTTATTCTCCGTTGAAATTTCGATTAGGCATTAGTCAAGGACTTAGTAACATCCTGATTTCCCGAAGTTTCCTTGTTCTAAGGACTCATGTAGTTAAACAACACGCATATAGAATGCGTGACTCTTCATCGGGTCTTGGCAACCTCGCGAAGACTGCGCAAGCGAGTCTCAGAGTTCTATATGAGACATAAAAAGAGAAAGCGTGAGATGCAAGGTGTGATGTGCAAAGGTGATAAGATTACGGTCTTTCGAAGGTTGCCTAATTCCTCAGAATTTCTTTTTAGGGTGTATCCTTCATTTAGAACGGCAAATTCTAAGAGATGTCAAAATGAACTAAGTATTCAACTAGTCCTCATTCGAAGTCTCAATTTTGAACTTGGAATAACTTAGTATAGACGGCGTGATACCCCAACCATCGTGGTGTCAGTGGCACTATGCCATTAGCCAAGGTGGTGTATGTAAAGTGGCATCACGGCGCCGGTTCCTTTGTCATTCCTTACTCTCCGTTGAAATTTCAATTAGGCATTAGTCAAGGACTTAGTAACATCCTGATTTCCCGAAGTCTCCTTGTTCTAAGGACTCATGTAGTTAAACAACGTACACCGGGGTGCACGATTCATCATCGGGCCAGGCAACCTTCTACAGACCGTGCGAGCGAGATTAAGAGCACATGACACGAAATTGGACAGACGGTATGACGACATGATATGAATGAGATGCATGGTGAGATGCAGAAAGCAGTAACATATAGGCAGGATATAGCACATAATCCTACCCTGCGGGTTCCTGTCCTAGTTGGGAAGGTTCTATTGCTTTCTAAACATGTACAAAGGTTGGTTTTGGCTTGAAGAGGGTTCCCCGGACTAGAGTCAAAGTATACCTCCCACTATTGAGCGTACACCCAATAATGGTACAAACGGTAGAGATGACTCATCACGGTCGAGGGTTGCTGAGCATTCCGGGATTCCCCATCACCGGCAAGCCGGGTAGGATTGCCGAAACACAACAGCGAGGTTGCACAAGATATATACAAAAAAAGACAACGAAATAAAATCCCTTTTGAAAATCCCACAAACGTTTTTCAAACCTGGCTCACAAGTTTAATTGATATCTAAGAAAAGCGGGTCATTTTATCAACAAACCAACTTTTTCTCAAGTATTAATTAAACCAGCTCCCCAGCAGAGTCGCCACTGTGGGCTGCATGCCCGAAAAATTAAATATATTTTTCCCGCGTTTGAAGAAAAATACATTGTTTGAAGATTCGCCACCCGGATTTGCGGTATATCACCCGAGAAACCGTCTTTATTTGGAAAATCGGTTGATTTGAAGTTGAAAACCAGAGATCAGTTTCAAGGGTTCGGAAGCCATGTTACGAGGGGGGAAGGGTTTTACGGCACCCCCCTCGCCCGATTCGAGATCGGTCTCTACTAAACGTTTGTGGGATTTTTCAAAAGGGGATTTTGTTTCATTAGACCATTTAGCAAGGATGTACAGTTTATAGCAGGCAAACAGTGCATGCATGTGCAGTTGTACAGGGGAAAGTGAAGTGATGGAGTAACGGTGAGCAAATGCACAAATGACAGAAAATTGGAGACTGCCACTGACTTCACTCTCGAGCGCTCGGGTACAGTCCTGAGCGCTTGGGAGTTCTGACACACTGAACCTGCAAAATTTGTTAGTACGGACAGAATACGATGCTAAACTGGGAATTGAAATGACATTAAGTACACTACTGGCTCAGCAGAGGACTTGGAAGACTGAGCTAAGCCTTCTATCTTTCAAATCATGCATCCCTGCCTTAACAAAGTTAAATCTATGAATTTAAAAGAGCAACAGGTCACACCAATGCATGCAGAGACCAGGTAACACAGCAGACTGGGAAATGGGAAGCAATGGCATGCATACACTCCCGAGCGCCCTGGAACAGTTCCGAGCGCTTGGGAGTGTGCTGCATGTCAGCTTTCTCTCAAACAAGAAGTGGTTCCATCTTGACATGCAAAAGCCCTTATTTTGATGTTTCCAAAGGGGAGAACATCTTTTAACTTTGACAGAAGGCAGTCTTGTTCACACATGAAAACTTGTGAGGAAATGTTTCTGTTCTTAGGGGGAAACCATTTTCTGTGCATGCATGTCAAAATGAAACCAATTCTTTTAATATTACACCTCGTTCCCAACCTGCCATGGGACAAAGGGGCAAGCATGAAATCTGGGACAGTCCCGAGCGCTCCAGAAGACTCTCGAGCGCTTGGGAGTGTGTCCAGTAAGAGGTTTTATGAAAATATTTTCTTGTGGCCCATTGCTCTTGTTTTTACACTAGGGTCTCCCAACCATGCACCCAGTATTGAAGACTGGGTCAGGCTGAGAGACCCCCCTCAGAAGGGAAGAACAGCCCTTAAGTTGTGACCAAAGGTAAGAGTTCTACCTTTTCCTTGAACCTTGCTCCTTGGTGTAGCTTTGAAATGTGGATGGAGAGAGGAGAGTGCAAGAGATCAGATGGATATTCTGGATTTCTAGCCCTTTTTCCTTGGTGATTTGCAAAACCCTTTGAAATTTGGAAGAGAATTTGGAGGTTTTTGGTCTTTGGCTAGAGAGAGAAAAAGAGCAGAGAGTAAGGGTGCTCTGGAATGAAATTTTTCATGCCTTCCTCTCCTCTCTAGCTGAAAACCAGCCATATTTATAGGCAAAACATCAAATGGTTTTTGAAAATCAAATGGTTTTGGTAAAATATTTCTTTAATAGGTAAACCCTTGGCCTGAAAATCTTCCTACCAGAGATTGAGTGTGGAATGAGCCATCGGCGGGCTGAAAGTGGCTGTAATGATGATTTGCAAGGTGAGTGGGTGATACAGCCATGCATTGGGCAACAGAAAAGTCTCGAGCGCTTGGGATTACTCCCGAGCGCTCGAGAAAGAGCCAGGCCAGGGGTTTTGTGAAACAGTTTGGAGCGCTTGGGATTGCTCCTAAGCGCTTAAAAATGCCTTTTTTACCATTTTTAATACTTCTTCAAATCCATCAAGGACCAAAGTTCCGATTGGTACCAGGCTTGTTTCAATCCAAAGTCATCATCGGGGAGCCTCCGGGCCACAAGTCAAGGAATTTTGAAAAGTCCAAATTGGGGTGTCTACAGGGGTGTTTTGTTCATTTGTTAGGCTTTCTAGCCCTTTTAACTGTGTAGTGATACTTTATACTGCTTGGTTTGGTCCTGGGTGTGCACTGGTCCTTCCAGAGCCCAGAGGAGGATAGAAACAGAGGCTGTGAGAAAAGTGACCCCGCGCGCGTGTGTTGCGTATGGGCACGAGCAGGTTGGAACTGTGTGCAGTGGCTTTGGTCAGTGTAGGCAAGTTCCTTCTTGCGCATGTCAAGTTTGGAACAGTGCACTGGGTTTGCTCTTTTGAACAGAACCTAGTTTTATCCTATTTACTGCTTTCGCATCCATGCTATCTATCACATCCTGCAAACATGTTACAGTGTTAATCCCTTTAAACTGTTCCTCACCCTAATTGGCTAAAAATCGATTAACAAAAGAAGAATCTCAATATTTTCACAAAATGCCTAAGTAGATATCGATCTCCGGATTGGGTGAGAGGGGTGCCTTAAAACCCTTCTCCTCTCGTAACCTGGCTCCTGAACCCATATATGGTTATATCTGGAAGTGTTGTGGCCACAATATCATCGACATATACCTCCACCTCTTTGTGCATCATGTCGTGTAGAAGTGTTGTGGCCATTCTTTGGTAAGTAGCTCCAGCGTTCTTCAACCCAAACGGCACTACCCGGTGGCAATAAGCTCCCCATGGTGTAGTGAATGTGGTTTTCTCCCTATCCTCAGGCGACATCAGAATTTGATTACATGCGGAAAACCCGTCCATGAAAGATAACAATGCATGTCCCGCGGTAGTGTTCACCAGTTCATCTATGTGTGGTAGCGGAAAGTCATCTTTTGGGCTTGCTTTGTTGAGATCTAAAAAATCCACGCAAACCCTGATTCCCCTAGTCTTCTTTGGTACCGGAACGATGTTTGCCACCCACTGTGGATACTCGATCGGTAACTATAAGAAAACCGACGTTGATTTGTTTCGTGACTTCCTCTTTTATCTTTAAGACCCAATCAGGGCACATGTGTCTTAGCTTTTGTTTAACGGATTTTGCATCAGGATCTAGAGGAATTTATGATGAACAATTTCGGGGTCTATTCCAGGCATGTCCTCATAAGACCAGGCAAAAACATCTTTGTATTATTTTAGCAAAAGGATTAATTTTTCACTTTCTTGAGAAGATAGTGTTGCACCAATTTTAACTATTTCGGGCTCATTTTCAGAGCCTATGTTTGCTATGATTATTTCCTCAAAAAAAGGTTTGGCGTGCCTCTCTTCTTCTCTCTCGATAAATTCCAGAATTTCTTTAGGAATTTCTTCCTCAAAAATTGGATTGTTAGAATCCACACAATTAATCATAGGCAAAGTGAAATACTCTAAATCATCTTTCTCATTGCTAACATTGTCAAAAGACATTGCAGAGTCAAATTCAAAATAGATGCTATGCCTTGGCAGTTTGACCGGGCCATCCTCACTATTAGACTCAGCAGTTTGAAAAGACGAAAAACTAGACTCACACTGGGTTGACTCGGAATCAGAATCGAAACTAAAGTCGAAGTCAGTATTTTTTATTTTGTATTTTAAAGTGTATTCCACGATCCAGTTTGGGTAAGCCCCTACGGCAACATCCTCAATCAGCTCAGAGCAATCATTTTCCTCACCAAGGTCGATCATTAGCACCTCATTATCACCTTGATTCACTTTCATTATTGTCACCATGCAGATCTTGAAGGGCCATTTGGTCTGCCATTGTCGTTGCTTCTTTTAGTTGAGCTTCCACTTCTGCTTCATCACTATTATCGATCTTCCCTGTGCCAACAAATCCCCACCAATTACTAAACCTATATGTGATGGGGTGGATCACCCTTATTTCATCATCAGTGTCCCCCTCATCAAAAGAGTAGATTTAGCGATACTTCGTCTAGCGGGTCATTTTCAATAGATTCCTCTTCCTTCGCTTCTTCCTCTTCAACTTCAAGGTTATCCACTTCATCTATTGGCCAGTAGCTGTCAGTTGGCGCAAGAGGATCATAAAAGTATATTGGAACCCTGCGAAGTGATTCTTCCTCAATTATCTCTTCCACCTCTTCATTGTCTACCGTTCTTATGAACATGATGTGGATTTCTTCAGGAATGGCCATCTCAGGCTTTGGTTGACTTGCTGAGATGATGTGACTGGATGGGTCAAAAGCCTCGACAAAGAGACTAAACGGGCCCAGCTTGGTGACAACTTGAAAGTACGAACCAGACACGAATAGTGATGCAGCCATTTTATCAAAAATTTTTGGTTAGCTTACCCTTCTTCCTCAGTCTTAAAGCTCCTAGAGCTTACCTGCACAAAAACCTTACAACACATACATACAAATGGGTGTGAGGAAGAACTTTCTAAGATGAATGCAAGTAAATTAATAACCTGCAGGTTCCTGTTCTATTTAGATAAGTACTATGGCTTTCTAACCACGTGTATGGTTTAGGGGGTCTCAGAGGTGCTCCATTGTCAAAGGGCGTCAATCCTCTTGCCAACCCATCATGACGGCACTCAGGTGATTACTTTTTTAATATACCACATGGGGTACAAGTGACCATGGAGTTTGCTGGAACCTCTAACATAGCCCGTGACATGCCGGGATATTAGGTGAACTCAACGAGGTTGCCTGCTCGATGCATATGATACAAGAATTAAATAAAGCAAATGTTAATTTTATGTTAAACTTTCTGGTCATGGCTATCAAGTCCCCAACAGAGTTGCCAAAACTGTAGACACCTCCCAAAAGGGGCATCGCCATACATATATCTTCTAACACTTTCTTCTTCACCAATGGTCGAAATTGTGGATATTCTCATGGCTAGGAACATCTCCACACGATAACAAATTACTATAAAAGAGTCGCCACTTAGTTTATTTAAACTAAGAAAACAAGACAGAGATTTCGAGTACGGGAGCCAAAAGTATGATAAAGCAAAGGTGTTAGATACCTCTCACGACTAGCCCATAATTGTTCAATATACAATTAGTGCTTGCTTTATTTAATTCTAGACAATTAATCTGATTATTAGCCTTTAAATAGTTAGTAAGGTGAGCCAGAGCAATAAATAGAACATGCATCAGAATAAGCAAAAGACGATAGACTATCCCAGTAAATAGATTCCACAGCCAGTGAATGGATGTGACGGCCAATGCTGTGGTCAATCCTAACTCCGCCTTCGGAAGATGGAAACCGAGTATCAAGGGCTCAAAGCCAGCCAAAGCAACTGCGTCCTTGGCCTCTTGAGGAAGCCTCTCGTACCACTCAAACACCTGGGGGCAGCTTCCCCACACGTGCAACCTCTCGTTTGCCTGACAAAATACGAAGAAGAAAATCAATACAAAAACATCGCCTACTCAGGGGGCAACTTCTAAAAACTCAAATTTCCTATCAAATATCAAATTATCATTTCATGAAATCTCATATACAAAAAACTATTTGACAGGATAAAATTTTACCTTCCTATTGGTGAAACCAAGGTGCTGCTCCGGCTCCCTGTGTAAGACCTCAGGTGGGACATCGCTGAGGGGAGGACGGTATCGCAATGAACCGCCACGTCCAACCATGTGAACCTGAGGGGCGTATGTGGCAACGTCGAACGGCGGAAGAATATCACCTCCCACAACCTCGGGCTCTGTCTCAGGAGGAATAGGTTGTGAGGAACTCCCCCCAACAGTGGCTCTGCGCTGACTCGAACGTAAGACGCGGGAATTCGAAACCCCGCCAAGAATTGCGGCCTCAACGGCCGGAGCTTTGCCCGTATCTCTAGGCGCAGCAGGAGCGTCAGAAGATGGAGGAGGAGGTGGTGATGATGCCATGGCAGGAAATAATAACCGGAACCGTGTGGTCGGAAAAAACGACGGCGGTAAGGTGGAAAACGGTGGTGGTTGATCGGAAGAGAGAGGGGGGAACGGTTGATCGGAAGAGAGAGGAGGGAACGGTGGCGATCGTTCGAAACGGGAGAGGAGGATAAGGGATAGAGAAAGAAAGGGGGAAATAACCCGTGAGATCGATTAAGTTTAACTTAAATCGATTTTCTGACTGTTGGCTATCTCACGGCCGAAACATCAATCCCTCGGCCGAGACATCGATCTCCTGGCCTTTCAATCAGTTTCCCTCAGCAACATTAGATCATGCTCCGTGCACACCAATTCAAGCAATTACGGACTTCTAAGTCTTCAACCAACCAAGTAGCCTTGGGGCCACCCCCAAGCCAATACAACGCGATCAAAACTAGCCTTGGGGGCATGCCTAAGCATCGAAGATCTCTCTCTCTCTCCACAAACTACTGACCAAAGCAAATCAAGACACTCAACAGGCTCTAAGCCCAATCACTATCAGCAGCTTACGCTTGCCACCCCCAGCAGTCATACAACCATCAAACTCACACAGCGGCTCTACGCCCGTATTCACTATCAAACAACTCAGTGGCTCTATGCCTATTATTCAGCGGCTCGAAGCCCACCCACTCGCCACCATCTCAGCGGCTCAAAGCCCATCTCAAAACATTCAGTAGCTCCACGTTCAAACATCCCGACAGTAGGCTCTATGCCTATAATCATATTCAAGCAATCTCAGCGGCTCGAAGCCCATTACCTCAACAGGCTCGAAGCCTATGTCTACCACCTCAGCGGCTCTACGCCCATTATCTCAATTGGCTCTAAGCCGTAACAACCATTCCAGCAGCTCTACGCCCGTATTCAAGCAATCTCAGCGGCTCGAAGCCCATTACCTCAACAGGCTTGAAGCCTATGTCTACCATCCCAGCGGCTCTACGCCCGTATTCACTCACTCAGCGGCTCCAAGCCCTCGACTCAACAGCTCTACGCTCGCTATCACAGCAACAGGCTCTACGCCCGTATTCATTCACTCAGCGGCTCCAAGCCCTCGACTCAGCGGCTCCAACCCCACTATCTCAAACTGGCTCAAAGCCGTAACAATCAACTCAGCGGCTCCAAGCCCATTATCTCAACTGGCTCAAAGCCGTAAACAAGCAAATCTCAACAGGCTCTACGCCGCTCCAACAATCAAGACATCTATTCTCAGGCTCTACGCCTGAATGCTCAAAATCTAACACTTTGAATGCTCGAAGCTCTTCGAATGCCCAACCACCGTGTACTGGATGCTCAAGTTATACACTTGAATGCTCAAGCTCTACGCTTGGATGCCCAACCACTGCGTACTGGAATCTCAAAGCCTGTACTTTGAATGCTCGGATTCTGCCGTCCGAATGCTCG
The DNA here is from genome assembly GCA_018127125.1 of Rhododendron griersonianum. Lineage (NCBI taxonomy): Eukaryota > Viridiplantae > Streptophyta > Magnoliopsida > Ericales > Ericaceae > Rhododendron > Rhododendron griersonianum. The sequence continues at coordinate 31,564,115 of CM030797.1, read as the reverse complement.
AGCTCTACACTCTGAATGCTCAAGTTCGGAACTTGATAGAAGCTCTAAGCTTAAAATGAACACACACGCACGGGCCCGTGCACATATTGCATCACCATTATCACATCGAGTCTACATCATCATATCTGTTCACATCTAACAACCATCATACATATACACTCTGCATGTCTCTCATGAAAACAGGTCAACCCTGCGATCAACCGGCTCTACGCCTCGGTTTTATTGATCGGTTGTGGGCAGCACGCCCTGGAAATTCCGGTTTCCAAAAATGCAAGGGCCCAGATCGAGGGAGCGCGAGCGCAGGTGGCAAGCGCTCAAAAATACAGAGTCGCCACTTGAGTTTTGAAGGTCCGACACTCAAGGAACCGTATTTCGAAGCACCTGCCGCGCTGTTTGATTTGAAAAAGTTAAGGAACCAGTCCGTCATAACCATATCTGGGTTCGGGAGCCAGGTTACGAGAGGGGAAGGGTTTTATGGCACCCCTCTCGCCCAATCCGGAGATCGGTCTCTACTTAGGCATTTTGAAAACGTTGCGATTCTTCTTTTATTAATCAATTTTAGCCAATTAGGGCGGGGGAATAGTTAATCGGGGATTAAAACTGTAACATGTTTGCAGGATGTGATAGATGGCATGGATGAGCAGTTAGTATAGGATGAGAACAGACTCCTGTGGGAGTTTAAACAGACTGGAAAGCCCCTGTTTTGGAGTGTCGCACGCAAGAGGTAACCAGTATGCACTGATCAAGTCAATGCATGCTGATCATACCTACGCGCGCTACTACAAGAACTGCGCGCGCCAGTAAGCCTAAGCCCACAGCCTCTTATTCTCAAACCCTCTGGGCTCTGGAAGGACCAGTGCACACCCAGGACAAACCAAGCAGTTTATGCAGTCATAATATACAGTTTAAAGGCTGAAAAGCCTAATACATAAACGAAAACACCCCATAAATAGTGTGGGGACAAAATAATAGCCTAAAACCAAGTTAAACATGCAAGGCCAGCCACTGATCGGGTATAAACAATCGCGCGAGGGTTCCAAACCGTCGCGCGATAATGCGCCCGGGCGCGCGATGGTTGTGCCCCAGTCGCGCGAGGGTTCCAAACCGTCGCGCGACAATGCGCCCGGGCGCGTGAGGGTTTGGGTGCAGCGCGCGATGGTTCGAGCCAACTTCCAGTGTTTGGTTTTGCACGTTTCTGGGTTCTGAGGCAGGTCCAGAATGATCCCAGGGGTACTCCAACAGAACAGAAATGAATATTGAGATGTAAAACTAACAATTTAAGCTCTAAGAAAAGCAGTAAACTGATTATTTGCATGCTTAACAGTGAGATATATGTAAATAAAGCGTAAAACAGTGGGACACCAATCCCCACGCGGTCCATCGTGCACAACAACGAAGTGTCGCGCGCGTATACGGGACCCTCGCGCGCTGGTTCCTACCAGAACGGTTCTTGAAACCTTGCTAGCTTTAGGGCCAGTTCTGGTATTGATTACCAGCCTTGACCCTGCCAGCCCCCCTCAGGGATCAGAACAGAGAGCAGAACAAAGGTAAGATATACCTTTGAATTTTGAGGTTTGAAAAGTGTTTGAGCTTTGAGCTTGAGGTTGGGTTTGAGGTTTGATTGAGATGTGAAAATGGGGAGGAAGAACAAGCTTTGTTCTTAGGGTGTTAGGTTGGAAACCAAATGTTGCACTTGCTAATGGAGGAGAGATGAACAAAGGGTTAGGGTTAGAACCTTTGTGCTTTGAATTTTTTGGAACCCTTTGAAAGAGAAACAAAGGGGGCTATTTATAGGGAGAGCACCTTCCACTAATGGAATGGCAGGTCTGGTCCAAAGAATGGAGGGCAGCCAGCCACGAGGCTGGCTGGGGATTACTTGGTGATTAAGCTGCCCAGCTGAATAAAGGTGATGGGGACAGGTTCTGACCGTCGCGCGATGGTTCCAAACTGTCGCGCGACAATGAGCCCTGGCGCGCTGGTCAATGCTCCGGTTGACCATCACGCGATGGAGTCAAACCGTCGCGCGACGGTGCGTCCGGGCGCGCGATGGTTGCGCCCTGTCACACATCAATAGGGTTTTTGGCTTTTGGAAGTGGCTTAAGATTAGGTTAGGTTCAAGGGTTATTCAATCACTCAAAGCTCAAACACTCGACATTCCCGGGGTGTTCTTGATCCATTTCATCATCGGGGAATCAAAAACCGTAAGTAAACTAATCTGGAAGCCCAGATTGGGGTGTCTACAGTAGCCCCCCTTTGATGGCACTTGGAGCACCATTGAATTGGTACAAGTAACGTCAAAGGTTTCTAGACACCCCTCAAGGCAATCTAGAGCAGAACATACTAGCAAAGTAGACAAGCATACTTACAGAACCTGATTGGTTGAATGGACGGACAGACCGTCACTTGTTGATTGAATTTGGACAGGACAGGCTGTCGCTGCAGATGTTGACGGGACCGGCCGTCGTTGCTGGGGATCAAGCTATCCTCGGCACAAAGTATTCCAACAAACACGGGTAGGTCGTGTCAGGCAGGTTGAATTCCATCTGTAGGGAATCAGAGCCAATCTCCTTATCAAAGACCATCCGAGACAGAGCAATAAGCCTGCTGGAAGATGCACTTTCGACTAGATTGAGGGTGATTGTCGTTCGGGAAGGGCCAAGGCGGACTCTCCTGGGGAACAATCAGTTGCGGATGAACGGACCATTGAACGATGTTCTGGTCGTTGTTTGTGGATTTGACAGGACCGGCTGTCGTTGATTAGTTTGTCAATGCCACAACACCGACTGAAGAATGCCTCAACGCGCTTTGATTTTTGAACGGACAAATCATCAGTATAAATGATCGAACCGTTGGGGGAATTGACAGGATCAGCTGTCGTTGAAAGCGGACGGGGAGATCATTGTGCTGAGTGATCAAGCCGTTGGGGGAATTGATAAGATCAGCTATCGTTGAAAGCGGACGGGGAGATCATTGTGCTGAGTGATCAAGCCGCTGGGGAAATTGACAGGATCAGCTGTCGGTGATTGCGGACGGGGAGATCATTGTGCTGAGTGATCAAGCCGTTGGGGGAATTGACAGGATCAGCTGTCGGTGATTGCGGACGGGGAGATCATTGTGCTGAGTGATCAAGCCGTTGGGGGAATTGACAGGATCAGGTGTCGTTGAAAGCGGGCGGGGAGATCATTGTGCTGAGTGATCAAGCCGTTGGGGGAATTGACAGGATCAGCTGTCGGTGAAAGCGGACGGGGAGATCATTGTGCCGAGTGATCAAGCCGTTGGCGGAATTGACAGGATCAGCTGTCGGTGAAAGCGGACGGGGAGATCATTGTGCCGAGTGATCAAGCCGTTGGGAACTTGGATGGGCGGATCATCAGTATAAATGATCGAACCGTTGAAGCCTGGATGGGAGGATCAGCAGTATAAATGATCAAACCGTTGAAGCCTGGATGGGAGGATCAGCAGTATAAATGATCAAACCGTTGAATCCTGGATGGGAGGATCAGCAGTATAAATGATCAAACCGTTGAAGCCTGGATGGGAGGATCAGCAGTATAAATGATCAAACAGTTGAAGCCTGGATGGGAGGATCAGCAGTATAAATGATCAAACCGTTGAATGACCGATATGGCTGACCATCATGGATGATATGGCTGACCATCGTTGAATTGGGAGGGCGGATCGCTATAAAAAGTGATCGAGCCGTTTGAAGTTGGACAGGACCGGCTGTCGTTGATTGAGACGGCGGATCGCTATAAAAAGTGATCGAGCCATTAAGGTTGGACAGGACCGGCTGTCGTTGATAGAGACGGCGGATCACTATAAAAAGTGACCGAGCCATTGGAAATTGGACAGAACCGGCTGTCATTGACGGAGACGGCAGATCGCTATAAAAAGTGACCGAGCCATTGGAAATTGGACAGAACCGGCTGTCGTTGATAGAGACGGCAGATCACTATAAAAAGTGACCGAGCCATTGAGGTTGGACAGGACCGGCTGTCGTTGATTAGAAATGGGCAGATCAGTGTGCAGAACGATCAGGCAACTGAAGATTGGATAGGACCGGCTGTCGTTGTGTTGATCCAAGTAGCACAAACAGTGGATAGCATGGATAGAAGCAAGGCGGACTGCAGTTGGGGAGCAATTGGTGACAGCTGCTGGGCTGTTTACTTGCTGCCTTCGATACCGAGCAGGCTTGCTTTGTCGCTTGATGGATTTTTCCTGTGTTCAACATTTGATATACACACAATATGCAATGACATGTATAAAATATTGAAAATGCAGATGCAAGCTTAGGGCGGCTCCTAGAAGGACAACGACGCCTAAGGACTACCACTGAGTCTCATCACCGTACTGTTTGTGCCTCTGAGATGCGCACCCAGATAGAAAGACGCTGAACGGGCTGGCGTGCCCCAATTGACGTTTGAGCAATGACATTGGGCCTGCATGCCCCCTCTTCGATGCTTGGGTGGATGTGGCCCAGAGATGCCTTGCTTGGCCTTGGGCTGACATGCCCTTGCTGCTTTCAAGAGATTCCGTTGCTTGCGGATTACGGATACTAGGGTAGCAATGTAACAATTGCGTTTTCCAGTTTATTGACTCTCTTTTGCAAGTGTTGAAGAGAATGCAAAAACTAACCACTAATATCTAATTTGCATTGACAAGTGATTTGAATCGACACACAGACGCGCGCACATATGTACAGACTCGCCTAGCTCGAACGAAAAGGGAGACAGAGCCCTAGGGTACAATGCGAACCCTCAGACACACGGAATATAATGAAATTTTGGGCATTAATGTGCTAAAACTCACAATATTCCTGAACAGGTGAAACTGACACTTATGAAAAGTGGAAAAGGTACAAAGACCTGTTCAAACAAAATCGAGAAAAGCATCCCGACATGACAGTTGATTGAAAAACTGGAAAAATGTCGCAAAAATGGACATAAGACGCAGATTATGACACGTATAGGCCCGGACTGAAACCGACACCCCCGTGTAGTCACATTAAGTCCATATGACTTGCACAGCATGGCAAGACTTGGTAAAACCCCCTGGAACGACATTCGAGGGTAGTAGCAGACTGCTACTGTCTGCTGCAAGAAGCGTGCGCAGGTTTGAGACCAACGCGCATCACTCGAACAAACGCGTTGTGGTAGCTTACACCAGACTTCGCTGAACTTAGAATAAACTGTGAGCCTGTTAAGGCCTCACCAGCATTTCGTTCTGTTTTTGATGCTTCAATTATTTTTAAGACTTATGCTCAGCCTGTAAATTGAAGAAGCAGTTTGGTAATAAAATTGAAAGACGAAGGTTTTCCCCCTTCCGGTTCCTCCAATGAAGCTTGTCTTGATCTTTGATCCTCTTCGACCTTTGATGTGTATCAAAATGTCAACCATGGATCCAATTGATAGATTGTGACCGAGTCTCAAAGAAAGACTGCCTACGTATCCCAAGCTAGGGAATCAGGTCAAAACGTAGTTCAGGCTAAGGGTTAACTCTCGAGTATTTACCTCTCCTTTTACGCTCTAACTTTTGCCTAGTACCGCCCATTCAGGTCTTCGGTCTAGCGAGCTTTTGAATATTGCCTATTCATTTTTGCCTAAACCACCTTCATAGGTTTTGGTCTAGCAGGCTGCTCTAACTTTTGCTTGGAACTGCCCACCCTTGGGGTTTTCAGCCCAACGAGCTTCTCACAGGGAAAAACAACATTTGAATTGATCCAGGTTGACCCAGGGTATTGAATTTGTTGCCGTCGAGGTCGAAGACCTTTGGTTGCAGCCTCAGATAAAATGGCTTTGATGACGCAGGGTCAAGAGTGCTTCGGTTGGAAATGTCTTGCTCCGGGCCGTTTTGTACACTTTCTCATTTGTACTTGGCGGAACACCACTGTTATTGCTTTGAACATGGTACAAGGCCCGAAGCCTTCTGTGCTTCTGCTTTCTGGATTGGCACCCGATAACAGAGGATTTGATGCTCCTTTGTCTCAGGATCAACGCGAGGCGTGACTTGATGAGACCATGCCAAGACGTCGATGAATTCTTCAAGCCTGTCTGACTGGGCACAATGCTCCTCTGGGGGCGGCTTTGAATCAAATGAACCTTTCGGGAGGTTATACTTGTCTTTCAAGTTTATTTGAAATTACTTCTTCTTTTAATAGGCCGAGCATGCCTTTCGTCTTCCCTTTCGGCGAGGGAACACATTTCCTTGGGAATGATCCCATCGAAATCTATCCCTTCGTCATTAGGGTTGACACAGTTTATATAAAAGCCAGCAAAGCATGTAGAAGCAAGATGATGCATATCATAAAAACCCTCGGGGTTTGCCAAGTACAACAGACTCAAAACTTGAAACAAAAGCTACGGCGTGGAGGGCCAAGAGGCACAACCTCCGACTCAGAGCTAGACTTAAACGAACGCAAAAGACTCCGTGTCAGACTCAGACAAGACGCCAATGCAAACTAGACGCGGTTTTGAAAATGCAATTGTTAAAAAGCTACCCATAGCTTCCACAAAAAGAGGTAGGATCCAGCAGGAGTCAGGCCCAAGCAATAGCACTTTGGCCTCCTCAGCTTCTTCGACCAAACCTACTCGGTGCTCTTTTGATCACTAGACCTCAGCCAATCGGTCTTCCCCCTTTGTAAGCCCCTCATCACTGTCAATCCAGGTGTTGGCAGAGAAAGCTTCGACTGCCCAACCTACAGCCATCATGTTAACCTCCGGTTCAAACGGGATGGATACGATGGGTTTGGGTTGATTTGCTGGGACGATATAGTGGCTAGGGTTGAATATGGTGGAGCTCGGATTGATTTGAGTGGAGGTGATAGATACCTGACCAACCAGAGGGTCAGGCCCGTGTTGAGGCAAGGAGTTGGAAATGACGTTGGACTTTGGTGGAACTTGAACCGTGCCATCATCAATTAGATCTTGAATCTCGTGTCGGAGACGCAAGCAGTTATCAGTGAGATGGCCAGGCATTTGGTGGAAGGCACAGAAAAGGTTGGCATTGTAGTTGGCCGGAAGGACTTTGGGTGGAAAAGTTGGGGTCAAAGGTTTGAGATGCCCAGACTTGACAAGCTTCTCCATCACTGCGGACAGAGATGCCTCGAAGGCAGAGAAGCTTCGGGGTTGTGTTCGAGATCGGAGGCTTTGAGCGCTTCGAATTTGGTTGATATCGGCGGCACGACTAGAGTTGGAGGCTGGGGCATCACTCCCACTTGCGGCTGTATTGGAGTAGTTGCTGTCACCAAACAATGCACTACTATTTCCCGAATAAGCCCTTGGCTTAACCTTTTGAGTGGAGGAAGAGGATTCACCCCTTGGCAGGATTCCAGCTTGCAGCGCATCCTCGATGGCTAGGCCAGAGTCGAAGAAGATCTCAAAGTTGGCGGTCGCTTGAGCGAGTACCAACTGCCTGGCATAGTCTGGCTGAAGATTGCGGGAGATGATGCGGAGTTGATCTCTCTCGCTCGGGCGCTCAGTCATTAGAGCGGCTTTGGCTCTCCACCTTTTAACAAAGTCCACAAAGGTCTCCTTTGCCTCCATCTTCGTGGATTCCAACTCTCGAATAGTCATCTTGAGTTGAGAGTTGTAGCTATATTGAGAGACAAAGGTAGCCCCTATGTCTTCCCAAGTACTTCGTTTGGAGATGTCGAGCGACAGGAACCAGTGGAAGGCAGGCCCAGAGAGTTTGAGGGAAAAGTTGAGACATGGCCTCACTTTCCACACCCAGCAGCTTCATTGCGGCATGGTAGCCATAGAGATGAGTTTTGGGGTCACCGCTCCCGTCAAACTTAACCAAGTCCGGCATCTTGAACTTGTCAGGGAACTTGGCATTAGGGTACAAACAGAGATGATCCAAGTCAATTCCTCCTGCGTTGATCTTTTCAGACTTTGTGACAGCCTCTTCCAGCTTAGCCATCTTGGCTATAAGTGCAACCATATCGGGATTCAAATCAGGCTTGCCACTTGCCGGATTTGTGTTTGCAGCAGGTGCGTGAACCTTCTTAGGGTTGAGCTGAACAATGAGACGCCCCTCGTGATTCGGATCCGGGACCAAGATAGGTTGTTCATGAGCATCCTCATCGTCCTCGCCTTCCTTTTCGAGAGGAGGTGGAAGACGAGTGTTGATAAGGTCATTCAGGCGGGCAATATTGGTATCTGTCTGAGCTGCCCTCTGTTGCATGGCGGTGATGCTATCCTGAAGGTTCATAAACATGGTTTCCAGAGTGAGCGGTTGATCTGCCATAGCTGGCCTTGAAGATGTTGAAGAAGGGGAAGCCGATGGCGTGGCTCTTTGTAAAATCGATGGCGAACCTGACTCTAGGGCTGCCAACAATGAACCTGGAGAAGCCTCCGTTGCAACTGACTGAGTTTCTAGCCTGACAAGTCTTTGAACCGGATTCTGAAGGCGCTCCCAAGTAAGTTTGGCTCTTCTTTTCGGTACTCTTTTGCTCGGTGCAATGGCTCCAAAACTAGACAGTAAAGTAAGAGAAAGCTCAGTGGCGTTCCTGCAGCAAAATGCAATGCATACATCGTCGTCGGTGTCCACCCTAGACTCTAGAACTAGAGACAAGTCTGTCTCATGATGTTCGGACGCTGCCAGAATCCTCAGATTTCTTTTCGAGGGTATATCCTTTGGAAAGATCAAACTGATCCTAAGAGATGCCAAAACAGATTAAGTCTTTGGCTAGTCCCTTTTGAAGATTCGACTTTGAATTAGAAACAACTCGGTATTGATGGCGTGACACCTTTACCGGGGTGGCGTGAGCGATAACGCGCTTTAGCCGGGGCGGTGTACGTGCGAAGCACAATAACCAAAATGACATCAATATCACGACATCAACACTTTGTGGTTCCTTATGTTCGGTTGAATCCTCAACCGGGCATGAGCCAAGGATTTAGTAAGGTTTGATTTCTCTAAGTCTCGTTGATCTAAGGACTTTTGAAAAACTAACAACGTGCACTATCGAGATGCACGACTCTTCATCGGGTTATAACAGCGTCCTAATAAGCATAAGACAGACTCGAAAGCGAGACAACCTAGAAGCCGCCCTAAACATGCTCCTACGCAGAACAGAATGTATGCATGCACAGTTCCAGAGACAAGTTTGCCTCACAAGTTTCAGACGTTGCCGGAATCCTCAGAATTCTTTTCGGCGATGTGTCCCTGAGTAGATCGACAGATCCTAAAAGATGTCAAAATAGACTAAATCTTTGGCTAGTCCCTTTTGAAGATTCGACTTTGAATTTGGAACAACTCGGTGTTGATGTCATGGCACCTTAACCTTGAACACGGCGGTGTATAGTGACAACGCACTTCAACCTGGGGCCAGCGACACGACATCACTACTTTGTTGTTCCATATTGTCGGTTGAATCCTTAAACGGGCATGAGCCAAGGATGTAGTAAATTTTGATTTCTCAAAGTCTCATTGAACTAAGGACTTTGCGATTGATAACGAACATTCAACAGAATGAACGACTCCTCATCGGGTTCAACAACGTCTTAGACAGTGTAAGACAAACTCGAAAGACAAAACAGCCTTAAGCATGCTCCTATGCAAAACAGTGTATGTACAGTGCATGCGATAGGGAAAGCAGTAACACATTGACAGTATGGGGTTAGATGCAAATAGATCTTAACCTGTGGGTACCTGTCCTAGTTTGGAGAGTTCTAATGCTTTGTATATGCAAAAGGCCGGTTTTGGTTTGTAACAGGTTCCTCGGACTAGGGCCACAGATATACCTCCCGTTACCCGCGTTTTTCGCAGAATAACAGTCGAACGGTAGCATGACCCATCATCGTCGAAGGTTGTCGGTCATTCGGGGTCCCCGGGCTCCGGTAAACCGTGCCGGATTGCCAAAACAATCCAACGAGGCTTATCCCACATCGATGCAAATGAGATGCTAAAATTTGATTAAGAGAAGAAGAATCGCAAAATCGCAAAATGCCTTTTCAAATTTTGGCTCACTTTATTTAGTCCATCTTTAGAGGAAACTATGCAAGCGAACAATCGAAAAAGCCCCAGATTAGAATGGCCGGACACGAGGTCCTGTTAAATCACCATTCCAACCTTCGGCAGCGCGAAGCTAACCGTTTTGACAGACTTTTAAGGGATTGTTCACAAGTGTATTAAACTCTAAGTGTGGATTAATATCGGTTCGATCGATCCCCAGCAGAGTCGCCACTGTGGGCAGCACGCCCTGGAAATTCCGGTTTCCAAAAATGCAAGGGCCCGGATCGAGGGAGCGCGAGCGCAGGTGGCAAGCGCTCAAAAATACAGAGTCGCCACTTGAGTTTTGAAGGTCCGACACTCAAGGAACCGTATTTCGAAGCACCTGCCGCGCTGTTTGATTTGAGAAAGTTAAGGAACCAGTCCGTCATAACCATATCTGGGTTCGGGAGCCAGGTTACGAGAGGGGAAGGGTTTTATGGCACCCCTCTCGCCCAATCCGGAGATCGGTCTCTACTTAGGCATTTTGAAAACGTTGCGACTCTTCTTTTATTAATCAATTTTAGCCAATTAGGGCGGGGGAACAGTTAATCGGGGATTAAAACTGTAACATGTTTGCAGGATGTGATAGATGGCATGGATGAGCAGTTAGTATAGGATGAGAACAGACTCCTGTGGGAGTTTAAACAGACTGGAAAGCCCCTGTTTTGGAGTGTCGCACGCAAGAGGTAACCAGTATGCACTGATCAAGTCAATGCATGCTGATTATACCTGCGCACGCTACTACAAGACCTGCGCGCGCCAGTAAGCCTAAGCCCACAGCTCTTATTCTCAAACCTTCTGGGCTCTGGAAGGACCAGTGCACACCCAGGACAAACCAAGCAGTTTATGCAGTCATAATATACAGTTTAAAGGCTGAAAAGCCTAATACATAAACGAAAACACCCCATAAACAGTGTGGGGACAAAATAATAGCCTAAAACCAAGTTAAACATGCAAGGCCAGCCACTGATCGGGTATAAACAATCGCGCGAGGGTTCCAAACCGTCGCGCGACAATGCGCCCGGGCGCGCGATGGTTGTGCCCTGGCGCGCGACGATTGCGCCCTGGCACACTGGTCAACGCTCCATTTGACTATCGCGCGAGGGTTTGGGTGCAGCGCGCGATGGTTCGAGCCAACTTCCAGTGTCTGGTTTTGCACGTTCCTGGGTTCTGAGACAGGTCCAGAATGATCCCAGGGGTACTCCAACAGAACAGAAATGAATATTGAGATGTAAAACTAACAATTTAAGCTCTAAGAAAAGCAGTAAACTGATTATTTGCATGCTTAACAGTGAGATATATGTAAATAAAGCGTAAAACAGTAGGACACCAATCCCCACGCGGTCCATCGTGCACAACAACGAAGTGTCGCGCGCGTATACGGGACTCTCGCGCGCTGGTTCCTACCAGAACGGTTCTTGAAACCTTGCTAGCTTTAGGGCCAGTTCTGGTATTGATTACCAGCCTTGACCCTGCCAGCCCCCCTCAGGGATCAGAACAGAGAGTAGAACAAAGGTAAGATATACCTTTGAATTTTGAGGTTTGAAAAGTGTTTGAGCTTTGAGCTTGAGGTTGGGTTTGAGGTTTGATTGAAATGTGAAAATGGGGAGGAAGAACAAGCTTTGTTCTTAGGGTGTTAGGTTGGAAACCAAATGTTGCACTTGCTAATGGAGGAGAGATGAACAAAGGGTTAGGGTTAGAACCTTTGTGCTTTGAATTTTTTGGAACCCTTTGAAAGAGAAACAAAGGGGGCTATTTATAGGGAGAGCACCTTCCACTAATGGAAAGGCAGGTCTGGTCCAAAGAATGGAGGGCAGCCAGCCACGAGGCTGGCTGGGGATTACTTGGTGATTAAGCTGCCCAGCTGAATAAAGGTGATGGGGACAGGTTCTGACCGTCGCGCGATGGTTCCAAACTGTCGCGCGACAATGAGCCCTGGCGCGCTGGTCAATGCTCCGGTTGACCATCGCGCGATGGAGTCAAACCGTCGCGCGACGGTGCGTCCGGGCGCGCGATGGTTGCGCCCTGTCACACATCAATAGGGTTTTTGGCTTTTGGAAGTGGCTTAAGATTAGGTTAGGTTCAAGGGTTATTCAATCACTCAAAGCTCAAACACTCGACATTCCCGGGGTGTTCTTGATCCATTTCATCATCGGGGAATCAAAAACCGTAAGTAAACTAATCTGGAAGCCCAGATTGGGGTGTCTACATCGGTTCAGCGCCTCGATCCTTTGGCTCTATGCCAAAACTTGTGATGAGAAAGCTCCGTGCACAGACCATCAGAATGCAACCAGCTCTACGCTTCGGTTCAAACACGTCAAGCTCAAAGCTCCGACACCTCAGGCTCTTGCCTTATACCAGCTCCGCGCTTCGGTTCCATCAAGCTCTAAGCTCTCCTCAGGCCTTTGCCTCATGACCACAGCAGGCTCTACGCCTTAGTTCTAATCACCCCAGGCTCTTGCCTTGTAACCACAACCGGCCCCGCGCCTCGGTCCCATCATGTCAGAAACCATCACCTCAGGTTCACTCCTCATGACTACAACCGGCTCTGTGCCTCGGTTCCCTCATCTCCAAAGCTCCGTGCTCTAGTTACTGGCCCTGCGCCCCCTATATCTTAAAAACAAACCGGCGTCCGATTCATCCCCAGTAGATGGTTTGGATTCCACCCCAATCACATCAATTCCTTCTAGCTCATTCGCAAGGATAGGCTACTCTATCGAGCCCCTCTGTCAAAGTAAGGATGATCAAGAAAAGCAAACGCACCTGCCGTGTACTGATCTACCCCAAAATACTAAGGAAGCTCTCCGCAAAAACTCCCCGGGCAGCCCAGCGCTCCATCAACTATCTTCCGCCAAAACCCTGGCTCAGTCTAGGTATGTCACACTATGGCTTTTTAAGCCCTAAGGTACGTCTTCTGTCTCTAACCCTCCAAACTTTTACTTTTCTTTTTTGCCCGAACTACGATTGGTCCGAATTTCCCTTGCGGAATACGTAGGCAGCCTCCCGGCCAGACCAAAACAAAACCTTTTTTACCCGAACTACGATTGGTCTGAATTTCCCTTGCGGAATACGTAGGCAGCCTCCCGGCCCGACCATAACAAAACCTTTTTCGAAAATCCCCTTGGAATAGTGGTTGGACCAAATTGAGTTGCTTTTTACAGCTTTGATTCTTACTCAAACATGTCTCGCGATCCGTCTGAGTTCAGTCAAAGAGGGCCATCTGTAGACACCCCAATTTGGCCTAACGATTATTTCAAGTCCCACCTTGGGACCATCCAGATGATGAAATGGATACAGTGATTGCTGATTGCCTCCTTGAGAACCTTAGGACTTTCGGTAAGAACTTTGAGTCACTTAGAGGACCCAATCAGAGCCATACAGCCTTTCAGACAGAAAATACAGAAGCCTAGGAGAATCCATATGTCGGCCGTAACATCGATCTCACGGCCTTAACATCATTTCCTCACCCGAGCAACCTGTTGCTAGCAAAATCTCCCTGAGAGATCAATCCCTCGGCCGCAAGATCTATCCTTCGGCCGAGACATCCATTCCTCGGCCGTGTGATCTATTACTCGGCCGCCAGATCGTCCTTTTTCCAGACTCTAGAACGTTCTGTCAGACGTTTGATCCAACTACAATACCTCTCTGATGCGTTCGGGCCACGTTCAGAGATTGCGACGTAGAGTTTGAATTGCATTGCAATTGCAATTGCAATCGTGCCATTTGATTGGTCGGAGTGAGTCACCAATTGCCTATATAAAGGGCCTTTGGACTCCAAAAATATACATACGAAATTCATAAGAGAATACACCCTCTCAAGCTCCGATACTCTGTCAAAACTATCTCTCAAACCCACTCTTCAAAAGCCCTAACCTCCCAAAGGTAGCCATCAATCCGACGTTCAAGCCCCGAAGTTCAAACCCTAACCCTAGGGTTTTCAATCAAGCAATCAGTCAATCACACCCAATCCAAAGTGTCAGACCGCTTTTCCACCATCTCTCCTAAAACCAATTGGTGGTAGGAAGGGTTTCAATTAAGTCTTTTATGGCATTCGACATCGCACCCGCAAGTCTGTTTTTAGAGCGGTCGCAGGGAGTGGCATTGTGTAACCAAATCCATGGGGGCACTCCGGGCCCAACAATCCCTCCCTCACGATGACGCTCCCGCGACTCGAACCCATGACTTCCTTGCTTTGATACCACTTGTCAGACCGTTTTTCCACCATCTCTCCTAAAACCAATTGGTGGTAGGAAGGGTTTCAATTAAGTCTTTTATGGCATTCGACATCGCACCCGCAAGTCTGTTTTTAGAGCGGTCGCAGGGAGTGGCATTGTGTAACCAAATCCATGGGGGCACTCCGGGCCCAACACAAAGCAATCAAGCAACTGAGGGATCAAGGTGGTGAGGCCCAACGGCCTTTGGTTTGTTTTACTTATTGCATTTATGATTAATCGTAGCATTTAGTCATTTACTAACGTTTCTGTCTGGTGTGAGGAAGAACATCGACCGGGGTTTCGATCCCTCGGTCAATAAATCAAACCAGGAGGATCCCTCGGCCGTGACATCCATTCACCGGCCGTGGGATCCATTTTCCTGGAACAGCTTTGTTTTGTTTTGCTTTCCTAATTCATGCTTTATATATCGCACTTGCTCACTTTACTTACTGTTTAAAGGCTTAATTAAGCAGACTATGTGTTAGAATTAAACAAAGCATCTACATGTCTTATGTTGAATAACTACGGGCCAGTCTCATGGCTGGGCAGAGAGGGGTGCCTAACACCTTCCCCTTACTATACTTTTGGCTCCCGTACCCAGAATCTCTATCTGTTTTCCTAGTTTTAATAAACTAGGTGGCGACTCTGTTTTGATGATAACCGCTATCATGTGGCGATGTTCCTAGCCATGGGAATGTCCATGATTTTGGTTTACGAAGCAAGCAATCAATCGAGCAAACAAGTGATCAATCTGTATGGCGATGCCCCGTTTGGGAGGTGTCTACAACGAAGCTTTGGTGGGGTTGATGTCTTCATTTTTCTTATCCATAAAGTGCAAAGACAAGAAGTGCACTTGCCGTCCTTCATATCGGAAATCCAAACACTTTCAGAAATGGAAGTTCCAATCTCCTGGCAAGTTCCCAAAGTTTTCTAAATCTGGCAAGTTTTCAAGCCAAAAAAAATGTTGCCTGTGGACCAGATTCAGAACTTCAAGCAAAGGGATGGAGAGACTTTTCATAAATATTGGGAACGGTACAAGGATTTGCTCATGGTGGTTCCTCATCATAACTTTCCTTTGTATCTCCGGATCAATTACTTCTACATGGGGTGTTCTCAAGAAAGTAAGCAACTTCTAGACACTCTGGGTGGAGGTGACTTTATGGGGAAAACACTTGAAGATGCTTGGGATTACTTTGAGTCGTTGGCGAAGAAAACCCAAACATGGCAATTTGCGGATCCCGGGGAGAGAGTAATGTTCAATCAAGGTCCTAATGGCTCAGGGAAGTTCTCTATTGCTGAGCATAGTGCCTTTGAGACTCGTTTGGAAGAAATCTCTCGAAAGCTAGACAAGTTGGAGTTGAAGAGTGCTCAAACTCAAGAGGTTAAGGTGGTACGTCAAGTGGAAGAGATGTACGTTATATGTGAAATGTTGGGCCATTCTACCAAGGCATGCCCAAATATTCCCACTTTAAAGAATGTCATAAACAGAATTGCTTCAAAGGAAGTGAGTGCGGTAAATCAATGGTTAGACCCCTTCTCTCAAACATACAATCTGGGGACGCGACAATATCTAGCCTTCCGATGGAATCAATCAAATGATGCGGGCTCTTCCCAAGTTCCACCTCTCGTCCAACAATCACCATGGAAGCAACCTCAAAATGCCTTCTGTTTCCCTCAAGTGCAAGGTCTGCCAGGTTTTGTTCTGTTTGGGCCTTTCCCAAACTCGAACCAATTTCAGCAATAACCCCCGAGACGTTCTTTGGAGGATCAGTTGAATGCTGTCATGCAAGGGCAAATGACCATTAACGAACAACAAACTCAAAGGATGGGTGACATCAAGAATCAGTTGGGGAAGTTGACAACGTCGGTGGGGATCCTACAACAAGAAAAGGGGAAGTTTCCTACCCAATCTCAAGCGAACCCCCAAGGTCAACACTTTGTTAGCTCTTTGGTGTTTTTCCCTGAGCAAGCAAAGTCTATCATCACATTAAGAAGTGAGAAGGCCGTGGATAATGCTATCGTTGCTCCACCGGTTACACCTATCTTGTTGCCCTTCCCAGTGCCATTAAAGCCATCATCAACACTTGGGGAATCTCCCAAGCAAGTGTCGGAGGGAAAGGACAAGGAAAGTGACCCTATCCCACAATTCTCTCCTATACCGGCGCCATACCCTCAACGGTTAAGGGCATCGTCTAAACCAAGCTCCAATGCTGAAGTGTATGAGTTGTTTCAACAAGTCAAGGTCAACATTCCTGTTGTAGATGCCATTAAGTAAAAACCCTCCTACGCAAAGTTCTTGAAAGATTTGTGCACCGTGAATTGAATGTCCAAAAGAAGGTGTTCTTGATGGAGCAGGTTAGCTCCATTATTCAAGCCGACATTGCTCCCAAGTACAAAGATCCAGGGTGTCCAACTATATCCATCGTGATTAGGGGGAAAAGGATTAAAGCACTTCTTGACTTGGGTGCTAGCGTCAACTTGTTACCGTACTCGGTGTATCAAGAACTCGATTTGGGGGAAATGAAGCCAACTCGAGTCACTCTTCAACTAGCTGACCTTAGCGTTCGTATCCCTCGGGGAGTGGTCGAAGACGTCCTAGTGCAAGTAGATCAATTCGTTTACCTGGTGGATTTTGTGGTATTGGACACGAGTTCAGCTATCGCTACTCTAAACTCCTGTTATCCTTGGACGTCCATTCTTAGCCACGGCGGATGCGATTATTAATTGTCGAAACGGCCTTCTCAACATGACCTTTGGAAACATGAAGATGGAGCTCAATATTTTCAATGTCAATGGAGGAATGAGGGAGAAAGATGATGATCATGCGATAAATATGGTGGATATTTCGAAAAGTGAATTGGCGTTCTTCCCTCTTCGTGACGGTTCATTGGAACAATTTCGCACCGCTAAAGAAATGGATGCTGAGGTGGATTCTATACCCTTTACTAGCTAAGCAAGACGCTTATGAACCTATCTTTAAGGAGTTAGCACCTATAGAACCTAAAGTTGTCTCTTCCGATCTCCCGAATCTTGATCCTTCCCCGGAGGAATTACTCATTGCTCACAAGTGTAGACACCTCCAAAACGGGGCATCGCCATACAGATTGATCGTGTTTGTTTGCTTTCCATTTCATAAACCAGGATCGTGGATATTCCCATGGCTAGGAACATCGCCACACGAAGAGATAGAGATTCCGGTTACGGGAGCCAAAAGTACAGTAAGGAGAAAGTGTTAGGCACCCCTTTCTGCCCAGCCGTGAGGCTGGCCCATAATTGTTCAACATAAGACATGTACTTGCTTTATTTAATTCTAACATGTAGTCTATTTATTAAGCTTTTAAACAATTAATGGTGAGCCAGTACGTTAATTAAATCATGCATCAGAAATAAACAAAACAGACAGGCTGTCCCAGAAAAATCGATCTCTCGGCCAGTGAATGGATTTCACGGTCGAGGGATCCCACTGGATTGATATATCGGCCGAAGGATTGATCCCCCAACCGATGTTCTTCCTCACACGAGAACAGATATTTAACAGATAATCAAAACACTATGATTAATGCATAATAACGTAAAAGAGATCAAACCATAGGCCCCTGGGCCTCACCACCTTGATCCATCAGTTGCTTGATTGCTTCGGATTAGAAGGGATTGACTGATTTACTTCTCAAAAACCGTAGGGTTAGGGTTTGTACTTCGGGGTTTGATCATTCGGGATGCGGCTGCCTTTGGAAGGTTAGGGCTTCTATAGAGGGATTATGTGAGATGATTTCTGCAGAGCTTGGAGGTATGAGATGGAGGAATTGAATGTTAATTTCGGAACCCTAAGGCCTCTTTATATAGGCAATTGATGACTCACTCCAGCCAATCAAATGGCGTGAATCAAAAAGGAATTCTAGGGTTCAAAGATCTCTAGACGCGATCTACTTTGTAGCCCGAACGCATCGGAAAAAGGCTGCTAGGGTTTTGGTGCGTCGATCAAACGACTGACAAAACATTCTAGAATTCTGGAAAAAGACGATCTGGCGGCCGAGGAATTGATCTGGCGGTCGAGGAAGGAATTGATTTGGCGGTCGAGGAATGGATTTGGCGGCCGAAGAATGGATCTGGCGGCCGAAGAATGGATTTGGTGGCCGAGGAATTGATTTTACGGCTGATAGATGTATTTTCCTAGGATGCTGTATTTCTATCTGAAAGGCTATTTGGCTCTGAATTGGGTCCTCTAAGTGGCTAAAAGTACTTACGGAAAGTCCTAAGGTTCACAAGAAGTCAATCAGCAATCACTGTATCCATTTCATCATCGGGATGGTCCCCAAGGTGGGACTTGAAATAATCATTAGGCCAAATTGGGGTGTCTACAACGAGATGAACATACTTGAAACATCGGGCGTCTACTGTCACGCCCTCGGTTTTGAACATAAATAATAATAACATTTGAAATACAAAACCCTCACAATCGTGTTTACATTACCCCAAAATACATTACAGTTTCCAATTCTTCAAACTGGTCTACAAATACAATCTTCCAAATTACAAAACCATAACAAGCTGTTCACTTTACAAGAATAACAAAGTACTCTTCAAAATAACTTTACTTGATAATGCCCGCATGCACTCCGAACTTTCCATGACCATGACCTGCAATGAACCTGAAATGGTAGGTTGAGCAAACACGTGCCCAGTAGAGAATTCTATGCACAAGCTATATGAAAATGTGACGATTTATGCACTGAGAATGAATGATCTCCACTAACGAACAAGAGATACACAGGGGCACCGTAAAGAACCACAAACTACGACTATGGGATCCTATGCTTCTTAAGACATCCCTAACCATTCGTACGTCATCTCGAAGCAACATTAAGCTCATATCATTCTGAATAACCACGACGACTTCTCAACCCTTTTATAAACACTTAAAGGAATGCCACGAACAATCTCATTATTCAATGCCATAGCCATCGAGCCTCTTTTCATAAAACGAAAAGATTCCCGTTTGATTTCCAAAATAATTTTGAGAAATACTCTCGACCTCCGGGGGTCGAGCTCCGTTGATTCTCTTGAATACCGGAATCCGTTGATTTGTGCCCAAATACCGGAACCGTTGATTCGCTCAGGAATACCGGAGGATTTTTCATAAAAATCCCTTTTTCAAAACCAAGTTACTTTCTTTTCAAAAACATTGATGGAATCCATTGTTTATCTTCTCTTTTCAACAGTTACAATATCAAGCAGCTCAAAGCCCAAACAACGACTTAAACTTCAATAAGTCAATTATAACTTCATTCATCATATGAGACATTCAACTGTATTACCACACCTTGCGTTACAGTGAATTCTCTCCACCTGGGTTTCCGCATTACCACACCTTGCGTTGCGGGCCCTCTAGAGTCCCCGCATTACCACACCTTGCGTTGCAGGACCCTCAATTCAACATTCACAACACATTCAACACACATATACATTATCAATTCGAAAGTGGAATAACAACACTTTCCCCAAGTCCCAATCTTCCATTCATCGTCATTCAATGTATTACAACTTATAACCATGTCTTATCGTACATTAATAAACACCTTAAGTTCATATTATTCCTCTATGTCTATTTCAACGCCCTATATCTCATATTGAACCCATAACAACTCTACGACACACCACCGGCTAGGTTCTAAGCAACAATCTATAGAACGAGTGCCCAAGGAACCTATGATGATCAATCGAGACGAAGCACAAAGACATGGGTCACCCTATTCTCTTCCGGATCACTAGGCAAACCCCTATCGTTCAACGAAACGCCCCACGTCAAACCTTATGTCCAACGATACATAATAACCTCTCTACAATACGCATTTTCATCCTACCATTCGCCACATCTAGCCTTAGCACCTAAAACACTTATAGTATTCACCACCTCATGTCACAATGACCCTCAAGTACCACCAATCCCATAGATACACTTCGATTGAGTTTTCTCTAGTAGGACACTACTCTTCTTCTAACAATGGAAAGCCAACAGGACGAGGATAACTTAAGTAAACCCAAGGGGTTCAGCTAAGCATGCTTGAAATAGGTTGGGAGGTGTCCAAGGGAATTAGAAGTGATCGGGGGTCAAAACAGTGGAGTTCGAAGCAAAACAGTGAAAACTGGAAATAAGCTCACCGTATCGATACGGGCAAAATCCGTATCGATACGGATAGGCTTCGAGGCAGATCAGTGAGAACTGTATTGATACGGATTTTGGGCCGTATCGATACGGGATGCTTTCGAGCGAATTTTCTGCAGATTTTCAAGAATGAAACCCAAACTACAACCAACAATCATAAGCACGATTAAGGTGCAAATTCAACACATAAACATATAACAAGTGCAAGAAATCCCTACCTCGAAGTCGGAGAGCAAACACGCGAAGAGATCAGGCCACGCGAACCCTTGAACTCAAACTTTGAAATACTCTCAAAATACTCCGCTCCGAGCCAAACCGGACGAGCTACGAACTCAAGAGCACGTGAGGAAGATGGAGAGAAGGTTGGGTTCTTTGGGTTTCAACCTTTGGTGGAGGAATGAGGGAGAGAGAGTGAAGAGCCGAGAGAGGGAGAGAGTCTGACGGGAGAGAGGGAGGAGGGGGATTTCTATCCTCTACACACACACACATCCTATATATACCCCTATATCTCTAAATCACACATACACTCCCTCAAGTCTCTATTCTTTCACCTAAATCCCTAATTCAAATATCCACCAAATAAACCATATTCCCGTAATTATCCGATTAATAAACCTTTCAATAATTAAAATAAAACAAAAATTTTACGGGTCTCTACATCTACTATGAAGATTCGTTGGAAAAACCTCTCACCACTAAGGAAATGGATGCCGAAGTGGATTACTTGTATTCGTTGTTGGCTAAACAAGATGTTTATGGACCAATCTTTGAAGAGTTAGAGCCCATGGAAGCTACAATTGTCCCTTCGAATCCTCCGTGCCTTGATAATCTCACCGCTAAAGAAATGGATGTCGAGGTAGATTCCTTATACCCTTTGTTAGAAAAACAAGATGCATGTGAGCCTATTCTTGAGAAGTTACCAATCATAGAACTAATAATTGATTTTCTTGGTGTTGATAATGTTGATTTGGTTTACAATCCTCTTATAGTAGATTTTGTCAACAAATTGAAAATTGATTTTATTTGGGCTATGCACTTGGTGGAACTTAAGTTTTTAAAACGAATTTGGTAATTGCTTTACTCAAAGTATCTTATCTTGTGGCATGGTTGAGTTCAATTCTTGGCAAAGAGTGTAGCATGGGGTGCTATGTTCATCATATTAGCTCTTAATGACATGATAACTATTCGAAACCATCGTGTGGCTAAACATATTCTCTCTCTTTCACTCATTTTCTCTCTCT
Source organism: Rhododendron griersonianum (assembly GCA_018127125.1). Taxonomy (NCBI): domain Eukaryota; kingdom Viridiplantae; phylum Streptophyta; class Magnoliopsida; order Ericales; family Ericaceae; genus Rhododendron; species Rhododendron griersonianum. The sequence continues at coordinate 31,542,504 of CM030797.1, read as the reverse complement.
CTCTTTTCTGTTTCTCTTTTAACGGTCTAGTATAGCCACCCATAGCTTACCCCACCGGTAAGGAATGGGAAGAAAAGTATGACTCGTTTGATCGCGTGATGATCGGGTGGTGTTCTTTCATTTGTTTTGCATGATTTTAAGTGTTTTTAGTGTTTTCTTTATTTTATGTCTTTTTATGTTTTGTTTGGTTTGAAACCGGATAACATGGGCCGGTGGTTCTAATGTCATTTGTTTTGTGGAAAGTCGTTCTCTTAAGTCTTCTGCATGGTTAACGTGCTACCACACCAGCCTTGGTAGTTTGGGCCTAAAGCCGGGGTGAGTGAGGCGTTCAGGAACCCTAAGCATGGGTGCGGCTAAGTGCCGCGGTTGTTAGTCCGATAAAGCCTTGGATATGACCCAGTGTGACTAGCTATGGTTCCGAGTTGGCAGAACCGAAGGAGTGAACCCAGTGTGACTAGCCTTGGATATGACCCAATGTGACTAGCTATGGTGTCGGGTTGTTTTTCTCAGTTTTATCAACTCGTACAGGTCATTGTACATCTATATGGTCTTACAGAAGCGTCAATTTCCCTTTTCTAGGAGAATTGTGAATTTTGGCTCATTAATGCCCAAAATTTCATTATTTTCCGTGTGTCTTAAGGATACGTGTCGTATCCTGGGACTTTTCTGTTCTTTTCTTTCGAGCTAGGTCGAGTTGGTACATACAAGTGTTTGTTTGTCGATTCAGGTCATTCATCAATGCATGTTAGATATTAGTGGACGGTTTATTCCTTTCCTTTGTCAACTTTCATCAAAAGGAGACTAATAAACGGAAAATGTAGCTTTTATATTCCATAAAGCAAAAAGTGGGAATGTACGCAAACGGCACAACGGCCCAAGCAAAACTATCATGTACTGGGCACATCTGCCCGAAATTCGAGAGGCACGCTGGCCCTATCCTCAAACTATCAAAATACTATCAAAATCAAGTGTCAAGTCAAGTATCAAAGGCAGTAAAGTAACTGAGGCTCAGTGATAGCCCTCAATCGTCAAAGTCCTCAGCCTCGTCGTCGTCCTCCTCCTCCTTGTCGTCGTCGTCTCACTCTCTCGAATCTATCCTGTACCTAGAATCACTGACAGAGTCGTCTGAGCTGCTGCTGAAGGTGAGCGCTCCTCTTTTTCTTCCTCCTCCTCCACTTCTCTCTCCTCGCTCTCGGCTTCTTGCCTCCTCTTCTTCTGTGCTGGCCTCTTCCTTAGCTCTCTGCGAAACCGTGGCTCGTCGCTAGCCGAGATGATCTCTACTCCTCTGGCCGTTGGGCGTGTAGCACTCGTTTGTCTCGAAGTTGTGACAGGAGTGGTAGAGGTGCCTGTAGCCTTCTTCTTTTGAGGAATCGGCCGCACACTCTTGTGTCTGGGAGCTGCCCTAGTTTGTCCCTGTAATGTCAATTCATTCAATCATTTCAGTATTTGTATTGTGCAAATTGTGTATATATCAAATGCTGAAAACAGGTATCAAGAGCAGGTCTATCAAGTGTACATTGTATTGCGAGAAGGCCTATCTAAGTATCGAAAGCAGAATGGAACAAGTTTCTGGGGTTTATACCTGAGGCTGTACAGTGGGAGCCAGAGCCACCGGTGGGTAGTGCAACTGCAAAGGAGTACCGTCCGCTATCTTGTGGAACTCTTTCTCCATAGCCTGCATCAATGTAGACACCCCAATTTGAACTTGTCGAATTTCCTTGATTTGTGGCCCTGAGGCTCCCCGATGATGAATTTGGATCAAAACAAGCCTCGTACCAAGTGAAACTTTGCTCCTTGAAGGATTTGAAAAGGAAATAAAAATGGTCAAAATCATTTCGAAGCACTTGGAAGCAGTCCCAAGCGCTCCAAACCATTGGTCTGGCTCACTCCCGAGCGCTCGAGAGTGAAGTCCTAAGCGCTCGAGACTGATATGTTGCCCAATGGATGATGAGATCGCCCACTATCCATGCAACCCATCATTACCACTATCTAGAGCCGGCTGATGTTCAGTCAACACTCAACCTCTGGTGGCAGAAGATCAGACTAGGAGATTTTCCCATTAAAATAATGTTTTATTCAAAATCTATTTCATTTCAAAACTATAGGTTATTTTGGCCTATAAATAGAACCTGTTTTCAGCTGGACAAGGGGGCTACGAAATTTCTCTCTCTCTAAAAACCACTCTCCTCTCTCTTGCTCAAAGCAAAGGCTTTCAAACAAACTTGTTCTTCAACTTCAAACTTCAAGAGGTTTTCAAAAATCACCAAGAAAAAGGGTAGAAATTCAGAACACCCCAAGCTTCTGATTTCTAGTCTTCTTTCTCTCTGCATCCACTTTTCATGCCATTCAAAGAGCAAAGTTCCAACCAAAGGTAGAAATCTTTCTACTTTGATATCAAACAAGGAGGCTGTTTTTTTTCCCTTCTGAGGGAGGTCTCTCAGCCTGACCCAGTCTTCAATACTGGGTGCATGGTTGGGAGACCTTGGTGTAAAAGCAAGAGCAAAGGGTGCACAAAAAAATGTTTTCTTAAAACCCCTACTGGAAACACTCTCGAGCGCTCGAGAGTGCTCCTGAGAGCTCGGGACTGTTTCCAGTCTCATGCATGGTACTTTGGCACACAATAGGCTGGGGGTGAGATGCATTCTTAAATGAGATGGTTTCATCATGACATGCATGCACAGGAAATTGGTTTTCCCTAAAACAGAAATGTTTATCACAAATTTTCATGTAAGAAAAAGGTTTTCCAAAGTTAAAAGATGTTTTTCTCTTAGGAAAAACCAAAACAGGGGTGTTTGCATGTCAGGTCAGTGTTATTTCCTGTTTGAAACCAAGCTGACATGCAGCTCACTCCCAAGCGCTCTGAACCATTCCCGAGTGCTCGGGAGTGCATGCATGCCATTGCACTCCATTTTCCCAGTTTGCTGTGTTGTATGAGTTTCTACATGCATGAATGTATCCATTTGCTCTTTTAAAATTGTAGAGCTAATTTTGTTGAGGCAGGGATGCATGATCTGAGAGATTGAGGGCTTATCTCAGTCTTTCAAGTCCTCTGCTGAGCCAATAGTGTACTTAATAATATTTCAGTTTACATTTTTGCATTATATCTTGTCAGTACTAAAAAAACTTGCAGGATTGGGCATTAACACTCCCAAGCGCTTGGGACCGCTCCCGAGCGCTCGAGAGTGAATCCAGTAACAGGGTTCCATTTTCAACCATCTTGTACATTATGCATGGCCATTTTATCACCCCTGTACACATGCACATGCATGCACTCCTTATGTGTTATAACTGTGGACATTTGCTAGTTGGTTAAATGAAACAAAATCCCTTTTAAAAATCCCACAAACGTTTAGTAGAGACCGACGTCGCGTCGGGCGAGGGGGGTGCCGAAAAACCCTTCCCCCCTCGTAACAAGGCTTCCGGACCCTCAAATGATCTCTGGTTTTCAATTTCAAATCAACCATTTTCGAAACAAAACGGTTTCTCGGGTGATGGACCATAAATCCGGGTGGCGACTCTTCAAACCATTTTTTCGAATCGATCCAAAGGCGAGGCGCGACATTTTATTGGGCCACCCCGATCCACCTGGGGCTGAGGTAGCCCACAATCAAGCAAACGGCCTCCCGCGCCCATTCGACTGGCACCTATGATCATTGGAAGCAAGTCAGGAAACAGTTCAAATGCAATTCAAATATGGTACAAGGAAATGAACAAAGCTGAAAGTACATCATACTGGTCCTGTGATCTGTGCCGGCTCCATCCTGGCTGGCTCAAACTGAACCGTGGCAACCTCTTCCTGTGCGTCCTGCACTGGCAGTGCCCACGAAAGCCGAGGAAGTCTGGTTGCCGCAGCGTAGCCACTCCTCTCCCTCGGGCGAGTTGTCCTGCCCTTCTGGCCCCGTCTCTCCTCACCAGCCTCCAGAGCCAGCTTTCCACAGCCAAGTGCTCCATCACCCTAAGTGGTCCCGCCAAGTATTGCCTCCGGTAGGCAGCATAGTTGCGCTCAGGCCTCAGAAAGGCAACAAGGTCCTCCGGAGTAGTAAAACATTACAGCTCAGCAAGTGTGTACTGTCCAGTGTGCAAAGCACAAGGCGGAAGTGGCCCAGGGACTACAAACTCGGACGAGCCGAGCGACTGTCGTGTCACTTGGTCGCCCAAGTACCACTGCCACCCAAAAGCCGACTCCAGCAGCACTCGGCTCACCATCACCACTCTGCTCCTCGCTAGGTATTTGGGCTTGGGCTCTGCATTGCTCCATGGGTCCCACTCTACCTGCAACACATTCAAATAGCCAAACAAAGGATATCAGCGACAGCATTAAAGCATTTCAAAGCATGAGCTATGAATGGAATTGGTTCTTACCTGTGAGCTTGACAGCTCATCGAGGTAAGCTCTGAAAGACAGGAGGCTCCCCTTCGACTTCTTCTTGCCTCTGTACAAAGGCCCCCAGATCATAGCACGAGGGAGTGTCCTCAGGTCCGAACATTTGTTATCCGGAGGGTACATCTTCAACACCTCGTAAGCCCACAACTGCAAGGTTTTCAGAAGATCAAAGCATCAGGATACAACATATATACAGTTCAAAGTCGATCAAGTATGAAAGGAAATCAAGCTAAAGGTTTTGTTTCTTACCTCCCACACTCTCCAGTAGCCGGTAGTTGCCTTCTTTCCTCGCGAGAACTCGCCCACGAACCCGTAACACGTTCCCAGGGCTGCTCATCCCCAGTCGTATCGAGAGGCTGTACGTAAGTCACGGAGGGCCGGCAAGTAAGACAAATGAACTGTGGACCGCTTGTTTGGGTAAAGCGTGGCCCCAAATAGGTACAACAGGTAGGCTCTCGCCATCTGCTCCTCATCCTGCTCCATAGTCGGCACCCTCCCCTACAAGTACCTCCTGAACTGGTCATGATGGACCGTCTCCGCACCGCCTTCGGGCACTTGTCCCAGGAACCACTCTAATGCGGCTGTGTCCCTATGGATCCCTGAGTCAAAAGGGATGGGCTCACCCCCTACTCTCAAGCCAGTAAGAGCTGCAAAGTCCAGCGGGGTCACCGTCATTTCCCCGATCGGAATGTGGAGGGTATTGGACGTATCCCACCATCTCTCAGCCAGTACAGTAAGTAGAGCGTGATCGCTCTTCACCGCTGTCAACATGGGGATGAACAGACCAAACCCCGCGGCGTCCACCAAGTCCCTAACTCACTCAGGCAATCCCCTGTACAACTCAAGCGAGCTCACTGGACCGCCATGTCCCCGTGTACTGGCAGCTCCTCTCTGCACACCACAACAGCCAAAATAGAAAAAGGTTTATCAATATATGCAGTTCAAATCCAACATTCAGTTGAATCAAGAATTTCAAAGCAATCTTACAGTCGAAACAGGCATTCTACATGTCGATCAAGATTCAAGTTTTCGAGTTACAATATCAGTCAATTATCATTTCAAGGCATGTTATCGGTTGAATCAAGTTATCATGTAGACACCCCAATCTGGGTTTCTAGATTAGTTTACTTACGGGTTTTGATTCCCCGATGATGAAACGGATCAAGAACACCCCGGGAATGTCGAGTGTTTGAGCTTTGAGTGTTTGCAAAACCCTTGAACCTAACCTAGTCTTAAGCCACTTCCAAAAGCCAAAAACCCTACTGATGTGTGCCAGGGCGCAATCATTGTGCGCCAGGGCACAACCATCGCGCGCCAGGGCACACCGTCGCGCGACGGTTTGATTTCATCGCGCGATGGTCAACCGGAGCGTTGACCAGTGCGCCAGGGCGCACCATCGTGCGCCAGGGCGCACTCTCGCGCGATGGTCCCACTCCATTGCGCGACGGTTCAAGCTGTCCCCATCACCTTTATCAGCTGGGAAAGATTAGCCACGAAGTAATCCCCAGCCAGCCTCGTGGCTGGCTGGCCTCCATTCTTTGGACCAGAGCTAACTTTCCATTAATGGAAGGTGCTCTCCCTATAAATACCCCCCCTTTGTTCATCTTTTAAAAGGTTAACAAAAATTGGTTTTCAAAAGGCTTACACCCTAAGCACCACCAAGAACAAAGCTTGTTCTTCCTCCCCATTTTCACACTTCAATCAAACCTCAAACCCAACCTCAAACTCAAAGTTCAAGCACTTATTCAAACTCAAAAAGCCAAAGGTATAGCTTACCGTGGTTGCTCTCTGTTTTGATCCCTGAGGGGGGCTGGCAGGGTCAAGGCTGGTAATCAATACCAGTCCTGGCCCTAAAGCTAGCGAGGTTTCAAAAACCGTTCTAGTAGGAACCAGCGCGCGACGGTCCCAGTCTCGCGCGTGACACTTTGTTGTTGTGCACGATGGACCGCGTGGGGATTGGTGTCCTACTGTTTTATGCTTTACTTCGTATATAGATCACTGTGGAGCATGCTAACAACCAATTTACTGCTTTCCTTTGTTAAAATGTTAGTTTTACATTTCAATATTTAGTTATGTTCTATTGGAATACCCCTGGGATCATTCTGGACCTGTCTCAAAACCCAGGACGTGAAAAACCAGACACTGGAAAGTTGGCTCGAACCCACGCGCGCTGCACCCAAACCATCGCGCGATGGTCAACGCTCCATTTGACCAGTGCGCCAGGGCGCAATCGTCGCGCGCCAGGGCGCAACCATCGCGCGCCCAGGCGCATTGTCGCGCGACGGTTTGGAACCCTCGCACGATTGTTTGTACCCGATCAGTGGCTGGCCTTGCATGTTTAACTTGATTTCAGGCTATTATTTTGTCCCCACACTGTTTATGGGGTGTTTTGTTTATTTGTTGGGCTTTTCAGCCTTTAAACTGTATATTATGACTGCTATAAACTGCTTGGTTTGTCCTGGGTGTGCACTGGTCCTTTTAGAGCCTAGAGGGTTTGAGAATAAGAGCTGTGGGCTTAGGCTTACTGGCACGCGTAGGTCTTGCAGTAGCGTACGCAGGTTTGGTCAGCATGCATTGACTTGATCAGTGCATACTGGTTTCTTCCTGTGCATGACACTCCAAGACAGGAGCTTTCCAGTTTATTTAAACTCCCACAGAAGTCTGTTCTCATCCTATACTAACTGCTCATCCATGTTATTTTGATCATATCCTGCAAATTGTTACAGTTTTAATTCCCGATTAACTGTTCCCCCGCCCTAATTGGCTAAAAATCGATTAATAAAAGAAGAATCACAACGTTTTCAAAATGCCTAAGTAAAGATCGATCTCCGGATTGGGCGAGAGGGGTGCCATAAAACCCTTCCCCTCCCGTAACCTGGCTCCCGAACCCAGATATGGTTATGACGGACTGGTTCCTTAACTTTTTCAAATCAAACAGCGCGGCAGGTGCTTCAAAATACGGTTCCTTGGGTGTCGGACCTTCAAACCCAAGTGGCAACTCTGTATTTTTGAGCGCTTGCCACCTGCGCTCGCGCTCCCTCGATTTCCAAAAAAGGGCCGCAACGGCGAAAAGGAACGAAATCCTTTTTCTCCGAAGGGCATGCTGCCCACAGTGGCGACTCTGCTGGGGATATCGAACCGATATTAATCCACACTTAGAGTTTAATACACTTGTGAACAATCCCTTAAAAGTCTGTCAAAACGGTTAGCTTCTGTAGACACCTCCCAAACGGGGCATTGCCATACAGATTGATCACACTTGTTTGCTCGATTGGTTGCTTGCTTCATAAACCAAAATCATGGACATTCCCATGGCTAGGAACATCGCCACATGATAACGGTTATCATCAAATAGAGTCGCCACCCAGTTTATTAAAACTGGGAAAACAAATAGAGATTCTGGATACGGGAGCCAAAAGTACAATAAGGGGAAGGTGTTAGGCACCCCTCTTTGCCCAGTCGTGAGACTGGCCCATACTCATTCAACATAAGACGTATAAATGCTTTATTTAATTCCAACACATAGTCTGTTTATTTATTCCTTTAAACAGTAAGCAAGGTGAGCCAGTGCGATAAATAAGCATGCATTAGAAAGCAGAAAGGCAAACAAAATGTCCCAGGGAGATGGATCCCGCGGCCGGTGAATTGATGTCACGGCCGAGGGATCCTCCTGGTTTTATTTATCGGCCGAGGGATCGAAACCCCGGTCGATGTTCTTCCTCACACCAGACAGAAAAGTTAGCAAACGATTAAATGCTACGGTTAGCCATAAACGCGATAAGTAAAACAAACCAGAGGCCATTGGGCCTCACCACCTTGATCCCTCAGTTGCTTGATTGCTTCGGATTTGATTGTGATTGACTGATTGCTTGATTGAAAACCCAAGGGTTAGGGTTTGAACTTCGGGGTTTGATCGCTGGATTGACGGCTGCCTTCGGGAGGTTAGGGCTTTTGAAGGGTGGGATTGAGAGAGTATTTATGCAGAGCTTTGAGGCTTGATTGAGTGTGAAGGTGTGTTAATTTCGAAACCCAAAGACTCCTTTATATAGGCATAGGGATGACTCACTCCGGCCAATCAAATCACGAGATGGCAATTGCAATTGCAATGCATCTCTAACTCTACGTCGTAATCTCTGAGCGTAGCCCGAACGCATCGGGAAGGTAGTGTAGTTGGATCAAACCAAACGTCTGACAGAACGTTCCAGAGTCTGGAAAAATGTCGATCTGGCAGCCGAGTAAAGGATGTCGCGGCCGTGGAATGGATATCTCGGCCGAAGGATAGATCTTGCGGCCGAGGAATTGATCTCTCAGGGAGATTTTGCTGGCAACAGGTTGCTCGGGTGAGGGATTGATGTTATGGCCGTTAGATCGATGTTACGGCCGTCAGATGGATTCTCCTAGGCTTCTGTATTTCTGTCTGAAAGGCTATATATGGCTTTGAATTGGGTCCTCTAAGTGGTTCAAAGTTCTCACCGAAAGTCCTAAGGTCCTCAAGGAAGCAATCAGCAATCACTGTATCCATTTCATCATCGGGATTGTCCCAAGGTGGGACTTGAAATAATCGTTAGGCCAAATTGGGGTGTCTACAGATGCCCCTCTTTGACTGAACTCAGACTGATCGTGAGACATGTTTGAGTAAGAGTCAAAGCTGTAAAAAGCAACTCAATTTGGTCCAACCACTATTCCAAGGGGTTTTCGAAAAAGGTTTTGTTATGGTCGGGCCGGGAGGCTGCCTACGTATTCCACGAGGGAAATTCAGACCAATCGTAGTTCGGGCAATAAAGAAAAGTAAAAAGTTTGGAGGGTTAGAGACAAAAGACATACCTTAGGGCTTTAAAAGCCGTAGTGTGACGTACCTAGACTGAGCCAGGGTTTTGGCAAAGAGTAGTTGAAGGAGCGCGGGGCTACCTGGGGAGTTTTTGCGGAGAGCTTCCTTAGTATTTTGGGGTAGATCAGTACACTGCAGGTGCGTTTGCTTTTCTTGATCATCCTTACTTTGACTGAAAGGAGCTCGGTAGAGTAGCCTATCCTTGCGAATGAGCTGGAAGGAATTGATGTAATGGGGTGGAATCCAAACCATCTGCTGGGATGAGTCAGATGCCGGTTTGCTTTTGAGATGGGGGGCGCAAGGCCAGTAACTGGAGCATGGAGCTTTGCGTAATAAGGGAACCGAGGCACGGAGCCGGTTGTAGTCATGAGGCGAGAGCCTGGAGAGAGATGGAACCGAGGCGTGGAGCCTGTTGCAATCTTGAGGCGAAGGCCTGAGGGGATTGGATTGATAAGACCGAAGCGCGGAGCTGGTGTTGATCAAAAGGCGAGAGCCTGAGGTGACTAGATTGAGGCGTGGAGCCTGCTGTGGTTTATGAGACGGAGGCCTGAGGTGAGCTTAGAGCTTGATGGGACCGAAGCACGGAGCTGGTATTGATCATAAGGCGAGAGCCTGAGGTGTTGGAGCTTTGAGCTTGACGCGATGAACCGAAGCGCGGAGCTGGTATAAGGCAAGAGCCTGAGGTGAAGGAACTGAGGCGTGGAGCCTGAAGTGATTGAGGCGTGGAGCCTTCATACAGTCTTGAGGCGAGGGCCTGAGTTGTCGGAGCTTAAAGCTTGACGTGATATGAACCGAAGCGTAGAGCTGGTTGTATTCTGATGGTCTGTGCACGGAGCTTTCTCATCATAAGCGTTGGCGTGGAACCAAAGGATCGAGGCGTTGGGCCGATCAATAAAACCGAGGCATAGAGCCGGTTGATTGCAGGATTGACCTGTTTCATGAGAGATATGCAGAGTGTATATGTGCGATGATGGTTGTTAGATGTGAACAGATATGATGATGCAGACTCGATGTGATAATGTTGATGCAAATGTGCACGGGCCCGTGCGTGTGTGTTTGTTTTAAGCTTAGAGCTTCTATCAAGTTCCGGACTTGAGCATTCAGAGCGTAGAGCTCGAGCATTCGGACGGCAGAATCCGAGCATTCAAAGTACATGCTTTGAGCGTCCAGTACTCAGTGGTTGGGCATCCAAGCGTAGAGCTTGAGCATTCAAGTGTATAACTTGAGCATCCAGTACACAGTGGTTGGGCATCCAAGCGTAGAGCTTGAGCATTCAAAAATGTTAGATTTTTGAGCATTCAGGCGTAGAGCCTGAGAATAGATGTCTTGATTGTTGGGGCGGCTTAGAGCCTGTTGCTTGCTTACGGCTTCGAGCCAGTTGAGATGTTGGGCTTTGAGCCGCTGAATTGTTTGTTATGGCTTCGAGCCATTTCAGATGGTAGATACAGGCTTCGAGCCTATCGAAGTAATGGGCTTGGAGCCGCTGAGGTGGTAGATATAGGCTTCGAGCCGCTGAGGTGATAGACATAGGCTTCGAGCCTGTTAAGAGCTTGATTGTGTATGGCTTCGAGCCAGTTTGAGACAATGGGCTTTAGAGCAGCTGGGTTGGTTGTTACGGCTTCGAGCCAGTTGAGATAATGGGCTTGGAGCCGCTAAGTTGAGTGATTACAGGCGTAGAACCTGTTGAGCATAGAGCTGCTGAGATAAAGGGCTTCGAGCCGCTGGGATTGCTTGTTTACGGCTTTGAGCCAGTTGAGATAGCGGGCTTGGAGCCGCTGAGTTGTGTAATAGCGAGCATAGAGCTGCTGTATGAGTTGATGTGAGTGACCATAGGCACGGAGCCGTTGAGATAGTTGGGTGCAGGCGTTGAACCACTGAGTAGCGAGCTTGGAGCTGCTGAGGTGATTGGTACGGGCGTAGAGCCGTTGAGAAGGTAGGCGAGGAGCCTATGTGGAGCTGCTGGGATGATAGGCTTGGAGCTGTTGAAATGATGGGCTTGGAGCCGTTGAATAGAGCTGCTAAGATGATTACAGGCGTAGAACCTGTGTTGAGCGATGGCAAACTTGAAGCTGCGGAGTTTGAAGCAAGGAGCATGGTGTTGCTGATAGTAAGCATAGGGCTGTTGAGATAATGAGCTCGGGGCTTGGTTGCAGAGTTGTTGAATGGACACGGAGCTGCTAAGTGATCATGATGGTGAGCATAGGGCCGCTGAGTGAGCTTCAGAGCTGCTGATAGTGAGCCTAAAGCTGCTGGGCGCTAGCGAGTATGGGCATAGAGCCGCTGAAGCTGTTGGATATGGAGATGTTGGGATAGCTTGCTGAGTGACTTAAGTATGGAGCCATTGAGCACAGGGTACTGCTGAGGCAGGGGAGCCATTGAATGGCTTTGATAGTAGCGAGCATGTAGCTGTTGAGTGACTTGATGGGGATGAATAGCAGAGTCGTCGAGTGTCTTGATTGCTGTAGGCGTGAACATGGAGTTGCTGGGTGACGATGAGCATAGAGCTTGGTGATTGCTGTCGTACTTCCGGAGTACACTAACTGGGGTGTAGAGTCTGAAGGATCTTTTGGGTTTTGCGAGCAAGAGTTCACAGTCTATAATCCTCAAAGGTCAAGTGACCAGTAGTTGCGAACTTGCTGCTTCAGAGAGAGCTCCGAAAAAGTCCCGAAGCGGGTCCAACATTGGTGCTTGAGATTCCTCATGTTCGTGATTGCCTCCAAGGCTATATTTCACTTACTCGGGATTGCCCCCAAGGCTAGATTGCGTGCATTTGGTAACCCCTGCAAGGCTTTTGTCATTGCTTGATTCTTCTTAAGCTTGGGAATGCTCCCAAGGCTAATTTCCTCATGCTCGGAATGATCTTGAGTCTTAGACTGAGTGCTTCTGGCAGACATTTGACAGCCTATGCAAGGCTTTTGATTTATTCTGACGCTGGTGCTTGATATCATGCACGCTCAGGAATGCTCCCAAGGCTGGATTTGATTATAAGTTCTATTGGCCACGGGCCCAGAATACCACGAATGCTTTGTTGGTGCCTGGATTCAAATCGATTGCCTTTGAAAGAGGAGATTTTGAAGAAGGATGCAGCAGCTGCGAGGTTGATTTATCGGGCGTGGGAACGCCAGGAGTCAGAGGATTGATTCCACGTGCTTGGGATGCCCTTAAGGCTAGTTTCCACATGCTTGGGATGCCTCCCAAGGCTGGTTCTTAGTATGCTCGGGATTGCCCATAAGGCTAGATCTTGACCATATTCCCCTTTGACTTTGTTGACTTGTTGACCCAAAGTGCCATAAAGTTTGTTAAATGCTTCGGCCATTAATGACTTCAGAGATTTCCATCGCCTCCATTAACGGGGTGCCTTCTGGAGGCTGAATGCTTTCTAGAAGCTGGCTATACAAACGCTTTCTGGAAGCTAGTAACATAAACGCCTTCTGGAGGGCTTTATCACCACGGATGCCCTTTTTGGAGGATAGATGCCTTCTGAAGGGCTGGAGTGTGCAAGCTTTATATAGGTACTTTTTCTTGTTGGCTGTTCACTCAATGTATTAAGTGGAAGCCACAGGATTGTTTCCCTGACCTGGAAGTGGTGAGACTACTTAACCTCAAGATGTGAGCTCGGGGCAGCTAAAGTAAGCACTGCACTGTTAAGAAGGAACCTGCTATACAGCGAGGCCTGAGTGTAGAGTTGCTCGGAGTTCTTGAAAAGCCAGATAAGGCCGCGAATACGACAAGGCACGTGTATGGTGCTACTGAAGAGCAAGTGTGAGGCTTCTGATTTTATGAAGGCAGACCTGCTAAGATGGAGATGAAAGCGCGAAGCAAGGAGCTATGGAGATGTGAAGTGCGAAGCCACTTTAATGCTATTGGCATGGTGCCATTTGTAGAGTTTGCTGGGGCTGTCTTTCAGCTTCTTTGACTTGGCTCTGTCGGTCATAGATACCAAGCTTGGTATGGTCGGTTCAAGGACCGAAATCCAGGAGAATCCTGCAATCCACATTTGAATGGTTTAGAAAACAGCAATGGATAAGAAAACAACATGCAACAAGCTTGGAGTCGACCACGGGCCAAAGTCCTTTTATGCTGACTGCTAGGGGCAGGACCACCACACTTAATGAACCCTAGTTCAAGAGCTTGAACGATTGCGGGTAACATGGTTTGCAACGCGACATATATGCATTTGAGTATTTAAAAAGAAATGCAAGCCCCCTGTTTAGGCTATGAATGCTTGATCCTAGCTCAAATGTGCATGATGACAATGATCTAATTGCCCCTAGCATAGAAACATGCGATGTAAACAGCAATGAATGTGAGTGCAATGTTTCTCTTTCTGTTTGGCAGAGATCTTGGCATGCCCCTGATAATGCTGTGTGACAGCATTTCCACAAAAGAGTTGAGGTGTTCTCCCAGGATATGACGCTTCTTTAGGCTGAGCTTTTTGAAGGCCGAGTGTGTTGGCAGGGAGGTAGATTTTACAGTGCGTCCCTTTGTTACTCTTTTACTCCTCGCATAGAGATGATGGCCATGATGCCTTGATGATTCCGCCTTGTTTGATCATAAGAATCACCTCATATTTGGAGTTAGCTTGTGCAATCACGACAAGAGGTTAGTGCAAAAGACAGGGTGATAGCGATATGCATGTAAATTCGCAATGTATTCTGGACATCTTAACTTTTGCGTATTTGATCAAATGCTTCCCCTTGATTTGGGGAGACCAATGATGACTTATTTACTAGCGAGGTGTTTGAAAGACCGCAATGCCTTAGCGGCACTACTGAAAACATTGTTTGGTCAAGGGACCATATTGCTACACTCCTCATGAAATGAGAGACCTATATTATTTCCTCAGAGATTTGCAAAAAGTGACTGTGCTTGTATTTACTGTGTCAAGATTGTTTGAGATAAGATCAATTTTGAAAGTTTTTCCTTAAGGATTTCAAAATCATATCATTTCATCTATATGTTCCACACTCACGCCATTCAATCATCAAAGGACGCAGAATTATTTTGCAAACCCATGTCCTTAGCCAATTAGGTGAGTTTGTTGCTTCGAGCTTGATCTGACTGACTTAAGTTGGATTGATAGGCGCCTATTGAGACCCATATGAGAGAAGTGCATAAAGGGGAACATAGCCATGTCCCTTGTCCCACGTTACTCTCCACGTTGTGTGATTTGCTAAGAAGATGCAAATTCCAAGATTCTTGCCCTTCGTGTTAAGTCCCACATTGGTGATGCCCCTAGTGTTTAGGACCTTGCTACTAAGTCGTGTTCCCCAATCTGAGAGGACTTTGTTACGGACCATAATGTAGGCTTGGGGTTTTGGGTTGAGAAAGAAGCGGATGTAAAGGCTCAAACCTAATTTCTACTCCCGCTTGGGTTTAGAAAGCTAGCAGCCATCTTCAACATTTTTATCAACTCTTGTTGTCTCTTGTCTCACTTTGTGTGAAAGAGTTGGTTTCTTCAAAAATGTCCTTTGTATGTATTGGAAGAAATGTTTCCTTCAAAGTGCCCCTTGTATGACGGGGTGCTCATTCTTTCATTGATTTTTCTTTCATCTCTCCTTGTATTTTTTTGTGTTTGCCCCAGTGTAGGGGATGGCTGCCTAGCAGGTTGTTCAAAGAAATTATCCAGAGGCTCAACATGGCTAGCAAGGGATAAGTGTTTGGGATAGGGAAATGAATGCCTTTCTTCATTTTGAAATACACGACAGAGCGACAGAGGTCCTAATCAAGAGATTAGGGGCTAAGTGGATTTTCTAAGATTGAGGACAATCCTTTGAGACTCATAGTAGATGCATGGAGACATGGCTGATTTCTTACTTTGTTCGTGCTCTAACTTTTGCCTAGACCGCCCTTGCGGGTTTTCAATCTAGAGAGCTCATTTTTTTTCTCTTTTCATTTTCCTCTCTTCTTTTTTTTCATACTCTTCATCTTCAACAGCATGATTTGCTTACAGGTGATCTCTGGAGGGTGCAGAAATGTTTCAACTCCTTCTTGGCTCAACAAAAATGACGTGGGTCATGACTTTGAAAAACTCATTTTGTGCTTTTGACAATTGATTATGATGTGTTCCAAAAGATGCCAGAAGATTACTTTGAAACCCTTGTGGATTGTTTTCAATACTCAATGTTATCATGAGCATTCTATAGCAGCGAACTAGCACAGGAGGGAACATTTTCAAATTTGTGGCCGACCAAAAGGTGCCTACGTATCCCAACAGAGAATCAGGCCATTCGTAGTTCATATTTGAGGAGACTTGAATTTAAGACCCACATTTCATGCTGAGTGTGACGATTGGCCAGAAACCATGATGAGCAAAATGATATCAATTTTTCAAGAGAAGCATAACATGGGCCAAAATGGTGGTGAAAGTTAGTTAGGTACGAGAAGATTGTTTTAAAATCTAAGCCAATACGTGATGGACATGGCTGCCATTGCTCAAAACTTGGTTGGATTAAAACTTCAATTTTTTTTCGCAGCCATTACCATCATGTCTGAGATCAAACTCCAAATCTAAGAGAAGGAGAAACCTAATCATGCTTAAGTTGAGATATCCAAAACTAATTGTCCATGCGTCACATTTTCTAATATGCCAACTGCCCTTAGTGGTGGTGCAACCAAATGACATGCGATGAACAAAGAAAGGAAATGAGGGGGATGGACTCCTCTTTTGGTTTGGCCCCTGCATAGTTAGAAAGAGGCAAGCAAGACGATATGTATACATATAGCACCACAGCTACTTACACAGATTATGGATGAGTCATGCATTGCAATCCGTTTGTATGCATGAGTTTATCAGATACTATAGATAGCCAGCCATTTTTTATATGGATGATTCTTAAGACTCGTTGCTGCCACTTAAGATCCCATTTCCAAGCCAATCCATATTATGAGACAAATCAAAAAGGTTGAGCATATGGCTACAACAGAAAGTAGACTCGGAGTCCATCGCTGTGCTAGCGGCTATTTGAATGTTTCAGAAAAACTTGTCATTAGATTAGTCATTGCAAAAAGTTTTGAAAGTTCCTTCAATTCTTGGTTAGGGAAAATCCTTTCTCAAAACGTGATTGAGGTAATTGAAATCCACTTGATTATTTGCTAGCACATTGACAACCTCCTAAATTTTACCAGCTCGTTGAGGTAAGCATGCTCAGAATTTTGAATTTTGAAAGATGGGTTACTAGGCCGATTTGGGAATAGGAACCAACGTCCTAAACTTGTCATGCTGAATCATCCATGGAGAAATAAGTATTGCAAGTTCTATCCATAATATCTTTGACTTTGCATACAATCATCCATAACCTGCTCTACTACTTTACACTCCCTCTTTCCTTTAGCCTTGCAAGGCAAAGATTGCTAGAGCAACCTCTAGTTCAATTGCCGGCGGGGCAGCCAGTGTTTGATTTCGTTCTAGAAATCCATGCTTCGCGGTGCTTTAAGTAAAGCGAGAGTGTTAAGTAAGCAATGATGCTTTTTACCAAAAATATACCTTGCAGGCAACGCCATTAGTGCTTGGCTATAAAGACTTAGGGTTAGGGCTTTTAGTTCAAGCCCTAACCCTTCTGCACAGAAAGAGATGTTACAACAACATATACAAGGTGTGAGGAAGAACTTGGAAGTAAAAATGCAGGTAGGTTCCTAGCCTGTAGGTTCATGTCTTACTTTGATAAGTTCTATGGCTTTCTAAAACATGCAAGGTTTTGGTAGTCTCAGGGTGCTCCGTTGTCAAAGGGCACCAATCCTCTCACCAGCCCATCATAGGCGGTGATTAGGTGATTCCCTTTTTGATATACCACTAGGTACGAGTGACTGTGGAGTTTGCTGGAACCCCCAACATAGCCCGTGTCATGCCGGGATATCAGGTGAACTCAACGGGTTGCCCGCTCGATGCATATGATAGATGAATTAAACAAGGCATGTATTAGTCTTATGTTGAACTTTCTGGTTATGGCTCTCATATTCCCCAGCAGAGTCGCCAAAAACTGTAGACACCTCCCAAACGGGGCATCGCCATACAGATTGATCACACTTGTTTGCTCGATTGGTTGCTCGCTTCATAAACCAAAATCATGGACATTCCCATGGCTAGGAACATCGCCACATGATAACGGTTATCATCAAATAAAGTCGCCACCCAGTTTATTAAAACTGGGAAAACAAATAGAGATTCTGGATACGGGAGCCAAAAGTACAATAAGGGGAAGGTGTTAGGCACCCCTCTTTGCCCAGTCGTGAGACTGGCCCATACTCATTCAACATAAGACGTATAAATGCTTTGTTTAATTCCAACACATAGTCTGTTTATTTATTCCTTTAAACAGTAAGCAAGGTGAGCCAGTGCGATAAATAAGCATGCATTAGAAAGCAGAAAGGCAAACAAAATGTCCCAGGGAGATGGATCCCGCGGCCGGTGAATTGATGTCACGGCCGAGGGATCCTCCTGGTTTTATTTATCGGCCGAGGGATCGAAACCCCGGTCGATGTTCTTCCTCACACCAGACAGAAAAGTTAGCAAACGATTAAATGCTACGGTTAGCCATAAACGCGATAAGTAAAACAAACCAAAGGCCGTTGGGCCTCACCATCTTGATCCCTCAGTTGCTTGATTGCTTCGGATTTGATTGTGATTGACTGATTGCTTGATTGAAAACCCAAGGGTTAGGGTTTGAACTTCGGGGTTTGATCGCCGGATTGACGGCTGCCTTTGGGAGGTTAGGGCTTTTGAAGGGTGGGATTGAGAGAGTATTTGTGCAGAGCTTTGAGGCTTGATTGAGTGTGAAGGTGTGTTAATTTTGGAACCCAAAGGCTCCTTTATATAGGCATAGGGATGACTCACTCCGGCCAATCAAATCACGAGATGGCAATTGCAATTGCAATGCATCTCTAACTCTATGTCGTAATCTCTGAGCGTAGCCCGAACGCATCGGGAAGGAAGTGTAGTTGGATCAAACCAAACGTCTGACAGAACGTTCCAGAGTCTGGAAAAAGGTCGATCTGGCGGCCGAGTAAAGGATGTCGCGGCCGTGGAATGGATATCTCGGCCGAAGGATAGATCTTGCGGCCGAGGAATTGATCTCTCAGGGAGATTTTGCTGGCAACAGGTTGCTCGGGTGAGGGATTGATGTTATGGCCGTTAGATCGATGTTACGGCCGTCAGATGGATTCTCCTAGGCTTCTGTATTTCTGTCTGAAAGGCTGTATGGCTTTGAATTGGGTCCTCTAAGTGGTTCAAAGTTCTCACCGAAAGTCCTAAGGTCCTCAAGGAAGCAATCAGCAATCACTGTATCCATTTCATCATCGAGATTGTCCCAAGGTGGGACTTGAAATAATCGTTAGGCCAAATTGGGGTGTCTACAGCTTCGCGCTGCCGAAGGTTGGAATGGTGATTTAACAGGACCTCGTGTCCGGCCATTCTAATCTGGGGCTTTTTCGATTGTTCGCTTGCGTAGTTTCCTCTAAAGATGGACTAAATAAAGTGAGCCAAATTTGAAAAAGCATTTTGTGATTTTGCGATTCTTCTTCTCTTAATCAATTTCTAGCATCTCATTTGCATCGATGTGGGATAAGCCTCGTTGGATCGTTTTGGCAATTCGGCACGGTTTACCGGAGCCCGGGGACCCCGAATGACCAACAACCTTCGACGATGATGGGTCATGCTACCGTTCGACTGTTACTCTGCGAATACGCGGGTAACGGGAGGTATATCTGTGGCCCTAGTTCGAGGAACCTGTTACAAGCCAAAACCAGCCTTTGCATATACAAAGCACTAGAACTCTCCAAACTAGGACAGGTACCCACAGGTTAAGATCTATTTGCATCTAACCCCGTAACTGCCTATATGTTACTACTTTCCCTATCGCATGCACTGTTTTGCATAGGAGCATGCTTAAGGCTGTTTTGTCTTTCGAGTTTGTCTTACGCTGTCTAAAGACGTTGTTGGACCCGATGAGGAGTCGTTCATTCTGTTGAATGTTCGTTATCAATCGCAAAATCCTTAGACCAATGAGACTTTGAGAAATCAAAAATTACTAAGTCCTTGGCTCATGCCCGTTTAAGGATTCAACCGACAATAAGGAGCAACAGAGTAGTGATGTCATGTCACTGGCGCCACCCAGGTTGAAGTGCGTTGTCACTATACACCGCCGTGTTCAAGGTTAAGGTGCCATGACATCAATACCGAGTTGTTCCAAATTCGAAGTCGAATCTTCAAAAGGGACTAGCTGAAGGTTTAGTCTATTTTGACATCTTTTAGGATCTGTCGATCTACTCAAGGACACATCGCCGAAAAGAATTCTGAGGATTCCGGCAACGTCAGAAACTTGTAAGGCAAACTCGTCTCTGGTTCTGTACATGCATGCATACATTCTGTTCTGCGTAGGAGCATGTTTAGAGCAGCTTCTAAGTTGTCTCTCGCTTTCGAGTCTGTCTTATGCTTATTAGGATGCTGCTATAGCCCGATGAAGAGTCGTGCATCTTGATGGTACACGTTTTTAGTTTTTCAAAATTCCTTAGATCAACGAGACTTAGAGAAATCAAACCTTACCAAATCCTTGGCTCATGCCCGGTTGAGGAATCAACCGAACATAAGGAACCACAAAGTGTTGATGTCGTGATATTGATGTCATTTTGGTTATCGTGCTTCGCACGTACACCGCCCCGGCTAAAGCGCGTTGTCGCTCACGCCACCCTGGTAAAGGTGTCACGCCATCAATACCAAGTTGTTTCTAATTCAAAGTCGAATCTTCAAAAGGGACCAGCCAAAGTTTTAGTCTGTTTTGACATCTCTTAGGATCAGTTTGATCTTTCCAAAGGATACACCCTCGAGAAGAGATCTGAGGATTTTTGGCGGCATCCAAACATCATGAGACAAGCTCGTCTCTAGTTCTAAAGTCTAGGGTTGACATCGACGACGATGTATGCATTGCATTTTGCTGTAGGAACGCCACTGAGCTTTCTCTTACTTTACTGTCTAGTTTGGAGCCATTGCACCGAGCAAGAGAGTACCGAAAGGAAGAGCCAAACCTACTTGGGAACGTCTTCAGAATCCGGTTCGAAGACTTGTCAGGCTAGAAACTCAGTCAGTTGCAACGGAGGCTTCTCCAGGTTCATTGTTGGCCGCCTTATAGTCGGGTTCGCCATCGATTTTACAAAGAGCCACACCGTTGGCTTCCCCTTCTTCAATATCTTCAAAGCCGGCCATGGCAGATCAACCGCTCACTCTAGAGGCAGTGCTCACGAACCTTCAGAATAGCATCACTGCTATGCAGCAAAGGGCCATCCAGACTGATGCTTCCATTGCCTGTTTGAATGACCTTATCAACACTCGTCTTCCACCTCCTCTCGAAGAGGAAGGCGAGGACGATGAGGATGCTCATGAACAACCTATCTTGGTCCCAGATCCGAATCACGAAGGGCGTCTCATTGTTCAACTCAACCCTAAGGAGGTTCACGCACCCGTTGCAAACACAAATCCGGCAGGTGGCAGGCCTGTTTTGAATCCTGATATGACAGCTCTCATGGCCAAGATAGTGAAGCTGGAGGAATCCATTTCCAAGACTGAAAAGATCAATGCTGGGGGGATTGATCTGGACCGTCTTTGCCTATATCCTAATGCCAAACTCCCTGACAGATTCAAGATGCCTGACTTGGTTAAGTTCGACGGGAGTGGTGACCCCAGAACTCATCTCTATGGCTACCATGCCGCCATGAAGCTGCTGGGTGTGGAAAGTGAGGCCATGTCTCAGCTTTTTCCTCAAACTCTCTCTAGGCCTGCCTTCCATTGGTTTCTGTCGCTCGACATCGCCAAAAGAAGTACTTGGGAAGACACAGGGGCTGCTTTTGTCTCACAGTATAGCTACAACTCTCAACTCAAGATGACTATTCGAGAGTTAGAATCCACGAAGATGGAGGCAAAGGAGTCCTTTGCGGACTTTGTTAAAAGGTGGAGAGCCAAAGCCGCTCTAATGACTGAGCGCCCCAGCGAAAGAGACCAACTCCGCATCATCTCTCGCAATCTTCAGCCAGACTATGCCAGGCACCTGGTACTCGCTCAAGTGACCGCCAACTTTGAGACCTTCTTTGACTCTGGCCTAGCCATCGAGGATGCGCTGCAAGCTGGAATCCTGCCAAGGGGCGAGTCCTCTTCCATCACTCAAAAGGTTAAGCCAAGGGCTATAAGTGGGAGCGATGCTCCAGCTTCCAACTCCAGTCGTGCCGCCGATATCTACCAAATACGAAGTGCTCAAAGCTTCCGAGCTCGAACCCAACCCCGGAGTTTCTCTGCCTTCGAGGCATCTCTATCCGCAGTGTTGGAGAAACTTGTCAAGTCTGGGCATCTCAAACCTTTGACCCCAACTTCCCCACCTAAAGTCTTACCTGCCGGTTACAATCCTAACCTCTTCTGTGCCTTCCACCAAATGCCTGGCCATCACACTGACAAGTGCTATCGTCTCCGACATGAGATTCAGGATCTAATTGATGATGGCACGGTGCAAGTTCCACCAAAGCCCAACGTCATTTCCAACTCCTTGCCTCAACACGGGCCTGACCCTCTGGTTGGTCAGGTATCTATCACCTCCACTCAAATCAACCCGAGCTCCACCATATTCAACCCTAGCCACTATATCGTCCCAGCAAATCAACCCAAACCCATCGTATCCATCCCGTCTGAACCGGAGGTTAACATGATGGCTGTAGGTGGGGCAACCGAGGTTTTCACTGCCAACATCTGGTTTGACAGTGATGAGGGGCTTGCAAAGGAAAAGACCGATTGGCTGAGGTCCATTGTTCAAAGGAGCATCGAGTAAGTTTGGCCGAAGAAGCTGAAGAAGCCGAAGTGCTGTTGCTTGGGTCTGACACCCGCTGGTTCTTACCTCTTCTTGTGAAAGCTATGGGTAACTTTTTATCAATTGCGTTTTCAAAACTGCGTCTAGTTTGTATTGGCGTTTTGTCTGAGTCGGACACAGAGTCTTTTGCGTTTGTCTAAGTCTAGCTCTGAGTCGGAGGTTGTGCCTCTTGGCCCTCCACGTCGTAGCTTTTGTTTTAAGTTTCGAGTCTGCTGTACTTGGCAACCCCGAGGGTTTTTTTATGATATGCTTTATCTTGCTTCTAAGTACTTCGCTGGCTTTTATATAAACTGTGTCGACCCTGACGACGAAGGGATAGATTTTGATGGGATCATTCCCAAGGAAATGTGTTCCCTCGCCGAAAGGGAAGACAAAAGGCATGCTCAGCCTATTAAAAGAAGAAGTAATTTCAAATAAACTTGAAAGACAAGTATAACCTCCTGAAAGGTTCAAAAGTTGGTTCAAAGCCGTCCCAGAGGAGCATTGCGCCCGGTCATACAAGCATCGACGTCTTGGCATAGTCTCACCAGTCACGCCTCGCGTTTGATTTTGGGACAAATAAGTGTCAATCCCCTGTTATTGGGTGCCAATCCAGAAAGCAGAAGCACAGGAGGCTCCAGGCCTTGTACCGTGTTCAAAAGCAACAACAGTGGCATTCTGCCAAGCACAAATGAGAAAGTGTGCACAACGGCCCGGAGCAAGGCATGCCAACTGAAGCACTCTTGACCCTGCGTCATCAAAGCCATTTTATCTAGGGCTGCAGCCAAAGGATCGTCGACCTTGGCGGCAACAAATTCAATACCTTGGTCAACCTGGATCAATTCAAAAGTTGTTTTTCCCTGAGAGAAGCTCGTTGGGCTGAAAACCCCAAGGGTGGGCAGTTCCAAGCAAAAGTTAGAGCAGCCTGCTAGACCAAAACCTATGAAGGAGGTTTAGGCAAAAATGAATAGGCAATATTCAAAAGCTCGCTAGACCGAAGACCCGAATGGGCGGTACTAGGCAAAAGTTAGAGCGTAAAAGGAGAGGTAAATACTCGAGAGTTAACCCTTGGCCTGAACTACGTTCTGACCTGATTCCCCCAAAATGGGATACGTAGGCAGTCTCTCTTTGAGACTCGGTCACATTTTATCAATTGGATCCATGGTTGACGTTTTGGTACACATCAAAGGTCGAAGAGGGTAGAAGATCAAGTCAAGCTACATTGGAGGAACCAGAAGGGGGAAATCCTTTGTCTTTCAAATTTGATTACAAACTGCTTCTTCAATTTACAGGCTGAGCATAAGTCTTAAAAATATTTGAAGCATAAAAAACAGAACGAAATGCTAGAGGCCTTAACAGGCTCACAGTTTATTCTAAGTTCAGCGAAGTCTGGTATAAGCAACCGCAGCGCGTTTGTTCGAAGTAATGCGTGTTGGTCTCAAACCTGCGCATGCTTAATCAATTCCTGCAGTAGAGTGTAGTAGTTAGTTACTGCCCTCGAATGTCGTTCCAGGGGCTTTTGTCAAGTCTTGTCATACCATGCAAGTCATATGGACTTAATGTGACTGCACGGGGGTGTCGGTTTCAGTCCGGGCCTATACGAGTCATCATTTGCGTCTTATGTCCGTCTTTGCAACATTTTTCCAGTTTTTCAACTGTCATGTCGGGATGCTTTTCTCGATTTTGTTTGTACAGGTCTTTATACCTTTTTCACTTTTCATAAGTGTCAGTTTCACCTGTTCAGGAATATTGTGAGTTTTGGCACATTAATGCCCAAAATTTCATTATATTCTATGTGTCTGAGGGTTCGCATTGTACCCCGGGACTCTGTCTCCCTTTTCGTTCAAGCTAGGCGAGTCTGTACACATGTGCGCGCGTCTGTGTGTCGATTCAAAGCACTTGTCAATGCAAATTAGATATTAGTGGTTAGTTTTTGCATTATCTTCAACGCTTGCAAAAGAGAGTCAATAAACTGGAAAACGCAATTGTTACATTGCTACCCTAGTATCTGTAATCTGCAAGCAGCAGAATCTCTTGAAGCAATAGGGCACGTCAGCCCAGGGCCAAGCAAAGCATCTCTGGGCACATCTGCCCAAGCATCGAAGAAAGGGCACGCAGGCCCAATGTCACTACTAAAGCATCAACTGTGGCACGCCGGCCCGCTCAGCGTCTATCTATCTGGGTGCACATCTCAGAAGTAATAGACAGTACAGTAATGAGGCTCAGTGGTAGTCCTTAGGTGTCGTTGTCCTCCTAGGAGCCGCCCTTAGCTTGCATCTGCATTTTCAATATATTATACATGCCTTTGCATATTGTATATGTTAAATGTCGAAAGCAGGAACCGAGAATGGTCGCCATCCTCTCGATTTGTTTTCCAAGGGATGCGATGCAATCTTCTGCAGAACAATCTGACGACGATCCATCCGTCCAATTTCCAATCAACGACGATCCATCCGTCCAATTTCGAGTCAACGACGATCCATCCGTCCAATTTCCAATCAACGACGATCCATCCGTTCAATTTCAAGTCAGCGACGATCCATTCGTCCGATCATCAATCAACGACGATCCATCCGTCCAATTCCAATCAACGACGATGGAATTCAACCTGCCTGACGCGATCTACCCGTGATTGTTGGATTTCTTTGTGCTGAGGATAGTTTGATCCCCAGCAGCGATGGTCTATCGGTCCACGGCCGTAATTATTTCCCCAGCAGCAGTCCATCTTGTCAATATCTATGCTATTTTCAAGGGTAATCTCTCCTTGGGATACTTCAAATTGAATCAACGATGATCAGCCATGTCATCGCCGGCGATCAGCCATGTCGTCACTTCAAATCAAATCAACGATGATCAGCCATGTCATCGCCGACGATCAGCCATGTCGTCACTTCAAATCAAATCAATGATGATCAGCCATGTCATCGCCGACGATCAGCCATGTCGTCACTTCAAATCAAATCAACGATGGTCAGCCATATCATCAATGACGGTCAGCCATATCAATCATTCAACGATGGTCAGCCGTATCATCCATGACGGTCAGCCATATCTGTCATTCAACGATGGTCAGCCATATCATCCATGACGGTCAGCCATATCTGTCATTCAACGATGGTCAGCCATATCATCCACGACGGTCAGCCATATCATTTATCTCCACCAAATCAACGGTTTGATCATTTATACTTATGATCTGTCCGTTCAAAAATCAAAGCGCGTTGAGGCGTTCTTCAGTCAGTGTTGAGGCATTGGCAAACCAAAGCGCGTTGAGGCGTTCTTCAGTCAGTGTTGAGGCATTGGCAAATCAAAGCGCGTTGAGGCATCCTTCAGTCAGTGTTGAGGCATTGCCAAATCGAAGCGCGTTGAGGCGTTCTTCCGTCAGTGTTGAGACATTGGCAAATCAAAGCGCGTTGAGGCGTCCTTCAGTCAGTGTTGAGGCATTGACAAATCAAAGCCCGTTGAGGCGTTCTTCAGTCAGTGTTGAGGCATTGGCAAATCAAAGAACGTTGAGGCGTTCTTCAGTCAGTGTTGAGGCATTGGCAAATCAAAGCGCGCTGCGGCGTTCTTCAGTCGGTGTTGTGGCATTGACAAACTAATCAACGACAGCCGGTCCTGTCCAATTTCCCAACAGCGTTCACCACATCATCCCATAATCCACAAACAACGACCAGAACATCGTTCGATGGTCCGTTCTTCCGCAACTGATTATTCCCCAGGAGAGTCCGCCTTGGCCCTTCCCAAATGACAATCACCTAGTCTAGCCGCAAGTGCATCTTCCATCAGCCTTATTGCTCTGTCTCGGATGGTCTTTGATAAGGAGATTGGCTCTGATTCCCTACAGATGGAATTCAACCTACCTGACACGACCTACCTGTGTTTGTTGGAATATTTTGTGCCGAGGATAGCTTGATCCCCAGCAACGACGGCCGGTCCCGTCAACATCTGCAACGACAGTCTGTCCTGTCCAAATTCAATCAACAAGCGGCGATGCAATCGTCCACTTCTACTTCCATCCCTAGCGATGGTCCGTCCGTCCATTCAACCAATCAGATTCTGTAAGTATGCTTGTCTACTTTGCTAGTATGTTCTGCTCTGGATTGCCTTGAGGGGTGTCTAGAAACCTTTGACATTACTTGTACCAATTCAATGGTGCTCCAAGTGCCATCAAAGGGGGGCTACTGTAGACACCCCAATCTGGGTTTTCAAATTAGTTTACTTACGGTTTTTGATTCCCCGATGATGAAACGGATCAAAAACACCCCGGGAATGTCGAGTGTTTGAGCTTTGAGTGTTTGCAAAACCCTTGAACCTAACCTAGTCTTAAGCCACTTCCAAAAGCCAAAAACCCTACTGATGTGTACCAGGGCGCACCGTTGCGCGACGGTTTGACTCCATCGCGCGATGGTCAACCGGAGCGTTGACAAGTGCGCTAGGGCGCACTCTCGCGCGATGGTCCCACTCCATCGCGCGACGGTTCAAGCTGTCCCCATCACCTTTATCAGCTGGGAAAGATTAGCCACGAAGTAATCCCCAGCCAGCCTCGTGGCTGGCTGGCCTCCATTCTTTGGACCAGAGCTACCTTTCCATTAATGGAAGGTGCTCTCCCTATAAATACCCCCCCTTTGTTCATCTTTTATAAGGTTAACAAAAATTGGTTTTCAAAAGGCTTACACCCTAAGCACCACCAAGAACAAAGCTTGTTCTTCCTCCCCATTTTCACACTTCAATCAAACCTCAAACCCAACCTCAAACTCAAAGTTCAAGCACTCATTCAAACTCGAAAAGCCAAAGGTATAGCTTACCGTGGTTGCTCTCTGTTCTGATCCCTGAGGGGGGCTGGCAGGGTCAAGGCTGGTAATCAATACCAGTCCTGGCCCTAAAGCTAGCAAGGTTTCAAAAACCGTTCTAGTAGGAACCAGCGCGCGACGGTCCCAGTCTCGCACGCGACACTTTGTTGTTGTGCACGATGGACCGCGTGGGGATTGGTGTCCTACTGTTTTATGCTTTACTTCGTATATAGATCACTGTGGAGCATGCTAACAACCAATTTACTGCTTTCCTTTGTTAAAATGTTAGTTTTACATTTCAATATTTAGTTCTGTTCTGTTGGAGTACCCCTGGGATCATTCTGGACCTGTCTCAGAACCCAGGACGTGAAAAACCAGACACTGGAAAGTTGGCTCGAACCTGCGCGCGCTGCACCCAAACCATCGCGCGATGGTCAACGCTCCATTTGACCAGTGCGCCAGGGCGCAATCGTCGCGCACCAGGGCGCAACCATCGCGCGCCCGGGCGCATTGTCGCGCGACGGTTTGGAACCCTCGCGCGATTGTTTGTACCCGATCAGTGGCTGGCCTTGCATGTTTAACTTGATTTCAGGCTATTATTTTGTCCCCACACTGTTTATGGGGTGTTTTGTTTATTTGTTGGGCTTTTCAGCCTTTAAACTGTATATTATGACTGCTATAAACTGCTTGGTTTGTCCTGGGTGTGCACTGGTCCTTCCAAAGCCCAGAGGGTTTGAGAATAAGAGCTGTGGGCTTAGGCTTACTGGCACGCGCAGGTCTTGCAGTAGCGTACGCAGGTTTGGTCAGCTTGCATTGACTTGATCAGTGCATACTGGTTTCTTCCTATGCATGACACTCCAAGACAGGAGCTTTCCAGTCTGTTTAAACTCCCACAGGAGTCTGTTCTCATCCAATACTAACTGCTCATCCATGCTATTTTGATCACATCCTGCAAATTGTTACAGCTTTAATCCCCGATTAACTGTTCCCCCGCCCTAATTGGCTAAAAATCGATTAATAAAAGAAGAATCACAATGTTTTCAAAATGCCTAAGTAAAGATCGATCTCCGGATTGGGCGAGAGGGGTGCCATAAAACCCTTCCCCTCTCGTAACCTGGCTCCCGAACCCAGATATGGTTATGACGGACTGGTTCCTTAACTTTTTCAAATCAAACAGCGTGGCAGGTGCTTCGAAATACGGTTCCTTGGGTGTCGGACCTTCAAACCCAAGTGGCGACTCTGTATTTTTAAGCGCTTGCCACCTGCGCTCGCGCTCCCTCGATTTCCAAAAAAGGGCCACAACGGCAAAAAGGAACGAAATCCTTTCTCTCCGAAGGGCATGCTACCCATATAGCACAGCATTCTATTCAGTCGATTATCGTTTCAAGGTATACTATTCAGTCAAATCAAGTAATCATGGTATTCTACTAGTCGAGTTCAAGTTCTAAAGTGACACTATCAGTCGAGGAAGTCTACAGTCAATTCAAGTTCACTATGGGTAATCTCTATCAAGGCATTCTATCAGTTGAGTCAAGTTATACCGGGCATTTTATCCGTCGAATCAAGTTCTACAGCCAGGTTCAATTTCAAGTCACATGCGTTGCAAGCTATACAGCACAATTTTAAATACACGCGGATACAACAATACAAAATGAAAGCTGAAGCAAGTTCAAGGGTATACCTGTGCCCAAGTCACGGACAAGTGCCTCTCAGGTTCCCTCATCACCAGCTTGGCGCCGTAGCTATCCCGTTGGGGCACAGAGCTCTCGACCCCAAACGGTATGAACAAGTGTGGCTCCGGTGGGGTGTACATCTCTGCCACAAACTTGGTGCGGGGTGCCTGTCATATGGAATCAGCCAATGTCACCGCGGCCTCATGCGCCCATGCCCCTTCCTCCTGGGCCTTCTCGGCTGTCTCGGCCTCCCTTGCCAGTGCCTCTTCCTCTCATCTCAACCTCTCCTCCTCATTGGCCCGAGCTATCTGTTGCAACCTCTCCTCGCGGGCTGCCCACACCGCCGCAACCACCGTTGGGCTCTTTTCTTCCATGAGCCGGGTGAGCGCAGCCTTGCCTACAAAACTCTGCCAAATCACTACTCATAATAAGTTCATGATTGGACATCCCTATGGGCGGAATGAACTCAACCCGCTCCACATGCGCTGTTCTTGGTACATCCTCCGTAACCATTGGGTCCTTACCACTTGCAGGGTCCCTCGGAGGAAGCCCTAATCGGTCACCACCATCACTGCCTCCACTACTGCTGCTTCCGGCCCCGGCTGAACCCACACCGGTCACCACCAAGCCTTCTACACCACATCGTGAGTCCAATCCACTCACCCGTGGGCCCCCTATCAGAACACTCACCGGCGTACACCGATCGCCATCTCACCGGTGTACACCGATCGCCATCACCACCGACCTCTGTTGCATGGCCATCGCCACTACCCTCACTGCTTGAAGTTCCTGCACTAACACATGTCGAAGCCCCCTCTGTCGTTTGATCATCGATTCGAGGCCTCAACGTCTCGGCCTCACCACTCCTTGGTCGATCCTCACCATGTTTACCACTCCCACCGCCGCTGCCACCATCGGATTCTGCCATGGATGAGTACGAGTAAGTGGGTTTTTGAAGTAGAATGGAAGAATGAGGGTGAGAATTTGGAGATTTGAGAGAGTTTGAGAGGGTTATGGAGTTTTAAACTGAAAGAATGGCGGTTTCGTCATCTGCAGGAAGTTTATAAGAAGTGAGAGAGCACGGGGCCGGGTATGGGCGGAATCTGGGCCAGATCTGACAGCGTTACCTGCGTACTACACACTTCTACTGGCGTACGCCGTTGAGCATTGGGCCCGAGGCCCAAATTCTATTCTGAGATCAAAACTCTTTCAAAATCAAAGCCCGTGGTCCCCGATCCATGTTGGCACTCATGGTTAACTATTTCCCAAGCAGAGCCTATCCAATTTCAAATCAACGACGGTCCGCCTGTCCAAATTCAAATCAACGACGGTCCGCCCGTCCAATTTCAAATCAACGATGGTCCGCCCATCCAAATTCAAATCAACGACGATCCGCCCGTCCAATTTCAAATCAATGATGATCTATCTGTCCAATTTCAAATCAACGACTCCGAGAGTGGATTATCCCCAGGAGAGTCCACCTTTCATGACAACCTGTTCTGTCCTTTCAATTCAATCAGCGGCAGACCATCTGTCCATATTATCCCCAGCGGCGGTAGCCTATTCTGTCCAATTCAACTAGCGGCGATCTATCCGTCCATTCAAATCAAAAGCGATGATCTGTTCGTCCAATTCAATCAATCAGGTTCTTTAAGTATTCGTGTTTACTTTGACTCGTATGTTCTGCTCTGGATAGCCTGGAAGGGTGTCTAGAAAACCTTTGACATTACTTGTACCAAGTCAATGGTGCTTCAAGTGCTGTCAAAGGGGGACTACTGTAGACACCCTATTCTGGACTGTCCAGATTAGTTTACTTACGGTCTTTGATTCCCCAATGATGAATACGGTCAAGAATATTGTAGACACCTCCCAAACGGGGCATCGCCATACAGATTGATCACGTTGTTTGTTCGATTGGTTGCTCACATCATAAACCAAAATCATGGACATTCCCATGGCTAGGAACATCGCCACATGATAACGGTTATCATCAAATAGAGTCGCCACCCAGTTTATTAAAACTGGGAAAACAGATAGAGATTCTGGATACGGGAGCCAAAAGTACAATAAGGGGAAGGTGTTAGGCACCCCTCTTTGCCCAGTCGTGAGACTGGCCCATAATCATTCAACATAAGACGTATAGATACTTTGTTTAATTCCAACACATAGTCTGTTTATTTATTCCTTTAAACAGTAAGCAAAGTGAGCCAGTGCGATAATTGAAGCATGCATTCAGAAAGCAGGAAACCAACAAAACTGTCCCAGGGAAATGGATCCCGCGGCCGATGAATTGATCTCACGGCCGAGGGATCCTCCTGGTTTTATTTATTGGCCGAGGGATCGAAACCCCGGTCGATGTTCTTCCTCACACCAGACAGAAAAGTTAGCAAACGATTAAATGCTACGGTTAGTCATAAACGCGATAAGTAAAACAAACCAGAGGCCGTTGGGCCTCACCACCTTGATCCCTCAGTTGCTTGATTGCTTTGGATTGGGCGTGATTGATTGATTGCTTGATCGAGAACCCTAGAGCTAGGGTTTGATCGCCGAATTGACGGCTGCCTTCGGAAGGTTAGGGCTTTTGGAGTATGGGATTGAGGGAGTATTTGTGCAGAGTTTCGAGGTTTGATTGAGTGTGTAGGTATCTCAATTTCTGTGTGTTAAATTCGGAGCCCAAAGGCCCCTTTATATAGGCATAGGGATGACTCACTCCGGCCAATCAAATCACGAGATGGCAATTGCAATTGCAATGCATCTCTAACTCTACGTCGTAATCTCCGAACGTAGCCCGAACGCATCGGAAAGGTAGTGTAGTTGGATCAAACCAAACGTCTGACAGAACGTTCCAGAGTCTGGAAAAAGGTCGATCTGGCGGCCGAGGAAAGGATGTCGCGGCCGTGGAATGGATGTCTCGGCCGAAGGATGGATCTTGCGGCCGAGATATTGATCTCTCAGGGAGATTTTGCTGGCAACAGGTTGCTCGGGTGAGGGATTGATGTTGTGGCAGTTAGATCGATGTCACGGCCGTCAGATGGATTCTCATAGGCTTCTGTATTTCTGTCTGAAAGGCTATATGGCTTTGAATTGGGTCCTCTAAGTGGTCAAAGTTCTCACCGAAAGTCCTAAGGTCCTCAAGGAAGCAATCAGCAATCATTGTATCCATTTCATCATCGGGATTGTCCCAAGGTGGGACTTGAAATAATCGTTAGGCCAAATTGGGGTGTCTACAGATGCCCATCTTTGACTGAACTCAGACGGATCGCGAGACATGTTTGAGTAAGAGTCAAAGCTGTAAAAAGCAACTCAATTTGGTCCAACCACTATTCCAAGGGGTTTTGGAAAAAGATTTTGTTATGGTCGGGCCGGGAGGCTGCCTACGTATTCCACAAGGGGAAATTCAGACCAATCGTAGTTCGGGCAATAAAGAAAAGCAAAAAGTTTGGAGGGTTAGAGACAGAAGACGTACCTTAGGGCTTAAAAAGCCGTAGTGTGACGTACCTAGACTGAGCCAGGGTTTTGGCGAAGAGTAGTTGAAGGAGCGCGGGGCTACCTGGGGAGTTTCTTTGCGGAGAGCTTCCTTAGTATTTTGGGGTAGATCAGTACACTGCAGGTGCGTTTGCTTTTCTTGATCGTCCTTACTTTGACTGAAAGGAGCTCGGTAGAGTAACCTATCCTTGCGAATGAGCTGGATGGGATTGATGTAATGGGGTGGAATCCAAACCATCTACTGGGATGAGTTGGACGCCGGTTTGTTTTTGAGATGTAGGGGAGGCGCAGGGCCAGTAGTTGGAGCACGGAGCTTTGGCGATGAGGGGACCGAGGCACGGAGCCGGTTGTAGTCATGAGGCGAGAGCCTGGAGAGTGATTAATAGGATCGAAGCGCGGAGCTGGTGTTGATCATAAGGCGAGAGCCTGAGGTGATTGATAGGACCGAAGCGCGGAGCTGGTGTTGATCATAAGGTGAGAGCCTGAGGTGATTGATAGGACCGAAGCGCGGAGCTGGTGTTGATCATAAGGAGAGAGCCTGAGGTGATTGATTGAGGCGTGGAGCCTGCTGTGGTTTATGAGGCGGAGGCCTGAGGAGATTGGATAGGACCGAAGCGCGGAGCTGGTATTGTTCAGGATGAGAGTCTGTGGTGTCAGAGCTTTGAGCTTGACGTGATGAACCGAAGCACGGAGCTGGTATAAGGCAAGGGCCTGAGATGAAGAAACTAAGGCATGGAGCCTGCTGTAGTCTTGAGGCGAGGGCCTGAGTTGTCGGAGCTTAGAGCTTGACGTGATATGAACCGAAGCGTAGAGCTGGTTGCATTCTGATGGTCTGCGCACGGAGCTTTTCCATCATAAGTGTTGGCATGGAGCCAAAGGATCGAGGCGCTGGATCGATCAATAAAACCGAGGCATAGAGCCGGTTGATTTGTATGATTGACCTGTTTCATGAGAGATATGCAGAGTGTTTATGTGCAATGCTTGTTCGTTAGATGTGAACAGATACGATGATGCAGACTCGATGTGAGAATGTTGATGCAATATGTGCACGGGCCCGTGCGTGTGTGTTTGTTTTTAAGCTTAGAGCTTCTATCAAGTTCCGGACTTGAGCATTCAGAGCGTAGAGCTTGAGCATTCGGACGACAGAATCCGAGCATTCAAAGTACAGGCTTTGAGCGTCCAGTACTCAGTGGTTGGGCATCCAAGCGTAGAGCTTGAGCATTCAAGTATATGACTTGAGCATTCAGTACACAGTGGTTGGGCATCCAAGCGTAGAGCTTGAGCATTCAAAAATGTTAGATTTTTGAGCATCCAGGCATAGAGCCTGAGAATAGATGTCTTGATTGTTAGGGTGGCTTAGAGCCTGTTGCTTGTTTACGGCTTCGAGCCAGTTGAGATGTTGGGCTTTGAGCCGCTGAGTTTATGGCTTCGAGCCATTTCAGAGGGTAGATACAGGCTTTGAGCCTATTAGAGTAATGGGCTTGGAGCCGCCGAGGTGGTAGATATAGGCTTCGAGCCTGTTGAGATAATGGGCTTTGAGCCGCTGAGGTAATAGACATAGGCTTTGAGCCTATTAAGAGCTTGATTGTGTACGGCTTCGAGCCAGTTGAGACAATGGGCTTGGAGCCGCCAAATTGAGTGATAACAGGCGTAGAGTCTGTTGTTGTGATAGCGAGCACAGAGCTGCTGATTCGAGGGCTTCGAGCCGCTGGGTGATAGTAGACGTAGAGTCTGTTGAGATAGGCTTCGAGCCTATTTGAGGTGATGGCTTGGAGCCATTTGAGATAATAGGCTTTGAGCCGCTAAGTTGTGATAAAGGGCGTAGAGCCTGTCGATAATGGGCTTAGAGCCGCCAAGATGGTTGTTATGGGTTCGAGCTAGTTGAGATAGCAGGCTAGGAGCCGCTGAGTCGTGTAAGGATGATGGGCTTTGAGCCTGTCAGGATAGTGGGCGTAGAGCCTGTTGAGAACTTGATTGTTTATGGCTTGGAGCCGGTTGAAACGGTGGGCTTGGAGCCGCCGAGTTGATAGGTGGGGGCGTAGAGCCGCCGAGTTGATGAGTTGGTGAACTCGGGTTGGCGGCGATATGGCTGCTGGAGTGGCAAGCGTAGAGTTGCCTGAGATGGTGGGCTTGGTTTTGATAATCCTTAGTGGGAGCTCCGGTCAGTAGTTCGTGGAGAGAGATTTTCCTCATACTTGGGCATACCCCCAAGGTGGTTTTGATCATGTTGCATTGGCTTGGGGATGCCCCCAAGGCTACTTGGTTGGTTGAGGACTTAGAAGTCTGTAATGGCTCGAATTAGTGCACTGAGCAAAATCTGCTTCTCGTTGAAGGAAATTGATTTGGAGGGCCAGGAGATCGATCTCCCGGCCGAGGGATTGATGTATCGGCCGGGGAACCGATGTCTCGGCCGCTTAATCGATTCATTTCCAGGGGCCTATAAAAGGCCACGGCCTCAGCCGTTTGTTTCACTTTCCTTTCTTCCCTCTCCGTTCCTTCCGTCCGAGGCTTCCACCGAAGACCCCCTCCACTTCTCCTTGTTTCCGACAACTCCGGACCGTGGGTGATATGCTGACGTGGCTAGCGTGCGCGGAGGGAGACCGCGTTTGCTTTTGGTCCTGTCTTGATGCTTGATTATGGATCCTCGCATGAGTATGCTTGATTAGGGGCCCTCGCATGGGTGACTTGCTTCCGCGACACGGAGCTCCTGGCGTGGCGGTGGTACGCGGTGTGGTGGTTTTTCTGGGCCATGTGGTGATTCTTTTGAGCCATGTGGTGTCCCTTCCGCACCGTAGTACTCCTTTGGTATACATCGCCCAAGGGGCGTCCTCTTCTTTTTGCAGCTGGTCTCTGGTGTTCGGACCACCAGAGGGTTCGACATCCTCTCCTGCTTCCTCTTTTTTGTTTTTTCTTTGTTTCTCTTCCTGCATAGGTTAGTTCGACAGGAAATCGATGTATAGTTTGTTAGGAAATGTGGGATGATCCACCTTGTGATGTAAAAAGCTTTTGATATATGAAACAAAAACCTTTTGCTCTGCGATTGTGATTGTACATGCTGTTTCTACGTTGTTTACGTGTGACATTCTCGTTAATCCAACGAAACGAACTGAACCGTGGGAACAGTCTGTAAAATAGCCGTTCTGGCGGCCGAGCTAGTGATTATACGGCCGAAGCTTCGATCTGGCGGCCGAGGGATCGTTTGGTTTGCCTGGGTTTGACTTGTAGGTCAACCCTATTATCTACGGGCCGGTGGATTGATCCCACGGCCGTCTTATCGAAGTGCTGGCCGAGAGACCGACTAAATTTCCGAGGATTAAGAATCCGATTCCGATTCGAACTAAGACTCGACCTAGTCCTATAAGTACGCGTTCTACGAACCCGATAGCATTGTCAGCAGCAATTCTTTGCATATGGCACAACCAGTCCTTGATCAGTGGTTGGATTCCTTTAATGGCCTTGACCGTCTGCACTTTAAGTCCTTTGGCATGGACTTCCTCTTTTCTCTTCGTCACATTCCCGTGAATTTTGCCTTCCTTAGGGCAGCCGCTAGTTTGTGGGACCCACTGATTTTCACGTCTTTCGCTTTAAGAGAGAGGAGTTGTGTCCTACTATCGAGGAATTTGCGGCCATTATGGGCCATTCAGACAGGGAAGGTTTTGTTATCCCTAATCCTTTGTTCAACCGAAGTGATCTCCTGAAGGATTTACTCCGAGTCCAGAAACATGAAGTTAAATTCTTCCTAGTGAAAGGAAGGCTGGAGATTCTGCAACTTATTCAGCGTTTTGGTACAGCTGAGGCCCATCGCCAAGTTTCCCTACAGAAGTCGTGCTTTCATGCATTGTGCATTTGTCTCCTTCATTACTACTTGCTTGGCCCTTCCTCTGGTCATGCTGATCCTGTATTGCTTAACCTTGCTCAACAAATTGGAAACCGTGTGGGTTTCGCTGGCTTAGTGTTGGCAGAGACCTTGATGGGTCTAGATGTGATGAAGGGTAGTCCTACAGCCCAGTTCTCAGGCGGTCCCTTGCTATTGCAGGTTCGCTCCTTTATTTGTTTATTTTGTCAAGTTTATCTTTTCACTCATCACTCTTTTGTTTTGACTCACGTGTTCTCTCAACTCACAATTTTCCCTTTTTCTCTAGGTGTGGTTGTTTGAGAAGCTAAAGGTGTGGGATGCGCCGGAGCGACTTCCTTATAATCCAGACCAATGCACGGAGCGTCACATGATTAAGCAATTCCCAACTGAGGCTGCTTGGGAAGCATGGATGAGGACCTGCAGGGGTGATTGGATTCAATGGGTTTGCCCCTGGTATGGTATCGAGAGCATGACCGTGAGTACCATGAACCACTTTGGTGTAGCAGTGATTGGCATTACTCGAGTCGTTTTCTACTTCCCTGTTCGCTTTCAAAGGCAGTTTGGGGCTGAACAAGCCGCAATCTTAGGTGACCCTGAGTACACCATCTCTAAGATCCATGATGCCAACTTCCGTCGCAATATGCTGCGTTTTTGGCCAAATAGAGTGATGCAGGAGGTTGCTGAGAACTTCGTTGCCAAGCTATCGGGTTCTTACAAACGCTGGTTGAAGAAAAACCTTTTGGAGGATAGTAGTGCAAAGAGAAGGAAGACCTAGAGATCGACGCTTTGCTTATGTTTTTCAAAAGATGTTTGTTTGATTCTAGCTTTTATGGATTAAGAATTGTTTAGGTTTGCTTTGTCCTTTCTCTTTGGAAATAATAAAATATTTGGTCGTTTTATTTGAAGATGTTATTGCCATGATTTGATAGCGAACATGCTTTAGGATAGACCTAGAAATCTTGGAAGTGATGATGATAGCAGTGGCCGAATCTCAAACTTAGAGATTGCCTACGTATCCCATGGAGGGAATCAGGCCATAAACGTAGTTCCAACAAAGGGGATTTGTTTTAGTTAAGGTCCACTCGAGTATTTTCCTCTCCTTTTGTGCTCTAAATTTTGCCTGAGAACCGCCCTTGCGGGTTTTCGGTCTAGCGAGCGTTTTATTTATGCCTTAGTTTTTGCCTAAGCCGCCCTTGCGGGTTTTCGACCCAGCAGGCTGCTCTAATTTTTGCTTGGATCCGTCCACCCTTGTGGTTTTCGGTCCAACGAGCATCTCTCATGGGTAATACTTCCTCAATTTATCGATGTTGACTGGTGTTGCGAATTCCATTCCATCCAAGTCTGCAATGTATGCTGCTCCTCCGGAGAGTATGCGTTTGATAAGGTAGGGGCCTCCCCAGTTTGGTCTAAATTTGCCCCTTGGGTCTGAGACGTGGCGACGAATTGCTTTGAGCACCATGTCTCCTACCTTGACGTCCCTAGGTTTCACCTTTTTGTTGAATGCTCGTGCAATGCGGCGTTGATACCCTTGTACATGGTATAAAGCCCTTAGTCTCCTTTCGTCTAGTAGTGCCAACTCGTCGTAGCGGTTTTGAACCCAGTCTTCCTCGATCATCCTAGTCTCAGCTAGAACCCTCAACGAAGGTAATTCCAATTCGATAGGCAAGACAGCTTCCATTCCATAGACCAGAGAGTAGGGAGTGGCCCCAGTTGAAGTCCTTTCAGTTGTTCGATATCCCCATAGTGCCAGAGGTAGCATTTCTGGCCAGTCCGTGTAAGTGTCGGTAGTCTTCCGCAGAATCCTCTTGACATTCTTGTTCGCAGCTTCAACTGCTCCATTAGTTTGAGGTCGGTAAGTAGATGACCGATGATTTTGTATCTCAAATTCGGCGAAAAGCTTCTTTGTCGCCCCCTTGAAGTGCGATCCATTATCACAGACAAACTCGTGAGGTACACCATATCGATAGATGATATTAGTGCGGATGAATTTGGCCACATGAGTGGCTTTGAGAGTAGCATAAGAAGCCGCTTCTACCCATTTGGTGAAGTAGTCGATAGCCACTAGGATGAACTGATGTTTGTATTTTCCCTTTGGATTTATACTTCCAATGACGTCTATCCCCCAAGTGGAGAATGGCCAGGGGGATGTCATGCTGTACAATTCCGTAGGGGGAATACGCATACGATCAGCGTGAGTTTGGCATTTGTAACATCGACGGACATAATCAGCGCAGTCGGCTTCCATTGTAGTCCAGTAATATCCCTGACGTAGGATCTTCTTTGCCATCGTTGCCCCATTCATGTGTGGCCCACAAATTCCTTCATGTATTTCCTCCATTACCCTGCGGCTGTCCTCTGTCGTCACGCAAAGTTGACTTGGACCCAAGTGTGCCCTTCGGTATATTGCTCCTCCACAGATTACAAACCGGGCAGCAAACTTCCGTAGAGCTGTTTTGTCCTTCGAGGTGGCCTCGGATGGGTATTCCCCTTTTTCCAGGAATTCTTTCACGTCTTCGTACCATGGCTTGCCATCGTCTTCACCTTCCTCGGTAAAGGTACACTCACATGCTGGTTTAACCTTTTGTTCGATCATGAGAGGCCGCATTGTGAATCCCAGGGGTATTTCAACCATAGACGCCAATGTCGCCAGTGCATCTGCAAATCTATTGCTCACTCGAGGAGTGTGTGTGAAGATAACAGAATCGAATTGTGGAATTAGATTTTCCAGCACAGAGTGATATAGCTTCAGTGTATCCTCCTTGACCTTCCAGTCTCCTCTTGCTTGAGATACCACCAGGTTTGAATCCCCAGTGACTTCTACCCTTTTTGCTCCTAGCTCCAGGGCTGCCTCCATTCCAGCAATACAAGCCTCATATTCAGCTTGGTTGTTAGTGACTTCAAACCTTAGCTTATATGACAAAGGGATGTGAGAGTCGTTTGGGGAAACTAGCAATACCCCTATGCCATATCCACATTGGTTTGATGCTCCATCAAAGTAAAGTTGCCAGGTGTCGTCTAAGAGACATAAGATATCCTCGTCGGGGAACATGAAGTCCTCTGCCTCGGCCTCTGTCACAGGGTGATCCGCCAAGAATTCTACCACAGCTCTTCCTTTTACTGATTTCCTTGTCATGTATTTGAGGTCGAACTCCGCTAGCAGCAATAACCACCTAGCTAGCTTTCCGATAAGTGCTGGCTTTTCGAAAAGATACTTGATTGGGTCTAAACGAGAGACCAGCACCACCGGATGTGCTAACAGGTAGTGCCTCAGTTTCTTTGTGGCCCATACTAGCCCCCAACAGGTTTTCTCGAGGGGAGTGTACCTTGTCTCATAATCCATCATTTTCTTGCTGAGGTAGTATATGGCGCACTCTACTTTGGCGTCGTTTTCTTGTGCTAGCATACATCCCATGGACGTGTCTGTTACTGAGAGATACAGAATCAATGGCTTCCCAGGGATGGGTGGCGATAGTACAGGTGGATTCTGAAGGTATTCTTTGATTGCCTCGAATGCTTGCTGACAGTCTTGGCTCCATTCAAAATCCGTACCTTTCTTCAATAGTTTGAAAAGAGGTTCACAGGTGGTTGTGAGCTTGGAAATGAACCTGATGAACTGTACCTTCCCTAAGAAGCTCCTTACTTCCTTTTCTGTCCTAGGTGGTGATATCTCCATGATAGCCTGTATCTTGGAAGGATCTACCTCGATTCCTCTTTGAGTGATGAGGAAACCTAACATCTTTCCAGTTGTTACCCCAAAAGTGCATTTTTGAGGGTTAAGACGCAACTTATAATTCCTAATCCTCTCAAAGAACTTTTGGAGTGCTCCATAGTGTCCTTCCCTTTCCTTTGATTTGACTATCATATCGTCGACATACACCTCGACCTCTTTGTGCATCATGTCGTGCAGCAGTGTTGTGGCCATCCTTTGGTAAGTGGCTCCAGCATTCTTCAACCCAAACGGCATTACTCGGTAGCAGTAAGTTCCCCAAGGCGTAGTGAAGGTGGTTTTCTCTCTATCCTCAGGAGACATAAGGATTTGGTTATACCCAGAAAATCCATCCATGAAGGATAGTAATGCATGGCCTGCGGTGTTATCTATTAGTTCGTCTATGTGAGGTAATGGGAAGTCATCTTTCGGACTGGCTTTGTTGAGATCTCGGAAATCTACGCAGACCCTGATTCCTCCAGTTTTCTTTGGTACGGGAACGATGTTTGCTACCCATTGTGGATATTCGGTGACTATGAGAAAACCGGCGTTGATTTGCTTAGTGACTTCTTCTTTTATCTTTAGGACCCAATCAGGGCGCATTCGTCTCAGCTTTTGCTTAACTGGTTTTGCATCAGAATGAAGAGGAATTTTATGTTGAACAATTTCAGGGTCTATTCCAGGCATATCCTCGTAAGACCAGGCAAAAACATCTTTGTATTCTTTTAGCAAAAAGATTAGTTTTTCACTTTCTTGAGGGGATAGTGCGGCACCAATTTTAACCATTTTGGGCTCGTTTTCAGAGCCTATGTTTGCTGTGATTATCTCCTCAGAAAAAGGTTTAGCGTGCCTTTCCTCTTCTCTCTCGATGAATTCTAGAATTTCTTTTGGAATTTCTTCCTCAAAATTTGGTTTGTCGGAATCCACACAATTGATCATAGGCAAAGTGAAATACTCTAAATCTTCCTTCTCATTGCTAAGTTTATCAAAAGACATTTCGGAGTCGAACTCAAAGTAAATGCTATGCCTTGGTGCTTTGACCAGGTTTTCCTCACTAGACTTAGTAGTTTCAAAGGATGAAAAGTTTGTGTAGACACCCCAATTTGGCCTAACAATTATTTCAAGTCCCACCTTGGGACAATCCCGATGATGAAATGGATACAATGATTGCTGATTGCTTCCTTGAGAACCTTAGGACTTTCGGTGAGAACTTTGACCACTTAGAGGACCCAATTCAAAGCCATACAGCCTTTTAGACAGAAATACAGAAGCCTAGGAAAATCCATCTGACGGCCGTAACATCGATCCCACGGCCATAACATCAATCCCTCACCCGAGCAACCTGTTGCCAGCAAAATCTCCCTGAGAGATCAATTCCTCGGCCGCAAGATCTATCCTTCGGCCGAGACATCCATTCCTCGGCCGTGAAATCCTTTACTCGGCCGCCAGATCGACCTTTTTCCAGACTCTCGAACGTTCTGTCAGACGTTTGGTTTGATCCAACTACACTACCTTTCCGATGCGTTCGGGCTACGTTCGGAGATCACGACGTAGAGTTTGAGATGCATTGCAATTGCAATCGCCATCTCGTGATTTGATTGGCCGGAGTGAGTCATCCCTATGCCTATATAAAGGGGCCTTTGGGTTCCGAAATATACACACAGAAATTGATAGACCTACACACTCAATCAAGCCACGAAACTCTGTCAAAATACTCTCTCAATCCCATACTCCAAAAGCCCTAACCTCCCGAAGGCAGCCGTCAATCCGGCGATCAAACCCCAAAGTTCAAACCCTAACCCTAGGGTTCTTAATCAAGCAATCAGTCAATCACAAGCAATCCGAAGCAATCAAGCAACTGAGTGATCAAGGTGGTGAGGCCCAACGGCCTCTGGTTTGTTTTATTTCCTGTCAATAATCATGATTTTAGCGTTTTGATTATTTACTAACGTTTCTGTCTGGTGTGAGGAAGAACATCGACCGGGGCTTCGATCCCTCGGCCGATATATCAAACCAGGAGGATCCCTCGGCCGTGACATCCATTCACCGGCCGCGGGATCCATTACCCTGGGACAGCTTTGTTTGTTTCCTGCTTTCTGATGCATGCTTCAATTACAGTTCTGGCTCACTTTACTTACTGTTTAAAGGTTTAATTAAACAGACTATGTGTTAGAATTAAACAAAGCATCTACATGTCTTATGTTGAATAACTATGGGCCAGTCTCACGGCTGGGCAGAGAGGGGTGCCTAACACCTTTCCCTTACTGTACTTTTGGCTCCCATACCCAGAATCTCTATATGTTTTCCTAGTTTTAATAAACTAGGTGGCGACTCTATTTTGATGATAACCGCTATCATGTGACGATGTTCCTAGCCATGGGAATGTCCATGATTTTGGTTTATGAAGCACGCAACCAATCGAGCAAACAAACATGATCAATCTGTATGGCGATGCCCCGTTTGGGAGGTGTCTACAGTTTTTGGCGACTCTGCTGGGGAATATGAGAGCCATAACCAGAAAGTTCAACATAAGACTAATACATGCCTTGTTTAATTCACTTATCATATGCATCGAGCGGGCAACCCGTTGAGTTCACCTGATATCCCGGCATGACACGGGCTATGTTGGGGGTTCCAGCAAACTCCACAGTCACTCGTACCTAGTGGTATATCAAAAAGGGGATCACCCAATCACCGCCTATTATGGGCTGGTGAGAGGATTGGTGCCTTTTGACAACGGAGCACCCTGAGACTACCTAAACCTTGCATGTATTAGAAAGCCATAGAACTTATCAAACTAAGACAGGAACCTACAGGCTAGGAACCTATTTGCATTTGCTTGCAAAAGTTCTTCCTCACACCTTGTATCATATGTTGTTGTAATATCATTTTCTGTGCAGAAGGGTTGGGGCATGAACTAAGAGCCCTAACTCTAAGTCTTTATAGCTAAGCACTGAAGCATAGCATTGCCTGCAAGGTATGTTTTTAGTAAGTTGAAAGCACCACTACTTATTTCTCACTCCCATTTTGCTTGAAGCACCGCGAAGCATGGATTTCTAGAACAAAATCAAACATCAAAAAAAAAAAAAAAAAAAGAAGAAGTCACCCCGTCGGCAATAGAACTGAGGTTACTCTAGCAATCTCTGCCTTGCAAGGCTAAAGGAAAGTGGGAGTGTGAGGTAGTAGAGCAGATTATGGATGATTGTATGCAAAGTTAAGGATATTATGGATAGAACTTGCAATACTCATTTCTCGATGAGTGATTCAACTTAGGACTTTGATTCCTATTTCCAAATCGGCATAG
This sequence comes from Rhododendron griersonianum, assembly GCA_018127125.1. Lineage (NCBI taxonomy): Eukaryota > Viridiplantae > Streptophyta > Magnoliopsida > Ericales > Ericaceae > Rhododendron > Rhododendron griersonianum. The sequence continues at coordinate 31,499,657 of CM030797.1, read as the reverse complement.
CAACCCATCTTTCAAAATTCAAAATTTTGAGCATGCTTACCTCAGCAAGCTGGTAAAATTTAGGAGGTTGTCAATGTACTAGCAAATAATCAGGTGGATTTCAATTACCTCAATCACGTTTTGAATCTTCCCTAACCAAGAATTGAAAGAACTTTCAAAACTTTTTGCAATACCTAGTCTAATGACAAGTTTTTCTAAAACATCCAAATAGCCGCTAGCACAGCGATGGACTCCGAGTCTACTTTCTGTTGTAGTCATATGCTCAACCTTTTCGGTTTATCTCATAATATGGATTGGGTTGGAAGTGGGATCTTAAGTGGCAGCAACGAGTCTTAAGAATCATCCATATCAAAAATAGCTGGCTATCTATAATATTTGACAAACTCATGCATACAAACGAATTGCTATGCATGACTCATCCATAATTTGTGAAGGTAGCTATGGTGCTTTGTAAATCATTTTGCTTGCCTCTTTCTAACTATGCAGGGGCCAAACCAAGAGAGGAATCCATCACCCTCATTTCTTCTTATAGCACATTGCATGATCACGTGTCAACATCGATTATCATTTGGTTAAGCCACTCCATCATGCTAGATTTGCATTTTAAGGGCAATAAGTGTGTTTGATGTGTGCATTACATAGACACTTGATTTTGGACATCTCAACCTAAGCGTAGCTAAGTTCTTGCTTTTTCTAAATTTTGGGTTTGGTCTTAGACGTGACAGCAATGACTGACAAGAAGATTGAAGCTCTGGCTGCTAAAGTTGATATATTGGCTGAATTAGTGGCTGCCCTAGCCACCATTGTTCACAGTTTGCAAATAAGTCCTTCACAAGCTCCACCTCCACCTCCCCCTACTAGATGGACGAAAAACGCAGCTCAGAAAGAAACTTATCCCGCTAAGGACAACCAAATTGAAATGGTGGTGAATGATCTGCAGCAGCAACATGAAAATCAACTTCTTCTCAATACCATCGATCTAAACCAGGAATCTCTCAAAGGGAAAAACAGCTGTAAGATGAACATAAGCAACAGTAATATTAAAATGGTGGGATCCCATCTCGACCGCAGGCAAAAGAGAAACTTTGTTCCTCTTAGAATGAACTTGGAAAAGGTGTTCTGTATCTTGGAAGCAAAAGGGGTATTGAAGCCGTTACAGCCAAAGTTTCCAAACTTTATACAAAAAGGTGGAGGGTATTGCAAGTACCACCAAGTAAGTGGTCACTCTATCAGAGAATGCGGGGCTTTCAAGAATGCGGGGCTTTCAAGAATGCGATCCAAGACCTCATCGATCAAGAGAAGATTGATCCAGTTGAGTTTGATCACTGGGTAGCAGTAGCATCCATGCCTGTCACGTCTTAGGCTAAGAGTCAATCTTTTGAGGAGTCTTATCTAGCTATTTTTGGCTACTATTTTGGTCCATATTTGTTTCCTTTTAAAAGGTCTACGTCTTGAGTTTATTTTGGTCATAAATCCGCTTGTTGCACCTAGCATGAAATGTGAATCTCCTTAGACTTGAACTACGAATGGCCTGATTCTCTATTGGGATACGTAGGCACCTTTTGGTCGGCCACAAATTTTGAAAATGCTTTCTCCTGTGCTAGTTCGCTGCCATAGAATACTCATGATAACATCAAACGTTGAAAACAATCCACAAGGGTTTCAAAGTAATCTTATGACATCTTTTGGAACACATCATAATCACTTGAATTGTCAAAAGCGCAAAACGAGTTTTTCAAAGCTAAGACCCGCGTCATTTCTGTTGAGGAGTTGACACATCTTTGCACCCTCATAGAGATCACTTGTAAGCAAAACATGCTATCAAAGATGAAGAGTAGGAAAAAGGAGAAAGAAGAAAAGAGAGGAGAAAAAAATGATGAGCTCGCTAGATTGAAAACCTGTAAGGGCGGTCTAGGCAAAAGTTAGAGCACGAACAAAATGAGGAAACAGCCATGTCTCCATGCATCTACTATGTGTCTCAAAGGATTGTCCTCAATCTTAGAAAATTCACTTGGTTAACATCGAAGCCCCTAATTTCTTGGTAAAGATCCTTGCCACTTTGTCGTGTGTTTCAAGATGAAGAAAGGCATTCATTTCTCTATCCTAAACACTTATCCCTTGCTAGCCACATCGAGCCTCTGGATAATTTCTTTGAACAGCCTGCTAGGCAGCCATCCCCTACACTGGGGCAAACACAAAAAAATACAAGGAGAGATGAAAGAAAAATCAATGAAATAATGAGCATCTCGTCATACAAGGGGCATTTTGAAGGAAACATTTCTTCCAATACATATGAAGGACATTTTTGAAGAAACCAACTCTTTCACACAAAGTGAGGCAAGAGACAACAAGAGTTGATAAAAATGTTGAAGATGGCTGCTAGCTTTTAAAACCCAAGCGTGAGTAGAAATTAGGTTTGAGCCTTTACATCTGCTTCTTTTTCAAACCAAAACCCCAAGCCTACATTATGGTCCATAATAAAGTCCTCTCAGATTGGGGAACACGACTTAGTAGCAAGGTCCTAGACACTAGGGGCATCACCAGTATGGGACTTAACACGAAGGGCAAGAATCTTGGAATTTGCATCATCTTGGCAAATTGCACAACATGGAGAGTCACGTGAGACAGGGGGCATGGCTATGTTCCCCTTTATGCACTTCTCTCAAAAGTATCCAACCTCTTGTGTGGGTCTCAGTAGGTGCTTATCAATCCAACTCAAGTCAACCAAATCAAGCTCGAAGCAACAAACTCACCTAATTGACTAGGGGCATAGGTTTGCAAAATAGTTCTACGTCCTTTGATGATTGAATGACGTGAGTGTGGAACATGGATGGAATGATATGACCTTGAAATCCTCGAGGAAAAGCTTTCGAAGATGGTTTTATCCTAAGCATTCTTAACATAGCAAATGCAAGCGCAGTCACCTTTTTGCAAATTTCTGAGGAAATAACATGGGTCTCTCATTTCATGAAGGGTGCAGCAATATGGTTCCTTGACCAAACTATGTTTTCAGTGGCACTGCTAGGGCATTGCGGTCTTTCAAAACACCTAGCTAGTATAAGCAATAAGCCATTATCAAATACGCGAAAGTTGAGATGTCCAGAATGCATTGCGAGTTCACATGCATATCATCATCACCCTGTCTTTTGCAACTAGTAGTTCATGTGTACATCCTTATGTTTGCTTAGCAAAATTAGTTGTCTTGGTTGCACGATCTAACCCCAAGTATGAGGTGTTCTTATGCTCAAACAAGGCAGGTTCATCAAGGCATCATGGCCATCAAGGAATAAAGGGCAATAAAGGGATGCATTGTGTGGGCAGCATGCCCTTTGGAGAGAAAGGATTTCGTTCCTTTTCGCCATTGCGGCCCTTTTTTGATAATCGAGGGAGCGCGAGCGCAGGTGGCAAGCGCTCGAAAATACAGAGTCGCCACTTGAGTTTTGAAGGTCCGACACTCAAGGAACCGTATTTCGAAGCACCTGCCGCGCTGTTTGATTTGAAAAAGTTAAGGAACCAGTCCGTCATAACCATATCTGGGTTCGGGAGCCAGGTTACGAGAGGGGAAGGGTTTTATGGCACCCCTCTCGCCCAATCCGGAGATCGGTCTCTACTTAGGCATTTTGAAAACATTGCGATTCTTCTTTTATTAATCAATTTTAGCCAATTAGGGCGGGGGAACAGTTAATCGGGGATTAAGACTGTAACACGTTTTGCAAGATGTGATCAAAATAGCATGGATGAGCAGTTAGTTAGTATAGGATGAGAACAGACTCCTGTGGGAGTTTAAACAGACTGGAAAGCTCCTGTCTTGGAGTGTCGTGCACAGAAGAAAACCAGTATGCACTGATCAAGTCAATGCATGCTGACCAAACCTGCGCACGCTACTACAAGACCTGCGCGCGCCAGTAAGCCTAAGCCCACAGCTCTTATTCTCAAACCTTCTGGGCTCTGGAAGGACCAGTGCACACCCAGGACAAACCAAACAGTTTATGCAGTTATAACGTACAGTTTAAAGGCTGAAAAGCCTAATAAATAAACAAAAACACCCCATAAACAGTGTGGGGACAAAATAATAGCCTAAAACCAAGTTTAAACATGCAAGGCCAGTCACTGATCGGGTATAAACAATCGCGCGAGGGTTCCAAACCGTCGCGCGACAATGCGCCCGGGCGCGCGATGGTTGCGCCCTGGCGCGCGACGATTGCGCCTTGGCGCACTGGTCAAATGGAGCGTTGACCATCGCGCGATGGATTGGGTGCAACGCGCGCGGGTTCGAGCCAACTTTCCAGTGTCTGGTTTTTCACGTCCTGGGTTCTGAGACAGGTCCAGAATGATCCCAGGGGTATTCCAACAGAACAGAACTTAATATTGAAATGCAAGACTAACATTTCTAACAAAGGAAAGCAGTAAATTGGTTGTTAGCATGCTTTACAGTGATCTATATACAAAGAAATGCATAAAACAACAAGGCACCCATCCCCACGCTGTCCTGTACGTGCAAACACGAAGTGTCGCGCGAGTATGTGAGACAGTCGCGCGCGGGTCCTTGCCACTACGGTTTTGAACCTCTGCCAGCTTTTGGGCCAGGACTGGTATTGATTACCAGCCTTGACCCTGCCAGCCCCCCTCAGGGATCAGAACAGTGAGCAGAACCAAGATAAGCTATACCTTTGGTCTTTGAGGTTTGAAAAATGTTTGAGCTTTGAGTTGTGGTTGAGATTGAACAAGGTGATAGGACTTGTAAAAAGAGTGTATGAAAATGGTTTGAGTAGTGGAATATCAAGTGTTTTTGAAAAGTTGGAACATTTGTAACTTCCTTCTTCTTCTTCTTCTTTTTTTTGAACCCTTTAATGGAAGAACCAAAGGGGGTATATATAGGAGGAGAGGTGGGAATGGTGTATGGAGGAGAAAGAACCAACTAAGAAGGGTTGGTTTTGCTTTGGTGCCCAAATTGCATCCTTTGGAAAGGTAAGATGAAGCAAACAGAGGAGTCAGCCAGTCCACGAGGTCTGGCTGAGGGTGGCACTCGTGGCCAAGTTTCTGCCACTGGAAAAGTAGGTGGGGAACTGACCATCGCGCGAGGGTTCTAGTCTGTCGCGCGACGGTGCGCCCTGGCGCGCGACGATGCGCCCGGGCGCGCGATAGTTGCGTCCTGGCGCGCGATGATTGCGCCCTGGCGCGCATCAGTAGGGTTTTTGGCTTTTGGAAGTGGCTTAGGCTAGATTAGGTTATTGGGTTTTGCAAACACTCAAAGCTCAAACACTCGACATTCCCGGGGTGTTCTTGATCCGTTTCATCATCGGGGAATCAAATACCGTAAGTAAACTAATCTGGAAGCCCAGATTGGGGTGTCTACAGTAGCCCCCCTTTGATGGCACTTGGAGCACCATTGAATTGGTACAAGTAACGTCAAAGGTTTCTAGACACCCCTCAAGGCAATCCAGAGCAGAACATATTAGCAAAGTAGACAAGCATACTTACAGAACCTGATTGGTTGAATGGACGGACGGACCGTCGCTTGTTGATTGAATTTGGACAGGACAGGCTGTCGCTGCAGATGTTGACGGGACCGGCCGTCGTTGCTGGGGATCAAGCTATCCTCGGCACAAAGTATTCCAACAAACACGGGTAGGTCGTGTCAGGCAGGTTGAATTCCATCTGTTGGGAATCAGAGCCAATCTCCTTATCAAAGACCATCCGAGACAGAGCAATAAGCCCGCTGGAAGATGCACTTTCGGCTAGACTGAGGGTGATTGTCGTTCGGGACAGGCCAAGGCGGACTCTCCTGGGGAACAATCAGTTGCGGATGAACGGACCATCGAACGATGTTCTGGTCGTTGTTTGTGGATTTGACAGGACAGGCTGTCGTTGGAACGGACCATCGAACGATGTTCTGGTCGTTGTTTGTGGATTTGACAGGACCGGCTGTCGTTGAAAGCGGACGGGGAGATCATTGTGCTGAGTGATCAAGCCGTTGGAGAAATTGGATGGGAGGATCATCAGTATAAATGATCAAACCGTTGAAGCCTGGATGGGAGGATCAGCAGTATAAATGATCAAACCGTTGAAGCCTGGATGGGAGGATCAGCAGTATAAATGATCAAACCGTTGAAGCCTGGATGGGAGGATCAGTAGTATAAATGATCAAACCGTTGAAGCCTGGATGGGAGGATCAGCAGTATAAATGATCAAACCGTTGAAGCCTGGATGGGAGGATCAGCAGTATAAATGATCAAACCGTTGAAGCCTGGATGGGAGGATCAGCAGTATAAATGATCAAACCGTTGAAGCCTGGATGGGAGGATCAGCAGTATAAATGATCAAACCGTTGAAGCCTGGATGAGAGGATCAACAGTATAAATGATCAAACCGTTGAAGCCTGGATGGGAGGATCAGCAGTATAAATGATCAAACCGTTGAAGCCTGGATGGGAGGATCAGCAGTATAAATGATCAAACCGTTGAAGCCTGGATGAGAGGATCAACAGTATAAATGATCAAACCGTCGAAGCCTGGATGGGAGGATCAGCAGTATAAATGATCAAACCGTTAAAGCCTGGATGGGAGGATCAGCAGTATAAATGATCAAACCGTTGAAGCCTGGACAGGACCGGCTGTCGTTGATTTGAACTGGCAGATCGCTATAAAAAGTGATCGAGCCGTTGAAGGTTGGACAGGACCGGCTGTCGTTGATTGAAATGGCGGATCGCTATAAAAAGTGATCGAGCCGTTGAGGTTGGACAGGCTGTCGTTGATAGAGACGGCGGATCACTATAAAAAGTGACCGAGCCATTGCGGATTGGACAGGACCGGCTGTCGTTGATTGAAATGGCGGATCGCTATAAAAAGTGATCGAGCCGTTGAGGTTGGACAGGACCGGCTGTCGTTGATAGAGACGGCGGATCACTATAAAAAGTGACCGAGCCATTGCGGATTGGACAGGACCGGCTGTCGTTGATTTGAACTGGCGGATCGCTATAAAAAGTGATCGAGCCGTTGAAGGTTGGACAGGACCGGCTGTCGTTGATTGAAATGGCGGATCGCTATAAAAAGTGATCGAGCCGTTGAGGTTGGACAGGACCGGCTGTCGTTGATAGAGACGGCGGATCACTATAAAAAGTGACCGAGCCATTGCGGATTGGACAGGACCGGCTGTCGTTGACGGAGACAGCGGATCGCTATAAAAAGTGACCGAGCCATTGAGGTTGGACAGGACCGGCTGTCGTTGATAGAGACGGCGGATCACTATAAAAAGTGACCGAGCCATTGGAAATTGGACAGAACCGGCTGTCGTTGATTAGAAATGGGCAGATCAGTGTGCAGAACGATCAGGCCACTGAAGATTGGACAGGACCGGCTGTTGTTGTGTTGATCCAAGTAGCACAAACAGTGGATAACATGGATAGAAGCAAGGCGGACTGCAGTTGGGGAGAAATTGGTGACAACTGCTGGGCTGTTTACTTGCTGCCTTCGATACCGGGCAGGCTTGCTTTGTCGTTTTGATGGATTTTTCCTGCGTTCAACATTTGATATACACACAATATGCAATGATATGTATAAAATATTGAAAATGCAGATGCAAACTTAGGGCGGCTCCTAGAAGGACAACGACGCCTAAGGACTACCACTGAGCCTCATTACCGTACTGTCTGTGCTTCTGAGATATGCACCCAGATAAGAAGACGTTGAACGGGCGGACGTGCCCCAGTTGACGTTTGAGCAATGGAATTGGGCCTGGGTGCCCTTTCTGCGATGCTTGGGCAGGTGTGCCCCAGAGATGCTTTGCTTGGCCTTGGGCTGACGTGCCCCTGCTGCTTCAAAAGATTCCGCTGCTTGTGGATTATGGATACTAGGGTAGCAATGTAACAATTGCGTTTTTCAGTTTATTGACTCTCTTTTACAAGTGTTGAAGAGAATGCAAAAACTAACCACTAATATCTAATTTGCATTGACAATTGCTTTGAATCGACACACAGACATGCGCACATGTGTACAGGCTCGCCTAGCTCGAATGGAAAAGGGGGAGAGAGTCCCGGGGTATAATGCGAACCCTCAGACACATAGAATACAATGAAATTTTGGGCATTAATGTGCCAAAACTCACAATATTCCTGAACAGGTGAAACTGACACTTACGAAAAGTACAAAAGGTACAAAGACCTGTACAAACAAAATCGAGAAAAGCATCCCGACATGACAGTTGAAAAACTGGAAAAATGTCGCAAAGACGGACGTAAGACGCAGATTATGACACGTATAGGCCCGGACTGAAATCGACACCCCCGTGCAGTCACATTAAGTCCATATGACTTGCACAGCATGACAAGACTTGGCAAAGGCCCCTGGAACGACATTCGAGGGTAGTAGCTAACTGCTACTGTCTGCTGCAAGAAGAGTGCGCAGGTTTGAGACCAACGCGTATCGCTTTGAACAAATGCGCTGCGGTTGCTTACACCAGACTTCGCTGAACTTAGAATAAACTGTGAGCCTGTTAAGGCCTCGCCAGCATTTCGTTCTGTTTTTGATGCTTCAATTATTTTTAAGACTTATGCTCAGCCTGTAAATTGAAGAAGCAGTTTGGTAATAAAATTGAAAGACGAAGGTTTTCCCCCTTCTGGTTCCTCCAATGCAGCTTGATCTGATCTTCGATCCTCTTCGACCTTTGATGTGTACCAAAATGTCAACCATGGATCCAATTGATAGATTGTGACCGAGTCTCAAAGAGAGACTGCCTACGTATCCCAAGCTAGGGAATCAGGTCAAAACGTAGTTTGGATCCAATTGATAGATTGTGACCGAGTCTCAAAGAAAGACTGCCTACGTATCCCAAGCTAGGGAATCAGGTCAAAACGTAGTTCAGGCCAAGGGTTAACTCTCGAGTATTTACCTCTCCTTTTACGCTCTAACTTTTGCCTAGTACCGCCCATTCGGGTCTTCGGTCTAGCGAGCTTTTGAATATTGCCTATTCATTTTTGCTTAAACCACCTTCATAGGTTTTGGTCTAGCAGGCTGCTCTAACTTTTACTTGGAACTGCCCACCCTTGGGGTTTTCAGCCCAACGAGCTTCTCACAGGGAAAAGTTACATTTGAATTGATCCAGGTCGACTCAGGGTATTGAATTTGTTGCTGTCGAGGTCGAAGGCCTTTGGTTGTAGCCTCAGATAAATGGCTTTGATGACGCAGGGTCAAGAGTGCTTCGATTGGAAACGTCTTGCTCCGGGCCGTTGTGCACACTTTCTCATTTGTGCTTGGCAAAACGCCACTGTTGCTGTTTTGAACATGGTACAAGGCCCGGAGCCTTCCGTGCTTCTGCTTTCTGGATTGGCACCCGATAACAGGGGATTTGATGCTTCTTTGTCTCAAAATCAAACGCGAGGCGTGACTTGGTAAGACCATGCCAAGACGTCTATGAATTCTTCGAGCCTGTCTGACCGGGCACAATGATCCTCTGGGGGCGGCTTTGAACCAATTGAACCTTTCGGGAGGTTATACTTGTCTTTCAAGTTTATTTGAAATTACTTCTTCTTTTAATAGGCTGAGCATGCCTTTCGTCTTCCCTTTCGGCGAGGGAACACATTTCCTTGGGAATGATCCCATCGAAATCTATCACTACGTCATCAGGGTCGACACAGTTTATAAAAGCCAGCGAAGCATGTAGAAGCAAGATGATGCATATCATAAAAACCCTCGGGGTTTGCCAAGTACAGCAGACTCGAAACTTGAAACAAAAGCTACGACGTGGAGGGCCAAGAGGCACAACCTCCGACTCAGAGCTAGACTTAGACGAACGCAAAAGACTCTGTGTCAGACTCAGACAAGACGCCAATGCAAACTAGACGTGGTTTTGAAAATGCAATTGTTAAAAAGCTACCCATAGCTTCCACAAAAAGAGGTAGGATCCAGCAGGTGTTAGGCCCAAGCAACAGCACTTCGGCTTCCTCAGCTTCTTCAGCCAAACCTACTTGATGCTCCTTTGAATGATGGACCTCAGCCAAACGGTCCTTTCCTTTGCAAGCCCCTCATCACTGTCTAACGTTGGCAGTGAAAACCTCGGTTGCCCCACGTACAGCCATCATGTTAACCTCCGATTCGGACGGGATGGATACGATGGGTTTGGGTTGATTCGCTGGGATGATATAGTGGCTAGGGTTGAATATGGTGGAGCTCGGGTTGATTTGAGTGGAGGTTATAGATACCTGACCAACCAGAGGGTCAGACTCGTGCTGAGGCAAGGAGTCGGAAATGACATCGGGCTTTGGTGGAACTTGAATCGTGCCATCGTCAATTAGATCTTGTATCTCGTGTCGGAGACGCAGGCAGTCATCAGCGAGATGGCCAGGCATTTGGTGGAAGGCACAGAAATGGTTGGTATTGTAGTTGGCTGGAAAGACTTTGGGTGGAGAAGTTGGGGTCAAAAGTTTGAGATGCCCAGACTTGACAAGTTTCTCCATCACTGCTGACAGAGATACCTCGAAGACAGAGAAACTCCGGGGTTGGGTTCGAGATCGGAGGCTTTGAGCGCTTCGAATTTGGTTAATATCGGCTGTTGATGGAGGTGGAGTTGTGACGATACCACAATCGACAAGATCTTGAACGGCATGTCGAAGCCGAAAACAGGCATTGGTAGAATGGCCAGGCATTTGATGGTAGGTGCAATAGAGGTTATGCTTGAAATTGGGTGATGGATTTTTGGGTAGAGGAGTTGGATTGAGGGGCTTGATGGAACCAGCATCGAGGAGCTTTTCATAAATTGAGGCTAAAGGCGTAGAGAAGCATGAGAAAGTCCTTGGTGGGTTCCGGCGAGTGGACTGAGAATCCGAAGCGGAACCCTTGTCTGCTTTGCAGTTTGCCTCATCAACAGGATGCATTCTTTTGCCTTCAGGACTGAATTCATCACTAAGCATGTCCTCCCCTTTGGCAAAGGCTTTGAACAAGGAATCAGCATTCTCCTTCGAGTGAGTCCTGGCCTCATGAAACTCAGCCAGGTCTTTGAACATGTCTCCTGAGCACAGCTTGATTCCAACTGTTGGAGGGCGGTAGGCTTGAGAAGGTTCTTTGACTAGCCCCATATCTGGTTGCGAGGCTGTGGAGGAAACAAGGCCAACGAGTCCCTGGACCATAATCATCTGTTTGTCCATCTTGTGACCCAATTCTTCTACAGCTTTCCTGAGCTCAGCCAGCTCCATTTGTACTGCCATTCCGAATTGATGAGCGAGGTAGGTGATATGACCTTGGAAGCAAAGGTGTAATAGCCCTGGCAGACTCTTCTAAGCAGGTTTGGCTCTTCTTTTCGGTACTCTTTTGCTTGGTGCAATGGCCCGAAGCTTTGACAGTAAAGTAATGAAAGCTCAGTGATGCCCTTTCAGCAGTTTATTGAAAGAATTGAAAGAACGAAAATGCAAAGATCATCGTTGTCAGTGTCCTCCTAGACTCTAGAACTAGAGACAAGGCTGTCTCATGATGCTCGGATGCTGCCAGAATCCTCGGATATATTTTTTTCGAGGGTATATCCTTTGGAAAGATCAAACTGATCCTAAGAGATGTCAAAACAGACTAAATCTTTGGCTAGTCCCTTTTGAAGATTCGACTTTGAATTAGAAACAACTCGGTATTGATGGCGTGATACCTTTACCTGGGTGGCGTGAGCGACAATGCGCTTTAGCCGGGGCGGTGTACGTGCGAAGCACGATAACCAAAATGACATCAATATCACGACATCAATACTTTGTGGTTCCTTATGTTCGGTTGAATCCTCAACCGGGCATGAGCCAAGGATTTAGTAAGGTTTGATTTCTCTAAGTCTCGTTGATCTAAGGACTTTTGAAAAACTAACAACGTGCACCATCGAGATGCACGACTCTTCATCGGGTCATAGCAGCATCCTAACAAGCATAAGACAGACTCGAAAGCGAGACAACCTAGAAGCCGCCCTAAACATGCTCCTACGCAGAACAGAATGTATGCATGCATGTACAGAACCAGAGACGAGTTTGCCTCACAATATTTCAGACGTTGCCGGAATCCTCAGAATTCTTTTCGGCGATGTGTCCCTGAGTAGATCGACAGATCCTAAAAGATGTCAACATAGACTAAATCTTTGGCTAGTCCCTTTTGAAGATTCAACTTTGAATTTGGAACAACTCGGTGTTGATGTCATGGCACCTTAACCTTGAACACGGCGGTGTATAGTGACAATGCACTTCAACCTGGGTGGCGCCAGCGACACGACATCACCACTTTGTTGTTCCACATTGTCGGTTGAATCCTTAAACGGGCACGAGCCAAGGATGTAGTAAATTTTGATTTCTCAAAGTCTCATTGAACTAAGGACTTTGCGATTGATAACGAACATTCAACAGAATGAACGACTCCTCATCGGGCCCAACAACGTCTTAGACAGCACAAGACGAACTCGAAAGACAAAACAGTCTTAAGCATGCTCCTATGTAAAACAGTGTATGTACAGTGCATGCGATAGGGAAAGCAGTAACACATAGACAGTATATGGGGTTAGATGCAAATAGATCTTAACCTGTGGGTACCTGTCCTAGTTTGGAGAGTTCTAATGCTTCGTATATGCAAAGGCTGGTTTTGGCTTGTAACAGGTTCCTCGGACTAGGGCCACAGATATACCTCCCGTTACCCGCGTTTTTCGCAGAGTAACAGTCGAACGGTAGCATGACCCATCATCGTCGAAGGTTGTCGGTCATTCGGGGTCCCCGGGCTCCGGTAAACCGTGCCGGATTGCCAAAACGATCCAACGAGGCTTATCCCACATCGATGCAAATGAGATGCTAGAATTGATTAAGAGAAGAAGAATCGCAAAGTCGTAAAATGCCTTTTTCAAATTTGGCTCACTTTATTCAGTCCATCTTTAGAGGAAACTACGCAAGCGAACAATCGAAAAAGCCCCAGATTAGAATGGCCGGACACGAGGTCCTGTTAAATCACCATTCCAACCTTCGGCAGCGCGAAGCTAACCGTTTTGACAGACTTGTAAGGGATTGTTCCCAAGCGTATTAAACTCTAAGTCTGAATTAATATCGGTTCGATCATCCCCAGCAGAGTCGCCACTGTGGGCAGCATGCCCTTTGGAGAGAAAGGATTTCGTTCCTTTTCGCCATTGCGGCCCTTTTTTGATAATCGAGGGAGCGCGAGCGCCAGTGGCAAGCGCTCGAAAATACAGAGTCGCCACTTGAGTTTTGAAGGTCCGACACTCAAGGAACCGTATTTCGAAGCACCTGCCGCGCTGTTTGATTTGAAAAAGTTAAGGAACCAGTCCGTCATAACCATATCTGGGTTCGGGAGCCAGGTTACGAGAGGGGAAGGGTTTTATGGCACCCCTCTCGCCCAATCCGGAGATCGGTCTCTACTTAGGCATTTTGAAAACATTGCGATTCTTCTTTTATTAATCAATTTTAGCCAATTAGGGCGGGGACCAGTTAATCGGGGATTAAAACTGTAACATGTTTGCAAGATGTGATCAAAATAGCATGGATGAGCAGTTAGTTAGTATAGGATGAGAACAGACTCCTGTGGGAGTTTAAACAGACTGGAAAGCTCCTGTCTTGGAGTGTCGTGCACAGGAAGAAACCAGTATGCACTGATCAAGTCAATGCATGCTGACCAAACCTGCGCCCGCTACTACAAGACCTGCGCGCGCCAGTAAGCCTAAGCCCACAGCTCTTATTCTCAAACCTTCTGGGCTCTGGAAGGACCAGTGCACACCCAGGACAAACCAAACAGTTTATGCAGTTATAACGTACAGTTTAAAGGCTGAAAAGCCTAATAAATAAACAAAAACACCCCATAAACAGTGTGGGGACAAAATAATAGCCTAAAATCAAGTTTAAACATGCAAGGCCAGTCACTGATCGGGTATAAACAATCGCGCGAGGGTTCCAAACCGTCGCGCGACAATGCGCCCGGGCGCGCGATGGTTGCGCCCTGGCGCACTGGTCAAATGGAGCGTTGACCATCGCGCGATGGATTGGGTGCAACGCGCGCGGGTTCGAGCCAACTTTCCAGTGTCTGGTTTTTCACGTCCTGGGTTCTGAGACAGGTCCAGAATGATCCCAGGGGTATTCCAACAGAACAGAACTTAATATTGAAATGCAAGACTAACATTTCTAACAAAGGAAAGCAGTAAATTGGTTGTTAGCATGCTTTACAGTGATCTATATACAAAGAAATGCATAAAACAACAAGGCACCCATCCCCACGCTGTCCTGTACGTGCAAACACGAAGTGTCGCGCGAGTATGTGAGACAGTCGCGCGCGGGTCCTTGCCACTACGGTTTTGAACCTCTGCCAGCTTTTGGGCCAGGACTGGTATTGATTACCAGGCCAGCCCCCCTCAGGGATCAGAACAGTGAGCAGAACCAAGATAAGCTATACCTTTGGTCTTTGAGGTTTGAAAAATGTTTGAGCTTTGAGTTGTGGTTGAGATTGAACAAGGTGATAGGACTTGTAAAAAGAGTGTATGAAAATGGTTTGAGTAGTGGAATATCAAGTGTTTTTGAAAAGTTGGAACATTTGTAACTTCCTTCTTCTTCTTCTTCTTTTTTTTGAACCCTTTAATGGAAGAACCAAAGGGGGTATATATAGGAGGAGAGGTGGGAATGGTGTATGGAGGAGAAAGAACCAACTAAGAAGGGTTGGTTTTGCTTTGGTGCCCAAATTGCATCCTTTGGAAAGGTAAGATGAAGCAAACAGAGGAGTTCAGCCAGTCCACGAGGTCTGGCTGAGGGTGGCACTCGTGGCCAAGTTTCTGCCACTGGAAAAGTAGGTGGGGAACTGACCATCGCGCGAGGGTTCTAGTCTGTCGCGCGACGGTGCGTCCTGGCGCGCGACGATGCGCCCGGGCGCGCGATAGTTGCGTCCTGGCGCGCGATGATTGCGCCCTGGCGCGCATCAGTAGGGTTTTTGGCTTTTGGAAGTGGCTTAGGCTAGATTAGGTTATTGGGTTTTGCAAACACTCAAAGCTCAAACACTCGACATTCCCGGGGTGTTCTTGATCCGTTTCATCATCGGGGAATCAAATACCGTAAGTAAACTAATCTGGAAGCCCAGATTGGGGTGTCTACACATTGTAAAGTCTACCTCCCTGCCAACACACTTGAAAAAAGCTCAGCCTGAGAAGCGTCATATCCTGGGGGAACACCTCAACTCTTTTGTGGAATGCTGTCACACAGCACTGTCAAGGGCATGCCAAGACCTCTGCCGAACGGAAACATTGCACCCACGTTTATTGTTATTCACATCGCATGTTTCTATGCTAGGGGCAAGTAGATCATTGTCATCATGCACGATTGAGCTAGGGTCAAGCATTCATGGCCTAAATAGGGGGCTTGCATTTCTTTTTAAATACTCAAATTAACATGCCTATGTATTGCATTGCAATCTATGTCACCCAAAATCGTTCAAGCTCTTGAACTAGGGTTCTTTAAAAGTGATGGTCTTGCCCCTAGCAGTCAGCATAAAAGGGTTTCGGCCCGTGGTTGATCCCAAGCCTATTGCATGTTGTTTTCCTATCCATTGCTATTTTTCTAAACTATTCAAATATGGATTGCAGGATTCTCCTGGATTTCGGTCCTTGAACCGACCATACCAAGCTTGGTATCTATAACTGACAGAGCCAAGTCAAAAAAGCTGAAAGATAGCCTCAGCAAACTCTACAATTGGCACCATATCAACAGTATTAAAGTGGCTTCGCACTTCACATCCCCATAGCTCCTTACTTTGCATCAGCAACTTTGCCTTCATAACTCAGGAGCCTCACACTTGCTCTTCAGTAGCACCGTACGCATGCCTTGTCATATTCACGACCTTGTTGGGTTTCATAAGCTCCGAGCAATTCTATGCACAGGTCGCCTTGCACTCAGCAGGTCCGATCTCCACGACTCCCTCTCAACAGTAGCTCAATTCAGCAGCTCCCTGCACCTATTATCTCAGCAGCTACATGCTCGCTACCATCAAAACATGTCAATGGCTTCCCCACGTCAGTAGCACCCCGTGCTCAAAAGCTCCGTACTCAGGTCACTCAACTTCGGAAACTCGGCAGCTCTATGCCTATGCTCACTATCACCTAGCAGCTTTAGGCTCAGCAGCTCTAAGCCTACTCAGCGGCCCTGTGCTCGCCATCATGATCACTCAATAGCCCCTTTTACAGCCTTGTGCCCAAGTCGCTCATCAGCTCAGTATTCACTCCTCCAACGGCTTTGAGTTCAAGTATTTATCAACAACTCTAAGTTCACTATCACTACTAGCCACTCTATACTCATACTCAGCAGCCCTGTGCCCAAGTCACTCAAACAGCTCTGCACTCACCTCAACAGCCTCGTGCCTACTAGTCATTCAGCAGCTCTGTAGCTACCCCGAGCTCACATCTTGAAGATAAGCAGCCTCACCACTTCCAGGCCGGTGAAGCAATCTTGTGACTCCCACTTAATGCACATTTATGCAGTTCTGGCCCAGCGCACACTTCGGAAAGCATCCCTTCAGTAGGGGAGTTGAAAGTCTACTTAACAAGGTTGAAAGTAGGAGGCGAAGGAAATCTCCTAGGCGTGCATGAGGATCATCTTGTCAGCAAAGACGATGGAAATCTCTGAAGACATTAATCACCGAAGCATTTAACAAACCTTATGGCACTTTGGGTCAACAAGTCAACGAAGTCAAAGTGGAATATGGTCAAAAAACTAGCCTTGGGGGCAATCCCGAGCATACTCAGAACTAGCCTTGGGGACAACCCCGAGCATATGGAATCTAGCCTTGGGGGCAATCCCGAGCATACTCAAGAACTAGCCTTGGGGGCAATCCCGAGCATACTCAGAACTAGCCTTGGGGATAATCCCGAGCCTATGGAATCTAGCCTTGGGGGCAATCCCGAGCATACTCAAAATTAGCCTTGGAAACATCCCAAGCATAAGGAACCAATCAAACCCCGTGGAAGATGGAAGATGGAATACTCATCAACTCAGCGGCTCGAAGCCCACCATCTCAACTGGCTCGAAGCCGTAAACAATCATCTCAACACCCGTATTTATCATCTCATCAACTCAGCGGCTCCAAGACCGCTATCTCAACTGGCTCGAAGCCGTAAACAAGCAATAGGCTCTAAGCCGCCCCAACAATCAAGATATCTATTCTCAGACTCTACGCCTGAATGCTCAAAAATCTAACATTTTTGAATGCTCAAGCTCTACGTTTGGATGCCCAACCACTGTGTACTGGATGCTCAAGTTATACACTTGAATGCTCAAGCTCTACGCTTGGATGCCCAACCACTGCGTACTGGACGCTCAAAGCCTGTACTTTGAATGCTCGGATTCTGCCGTCCGAATGCTCGAGCTCTACGCTCTGAATGCTCAAGTCCGGAACTTGATAGAAGCTCTAAGCTTAAAACAAACACACATGCACGGGCCCGCGCACATATTGCATCAACATTATCACATCGAGTCTGCATCATCATATCTGTTCACATCTAACAACCATCATCACACATATACACTCTGCATATCTCTCATGAAACAGGTCAACCCTGCAATCAACCGGCACTATGCCTCGGTTTTATTGATCGGTTCAGCGCCTCGATCCTTTGGCTCCACGCCAACACTTATGATGAGAAAGCTCCGTGCACAGACCATCAGAATACAACCAGCTCCGCGCTTCGGTTCATTACGTCAAGCTCAAAGCTCTGACACCACAGGCTCTCATCCTGATCAATACCAGCTCCGCGCTTCGGTCTCATCAAGCTCTAAGCTCACCCCAAGCTCTTACCTCATGATTACAACTGGCTCAGCGCCTCGGTTCCCTCATTCTAACGCTCCGTGCTCCAGTTACAGGCCCCGAGCCCCTCATATCTCAAAACGGCATCCGACTCATCTCCAGAAGATGGCTTGGGTTCCACCCCATATCTCAAAAACGGTGTCTGAATCATCCCCCACAGATGGCTTGGATTCCACCCCATTACATCAACCCCTTCCAGCTCATTCGCAAGGATAGGCTACTCTACCGAGCTCCTTTCAGTCAAAGTAAGGATGATCAAGAAAAGCAAACGCACCTGCAGTGTACTGATCTACCCCAAAATACTAAGGAAGCTCTCCGCAAAAACTCCCCAGGTAGCCCCGCGCTCCTTCAACTATCTTCCGCCAAAACCCTGGCTTAGTCTAGGTACGTCACACTACGGCTTTTAAAGCCCTAAGGTACGTCTTCTGTCTCTAACCCTCCAAACTTTTACTTTTCTTTATTGCCCGAACTACGGTTGGTCTGAATTTCCCTTGTGGAATACGTAGGCAGCCTCCCGGCCCGACCATAACAAAACCTTTTTCAAAAACCCCTTGGAATAGTGGTTGGACCAAATTGAGTTGCTTTTTACAGCTTTGACTCTTACTCAAACATGTCTCGCGATCCGTCGGTCAGCCAAAGAGGGGCATCTGTAGACACCCCAATTTGGCCTAACAATTATTTCAAGTCCCACCTTGGGACAATCCCGATGATGAAATGGATACAATGATTGCTGATTGCTTCCTTGAGAACCTTAGGACTTTCGGTGAGAACTTTGACCACTTAGAGGACCCAATTCAAAGCCATACAGCCTTTCAGACAGAAATACAGAAGCCTAGGAAAATCCATCTGACGGCCGTAACATCGATCCCACGGCCATAACATCAATCCCTCACCCGAGCAACCTGTTGCCAGCAAAATCTCCCTGAGAGATCAATTCCTCGGCCGCAAGATCTATCCTTCGGCCGAGACATCCATTCCTCGGCCGTGAAATCCTTTACTCGGCCGCCAGATCGACCTTTTTCCAGACTCTCGAACGTTCTGTCAGACGTTTGGTTTGATCCAACTACACTACCTTTCCGATGCGTTCGGGCTACGTTCGGAGATCACGACGTAGAGTTTGAGATGCATTGCAATTGCAATTGCCATCTCGTGATTTGATTGGCCGGAGTGAGTCATCCCTATGCCTATATAAAGGGGCCTTTGGGTTCCGAAATATACACACAGAAATTGATAGACCTACACACTCAATCAAGCCACGAAACTCTGTCAAAATACTCTCTCAATCCCATACTCCAAAAGCCCTAACCTCCCGAAGGCAGCCGTCAATCCGGCGATCAAACCCCAAAGTTCAAACCCTAACCCTAGGGTTCTTAATCAAGCAATCAGTCAATCACAAGCAATCCGAAGCAATCAAGCAACTGAGGGATCAAGGTGGTGAGGCCCAACGGCCTCTGGTTTGTTTTATTTCCTGTCAATAATCATGATTTTAGCGTTTTGATTATTTACTAACGTTTCTGTCTGGTGTGAGGAAGAACATCGACCGGGGCTTCGATCCCTCGGCCGATATATCAAACCAGGAGGATCCCTCGGCCGTGACATCCATTCACCGGCCGCGGGATCCATTACCCTGGGAAAGCTTTGTTTGTTTCCTGCTTTCTGATGCATGCTTCAATTACAGTTCTGGCTCACTTTACTTACTGTTTAAAGGCTTAATTAAACAGACTATGTGTTAGAATTAAACAAAGCATCTACATGTCTTATGTTGAATAACTATGGGCCAGTCTCACGGCTGGGCAGAGAGGGGTGCCTAACACCTTCCCCTTACTGTACTTTTGGCTCCCATACCCAGAATCTCTATATGTTTTCCTAGTTTTAATAAACTAGGTGGCGACTCTGTTTTGATGATAACCGCTATCATGTGGCGATGTTCCTAGCCATGGGAATGTCCATGATTTTGGTTTATGAAGCACGCAACCAATCGAGCAAACAAACATGATCAATCTGTATGGCGATGCCCCGTTTGGGAGGTGTCTACAGTTTGACTCGGACTGAGTCCACTCGGAGTCGGAATCGGAATCAGAACTAAGATCAGAATTAGCGCTTTTCATTTTGTATTTTAGAGTGTGTTCCACGGTCCAGTTAGGGTAAGCCCCTTTTTCAGCATCCACAATCAGCTCAGAGCAGTCTTTTTCATCACCAAGGTCGATCATCAATACTTCACTGTCACCTTGATTCGCACTTTCATTATTGTCACCTTGCAAGTCTTGGAGGGCCATTTGATTTGCTATTGCTGTTATTTCCTCCAATTGAGCTTCAATTTCGGCTTCGTCACTGTTGTCGACCCGTCGTGTGCCAACAAAGCCCCACCAATTACCAAAGCTGTCTATGATGGGGTGGATCACCCTTATTTCATTGTTGGTGACCCCCTCATCAAAGAGTAGGTTTAGTGATATTTCGTCCAGTGGGTCATTGTCGACAGCCTCTTCTTCCTTTGCCTCTTCAGTCTCGAGGTTGTTGACCTCGTCTATTGGCCAATAATCATCGGTAGGTGCATAAGGGTCATAAAAGTAGATTGGAACCCTGCGAAGCCCTTCTTCTTCAATCAGGTCTTCTACATCTTCCTCATAAACTGTTCCAGCGAACATGACATGGTTGTCTTCAATGATAGCCACCATAGGCTTTGGTTGTTTTACTGGAGTGATGTATTCAGAGGGGTTGAAATCTTTAACAGCAACGTGGAGCGGGCCAGACTTGGTGACAACTTGAAAGTGCGAATCAGACATGAACAGTGATGCAGTCATTTTTCCTGAAAAAGTTTTTATGCTTTAGTTAGATTGATTAATCTTACCTACTGTTCATTTGACTTAGAGAGATTCCTAAGGTTTAACCTGCAAAAGAGAAACTTTACAACATACACATACACAGTGGGTGTGAGGAAGAACTTGGAAGTAAAAATGCAAGTAGGTTCCTAGCCTGTAGGTTCCTGTCTTAGTTTGATAAGTTCTATGGCTTTCTAAAGCATGCAAGGTTTTGGTAGTCTCAGGGTGCTCCGTTGTCAAAGGGCACCAATCCTCTCACCAGCCCATTATAGGCGGCGATTGGGTGATTTCCTTTTTGATATACCACTAGGTACGAGTGACTGTGGAGTTTGCTGGAACCCCCAACATAGCCCGTGTCATGCCGGGATATCAGGTGAACTCAACGGGTTGCCCGCTCGATGCATATGATAAATGAATTAGACAAGGCATGTATTAGTCTTATGTTGAACTTTTTGGTTATGGCTCTCATATTCCCCAGCAGAATCAGGTGTAGACACCTCCCAAACGGGGCATCGCCATACAGATTGATCACGTTGTTTGTTCGATTGGTTGCTCACATCATAAACCAAAATCATGGACATTCCCATGGCTAGGAACATCGCCACATGATAACGGTTATCATCAAATAGAGTCGCCACCCAGTTTATTAAAACTGGGAAAACAGATAGAGATTCTGGATACGGGAGCCAAAAGTACAATAAGGGGAAGGTGTTAGGCACCCCTCTTTGCCCAGTCGTGAGACTGGCCCATAATCATTCAACATAAGACGTATAGATACTTTGTTTAATTCCAACACATAGTCTGTTTATTTATTCCTTTAAACAGTAAGCAAAGTGAGCCGGTGCGATAATTGAAGCATGCATTCGAAAGCAGAAAACAAACAAAAGCTGTCCCAGGAAATGGATCCCGTGGCCGGTGAATTGATCTCACGGCCGAGGGATCCTCCGGTTTTATTTATCGGCCGAGGATCGAAACCCCGGTCGATGTTCTTCCTCACACCGGACAAAAGTTAGCAAACGATTAAATGCTACGGTTAGTCATAAACGCGATAAGTAAAACAAACCAGAGGCCGTTGGGCCTCACCACCTTGATCCCTCAGTTGCTTGATTGCTTTGGATTGGGCGTGATTGATTGATTGCTTGATCGAGAACCCTAGAGCTAGGGTTTGAACTTCGGGGTTTGATCGCCGGATTGACGGCTGCCTTCGGAAGGTTAGGGCTTTTGGAGTATGGGATTGAGGGAGTATTTGTGCAGAGTTTCAAGGTTTGATTGAGTGTGTAGGTATCTCAATTTCTGTGTGTTAAATTCGGAGCCCAAAGGCCCCTTTATATAGGCATAGGGATGACTCACTCCGGCCAATCAAATCACGAGATGGCAATTGCAATTGCAATGCATCTCTAACTCTACGTCGTAATCTCCGAACGTAGCCCGAACACATCGGAAAGGTAGTGTAGTTGGATCAAACCAAACGTCTGACAGAACGTTCCAGAGTCTGGAAAAAGGTCGATCTGGCGGCCGAGGAAAGGATGTCGCGGCCGTGGAATGGATGTCTCGGCCGAAGGATGGATCTTGCGGCCGAGATATTGATCTCTCAGGGAGATTTTGCTGGCAACAGGTTGCTCGGGTGAGGGATTGATGTTGTGGCCGTTAGATCGATGTCACGGCCGTCAGATGGATTCTCCTAGGCTTCTGTATTTCTGTCTGAAAGGCTGTATGGCTTTGAATTGGGTCCTCTAAGTGGTCAAAGTTCTCACCGAAAGTCCTAAGGTCCTCAAGGAAGCAATCAGCAATCATTGTATCCATTTCATCATCGGGATTGTCCCAAGGTGGGACTTGAAATAATCGTTAGGCCAAATTGGGGTGTCTACAAATATCCCGAGATTGTTAGTGTGTTTGAGCTTTGAGCGTTCCGAACCTCTTTCAAACCCTTTCAAACCCTTTCGAACTCCTTTTCATATCCTTTAAGCCAGAACTAAATGGCCTCAGCAAAACCCTACTTGCATACGCTGGTACTCAATTGGCGTGCGCTGGTAAACTGCCATGTGTCAGTCATCGACCGTTGACTCAGTTGCTACTGGCGCACGCAGGTAGCGGGCTGGCGTACGCCAGTTAAGGCCAGTCAAATCAACTTTATTCAACCACATGCACAAGACTTTTGTGGCCACCCAGTACACTGAACATTCCTCTGATGATTGCAAACGTGCAGGAATGTCCCCCTCTCCCCTACAACTCCTTTCAAGCAAGTCCCATGCATTTAATGCATGGAGACTTCTCTCCCAAGGCTAACCAGCCCTTAACCCAACTGGTTACCAGCCCCCTTCTGCCCTCCTCAGCCTATATATACCCCCCTTGCATTTATATGCAAGGGGTTACTCTCATTAAGGCTCCCAAGCCTCTTTCTCTCTCTATTTCCCTTGGTTTCTTGCTCTCTCTTCCTCCATTACTTGAAAGAGTAAGCAACAAGTCTCTCTATACTCTCTTCACCCCAAACATTCATCATCCATCCATCAAACCCCAAACACAATCTCAAACACATCATCAAACTCAATCCAAAGGTATACCACCTTTTATTCTGTAATCTGTTCTGACGCCTGAGGGGGGCTGGCAGGGTCAAAGCTGGTAATCAATACTAGCCCTGACCCTAAAGTTGGCAAGGTTTCAAAGATCGTGTATGGTCATTAGTGGCGCATGCCAGTAATCTTGAGCAGTACGCCAGTCATGGTTGTACGTGCAGTCCTGGCGTGGGGATCATTGATTATCCATTTTCTGCTTTTCTTTTCATTTTGACACCTTATTGCATGATAAAAACCAGTTTACTACTTTCTGTACTTAGAACTGAACAGCTGTTTATTTTGTTTTGGAATGCCTCTAGGGTCCTTCTGGTCATGTTCTAGAGCTCAGAAGATGCAAAGCCAAACACTGGACAAAAGGCATCACTGGCGTACGGTCACCACTAACTAGCGTACGACAGTGAGATCTAGCCCAGTGGCTGGCCCTTGCATGGCAACTAGACCTTGGCCTCTATTTATTTTCCCCACACTGTTTTATGGGGTGTTATGTCTTTTTCATGGCTCTCTAGCCATTTCTATTGTCTGTAACTACTTAATATCTGATCTATAAACTGCGTGGTTTGTCCTGGGTGTGCACTGGTCCCTTCCAGAGCCCAGAGGGTTGAGAACAGGAGCTGTGGGTTTAGACCTACCGGTGCACGCCAGTAATGGTGTGGTGTACGCAGGTCATCCCTGTATGCAGTGGCGTGTCCAATACATATAGGTTTATTCATGCGTACGTCATCTCAAATCAGCGTGTTCCAGTTTGTCAAAAATGTCCACAGGTGCTTGTTCTCAATCTATTTTACTTGTTTCAATAAATCATCCATCACATTTTGTCACATAAATGCAATCTGTTACAGTTTTAATCCCCTTTAACTATTCCCAAAAAATGATTAACGAGAGAAAAATACAAACATTTTGCAAAATGCCCGAGTAGAGACCGATCTCCGGATTGGGCGAGAGGGGTGCTATAAAACCCTTCTCCTCTCGTAACCTAGCTCCCGAACCTCAGATATCGAAGGTGACGACGGTCCAGTCTACAAAGCCTTTTTCAAATAAAAAACGTAGCAAACGTTTCAAGTTCGGTTCCTTGGGTGTTTCACCGCTAAAACTCGAGTGGCGACTCTGAATTCTAGCGTTTCGCCGCACTTTCCAAAAAGGGCGCACCCGATTTTACACATAAAATAAAATTTCCAGGGGCATGTGCCCATACAAGGGTTACTGTGGGCTACCACAGCCCCGGGCATCGAGATCGGGGCGGCCCAATTTGGAAAAATCGCGCGCCTCGTGCCGTTTTTGGATAAAATAGTTTGATTTGAAGAGTCGCCACCCGGATTTATGGTATATCACCCGAGAAACCGTTTTGTTTCGAAAATGGTTGATTTGAAATTGAAAACCAGAGATCGTTTTGAGGGTTCGGAAGCCATGTTACGAGGGGGAAGGGTTTTACGGCACCCCCCTCGCCCGATTCGAAATCGGTCTCTACTAAACGTTTGTGGGATTTTTAAAAGGGATTTTGTTTCATTAAAAACAGCTAGCAAGTATCCACAGTAATACCATGTAAGAAGTGCTTGCATGTGCATGTGTACAAGGAGTGGCAAAATGGTGAGAGAATGCCAAAATAACATGAAATGAAGCCCTGCCCACTGAATTCACTCTCGAGCGCTCGGGAGTGGTCCCGAGCGCTTGGGAGTGCTGACACTCTGACCCTGCAAAACTTTGTAAGCACTGACAGGAGATAATGCAAGAACTGTGCATTCATGTGCATATGTACATGGGGGGAAACATCTGTGCATGAAACACAAGACAGTGGAAAGACGAAATCCTGTCACTGGATTCACTCTCGAGCGCTCCTGAGTGGTCCCGAGCGCTCCGGAGTGCTAGAACCCCCAACCTGCAAATCTTGTTAGTGCCAACAAAATATAATGATAAAGTGTAAACTGAAATGAATTTAAACACAATATGGGCTCAACGGAGGACTTGACAGACTGAGATATGACCCCATCTTTCAAACCCTGCATCCTTGCCGCTATAAAATTAGATCTACAAATTTAAAAGAGCAAATGGCTACACTCATGCATGCAGAAATAAGAGAACACAGCAGGCTGGGGAAATGGAATGCAATGGCATGCATGCACTCCCGAGCGCTCGGGAATGGTTCAGAGCGCTTGGGAGTGAGCTGCATGTCAGCTTACTCTCAAAATGGAAAATGACACCATCTTATCATGCAATCACACTTGTCTAGGTTTTTAACAAGAGAAAATCTTATTTTTAACTTTGGAAAACCTTGTTCTTACATGAAATTTGTAAGATACACTTCTGTTTTATGGAAAATGATTTTCTATGTCTGCATGACCAAATAAAACCATTTCACTTAAGACTGCACCTCACCCCAGCCTGTTGTTCAACAAAATACCATGCATGGGACTGGAAACAGACCCGAGCGCTCGGGAGCACTCTCGAGCGCTCGAGAGTGTTTCCAGTAGGGGTTTTGTGAAAACATTTTTTTGTACCCCTTTGCTCTTGTTCTTACACTAAGGTCTCCCAACCATGCACCCAGTATGGAAGACTGGGTCAGGCTGAGAGACCCCCCTCAGAAGGGAAGACAGCCTCTTTGTTTTGATATCAAAGTAGAGAAATTTCTACCTTTTTTGTGGGAGCTTTGCTTCTTGACTGGCTTTGGAAAGTGGATGAAGAAAGAAGAATACAAGAAATCAGAAGCTAGGAATATTCTGGATTTCCTGCATTTTCCTTGATGATTTTCCAAAACCTTTTGAAGTTTGAAAAGAGAGTTTGAGTTTGGAAAACCTTTGCCTTGGGCAAGAGAGAGAGAGAGAGAGCAGAGAATGGGGTTCTCCAGGAGAATAATTTTGTAGCCTCCTCTGCCCCAGCTGAAATCAGTTGTATATATAGGCCAAGATAACCTATAGTTTTGAAATGAAAATGATTTTGAAATAAAACATTTGGTTGGGGGAAAATCTGCTAGCTCTGACTCCTTCTGAGGTTGAGTGTTGACTCAAGCCTCAGCCGGCTCAAGGTGGCTGCAATGATGGATTGCATGGATAGTGGGGAGCCCTGCCATCCATTGGGCAGCACAGAAGACTCGAGCGCTCGGGAGTAGTCTCGAGCGCTTGGGACTTCACTCTCGAGCGCTCGAGAGTGAGCCAAGCCAGTGCTCTTTAGAAAACGGTTTGGAGCGCTTGGGACTGCTCCCAAGCGCTTGGAAATGATTTTGACCATCTTTTTGTCCTTTTCAAAGTCCTTCAAGAAGCAAAGTTTCACATGGTCCAAGGCTTGTTTAATCCAAAGTCATCATCGGGGAGCCTCCGAGCCACAAATCAAGGAATTTTAACAAGTCCAAATTGGGGTGTCTACAGTTACCAAATGCATACATTCAGTCTAGCCTTGGGAGTATCCCAAGCATGTGGAATTCACTTGGGAACGTTTGGAATCTAGCCTTGAGAACATCCCGAGCATGTGGACATCCCCGAGCATAAGGAATAATCAAACACCCGTGTTAAACCCATTTTGGAATTCTCCGAAGCTCTCTCTCCGTTGCAACAGGCTCACAATTCGTAGCAGCAGGCTCACAATTACTGGTCACTTGACCATTGTCAAACCCGAGCTCGAGCTCACAAAACCAAAGGAACCTTGATGCATCAAGTTAGGGCTTTACGCCCAGATTACGATACCCTGGAAGTGCTATGGTCATCACATCCTGTATTCCCTCAGCAAGCCCTATTTCAAGCTCCATGCTCACCATCTCAACAACTCCCTCTCAGCAGTTCCACTCCTCCCAGTAGCTCTATTCAGCAGCTCTCCGCACCTATTATCTCAGCAGCTACATGCTCACTACCATCAAAGCTAGTCAATGGCTCCCCACCTCAGCAGCACCTCGTGCTCAATAGCTCCATACTCGAGTCACTCAGCAAGCTCCATTCTCATTATCCCAACATCCCCATAACCAGCAGCTTCAGAAACTCAGCAGCTCTATGCCCATGCTTATTATCACCCAACAGCTCTAGGCTCACTATCGGCAGCTCTAAGTGTAGGTGGAGAAAAATAGATGGTACCTAGAGCAGCGCTGAATCTCCTTCCTCCACGTGCTGTCCAACCGGAACCCTAATACCTTCGCCTGAACCCTAACCTGTAAAACAGACAAGGGGTGAGCGCACCTTTGCCTCTCGTGGCAAAGGCCCTCCGATGCCTAAGTTAGTGTCTCGTACTGTCTCAAAACCCTAATTATCAGTAGGAAGTGTGGAATGAATGCAACTTATTGCGTACCTTTTTCCTCCAGGTTTACCTCGTATTTATAGATATGAGCTTTGCTTGCTTCTTAAGCATCCTTCTTGCCCCAGGTCTCCTGCCTCGTACAGGAATCCCAGCTCTCTCGGGGATCTCTTCTCCAATCAACTGAGACCCCTTACTCATAAGGTCTCTCCCTTAAGAGGAATTTGTCCCATAATAGGACTGTCCCCTTACTTATCATTACCGTGTATTGAATTCTTCTTCTAGAATACCTTCTCCTGCCTTATCTCTTAAGACAACGTTTCATCAGATGACCCCATCTGTTCGGCATATACTCTTACCGGACATACTGCTCAACCAGATGACTTCTTACGTCATTGGCCCACCTCGGCCGAACAGACTGTACCAACAAATGACTTCTCATGTCGTTGACCCTTCCTCGGCCGAACAGACTGTTTAATCCGGTGCCTTCTCGTAGCACTGGACCTTACCGTCGCCGTTCATCTTATATAGATTCCCATATCACTTTCCTCATTACACGGATCTGTCATACCACGTGTTCGGCCACTAATTATACCTGTTCGGGAACACCCCCTACACTAAGCTCACTCAACGGCCTTGTGCTCACCATCATGATCACTCAGTAGCTCTATGCTCGCTATCATCAGCTCCATGATCAAGTTATTCAACGGCTCTACGCCCGTGCTCACCGTCTCAACGTCTCTACGTCTCTACGCCCGTATTCACCATCTCAGCGGCTCTACGCCCGTATTCACCACCTCAACGGCTCTACGCCTGTGCTCACCGTCTCAGCGGCTATACACCCATATTCACCATCTCAGCGGCTCTACGCCCGTGCTCACTAACCTCAGCGGCTCTACGCCCGTACTCATCATCTCGTACCCTCTATCTCATTATCTTAGCGGCTCTACGCCCGTATCCACCATCTCAGCGGCTCTATGCCCAAATTCACCATCTCAATGGCTCTATGCCCATATTCACCATCTCAGTGGCTCATGCCCATATTGTAGACACCCCAATCTGGGTCTCCGAATAATCTTTAAGTTTCCCCGATGATGAAATAAGGAAAAATATACCTTCAAGGCTTGGATTGTTGCTCATTTCTTACTCCTTCCCTAACCTCAAGAAAATTCCATTTTAAACATATAGGGTGGCTCTCGGTTCAATTACAAGAGAGAAAGATGCGTTTGCTTTGTCAAAAAAAACATTTTCCATGACACACTGAGGGTAAAATGGGCACACATTTCAATGTATAAAATACCTTTGAGTGAAACCAATTGGGTTAGAAAGAGGACTCGACAAGCTTTCCAACGCTTTGAACCGTGCCCAAATCTGAGTTCGGAAGTGTCCGGGGTACCCCTGCGAAGTTTGGTGTGCTGTGCTTTCTCAGAATACCACGCGGCATTTCAAAACGCAGCGCGGCATTTCAGAAAATTTCAAGAAATCACTCCACCGCACGAAATTTCAATACTTTGAAAGGTGTGCCACACAGCGTTTCGGGAAAAAGTTCTGACAGCAGCAGAAAGTTGTCGGCCACGCCTGTAGATACAACAATTAAAAAATGGCTCGGCCAGAGCACATTTTGCACGTTTTTTATCCTTTGGGTGCACTCCAGTATCTTTTTGCCTATAAATACACCCCCCTCTAGTTGAGAAGTACCCCTTCAACTCCAAGTAAAGTTACTTTGCCATTTTCTAGACTCTCACTCTCTCTCTCTAAAAATACCCCCCCCTTGATTCTCTCTCTACAACTCCTTACATCCATCACCACTACATGCACCTCTTTCTCTCTCTACATCAACCCACTTGATCTCTCTCTCTCTCTCTACACCCATTTACTCACAAGTCTCTCAAAACTCAATCCAAATCAACCTCCACTCTCCATCTTCAAGCACATCCAAGCTTTAATCAAAAGGTATAAATCAAGTTTCCTTGGGCTAAACCACATTTAGCTTTGAGGGGAGCCGATCGGGGCCCTTCTCGGTCTTTCTATACCGAGTTTGGGTCTCAAACGAGCTTTATATTCAAAAAGCACAAAAAACAGTTTTCGCACTGGATACGCTACATCTTGCGGCGTTTTACGACACCGCACGGCGTAGCGTATTACTCCGCGTGTTATTTCATTTCTTGTACATATTCCTTCTTGTGTTGTTCTGTTTAGTCTGCTTGTTGCTTTTCTGTGTGGGTACATTCCATAATCAAGTTTCATGTTAAAAGTCATTTTTTTTTACTTTATTAAATCTTTTAACATTTCAAAAAGCTTTTAACATTGTTTTACATGATAAGATGAACAATAGGATCTCGTAAATCACTTTTCAGAGATTCAGAAAATATAAAAAACTATTTTGCGGATCTATGGTTTGTTATGTCATGTAAGAACAAACTGATTCTGGAATGCGTAGACGATTACACCGCACGGTGTTTTAGTTACACCGTGCGATGTATCCGGTTTGTCGTGCGGTGATTCACATGATCTTGGCAGTCTGCTGTAATTCTGTTATTTCATTTTCTGTACATTGCTCATCCATTTCATACTGTACAGTTTGCACCACAAGCACGGTAATATGTTATATTAGATCCCATGTCCCTTTCCCGTACATGTTTTAAAGTTAAGTTTTTTTTAAATGATATTAAATCTCCCATTTAAAATGCTTAGTAGAGACCGGTTTTTACCGGGCGAGCGGGGTGCTTTTTTCCAACAAAATCTTTTCCGCTCGTAACGTGGCTCCCGGATCCAAAATCTCAACGTTTTCGCTAGATCAAAAGCCTTTTTCTTTCAAACAAACTCTCGGTTTCTCGGATCATCCATCTCAAAAATTCGGGTGGCAACTCTTCGAGCGCGCGCCGGGCGCGGGAGCCCACAGTGGCGACTCTGCTAGGGACTTTTATTCAATACTTTACTTGTGCTTTTTTTTTTAAAGAATAAAAAGTATTGAATAATCAAGAGGGCCAAGCTTGAAAAATATTTTTCTTGGGGGATTTAAAATCATTTGAAAATCTTAACTTTTTTTTTTTTACACTTTGCACCGCACAAGCCTCGCTAGTGTGTTTCAGCTATCTTGCCCGGTTTACCGGTGACAAGCTCTCCCGGGACGCCTAGCAACCCTCGTCTATGATGGGCCATCGTGCTGTTCGACCATTGTCTTACAATACACTTGACATGGGGTAGTACATCTTGGCTCTAGTCCGGGGAACCCTTATGAGACCAAAACTAGTCTTTGCACTTGTACATAACCGTAGAACCTTCCCAACTAGGACAGGAACCCGTGGTTAGGACTTATGTGATATATCATGTTTATGTGCATTTCTTTTTTGTACATGCATATCATTCATACATCATCGCACTCATGCAAGCTAGAGGTCAGGCCCCCACAAACCGGTAGGCTAATCCGTCTTTTAGAATAATTCTAGGTTCCACGGTCTTTAGAAGGTTGCTAACACACGATGAAGAGTCGTGTCCCATGGGATGC
This sequence comes from Rhododendron griersonianum, assembly GCA_018127125.1. Taxonomy (NCBI): domain Eukaryota; kingdom Viridiplantae; phylum Streptophyta; class Magnoliopsida; order Ericales; family Ericaceae; genus Rhododendron; species Rhododendron griersonianum. Next base: position 31,468,762 of record CM030797.1, on the reverse strand, counting down.
ACGTTGCTTAATACTAATTAGTCCTTAAAATGACGCATTTAGGGAAAATCAATTCTTACTAAGTCTTCGATACATTTTTCGATCAAAGGTTCAAAAATATATATATATGAATAAATGACTAAAGTAATAATGCTGTGATACTTACACCATTTAGGCTAATAGCGCCATGCCGCTCACGCCATTCCGGTCACAGTACCGCATCATTTTTACCACGTCTTTTCCAAAATAAAAATTGAACCTTTTCAAAAAAAAAAGAAAAGAAGAAGACTTAGTTTGTTTTGACATCTCTTAAGCTTTGTTGTTTATAAAGGACACATTATCAAAAGAAATTCTGAGGATCGAGGCAACTTTTTAAAACCGTTTTCTGTGAGTCTAGGAGACTTAAAATCCATGGAGTTTGCGATACCTCCGGCATTTGCCATGCCCATACGGCTCCCCTGGTTCAGTCTAGCCTTAAGGAACATTGGTATCTGGATTTCGGCAGTCATATTGCTCTATCTCGGATGGTCAAGATAATGAGATTGACTCTGATTCCGAAGCATTCGGAATTTAACCTCCCTGACATGACCTACCCGGATTGTCAGAAATCATATGTGCCATGTCTTAAGTGAGATTTGAACCACGGTAGGTCCTTCGGACGGTCTAGGAGACCTTAAATCTATGGAGAATGAGATGCCTCTGGTGTTCGTCGTGCCCGAACGGCCCCTCTGGTCTGGATCTAACCTTAGGAGGTGCTTGTATCTAGGTTTTGGCAACCTCATTGCTTTGTCTCGAATGGTCAAGATTAGGAGATTGGCTCTGATTCCGAAACATTCGGATTTTAACCTGCCTGACACGACTTACCCGTGGCTGCTGAAACCCTTGGTACAATCATATCCTAAGTGAGATTTGGAGCTGAGGTAGGTTTTAGGATGTAGACGACACCGACGACATTGCATGGGCATGATTCTCAGGCAGAATTTGAGCCACCTTTTTTGCTTTACTGTCAGTTCTGAAACATTTGTCGAAGGACTTCACCCAATTGGAACCGTCCGTAAAGAGAAGCTCAGTCACCGATGGTGATATCTGAAATGGTGGGTCAAAGGAATGAAATAGGGGAAATCAGGCAGGCTATGGTTGACCTAGAAGATCAACTCAGGCAGTCAATTACGAACATAGATGGTCAGCTCAAGTCAGTCGTCGCCTAAGTCTAAAAGAACATGACCATGATGTTCGAATCAATGCAAGAAATCAATGACCGCCTACCAGCCAAATCTACTCCAAATCCAGAATCATCGCTCGCCAGGGATACGCCCATTGCTAATCCCCAAGTGGCAGAATTGATTGCCAAAATTAGCAAACTCGAGGAATCTATCCTCGAAACAGAAAGGATGGGGAGGGGTGAAATAGACATGGATCGTTTAAGTATGTTTCCCAATGCAAAACTGCCTGAGAAGTTCAAAGGGATAGACTTTGCCAAATTTGATGGGACTACTGATCCAAAAGCCCACCTGCTAGGGTATGTTGGGTCCCTTTCCATGCGAGGGGTTGAAAAAGATGCCATGGCTCAACTGTTCCACGAGTCACTTACTGGCCCGGCTCTACAATGGTTCCTTTCCTTGGCACCCTCGAAGAAAAAGACGTGGGAGGACATTGGAATGGCTTTTGTATCCCAATACGACTTCAACGTTGAGCTAAAAATGACCACCCGAGAACTTGAGAACACCAAAATGGGTGAAAATGAGAGTTTCGCTGACTATGTAAAAAGGTGGAGAGCCAAAGCTGCCCAAATGCACAGTAAGCCAGACCTAAAAGAGCAGATGCGTATCATCACTAATAACCTACCCAGTGCCTTTGCCCCCTACATGGTTTTGTCGCAATCGTCTCCCGATTTTGAGACTTTCTACAATTCTGGATTAGCTGTTGAAGAAGCCCTTAGAGATGGTACCCTCGAGAAGAAAGAACCCGCCATAAAAGGCGAGGGACTCCATCCCGACAATGGCGAAGTCCTTTTTGGAAATAGCAATACCTTCCACATCGGGAACTCCTCAAATGCCAAACCCCTGGAAATACACCAGATAGCTGATAAACCAACCCGCACCTTCACCCAATTTCAGCACACCCCTATCCATACTCTATGAACAACTCCTCAAAGCCGGTCTCATTAAGCCACTCCTTCCAACTCCTCTACCCCAAAAGCTTCCAGCCTACCACGACCCAAATGCCTTCTGCGCCTTTCACCAAATGCCTGGCCATGTTACCGATAAGTGTCACCGTCTCCGTCACAAAATTCAAGACCTTATCGATAGCAAAACCATCCTTTCGCCACCAAAGGAATCAAGCACCTTGTCAAACCACCACATCAACACTAGCTCCACTATATCATCCCTGCCCACCTGCCTAAACCAATTGTACCAATTCCCGATGAATCCAATATTTCAGTATTGGAATTTGAACCAACGACGGAGCAAACGGAACTTAAAGAGTTGAGGAAGGCTGTGGAGGAAAGGGCCAGAAAATGGATACGCAAATGATCCAAATAGAGGCTTTAACACAAAAGACGGATAGTCTCCTCGCCTACATAGTCTCGGATCCAAATCTAAAGCAAAATGCTAAGGAAGACATGGATGAAGGGCATTCACCCCCAAAGATGAAGCTCTCCGAAATATTCAAAGGCCTAGCTAAAGCAAGTAAGGCCTACAATACGAGCAAAGATTCTGGTACCACAATGAACCCTCAACTAAGTCGCAGAACCAAACCAAGGGCCTTCTCCCATTTCTCTGAACCTCAATCTCTGGTTTATGAAAAGCTCATCAAAATTGGCCTCATCAAGCCACTCCCTCTGGCTCCTCTACCTCAAAAGCTCTCAGCGTCCCATAACCCCGGTACCTTCTGCATCTTCCATCAAATGCCCGGCCATAACACAAACGACTGCATCCGCCTTCGCCATGCTATCCAAGACCTCATTGACAACAAGCTCATTAAGGCACCTGCTCAATCAAAGCCAGACCCCGTGTCCAAGCGCAATCCTTGCATCAACGTCACCTTCTTCAACAGAGAAGGGTAAACCATCAAAAGCCATGCAACGGTCCGACCTTCCACGAGTCTGGGAGTTTTCAAACTCCGAGTCCTTGTCCTCTAAATAACCATCTTTGTGTTTGAGTCAGTTTGTAACTCAAGTCTTTCATGCTTTCACTATTGTGTCTGTGTGTTCTCAATTTTAAGTCTGTAAGAGTCAAAAAAAAAAAAGTGTCAGTTTCGTGGGCCTGAACTACGTTGTGACCTGATTCCTTTACAGGATACGTAGGCAGCCTCATCCTGAGGCCCGATCACGAGCATTCAAGTCAATCCCAAGGTTCAGTCATAGTCTTTTGAGTCAACCCTCTATTGGTTCGGTTGCTATTTTTTGAACATCACATCTCTGTAATAAACTCAAGATTTTGAAATTATTTTCTACCGTCAATTGAAAATCATGATAATCACTTCAAAACACGAGATGATTTTTGATTGAACCCTCACCTCAGGAAAGAAGAAGAGTTTCAGGGACCACTTCCCGATGCCATATCCATTCATTCTAAGAAGCAATGTCGTGACTCTGAAAAAGGCTCGCTATGTCAAAACTTCAAAATCTGACTTAGGCAAAAGTTAGAGCATGCAAACAAAAGCCCCTCAATTGAGCATCTAGGATTTAGTTGTTAGGTTGAGCAATCCAAAATGAAGAAAGGCCATCGTTTCTTTCATCCTACGCATAAAGATATATCTTTTGATAGCCCCTTTTGAGCCCCAATCAAATTCTTTGAATCCCAGCTAGCCAGCTATCCCCCGCATCGGGGTGAAATGAAAAATAAAAGTGCCAGAAGAAACATTGAAATTCAAAGCATCAAAAGAGTGAAAGTGTCAAACACATCAAGATTCAAAGCATCAACAAAGTGAAAGTGTCAAACACACTGAAAGGCATTGAAGGCATGAGAAATCAAGGGAAAACGCCCACCAAAGCAAAGGGGCATAAAAAAGTTCAAAGATAGCTGCTAGCTTTGAAAACCCAAAAGAAAGTGAAATTTTTGAGCCAATTGTCCTTTCTTTGTTAAGCCCAAACCATGGCCCACATTACAACCCAAAAAGTCCTTTCAGATTGGAAAGCGCAACTTGATAGCAAGAACCCTAGGCGTTAAGAGGCATGATCGAAAATCAATACGTGGAAGCATTGCCCAAAGCAAAAATCCAAACTGGGGTCATTGTCAGCAACCTGGGGAACGGTTCATGATAAAAACTCTCATGTCTTGACAAAGCAAAATCGAAAGATTTGAATGAAAATCAATTGATGGAGTAAAATAATTTTGAAATTCCAAAAGGAGAATTCCAAGAACCTGGGCATGTCTGCCATTTCAAAATAGTCAAACTCTTTGCCCAGTCAGGGGCACCATTCGAAAGTCGCTTTGTCTTTCTCTCTCTCATTTGCATCAACATAGTCTTGTCAAAATCCACCCTTTTTTGCCAAAAGTCAAAAGAGTCATCTCGGTTTGGTCAATTCTCGACTCGTGGAAGTCATTTCAACACATGGAAGAATACCACCCCTGAGAGAAGCTCGTTAGGCTGTAATCATAGCTTGGACTGCGCTTGGTCAACTGCTTGTCAAAACCACCAGGACTGGGGGTCGTTACTCACTGGGGTACATCGGCTCAATGCCGTTTACCGGGAAAAGAAAATCCAAGGCTCAAACCCCAGCCAAAGGCAAACCCTGGCTCAAATCCGGCACGGAATCCAACCCAAATTCGAAACTCTTGAGAATACCAGTCCACTGGCCAAAGACAGTAAAGCAAATAGGATGCTCAGACACGTCTCCTATTTTTCAAGGAATATCATCGTTGTCGTTCGGTGTCATAGGCGAATCTCGAATGATTGTTCAAGAGTCAATTCCAAGACCAATCCACGGTCTTTTAAGCCTGTAGTCTAACTGACCTAGAAGCCTTTTAGTCTCTCGAGCAGTGGTTTGTCCTCTGGGACTTCACTCTGTCTAGCACTTCGTCCTTCGGGACTCGCACTCTATCTGCACTTCGTCCTCTGGGACTGCACTCTGTCTAGCACTTCATCCTTCGGGACTCGCACTCTATCTGCACTTCGCCCTCCGGGACTTACTTTTGTCATACTTGCATTGATTTTGCATGCTTACGTCACATTCCATGATATATCAACTTGCATCACCGTTCATGAATTGCCTCAATCGAACGTCAAATTTAAGCTCTTCAAGTTCAAGCCACTTTCAAATATTCATGCTCTTCAAAATTCAAATTATTCAATTCAAGCTTCTTTCAAAATTCAAGCTTTTCAAATTCAAGTCTCTTCAAAATTCAAGCTTCTCAAATTCAAGTCTCTTTCAAAATTCAAGCTATTCAAATTCAAGACTCTTCCAAAATTCAAGCTATTCAAACTCAAGTCTCTTTCAAAATTCAAGCTATTCAAACTCAAGTCTCTATTCAAATTCAAGCTATTCAAACTCAAGTCTCGATTCAAATTCAAGCTTCTCAAATTCAAGTCTCTTCCAAAATTTAAGCTATTCAAATTCAAGTCTCTTTCAAAATTCAAGCTATTCAAACTCAAGTCTTTTTCGAAATTCAAGCTATTCAAACTCAAGTCTCTATTCAAATTCAAGCTGTCCAAATTCAAGTCCCTTTCAAAATTCAAAATTCAAGTCTCTTTCAAAATTCAAGCTTTTCAAAATTCAAATCTCTTTCAAAATTCAAACTTTTCAAAGTTCATGCTATTCAAATTCAAGCTAAAGCTATTTCAAAAAATTCAAAATTCAAAGCTTTCCGAGCATTTTGTCCTCCGGGACTCGTCGCATGTTCGTCCTACAAGACTCGTCATATTTTTCGTCCTTCAAGACTCATCTCAATTTAAGTCCCCCGAGGACTCGTCTCGCTCGTCTCACGGATTTTACAACACACAGCACTCAATCTTCTCAAGTTTACTGCTTATCTTTGCACTTTGTCCTCCGGGACTCGTTTTTGCTTGCATTGTCCCAATTGAACTACGTTGGTCTGATCCCTACAACGGGGTACGTAGGCAGCTCCATGAGCGCAACCACCTTTATTGCATTCTTGCATTTAACTTAAAGACTTTGGAGCGATGGATTGGGATGTCTAATCTTTAATGTCACTTATACCAAGCAATGGTACCTAAGTTCCGTTAAAGAGGGACTACTGTAGACACCTCAATCTGGGTCTCCGAATAATCTTTAAGTTTTCCCGATGATGAAATAAGGAAAAATATACCTTCAAGGCTTGGATTGTTGCTCCTTTCTTACTCCTTCCCTAACCTCAAGAAAATTCCATTTTAAACATACAGGGTGGCTCTCGGTTCAATTGCAAAAGAGAAAGATGCGTTTGCTTTGTCAAAAAAAACATTTTCCACGACACACTGAGGGTAAAATGGGCACACATTTCAATGTATAAAATACCTTTGAGTGAAACCAATTGGGTTAGAAAGAGGACTCAACAAGCTTTCCAACGCTTCAAACCGTGCCCAAATCCGAGTTCGGGAGTGTCCGGGGCACCCCTGCGAAGTTTGGTGTGCTGTCTCGGAATACCGCACGGCATTCCAGAAACGCCACGCGGCATTTCAAAATGCAGCGCGGCATTTCAGAAAATTTAAAGAAATCACTCCACCGCACGAAATTTCAATACTTTAAAAGGTGTGCCGCGCGGCGTTTCGGGAAAAAGTTCTGACAGCAGCAGAAAGTTGTCGACCACGCCTGCAGATACAATAATTAAAAAATGGCTCGGCCAGAGCACATTTTGCACGTTTTTTATCCTTTGGGTGCACTCCAAGTATCTTTTTGCCTATACCCCCCCCCCCCTCTAGTTGAGAAGTACCCCTTTCAACTCAAAGTAAAGTTACTCTGCCATTTTCTAGACTCTCACTCTCTAAAAATACCCCCCCTTGATTCTCTCTCTACAACTCCTTACACCCATCACCACTACATACACCTCTTTCTCTCTCTACATCAACCCACTTGATCTCTCTCTCTCTCTACACCCATTTACTCACAAGTCTCTCAAAACTCAATCCAAATCAACCTCCACTCTCCATCTTCAAGCACATCCAAGCTTCAATCAAAAGGTATAAATCAAGTTTCCTTGGGATAAACCACATTTAGCTTTGAGGGGCGCCGATCGAGGCCCTTCTCGGTCTTTCTATACCGAGTTTGGGTCTCAAACGAGCTTTTTATTCAAAAAGCACAAAAAACAGTTTTCGCACTGGATACGCTACATCATGCGGCGTTTTACGACACCTCACGGCGTAGCGTATTACTCCGCGCGTTATTTCATTTCTTGTACATATTCCTTCTTGTGTTGTTCTGTTTAGTCTGCTTGTTGCTTTTCTGTGCGGGTACATTCCAGAATCAAGTTTCATGTTAAAAGTCATTTTTTTTTACTTTATTAAATCTTTTAACATTTCAAAAAGCTTTTAACATTGTTTTACATGATAAGATGAACAATAGGATCTCGTAAATCACTTTTCAGAGATTCAGAAAATATAAAAAACTATTTTGCGGATCTATGGTTTGTTATGTCATGTAAGAACAAACTGATTCTGGAATGCGTAGACGAGTACACCGCACGGTGTTTTAGTTACACCGTGCGATGTATCCGGTTTGTCGTGCGATGTTTCACATGATCTTGGCAGTCTGCTGTAATGCTGTTATTTCATTTTCTGTACATTGCTCATCCATTCATACTGTACAGTTTGCACCACAAGCACGGTAATGTGTTATATTAGATCCCATGTCCCTTTCCCGTACATGTTTTAAAGTTAAGTTTTTTTTTTAAATGATATTAAATCCCCCATTTAAAATGCTTAGTAGAAACCGGTTTTTACCGGGCGAGTGGGGTGCTTTTTTCCAACAAAACCTTTTCCGCTCGTAACGTGGCTCCCGGATCCAAAATCTCAACGTTTTCGCTAGATCAAAAGCCTTTTTCTTTCAAACAAACTCTCGGTTTCTCGGATCATCCATCTCAAAAATCCGGGTGGCAACTCTTCGAGCGCGCGCCGGGCGCGGGAGCCCACACATATTCACCATCTCAGCAGCTCTACGCTTGTATTCACCAACTCAGCGGTTCTATGCCCACAAATCCAGCGGCTCTACGTCCACTATCTCAACTGGCTATACGCCCTAACCAATCATCAAGATATCATCTATTTTCAAGCTCTACGCTTGAATACTCAAAATCCAACATTTTGAATGCTCGAAGCTCTTCGAATGCCCAACCACTGTCATCAAAATGCACTACAGGTGACGAAAAACAAATTTCGTCACCAAGTAGGAATCCTTGACAACCTTTAGTTGACAAACAATTTTTCGTCACCCATACTATTTGTGACGAATAAAACATGTAATCTGTGACGATTTTTTTCGTCTCCAAAGACCAAATTGCAACCACATATTTAGTGTATACAACCCTTTGCTAAATAAAACCCACACCCTTATAACAATTTGCTACATATAACCCAAAAAATACCCTCGAACTTCCCAAATTACCCTTCCATACCCCAAACCAATTGTATTCCCAAAAATTTGAAATTTTCCCCTTCCCCCTTCTCTCTCTCTCTCTCTCTCTCTGTAACAACTCCGATTTTCAGTCAATAAAAATCTCGTTGTTTTATTTGAAAGTTCCTTATTTATCCTCGAATGGCTTTTATGAATTCTTTTCAACCTTCTAATTGAGGCTTATAAAAGTTAGATTTCTTCACGCCAGACAATACGGTCGTTTTCTAAAGACAAATGTCTAGTATAATTGCCTACTAATCGAGAAGTCTTAGAATTACCTTTCTTGGCTGGAAATCCTACTTAGCAAGCCTAGTTAGCTTCTAACTGATTCATTGAGGTAACCTAACTGTCAATTGCACTTCCAACCCTAGTTGAACCTTTCCAAACCCTAATATAATTATTGGATTTGTTCAAAGTACACTTATAATATAATTATATATAGGCTTATATACACATGCTTGAAAGTATATATGTATATTATTCTAGTATAATACTTTCCATCTTTGACCATTGGTTAATAAATGTTAGGGGAAATATTGTTCATTGGACAATAGGATTAAGTCTTGCCAAAGTACTAGGTCTTATTAGTATATTCACTTCTTAGATCTACCATGTGCCTATATGCTTAAAGAAATAGATATGAATATCTTATCCTAGGATTCTCTATGTACCCTAATATAGTTTTATAATGAGACATGAGTCAAATTGACTTAGTTTAATAGGGAATTTTGACTTGGAGATTTGGTGAGGTCATGTAGTACTTGTGTACTTTGATATACTTGGTCATGCTTTCATATATATATTAAACAAGGGAGAGAGAGAGAAAGCCGAGAGAGGGAGGGACAGAGAGGCCAAGAGAGGGAGGGAGAGAGAGAGAGAGAGAGATAGGAGAGAAAGAGGAAGATTGATGTACAAGTACTTAGATTTTCTTCTACCAAACCCTAGATATATATCTATATAAGTACTTATACTTGTAGAAGGAGAGATATGGAAGATGTGAGGTAGATATTGGAAGTACAAGATTTCTTACAACCTTACAACTCAATCCCTTATACTTTCTCAAGTCAAACCCTTGTCATTACATAAGATATATATATACATTGTACTAGGGAGAGAGAGAGAGAGGGAGAGAGAGACAGATGGTCGAGAGAGAGAGGGAGAGAGAAAGGCCAGGAGAGAGAGGGAGAAAGAGTGATGTGTGTGCAAGTGTACTCACTCAATCTAGTCAACCTTCTTTGGCCAACTTCTTACCTCATCAAAGTACAACCTGTCACGACCTCGATTTTTAACATAAATAAGTAATACATTCTAAGTAAAGAACCTCGCGTATCATACATATTACCCAAAGGGACTTCCCACCTGTTTAATATACAACAAGTCCCCAAGTTTAAGGAGATTCAACCTTGGCACTACGGCCCAATTCAATTTAGTTACAAGCACAACCAGTTCAGAATAATACAAACCTTTTAGTCAAAAAGGAATTTAAAATAAATAAATTAGTTACATAGCCACCTAAATCAAAGCCAGTCTATTACAAGATAAGTGAGTAACTAGATGTAGTTAGCTTCCAAAAGTCTTCATGTCCAAGCACACGGATGCATACAATCTATTGTCCTGCATTTGAACCTGAAAAGAAGGATTTTGTTGAGCCACACTAGCCCAGTAGGAAAATCTTTACACAAGCTATATGAAAATGTGACAATTGGTGCAACGAGAATGATTGATCTCCACTAACGAACAAGTGATACATAGGGGCACCAGAAAGAACTGACAAGCTACGATTATGGGATCCAATACTTCTTAAGACATCCCTAATCATTCGTACATCTTCCCGAAGCAACATAAAACTCATATCATTCTGAATAACCACGACGACTTCTCAACCATTTTATAACTACTTAAACGAATGTCACGAACAATCTTATTATTCATTGCCATTGCCAACGAGCCTCTTTTCATAAAAAGAAAACATTCCCGTTCGATTTCCAAAATAATTTTGAGAAATACTCCCGACCTCCGCGGGTCGAGCTCCGTTGATTCTCTTGAATACCGGAATCCGTTGATTTGTGCCCAAATACCGGAACCGTTGATTCTCTCAGGAATACCGGAGGACTTTTCATAAAAAAAACCATTTTTCAAAACCAAGTTCCTTTCTTTCAAAAACTTTGATGGAATCCATTGTTTATCTTCTCTTTTCAACAGTTACAATATCAAGCAGCTCATAGCCCAAACAACAACTTAAACTTCAATAAGTCAATTACGACTGCATTCATCATATGAGACATTCAACTATATTACCACACCTTGCGTTACAGTGAATTCTCTCCTCCTGGGTTTCCGCATTACCACACCTTGCGTTACGGGCCCTCTAGAGTCTCCGCATTACCACACCTTGCGTTGTAGGACCCTCAATTCAACATTCACAACTCACACAACACATATACATTATCAATTCGAATATAGGATAACAACAATTTTTCCCAAGTCACAATCCTTCATTCATCGTCATTCAAGGTATTACAACTAATAACCACGTTCTATTATATGATAATAAATGCCTTAAGTTCACGTTATTCCTCTAAGCTTATTACGACGCCATATGCCTCGTACCGAACCTATAACAACTCTACGACACACCACCGGCTAGGTTATAAACAAGAGCCTATAGAACGAATGCCAAAGAAACCTAGGATGAACATTCGAGACGAAGCACGAAGATACGAGTTACCATATTCCCTTTCGGATCACTAGCCAAACCCCTATCGTTCAACAAAACTCTCCACGTCATACCTTATGCCCTACGATACACAACAACCTCTCTACAATACGCATTTTCTTCCTACCATTCGTCACGTCTAGTCATAGCACCTAACATACCTATTGCATGCTTTACCTCCGGCCATAAAGACTCTCAAGCACCACCAATCCCAAAAAATACGTTTGATTAAGTTTTATCTAGTAAGACACTACCCTTTCTATAACAACGAAAAGCCAATGAGACGAGGATAACTTAAGTAAACCAAAGGAATTCGTTTAGGCATGCTAGAAATAGGTTTGGAGGTGTCCAACAGGGTTTGGAAGTGATCGGGGGCCAAAGGAATGAAGTACGGAACAAATGCTGAGAAACTGCCCATAAGCATCTGGTATCGATACAGCCAAAATAGCTGTATCGATACAGGATGCAAACAGAATGAGAAGCTACGATTTCGAATTAGTATCGATACGGCAAAAATCCCGTATCGATACGGATGTGTTTCGAGCAGATTTTCTGGGATTTTAACAACAATGCCAACAACAACAAACATAGGCACGAATTCACACTATATCAACACATTCACACATAAAGAGGGTAAAGAGATCCCTACCTCGATTCAAGGAACGAGACCCAAGAAACTCGAACGACCCCTAGCTCCGAATCTTTGGAAATCAACCGTGATCTATCTCCCGAGCTTCACCCAACGCAATACGAGCCCGGAGTTGCGTAGAGGAGGTGAATTGAGGGTGGGTTCTTGAGGTGTTTGAGGTATTTGGGTGAGTTTTTGAGAGAGAGCAAGAGAGAGAGAGACCGGCGTGAGGGAGAGAGAGGAGGCCGGATGAGAGAAAATGGAGAAAGGGGATAAATGCTCTCCTACTTTGCACACACACACCTTATATAGTCCCACATCTAGAAATTACACATTCACTCCCTCAACCTTCTATTCTTCTACTTTAGTCCCCAATTCAAATATTCACCAAACAATCCATATTCTCATAATTATCCAATTAATAAACTTTTCAATAATTAAAATAAAACAAAAATTTTACGGGTCTCTACAACTTACCCTCCTTAAATAAATTTCGCCCTCGAAATTTTATAAACCGAGTTCTATCCTGCCAATCAACGTATCAACATACTCCAATCGTATCACTATCCACCATACAACAATTCAGTAACCATCGAATACATATCAAAGATTTACATCACCCAAGACACAACAAATATGAATACATCTGTCTAACTTTGCCCTCTCTTTCCCATGTAAACTCGCGCTAACAGCATTGATTTACCTCTCAACACTTGACTACGCAAATTTAGGATACGTATCAGATTCTCACCATGGGACACATCAGCTTCTAATTGAAGTTCGGACCTTCTAACTCATGCAATGGATTCGGCTCATACATCCTTAACACTTATATATATATATGCATCACAAATGCTCAAAAGTCCCCGGCGGCACTTCCAAACGGTACTTATCTCTACATACGATCTTCTATCTTGGCACTTAGATCTTACCTCTAAATACGACCCGATATCCCAATTGACTTCCCGAGACCTCCACCTAGAAGGAGCGGTGATCAAGCGCCTCTTCTAACTGGATTTCATCGGTTGTCGCCTGGTTATCCGAAAGATAGGTACCGTATCCAATACTTAATCTCTCTTTCTAGCAATGAACGCTTCATTTTCTTCCCGAGGCGAGACTAACTTCAATGCGGTGATACTCTACGAAATACATGAATCTTCCCACCTTGAGTGACTACAAGTGACGACAACGGTCAACATAATATTGATTATCTCAAACGATTCAAGCGAACTCCAAAACTCAAACAAAACTAATCAAGTATACGAGAACGGTAGAAAGGTACTCGAATCTAAAGGACACATGAGATCTTTAGAATGGTTAGATAACAAACTCATCGAACAACTCATGATAATCCAAGGAACTCTTAAAACAACCGATCGTAATTCTACTGGGGATGAACACAAAATGATGAGATAGACCTCTAGTAATCAAACTCATACAAGGTTGAAAATTTGTTCAATGCCAGGTTCGAGCAATGCTTCGAACAAAGTGAAACTGAGTGTCACAGATTTAAACCATCATATGCCTTTTGAGTTGAGGAACCACTACAGAATCGAATAGCACCAAAGACAACTATCACCAGTGGTTTCAAACTGAACAGAACCAACAAATGGATTTCGAGAGATATGCCACCACAAGATTTGGCTCAAATCTTGACATAAGAATTTGTGCAGGATGATACATTCCAACAAATAAATTGGTAGGTGCAACAGGGAAACTCAAACCAACTAAATAGCTCTAGGCTGACAAACAGATACAAGACGGATACGAGCAACAATAGTAACAAGTATGAGTTTAACGATTCCAACAAATTTGTATGCCATAAGGTATGTGACTAGAGATTGGGCTTAATAGACTAAACTAGCAAGACGAGAACTTGTGCAAATCAACAGTGACAGACAATCAAATTGATAGTACAACAGAGGGATTTCAACCGACCAAATAAAACTTATATCAAGCAGAATACTATCAGAATAAAACTTCGGATGGGGTACTGAAAACAGTCCTCAACAACAAAAGTAAGTGTGTCACGGGGTACTTCGCCACAAGGTTTCGAATACTCCCAAGAAAAGCTATAAATGGATTATGTGATAATCAACTTAAGCGTCAAGAGCCATAACAGTTTAACGGTACGACAAACTTCACGGAAAACTAATTACGATACAACTCTATTCAAAATTTCAATTTGGCCAACGAAATAACGTACTTAAGAAATAATGCTTACGAAATCGCTTTCGGAATACCATCTACTACCATGGATACAATCAACCTCTTCCCAAATCACATCTATCCTCGCCACACGTAAATCAAAGAAGTCAAAGACAACACTTCCATATGGAATGATTAACCCCTAATCTTCAACAAATGTGATCTATCAATGTCTCTCAACACGCATGGACTAAGATTTCTTATCTTCGATTCCAAACACGAATAAGAATGGGGTCCACAATGGGTGAAGTGTTTCCGAATCAAAAGCATTGCAACGAAAGAGTAGAACAATTTGGAAAAGGTGATACCTCAAACAAGTGACGTTTCTAAGAGCTAGAGAGTAGTAGGAGGTGGTAGTTTAACTACGGAACTGCATCTATTGTCGATTTGGTGTACGCTTGTACGGCTGCATTGAACCCGACTCACCATGTACTCCAGATCCCCGAGGACAATTTCTCGCAAAATGGCCAGGCTTGCGGCAAATATAACAATGCTTATCGAGCTGTGAGACTCTTTGATTCCCGGATAAAGTAGGTAGCCCCAAACGAATCTGATTCTGTGATAGCTGACTTGATTCCCTTTGTCTTTTCCTCCCTTGACTTTTGACATTCCCTGGCGACGTACCTACGCTAGCGATTGGTAGTCTTTGTGCATTCTGGAGTTGTGGCTGAATAACGATTTGTCGAATTCCTGGCTGCTGTACTAAGCCCGACCCTTCTTGCATTCTCTTCTTCTGAGGACAATTCCTCACGAAATGGCCAAATTCCCCGCAAGTAAAACAAGATCTTTCTTGGCGTCCTTGACATTGAGAACGAATATGACCAGACTGACCACATTGGTGACACACAATCCGACGCTTAAGGAGAACTCCAGAAGCTTCTAAATGAGATGGTAAAGTAAGGCCTCGCTGGCCCTGCATAGACTGATTTGGTTCCTCTGGTTTCTTGTTTCCTAAACTTTCAACATTTTCAAAAGATGATCTCGCGCTAACGACTCGATATCTAGCTTCACCCACATTCACACCGCCTTGTACACCCTCCAGAATTTCAACACCCTTCGCGCACTCAACGATCTCAGGAAACATTATCTCCTCCCTAGTATACTGACTCGCCTCATTCTCCCCGTATGCACTACAACCCTGGTTATCCTGATCCCCGGTCTCACCCCACCTAACTTCACGTCTCGAAAACATCCTACTAAAAAAAAACATAAGAAAGAGGATCATCAGCATTAATCACATCACTATCAAATGCAAGGCTCCAACCTTTCCAACATGAGGTTAACAACTATACACCACTCTACCACAATACATATGCAGTGATACATCGATGGACTAATATCACTCATGCAAGCACACATGTGGTTTTGTAAAAGATGCAGTGATTTTTTGAACCCATGAGACTAAAAGTCTCCCCACGGTCTCTAGGTATTCAAACCTAGATGCTCTGATACCAATTTGTCACGCCCTCGATTTTCAACATAAATAAATAATACATTCTAAGTAAAGAACCTCGCGTATCATACATATTACCCAAAGGGACTTCCCACCTGTTTAATATACAACAAGTCCCCAAGTTTAAGGAGATTCAACCTTGGCACTACGGCCCAATTCAATTTAGTTACAAGCACAACCAGTTCAGAATAATACAAACCTTTTAGTCAAAAAGGAATTTAAAATAAATAAATTAGTTACATAGCCACCTAAATCAAAGCCAGTCTATTACAAGATAAGTGAGTAACTAGATGTAGTTAGCTTCCAAAAGTCTTCATGTCCAAGCACACGGATGCATACAATCTATTGTCCTGCATTTGAACCTGAAAAGAAGGATTTTGTTGAGCCACACTAGCCCAGTAGGAAAATCTTTACACAAGCTATATGAAAATGTGACAATTGGTGCAACGAGAATGATTGATCTCCACTAACGAACAAGTGATACATAGGGGCACCAGAAAGAACTGACAAGCTACGATTATGGGATCCAATACTTCTTAAGACATCCCTAATCATTCGTACATCTTCCCGAAGCAACATAAAACTCATATCATTCTGAATAACCACGACGACTTCTCAACCATTTTATAACTACTTAAACGAATGTCACGAACAATCTTATTATTCATTGCCATTGCCAACGAGCCTCTTTTCATAAAAAGAAAACATTCCCGTTCGATTTCCAAAATAATTTTGAGAAATACTCCCGACCTCCGCGGGTCGAGCTCCGTTGATTCTCTTGAATACCGGAATCCGTTGATTTGTGCCCAAATACCGGAACCGTTGATTCTCTCAGGAATACCGGAGGACTTTTCATAAAAAAAACCATTTTTCAAAACCAAGTTCCTTTCTTTCAAAAACTTTGATGGAATCCATTGTTTATCTTCTCTTTTCAACAGTTACAATATCAAGCAGCTCATAGCCCAAACAACAACTTAAACTTCAATAAGTCAATTACGACTGCATTCATCATATGAGACATTCAACTATATTACCACACCTTGCGTTACAGTGAATTCTCTCCTCCTGGGTTTCCGCATTACCACACCTTGCGTTACGGGCCCTCTAGAGTCTCCGCATTACCACACCTTGCGTTGCAGGACCCTCAGTTCAACATTCACAACTCACACAACACATATACATTATCAATTCGAATATAGGATAACAACAATTTTTCCCAAGTCACAATCCTTCATTCATCGTCATTCAAGGTATTACAACTAATAACCACGTTCTATTATATGATAATAAATGCCTTAAGTTCACGTTATTCCTCTAAGCTTATTACGACGCCATATGCCTCGTACCGAACCTATAACAACTCTACGACACACCACCGGCTAGGTTATAAACAAGAGCCTATAGAACGAATGCCAAAGAAACCTAGGATGAACATTCGAGACGAAGCACGAAGATACGAGTTACCATATTCCCTTTCGGATCACTAGCCAAACCCCTATCGTTCAACAAAACTCTCCACGTCATACCTTATGCCCTACGATACACAACAACCTCTCTACAATACGCATTTTCTTCCTACCATTCGTCACGTCTAGTCATAGCACCTAACATACCTATTGCATGCTTTACCTCCGGCCATAAAGACTCTCAAGCACCACCAATCCCAAAAAATACGTTTGATTAAGTTTTATCTAGTAAGACACTACCCTTTCTATAACAACGAAAAGCCAATGAGACGAGGATAACTTAAGTAAACCAAAGGAATTCGTTTAGGCATGCTAGAAATAGGTTTGGAGGTGTCCAACAGGGTTTGGAAGTGATCGGGGGCCAAAGGAATGAAGTACGGAACAAATGCTGAGAAACTGCCCATAAGCATCTGGTATCGATACAGCCAAAATAGCTGTATCGATACAGGATGCAAACAGAATGAGAAGCTACGATTTCGAATTAGTATCGATACGGCAAAAATCCCGTATCGATACGGATGTGTTTCGAGCAGATTTTCTGCAGATTTTCTGGGATTTTAACAACAATGCCAACAACAACAAACATAGGCACGAATTCACACTATATCAACACATTCACACATAAAGAGGGTAAAGAGATCCCTACCTCGATTCAAGGAACGAGACCCAAGAAACTCGAACGACCCCTAGCTCCGAATCTTTGGAAATCAACCGTGATCTATCTCCCGAGCTTCACCCAACGCAATACGAGCCCGGAGTTGCGTAGAGGAGGTGAATTGAGGGTGGGTTCTTGAGGTGTTTGAGGTATTTGGGTGAGTTTTTGAGAGAGAGCAAGAGAGAGAGAGAGACCGGCGTGAGGGAGAGAGAGGAGGCCGGATGAGAGAAAATGGAGAAAGGGGATAAATGCTCTCCTACTTTGCACACACACACCTTATATAGTCCCACATCTAGAAATTACACATTCACTCCCTCAACCTTCTATTCTTCTACTTTAGTCCCCAATTCAAATATTCACCAAACAATCCATATTCTCATAATTATCCAATTAATAAACTTTTCAATAATTAAAATAAAACAAAAATTTTACGGGTCTCTACACAACCAAATCTAGGTTTTCTTATACTTCCATATCCAAGCCAATCTCCTAAGTACTAGACAAGACTAGAACCCCAATAGAATAACCTAAACTTGTCCTAGAATGGAAGTAAAGAAAGGAGAAGATCTTTGTATGCTTTCAAAGATTGAAGTGACAAGATTATGGAGCAAAGTCCATTGGACAAAGAGAGAGAGATAGGCCGGCCAAGGAGGGGAGAGAGGGAGCCAATCTTTGCCTATAAATAGGACCCCATTCTCACCATTCAACTCACACCTCTCATACTTCAACTTCTCTCTCTAGAAAGTCTATTGTTCTTGCTTGTTCTTGAAGTTCTTCCCAAGTTCTTCAAGAAACTCATCCTTAGCCGCCATTAAACCTCCACTCGACCACCCTTTCGATCCAAAAAGTCTAGTAGTGTTAGTCAAGATCTAGTTTCGAGAGAAACCTTTCTCTTTCGAAGCTACCGGAAGCTTACCGTAGGAAGTTACTCCGTCCGACCACCGACGTACTTTTCGTAGTCTTCACTTCCGCCAAGAAGAACGGTAGATTTTTCCTATGCTTTCTAACTCTAAATATAACGTATGGTATGCATATGTTGAAATGAATGTAGATTTTCCTTATCTACTACTCCTAAGTATACGTAGAATGAGCTTATACTCGTATTTTCACTCAATAAACAAATGCTGTTTTGAACTTCTCAAAAAGGAAGAACGAATCTTGAAAGATAACGTTTGTAGTTCGACTTAAAGTATTCGTATTTTGATCTTAGGATGGTTATGAGCATGTATACGTGATTACTTGCCTTACTTGTTTGATGTGTGATAAAGCATAAGTGGTATTCCACTCCAAAGGTGTCCGTCCATGTGACACTATGCTTTATATTGTGCGTTAAATGTTGAGCATGATTATGTGATAGTGTGAACATGCTAACGAATATAGAGTTGAATGATCTTGCTAGTTTAGTTTCAAGATTACAATGAATGATTAATGGTTTTGTCATAAGAAAGTCCTGCCGCGGAGTCTATGCATGAAAACGAGACACAAAAACGAGAAAGTAGAAACATGACACCTAGGGTGTGTTAAAGACAAGGTGTGTTTTGAAACCACAATGTGGCCGGACTTGCCCATTGTGTGGTGTGCGTGTGTTAAAGAAAGATTTGTGAAAGCCCAATGAGAACCCGGAGCGGCAGAACCGAGGGACAAATTGTGGTTTGGTTATCCGCGGAAAGGAGCCAATGCAATTGTTTTAATGATTTTTGAAAACCCAAATGGGAACCCGGAGCGGCGGAACCATTGTGAGGATACTCGGGAACCCGGAGCGGCGGAACCGAGGTTGGGTGTGTTAAATGTGATTTTCAAAATGTTGATTTGGAAATGAAAAGTGAAATGGTGACACGGTCTACGAAACGCTCGTAGGAGAAACTCTGGTGACACGGACACTTACGCTAGTCGATTAATGAATGTGCATGTGTTATTGTACACCTCTAAATGTGAAGTTATTGAATTCACATGTGTTAGTTTGGTTACTATCATGTATCATGGCTTATTGACTTGCTACTTGTAAGATAAGGGTTAGTGGGTATGATTTATTCTATTGAGCTTTGTAGCTCACGGTGTTGCCCTTTGGTGACCCTGACATATTATATTGGTGGCGACGCCGGTATAATGTGTCAGACCTTATAGATGAACAGGGTGAGCTGTACACCTTGGAGGCTTTTGGAGCCGAGAAGCTTGCTAGGATGGAAGAGCAGGCGAAGTAGTAGTTAGGAACCTTAGTTCCCTCCCTTATTGAATAAAATGTACTCTTGTGAGAAATTTGATGTAATAATGAGCCAGACTCGATTTAGTTTTGTCAATAAAATGTTTACTTAACGTACCCAAGATTAGGGGCGTTACACTCTCTCCCCATTCTCCCTCTCTCTGGCCCTTCTCTCACTCTCTCTCTCTCTCTCTCTTCTTCTCCCTCCTCTTACTGTCACCACTACCGAGCTCCATCACCCTCTCTCGGCACCCCCTCTCTCTCTTCTCCACCACCCATTCCCATCACTCACTGTTGGCAACACTACCAGCACAAGCATTCAAGTCTGTCTCGACATTGTCGGATTTATATATTCGAAAGTTGGACATATTTTTGGATCTATATATTCGAAGAATATATGAACTATGTGCAGAAAATATGAACAACATTCAGATTTTAAATATGAAAATTACACATAATTTTATATTTTAAAATATGTAAGTTGGACATACTTTCGTATTTTAAAATCTGAAGTTTGTACATACTTCTCGCACATAGTTCAAAAATTCTTAATATATATAAATTTGAAAATATGTCCAACTTTCAGATATATAAATTCAAAAATATGTCCAACTTTTAGATATATAAATCTGACAATGTCGGGAAAGACTTGAATACAAGTGCTCGTGGGGTTGCCAATGGTGACTGATGGAAATGGGTCGTGGAGAAGAGAGAGAGGGAGTGACGAGAGGGGGTGATGGAGTTTGCTGGTGGTGAGTGGTGATGGAGCTCGGTGGTGGTGGAGGTGACGGAGCTCACTGGTAGTGGAGAGAGGCCGATGGTGGTAGTGATAGAGCTCGCAAGTAGTGGAGGATGGCTGACGTCCTTGGTGGTGGTGAAGTGGCTGCTGGTTGTGGTGGTGCTGTGGTGGCCGACGATTGTGGTTGTGGAGCGGGAATAAGATGATAGTAGGATGAGGGACAAGGTGACTAGTTTAGTGGGTGCTTGTATTTTGATGGTTGTATGTAGTAATTTTAGGAGTATTTTTGTCAATTCGTATGAGAAAATTTTTGTTCGATTTTTTTTTGAGTTTTAAACGGGTTGTATTTTGCAAATACGTGGCTGCAAATTGTAGCACCCATTAAACAAACAAACATGTTTGAGAGAGATTTTGGATGTGCATAGGCAAAAAAAATTTTAAAAAATTATCTATGCTAAAATATAAATAGCAAAATTAAATTTCGATAAACAATGATTATTTTTGAAGATAAATAATGACTACTAAGTAACATCATTGAGGGCTAAATTAAGTATTTTGTAAATTTCAAGGATAATATCATCAAAAATCTTTTGTTTATCAATCTCTTCTACCCATCCCAATCTTAGCTACTGATCAATCTCTTCTACTCATCCCAATCTTGGCTACTAATGCAACTGGTGGCAATCACTGTCTTGGGGGAGAGTATATTTTGCGGAGAGATAATCTTGTAACTCTTTTGGATGCTCGGCTGGTCACTAGATGAATGCTGTCATATTGGCTATTACTTCTCAATCTGGATTCTTGGTCTAACTAATATCAATGTGTGTCCCTTAGGCTTTTAAAAACTTATCTCATTTCTAGGGACACATAAAGGGGCTTACATGACATTGATACCAGAATTGCTTTGTTGTGGGTGATTTTAGCTTTGGATCAATATTGTTTTTGGTTGCTACACTAAATATTGGGTAGCGTCTTGCGTGGAGCTCTGAATTCTCTCATCCCAAGATGTTTGAGTTTCATTTTGCGAAGCTCTGAGGATTTTATCTTCACAAGATGGCTGGTGTTCATTTATATCAAATTTGGGCATATGCCCCCCCCCCCCCCCCCCCCCATGTGTGTAGGGTTGAGGTTGGGGAGGGGGGGAAGGGGGAGAAGATAAATGTAACCTCATTGAGGGCTAAATTAAGTATTTTGTAAATTTCAAGGATAATATCATCAGAAATCTTTTGTTTATCAATCTCTTCTACCCATCCCAATCTTGGCTACTAATGCAACTGGTGGCAATCACTATCTTGGGAGAGAGTATGTTTTGCAGATATATAATCTTGTAACTCTTTTGGATGCTCTTCTGGTCACTAGATGAATGCTGTCATACTGGCTGTTGCTTCTCAATCTAGGATTATTGGTCTTACTAATATCAATGTGTGTCCTTTTGGCTTTTAAAAACTTATCTCATTTCTAGGGACACTTAAAGGGGCTTACATGACTTTGATACCAGAATTGCTTTGTTGTGGCTAATTGTAGGTTTGGATAAATATTTTTTTGGTTGCTACACTAAATTCTGGGCAGTGTCTTGGGTGGAGCTCTGAATTCTCTTGTCCTAAGATGTTTGGGTTTCATTTTGCGAAGCTCTGAGGATTTTATCTTCACAAGAGGCCGATGGTGGTGGTGGTGGTGGTGGTGGTGATGGAGCTCGTTAGTAGTGGAGGATGGCTAACGTCATTGGTGGTGGTGGAGTGGCTGCTAGTTGTGGTGGTGCTGTGGTGGCCGACGGTCATGGTGGTGGAGGGGAAATAAGATGACAATAGGAGGAGGGAGAAGGTGAATAGTTTAGTGGGTGCTTGTATTTTGGTGGATGTATGTAGTAATTTTAGGAGTATTTTTATCAATTCATATGAGGAAATTTTTGTCCGATTTTTTATTAGTTTTAAACGGGTTGTATTTTGCAAATACGTGGCTGCAAATAGCAGCACCCATTAAACAAACAAACATGTTTGAGAGAGATTTTGGATGTGCATAGGCAAAAAAAAAAATTAAAAATTATCTGTGCTAATATATAAATAGCAAAATTAAATTTCGATAAATAGTGATTATTTTTGGAGATAAATAATGACTACTAAGTAACATCCTTGAGGGCTAATTAAGTATTTTGTAAATTTCATGGATAATATCATCAAAAATCTTTTGTTTATCAATCTCTTCTACACATCCCAATCTTAGCTACTCATCAATCTCTTTTACTCATCCCAATCTCTGCTACTAATGCAACTGGTGGCAATCAATATCTTGGGGGAGAGTATGTTTTGCGGATAGATAATCTTGTAACTCTTTTGGATGCTTGGCTGGTCACTAGATGAATGTTGTCATATTGGCTGTTACGCCTCAATCTGGATTCTTGGTCTAACTGATATCAATGTGTGTCCCATAGGCTTTTAAAAAACTTATCTCATTTCTAGGGACACTTGAAGGGGCTTACATGACTTTAATACCAGAATTGCTTTGTCACGCCCTCGATTTTCAAGATAAGTAAACATAACATTGATAAGTAAAATCCTCACCGGAGTTACAATTAATAGCCCAAAAGATAGTTTGATTCCCAAATCCACAAACTTGCCCAATAAATTGCAGAGTTCCACAACAGAAAATACAATACAATACAATTTAGTTTACAAAGATAGACAAATGCTTCCGAAAATAGTTTTAAACAACGACATCAGCATGCACTCCAAGCACTCCATGACAATGACCTGCAATGTACCTGAAAATGATAGGTTGAGCTACACTAGCCCAGTAGAGAAATCTATACACAAGTTATAAGAAAATATGCCGAGTTATGCATCTAAAGTGAACGAGTATAGACAGATGTGCCCAAGGTTTGTATGGCTATCAACAAGCAGCTCACTATGGCTAAAGGATTTTAGACAATCCTATATACAACACCTATCATCTCACACGCCATACCAGCGCCACTAACATTTCCACATCAACCACACATAAACAATATTTGGGTTCTCAACCATTTAGTCACATCATGTACGTTTCCACATTCATCCTCATTCACAACCTTTCACATTCCTTGTTCATCAACAAATCTCCTTTCTCAATCTCATCTGACATTAAAATCTCTTTTGTTTCCAAATAGGTGTAATGTATAGAAATACGTGACCAATAGTGGTCAAGCTCCGTTGATTCGAGCTTGAATAGCCGGAGTCCGTTGATTCTGTGCACGAATACCGGAAACCGTTGATTCGCTCAAGAATAGCCAGAGGATTTTTAATAGAAAAATCCTTTTCCTTTTTAAAACAAGTCAACTTGATAGAATCCAATCTTTCTTTCTTTCCCAATAATCTCATATCATAACATCCAAGGTTTTCGCATGTATCGCTCGTTTCCGGTCATCTCACCGATTGGTGATACCCGTTCGTTTGCGTGGTCCGGTCGTCTCACCGAATGTCCATGGTGATACCCGTTCATTTTTATCTGTAGATCTTATCACTTCACCGAATATCCATGGCGATACCAAAAGTGTCCATTCCGGTCCTCTCACCATGTCGGTACTTAGCCGAATGGTGATACCCGTTGTGTCGAATTCACGTTGTGTCCACAATCTCAATTATCAATCGTATCCCATTACGCTACAAACCATTAACCATCACATACACCGACCAATAGACAAGCACACGCATTTCCTTTAAGTATGTCACGACTTTCTACATAGCGTACTGAACTCATAAGTAATTTTACGACACACAAACTATTAGCCTCTATACTAGAATCTCATGAAACAAGAACTCAAGGAGTTTAGGAAGATCAACGAGATGAAATCACAAGGATACAAGCTACTATGTTACATTTCGGATCACTAACCAAACTCACGACTACCCATCACTCTCACCATACTGCCTCGTAAAACCTACGGTACACTTAAACGACCTCACGATACATTTTCCATTTGCAACGGTACTAAGATTACCCTTAACGAGTATCATAGGGGTTGGAACGATCAACGAATCATTGGAACCCGAGTAATCAAGTTTAGAGATGATTAGAATGTGTTTGGGGAGTGTTAGAAGTGGTCGGGGGTCAACACAATTGACGAACGATCAACGAAGTTCAAAATAGTTTTCTAAGTCATTGGTACCAATACCTCAAAAAGTAGGTATCAGTACCAAACCAATCCAGTGAGCAATCAGAGTCAAGGTATCGGTACCTCATAAAAAATACCAGTACCATTGCATTACAGCAGGCGATTTTGCAGAAAATGAAGAATGAGCACAAAGTCAAAATCCAACGAAATAAGGCACGATTTAGACACATAAACTCATAACAAGAGTAAGAAATCCCTACCTCGATTATCAAAGCTGAACCCAAAGAGATCGATCACGCCCTTGACTCCGAAAACTCGAACCAAGCAAAATACGCCCCTTCAAGCCAAACCCACAGGGATACGAGCTCAATAACGCGGATGGATGAAGGATTGGAGGTTATTTGCCATGGGTTTTGAGTGAGGGTTGGAGTTTTGAGTGTTGGAGAAGGAGAGAGAGAGAGAGTGCCGAGAGAGAGGGAGAGATCGGGAGATGGAGAGAAAGTGAGATGGGAGAATTTTGTTCTCCTACACATACACCCACACTTATATACTATCACCCACATAAATCACACTTGCACTCCCTCAAATAACAATCCTAACACATTAACCCCAAATCAAATAAACTCAATAAATTTCACATTTTCCTCGATTTCTAACATTTATAAAACTTGTAAATAATATCCGACAAAATACGGGTCCTTACATGCTTTGTTGTGGGTGATTGTAGATTAGGATCAATACTGTTTTTGGTTGCTACACTAAATTTTGGGTAGTGTCTTGGGTGGAGCTCTGAATTCTATTGTAGAGACCCGTAAATTATTATATTTTCTATAATCGTTTAATGTGTGGAAGATCATATTTTGATTAATTTATACGTTTATTAATGAGGATAAACGGATACGCCTACCGTTGTGTACCGGACATTCGGAGAATAGTTGAACTACGAGTTTTGATGTCGTAATGATGTTTGGAGATGTTGGTAGCGAGCGGGGTTCGATTCAGTGACCGTAGGTAAAGTTTCATATTATTTTCCCAGGCTGTACCGGTACTGCGTTTTTCCGAGTACCGGTACCCATCGTCCAAAGCTTGGCTCATTTGACATTATGGGGTGCCAGTACCGGTACTGCAAATCACCCAGTACCGATGCCCGCTTTGAAATTTTTGAAAAATCAGCACGCCTTTCAGGCCTCTATAAATACCCCCTTTATCATTTTTCACACCCAAACCCACGAAATAGACCTAGAAACACCCCATCTCACCTACCCCACTCCAATCTCACTCAAATCCTATGATTTTTACCTCAAATCTTTAAGATCCAAGGGTTTTCTACCGCAAACTCACTTGGTTCTCACGTTTGGTGAACAAAGGGTAAGTTTTGTGTTCTTACTCTCACTCATTGACTCTCAATCACATTTCTCTCTCTCTCCTCTCAATCACTTGTTGATCCATGCTTGTTTGTCTTGTTTCTGGGTTATATCCATCCTAGATTTTTGTAGCAAAGCTTGGGAGGAGCTTGTTCTTGGTAGATTCGAGCTTATAGCACTTGGTATACTTAGGGTTTTGCTCAAAACCCACTTTGGTAGGGATTTCTCTCTTTCTCTACATGTGATGTGGTGATTTCGTGTGATGTTAGTGTTTGATTGCTATACATGGTTCGGGTGGAACCCCTTAGGGTTTGAGGATTACATATTCTTATGAATTTGTATTTTTGTCATGGTTTTTGTGACCCATGTGTTATTGGTGATGTGTTAGTTAATATTGGTATGTGCAGAACAAACAAATGGTTTTGATGTCGATTGTGATGATATTGTGGTTGTTGTTGTGAAGTTTAAATGTGAAGTTTACTATAACGCAAGGGGTGGGAATACAGAATCGCAAGGGGTGGAGTTTACTGTAACGCAAGGGGTGGAAATACAAAATCGCAAGGGTTGGAAATTCAGTGGGAGGTGTGCGCGTGTGTGTGTATGTGTGTGAGATTGCTTTTATACTAGCAGACGGTGTTAGCACGTATCGTTATTGGATTTACCATTGTGTGCCAATTCCTTGTATTCTAATGATTTAGAAACGTTGTTAGTTCACTAATTTCAAAAATAAAAAAATTGCCATTTAGCGTGATTCACTGTGTCCACGCTTATCATCTCATACACATATAGATTTTGTAGAGATTTTCCTACTGGGCTAGTGTAGCTCAACCTATTAATATTTTCAAGTTCAAATGCTGGGCAATAGCTTGCATGCTTCGTGTGCTTGGATGTGGAAGACTTTTGGAAGCTAACTTCATTTAGTTACTTAATCATCTTGTGACGATTTTCTTTTGATAAGATGAGTTTGTAACTAGTTACTCGAGAATTTCTTTCGACTAAAATCGATTGTAACCTAAGAACTTGTACGTACTTGTACTTACGCTTATTTGGGCCGGAATGCCAATATTGTACATCTTTAAACTTGGGGACTTGATTTGTAAATTAAATAGGTGGGAACCCTTTGGGTATTATTTATGTTAAGCGAGGATCTTTTATTGAAATGGATTATCTAATTATGTTGAAAATCGAGGGCGTGACAAATTGGTATCAGAGCATCTAGGTTTGAATACTTTGAGACCGTGGGGAGACTTCTATTCTCATGGGTTCAAAACGTCACATCTTTTTTGCATGACATATGTGTTCTTGTGTGAATTGACATTACTTCCATTATGTGGCATTGCACTTCAATATAATAGAGTGGCGTAGAGTTGTTTTGTCCCGTGTTGGGATAGTTGGGGTTTAGACCTCATGAAATGGTGTTGTTATTGATGAACCTCTCTTTTTCTTATAACTTGTAGTAAGATGCCTCCGAGAACACATGCTAGGCAAAGTTAGGCTGAAAGTCAGGGTGGTCGTGGCCGACCGGTGCCAATTGAGGATGAGGTTAGCCAACATGGGGAGAATCCGAATGGAAATTCGGGGGAAGGGGCTGGACATGGTCAGGGAGAGGAAGTACCGATCGTTCAAAATACTTTCGCTAGGGATTTTGTTGCGGCTCTTGCAGCTGCAAACCTTCTAAACCCAGCTCCTAAGGAAAGTGCAGATCAATACTCGTGCGTTGTCAGCAATGAGGGAGTTTAGCCATAGAAATCGACCAACGTTCGATGGGTCGAGCAGTAACCCTCTTATGGCCGACCATTGGTTAGCTTAGATCCGAAAACTTTTCAGGGCTCTTAAGATTACAGAGGATGACTTGCGAGTCAACATCGTGGCCGTTCAACTTACCGGGGAAGCTAATGAGTGGTGGGAGTCAATCTTAGAATCGAGAAAGGATGCGAGGAGAGCAGCAAGGACCGCGGCTCAAGCAAATTAGCCAGATGTGGAGAACTTGACTTGGGCTGAGTTTGAGGTGCTCTTCGAGGAGCAATCTTTTCCGGAAACTAGTCATGACCTATTGAGAGCTAGATGAGTTTGAGAAGCTAGAGCAAGGGAATATGACCGTGTCAGAATATGCTTTGAAGTTTCAATCTTTGTCTTGCTTGGTGCCAAAGTTGGTGGCAACTGAAGAGAGGAAATGTAGGCGGTTCGAAAGGGGGTTGCATGACACCATGAAGAGGTTGGTTGTGGCATAACTCAAGGGGAGGTTTTCCGATGTCGTCGAATGTTCAAGGAGCATCGAGATACCTAAGGAGGCACCAAGAAATCCTAAGGTTTGGGAGCCGAGACAACCGGTAAGGGGTATGAGTTCTTCTTCGGGGAGTTTGGGTAGTCAGGGGAGGAAGAGACAACGGGATCAATTCTCGACTTTGCAGAGTCCATCGAACTATAGGCCTCCATTTTCTTCTTTTAGGACTTGAGGAGTTTCTAGTAGACCTCCGATTGTGTGTCACGAGTGTGGTCAAGCGGGGCAAATTCGCGCTCAATGTCCGCGGCTTTTGGGCACATGCTTTACTTGTGGAAAGAATGGTCATTTTGCAAGAAATTGTCCACATGGGGAAGGGGCACGTAGCGAGTCTGGCTCAGTGCAGCAGCCGAAGGGTGGACAGAGTTCTAGTCAGCAGTCGTTTCAAGGGCAGCAGCAGCCTCACTTCCGTTAGACCACTTCAGTTCAAGGATATCAGGTTGAGAGAGGAGCGAGTTCTTCCACACCTACACAGGGCTCCGGTCAGTGGGGTGGACATGTTCAGAGTCAGACTACTTAGGGAAGGGCTTTTGCTATCACTTCTGCTATTCCGCCTCCACTACCTCCTGTCACTTCTCAGACCCCGGAGACTTCGGTTGTGAGGGGTACATTTCTATTGTTTAACTCCTTTGCTAGAGTACTCTTTGATTCTGGAGCATCGCATTCATTCATTGCTGCATCTTTTGCTTGTGCTTTGGAATTGGAAATTGAAAGTATTAATCCTCCATTATTCGTCGAGACACCCATGGGGGGTAGATCACCATTAGATCGTATTTGTCGGGATTGTGAGCTTATTATTCACGATCGTCGTTTTACCTTTGACTTCGTCGTGTTGAATATGTCAGGGTTCAACCTTATTTTGGGAATGGATTGGCTGTCTACGTTTCACGCTACCATAGATTGCTTCAAGCATTGAGTCCGTATTTGTCCGCCTGGGGGTGCTTGTTTTGAGTTCTTCGGGGAGCGTCGGGAACTGTTAGAACCGTATTTATGTGGGTCTCGGGAGCAATAATTGGTGTATGCCTTGTTGGGAAGTTTGGCCTTAGATGAGGACGTATCCGTGCGTGGAGAGCTACCTCTTATCGTTTGTGACTTTCCAGACGTATTTCAGAAGGAGTTACCTGGTTTACCACCTAAGAGAGAAATTGAATTTTCTATCAATTTGCTTCCTGGTACCGCTCCTATTTTCGTACCTCCTTATCGTTTCGCACCTATCGAGTTAAGGGAATTGAAGACTCAGTTGCAAGAATTGGAGAGTTTGGGGTTTATCCATCCTAGTACGTCACCGTGGGGAGCACCGGCCTTGTTTGCTTAGAAGAAAGATGGGTCGCTTTGTCTATGTATCGATTATCGTAAGTTGAATCATGTCACCATTAAGAATAAGTACCCTATGCCTAGAATCGATGACTTGTTTGACCAACTTTGAGGCGCAACTTGTTCCTCTAAGATTGACTTGAGGTCCGGTTACCATCAGTTGAGAGTTCGGAGGGAAGACATTCCTAAAATTTCTTTTCGTATTTGTTATGGCCACTACAAATTTGTTGTTATGCCCTTCGGATTGATGAACGCACCGGCAACTTTTATGGATTTAATGAACCGCATCTTTTATGCCTATCTTGATCGTTTTGTGGTTGTTTTTATGGACGATATCCTTATCTACTCGCCTACAGAGAGGGAACACCAATCTCACCTTTCTATCAATCTGGAACTCTTGAGAGAACACCGCTTGTATGCCAAACTTTGTAAGTGCGAATTTTGGTTGTCCGAAGTCAAGTTTTTGGGTCACGTTGTGTAGAAGGATGGGGTGTCCGTTGATCTGGGGAATATAGAGTCCGTAATGAATTGGCAACGACCGAAGAGTGTATTCAAGATTTGTAGTTTCTTGGGCTTGGCCTGGTACTATCATCGTTTTGTCCTTGATTTTTCTCGCTTAGCAGCTCTGATGACTAAATTGACTCGTAAGGGGACTCGTTTTGTGTGGAGTGATGCATGTGAGATGGCCTTTGAGGAATTGAAGAGTAGGTTGACTACCACGCCGGTTTTGATTGTGCCTGAACGGAGAGCCGGCTACTCCATGTATTGTGATGCTTCGAAAGAGGGGTTAGGGTGCGTGTTGGTGCAATTGGGGTGAGTAGTGGTGTATGGATCGCAACAATTGAAAACTCACGAGCGGAATCACCCTACCCATGACTTAGAACTGGCGGCCGTCGTCTTTGCCTTGAAGAGTTGGCATCACTATCTTTACGGTGAGAGGTCCAAAGTCTTTTCTGATCATAAGAGTCTAAAATACTTGTTCTCTCAAAAGGAGCTTAATTTGCGACAGCGCCATTGGATAGAACACTTAGAAGACTACGATTTTGAGTTGCAATATCACCCGGGAAAGGCGAACGTGGTAGTGGATGCATTGAGTAGAAAATCGACACACCTTGCGAGTTTAGCCATCCACGAGTGGAAGACGATGAATGACTTAGGCTTATATGTGTTGCATTTTAAGGAGGTTTGAGATGGAGTCACTTTGTGTAATTTGACCATTCAATTGACCTTGTCAACTCGAGTAATTGAGGCTCAACAACAAGATGAAGAAGCGGGGGAATTTTGCACCAAATTTCTTAGCGGAAATGCTCGAGAGGGGTGGATGATTCATGTCGATCAAGGTTTGCGATATCAAGGAAAATTGTTTGTACCCTTTTCGTGTCGGGAGGAAATTTTGAGAGAATTTCACCATTCATCGTTAGTCGTGCAACGGGAGGGAACAAAAATGTATCACAATTTGCATAGACAATTTTGGTGGCCGAGAATGAAGAGAGATGTCGTTACTTTCGTATCCAAGTGTCTTACGTGCCAACAAGTGAAAGCCGAACATCAACGACCCACGAAGGAGTTACAACCATTACCAGTGGCCGAATGGAAGTGGGAGAACGTGACAATGGATTTCGTTACCAATTTACCGAGATCACCGAGGGGGCATGATGCCATTTGGGTGATAGTTGATCGATTGACCAAGTCAGCGCATTTCTTACCTATTCAGGTTATGGATTCGATTGACACTCTTAGTCGTTTGTATATTCGCGAGATTATCCGTCTTCATGGAATTCCCGTTTCTATCGTGTCGGATCGAGATCCAAGGTTTATCGTGCGCTTTTGGCAAAGTTTGCAGGCCGCTCTTGGCACCAATCTCTTGTTTAGCACCGCGCATCACCCCTAAACGGATGGGCAATCCGATAGAACGATTCAAATTTTAGAGATATGCTTCGGGCTTGTGTTATGGATTTTCAGGGTAATTGGGAAGATCACCTACTGTTAGTCGAATTCGCGTACAACAACAGCTACCAATCTAGTACCAAGATGGCGCCGTATGAAACTTTGTATGGGAGACCATGTCGATCACCCGTTTGTTGGACCGAGTTGGGCGAGGCTACATTGGTTGGGCCGAAATTGATCAAAGAAACCTCCGAGGGTATGAGAGCGATTCACCAACGTCTTCTTGAAGCACAAGAGAGAACCACCGAGCAAGTCAAAGTGATTCGCCAACGATTGTTAATCACACAAAGTAGGCAAAAGAGCTATGCCGATCATCATCGCCGACCACTGTCGTTTGAAGTGGGGAATCACTTGTTCCTTAAAGTGTCACCGCATCAGGGACTGTCTCGTTTTGAACAGAAGGGTAAGCTTTCACTGCGTTATATCGGACCGTTTGATATTATTGAGAAGATTGGGGAAGTTGCGTATCGATTAGCCTTGCCACCGAAGCTATCGGGCGTTCATGATGTGTTCCATGTATCGATGTTGTGAAAATATGAGCCGGATCCGTCACACATTCTAGAGTGGTCCGAACTAGAGTTAGAGGCTGATGCATCTTATGGGGAGGAGCTGATATAAAGCCTAGACTCGCGCGAGCAAGTTTTGAGGGGTAAGACCATACCATTAGTGCGAGTTCTATGGAGTAATCTCGGAAAGGAAGAATCGATGTGGGAAAGGGAAGACGAAGTAAGGGAGAAGTACCCGCAATTTTTTCCGAATTAACCAATGTGAGTCTTGCAATTCTAACCTTATGCATGGTTGTTAACTTGTTGTTTAATAATACGTGTTGTGGCATGAGCATGTTTACTTGATCCATGAGCTTAGTCAGCTTGAATTTTAAATTTCGGGATGAAATTTCCTAAGGAGGATAGAATGTAGAAACCCGTAAATTATTATATTTTCTGTAATTGTTTAATGTGTGGAATATCGTATTTTGATTAAGTTATACGTTTATTAATGAGGATATACCGATATGACTACCGTTGTGTACCGGACATTTGGAGAATAGTTGAACTACGAGTTTTGATGTTGTAATGATGTTTGGAGATGATGGTAACGAGCGGGGTTCGATTCAGTGACCATTGGTAAAGTTTCAATTTTTTTCCTAAGCGGTACCGGTACTGCGTTTTGCCCAGTACCGGTACCCATCGTCCAGAGCATGGCCCATTTGACATTTTGGGGTGCTAGTACCAATACTGCAAATCGCCCAGTACCCGTACCCGTTGGGAAATTTCTGAAAAATCAGCACGCATTTCAGGCCTCTATAAATACCCCCCATTATCATTTTTCACACCCAAACCCACAAAATAGACCTAGAAAGACCCCCTCTCACCTACCCCACTCTAATCTCACTCAAATCCTTTGATTTCTACCTCAAATCTTCAAGATCCAAAGGCTTTCTACCTCAAACTCACTTGGTTCTCGCGTTTGGTGAACAAAGGATAAGTTTTGTGTTCTTCCTCTCACTCTTTGACTCTTAATCATGTTTCTCTCTCTCTCCTCTCAATTACTTGTTGATCCATGCTTGTTTATCTTGTTTTTGGGTTATATCTCTCCTAGATTTTTGTAGCAAAGCTTGGGAGGACCTTGTTCTTGGTAGATTTGAGCTTGTAGCACTTGGTATACTTAAGGTTTTGCTCAAAACCCACTTTGGTAGGGATTTCTGTCTTTCTCTACATGTGATGTGGTGATTTCGTGTGATGTAAGGGTCATCATCGGGCCGGGCCGGCCCAGCCCGCCAAGTCACTACCCAAGCCCGCCCACGGGCCGGGCCGACTGGGCTTTTTCTTTTTTGCGGGCCGGGCTACCTACCATAAATTGAAGCCCAGGCCCAGCCCACGGGCTAGCCCAGTTGACGGGCTGGCGGGCCAAAAACCGGGCGGGCCAAGGGCGGGCCAAAAGCAAGGCGGGCTTAAATTTCCTTGGGCAAGGGAAAAAAGGAAGGATTTTGTGGGATTTCGGGCTAATGGGCGGGCCCGTGGGCGGGATATTGGGCGGGTACCTCGGGCGGGCTCATGGTCCGGGCATACGGGCGGGCCGAGTAAAAAATCCTAGGCCCAAGCCCGCCCATTACAAACTACAGGCCGGGCCGGCCCGCCCGTTTCACGGGCTCGGGTCGGGTAAAAGCCCGATGGGCCGGGCGGGCTAAGGGCATGCCACGGGCCTTCGGGCTAAATGATGACCCTTAGTGTGATGTTAGTGTTTGATTGCTATACATAGTTCGGGTGGAACCCCTTAGGGTTTGAGGATTACATATTCTTATGAAAGTTGTGTTTTTGTCATGGTGGTTGTGACCCATGTGTTATTGGTGACGTGTTAGTTAATGTTGGTATGTGTGGAATGAACAAATGGTTTCGAAGTCAATTGTAATGATATTGTGGTTGTTGTTGTGAAGTTTAAATGCGGAGTTTACTGTAACGCAAGGGGTGAAAATTCAATGGGAGGTGCGCGCGTGTGTGTATGTGTGTGAGATTGCTTTTATACTAGCAAACGGTGTTAGTACATACCGTTATTGGATTTACCACTGTGTGCCAATTCCTTGTATTCTAATGATTTAGAAACGTTGTTAGTTCACTACTTTCAAAAAAAAAAAATTTGCCATTTAGCGTGATTCACTATGTCCACGCTTATCATCTCATACACATATAGATTTTGTAGAGATTTTCCTACTGGGCTAGTGTAGCTCAACCTATTAATATTTTCAGGTTCAAATGCTGGGCAATAGCTTGCATGCTTCATGTGCTTGGATGTGGAAGACTTTTGGAAGCTAACTTCATTTAGTTACTTAATCATCTTGTAACAATTTTCTTTTGATAAGATGAGTTTGTAACTAATTACTCTAGAATTTCTTTTGACTAAAATCGATTGTAACCTAAGAACTTGTCCGTACATGTACTTACACTTATTTGGGCCGGAGTGCCAATGTTGTACATCTTTAAACTTGGGGACTTGATTTGTAAATTAAACAGGTGCGAACCCTTTGGGTATTATTTATGTTAATCGAGGATCTTTTATTGAAATGGATTATCTAATTATGTTGAAAATCGAGGGCGTGACATCTCTCATCACAAGATTTTTGAGTTTCATTTTGCGAAGCTCTGAGGATTTTATCTTCATAAGATGGCTGGTGTTCATTTATTTCATATTTGGGCATATGCCCCCCTATGTGTGGGGTTTGGGGGTGGGGGGAGGGAAGATAAATGTAATATCATTGAGGCCTAAATTAAGTATTTTGTAAATTTCAAGGATAATATCATCAGAAATCTTTTGTTTATCAATCTCTTCTACCCATCCCAATCTTGGCTACTAATGCAACTAGTGGCAATCACTGTCTTGGGAGAGAGTATGTTTTTCAAATAGATAATCTTGTAACTCTTTTAGATGCTCTTCTGGTCACTAGATGAATGCTGTCATATTGGCTGTTGCTTCTCAATTTAGGATTCTTAGTTTAAATAATATCAAAGTTTGTCCCTTAGGCTTTTAAAAACTTATCTCATTTCTAGGGACACTTGAAGGGGCTTACATGACTTTGATACCAGAATTGCTTTGTTGTGGCTGATTGTAGCTTTGGATAAATACTTTTTTGGTTGCTGCACTAAATTCTGGGCAGTGTCTTGGGTGGAGTTCTGAATTCTCTTGTCTTAAGATGCTTGGATTTCATTTTGCAAAGCTCTAAGGATTTTATCTTCACAACATAGTCCCCCCCCCCCGGAGCTTGTTCTCCTGTTTTGATTAGTTCTGATTTTTACTTTTTGGGTTGATTTCTTATCAACTCTAGGTTGAGTAGCATATGATTATCCCGGGGTAGGGTGCCAACATAGTTGGGATGTTATCTTGGCATTGTGATGCTTTCCGCTCTTGTAATCCTTTTTCATATCAATAAAATATTTTTCTTCACCGTTTAAAAAAAGAAATCTTTTGTTTATTGAACGGATGGAATAAGTGAAATACGAATGCAAACCTTAAGGGCCCGATTGGATGCTGCATTAGGGAGGGGTATTAGCTCATTTGAGCGGATGAAGGGATGAGTTTATGTTTTTGGCTATGTTTGGGTACAAGTTTCTCCCCTAAATGGACTCATCTCTCTTCCAATTTCATTTGGCCAAAATCGGATTTAGGGCCAAAGATTAAGTAATGCTCTTGATCAAGGCATAAATCATCCCCCCCTTATCCCCCTTTTTTTTTTTTTTTTTACCATTTCTCCCCTCCTCATTTGCCCTCTCCCAACCCCTAATACCCCTAGCCCCCAAATTCAAAACCCTAATTCAAAAACCAAACCCCTACACAATTCAAAATTTTAGAACACTTACCACAACGAACACCCACCGCCACTGCTACTGCTCGTCACCGCCACGAATCCCAAAAGCCAATTGTGAGCCAGAAGGAACCCTAGAAATCGCGAAGAAAAATGAGGAAGAGAGAGAGAGAGAGAGATAGAGATGGTCGGAGATGGTAAGAGAGATCGATCGGAGTGCGCGACGGGGGATGGTTTACCGGAGAAGAGAGAGAGAAAGAAATGTTATTTGAAAAAAAAGTACAAAAAAAAAACCTAAAACTCCCATATAAAGGTACAAACATTGTACGTAAAAAAAAGTACTCCCTCCGTCCCATAAAGTTTGGCACTTTCACTATTCCAGCCCTATGAAAAAATTAACTATATCTTTTAATCCGTAATGTTTTTTATAACCAATATGGATCTTGTTTGATATATTTTAATTTGTTCTATTAAACAAAGTTCAAAAAATCGCCTAAAACATTATGAATTGAAAGATATATGCAATTTAAAAATAGCATGCATTCCTGAAAATGCCAAACTTTATGGGACGGAGGGAGTAATTTTTTTTTCCAGTTTTTTGCTATTAAAATTTTAATTTATTAGTAAAATAAATTATTATAGCTTAGTTATGAAAAGTAATCAATTTTTTTTGATTTTGCAATTACTATGTAATTAATGTTATGCATAATTACATTAGGACTGCACAAGGGCAAAAGAGTCATTTGACAGCTTTTCACATATTCACCCATCCTTATCCCCTCATTCAAACCAAGTACTATTTTATTCCCCTCTCTAATACCTCATCCAAACCAACTACTCCCCCCGTCTGAAGACACCCCAATTTGGCCTAACGATTATTTCAAATCCCACATTGGGGACCATCCTGATGATGATATGGATATAGTGATTGCTGATTGACTTCTCGTGAACCTTAGGACTTTAGGTAAGAATTTTTAGCCACTTAGAGGACCCAATCCAGAGTCAAGTAGCCTTTCAGACAGAAATACAGCGTCCCAGGAAAATCCATCTACCGGCCGTAACATTGCTCTCATGGCCTCAGCATCATTCTTTCACCTGTGAAACATTTAGCTTGAAAATCTCCCTGAGAGATCGATCACTCGGCCGCCAGGTCTATCCCTCGGCTGCAATATCATTCCTTCGGCCGCCAGATCCTTTCACCGGCCGCCAGATCGTCTATTTTTTAGATTCTGGAATGTTCTGTCATACGTTTGATCCGTTCACAAAACCCTAGCAGCCAAATCCCGAGGCGTTCGGGCTACGTAAGGAGATTGCCATGAAGAGTTAGAATCACCCTACAATTCTAATTTTGATTGTGCATTGTGATTGGTTGGAGTGAGTCACCCCCATGCCTATATAAAGAGACCTTAGGGTTCCGACATTATAAGATCAACACACCTTCTCTAGCCACGATACTCTGCAGAAATACTCTACCATATCCCCTCTACAAAAGCCCCAACCTCCCGAAGGCAGCCGCGATCCGACGATCAAACCCCGAAGTACAAACCCTAACCCTAGGGTTTTTGAGAATCAAATCAGTCAATCACACTCAATCCGAAGCAATCAAGCCACTGAGGGATCAAAGTGGTGAGGCCCAGGGGCCTTTGGTTCATTTTACTTTCAGTTTATGCATGTTAATCGTAGGGTTTTGATTATCTGTTAATCGTATAGTCTTGTGTGAGGAAGAACATCGGTTGGGTCTTCGATCCATCGGCCGGTACATCAAACCAGGAGGTTCCCTCGGCCGTGACATCTATTCACCAGCCGCAAGATCCATCTCCCTGGGACAAATTTGTTTTATTCTGCTTTCTGATGCATGCTTTCAAATACAGTCTCGGCTCACCATTAACTCTTTAAAGGCTAATTAATCAATTTACGTGTTTAGAATTAAACAAAGCATGTGTTAATTGTATGTCGAACAAATATGGGCCAGTGTCACGACTGGGCAAAGAGGGGTGCCTAACACCTTCCCCTTATTATACCTTTGCTCTCATACCCGAAATCTCTATTTGTATTTCCTAGTTTTTATAAACTAGGTGGCGACTCTGTTTTGATGATTACCGCTATCATGTGGCGATGTTCCTAGCCATGGGAATATCCACGATCTTGGTTTATGAAGCAAGCAAGTAACCAAACAAACAACAACGATCAATCTTTATGGCGATGCCCCGCTTTTGGGAGGTGTC
Source organism: Rhododendron griersonianum (assembly GCA_018127125.1). Taxonomy (NCBI): domain Eukaryota; kingdom Viridiplantae; phylum Streptophyta; class Magnoliopsida; order Ericales; family Ericaceae; genus Rhododendron; species Rhododendron griersonianum. The sequence continues at coordinate 31,430,658 of CM030797.1, read as the reverse complement.
TACAATTTTTGGCGACTCCGCTAGGGACTTGAGAGCCATAACTAGAAAGTTCAACATAAGACTAATACATGCTTTATTTAATTCATTTATCATATGTATCGAGCGAGCAACCTCGTTGAGTTCACCTAATACCTCGACATGTCACGGGCTATGTAAGGGGTTCCAGCAAACTCCACAGTCACTTGTACCTCGTGGTATATCAAAAAGGAAATCGTCCGATCTCCGCCTATGATGGGCTGGCGAAAGGGCTGGTGCCCTTTGACAACGGAGCACCCTTGAGACTACCCACACCTTTCATGTGTTAGAGAGCCATAGAACTTATCAAAATAAGACAGGAACCCGCAGGTTAAGAAATTTTCCTGCATTTTTCCTTGAAAGTTCTTCCTCACACCCTGTATCATTTGTTGTTGTAACATCTCTTTCTGTGCAGAAGGGTTGGGATTTTCAGCCCAAATCCTAACCCTATACAGCCAAGTACAGACTTACAGGTATTTTACTTTTCAAGTAGGCACAATTGGTAAGCCAATTTTATACTCTTACAACACCCATAGCCACGCCAAACAGAGGTTTTTGCAGCCTGCCAAAACACCTTCACCACAACGGTCCCAATCACTTCCAGGGACTTCGCGGTCATCTTCTCAGCAAACCCGATCATCTACCAAACTCCAAGCCACACCAAGCAATCCTCTCACTCCCATGGCAGACAACGATGCCACTATTGCCGATCTCCAAGCTCAAGTCGCTACTTTGCTAGCAGAGAAAGCAGCAAGAGATGCTGAGGACGAAGAAAAATCAATAGAAGATGAGAATGCACTTAAAGCAATAACAGTAGAGAATCCATAATTGGCCAAGCAAGTCAAAGAAATCAAACATGCTCTGGCTCGTTCATAAGGGGACCAAATTCTGGACTTTGAAAGACTGTGCCTCTTTCCAGATTCTCAATTGCCTGAGAGATTCAAAATGCCAAACATCGAGAAGTTCAATGGAACCGGTAACCCTACCAGCCATGTCCGTCATGTCATCAACACCCTGAAGCCGATGGGCTTGAATGATGAGCTCATTGCTCAGTTGTTCCAAAGAACCCTCACTGGAAGTGCCCTTGATTGGTTCCTCACTCTGGAATTTGTGCATTATCACACTTGGCCAGAAATCGCCAATGCTTTTGTCAAGCAATATGCATACAATGTCCAAATTGAGTTAACCACTCGAGATTTGGAGATGACCAAACAGGAGTCAAGCAAAGACTTTGTCACCTTTGTAGCTAGATGGAGAGAAAAGGCTGCCAAGATGAAAAACCGTCCTTCCGAGGAAGATCAAGTCAGAATAGTTGTCAAGAATCTACAGCCTAAGTATCTCAAGCATATTTACACACAGGCTATCACAGATTTCAAGCGCCTGCATGCCACTGGGCTACAGATTGAAGAATGGATCAAACTGGGACTCATTGGAAAAGAAGAAGCTCCCCCCACCAAGAAAACCTTCCCTAGCCGTACATCTCATGCCTCTATAAACGCTCTTGATCCAGCCTTGCCACAAGACCCTTTCCAAGCCAGCCCTTCCCGAAGCTCAAACCGGCCTCGCCACAACTTTAGCCCTCTCTACATGACTCTCTCCCAAGCCTTAACCATTCTGAGCCGTCAGGGGCATCTTAAACCCTTGAACAAACCACCTCCTCAGCCACCCTATGGCCCAAACCATGATCCCAACAAGCAGTGTGCATTCCATCAACACTCTGGGCACGAGACAAACAACTGCATGCGTCTCCACCACGACATTCAAGATCTCATTGATAGTCGAACTATAAAACCTCCACAACCTGATGCACAAACCAAACCACCCCACAACACTGAACCACCCTGAAATATCAATCTCATAACCCTGTCTCATAACCTTATATACAACCCTAGCCAATCCATTGTCCAAAGCACCCAAGCCAAGCCAATCTTGACCTTCCCAGGGGAGGATGGATGTTTCATAATGGAGGAAGAAGGAAATGAGTCTGATCAATCAGAGGTGATCGATCCCGATATGTCTGACAAGAGTGATGAAGAAGAATAAGCAAAGGAGGAAGAGCTAAAGAAATGGAAAGAGCATTCCTGGGCAAAACACAATTTGGAGGATCCCGACATTCCATTTGTGGAGGATGATGAATGGTTGCGCATTTGGTTTGAAAATAGGAAAAAGGAAAAAGAGAGGGTCATCATGATGAGAAGACATGCCCGCTTCGAGCCTGTCCAAATAGTGGTACACATCAATCGTCCAAGAATCCCGATACCTCCAATTGTCTGGGAAACAATCAACCTTATAGAAGAAGATTCCAGATGCAGCCGTGGGTCAATCCCTACGAAGAGTGTGACTACAACCAATGGGTAGAGGAAGAAGAAGATCTAGACTTCATATACACAGATCCATACAAAATGGGGGAAAGTGATTTCAATGAAATGGAAGGAGAATACGATGATTCGCTCAATGAAATCTTCTTAGCATCATTATTTGACCAAGTAACTGATCTCTCTTGTGACTGCACAGTTAACAAGAAGGAAGAAGAGGTGATAAAAGCCCAGACTGACACTTCTATTTGAGGACTACCCATGTCTCAAAGAGGTAGCCACCGTACAAGCTTCGAAGATGGGTCCAGTTCAAAGGCTCTGTTTGGCAAGGAAGAGGGTGGAAAAGAGTTCAAAATTGTGAAAGACAAAGCAAAAGGAGATGACCCTAAAATGCTGCAGTAGCTGAAAAGTCATAACATGGCGAAGAACATTAAACACTGCTTTTGTTTTCTAAATAAAGCTAGGACATGTTTTGGGCCCCGGCCCTGTTTGGGCATTTTATTTCTGCTAAGTGAATTCCTTTTTCATCTTCTAGACTATGCTTATTCTATAATCTAATTGCAATTGCCATGCATTATAGTCTCGTTATCAAACAAGGGAAACTCTAAAGAATCAAGTTCCTTGTGTCAATGACAAAAGGGGAAGAAAGGATGAACTTTAGTTGCTTAAAACTAGGTTTTTTTCAAAACTTAGAAAGAAGACGCTATCTCCATGAGAACACTTAGGGTTAGCTTGTCCATCATGAAAGTATAAACACCAGAGGAGATTCATAAAAACATCTCCACCAAATTCCTCTCTAGAATACAGAAGCTCTCTTGTGAGAAATGCTCGTTGGGTAACACAAGCAAAAATAAGAGCAAGGCCTGCTAGAGCAAGAAAATGCGAAAATGCAGCCTAGGCAAAAGTTAAGGCATTCAAAAGCTCGCTAGGGACTCAACCTCCATTAGGTAACCGAGGCAAAATCAAGAGCATGTGAAAAGAAAAACCAAGAGTGGAAACCCAACCTCAAAGGTGGTGATTTTGGAACTACGTAAATGGCCTGATTCCGTGATTGGGATACGTAGGCAATCTTGCTTTGAGATGCGGCCCAAACATTTGGAGAGAAAGAAAGATATCAAGAAGATTTGTACTCAATGATAGGCATAGCTAACTCTGCGTATTGAGCTCACAAAAGATGAGTATGCTTCTCTCGAGGAATTGACATTAGCTAAAGACACGAGAACCCTCATTCATCCCCTCTGACTTAAAAGTAATTAACATAATAAGCAGGATATCTCAAAGATTCTCGAATTTGGCAATAAGGCTATAGGATATGACAAAGGCGAAAGTCAAAACCAAGCATAAGAAGGAAGAGAAAAGAGGAGGCCAGTTGGCTAAAACAAAATTCAGCTCCCCTTTGGAAAATATAAGTAACGGCCGAAGAATGGGTGAATCGGCCGCAACATCAATTCCTCAGCCGCTTGATCAATTCCTCGGCCGATATTTCATTTCACAGAGATTTCTATATGTTTCAAACTCTGGTTGTTTATTCGGAAAATAGCAATTACTTGTTCAAGAAGCCATGTTCTGACTGCCACATGCAAACTCAAGACATTTAGGAGCATTTCTCATTTCATACACAAAAGCTTGCTTACAAAATCATCATTGTGATTGCTTTCACTATATAGAATACAGTTTCTGCCTGTCTCTTTACTAACTATGAACAGGAAAAGAGAAAATCCTAAAGCTAACCATGACGGTGTCTCCGAGACGACCTCTGAGATGTAGACAAGGACTGCTCACTGGCTCCCACATCCTCCCCACCAGCAGCTAGTGCTCGCTCTGCCTCAAGCTGAAAGAATACAAACACTCAGATTCAAGAAAAGATGCAAGGGTAAATTACAGTTAACCCCCTCTAACTATGCCTCGGTGACACTTAACCCCCTCTAACTATTATTTTTGGCACTTAACCCCCTCTAACTAACTGAACTTCAAACGGTCATAACTTCTTCGTCCGAAATCGAAAACATGCAAATTATATATCAATTTTGAGATCTTGAAGTCAGCTTTCTAATGACGCCAAAATCACATCACGATTCAAAGCACACAGAAATTTATGATCAAAAGAGTAAGGGCTGGTAGACAGAAAGACCGTTTTGATCATAACTTTCTGTGTGCTTTGAATCGTGATGTGATTTTGGTGTCATTAGAAAGCTGACTTCAAGACCTCAAAATCGATATATAATTTGCATGTTTTCGATTTCGGACGAAGAAGTTATGACCGTTTGAAGTTATGACCATTTGAATTTCAGTTAGTTAAAGGGGGTTAAGTGCCAAAAATAATAGTTATAGGGGGTTAAGTGTCACCAAGGCATAGTTAGAGGGGGTTAACTGTAATTTAAGCAAATGGAATACGTAGGGAAAACCCATACCTCAAGGATCCGACAACGCTGTCTCCGAATCAAAGCCTCAGCACTCTGATAGGCACCTAGCCATTCTTGTACAATCTCAGTGGGAACCTGTGCAAATAACTAAGTATTTCAAACATCGGAACGCAAGATACAATGACAAAGCAAGGAAAGACAATCCAAAATAAAGTGATACATGTGAAACCCCAGCTGGTGTAGACACCTCCCAAACGGGGCATCGCCATACAGATTGATCACGTTTGTTTGCTCGATTGGTTGCTCGCTTCGTAAACCAAAATCATGGACATTCCCATGGCTAGGAACATCGCCACATGATAACGGTTATCATCAAATAGAGTCGCCACCCAGTTTATGAAAACTGGGAAAACAGATAGAGATTCTGGATACGGGAGCCAAAAGTACAATAAGGGGAAGGTGTTAGGCATCCCTCTTTGCCCAGTCGTGAGACTGGCCCATAATCATTCAACATAAGTCATATAGATGCTTTGTCTAATTCCAAAACATAGTCTGTTTATTTATTCCTTTAAACAGATAAAGGTGAGCCAGGATTGTAATTGAAAGCATGCATAGAAAAGCAGGAAGCAAACAAAACTGTCCCAGGGAAATGGATCCCGCGGCCGATGAATGGATCTCACGGCCGAGGGATCCTCCTGGTTTTATGTACCGGTCGAGGGATCTAAACCCCGGTCGGTGTTCTTCCTCACACCAGACAGAAACGTTAATAGATGATCAAATCGCTAAGGTTAGTCGAAAATGCAGTAAGTAAGACAAACCAAAGGCCGTTGGACCTCACCACCTTGATCCCTCAGTTGCTTGATTGCCTCGGATTGGGTGTGATTGACTGATTGCTTGATTAAAAACCCTAGGGTTAGGGTTTGGACTTCGGGGTTTGATTGCTGGATTAGCGGCTTCCTTCGGGAGGTTAGGGCTTTTGAAGTATGGGATTGAGAGAGTATTTTTGGCAGAGCTTTGAGGCTTGAAAGAGTGTGTAAGTATATCAATTTTGTGTTTATTTCGGAGCCCAAAGGCTCCTTTATATAGGCATAGGGATGACTCACTCCGGCCAATCAAATCATGAGATGGCAATTGCAATTGCAATGCATCTCTAACTCTACATCGTAATCTCTGAGCGTAGCCCGAACGCATCGGGAAGGTAGTGTAGTTGGATCAAACCAAACATCTGACAGAACGTTCCAGAGTCTGGAAAAAGGTCGATCTGGCGGCCGAGCAAAGGATGTCGCGGCCGTGGAATGGATATCTCGGCCGAAGGATAGATCTTGCGGCCGAGGAATTGATCTCTCAGGGAGATTTTGCTGGCAACAGGTTGCTCGGGTGAGGAATTGATGTTATGGCCGTTAGATCGATGTTACGGCCGTCAGATGGATTCTCTTGTATTTCTGTCTGAAAGGCTGTATGGCTCTGAATTGGGTCCTCTAAGTGGTTCAAAGTTCTCACCGAAAGTCCTAAGGTCCTCAAGGAAGCAATCAGCAATCACTGTATCCGTTTCATCATCGGGATTGTCCCAAGGTGGGACTTGAAATAATCGTTAGGCCAAATTGGGGTGTCTACAGATGCCCCTCTTTGACTGAACTCAGACGGATCGCGAGACATGTTTGAGTAAAAGTCAAAGCTGTAAAAAGCAACTCAATTTGGTCCAACCACTATTCCAAGGTGTTTTCGAAAAAGGTTTTCTTATGGTTGGGCCGGGAGGCTGCCTACGTATTCCACAAGGGAAATTCAGACCAATCGTAGTTCGGGCAATAAATAAAAGTAAAAAGCTTGGGAGGGTTAGAGACAGAAGACGTACCTTAGGGCTTAAAAAGCCGTAGTGTGACGTACCTAGACTGAGCCAGGGTTTTGGCGAAGAGTAATGGAAGGAGCGCGGGGCTGCCGGGGAGTTTTTGCGGAGAGCTTCCTTAGTATTTTGGGGTAGATCAGTACACGGCAGGTGCGTTTGCTTTTCTTGATCATCCTTACTTTGACTGAAAGGGGCTCGGTAGAGTAGCCTATCCTTGCGAATGAGCTGGAAGGAATTGATGTAGTGGGGTGGAATCCAAACCATCTGCTGGGATGAGTTGGACGCCGGTTTGTTTTTGAGATGTGGGGGGCGCAGGGCCAGTTTCTAGAGCACGGAGCGTTGGAAATGAAGGAACCGAGGCGCGGAGCCGGTTGGAGGAGCTTGATTGAACCGAGGCTTTAAGTCGGTTGCATTCTGATGGTCTGCGCACGGAGCTTTCTCATCATAAGTTTTGACATAGAGTCAAAGGATCGAGGCGCCGGGCCGATCAATAAAATCGAGGCGTAGAGCCGGTTGATTTGCAGGATTGACCTGTTTCATGAATAAGAAATATGCATAGTGTGTATATGATGATAGTGGTTAGATATGAGCAGATATGATGATGCAGACTCGATGTGATAATGCAATAAGTGCACGGGCCCGTGCGTGTGTGTTTGTTTTAAAGCTTAGAGCTTCTATCAAGTTCCGGACTTGAGCATTCAGAGCGTAGAGCTCGAGCATTCGGACGGCAGAATCCGAGCATTCAAAGTACAGGCTTTGAGCGTCCAGTACGCAGTGGTTGGGCATCCAAGCATAGAGCTTGAGCATTCAAGTGTATAACTTGAGCATCCAGTACACAGTGGTTGGGCATCCAAGCGTAGAGCTTGAGCATTCAAAAATGTTAGATTTTTGAGCATTCAGGCGTAGAGCCTGAGAATGGATGTCTTGATTGTTGGGGCGACTTAGAGCCTGTTGCTTGTTTACGGCTTCGAGCCAGTTGAGATGATGGGCTTTGAACCGCTAAGAACTTGATTGTTTACAGCTTTGAGCCAGTTGAGATGGTGGGCTTCGAGCCGCTGAGTTGATGAAACGGTGGGCGTAGAGCCTGTCGAGAACTGATTATTTACGGCTTTGAGCCAGTTGAGATGGTGGGCTTCGAGCCGCTGAGCTGTTGAGTATTCCATCTTCCACGGGGTTTGATTGGTTCCTTATGCTTGGGATGTTTCCAAGGCTAGTTTTGAGTATGCTCGGGATTGCCCCCAAGGCTAGATTCCACATGCTCGGAGTTGTCCCCAAGGCTAGTTCTGAGTATGCTCGGGATTGCCCCCAAGGCTAGTTCTTGAGTATGCTTGGGATTGCCCCCAAGGCTAGATTCCATATGCTCGGGGTTGTCCCCAAGGCTAGTCCTTGACCATATTCCAATTTGTTAGGGAGATTTCCATTACCTCCACTACTGGGAGTGCCTTCCGGAGGCCAAACGCCTTCTAGCGACTCAAATGTCTTCTGGTGGCTAAATGCTTTCTGCAAGCCGGCAACATAAACGCTTTCTGGAAGCTAGCAACATAAACGCCTTCTGGAGGGTGCATTGAGTGGAAGCCGCAGGATTGTTTTGCTGGTCTGCTGAGCGCGAGGTTGTGCACATGGCATGGCATAGAGCTGTTGAGGTGTGGGCATAGAGCAGTTGAGCAGCACTCGAGCGTCCTCAATGTTTCGGTAAGCTTCCTAAAAAGTAAAAGGTTTACTTTATTTCGGAGTTTTAATTTGCATGATCAAAAGTGAGTTTTTTTGTTTTGATTTGCGGGATGAGATCCCTCTTAGCCAGGGGCATGAATGAGAAGGACCCATGGTTGGGTCGAAGTTGTTCTGTTTAAAGAAGCTAAAGATAATTGTGCCCCCTGTTTAGGCAATGCATGCTTTTTAAACGTCGATTTGTTGCCCCTAGCTTTTTATTTGTTTATGCAATTGTGAGATTAACTCCTTTTTTGTCCTTGGCAAAGAAATAGGAGACTGGAGGCTCGCGGTGGAGGCAAAGAGGTGCACAAGTGGTTTGTGACGTTGCCGGAGCAGACTCGGGAGTTAGTACACGCTGCTGGTCTTGAGCCGTCTGTTTTGGGCCTCAATCTTCCGAAGATGGATTGGTCGTTGATGACCTCGCTGGTTGAAAGGTGGTGGGATACTCCCAACACGTTCCACTTTCCTTCTGTTGGCGAGATGACGATCGCGCCAGGTGATTTTTCTTTGCTTACTGGCCTATGAGTAGGTGGAGCTCCTCTTTGGGTTAACCCTAGGCTTTGGGAGCGAGTAGGGGATTTGGAGTGGTTCTTGGGCAAGGTGCCCCCTTTTCACTCGCGTGGTCATGTTGACGTCTCTTGGCTGATCAAGACTTTTATGAAGGTTGATATCTTGACTCAGGTGAGTGTTGAGTAGTTGACACGAGCCTTTCTTCTCTACTTCGTTATTTGTCAACAAGGACAGTTCAGTGCATAGGCAGTCTCTAGCCCCTTTGCAGTATTTGGAGGCTGTTTGGGAGCTTGATTGGGGAGCATCTGCCTTGGCCACCTTGTATGGCCACCTTAGGGCTTGTTCACGGGACAGGACTCTTGGCGGTCACTACTGGGTACTTGAGGTATATCCTTCTTCTTTTCTCGTTGTGATTTTTCCCTTGCTACGAGCGATGGCTGGGGGGGCAACGGAAGCCACGGTCGCCAATTTTGAGCCTTGGCGACGAGTTTTGGACCGATTGACGGTTGACCAAGTACCCCTTGCATTCATTATCTTTAGATCTCCATTCCTCTGTGCTGTGGCTGATTTAGACTTTGTTTGTAGGCGAGGTTCGACCCTCGGAGTGGTGTATCAGAGGACACCCCTCTTGCACGTTCCAGAGTTCCAGATTGTACTCGTAGCCTGTTCGAGGGTCCCTTTTGTTAAGCCTGGTACTTATGTGATCGGGTGACCAGCCAGTGACGCCCGCGTGCTGAGGATCTTCAGTTTGTTCCTCCTCCTCCTCCGGCGTTGATGAGATCTACTTCTTTGATGTCATTTTTCCTTGGTTTTGCCTGCTATTCTTTCAGTTGCTCCTGTTTGGCCACGGGCCCTTTCCTTTGTCTCCTTCCACTCTGATGACAGAGAAGAGGAGCGCTTGGTGCTTGCCCCTTGTTTTGTATTCTTTTCCTTGTAGCTTGAGGCTGAGTGAGCACCAGCTGTCAGTGGGGAGGATAGCCAGCAATCCCCTTCTTCATCTCAGAGATCGTCTCGAAGACGGTGTCACGACCAGCTTTAGGATATTCTTTTTCCTTCCTGTTCATGGTTAGCAAAGAGAGAAGCAGAAACTATATTTGTATAGTGAAAACAACCACAGTGATGATTTTGTAGGCAAGCTTTTGTTCATGTAATGAGAAATGCTTTTTATGCCCCTAGATGTCTTGAGTTTGCATGCGATAGTCAGAACATGGCTTTTTGAACAAGTATTTGCTGATAGACAGTAATTTTTGTGAAAATGAAATACTGGCCGAAGAATTGATTATTCGGCTGAAAAATCGATATTGTGGCCGATGTATAAATTCATCGGCCGTTACTTTGATTTTCCAAAGGTAGATTTTGTTTTGGCCAAGTGGCATCCTCTTTTCTCTTCCTTCTTATGCTTGGTTTTGATTTTCCTGCCTTTTGCTTTTGCCATGTTCCATAGTCCGATTGCCAAACTCGAGAGTTTTCGAGGTATCCTGCTCATTGTGTTAATGACCTTCAGGTTAGAAAGGATGAGCAATAATTCTTGTGTCTATTGCTGTTGCCAATTCTTCGAGAAAAGCATACTTATCTTTTGCGAGCTCAATACGCAGGGTTAGCTATGCCTATCATTGAGTACAAATTTGTTGATGTTTCTCCAAATATTTGGGCCGCATCTCAATGTGAGATTGCCTATGTCACACCCTCGATTTTCAACATAATTATAAAAGATATTCATAAAAAGAAACCTCGCAATATACCGTACAATACCCCAAATTAGTTCAACACTTCCATTCAACAAGTTCCCTACGTCCACCATAAGTATTCAAAAGATTACATTTTTAGCTCTGAGGCCCGAATTATCATAAGTACCGAATATTCAGAAGTTAAGAGTTTACAAATATTCCTTAAGTCAAAAGATCTACGAATAGAGATACAAATACATCTTTCAAAATAAAATTACAAAGATGACTCGGTAACTCCACAATGTTAGCTTTCAAAACAATGTCCACGTTCAAGCAATCCAATCATGCAGCTATTGTCCCAAATTTGCACCTGAAATGAAGGAAGGTCTGAGCTACACTAGCCCAGTAGAAAACTCTAATCTAACGATATATGCATATGAAATAGTGGGGTGAAAACAAAATGGACGATGGTAACAAGATCCAATGAGCAAACGACGATAGCAAATTCCAATTCAACAATCCGTTTTCAGAACCAATAGTGATTACCAATGAATAACCTTTCAAAAACAACATATATCACAACGTGTCTCGTACAAGTGTCATGAGCCGAAGCTCCTGCCGGGCCAATTAAAGGACCCCGATGTCCTCTGCCAGGCACCTTACCCATAGGGAGGTCCTGAAAGATCAAATATGAGCATATAACTCCTGCCGGGCCAATTAAAGGACCCCGATGTCCTCTGCCAGGCACTCACCCGTCGATGAGTCCTGAATATTCGCGTTGCGTCCGTGAAGTCCCAAAATTCTTTAACCATCAAATTCGTACCATTCGAACCAAATTTAGATCATAGAATATTCTTATTTTTTGGTAAAACCATGCCCAAACCAAAGTTAAAAATCATGAGAACATCCAACGTCTTTATTAATAGTAATTAATCACGTTAAGATTCCCTCGGGAGGTGCTTGGAATGGATTAGGAATCAAATAGGAAAAACTGTAAAATAAACATGGTGTTATCGATAACAAAAAAAAGAAGGTATCGATAACTATTGTTTAGGATAATTCCAGATGTGCGGGTATCGATCACGAGGACGAAGGTTATCGATAACATTTAGTTTATTGGATTGGTATCGATAACGGGGACCGTTGTTATCGATAACTCAAGGTTTTTTCAGGGCTTTGGGACAAATGTTATCGATAACCAAGAAAGTGTTATCGATAACAATAGCGTTCGAGCAGATTTTTAGCAGACAAACATGGGTTTTTCAGCCACAACAACATCAACAACGATCCAAGACACTAATTGAGCTTCAAGAAACACTTCATAAACATGTATTGATAGTTAGAACCTCCTACCTCAAGATCAAGAACGAATTTGGATGGAGTTCTCGAGCCCTAGCCCCAATCCTTGAGTTCGAACGAAATACGCCTCCACCGAGCTCAAACCGGAGTGATACGGACTACAATGTGCGAGAGGATGAAGGATTGAAGGTTGGCTTGTGAGGGTTTTGGGTGGTTTTGTGAGAAATAGAGAGAGAGTCGGGAGAGAGGGAGAGTCGGGAGAGAGGGAGAGAACGGGGAGTGAGAGAGGAAAGGGGAAAGTTTATTCCCTAGTCTCACACACCCACACATATATGCATCCACTACACACACTTCACACATTTACTTCCCAAATAAAACATTTTAACACATTCACCCCCACACCTCAATTTTCCAAATCAATTTCCTCCTCTTCATTTCTTAAAAAGCATTTAAATCAATTTACGAATTAACGGGTCTTTACACTCTACCCTCCTTAGAAAAATTTCGTCCTCGAAATTCAAATAATCATGCTCAACTAAGACATGCTCCACATAGATATGCAACAAGTATAGCCATCAACTTTATGCAACTAGTCAAAAGCATGAAACTCGAATTTAAACACTCACATTGAGTCATTCCGGAAATAGGTGCGGATACTTAGCTTTAACGTCATCCTCTCTTTCCCACGTGGACTCCTCGCTACCTTGATTACTCCACAAGACTCGAACCAACGGTATTGTCTTACCCCTCAACACTTGATCGCGCGAATCTAAGATACGTATCGGCTCTTCCCCGTAAGATGCATCGGCTTCCAATTCAAGTTCGGACCACTCTAACACATGAGATGGATCCGGTTCGTACTTCCTCAACATAGATACGTGAAACACGTCATGAACATTCAATAGTCTCGGCGGCAAAGCTAAATGGTACGCGACCTCCCCGATTTTTCTCAATAATGTCGAACGGACCGATATAACGCGGTGAAAGCTTTCCCTTCCTTCCCAAACGAGACAAGCCTCGACGTGGCGATACCTTAAGAAACACGTGATCTCCCACTTTGAACGATAATGGACGACGACGACGATCGGCATAGTTCTTTTGTCAACTTTGAGCGGTTAGCAACCTTCGGCGAATTATCTTAACTTGTTCGGTTGTTCTCTCTTGAGCCTCTAAAAGTCTTTGACGAATCGATCTCGTACTCTCGGTAGTTTCTCTAATCATATCCGGTCCCACTAACGTTGCCTCTCCCAATTCGGTCCAACATACGGGTGATCGACACGGTCTCCCATACAAGGCTTCATACGGCGCCATCTCGATGCTCGATTGATAACTATTGTTGTACGCGAATTCTACCAACGGCAAATGTTCTTCCCAACTACCCCGGAAATCCATAACGCAAGCCCGAAGCATATCTTCCAAAATCTGAATCGTTCTCTCGGATTGTCCATTGGTTTAAGGATGATACGCGGCACTAAACAATAAATTGGCGCCCAAAGCGGCTTGCAAACTCTACCAAAAACGTGCGGTAAACTTCGGATCTCAGTCAGACACGATGGACACAGGAATCCCATGAAGGCGAATAATCTCTTGAATATACAAACGGCTAAGCGTATCCATGGAATCGGTAACCTGAATAGGCAAGAAATGAGCGGTTTTGATCAAACGATCCACGATTACCCAAATAGCATCATGCTCCCTCGCCGACCTCGGTAAACCCGTAACGAAATCCAACTAATAGTACCTCCACGTTCTCCAAACTAAGAATTCCACTTCCCCCCTTACTCACCAACCCCATGAACCTCAAATAACCTCTACTGGAACAAAGCTAAAAGCCTAGAATCCTTAAACCCTATAATGACTCATCACCCGTTGCTCAGCTATACCCATTCACTCATCATATTCAAACTCCTCACTTGACTTCAAGTATAAACACATCTCACAACTAATTCATCTCTATTAATACTGCTATTAATCGACAGCAACACCACTCCCATTGCACTTCCCAAATGGCTCCTTGCCTTGTGGCACTCACTCCCCTCTCATAAGGACACAATTAACTTCCATTGGTATTCTCGAAACACTTATATCTCAAAACTGCCAGCCATTACCTCCGTTTCATATCCCTATTACCCACATAACTCTTATATCAACTCTACATAAACCTCAAATGCCTTTTCATCCTTCTAACATTCAAACACAACTAAGGGTCGAACACTACTCCACCTTTTTCCACTCTGAATCATTACTAGTTTCTAACCCAAACTCACTTCTATGAAAATGCGTCCCCTCTACATAACTTAATACAACGCAATATCAAGATCGTTCAGGCAGACTCTCAGATTCACTATTTTTCTTATCACAAGCCATTAGCTAAGGGTTGACATATTGCAGGTACCTTCCGTATCTAACCTTCTAATCATATCATACAAATAAAAATTTAGTAAGGACACGTGCCAGATTCTAACTAAAGATAGTCTCTCCCGTAGTAAAAACCTACGCACACATCAATGTCTACCCTGCACCGTAACTATGAGCAAATTACACACATCGAGATTGCACATCAAGTCAAACACACATGTTAACGCTAAACAACAATAGATTTCGTACACGAAATATATATCAACAAACCATCCATACCAATTAATGGCTTACGCAACATCCGATTCACCCACATATTAACTAACTCGTTCGGTACCCAGTACTTCATATCTCATGGCTCTAGCAAGCCCAACAGTAACCACAATCATAACAGTCTCGTTTTTTTTTTTTTTTCCAATCTTGTAATACCTCACGCGATGTCTATTCACTTTACCAATCCCGAGCATTCTCGTTCATTTAGTCAAATCAAATCAATAATTTCTCATATTCACAATTTGAAACATTACATCACCAATGCACGTATAATCAATACGAATCATTCCTCTATTTCAACAACATTACAACTTAACAGCGTCTCATCATCCTAACACCTACACAATGTGTGCAATAGCTGCACCAACTAAAATACAATACTATTGATTGTTTCTATACTAAAATTTTGACACCAACACAAACGATCGAATTGACTGACTCCTCCCTAAATGCCCACAAGACTTAGGTTTTCAAACGACAACATGTCTATACTCCTAGTTACGTCTAAGGCTTCTACTGCCCCATCACTCAAGAGGTGAATTCACTCACACAAATAACTTCTAACGATCCCGCTCACTACAAATTTCACAGCTCACAAATTTCTTTCTCTCCACCAAGCAGTCATATTGACATTCATTTTTCTCAAAGACATCACCACAATTACACTCAACCTCAATCATAACAACCACACCATTCCCATCACCATCACTACTATCACTAACACCATTATCCCTTAATCTCTCTCAAACTAACCTATCATCCCAACAACATACCCCAATCTATCCCCTACTGTCATCAGTCTAGCCTACATTTCCGAGCACACATCATACAGTTTCTCTACACTCTAATCCTTCAACTCACAACGTTCCGTTTCCCTCTCACATTTATCACTCCAAGCTTCCCGCCATTTCAAATCAGGACACACCAACTACTCTTCACTTCGTTTCCAACCACGATAGTTCACATTCATAAATCCTTACATACTTCAAACACGTTCCTCACCACATAACTCACGTCAACCACTCGACTTCAAATACATCAATATAGTTCTCCTTCAATCACATAACTCACTAAGCAATACTACAACTGTTACCCTACCATCTCGTTATAATGACATCACCATGACAATTATTTCAGCAATGACAACAACAATACCATAGCGCTTCCATTTTCTACAAAATTCTTATAGACAGTCATCTACCTCAGGCCTAGAGATCTAGCCCCTATGTATAACCCTAATGTCCAGTTGACTTTCTGAGACTTCCATCCAGAAGATACGGTGATCAAGCGCCTCTTCCAATTGGATCTCATCGGTAGTCGCCTGGGTGTCCAGAAGACACAAACTGTATTCTGACACCCTACCTATAACCCTCATTTTTCTATATCAACCTTAGATACACATATCTCCCTATGTAGGCTTGACTTGCCTACCTATGCTCACAATAACTGTCTCAATAACTACCACTACAACAATCAACTATAATTATCACCACAATAAGTCTTTACCCTTTCCAAACACATTCAAGACACATACTAACTCAATTCCCATCGCATATTTTACTCACCTTATACTCATACCTTATACAGCTCATCTCATACAGGTTTAACTTAGCACATAATCCGAGCAATTCAATTAAAAATACATCTAACACTCATCCCGTAAGTCAAATCAACATTCCATCCCTTTTATCACATGCTAACAAATATCCTCTTTCACACATCAATATCGTCACCACTCATGCTCATCTAACATCTCATATAAAAGACATCTTACCACAAATGGTACTGACCAAGACCATCAACTGTAATGATATCAATAACAACAATCGCAACCACAATCACTACAATGAGGTCAGAGCCTCCAACTTCTCAACACGGGTCCATAACTTAATGTCACTCTGCCATAATACTAAATGCAACACTTCAAGACGTACTGACTCATTCATGCAAGCACACGTGTGTTTTGTAAAAAGTATGCAGCGGATTTTGAACCCATGAGACTAAAAAGTCTCCCCACGGTCTCTAGGTGTTCTAAACCTATGCTCTGATACCAAGTTGTCACACCCTCGATTTTCAACATAATTATAAAAGATATTCATAAAAAGAAACCTCGCAATATACCGTACAATACCCCAAATTAGTTCAACACTTCCATTCAACAAGTTCCCTACGTCCACCATAAGTATTCAAAAGATTACATTTTTAGCTCTGAGGCACGAATTATCATAAGTACCGAATATTCAGAAGTTAAGAGTTTACAAATATTCCTTAAGTCAAAAGATCTACGAATAGAGATACAAATACATCTTTCAAAATAAAATTACAAAGATGACTCGGTAACTCCACAATGTTAGCTTTCAAAACAATGTCCACGTTCAAGCAATCCAATCATGCAGCTATTGTCCCAAATTTGCACCTGAAATGAAGGAAGGTCTGAGCTACACTAGCCCAGTAGAAAACTCTAATCTAACGATATATGCATATGAAATAGTGGGGTGAAAACAAGATGGACGATGGTAACAAGATCCAATGAGCAAACGACGATAGCAAATTCCAATTCAACAATCCGTTTTCAGAACCAATAGTGATTACCAATGAATAACCTTTCAAAAACAACATATATCACAAACGTGTCTCGTACAAGTGTCATGAGCCGAAGCTCCTGCCGGGCCAATTAAAGGACCCCGATGTCCTCTGCCAGGCACCTTACCCATAGGGAGGTCCTGAAAGATCAAATATGAGCATATAACTCCTGCCGGGCCAATTAAAGGACCCCGATGTCCTCTGCCAGGCACTCACCCGTCGATGAGTCCTGAATATTCGCGTTGCGTCCGTGAAGTCCCAAAATCCTTTAACCATCAAATTCGTACCATTCGAACCAAATTTAGATCATAGAATATTCTTATTTTTTGGTAAAACCATGCCCAAACCAAAGTTAAAAATCATGAGAACATCCAACGTCTTTATTAATAGTAATTAATCACGTTAAGATTCCCTCGGGAGGTGCTTGGAATGGATTAGGAATCAAATAGGAAAAACTGTAAAATAAACATGGTGTTATCGATAACAAAAAAAAGAAGGTATCGATAACTATTGTTTAGGATAATTCCAGATGTGCAGGTATCGATCACGAGGACGAAGGTTATCGATAACATTTAGTTTATTGGATTGGTATCGATAACGGGGACCGTTGTTATCGATAACTCAAGGTTTTTTCTGGGCTTTGGGACAAATGTTATCGATAACCAAGAAAGTGTTATCGATAACAATAGCGTTCGAGCAGATTTTTAGCAGACAAACATGGGTTTTTCAGCCACAACAACATCAACAACGATCCAAGACACTAATTGAGCTTTAAGAAACACTTCATAAACATGTATTGATAGTTAGAACCTCCTACCTCAAGATCAAGAACGAATTTGGATGGAGTTCTCGAGCCCTAGCCCCAATCCTTGATTTCGAACGAAATACGCCTCCACCGAGCTCAAACCGGAGTGATACGGACTACAATGTGCGAGAGGATGAAGGATTGAAGGTTGGCTTGTGAGGGTTTTGGGTGGTTTTGTGAGAAATAGAGAGAGAGCCGAGAGAGAGGGAGAGTCGGGAGAGAGGGAGAGAACGGGGAGTGAGAGAGGAAAGGGGAAAGTTTATTCCCTAGTCTCACACACCCACACATATATGCATCCACTACACACACTTCACACATTTACTTCCCAAATAAAACATTTTAACACATTCACCCCCACACCTCAATTTTCCAAATCAATTTCCTCCTCTTCATTTCTTAAAAAGCATTTAAATCAATTTACGAATTAATGGGTCTTTACAGCCTACGTATCCCTAATCAGGGAATCAGGCCTTTTACATAGTTCCAAAATCATCACCTTCGAGGTTGGGTTTTCACTCTTGGTTTTTCTTCTCACATGCTCTTGATTTTGCCTAGGTTACCTAATGGAGGTTGAGTCCCTAGCGAGCTTTTCTTTGAATGCCTTAACTTTTGCCTAGGCTGCGTTTTTGCATTTTCTTGCCGTAGCAGGCTTTGCTCTTACTTTTGCTTGGGTTTTCAAGTTACCCAACGAGCACTTCTCTCAAGAGGGTTTCTGCGTTTCGGAGAGAAATTTGATGGAGATATTTTTCTAAATCTCCGTTGTGTTTGTACCTTCATAATGAGCGAGCTAACCCTAAGTGTTCTCGCGGAGATAGTGTCTTCTTTCTAAGTTTTGACAAAAACCTAGTTAGTTAAGCAACTAGAGTTCATCCTTTCCTTCCTTTTTGTTAGCGACACAGGGAACTTGATTCCTTGAAATTTCCCTTGTTTGGCAAAGAGACTATAGTGTATTGGTAATTGCAATTTAGGAAATAAATCATTGAATAAGCATAGTCTAGAGGATGAAACAGGAATTCACTTGGTAGAAATTAAATGCCCAAGCAGAGGCTCAAAACATGTTTTAGCTTGATAAAAGCAATGTTTAATGTTCTTTGTCATGTTGTGACTTTTTAGCTATTGTAGCATTTCGAGGTCGTTTTCAAAACCTTTGCCTTTCGTAACTTTATACTCTTTTCCACCCTCTTCTTTGCCAAACAGGGCCTTTGAACTGGATCCATCTTCACTGGTGGCTACTTCCTTGAGACATGAGTAGTCCCCAAATGGAAGTGTTGGTCTAGGTTTTCATCACCCTTTCTTCCTCCTTATTGATTGTGTAGTCGTCAGCTATTTCCACTTGATTGAATAGTGATGCTAAGGAGATTCCATCGAGTGGATCATTGTATTCTCCTTCCATTTCGTCGAAGTCATTTTCCCCTTTGCTTGTTCTTCTTCATTACTTTTGTCAGACATGTCGGGATCGATCAATTCCGATTGATCGGACTCATTGTTTTCTTCCTCCTCTATCATGAAACATTCATCCTCCTCTGGGAAGGTAAAGGTTGGCTTGGCTTGATTATTTTGGACAATGTATTGGCCAGGATTGTATGTGGGGTTGTGAGATAAGTTTATGAGATCAATGTTTCGGGGTGGTGGTTCAGCATTGTGAGTAGGAAGTGGATTGGCTTGCACATCAGGTTTTGGAAGTTTTATAGTTCGGCTATCAATGAGATCTTTGAATGTCTTGGCGGAGACGCATGCGGTTATCTGTTTCATGCCTAGGGTGTTGGTGGTAGGCGCACTGTTTGTTAGGATAATGGTTTGGGCCATAGAATGGTTGAGGAAGTGGTTTGTTTAAAGGTTTGAGATGCCCCTAACGGCTTAGAATGGCTGAGGCTTGAGATGAGGTCATATAGAGAGGGTCAAAGTTGCGACCGAGGCAATTCGAGCTTCGGGATGAGCTAATTTGAAAAGGGTCTTATGGTAAGGTTGAGTTAAGGGTGTTGACGGAGGTAGGAGATATACGGGTTGGGAAGGTTTTCTTGGATGGAGGAGTTTCTTCTTTCCCAATGAGGCCTAGCTTGATCACCTTTTCAATCTGCAGCCCAGTAGCTTGCAGGCGCTTGAAATCAGTGATAGCCTGAGTGTAAATGTGCGTGAGGTACTTGGGCTGCAAACTCTTGACAACTATTCTTACTTGATCTTCCGTAGAGGGGCGGTTCTTCATCTTGGCGGCTTTTTCTCTCTATCTAGCCACAAAGGTTGCAAAGTCCTTGTTTGACTCCTGCTTAGTTATTTCCAAATCTCGAGTTGTTAACTCAATTTGGATGTTATATGCATATTGCTTGACAAAAGCATTGGCAATTTCTGGCCAAGTATGATAGTGCACAAACTCCAAAGTGAGAAGCCAATCGAGAGCGCTTTCAGTAAAAGTCCTTTGAAATAACTGAACAATGAGCTCATCATTCAAGCCATTGGCTTCAGAGTGTTGATGACATGGCGGACATGGTTAGTGGGATTGCCAGTTCCATTGAACTTCTCAGGTAGTTGAGAATCTGGAAAAAGGCAGAGTCCTTCAAAATCCAGAATTTGGTCCCCTTGTGAACGGGCCAGAGCATGTTTGATCTCCTTGACTTGTTTGGCCAATTCGGGGTTTTCTGCCAATACCACTTCTTGAGGATTCTCATCTTCCACCGATTTCTCTTCGTCCTCAGCATCTCTTGCTGCTTTCTCTACTAGTAAGGTAGCGACTTTGAGCTTGGTGATCAGCAAAGATGGCGTCATTATCTGCCATGAGAGTGGGAGGATTACTTGATGAAGCTTAGGATTTGGTAGATGATTGAGTTTGTTGAGGAGATGACCGCGAAGTCCCTAAAAGTGATTGGGACCATTGCAGTGCAGGTGTTTCGGCCGGTGAGGGTGACAGACGGGACGGCTGCAAAGACCTCTGTTTGGCGTAACTTCAGGTGTTGTAAGAGTATAAAATTGGTTGTGGTTGCTTCTTTGTTTTACTTATTGTGTCTGCTTTGAAAAGTAGAGTACCTGTAAGTCAGTACTTGGCTTGTGTAGGGTTAGGATTTGGGCTGAAAATCCCAACCCTTCTGCACAGAAAAAGTTATTTACAATAACAAATGATACAAGGTGTGATGAAGAACTTTTGCAAGCAAAATGCAAGTAGGTTCCTAGCCTGTAGGTTCCTGCCTTAGTTTGATAAGTTCTATGGCTTTCTAGAACATGCAAGGTTTTGGTAGTCTCAGGGTGCTCCGTTGTCAAAGGGCACCAATCCTCTCACCAGCCCATCATAGGCAGTGATTGGGTGATTCCCTTTTTGATATACCACTAGGTACAAGTGACTGTGGAGTTTGCCGGAACCGCCAACATAGCCCGTGTCATGCCGGGATATCAAGTGAACTCAACGGGTTGCCCGCTCGATGCATATGATAGATGAATTAAACAAGGCATGTATTAGTCTTATGTTGAACTTTCTGGTTATGGCTCTCATGTTCCCCAGCGGAGTCGCGGCGTAGACACCTCCCAAACGGGGCATCGCCATACAGATTGATCACGTTTGTTTGCTCGATTGGTTGCTCGCTTCGTAAACCAAAATCATGGACATTCCCATGGCTAGGAACATCGCCACATGATAACGGTTATCATCAAATAGAGTCGCCACCTAGTTTATGAAAACTGGGAAAACAGATAGAGATTCTGGATACGGGAGCCAAAAGTACAATAAGGGGAAGGTGTTAGGCACCCCTCTTTGCCCAGTCGTGAGACTGGCCCATAATCATTCAACATAAGTCATATAGATGCTTTGTCTAATTCCAAAACGTAGTCTGTTTATTTATTCCTTTAAACAGATAAAGGTGAGCCAGGATTGTAATTGAAAGCATGCATAGAAAAGCAGGAAGCAAACAAAACTGTCCCAGGGAAATGGATCCCGCGGCCGGTGAATGGATCTCACGGCCGAGGGATCCTCCTGGTTTTATGTACAGGCCGAGGGATCTAAACTCCGGTCGGTGTTCTTCCTCACACCAGACAGAAACGTTAATAGATGATCAAATCGCTAAGGTTAGTCGAAAATGCAGTAAGTAAGACAAACCAAAGGCCGTTGGGCCTCACCACCTTGATCCCTCAGTTGCTTGATTGCCTCGGATTGGGTGTGATTGACTGATTGCTTGATTAAAAACCCTAGGGTTAGGGTTTGGACTTCGGGGTTTGATTGCTGGATTAGCGGCTTCCTTCGGGAGGTTAGGGCTTTTGAAGTATGGGATTGAGTGAGTATTTTTGGCAGAGCTTTGAGGCTTGAAAGAGTGTGTAAGTATATCAATTTCGTGTTTATTTCGGAGCCCAAAGGCTCCTTTATATAGGCATAGGGATGACTCACTCCGGCCAATCAAATCATGAGATGGCAATTGCAATTGCAATGCATCTCTAACTCTACGTCATAATCTCTGAGCGTAGCCCGAACGCATCGGGAAGGTAGTGTAGTTGGATCAAACCAAACGTCTGACAGAACGTTCCAGAGTCTGGAAAAAGGTTGATCTGGCGGACGAGCAAAGGATGTCGCGGCCGTGGAATGGATATCTCGGCCGAAGGATAGATCTTGCGGCTGAGGAATTGATCTCTCAGGGAGATTTTGCTGGCAACAGGTTGCTCGGGTGAGGAATTGATGTTATGGCCATTAGATCGATGTTACGGCCGTCAGATGGATTCTCCTAGGCTTCTGTATTTCTGTCTGAAAGGCTGTATGGCTCTGAATTGGGTCCTCTAAGTGGTTCAAAGTTCTCACCGAAAGTCCTAAGGTCCTCAAGGAAGCAATCAGAAATCACTGTATCCGTTTCATCATCGGGATTGTCCCAAGGTGGGACTTGAAATAATCGTTAGGCCAAATTGGGGTGTCTACAGCTGGCAATGTGTAAAGCTGGGTCGAACAAGGAGTAAACGCCAAGCGCTTCTCATCTCCATCATCAGAGTGGAAGGAGACAAAGGAAGGGGCCCGTGGCCAAACAGGAGCAATGGGAGGAGCAGAAGGAGGAGCCAAGAAAAGACGGCAGTACTCCGTGTAGTGGCCTGCCTGAAGCAGCAAGCCTGCCCAATCTCTAATCCGAGCATTCTTCAAGTCTACTTTAGACATCGAAGAAGTAGATCTCATCGATGCTGGAGGAGGAGGAGGAACAAACCGAAGAGCCTCAGTATGCGAACGCCACTAGCTGGCCACCCGATCGCCTAGGTACCAAGCTCGGCAAAAAGGGCCTTCAAGCAGGCTGCGGGTATGATCCAAAACCCTGGGTTGCACCAGAGGGGCGTCTTTTGGTACGCCACTCCAAGGGTCAAACCTCACCTGCAAACAAAGTTAAATCAGCCATAGTATAGAGAAACGAAAGTCTGAGGACAAGAAATACAAAGAAGAAAGGTACCTGGTCAACCATCAATTGGTCCAAAATGCACCGCCATTCAGGAAGGCTTAAAACTGGGGACTGTGGCTTCCGTTGGCCCGCCAACCATCGCTCGTAGCGAGGAACACAGTGCGCATCCTCATGTTTGGTGTCAGGAGGAAACTGGAGAAGATGCTCAAAAGCCCAAAGTTGAAAAATGGATTAGCAAACAAAGTTCAATACTAGGAGAAGCCAAAATGGGAAAAGAAGTAAAAGAGAAGAATGCATACCTCAAGCACCAGGTAGTGACCGCCAAGGATGAGACTCTTGTCCCGAGAACAGGCTCCGAGATTGCCATACAGAGTGGCCAAAGCAAATGCTCCCCAGTTGAACTCCCAAACGGCCTCCAAGTGTTGCAGAGGGGCCAAAAAGTGTGTATGCACTGAGCTATCCTTGTTTGCAAACAAAGTCTGCCTGAGGAGGTAGAAGGAAGGCTCGTGCCAGCTGCTCAACGCTCACCTAGGTCAAAATATCGGCTTTCATGAAAGTCTTGCTCAGCCAAGCGACATCAATGTGACCTCGAGAGTGAAGAGGAGGCACCTTGCCCAAGAACCACTCCAAAGCCTCTACCTGCTCCCAAAGCCTAGGATCAACTCGAAGAGGAGCCCCGCCTACTCGCAGGCCAGTTAGAAGAAAGAAATCGCCCGGCGTGATCGTCATCTCACCAGCAGAGGGGAAGTGGAATGTGTTGGTGGTGTCCCACCATCTCTCCACCAACGAAGTCATCAACGACCAATCAATCTTCGGAAGGTTGAGACCCAGAATGAACGTCTCGAAACCTGCAGCACGCACTAACTCTCGAGCTGGCTTCGACAATGTCAAGAACCATTTATACACCTCTTTGCCTCCACCGCAAGCCTCCAGTCTCCTATTTCTCTGCCAAAGACAAAAAGGGAGTCAATCTTATGATTGCATAAACAAATAAAAGCTAGGGGCATCAAATTAAACGTTTAAAAGCATGCATTGCCTAAACAGGGGGCACGATTATTTTAGCCTTTTTCAACAAAACAAATTCAACCCAAACACGGGTCTTTCTCATTCATGCCCCTGGCTAAAAGGGATTTCATCCCGAAAATAAAATACATCATACAAAAGTATACTCCAAACTAAAGTAAGCCTTTTACTTTTCAGGAAATTTATTGGAACATTGAAGACACTCAAGTGTTACTCAGGCTCTCTACAAACCACCTCCACCTCTGGGCCACCAACAGGAGGGCGGTACTGCAAGAATTCGCCAAAACCTAACCTACGCGAAGGAAGAACGTAGGTAGTAGCGTCAAACAAACCAGGCTCCTCAATTGCCTCCTCATCAGAAGAAGGATACTCGCACCTGCATGGAGGGTGCGAGGACGAATCCTCAATGTCCGTAGAGGAGGATTGCGGCAAGTCGGCGGCTTCAAAAGGCGACGTAGTCATTGCATTCAAGACAAGAAAGAGCAACAACGACAGCCAAGCGCGACAGTGGTCGAAGCCGGCGGTGGTGGTAGTTGTGAACGGCGGCGAACGGCGGTCAGAGGAACGGGGAGACGGAGAAGTTTCGGACAAGCATTTAACCGACTTTGGAATTCTCCAAAAGCTCTGTCTCTAACAGCAAGCTCACAACTGCTAGTCACTTGACCACTGAAGATTATCAAGCCCAAGCTTTTTGCTCTTCAAAATCCATACATCCACTGTCTCAAGCTACGTTCCCACCTACAACAGTCAAGTCAATCAACAGCTCCATACTCAGCGGCTCTACGTCCATGCTCACCCTCACTCAAGCGGCTCTACGCCCACCAGTTAGCAGGCTCTACGCCCGTACTCACCACCATCAGTAACTCTAAGCGCACTCTGCAGCTCTAAGCTCACCAGCAGCAGCTCCACGCTTACTACCGTCAAGCTCACTCGGCAACCCTGTGCTTACCATCATAATCACTCAATAGTATCCGCAGCTCTATGCTCATTCAACAGCCCTATGCCCAAGTCACTATGCCCGGCCTTGCACTCACTACCTTACTCACCTAGCGGCTCTACGCCTGTAGCTATTCAGTGGCTCCATGCATGTTCACTCAGCGGCCCTACGCCCATGCTCACTGCCCCAGCAACTCTAAGCTCACCATCTCAGCGGCTCTATGCCCATATTTACCATCTCAACAGCTCTTCGCCCATGTTCACCATCTCAGCGGCTCTATGCCCATATTCACCATCTCAACAGCTCTACGCCCATGCTCAAGCCATCTCAGCAGCTTCACATACTCAGCGGCTCTACGCCCGTACTCACTATCGCTCAGCAGTTCTACGCTCGCTCACTCAGCGGCTCTACGCCCACTATCTCAGCGGCTCTACGCCCATATCCACTATCTCAGCGGCTCTATGCCAATATTCACCATCTCAGCGGCTCTACGCCCGTATTCACCATCTCAGCGGCTCTACGCCCATATTCACCATCTCAGCGGCACTACGCCCAGTTATCCAGCAGCTCCACGCCCACTATCTCAACTGGCTCTACGCCGTAACAATCAGCAAGATATCATCTGTTCTCAAGCTCTACGCTTGAATGCTCAAAATCCAACATTTTGAATGCTCGAAGCTCTTCGAATGCCCAACCACTGTGTACTGGATGCTCAAGCTCTACACTTGAATGCTCAAGCTCTATGCTTGGATGCCCAACCACTGCGTACTGGATGCTCAAAGCCTGTACTTTGAATGCTCGGATTCTGCCGTCCGAATGCTCGAGCTCTACGCTTTGAATGCTCAAGTCCAAAACTTGAAAGAAACTCTACGCTTAAATCAAACATACACACACAGGCCCGTGCACATAAGTATCAATTGCATCACCATTATCACATCGAGTCTGCATCATCATTGTAGGTGGAGAAAAACAGATGGTACCTAGAACAGCGTTGAGTCTCCTTCCTTCACGTGCTGTCCAATCAGAACCCTAGTACCTTTGCCTGAACCCTAACCTGTAAAATAGACAAGGGGTGAGCGCACCTCTGCCTCTCGTGGCAAAGGCCCTCTGATGCCTAAGTTAGTATCTCGTATTGTATCAAAACCCTAATTATCAAAAGGAAGTGTAGACTGAATGAAGCTTATTGCGTACCTTTGTCCTCCAGGTTTACCTCGTATTTATAGACATGAGCATGCTTGCTTTCCAAGCATCCTTGTTGCCCAGGTCTTCTGCCTCGTGTAGGAACCCTGGCTCTTTTGGGGATCTCTTGCCCAATCAACCGAGATCCCTTCCTCATAGGGTCTCTTCTTACCATAGAACTCATTCTTTGATAAGACTGTCTCTTGACTCATCTTTGCTGTATATCGGGTCCGTCTTACAGAACACCCCTATTGTCTTATCTCTTAAGACAACGTTTCATCAAGTTACTCCACCTGTTCGGCATATGCCCCTACCGAACAGACTACATAAGTAAACGACTTCTCATGTCACTGGCCCATCTGGGCCGAATAGAATGTATTAACTAATGACTTCTCATGTCACCGGCTTATCCCAGCCGAACAGATCGTCTAATCCGGCGCCTCCTCGTAGCACTGGATCTTACTGCCGCCGTTCATCATATATGGGGTCCCATATCACTTTCCTCATTACACGGATCTGGCACATCACGTGTTCGGCCCTTAATTGTACCTGTTCGGGAATACCTCCCTACAATTGCTCCCCAGCTTTTGCTTATCACCATTGTTTCAAAGATGATGAGTAAAGCTCAAAGAATAAACTTAAGGCCGAACAGATCAGATCCCGTGCAGATATAGTCATTGGGTTCCCATTGATGTTTTTTGGCGGTTTAGTCATGATTTTCTCGAAATAATGACTCCACGTGGCGTATTTCGTACGCCTTGCATTTAATTCGACCCGACGTTTCTTCAAAACGGCGTTTGAGTGTCGTCCCTTCAAACTTACTTTCCGTTACCTTTTTGAGATAACGGTGTTAGGAGAGACGGTTCACCTCCGTCTCCTCGCTTTTATCCCAAGAAGGGATCTTTTTGGGTTTTCTACCCAAAGTTTCAAAAGCGTCCGTCTTCTCTCTCTGAATCCAGACGAAAACTGTTCATCTCCAGTCCGCCATCGCCGCCGTCTGCGAAATCGATTTCATCCTAGGAAATCCTTACTACATTCCTGTAAGACTTCTCATTCTGACCTCTGTTTTCATTTCATCTCGAGACTTCATTCTCAGTCTCCACTTCGTCTAGGGTTTCGATCCCATTTCCAGATTTCATTCTGTTTTAGTTTCCTCTGATTCATCCATGGCGGATGAAGCTGATAGTGGCGTTAAGCCAAGAAAATTCAGAAAACTCTGCGAGACACCCGCTGCAATGGCGGCGTTTAGGACTAAATACAACATTCCAGAAACCGTTGGTTTAGAACTCGCCCCTCTGGGTGCGACCAGAAATGCCTGCAAATGGGATAAAACGTGTATCCCAATCGTAGCTATAGTTGAGGGTGGAGTTCGTTTCCCCTTCGACCCATTACTTCGTCGAACTCTTAATTGGTATCGACTCAATCCCATGCAAGTGTCTACTAATTTCTTCAGATTAGTAATGGGGATTGTAGCTTTGAACAAAATCCTGGGGACCAATTTAGGAATCTGGGATATCCAATGGTGGTATAGCATTGTATTAAATCGTGAATACAATATGTACTATCTGAAAGTGAGAAAGGCAGAGAAGCGTTTCGTGCTTAACCTGCCAGACTCTGCTCGGGACCACGAGATGGATTTTCTGTATGTTACTGGAGCTTTCGAGCCCATGGGGGAGGATGGCCAGGTGGTGGGTGTCCACGTTCCCCATGAATGGGGCTTCCCACGTACGCCTCTACTTTCTGCTCTTTTTAAGTTTAGTCACTCGTTCCTCTTATGCCGAAGTCATTTCTCTGAGAGTTTTATTCTTTTTGCTGTTTCAGCCGAAAACGCCAACAGACGCCCAAGAAGGGAGCCGAGCTATATCAGAGAAGGAGACATTAACAAAGTTTTGAAATACAAAGGAGAACTAGGTACAAGAACTGCCGGACGGGGACGTGACGCCAACGTTTTACTGGGATACGACCCTGCCTACAAAGGCTTTATTGACAGAAGACTTGCTCATCCGAGCACCAGCGGCGCCTCTACATCCGCCATTCCTCAACCAAGAAGTTCGAGATCTAGTGCTGGTGTGACGGTTGCCGGACAGCAAGACGAAGTACCAGTATCCGAAGGCATCCCATTGCCTCGTTTGGTACTTAGGAGATCGTCACGAAGACAGGCTACTATAACCCAGTAACAAACCGAGCAACCAGCAACCGAACGTGATACCAGCCAATCATCCTCTCGTGGATATGCCCCATCTCCTCCAGATTCAGGTACAATGTCTCAACAACCTCTCAACTTGATTTCTCTCCTTACTGTCTCTTCCCGTGGACGTGGCTCTTCGGGCCGTGCTTCGTCTACTGGAAATGCTCCCCCTCCTCCCAGACGCATACGAGGTCGTGGGAGCAGTTTGTCTCCTCGGGAATCCGAGTCTGGCTTGGAGGCCTCGGATGCTCATCGGGACAAACGCTCCAGAGACCAATCCTCAGGAGATGGGGCAACACAGGTTACTGGGGCAGATGAACAGGCCCCTACCCCGAACATTCAACCACCTCCTCAATCCTGGGCCCCTCGACTCATCAGAGGTGACCGGCCGGTGACCGTGGGGGACAGTGCTAGCTCTTCCGAGACTGCTTTGGCCCTCACCCAAGCGCTGCTACTGCCCGTGGATATGCAGAAAGAGGCCACCTCCTCATCTGACCGGTTGATATTGACCGGGCTAGTGAGTGGGATCAAGGTAAAGTACTTTCATTACTTTATCAATACTTCGACATATAAGATTTTCTACTCAAATTGATTTATTCCATTATTTTTGAATCTCACCAGTTCATTCAAAAGATGGTCACTCTTGGCCATAAGCTGCAAGAGGTTGAGCCCGAAAGAAACAGACTTCTAAGGGACAACACTAGACAGCTCCAAACCATCACGAGGCTGGAGAGGGAGAGAGACAAAGCAAAACTGGAAGCTGATGAGATGAAGTCGAAGATGGAGGCTGCTGAGGATAACCTCAGACAAGCTTTGGCAGAGATTGACGCCACTAAAAAAGCTGCTTATGATGGTGGATATCAGAAGGGTTTCGATAGGGCAACAGCTAGCTATGTAGAGCAGATGCCGGGCATTTAGGACCATCTATGGGCTGCTGGGTGGGAGGCATGTTTGATCAAGATTGGTGCTCCTGATGATTCCACCCTCTGGGTCGACAACGACTTGCCTAGCAAACGTGTCCAGCCATCTCATGATTCCGAGGAGCCTCCTCTCGATGATATTGAAGAGCAAATTGATGATTTTGCTGACGCGGATGAAGATATACAGATGGAGACGCAAGCTGCTCAATCTGGATCTCAAGAAGCCCACCCTGAGCATCCAACCATTGAAGGCACAACTACTGAACCTGTCAATTTGGAGGAGCAACTGGCTGGAGGCAGCAACGCCACTGAGGTTCCAAGCAACACCCCCCCGGAGGAACCTGGACTGACTTGGTAAGTTCTAATTCAGCCTCCTGAACATTTAAGAACAATTTGCTGGTCCTGCGTGACCGTAATCTTCAGCCCTGCATGGCATCAGTGTACTCTAACATACTCTTAACGCTGGTATTTGGCCCTTCGTGGCATTACTTTGTTTGCTCGGCCCTTCGTGGCTTTTTGAATACTGCAGGTGGCCCTTCGTGGCCAGTCGTTCAGTTCTATTTGCTAAGTCTTTCATACTTAGTCATCTGTTCGTACTGGTTAGGTGTTTGATTTTTACCAAACGTGCTTACATTTTGGATGTTCATTCCAGATGTCTCGTACTTCGAAATATATCTAAGTTTATTCATACTTAGATAAGTCTACGTATTTTCATATGCTCCCCAAGCTCCACATACTTGGACAAACTCCCAAGTATATTCTTACTTGGCTGTGGCGTTGCTTCTTCGTAAGCATTTCGTACTTAATTGGGTCTTATAAAAGTGTTTTCGGACTTGACAAAGAGACAAGTTTATCGTTCTTGCTCGTAATTTTGAGTTTTATCATACCCAAAAGGAATCCATATATCTGATTGATAACATGTTTAGACAAAATTTCGTTATGTCTTATTCCCCAAGTTTTTCGTACTTTGGAATTCATTTAAGTTTCTCATGCTTAAATGGGATTTTAAGTTTCTCGTACTTAAAAAGATCGTTGGAGTTTCTCGTACTCATGCATACCAATTTCTTTTGTATGCTATAAGGTATTTCGTACCTATGCTAAGTTTTTCGTACTTATATTGTTAGCACGTATTTTCGTACGTCTAAAACATATATACCAATTACCTGCTCCCCAATACGAAGGAGGGACAGTTTGGCCATTATTCGGATTCATAAGTCAAAAAACATCCATATACGGAGTAAACAAAATTTCTGAAAAATCAAGTATGTTGTGAAAACATAACTTTTATTCATAATTCTCGAACTCAAGGGGTCGTTAGGCGTACTCCTTGCAACCAATAAAACAAAGGGATTTTCTTCGTAATCTCCACATAATAACATAATCCTAAAACGGAATTAAAACAAAGGAATTGTCTTCGTAATTCCCACACAATAACATAATTCTAAAACAGAATTAAAACAAAGGAATTGTCTTCGTAATTCCCACACAATAACATAATTCTAAAACAGAATTAAAACAAAGGAATTGTCTTCGTAATTCCCACACAATAACATAATTCTAAAACAGAATTAAAAAACAAAATCAAGTCCTTTAAACAAAGAACTTTCTCAAATTGTGGACATTCCAAGGCCTTGGCACCGGGTTCCCGTCCAAGTCTGCCAACCTATAAGCTCCAATGCCCACAATTTCATTTACTCGATATGGACCTTCCCAATTAGCTCCAAGCTTTCCCTCATTAGCCACTTTGGTGTTGCCAAGTACTTTTCGAAGCACAAGGTCTCCAATGCCAAACTCTCGAGGGTGGACATGTTTATTGTAGCCTCTCATTAGCTGTTCCTGGTACGAGGCCAGGTGAACCAAGGCCCTTTCTCTCCTCTCCTCGGCCAGATCAAGCTCAATTTCTAAAGCCCTGTCATTCCCTGCACTTTCAACCAATGCAGTCCTATTGGTTGGAAGTCCAATTTCCAGGGGGATGACTGCCTCTGTACCATATGCTAATGAATAAGGGGTCTCTCCCGTAGACCTCCTAGGCGTTGTTCGATGAGCCCACAACACCAGGGGTAGTTCATCAGGCCACTTGCCTTTTGCCTTGTCTAGCCTTTTCTTGATCCCATCAAGAATGGTTTTGTTGGAAGCTTCTGCTTGCCCATTGCTCTGAGGGTAAGCAGGGGTTGAGTAATAGTTCCTTATCCCATACTGGGAACAGAATGTTTTGAACTTTTTCTGGAACTGTGCCCCATTATCGGTGATCAAAGAGTAAGGAACTCCAAATCGAGTGATAATACTCTTCCACACAAACCTTTCTATCATAGGTTCAGTGATTTTAGCCAAGGGTTCTGCTTCAATCCACTTGGTGAAGTAATCAGTAGGCACTAACAGGAACTTTCAATTTCCTGTTGCTTTATGGAGTGGACCCACGATGTCCATTCCCCATTGGGCAAATGGCCAAGGGCTAGTTAAAGGTACCAGATCCTCGACCGGTGTCTTTATCATAGGTGAAAACTTCTGGCATTTCTCACAAATCTTAACATAGACCTTGGCATCCTCCTGCATGTGCGGCCACCAGTACCCTTGGGTAATTGCTCGGTGGGCAATAGATCTGCCCCCAGCATGGCTTCCACATGTTCCCTCGTGGATCTCGTGGAGGAACTTCTGCACCATCTCAGGGTGCACACAAAGCAAATAAGGCCCAGTGAAGGACTTCTTATATAGCTTCCCCTCGGGGGATAGCCAAAACCTTGCAGACTTGGTTTTGATCTTGTGTGCCTCCTTTTTATCTAAAGGGAGTTTTTCATCTCGTAAAAACTCTATGATTGGATCCATCCAACTTGGTCCTTGGTTCACGTCCAGGATCAAGTCCACACTTCTGCCAATGCTCGATTCGGCCAAGTAGTCAACTGCTACCTTTCGTTTAAACTCAGTTGGTACAGCTGCAGCCAACCAAGCTAAAGAATCTGCATGAGAATTCTGTCCAGAGCTTATCTGTTCTATAGATACCCTTTCGAAGGTGTTCAGTAAAGCTCTGGCCGCCCCCACGTAGGCTGCCATCTTCTCATTTCGAGCTTCATACTCGCCGGACAGTTGGTTTACCACCAGCTGTGAATCACAGTAAACCTTGATTCTCTTAACCTTCAGAGTTTTGGTGCTGTTTAAGCCAACCAGAAGAGCCTCATACTCTGCTACATTGTTTGATGCACTGAAGCCCAGCCGAACAGATTGTTCCAACATAACACCCCCAGGGGGGAACAAAACAATGCCAATACCTGAACCAGTGTTACAGACAGAACCGTCGACAAATAGTTTCCATTCTAAAGGATCCTGTTCGGCAGGGGCCTTTCCTTTCCTCTTAGATAGTTCAACTTTCAGCTCTTGTCTCGTAGGAGGCCGAGGTGCTACAGTTGGTGAAAATTCTGCCACAAAATCAGCCAACACTTGGCCTTTGATTGCAGTGCGCGGCTGGAAGTCAATATCGTATTGACTTAACTCAACAGACCAAGTTGAGATCCGCCCAGAAAAATTCGCCTTTCGTAGCAGTGATCTTAATGGAAACTCAGTGTAGACCACGACCTTATGGCTTTGGAAATAATGGGGCAACTTTCGAGTTGCTGTTCTTAATGCAAGGACCAGCTTTTCAAGGGGCAGATACCTCGTTTCTGCGTCTAGAAGTGTTTTACTCATGTAATAAACCGGGATCTGTTCGGGTCCCTTGTCCCTTAACAGAACCGCACTCACTGCATGTTCAGAGACTGCCAAATACAAAATCAAAATCTCACCTGAGTCTGGAGTTGATAAGAGGGGGGCTTGAGCCAAATATTTCTTTAAGTCCTGAAATGCCTGCTCACATTCCGCTCCCCATTCGAACCCTTCTCTTTTCTTGAGCAACTGGAAAAAAGGCCTACATTTGTCACTGGAACGGCTAATAAACCTGTTTAGGGCTGCAGCCATCCCAGTCAGCCTCTGGACTTCTTTTGTAGTCTTAGGACTTTGGAGCTTCTGTAAGGCTGTTATCTGATCTGGATTCGCCTCGATTCCTCTCAGAGTCACCAGGTGGCCCAGGAATTTTCCGGAGCCAACTCCAAATGCACATTTCGAGGCATTGAGTTTCAACTTGTATTTTCTCAAAATTCCAAAGGCTTCCTTCAAGTCCAGGATATGCCCCTGTCTGGTCCTGCTCTTGACTACCATATCGTCTATGTATACCTCCATAGTTTGGCCAAGAAGTTTTCTAAACATGATTGTGGCCAGCCTCTGGTAAGTTGCTCCTGCATTCCTCAGTCCAAACGGCATAACACTGTAACAGTACAACCCTCATGGTGTAATGAAAGAAGTCTTCTCTTGATCAGGTCCAAACATGGCAATCTGATGGTATCCTCAATATGCGTCGAGGAAACTCATTCGTTCATACCCAGCAGTGGCATCAACCAATTGATCAATCCTTGGGAGAGGGAAGCTATCCTTAGGACATGCTTTATTCAAGTCTGTGAAGTCTACACAGACACGCCATTTCCCATTTTTCTTCTTCACGACTACAGTGTTGGACAGCCACTCTGGGTAATAGACTTCTCGTATTGCTTTGGCCTCTAGCAAACGATCCACCTCTTCAATAACAGCATCAACATGCTGTACTACTGCCCTTCTTTTCTTCTGAATAATGGGCTTATGCTGTGGGTCAACATTCAGGTGGTGGCAGATCACATCTGCATCCACCCCAGGCATCTCCTCCGGTACCCATGCAAATACATCAACATGTTTTTTCAAGAAATCTACCAATTCGGACTCCTCCTCATCCGGCAGTGATTCCCCAATTAGAAAATACCTCTTGGGATCAGTTTCGTTGATCTGTATTTTCTTTAGGCCTTCCACTACTTTTTCTGCTAGATCTCTTCCAACATCCTCAACAGTCGGTCGATCTGGTTCCTCCACTGTATGAACCTGATGGGCCTTTGGAACTTTCATGATAATGGAAATCAAGCACTGTTGTGCTGACTTTTGATTTCCCTTTATCTTTTCGATCCCGTCGGACCCTGGGAATTTCACCATCTGGTGATAGGTAGAAGAAACATCCCTCATCTTATGTAACCAAGTTCTTCCTATAATTGCATTATAGGAAGATGGGACGTCGACGACCAAGAAGTCGTCCTTAGGACCACTGTCCCTGCCCGAACAGGCAAAGTTACCTTCCCGAGGGGCCACACAGCACTTGCACCGAATCCAACCAAAGGCATAATAGATTGTTCCAAATCTGTCTGCTTCAATCCCAGCTTTTTGAATGCATCATAGTACAACACCTCTGTGCAGCTCCCCGAATCTACCAGGATTCTCTCAATGTCATATTCCCCAATTCGTAGGGTTATGACTAATGCATCGTTATGAGGCACCTGAACCTCTCCCAGATCCTCATCCGTAAAGACTATAACATCGTTGGGCATGTCATTATCTCGCCCTCTTTTGTTCCCCACTCGCATAACATACTGGTCATGCTTGACCTGCCTCTGCATCAGTCTTACCTCATTCCTCGTATAAGGTGTGGCCAATCCATGTATCATATGGATTACGCCCCTAGGATTCTGTTCGTAATCCAGCTCCATCGTTTTCCCTTTATCTTTGGGATCCTCCTGAATGAATTCCTTAAGATAACCTCGAGAGACCAAATCGTCGAGATGTCTTTTGTACATCTCACAATCCTCTGTCATATGACCCCAATCCTTGTGGTAACTGCAGTGCTGATTCGTAGCGCGTTTTGCTTCCTTATCTCCACCTAGACTTGGGGGCCATTTGAAGAAAGGCTGATTCTTTATTCGATAAAGAATCCTGTAGATTGGTTCTTTCCAAACCGTGGTTATTGAAAAGAACGACTTAGGATCAGGTGCCTGCTTTTCCTTGTAAGGCTCTTTCTTAGCCTGCCCATATTCTTTCCGATAGGTCTTGGGCTCTGGCTTATCTGCCCTCTTTGCTGGGGTTTTTGGCTGTTCGTCAACAACTCTGCCTTCCTCCCGGAGTATGTCATCCTCCATTCTTGCGTGTTGTTCGATTCGCTCCATTAGCCTTGCCAATGATGCCACAGGATGCCTATTCAATGACCGGCGTAACTCGCCCCGAACAGGCAGGCCAGTTTTGAAGGTAGCAATGGCATACTCCTCACTGCAACTATCTATCTCGTTAAAGGTCTCCCAGTATTTCTTTGCATAGTCTCTGATCGGTTCGTTATCCTCCTGCTTCATCATTGAGAGACTTTCAAATGTCTTGGGAGCCTTCCTACTTGTCAAGAACCGAGCAGTGAACTCTTCTGCTAACTAGGTCCATCCTCATATGGAACGTGGTTCTAACTTATGGAACCATGATAAAGCCACTTTTCCCAAGCTTGAAGGGAACATCTTACACATAATGGCGTCATCTCCATCATGCATGAACATTGCCTGTTGGTAATGTTGTATGTGAGCAACAGGATCCGCATTTGTCTCGTAAAGTACGAACGTCCCATGCTTCACTCTGCTCGGCAGGCGCGCATCCTGTAGCCTTTTTGAAAAAGGTGATGTTGCTATATTACTCAAGGCTCGCTTCGCTGCTTCTCGTGCAGTCATGGATCCATCTTCTCGCTTTTTGGACTCGTGGGTCACTGCCCTATTCCAATCATTATCAGGTCTTTCGTACCTGTCCCTGTGGTGTTTTCTTACGCCTCCTTCGGGCGAGGAGCTTCGGCTCCTGCTTCCCCTGTAACGTGGAGGAGTTCTTTGCTTGCCTGGACTTCTGCTCCTTCTTTTTCGTGAAGAAACTCTTTTCTTAGGAGGAGTAGGGCTTCTGGACTTACTCCTTCTTCTTCGTGAAGGGGCCTTTGTGTATTGCACCATGACCAGTCCGTCTTCCCTGGATCTCCTTCCTGATAACCCAGAGTCCTCAGGATGTTTACGGATCCGCTCTAACTCTCGGATCTCGTGTTCCCTTTTCCGAATTAGTCGAGCATATTCCTCGACTTCCTGCCTCTTTTTATCGAGGATATCCTCGTTGCTGTGCACACTTTTTGAATGTGTAACTGATTCTCCCCTATGATGGGATTTGCTCCTTCGCATGGAGGTTGTAGCTGTTTTGCCCTCCCTATTTTTGGAGTTGTCGTGGATGGTAAGAGGATCCCTGCTCGTTGTCCTCTTATCATGCCCGCTGGTTGGCTTTCTCGGAGCACCTGGTGGGGATTTATCTCCTCCTCCACCAGCCTGGTTTTTGTCGGTGATCGGTGTGACTGGATCTACCTCCACCATGGTCGTTTTTCAAAAGGGAACTCTTTCGTTTCCCACAGACGGCGCCAATTGTAGGTGGAGAAAAATAGATGGTACCTAGAACAGCGTTGAGTCTCCTTCCTTCACGTGCTGTCCAATCGGAACCCTAGTACCTTCGCCTGAACCCTAACCTGTAAAACAGACAAGGGGTGAGCGCACCTCTGCCTCTCGTGGCAAAGGCCCTCCGATGCCTAAGTTAGTATCTCGTACTGTATCAAAACCCTAATTATCAAAAGGAAGTGTAGACTGAATGAAGCTTATTGCGTACCTTTTTCCTCCAGGTTTACCTTGTATTTATAGACATGAGCATGCTTGCTTTCCAAGCATCCTTGTTGCCCAGGTCTCCTGCCTCGTGTAGGAACCCTGGCTCTTTTGGGGATCTCTTGCCCAATCAACCGAGATCCCTTCCTCATAGGGTCTCTTCTTACCATAGAACTCATTCTTTGATAGGACTGTCTCTTGACTCATCTTTGCTGTATATCGGGTCCGTCTTACAGAACACCCCTATTGCCTTATCTCTTAAGACAACGTTTCATCAAGTTACTCCACCTGTTCGGCATATGCCCCTACCGAACAGACTACATAAGTAAACGACTTCTCATGTCACTGGCCCATCTGGGCCGAACAGAATGTATTAACTAATGACTTCTCATGTCACCGGCTTATCCCAGCCGAACAGATCGTCTAATCCGACGCCTCCTCGTAGCACTGGATCTTACTGCCGCCGTTCATCATATATGGGGTCCCATATCACTTTCCTCATTACACGGATCTGGCACATCACGTGTTCGGCCCTTAATTGTACCTGTTCGGGAATACCTCCCTACAATCATCATATCTATTCACATCTAACCACCATCATCATCAAACACATATTCTGCATATCTCTTACTCATGAAACAGGTCAATCCTGCAATCAACTGGCTCCGCGCCTCGGTTTTATTGATCGGTCCAGCACCTCGATCCTTTGGCTCTACGCCAAAATTTATGATGGAAAAGCTCCGTGCACAGACCTTCAGAATGCAACCGGCTCTACGCCTCAATTCAATCACGTCAAGCTCTAAGCTCCGACACCTAAAGGCTCTTGCCTTATGACTATAACCAGCTCTGTGCCTCGGTTCCCTCATCTCAACGCTCCGTGCTCCAGTTACTAGCCTCATGCCTCTCAAAAAAATCGGCGTCCAACTTGTCTCCAGAAGATGGCTTGGATTC
This sequence comes from Rhododendron griersonianum, assembly GCA_018127125.1. Classification (NCBI taxonomy): domain Eukaryota; kingdom Viridiplantae; phylum Streptophyta; class Magnoliopsida; order Ericales; family Ericaceae; genus Rhododendron; species Rhododendron griersonianum. The sequence continues at coordinate 31,392,842 of CM030797.1, read as the reverse complement.
CACCCCATATCTCAAAATCGGCGTCCGATTCATCTCCAGAAGATGGTTTGGATTCCACCCAATTACATCAATTCCTTCCAGCTCATTCGCAAGGATAGGCTACTCTACCGAGCCCCACTCAGTCAAAGTAAGGATGATCAAGAAAAGCAAACGACTCACCCACTGTGTATTGATCTACCCCAAAATACTAAGGATGCTCTCCACAAAAATTTTCCCGGCAGCCCCGCGCTCCTTCAACTATCCTCCACCAAAATCCTGGCTTAGCCTAGGTACGTTGCACTACGTCTTTTAAGCCTGAAGGTACGTCTTCTGTTTCTAACCCTCTGAACTTTTATTTTTCTTTATTGCTCCGAACTACAGTTGGTCTGAATTTCCCTTATGGAATACGTAGGCAGCCTCCCGGCCCGACCATAACTAAAACCTTTTTCAAAACCCCTTGGAATAGTGGTTGGACCAAATTGATTTGCTTTTACAGCTCTGACTCTTACTTAAACATGTATCGCGATCCGTCTAAGTTCAGTCAAAGAGGGGCATCTGTAGACACCCCAATTTGGCCTAACGATTATTTCAAGTCCCACCTTGGGGACCATCCCGATGATGATATGGATACAGTGATTGCTGATTGACTTCTTATGAACCTTAAAACTTTCGGTAAGAACTTTTAGTCACTTAGAGGACCCAATCCAGAGCCAAATAGCCTTTCAGACAGAAAGACAGTATCCCAGGAAAATCCATCTGCCAGCCGTAACATTGCTCACACGGCCTCAGCGTCATTCTTTCACCCGTGAAACATGTAGCTTGAAAATCTCCTTGAGAGATCGATCACTCAGCCGCCTGGTCTATCCCTTGGCCGCAATATCATTCCTTCAGCCGCCAGATCCTTTCACCGGCCGCCAGATCGTCTATTTTCCAAATTCTGGAATGTTCTGTCATACGTTTGATCTGTTCACAAAAACCTAGCAATAAATCCCGATGCATTCGGGCTACGTAAGGAGATTGCCATGAAGAGTTAGAATCACCCTACAATTTCAATTTTGATCGTGCATTATGATTGGTTGGAGTGAGTCACCCCCATGCCTATATAAAGGGACCTTTGGGTTTCGAAATTATAAGATCAACACACCCTCTCTAGCCACGATACTATGCAGAAATACTCTCCCATATCCCCTCTACAAAAGCCCCAACCTCCCGAAGGCAGCCGCGATCCGACAATCAAACCCTGAAGTACAAACCCTAACCCTAGGATTTTTTAGAATCAAATCAGTCAATCACACTCAATCCGAAGCAATCAAGCCACTAAGGGATCAAGGTGGTGAGGCCCAGGGGCATTTGGTTCGTTTTACTTTCAGTTTATGCATGTTAATCATAGGGTTTTGATTATCTGTTAATCGTATAGTCTGGTGTGAGGAAGAACATCTGCTGGGTCTTTGATCCATCGCCGGTACATCAAACGAGGAGGATCCCTCGGCCGTGACATCTATTCACCGACTGCAAGATCCATCTCCCTGGGACAGATTTGTTTTATTCTGCTTTCTGATGCATACTTTCAAATACAGTATCGGCTCACCATTAACTGTTTAAAGGCTAATTAATCAGTTTACATGTTTAGAATTAAACAAAGCATGTGTTAATTGTATGTCGAACAAATATGGGCCAGTCTCATGACTGGGTAAAGAGGGGTGCCTAACACATTCCCCTTATTGTACCTTTGGCTCCCGTACCCAGAATCTCTATTTGTATTTCATAGTTTTTATAAACTAGGTGGCGACTCTGTTTTGATGATAACCGCTATCGTGTGGCGATGTTCCTAGCCATGGGAATATCCACAATCTTGGTTTATGAAGCAAGCAACCAAACCAACAACAACGATCAATCTGTATCGCGATGCCCCGCTTTTGGGAGGTGTCTACACCGTCCCAAATTCTTGGTCATCTTTCCTTTTTTAGAAGTCTCAAAAGATTGGCTATATTTTTTAATTTATAATATTTTTTATATCAAATATGGATCTTGTTTGATAAATCTCAATGAGCTCTATTGTACAAAGTTTTTAAAATCACCTAAGAGATTATATATTGTAAGATATAATCAATTGAAAAATGGCACGCACTCCCAAGGAGAACCAACATTTTGGGATAGGAGTACTACTTTTTTATCTCCCTTCATAAAAGTCATAAAATGTGGGCCCACCCTTCATAAATAGTATATCACTACCTGATCCCCTCCATAAATAATACCCTCAAAACTCATCCTATATCCAATTGGGCCTAAGAAAAAGTGAATCATTTCTCACCGAGAGGTACTTGTGGAAAGTTGGTCGGAACAAAATCAGTGGGGATCCAGGGATTCTATATGGTAGCCCGCCCTACAGAGTTGTAGTACAGTCGATCTGGCTTCTATTTCAGCAATGGGCAGCTCAGATTTTAATTCGAGCATTGGACGGTTCAAATCAATAGGAGCTCGGATTAAATTTGACTTGTCTATGCTGAAATGGATGGCCTGATTGGCTGCACTACAACCTTGTAGTTTGGTTGTGCACTACAGAAAACCCCAATCTGTCAATAATATTAGGTTTTTCAAAATAGTATGTACCGGCCGGTACCCGTATGGAATCTACAACCTTAATTGATACAAGCTGCAAACTTCATGGTGTGTGAGAGGGGAATGACTTCGGTGTCTCCCTCTGTTTTGGAGACACCATAAGAAATAGCATGACTAAAACCACTGGAAGCATAATTAGAACCACTAGAAGCATAACCAAAACCAATTAATGTGTAATCGAAGGTATAACAAATCAAACTTGTTACCTAAAGAACCGGTAAAAAAACCTTTTTGGCAAAGGAAACTCCTTACCCCACCCCTTTAACCACAGTTAACAATTTTATTCTCTACATCTCAATATCACATCTTTACAACCGGCCTTAGCTCGTAACACGTTGGAAAGAATCGGACGAATCAGAGAACAGAGGAGAAGCGGCGGCTTGTAGCGGAGGAGTGGTGGTGGTCACTGATGGCGAGGGGAGCCGATGGGTGGCGTTTTGGAGGTGGAGGAGCAGTGGAGACGAAGGGGCAGCGGCGTCGTCGCGGAGGAGTAGCAGTGGGGTTTTGATCTTGAGGAGAAGCGGCAACAGCATGTAGCGGAGGAGTTGTAGCGGCGATGATGCAGAGGGTTTGCAACGGTGATGATGTGATGATGTGTGTTTAGGTGTTGGCAGCCCATTTGATTATGGGCTTGGCCTTTTTGGTTGCATTTGGGTAGATTTATGTGGTGTGGGGTTTTTCTGGTATTGGGTTCAAACAATTGGTTTAGGTTGGGCCTGGCCCACTGGGGTCCTGCTAGCGTCTTGTTATTAGGAATTTTACAAAATTGAGAGGTGAAAAAGTACGTTTAGATCTCGCTAGACGAAGGTGCTCAATGCATTTCTACTCCTACCGTAATGTAACAGGTTTTCATAATCTTAATGAAATGGAAACTTTTTTTGCCGATAAAAAAAAAAAAAAAAAAACTGGTATGTTTTTCTCTATTCCTCTTCTTTTTCAAGATTTTCCTGTTGGGTTTCGACTCTGGTTGTTGGAATTCGGGAAATGTGATGAAAGGGGACAGTAGGCAACTAATTTTTTCGAATGCTCGATCTAAACCAATGGGATTTAACATCTTGTTAATTTAATCATTGTCACCAAAATCGGTGATAATCGGATATCGACAAACACATAATTGGAACACATTTGGTGCTTCCAGAAGCGTTAAAGTCCCATACTGCACCACTCCTAGGCCGCCTCGGCTATTTTTTTCGAATCAGGACCGTCTATGTGTTTTTTTTTTGTGTAAATCACCGTCTATGTTTTACGTAACCAAGATTAGAATACTTCTGCCAAAAATGAAGTAAATCTCTTATCAATTCATACTTGATCGGATGTAAAATGTCATTCTAATAATGAATCTACATCCCAATAAAAGGGCATTCTAAACCCGGTAGACCCAAAAATTTACGAGAGCAATTAAAATACCAAGCAAAACAAAATGGACAGTATCGATTGTCGTGATTGTGTTGCAATCTTATAAGTATTGTACATTACACAAAAGCACAAGACCTTAGTTTAGAAACAATAAGGTTCAATGTATAGATTTTAAAGTAAGTTGTTCAATAATTTTTTCTGATGACCGATCTAAACCGTTAAAATTGCACATCTTTTTGATTCTGTATTTGTCGCCAACTTCAGTAATAATTGGATGTCGGCAACCACATGATCGGAACAGTCGATGCTTATATAGGTATTAAAGTCCTATAATTCACAACTCGGTGGCCGCTTTATCTATTTTTTCAAAATCAGAACCATCTATCTTTTGCGTAAGAGATATTAGATAATTCCTGCCAAAAATGAATTAAATTGTTTATCGTTATAAACTTTATCGGACATAAGTTATCATTCTTATTTTGAATTTTTGTACCAATCAAAGAGCTTCATAAACCGGAATAAACCGGATGGAGCCAAAAAAATTCAAAAATAACTAAATCAACAATAACAACGAAATCAACGGCCTTGATTATTAAAATAAATGATTTACTGAGGTCCGTTACATTTTACTGTTGAACATAATCACAAAACACGTTTACATTTTAAAATTTTGTCCAATTTTTCCCACTTAACCATGGTTAAACATTTTCAAATAAATGCGAAAAAAGTTTGACGAGAAACTTACAAATGCGAAAAAAATTCAAATAAAGACAAAATTTTGAAATTTAATTTAAGTTTAAGTTAAGGTCACAAGAACACAGTAGCTAAGGTGAAGCCTTATTTCGTGTGGTAGATCAAAAGAGAAAAAAAAAAAAAAAGAGGGTGGGGGACGAAAGGGGCAAGACTCGAACCTGGCCCATCTCATATATGAATGACTTACATAACCACTGCACCAAGTCAATAATATGTTTTGGTATGAGAAGCTTTTAATATATAACTTTTGATGATAATATATAAGTTTCGGTGGATGCATTCTCCGTGTACACAAAACGGCAGCGTTTTTTGCCCTGATCTTCGCATTGGTTCAAATGCTCAATCTAAACCAATGAGATTCAACATATTGTTGATTTAATCATTGTCACCAAATTCAGAGATAATCAGATGTCGGCAACCACATAATCGGAACACATTTGGTGCTTCCAGAAGCGTTAAAGTCCCATACTGCACCAATCTTCGGCCGCCTCAGCTATTTTTTTCGAATCGGGACCGTCTATGTTTTACGTAACAGAGATTTGAATACTTCTGCTAAAAATGAATTAAATCTCTTATCAATACATACTTGATCAGATGTAAATTTTCATTCTAATAATGAATCTACGTCCCAATAAAAGGGCATTCTAAACCCGGTAGACCCAAAAATTTACGAGAACAATTAAAACACCAAGCAAAACAAAATGGACGATATCGATCATCATGATTGTGTTGCGATCGTATGAGTATTGTACATTAGACAAAAGCACAAGACCTTAGTTTAGAAACAATAGGTTCAACGTATAGATTTTAAAGAAAGTTATTCAATAATTTTTTCTGATGACCGATCTAAACCGTTAAGATTGCACATCTTATTGATTCTATGTTTGTCACCAACTTCTATGATAATCGGATGTCGGCAACCATATGATTGGAGCACATTAGATGCTTATGTAGGTATTAAAGTCCTATAGTTCCCAATTCGATGACTGCTTCACCTATTTCTATAAAATCAGAACCGTCCATCTTTTGCGTAACATAGATTAGATCATTCCTGCCAAAAATAAAGTAAATTGCTTATCGTTACAAGCTTTATCGGACATAAGTTATCATTCTTATGTTGAATTTTTGTACAAATCAAAGAGTTTCGTAAATCAAAATAAACTAGATGGAGCCCAAAATTTTCAAGAACAACTAAATAACCAATAATAACCAAATCAACGGCCTTGATTATTAAAATAAATGATTTACTGAGATCCGTTACATTTTACTGGTCAACATAATCGCAAAACACGTTTACATTTTAAAAAATTTCCAAATTTTTCCACTTGACCCACGGTTAAACATGTTAAAATTAAAAAAAATTACAAAAAGCAGACAATCGGGAGACAGGTGGGACCAGAGGCAGGTGTGTCGTCAGGTTTCGTACAGTTATGCTCGCATGAGGTTATGGTCATGCCATTTGGGGGTTCTGTTATGCTATTTTGTGGTATTGTTATGCTTATGCCTTCTGTGGTTTTTTGTTATGCCAACCGTGGTAATTGTTATGCTTTTCAATGGTTTAGTTATGCCCATGTTGGCATAACTCTTCAGTTATGCCATTTAATGGTTTTGTTATCAATCCTGGGGTTTATGTTACACCCGTTTATGGATTATTATACCCTACGTTATGCCATTCAGTTCATGTGTTATGCTTCTTGGGTTTCTTGTTATGCCATTTTATGGTTTTTGTTATACCTCAACTTTTGACCTGTTGGAGTTACCGCTTTGATCGGTCACTTTTGATCAACCTTGTGATGTGGCGAAATCTCATCCATTCGTTTGGTTATGCTATTTAGTGGTTTTGTTATGCCTTGTTATGGTTTGGTTATGCCTATAAGGGGTTTGGATTATGCCAATAATGGTTTTGTTACGCCAAAATTACGGTGTCTCCAAAACGAGTGGAGACACCGAAGTCATTCCCGTGTGAGAGATATTTGCCCATGTAAAAAAGGAGGCAAGATCCTCTATGTCAAGAATTGATGTTCCTCTGTGCTGAAGAGTTTTTCGGCCGTTAAATTTAAATCATAAAAAATACACAACAGATGCACAGGGGTTTTTCGACCGTTGAATTTAAAATATATAAAAAAGTCACATAATCCAACGGCCAAAATACCCCTCTGCACATAGGCACATGAATTTTTAGGACAGAGAAAATCGGACCCCATAAAAAAGGCACCTTATATAGTACTCCTATTTGAACAAGCCCCACAATTCAACCTCGCTAGCTAACTGTCCCAGAATTCAAACTCTTCCCCTGAATTTCCACGAGGAAAGAACGGAAGAAGTTGAAGAATCGATGGAAGGGGAAACTTCACCGTAAGCGCGCGAACTCCTAATAATCTATAACACTAAACTTGACTTGGAAAATTCAATTCCTAACCCATAATCAAGTTATTTTATTCATGTAAATCGATTCAATTACTAAGTACCGTAAGGTAAGCAGGTTTGAGAGCAGTGAGATGCTGGCATCATTTCTCGCATCCACCCCACTGCTTTCGGAGTCATGGAAGCTCTGCATCCACGCCAACGCAGCCACGCCCCAGATCTTCGTGTCGAACAGGATCGGAGACGTGAGTTACGTGGCCTTTTCGGGCGTTCAGAGGGTTGCCGGGTTGGATCTCGGTTGCCGCCGGAGCCTGGTGGCCGTGGACACCGCGGCCGCTGGAATTTTCCCAGCGTTGCAACGTTACGGCAGTGAAGCAGAGGAGCCCGTCATGGTCCACGCGGAGATGTTACGTCTCTTCCTCTCCATGATTAACTTGGAAAACTTTCGAACCCAGGTTAGTTATTTCTGATTCCTATCCTATTAATTGGCTCAATACATATGCTTCTTTTCGGTAGAATTATAGCCAAGGATTTACGTAGAAGTCTTTCCATTCTGTTTTCTGGAATACATATTCTCACTAAAAAAGGATATAAAATAAAAATATTGCATGAAATTAGTTAGCTTCACTGAAAAAATTACATTCTGTCAAGACTCAATTCCGAGAGTTATCGCAGTGGTTAATGGACTTACCTCAAGGGGGCTTACCACCCCAACATCTCAGGATCGATTCCCTTTGACAACGATTTGCCCTTGAGCCACCTCACCTCAGGGACGAAATCAATATTTCTTCATCGAGAGGGCCAAACTATGAACAATAATTTTTGAAATTTCAAAGTTTGAGAATTTAATAGCTTATTTGATTTGGGTTTTGAGGAGATTTTTTGGGTAATTAGTAGAGAGAGATAAAATGAAAAATGAGAGAAATAATTGAAGTGAAAACGGATTGGAGACCGTGCAGAGAGAGAGAGGGGTTGGATTTTGGGACCCAAAACAAAAATAAACATAGTCTAAAGCATTTAAATGTTTAAATAACACCCAATACAAAAAAACAATCTATTGTGGCTCTTAACAAACAAAAAATAACTAATCTTAATATTTTAAAAACAAGTGGAGTTGAGTGCAGGTGGCATACTCCCATGCAAATAGGAATGGTACGATTTCTGAAACCACTCATTCTTCTTCCTAAGTCCCCTAGGATAGAGTAAATTAGATTTTACAAATAACAAAAAAAATTATTTAAAATATATTTTATATATATATATATATTAAAAATATTTTTAAAAAAAATACCCAAAACTACACAGGGGCCGTGGCCCACATAAGCCCTCACATCATTTCGTCTCTGCCTCACCTCAAGCAGACACATGGAAAAGGCTGTGGGAGTAGTTGAAGGGATTAGTCCGGTTTATAATTATCGAGACACTCTACATTATCAAAAAATGGAAGGAAAAAAAAATATACACTTCCATTCTGTTATCTGGCATTCATGTTCTTACTGAAAAAGTTAAAATAAAATTCTTGCATGAAATTAATTGACTTCACTGAAGGTTTCTCAGGGTTCCAGTTTATAATAACAATATGTGGCTCCGCAGTATAATATGTACAAGAAGAAAAAACCAAAAACAAAAAAAGAGTAAAACTAAATGGACTGTTGAGTATCTTATACAGCTCTGTAACTACATAAACCAAAATAAAATATCCATAAATCATCAGAATGGTTAAAAATTACAGATTAAATGTTGAAACTTAAATGGTGTACGTTAATACCATTGAATATGAAGAGTAGACTTGAATATATATTGATCTTCATGATACAATTGATATTTTGGTTTCTTTATCGATTTTAATTAAGTTTTGTTGTTAGCATATGTTTAGACACGCAAGTAAGACCCTTTGGTGAAAATTTGAATTGGAAGAACCAAATACAATTTTTAACTAGATGGATGAAGCTAGACGTGAACTTTTATATCATCAAAGAATATTTATATCTCCATTGGCAAAAGGTTTGTAATTTAAATCAGGCATAAGTATTTTTTTGGCTCATATTTACTTTAAATGCATGACTTATATTATGATGCATGGCACGCACCGTTTCTATTTACAATACGTGGAATGAATGTAAACATGCATGATACGCAATACATTATTATCATGATTTGTAAATTGGTCCCCCGCTAGTGAACTGTGGAGGGTCTCTTAAAATTAATTAAAGTGTGCATAAACTGGTCTGAACATATGAGTTATCAGGAAAAAAAATAAAAAATTACTGCTGCTTCCCTTTTTCCCAGAGACCCTTATGAATAGTTGGCAGGTTCAAGGACCTCAACCAATTTTCATCACCCGAAAATTGCGTGTGGTTCTTTTTATTTTCGACTGTTACTGTGGCATTCCTTAAGTGATTTTTGTTTTTAGGCGATAAAATGTTTGGGTTAGTAGTTAGTGGTTACAACCAGAATTGAACTCTTCTTCTATGATGACATGAATTCAGAACCTCTCCTGAAACGCAAAAAACCAACCACACTAGGTGTAATATATTAATTCTTTGATCCTAAGCGATTAAGGGCTTCATACTTTGATCAATCCTTTGCTTCGAGTTTTCCGACCTCTTTCATTTCCCATATATGAAACATACTTTTCTTCATATTATAGAACAAAAAACATAGTATACGTTAATGCATAATTTTTTAAATTTTTTGTACCAAATTAAAGATCTCAATTAGTCATTGGTGAAAAAAAGTTTTTAAAAATATGCACGAAAATACCTTATCTTTTTATTCAGAAATTGCATGTCTTTCCTTAGGAGGCACTTTTTTTTTATCAGCTCCCTAGGGGACACTTAAAAGGAGCCAAGGGAATATCATTTTGTGCATATAACAAAGGAGGAAGCTATGGTACACTTAATTGTACAATAGAAATGGTACATATTTTTGGTATATGTTACACATATTATTTTGTTACCTACGCATGGTACTAGCTGTGGTGCACCTTGAAAATGTGGTACTCATAGTTTTGGATGACGATAGGAATTTTTTGGTAAAATTACAGATTAGTGTGTACGGCATATCCCAAAATATTTCCGCATTTTTTTTGGGTACTAATTACGCATTAGTTTGGAGTAAGTTACGATTGCTTTCGATAACCAACAATTTTGTAACCAAATTTTTTTATGGGGGGGTACGCGGCTTCGCCCGTATTTGCATTGAAACGTTCCAGGTTCTTAAGACAAAGATTCGACTTGTAACCGAGAAGATTAACATAGGTAGCTTATTTTATTTCCTATTGGTGTTTTATAATGATCACTAACTTAGTGCGGAGGGTACCGTTCACATTACGTACAGACTTTATTGTCATTTGTTATTTAGGTTTGAATTATTTTTTTTCCCAACGATTAAGGGTGTCTGAGCCAGCTCACGCTTATCTCAACTAATCCTCTCTCTGATTCAGTCAAAAACTGACCATCAACGTCGGGATTATCATACGAAATTACTTTCATGCGATCTGACCTCAAATCAAACCTTAGTCAATTATGTAAGGAGCAAACACATTAAACAACGGGACTAACCCTTGTGCTAGTTTGCTTTTATTCGATATTTTGCCCATCATTCCTCCAAATTGGCCACCGCGTGCCTTGTGGGCTAATAAGCCGTGTTTTGACTTGAAAAGGATGTGTGGTCCTTTCACACCGCGTAATTTCGTGGCCCATTCAGCCGGAAGGGGCCCCAAAAAATGTGTTGGTTTCATTGCACTCTACCACCTAACGAATAGGAGATTTGTTTATTTGAATGATCTTTCACACTCTGTTTTCAATAAATATATCCTTAAATTTATCTTCTAGTGTGTTTTAAAAATGATAACAACGTGTGTAATTTTAAGCATTCAAATACTTTCTTTTTTTATTACAGTAGAACTCAAAGCAAGTACTTGACATTTTGGGAGCCCGAAGCGAACTTTAAAGTTGGGACCTTACATACTTTATGAACACACAAACTAAATAGTAAATCAGCCTAGGAATGAAAACATATATATAATAAGGTAGGTAGATGAAAGTATTGATTATTACAAGAACATAAAATGATCACTTAAATAGCATAGCACTCTTCTTGGCCAACCAAAAAAAAAATTACATACATTCATACTCCCTCCGTCCCTTTTTTTGAGTCCAGTATTCCATTTTGGGCTGTCCCTTAATAAGTGTCTATTTTGTAAAGTTAGTGGATAAAAGTTGGTGTATTGTCTATTTTGTCCCTAAAAGTAGATTCCATTTTGAAAAGTTAGTGAGTAAAAGTGTAATGATGATGGGTAAATAGGGAAAGTAGAGGAAAAAGTTGATGTGAAAGGTATAATGATGATGTCTTTTTAATAAGTTGGAGTTACGAAGCAGGACATTTAAAAAGGGACGGAGGGAGTATATATCACTCTTCTTGCACTTTTACCTCCAAAATTGGTAATTATGCTAGCATAATCCATCTATTGCATTCAAAATGGGCCTATTTTTCTCCCCTTTTCTTAGGGACGGGCCTGACTGACTTGAAGACAAATTTGAAATTGCATTTTAAATAAAGTGAAGTGCAAAGAAAAAATTTACAGTTTTTTTAAAAAAAATTAAAAAAATAAAGTTCGGATCGTATTGATAACGGATTTAATCTGATCCGAATCTAATTCGATCCGTATTTGGATTACCGGATTCGGATTATCGGATCGACGTTATCGGATTCGGATTGGATCCGGTCCATTAACAGACCTACTCCAGACTATTCGCTAAGCTCAATTAATCCATTCAAAACCATCTCAAGTTAGATAGAGTTGTGCCTTTTTCTGCTAGTTTTGCTATAAGTAGATAGGGAGGAGTAAAAAAAAAAAAAAAAAAGCAATATAAACCATGAGGTGGAGTCAAACACCACCTCTAAAAGCCAGCGCGCGGATCTTTCTTGAAGGAGTGGCGACACACCGACACCGTATAAAATCATAACTTTAGGAAAAACACGTGAGGGGATGTCTGATACATTTAGTCTCACATGATAGATGATCGCATAGTGATGTGACATTGTTACCCAATAATTACTTAAAACTTTCCTGATGAATCCAAAGTTTGTACATTCAATGTTTTTAGTTTCAATAACGGACTTGTGCGGACCATTAGTTCGTACACTAATTCTTGCAGAAACGTGCACAGATTAAGACAACTTGTGGGAATTAGGCAAGAGGAATACAAAATGGAACATGACAGACCCCTTTAACACTACGCTCGTAGAGCTACCAATCAAAATGAGAGGCCCGACTTTGGTTGTTGAGAAAATGGTGAGAGAAAATCTTCGAGATCCACCCACCAATCCATAGCTAAAGAAAATCATTGCTTTTTTTTTTGGTGGTTGTTGATATATTAGTTTTAATACTGTACTTTCTCTGCTATCTTCACCATTAATGTTCTTCTCATTCTTTTTTCCTGACAAACAAAAGTTTATTTTGCTCTTTGCTTTTTCATCAGTTCATTTCTAGCTCATTACACAAGTTTTTCGTAATCGGGGCAGAACTACATGTGAGGGTGAGGTGCTCGGGCAGCCCCCACTTTGACTGTGACCCCTACAGTTATATATGTACATTTTTGTTAAAATGTAGTAAGATTTTAATAAATTGGCACCACAAGGCTCAAATCCCATTATATAGTAAGATTCCTAATTGAACTTTTAATTGTCGGCACACCCTTTTGTGAAAATCCTAATTCTGCCACAGACCGTAATGAAACCCTAACCTTTTTTTTTTTTGAAATCCTAACCTAACTACGAGTCAAATGTAGTGACATGACTTGATGGTGTGGGAGGGACCTACACTTATATTCTATGTTCAAGGCATGCATGGAAACAGAGGACTCCTTTGTCATCTAGTTTTAGTCTACGGGTCAATCAAAGACCACTTAATTTGGAACTAGCTAGCCCATGGACTGGGGTTGTGCGACTCTCTTGTCGGCCAAACTTGATTTAGTGGGTTATTGAATTCAATTCAAACCAGCTTTCTGCATGTATTGACAGATTTTCATGGCTAGTCTATTGACCACCCATCACATGTCCCATTGAAAGTTCTCTGTAATTTTTGCGGTCTGCACCATTGAGAGAAAGCTTGAGCTTATACCCATTTAAGGTGGGATCAGGATCGCAACCTTTCCTAGTTTTTCGACAAACTACAGATGAGCGAGGAGGGGGAATAGTAATTGGTATTTCTAAACTTACAGTAGATCGTGTAAGATACTCACTTAGGGATGAAAGAGAGGTCTTTAAGTCCATAATGCCCAAAAACAGCTATCCATTTGAAAGAGGAAAACAATATAAAGAAACCAAGAACAGAGAGAAAATCATGTCCTAGCGGTAATCCATTATAACAGCAGCTTCATTCCATTTTGAAAAGTTAATGAGTAAAAGTGTAATGATGATGGGTAAGTAGAGAAAGTAGAGGAAAAAATTGATGTGAAAAGTATAATGATGATATCTTTTTAATTAGTTGAAATTACGAAGCAGGACATTTAAAAATGGACGAATGGAGTAATAGATAAGAAGATGGGACCATGGTTTAAAAATCATACACCCTTACTAGGAGGGAATTTGGATTTGCATATCAAGTGCCTGAATGGAAGGCCTGGTAGTGAAGCCCTCCGTATATGAGGCGTGTTGTCTTAGTTTGAACCTCATTCACACGTTCTCGTATCGTTGACTGTTTTGAATTTGTTTTTGTTTTTGTTTTTTGTTTTTTTTGTGGTAAAGTGCATGTCCTGGTTAATGGTAGGAGGACATAATTAGCTCCGTGCTGCGCAGCCACCGGTGAGGCCTTGCCGGCATCGGTCCGATGATCGGAGATGTCCACCGCGTAGAGCTCGTCGAGTACTACAAGTGTACCAAAAATCAACTTGATCAAATATAGTTAAGTGCCTCATTGGAATACATATAACTTGGAAAAAAATGATTCCTAATGGATACGAAACGATATTTGTGTTCCAATGAGGCACTTAACGATATTTGATCGAGTTGATTTTTGGTGCACGTGTAGAACTCGACGAGCTCTACGCAGTGAACGTCTCCGATCGTCGGACCAATGCCGGCAAGGCCGCGCCGGTGGCTGCGCAGCACGGAGCTGCACAGCACAGTCCCCGGATCTTTGTAAGAATCTCAGTAGGATTAAGAAGTTAGTGTACATGGAGAGGTCACAATGTTTTGCAAAATTTTAAAAATACTGAAATCTGAGCTTATTTTTCTTTGTTTGTAAAATGCACCTTCTCATTCATAATTAAATCGAACATTCAACAAGTTGTTGGACAGTATTTTCACAGCTCTAGATTTAACCATATTAAACATATGTTTCAAGAAGGTGATACAAGATGTGTGATCCCTTATTGCGTATCGTGTTTGAAAATAATTATCGGAATTTCACTAGAAAGAGATGATCCTCTTGATTATTTTAGTTAAAAACCCAGGGTGCCCGGCTAGTTTACTGGCCAACGACTAATTTCTTGGGGACCTCTCTCACCATCCACTCGCAAGGGATGATCTGCTTGATTTGTTCTCTCTCAAAATTGCAAGATGTCATGTCTTGCTATAATACTAAACAAATGAAAGAACTAGGAAATTTTTACCCATTTAAGCAACGAATGCTGCATCAAATCGCAATTATATTCCACATGGCTTTTCTTTTGTTAATTTCTTCTGGAGTCAAAATGAACAACCAGCAGAGGATAGGGTACTAAGTATATATAGTTCTGCAATTATTTTACAAAAAAAGATTAGTTTAAAAGTTTTAGCCCCTAATTTCGAATATTGTTCATTTTTTCCAATTCATAACTATCAATTTGCTAAAGCAATTCACCTGTATCTCATGCAGGTGTTTGACATAATGAAGGAAAGCAAATTAGTAGTTTTCACAGGTCACTCCCTCGGTGGAACAATGGCTTCTCTTTCAGCCCTGTGGCTCCTCTCACATCCTCAATGTACTACTGCCGTCCTATCACTCACCTTCGGCTCCCCTCTCCTAGGCAACATCACCCTTTCCCGAGCCATCCTCCAAGAAAGATGGGGAGGAAATTTCTGTCATGTGGTGGGAAAGCATGACATCGTGCCAAGACTCCTCTTAGCTCCTCTATCTCCCCTCACTCCTCACCTGCATTCCCTTCTTCGGTTGTCCGATGAAGAGAAGAACTCACTATTTCTCTTCGTGTTGTCTTCTGTCGAGGCATTGGCAAAATCAGGAGAAAGTCTTGGGAGAGATTCCTTCTGCCCTTTCGGGAACTACGTGTTTTGTACGAATGAGGGAGCTATTTGTTTGGACAATGTGGTGGCTGTCGTAAAAATGCTGCACTTGATGTTCGCTACAGGTTGTGCAACTTCTTGTATTGAGGATCATCTCAATTACGAAGCATACGTTGGGCAGGTATCTTCAAAATTCTTGAAGAGTAGAGGCTTTGCAGAAGGGGAGTTGCCTGAGTCAAGCTATGAAGTTGGAGTTACACTGGCATTGCACTCCTCAGAGATAGATTGTCGGGTAAACCACCGTACCCCAAGCTTCATCTCAATTCTTACATCATTGACAATGTCCTTTTTGTTTATAGCTCTCATTTTGCGTGTTAGCAATAAGTATAACCATAGTGCGGAGGCGGGTGGTTCGGATTACCTTGCGAACTTTAACCGAACTGGACCTTGGTGTGAATGGATTACGAACTCTCGATCACGTACCAAATCAACGACAAATTCCTGAAATGGAGTGATACTACGAGGATCGAGTATCACCCTCTATTCTACGGTGCAAAAGCTCGGATTGCTCTTTAATGGTAGAGAGAGAACTATGGAAGAGAGAGAGTTTCTCAGAACTCTATATCTCTTTTTTATATACCTCTGATATATATTACGTTCTATATTCTTGTGTATCCTTTATGAACATCCTGCAGGAAATAAATAGAGAGAGAGCATCTATGATGCTTTAGAAGTCTTCTAATCCTAAAAGATTAGAATTACTTCAATTTCTCCTATCTTATCTCCAAGATGAGATAAGACTCTCTAATATCTGGGTCACCGGGTCATGCCCGCATGGGTGACCCGATTTGGTCCCGGACCGGCCCCAAATTCCAACATTGCGGAAAACAAAAAAACTTGCTTCGGAAGCTGTTTTTCTAGAATCGTTTTTGGAAAAAGATTTTTGGGGACAAATCTGCTTCTTAGTGAACACCGAAAAGTTGTTTTCATTAAAACGGAGACAGGGAAAACAAAAAAAATCAAATACCTGGTCCTGAATGATCTTTTTCATATTATCTTAAACTTGCAGGAACCAGTCTGGGAACCAGCAAAAGACTGCCTAAAGACAGCCAAACGCATGGGGCATGCTCCCAACATCAAGAGTGCTAACCTTGCAAAAGTTTTATCTAAATTCAATCCATTACGAGCCCAAATCGAATGGTACAAAGCATCTTGTGATGCGTCTGATGATCGAATGGGGTACTATGATACATTCAAGCTAAGGGGACCGTCAAGGAAGGATGTCAAAGTTGACATGAACCGGATAAAGCTTGCCCGGTTTTGGGATGACCTAATTCAAATGTTGGATACAAATCAACTACCTCATGATTTTCACAGGAGAGAAAAATGGGTAAATGGTTCCCAATTCTATAAACTCCTAGTCGAACCATTAGACATTGCAGAGTACTATCGAACCGGAATGCACCGAGAGAAAGGGCATTATGTGACGCATGGAAGAGAGAGAAGGTACAAACTTTTCGATAGGTGGTGGAGTAATAGAAAGGTCGGTGAGGAAGAGAACAATCAGAGGAACAGGTATGCTAGTTTGACACAAGATTCGTGTTTCTGGGCGAAGGTGGAGGAGGCGAGAGATTGGATAGAGAATGTCAGGAGCGAGAGTGATTCTAGGAAGCTCACTCTGATATGGGAGAATATCGATAGCTTTGAGCAATATGCAAGAAGTCTTGTTCAAAGAAAGGAGGTGTCTATCGATGTCCTCGCAGAAAAATCAAGCTACAGCTTGTGGATGAAGGACTTAAGAGAACTGAAATCACAGCTGCAGCAATTCTCTCCTCAGTTCCCTGGTTTTTTCGGAAGGGGAGTCATTCCATAGATTAATGCTTTGTACCACGATGTATCCTTGTTAACCAGTGACATCTTTCAAAACTCGAATGTTATTCATAGATTTTCAATTTCTGTTAGGGAGAACTTTATATATCCTTCTCTGCTTTATCTCTTATCAGAGAGAGTTAAAAATGCCCCTCCAAATCAAATTTTGGCACGCATGTTCTGAAGATCTAAAGGATCCCAAAGTTTTTCCTATTTTTTATTTTAACATACAGGGAAAATTAACTTCAAAATCTAGAAGCAATGGACCTTTGCCAAGATATTGCATAAGAAACGTTCATTTCAGCTCGGCTAGAAATGCGTTTCACGTCAATATGTTGAAGCAAAAAATTTATCTTGCTGACTGTTCATTCCTTGAAACAATTACATTCTATATATAACAATCAATGTTCCTAGCAACATATCATGCTACTCCAGCAAAATCAAAAGTAAGCTTCAGTGCATACACAAAGAATTCGATCGAACTGTGGGAGTCAGACTTTCCCATTTGAAACATCAATGTTCCTAACAGGCCCCTTAAACCATTTTCTGGCATCTACTACCCACCAAAGCAATATGATACCAAGACCCACACCCAGAGCAACAGGTGCATAATTGAAAGTATTCCAAGTGATCGGATAATACGTTGGGAGAAGGAAAACGGAGCAGGTATAACAAATCCATAACACAGCCACCAAGCAAATTGGCCTTCTTGCTTTTCCCAAGTAAAATGGTCCAGCTTTGAAGTTCTTTTCGTCCATGGTCAATCTGGCAAATATTGGAACAGCGTAACCACCAACCCAGCCTATCGTGCATATGGAAGTTATTGCCGTGAAAATTACATTTACTTTCAGGATGGGGAGTCCGAGAAGAATGCATATGGCTGCACAAAGCCACACTGCGTTCGAGGGAACTTTGTGTTTCGGGTGAATTTTTCGCCACACGGATGAAAATGGAATCCCACCATCTCTTGCTAGAGCGTATACCTGAAGGATGCCATAATGGAGATCCACAATTACACTTCAAGAAATAGGTAAACATTGGTATGGGATGGTCTAAGATGTTATTTCTAAAATGAATAGCAAAAATGATTTCTGAGACCTCGCATAAAATTTCCAAATTTTGTAATGTTTCATAGTTGCTTGAAGTATTATTCGATTGAGGATCCTAAAAAAAGATACTGATTTGTTAGATAATTTAACGCTAGACAATGTTATTAACATAAAACTCAAGTTCATTTGTGTTTTATCCGTCTTTATGTGCAGAAAAAAAATGTTTTTGTACCTCTACCTTGCAAAATTAGAAGTTGATTCTCTATATATACTATTAGTCTGTTAGCATCTTCAATATGCCAATAAATATTTAAACAAAAGTATCGGCGTATTCTTATAGACCATAAAAAAAATTATCCTACATTGCTTACCACTCTGGCTGCACTTGTGGTGATTGAAAGCCCACCAAAGAAGAATGAGCCCCAGATGACGAAAAGCAAAATGATAGCACCCGTAGCATTGTGATATCTCCCGTGGAATGCATCGTAGAGTATTTGAGCTGGTACAAATGTCCCAGCAGTTTCGTTCGTTGAATCAAACAGGTAGCTTGGATTCTGAATGAAGAGGTGTAATCAAGTAAATAAGTGAAAGTAGGCCACATCAAATTTGATATTGGAATGAACTTAGCGAGACATAATCACTGCCTAGTGAACAACTTTAAGCTGAAATAGTTGCTCTACACTGAATAAAAGCTATTCTGCCATGAATTACTTCTAAATGCCCCCAAGAAAATCACTAGCAACATCAATTTGAAAAGATACCTGAATGCTGAAAGTGAGGGCCAAGATGTAAGCCCAACCAAATACAGTAATTATTCCAATGCTAGAGAGAATGGCAATTGGTCCATTCTTGTCTGCACCCTTCGTTTCTTCAGTAAGATGTGCAGCAGCATCATATCCGTACAGTGAATACTGACTGACAAGCAGAGAGAGAATTGCTGCATAAGCTTTGCTTGATATCCCAGTTGATTCTGGTGCCACTTCAAAAGAAGTGAACACATATGAAGCAGGCTGCGTTGTCAGCGCTACAAGGGGTAGCATAATAACTATGACAAGTCCTCCAATAACCTGTCAAATAAACTTAGTTAGGAAATATGACCATTTCATCCTACGCACTAGTATAGTAAATCAATATTGTGTTCCTCTTCGAAATCTAGAAAGTAGGAGGTTCAACCAAAGATGGTGTGAGTTTGTTTCAATCCATGTTTTAGTTTACATTTTATTGTTGTCCTGTTTTCTTAGAGAGTTAGCATCCAAGTCTGCTCTGGGCTCCAAGTGTTCTGAACTTGAATTTTCAATTTGACTCTTGACACACAATCTAGGCACTTCTTGAAAGGAAACAGATTGTGCTTATCTATACTAAGATATATTCTGAGAGCATCAATTTGGTGTCTCTCTTTATATAAGCCCTGACACTCTTTTTAATTTCCAAAATCATTCTAAAGTACTCTCATATTACACTTTGAATGGGCATACCTTACCTTAAGAGATACACTGGGAAAGAAAATGAAGTCCTCAAATTACTGCTTCTTTCAGTTTTTAAAGCCTGAACCAATTTCAACTGCCAAAATTTTCTATCACTCCACCCTCATACTCCATGAATCCTCATAACCATTGTAACATGCAGTGAATGAAAGAGAATTTACACTTTTTTCCTCATGGTCCTGATGGAAATAATGACCGGGAGTTCATAACAGACTACGGAACACTAGAATTCATTGCATCTTTCTAACGGTGGCATGCTTTTTGGCGAGTTGATCAAGGTTAGTGTTCATTGAAGTGAATATGATGGATCTAATTTTTGTCGAACCGAATGATGAATTGTCACATTTGATCCCTTACGTGAAAATCAAGTGTTAAAAAGGATATATTGGTTGTATCCGTAAAAGTGATCTCTTGATGAATATGTGCGTTTCCACAGTTGAACTATTATGTTTTGTGACTTACTCATGGCATCTCTTTTTGTGAATGTTTGTTAATTTTGATAATTGAAAATCTGACCTTGTGAATCATCAATTCATTAATGGGTGAATTTTGTTAGTCATAGGTTAAAATGGAGTGATGGGTTGTAAATTGAATTTTGTTAGTGTGTGCCACTCTGCTAGTTTCTATTAAGGCCTTGAGGAAAGAAGTAGTATTTAATCATCAAAGTAGATAGCAGAAACTGTGAAGTCCAGTTCACAAGATCAAAGTTTCTTAACATGCTTTCAGGAAATAGCTGAGGGATACATTCCACACTGCACTGTTTAAGGCAATGACTTTGTGAAAATATAACATCTGAGTTAGATCCACACCCTAACCAGTCCTCGTAGTACCCTTGACAATTGAGAATGGTACCATACCAAGAGTAATCAAAATCCATAACTTATCCGGCGCTCAATGATATTGTTTAGAAACTGAAGGATTATGACGATATTTTCGACGGTATAAAGGATACGCTAAATGAAAGTAACAATTGACACTTGAAGGCAAGCTACAGAACAAGTTTATATATAGCATACCTGCCACCATATTGAAATGACATCAATGAAAGCAATAACTTCCAAAGCAAATGTGTTGAGGAATGCCCATATCACAGTAAGGCCCATGTACATGCACAAGAATAACCATTTTGGAGCCAAGTAGCCTCCATCCTTATTCGTGCCGGTGCATAACAGAATGATACTTTGCAAAGTCTGAGAACCTGCATAAGCCTAAAATAAAGAGGTTAGAGACCAAACTTGGGAAGAAGTAATAAAATCATGTCATTCTTATAGTATTAGTTTGTGCATAAGAAATTATTACCTGTGTTCCTATGCCCGCTATTAGCCCTATTGTCTCAAGCCAAGCACAGCACCACGATGCGAATGGCCCCCATTTGGGGCCTGCTAAATGGGCAGCCCAGAAATAAAGAGAACCCGTTGTCTGTATAATTGGGAAATTCGCCAACAATTTGAGAAACATATATGCATGGCATCGTAGGATTAGGCTTCCTCAACTAATTAATTAAAATCATGACCTACATAATGCTTTGTCTGCAGAAATTCAAAGTTACAAGGAAAACGTGTTCATGCATTCCCGGCACAGTTGAAAAAGTTTCCAATATAATGTTAATTGGGTTATCACAATAACTTCCATAAATTATATATAGTTGAAAAAGTTTCCACTATAATGTTAATTGGACCTAATCAGAACCACACATAACCACGCATTTAAGTGGGGTCCATACACTTAGTCGTGGACTCCACAAGAAATGTGTGGCTTTAGAGTGGTCCGGAGCACCACGTGGCGGTGCTCCCGGATTATTGAATAATTTCACGATTTGAGGTTTGTATATATTTTCAAGTCAAAGGCGTGTGAGTTCTTCAAGCATAAGGCACTGTTGGGCGCATAACGCCTGTGTAAGGCCTACATAGAGTAAGAGAGCCTCAGGAGTGGTTGGTTATTCAGTGCTCTTGGAGCGCATTACATAGTGCTTGAGGGCATTTTTTTTAGTGAAATGATTTTGCCACTCTCTTTTTTGTTAATGCCAAAATCAACAGCCTTTTTTTATTACACATTTGGGTAGGAGTCACACACTTTGTCGTAGAAGTAACAGTAAATGTGTGATAAACATGGGTCATAGAGTGGTGCTCCATGAGCAATTAAATAATTACTCCATCAGGCCATTTTTAAATATCCTGCTTCGTAACTCCAACTTATTAAGAAAACATCATTATTATACATTTCACATCAACTTTTACCTCCACTTTCTCTATTTACCCTCTATGGAGAGATTATCATTACACTTTTACTCACTAACTTTTCAAAATGGAATCTACTTTTAGGGGCAAAATAAAAAATGTACCAACTTTTACCCACTAACTTTACAAAATAGACACTTATTAAGGGACATCCCAAAATGAAATACCGGACTTTAAAAAGGGGACGGAGGGAGTATTAAATTTCATAGGATCATGTGCTCCCTCATACTTTTGTAAACTTCCACAATAGCCCTAAATATCTATTACACTTTCAATTATCTCCAAAAGAATGACACTCGTGTCCCCATATATTTCTAAATTATGAAACCAACGAGGCTTTTTTCAGTCCTTCTCTCCTAAGAACCACCTTATTTTAACTAAAATGCGGACCTTCCTATTTCTTCCATTTTCCGATCGAATTTCGATGATCCGAGCCGCTCAATGTGATCAGAACGTGATTTTAAAGGTACCCATGAGAAATCATAAAAAAAATGATCGAAAAGGGCTTGATTTGAGCAGTTTTTATTTGAACCGTTTAATAAAAAACAAACAAAAACTGCTCGGATAAAACCCTTCCCAGTTTTTTTTTTTTTTTGCTGATTTTTAACTAGTATCCTTAAAATCACGTTCTGAACACATTGAGCAGCTCGGATCATCGAAATTCAATCGGAAAAGAGAGGTCCACATTTTATTAAAATGAGGTGCTTCTTACGGGAGACTTACTATATATATATATATATAGAGAGTCCCCTTCTAATAAGGACCACCTCATTTTAATAAAATGAGGACCTCCCTTTTCTGATTGAATTTTGATGATCCGAGCCGCTCAATGTGTTCAGAACGTGATTTTAAGGGTACCCGCGTGAAATCAGCAAAAAAAAAGACCTGGAAGAGCTTCATCCGAGCAGTTTTTATTAATTTTTTATCGAACGGTTCAAATAAAAACTGCTCAAATCAAGCCCTTCCCGGTCATTTTTTTTGCCGATTTCTCGCGGGTACCCTTAAAATCACGTTCTGAACACATTGAGCTGCTCGGATCATCAAAATTCAATCGGGAAATGGAAGAAATGGGGTAGTCCTCATTTTAGGTCCTCATTTTAGATCCTCATTAGAAGGGGAGTCTATATATATATAATGACACTCAACTTGTGTGAACCCCATTTTGGAGTGCCACGCAAATGATCGGAGCCGTTCAATTTGTTTAAAACATTTTTTTGAGAGTTCCCGTAAAAAATCAACTCATTCGGATATCGGTAAGTGTTTGATCGATTCATTTATTTTTTATCCTCTCAAATTTAGGGACAAATACCGATCAAGCCCTTACCGATATCTGAATGAGTTGATTTTTTACGGGAACTCTCAAAATTATGTTTTAAGCAAATTGAATGGCTACGATTATTGTAGAGACCCGAATAATTTTAATGCTTGAAATATCGATTAAAAGTTTAATTGAGAAAATATGGTCTTATTTGTGAATATTTGAATTGGGGGCTTAAGTGAGAGAATGGAAGGTTGAGGGGTTAAGGTGTGATTTGTTGATTTAAGAGTATAAATAGGAGTGGTGTGTGAGTATGGGATCATTTTCCCAAAACCAAACTCTCGGCCCTCTCTCCCTCCCTCCGCCGGTTCTCTCTCTCTCCTCTCTTCTCACTCAAAAACCCACCAAAACACCTCCAAGCTCTCAAGAACCCACCCTCATTTCACCTCCTCTACGCAACCCCGGGCTCGTATCGCTTTGGGTGAGGTTCGAGAAAGAGATCGCGGCAAATTTTGAAAGTTGGGAGCTCGAGCTCGTTCGAAGTGTTGGGTTCCGTTCCTTGGACCGAGGTAGGGATTTCTTTGCTACATTTATGTGTTGGTAGCTTGATAATGTGTGAAATCCGTGCTTGGTGATGTTGTTGTTGTTGTTGAGCTTGAAATTCTGATATCTGCAGAAAAATCTGCTCGAAACCTCTCCGTATCGATACGGGATTCTTGCCGTATCGATACCCGATTAACACAGAGTGGGCTTTGCTGATAAGCATCCTGTATCGATACAGCCATTTTGGCCGTATCGATACCAGTTCATTATGGGCAGTTTTGCCTTCGTTGCTTCTACTTCGATTGCTTTGAACCCCGGACACTTCTAACACCCTTGTAACACCTCATACACTATCACAAGCTTTTCAATTGACTTCCAATGATTGATTTGTGAATCCTTATTCAATTGACCTCTCGTTAGTAGGATTTCTCTCTAAGTTCATTCGAGTAAACCTTGTTATAATGAGACTTATCGACTGATTGATTGTTTGCGAGTATTTGTGGTATCTCGGTGGTGTAGTCGACACGATGTGAGATGTTGCATGCATGAGTGTGATTATGAGAGAGTCTTAGTTTACGTGTTGGTTAGATAGGAAGTTGTTGAGTCGGGTTTGGTGTAGGGAGTCTCGTAACGCAAGGGGTGGAAATACGGAGACTCTAGTGGACCTCGTAACGCAAGGGGTGGTACCACGATGGTCCGAAGTGTTGGGATTCGCCGTAACTCAAGGGGTGGTAACACGGTGACTCACGGGATGTCATACTGTAACGCGAGGGGTGGAAATACAGTTAGTGGAGGTTGATGTTGTCGAGTCTTGTCGGGATGGTTAGAGGGAATACATTGATCATTGTCATGCTTGATTGGACCATGTCTTCTCATTCGTTTCCTTTTGCACTTAGCATGTTACTTGCACATAAGTTTAGTAAAGATTTTCCTACTGGGCTAGCATAGCTCAACCTATTCTTTCTTTTCAGGATTAACTGCTGGACAGTGACTTGCATGACTTGCGTGCCTGGAAGTGTAAAGAATTTTTGGAAGCTAACTCTGATCTAGTTACATAGTCATCTTTGTAATAGACTTTCTTTTGATAAAGATGAGGTTGTAACTTAATGATTTGTCTTTACGAGCAAATGTAATATATTTGGGGCCGGAGTGCCAAAGTGTTTACTCTTTTGAAACCGGGAATTTATTTTGTAAGGTTTAACAGGTGGGACATTATTTTGGGAATACGATGGCAAGTAAGGTTCTTTATTCCAATAAGTTATTTATTTCTATGTTAAAAATCCAGGTCGTGACAATTGGTATCAGAGCGTCTAGGTTTAGAATACCTAGAGACCGTGGGGAGACTTCTAGTCTCATGGGTTTAAAATGTCACGCAAAAATTTTCATAACTCGCATGTGCTTGTGTGCATTGATATTGCTTGACTTACGTGGCATAGCTTTTCAATCCTGCAGAGTGGTGTAGCGTTGTTTTGACCCGTGTTGGGATAGTTGGAGGTTTTGACCTCACTAAATGATGTTGTTGTTGATAAACTCTCTTTCTTATAATTGTAGTAAGATGCCTCCGAGAGCGCGTGTGCGACGAGGTGGGGTTGGTAACCGGGGTGGCCGTGGTCGTGGCCGTGGGGTACCTCCCGAGGACGAGGTTAGTCAGCATGGGGAGAATCCGGGGGCTGGGGCCGGTCGAGGTGCAGGTGTGCCTCCGAATCAAACGCAGTTTGCTAGGGATCTTGTCGCGGCACTCACAGCTGCAAACCTGTTGAACCAAGCTCCAAGGGAGAATGCCGAGGATAGAGCTATGATAGCAATGCGGGAATTTAGCCGTAGGAATCCTCCAACCTTTGATGGAACCATTAGTGAACCTTTGGTAGCCGACCATTGGTTAACCCAAATTCGGAAGATCTTTAGGGCTCTTAACATCATCGAAGACGGTATTAGAGTGGGAATTGTGGCCGTTCAACTGGTTGGGGAAGCCGGCGAGTGGTGGGAGTCGGTCTTGGAATCGAGGAAAGACGCAAGGAGAGCGGCGAGGACCGCGGCTCAAGTAGATGAGCCAGACGTTGAGAACTTGACTTGGGCGGAGTTTGAGATGCTCTTTGAGGAGCAATATTTTCCGGAAACGAGTCGGGATCAATTGAGGAATGAATTCGAGAAGCTTGAGCAAGGGGACATGACTGTTTCGGAATATGCGGTAAAATTTCAATCTTTGTCCCGTTTTGCGCCGGAGATGGTGGCAATTGAGGAGAGAAAGTGTAGGAGATTTGAGAGGGGTTTGAGTGACGCCGTGAAGAAGTATGTTGTGGCGCAACGAAAAGGAAAGTTCTCCGAAGTTGTGGAGTGTGCTAGGAGTATTGAGACACCGAGAGAGGTGCTGAAAAATCCTAAGACATGGGAACCGAGACAATCAGTGGGAGGTGTGAGTTCATCGTCGGGAAGTTTTGGTACTCAAGGGAGGAAGAGACAACGGGATCACATGTCTATTTCTCAAGGTCCGTCAAACTTTAGACCTCCGCCTTCTTCTTCATTTGGAACGAGAGGAGTTACCACTAGGTCTTCGATCACCTGCCACGAATGTGGTCAAGTGGGGCACATCCGTGCTCAGTGTCCGCGGCTCTTGGGGACTTGTTTCACTTGCGGGAAGTCTGGTCACTTCGCTAGGAATTGTCCACGCGGGGATGGAGCTCGTAGTGAGTCAGGATCAGTGCAACAATCGAGGGGTGGACAGGGTTCTAGTCGGCAGTCGTTTCGGGGCACTCAGAGACAGCAGCAGTCTCATTTCCGTCAAACCGCTTCGCCACAGGGATCTCAGGCTGAAAGAGGAGCTAGTTCGTCTACACCTACTCAGGGCTCCGGTCATCGGGGTGGACACGTTCAGGGTCAGACAACTCAGGGAAGAGCTTTTGCCATCACTTCTGCCATTCCACCTCCTGTTACTTCTCAGGCTCCAGAGACTTCGGTAGTGAGGGGTACATTTCTTTTGTTTAACTCCTTTGCTAGAGTATTATTTGATTCGGGAGCATCGCATTCTTTTATTGCCGCATCTTTTGCTCATGCTTTGGAATTGGAAATTGAGAGCATCAATCCTCCGTTGTTTGTTGACACACCTATAGGGGTAGATCGCCGTTAGATCGTATTTGCCGGGATTGTGAACTTATTATCCGAGATCGTCGTTTTACTTTTGATTTTATCGTGCTGAACATGTCGGGATTCGACCTTATTCTGGGAATGGATTGGTTGTCTACGTTTCACGCCACCATAGATTGTTTTAAGCGTCGAGTCCGTATTTGTCCGTCTGGGGGTGCTTGTTTTGAGTTCTTCGGGGAGCGTCGGGAACCGATGGAACCGTATTTGTGTGGGTCTCGGGAACCGGAATCGATGTACGCCTTGCTAGCGAGCTTAACCTTAGATGAGGACGTGTCTGCGCGTGGGGAGTTGCCCCTAGTTGTTTGTGACTTTCCGGATGTGTTTCCGACTGAGTTACCTGGTTTACCACCTGAGAGAGAAGTCGAGTTCACCTTTGACTTACTTCCTGGTACCGCACCTAATTCCGTACCTCCTTACCGTTTCGCGCCCGCCGAGTTGAGAGAATTGAAGATTCAATTGCAAGAATTGGAGAACTTGGGGTTTATTCGTCCGAGTACTTCGCCGTGGGGAGCACCAGCCTTGTTTGCTCAAAAGAAGGATGGGACGCTTCGCTTATGTATTGATTACCGTAAGTTGAACCGCGTAACCATAAAGAATAAGTACCCAATGCCTAGAATCGACGACCTATTCGACCAACTTCGAGGTGCCACTTGTTTTTCTAAGATTGACTTGAGGTCCGGTTATCACCAGTTGAGAGTTCGGAGAGAAGATATTCCTAAAACCGCTTTTCGTACCCGGTATGGCCACTATGAGTTCGTCGTTATGCCTTTTGGATTAACTAATGCACCGGCAGCTTTCATGGACTTGATGAACCGTATCTTTCGTGCCTATCTCGATCGTTTCGTAGTAGTCTTCGTGGACGACATCCTGATCTATTCGCCTTCAGAGGAGGAACATCAATCTCACCTTTCAATCGTTCTTGAACTTCTGAGAGAAAACCGTTTGTATGCCAAGCTTAGTAAATGTGAGTTTTGGTTGTCCGAAGTTAAGTTCTTGGGTCACGTAGTGTCGAAAGATGGAGTATCCGTTGATTCGGGGAAGGTAGAGTCCGTGATGAATTGGCAGCGACCGAAGAATGTATTTGAGATTCGTAGCTTTTTGGGGTTGGCCGGGTACTATCGCCGGTTTGTACTAGATTTCTCTCGCCTAGCAACTCCGTTGACCAAATTGACCCGTAAGGGGACTCGTTTCGTGTGGAGTGACGCATGTGAGACGGCCTTTCAAGAATTGAAGAAGAGATTGACTACCGCGCCGGTTTTGGTTGTACCCGAACGAGGAATTGGTTATTCCGTATATTGTGATGCTTCGAAGGAGGGATTGGGGTGCGTGTTAATGCAATTGGGACGTGTTGTAGCATATGGCTCGCGACAGTTGAAGACTCATGAGCGAAATTACCCTACCCATGACCTAGAACTCGCGGCCGTCGTCTTTGCTTTGAAGAGTTGGCGCCATTATCTTTACGGTGAGAAATTCGAAGTCTTTTCCGATCATAAGAGTTTAAAATACTTGTTCACTCAAAAGGAACTCAATTTGCGACAACGTAGATGGATGGAACATTTAGAGGACTACGACTTTGATTTACAATATCATCCGGGAAAGGCGAATGTGGTAGCAGACGCGCTAAGTAGGAAATCGACCCAACTTGCGAGTTTGGCCGTCCATGAGTGGAAAACGATGAATGACTTAGGCTTGTATGCGTTGCATTTCGAGGACGTTCGGGTAGGAGTTACATTGTGTAACGTAACCGTTCAATCGACCTTATCGACCCGAGTTATTGAGGCCCAACAACACAACGAGGAGGCCGGAGAGTTTCGTGCCAAGTTTCTTAGTGGCAATGTTCGAGAGGGTGGATGATTCACGCCGATCAAGGTTTGCGATACAAGGGAAAGTTGTTCGTACCCGTTTCGTGTCGGGAGGAAATTTTGAGAGAATTCCATCACTCACCGTTAGCCGTGCATCCTGGTGGAACGAAAATGTACCACGACTTGCGTAGACAGTTTTGGTGGCCGGGAATGAAGAGAGATGTTGTTATTTTCGTGTCCAAATGCCTTACATGTCAACAAGTCAAAACCGAGCACCAACGACCCGCGGGAGAGTTGCAACCATTACCTGTGGCCGAATGGAAGTGGGAAAACGTGACAATGGATTTCGTTACCGGATTACCGAGATCGCCGAGGGGGCACGATGCCATTTGGGTGATAGTTGATCGATTGACCAAGTCCGCACATTACTTACCGATTCAAGTTACGGATTCGATTGAGTCGCTTAGTCGTCTTTACATTCGTGAGATTATACGTCTTCATGGAATTCCCGTTTCTATTGTGTCGGACCGAGATCCACGATTTACCGCGCGTTTTTGGCAGAGTCTACAGGCCGCTCTTGGTACAAATCTCTTGTTTAGCACCGCGTATCATCCTCAAACGGATGGGCAATCCGAGAGGACGATTCAAATTCTAGAAGATATGCTTCGGGCTTGTGTTATGGACTTTCGGGGTAGTTGGGAGGATCATTTACCGTTAGTCGAATTCGCGTACAACAATAGTTACCAATCTAGTATCGAGATGGCACCGTATGAAGCTTTGTATGGGAGACCGTGTCGATCACCCGTTTGTTGGACCGAGTTGGGCGAGGCTACTTTGGTTGGGCCAGAATTAGTTCAAGAAACTTCCGAGAGCATGAGAGCGATCCGACTACGTCTTCTTGAAGCACAAAGGAGAACCACCGAACAAGTCAAGACAATTCGCCAACGATTAATAACCGCTCAAAGTAGACAAAAGAGTTATGCAGACCGCCGTCGCCGACCTCTATCGTTTGAAGTGGGGGATCACGTGTTCCTTAAGGTATCACCGCGTCGGGGACTATCTCGCTTTGGACAAAGGGGCAAACTATCGCCACGTTTCATCGGACCATTTGATATTATCGAGAGGATCGGAGAAGTCGCGTATCGATTGGCGTTACCGCCGAGGTTATCGGGTGTCCACGATGTGTTTCACGTATCTATGTTACGGAAGTATGAGCCGGATCCGTCACACGTTCTAGAATGGTCCGAACTTGAGTTAGAAGCCGATGCATCGTATGAGGAAGAGCCGATACGCATTCTAGATTCACGCGAGCAAGTTTTGAGGGGTAAAACCATTCCGTTAGTGCGAGTCTTATGGAGTCATCTCGGAAGGGAAGAGTCGACGTGGGAAAGGGAAGACGAAGTGAGGGAGAAGTATCCGCATTTATTTCTGAGTTAATCGATGTAAGTCTCGAACTTTTTAACCTTATGATTGTTAACTTGTTAGTGGAAATATGTGTTGTTACATGAGCGTGATTAATTGATGCATAAATTTTAGTTGACTTGCGTTGTAAATTTCGGGACGAAATTTCTTTAAGGAGGGTAGATTGTAGAGACCCGAATAATTTTAATGCTTGAAATATCGATTAAAAGTTTAATTGAGAAAATATGGTCTTATTTGTGAATATTTGAATTGGGGGCTTAAGTGAGAGAATGGAAGGTTGAGGGGTTAAGGTGTGATTTGTTGATTTAAGAGTATAAATAGGAGTGGTGTGTGAGTATGGGATCATTTTCCCAAAACCAAACTCTCGGCCCTCTCTCCCTCCCTCCGCCGGTTCTCTCTCTCTCCTCTCTTCTCACTCAAAAACCCACCAAAACACCTCCAAGCTCTCAAGAACCCACCCTCATTTCACCTCCTCTACGCAACCCCGGGCTCGTATCGCTTTGGGTGAGGTTCGAGAAAGAGATCGCGGCAAATTTTGAAAGTTGGGAGCTCGAGCTCGTTCGAAGTGTTGGGTTCCGTTCCTTGGACCGAGGTAGGGATTTCTTTGCTACATTTATGTGTTGGTAGCTTGATAATGTGTGAAATCCGTGCTTGGTGATGTTGTTGTTGTTGTTGAGCTTGAAATTCTGATATCTACAGAAAAATCTGCTCGAAACCTCTCCGTATCGATACGGGATTCTTGCCGTATCGATACCCGATTAACACAGAGTAACTTTGCTGATAAGCATCCTGTATCGATACAGCCATTTTGGCCGTATCGATACCAGTTCATTATGGGCAGTTTTGCCTTCGTTGCTTCTACTTCGATTGCTTTGAACCCCGGACACTTCTAACACCCTTGTAACACCTCATACACTATCACAAGCTTTTCAATTGACTTCCAATGATTGATTTGTGAATCCTTATTCAATTGACCTCTCGTTAGTAGGATTTCTCTCTAAGTTCATTCGAGTAAACCTTGTTATAATGAGACTTATCGACTGATTGATTGTTTGCGAGTATTTGTGGTATCTCGGTGGTGTAGTCGACACGATGTGAGATGTTGCATGCATGAGTGTGATTATGAGAGAGTCTTAGTTTACGTGTTGGTTAGATAGGAAGTTGTTGAGTCGGGTTTGGTGTAGGGAGTCTCGTAACGCAAGGGGTGGAAATACGGAGACTCTAGTGGACCTCGTAACGCAAGGGGTGGTACCACGATGGTCCGAAGTGTTGGGATTCGCCGTAACTCAAGGGGTGGTAACACGGTGACTCACGGGATGTCATACTGTAACGCGAGGGGTGGAAATACAGTTAGTGGAGGTTGATGTTGTCGAGTCTTGTCGGGATGGTTAGAGGGAATACATTGATCATTGTCATGCTTGATTGGACCATGTCTTCTCATTCGTTTCCTTTTGCACTTAGCATGTTACTTGCACATAAGTTTAGTAAAGATTTTCCTACTGGGCTAGCATAGCTCAACCTATTCTTTCTTTTCAGGATTAACTGCTGGACAGTGACTTGCATGACTTGCGTGCCTGGAAGTGTAAAGAATTTTTGGAAGCTAACTCTGATCTAGTTACATAGTCATCTTTGTAATAGACTTTCTTTTGATAAAGATGAGGTTGTAACTTAATGATTTGTCTTTACGAGCAAATGTAATATATTTGGGGCCGGAGTGCCAAAGTGTTTACTCTTTTGAAACTGGGAATTTATTTTGTAAGGTTTAACAGGTGGGACATTATTTTGGGAATACGATGGCAAGTAAGCGATATCTGAATGAGTTGATTTTTTACGGGAACTCTCAAAATTATGTTTTAAGCAAATTGAATGGCTACGATTATTCTCTTGGAGATCTGATTTTGTTTGTGTTAAAATATGTGTTTCCAGAGGACTAGGACTGTCCCCAGATATGTATTGCGCATTTAAACAAATTCGAATCTAGAACATTGTATACCAATAAATTCTAGTCGGTCTAAAATATCCTTAGAACATAGAATCTACAGTAATAAATTTATCAGAATAGATTAGATTGTCAAAACCAATAAACTATCAAGTATGATAATTCATCAAAACATAGACATGACTAATACTGTATATGACAAAAACAAAGTTCCATATTTACATATTCGCATGGGTCAATTCAAATATGATAAATTCACGGTTTGATTGTGTGTTTTTTTTTTTATGGCAGATTTATTCATGTGGAATAATAAAGGGGTGAAAATAAATTTTGACGCAATGGCGAAACTGGTATGCTTGAAAGGATAATCACCCGTGAAAAAAAAAAAAAAAGGACAATCACGGATGAATCAAACATAGCGTAATAATGAAATCCAATCATCATCTGATATAAAGATTAGAAACAAGGGAAACGAAATTTTCAATACCCACCACAATGAAGATCGAGCGGAATTGTAGAGACACGGAATTATATTTTGAGCTGAATTCTCACGAGTAGCATTTTAAACATGTTTTAAGCAAGTTGAACGGCTTGGATTATCAAAATACTAGTGTTAGCCCGTGCCTGCGGCACTACGCATCCCAGTTGGAAGGGGATGGCAGTTGTGTGATTTAGGTGAAAACCATGGGCACTTAACCAGGAAGTGGGAGGATGCACCACAGCCTTTGGATCAAATGAATCTAAGCTGTTCCAACAACTTGTCCCCACACCCTTCTGTTTTATAATAGAGATGACTTGGGAATGGGAGGTCTAACACCGTAAGAAAAACAAGGGATATGGGAAAGTCTACAATACACACCCCTTAAATTGGTGTATCATATACACCTATTTTATGGTCCATTCATAACATTTTAGTGTGTTTCGTATTTTTTGTTCTAGAATTCATAACCTTTCAGCAGTACGATTCGTAACATTTTGATTATGATTCATAACATTTTGGTGTATCTCATAACCTTTATATGATTTGTAACTTTTTAGCTATAAAAGGAGTTTCCAAACTCCAACAGTTTAAACCCGGCTGGCCATGTCAACCAAAGTCATTAATGACTGAAGGAAGTTATAACGTTCCAAAGTAAATGATGATGAAACATGAGGACTTACAGGAAAAGAGGAGCAGATTTCAGCCATTGCAATGCCAACAAACCAGGTGAAAAATGACACCACAACCCATCCCCAAACAAGGCTTGCTGGCCCTGCGTATAGCAGGCTTGAACCATACAGAGGAGTTATCCCTGTGAAAAGTGTCATTGTCGAAAATGATATTGCCAGCGTCTTGAACAGAGTCTGCAACAAGATTACAGGGACAAAACATTTCACATAAACAAATCAAAGGACTAAATTAATATTTGGGCGCAATAACAAACCCATAGCTAGGGTTTGGCCAAGTAAGTAGGCAAATACTATGAGAAAGTAAATAAGTATTTTTCCTCCTTGGGGTCGCATATTCGAATCCTACGTACGGAAGCCAAACATTTCAAACCTGAATTATTCGAAATGCGCGCAAGAAGGTCCAGACATCCGGTCATATATAACAGGAAATGATGTAAACAGTATTGAGATTAAGAAGAAATTAAGAAAAAAACTAGAGTGGGAATTTCAAATCACCATCTCTCTCCTGAGTTCTTGCTTGTATCCTAGCTCATTGAGCCTTTTCTCCCCTGAATCCATTTCCCCGACGAGGGTCATTTCTGATTAGTCGTTCCCCTTCGATTCAAATGGAAATCCAGCTCAAAGTGTAAAACTATATATGCTGAACTGGCTTTTAAGAGAGAGAGAGAGAGAGAAGAGAAGAGGGGCGATCGAGTTATATATTTTAGTTGGGTCGGGACGGAGTTGACTCGTTCAATTAACTTACTACTAATATTCGTTTCAGTGTCCCCAAAATGTGAAAGGTACGGTTGAAAAAAACAAGAGGGGGGGGGGGGGGATGTATGTTTGTTCAACTCAAATTAGTTGGCCGAGTTTGAATTTTCGTTATTGCTGTCTCTGTCTTCCAAACAGATGAGAGAAGACTAGTTCCCAAAAAACGGCTACGCACGTTGAATTAAAAAATGAAGTCCAATTTCACATTTTGGTCGGCTAGGTCAACTTCTTTTATTTTGCTTGAGTTTAATTTCCTCAAAATTCAGTTTTCATGTGTAATACAGCGCAAATGTAATTTTTGGACAGTATCATATCAATCATATACTCCACACATTTCTTGTAGTAGTAGTATTATTTAGCAAAACTTCATAAAAAAATCTTTTCTCGTACGTACGTACGGATATATATATATATATATTAACTTAAGTAAAAGTTTGCTTACTAAGACCCATCAAAGGGGCGAAACTGCCCATGGAAGAAGTCCCAAGCTCTGGTACATGAAGTTATGTTCGCCGGTCGTAATTTAAGTCATTCAGTAACTCATTAATGGTACTTGTGGCTAAAAAATAAATAAATAGTAAAAATAGTAATAAAAAGGCAAAAGGCATTTCTATCTATATGGAACAAGAAGCTAGAGATGATCCGGCGCATCACAACATCATCAATAACCTAATTTATGGTTCGACACGGGGGCCATGCCAGCTGTTTCCCTTGATACTATGAAAGAAATTCTAACTCAAAAGCTATTTGTTAATGGCTAAAATTGAGCAGCACAACCACATAATCTTTTCGGGATAGATTTTAGAGTACTGCCTTAGAATCAAATAAAATAAAACTTGAACAGTAGACGTGTCTCAGTAGTTACCATTTTTATATACGCAGTAGTTAGAGCACAAATGATAAGGGGAAACAAGTCAAGGCATCTGCAGGTATTAGGGAATTATATATACAAGTATAATTCAAGTTGAGAGCGGTAAAATGTCATCAGCTGGTAACCTCAATCAAGTGGTCACACTCCAGAGAGAGAACATGTGGACTCCACTACGTTTGATTATTAACAAAAAATTGCTAATTGATTATTTAATAGTCAAAATTTGATTAGTTGTTAATGATTGTTTTCTTTTAGAGATTTGTCCTTTGTGACTGAACTAAATACAATAAAATAATAGTGCAGCAGTGCTACACTCACCGCACTAAGCCCATTGCACATGTCCATTGCACGCGTGTAGGACCTGTAGACACCCTATTCTGGACTGTCCAGATTAGTTTACTTACGGTCTTTGATTCGTCAATGATGAATAAGGTCAAGAACTCCTCGAGAATGTTAGTGTATTTGAGTTTTGAGCGTTCTGAGTCTCGTTCAAACCCCTTTCAAGCCTGTCGAGCCAGAACCAAAAGGCCTCAGCAAAACCCTACTTGCATACGCTGGTACTGTACTGGTGTGCGCTGGTAAACTGCCAGGTGTCAGTCATCGACCGTTGACCTGGTTGTTACTGGCGCACGCAGGTACTTCACAAGCATACTCCAGTCAAAGCCAGTCAAATCACCTTTATTCAACCACGTGCACAAGACTTTTGGGCCCCCCAGGATCCTGTACATTCGTTTGGTTGGTGTACTCGTGCAATGGATGTTCCCTCCTCTCTCCTACAACTTCCATCAACTAGTCCTATGCATTTAATGCATGGAGACTCCCCTCTCTAACTCAACCAGCCCTTCTAAGCTGGTTACCAGCCCCCTCTCTCACCCCTTTGGCCTATATATACCTCCATTGCATTTATATGCAAGGGGTTACACTCATAAAAGCTCTAAGTCATTTTCTCTCTCTTTTCTTTGGTTCTTTGCTTCCTCTTCTTTCATCCATTGAAAGAGTGAGCAAATAACCACTCCATACACCCTTCACACTCCAAACACTCATCATCCATCCATCAAATCCCAAGTTCAAGCTTAAACCACTCCATCAACCTCACAAACAAAGGTATACCACCTTTTGCAAGCTTGCTGTTCTGACCTCTGAGGGGAGCTGGCAGGGTCAAGACTGGTAATCAATACCAATCCTGGCCCTAAAGCTGGTAAGGTTTCAAGAACCGTGTTCAGTTGTCACTGGCGCACGCCAATAGTGTCATCACGTACGCCAAAAAATGGCTGCACGTGCAGTACTGGCGTGGGGATCACTGACCAACTGTTTTCTGCTTTTCTTTCTATTTCAATACCTTATTGCATGCTAAAAACCAGTTTACTACTTTCTGTATTTAGAAATATGTAGATGTAGATTTCAATATTTACTTATATTTGTTTTGGAATGCCTCTAGGAGACTTTTGGTCATGTTCCAGACTTCGTCATTAGCAATGTTGCCATAAAAATAATGAAGAGGATGTCTTATATGCCAGGTTTAGGATTGGGAAAGAATTTGCAAGGGCCTACAAAGTTTGAAGCACAAGGAACTTTGATCCGTACAACTGGCCTAGGATATCTGCCCTCAGATGATAGGAAAGTGAAGAAGGGAGACAGATTGAAGGACTACTTCGTTAAGGAGAAAGCAAAGCAAGTTTACCAAGGTCAGCCAGAGCTGTTCTGGGATAAGGAAACCAATACTTTCCTACCGGGGTTTGAGATATTCGCCAATGATGCCTGGCCAGAAAATGAGGAAGAACTTGAAGTTGAGGAAAGACAGAAGAAGCCGGCTGATTGGATTGAGGTCTTTGCCATGGGTAGTCTAGCGATCTTGTTTGAGGAGGATGAACCAATGGGTATAGTCATGGAAGCAGAAGTGTTGATGCTAGGGCAGGAGGCCCTCGAGGATCCAACTTCGCTCATCATGGATGCCGCTGGGGATTACAAGAACTGGATTTTCATACCAAGTGCAACCTGCCATGGATCCGAGTCTGAGTCCGATTCTGAGCCTGAGTCTTCTAAGTCTGTTGAGTCTGAGTTGGTGCCTCTCGGCCCAGCTCTTCAGAGTCTGTACTTTGAATTCGAGTCAACCCGTGTGTATGGTGCCCCCAAGGCCTCTGCTAATGATAAAATAAATGAATCTGATTCTGCTTACTTCCCTGACTTTGAAATAAATTGTGTCGATCCCGAAGATGAAGAGATCGATTTCGATGGGGACATCCCTAAAGAAATCCGATCCCTAATCGAAAGGGAAGACGAAAGGCATGCTCAGCCTGTAAAGGAAGAAGTTGTTTCAATAAACTTGAGGGATGAAGGGAATCCCCAAATGACTCAGATCAGTTCCGCATTATCCGCGAAAGAGCGTCAAGCTCTAGTAAATTTACTAAAAGAATTCGTAGATGTTTTCGCATGGTCGCATGCTGATATGCCCGGAATCGATCCTGAAAACGTAGAGCACCGGATTCCCTTTTATCCCGACGCAAAACCGGTAAAACAGAAATTGAGGCGCATGAGGCCCGATTGGGTGCTTAGGATAAAAGAAGAGGTCACTAAACAAATCAATGCAGGATTCCTAATAGTAACTGAGTACCCCCAATGGATCGCAAACATTGTCCCCGTCCTGAAAAAGGATGGCAAAATTAGGGTCTGTGTTGATTTCAGGGACCTAAACAAAGCAAGCCCGAAAGATGACTTCCCGCTACGGCACATCGATGTACTAGTCGATAATACCGCTGTTGCCGCCTTGCTTTCTTTCATGGATGACTTTTCAGGCTACAATCAGATCCTCATGGCCCCAGAAGATCGGGAGAAAACCACATTCGTCACAGAATGGGGGACTTACTGCTACCGAGTCATGCCTTTCGGATTGAAGAATGCTGGGTCTACTTATCAGCAGGCTGCTACGACCTTGTTGCATGACATGATTCACAAGGAAGTAGAGGTCTACGTTGATGACATGATTGTTAAGGCGAAAGAGCGGGAAGGGCATTTACCCGCGCTCAGGAAGTTTTTTGAGAGAATCAGAAAATACAGGATGCGCCTTAATCCGGCTAAATGCACATTTGGGGTCACTGCGGGTAAGATGCTCGGGTTTATGATCACCACCCGCGGCATTGAAGTCGATCCATCGAAGATTAAGGCCATCCTGGAAATGGAACTGCCACGGTCAGAAAAAGATGTAAGAAGTTTTCTTGGCAAAGTACAGTTCATCAGTAGATTCATTGCAAAACTGACATCAACATGTGAACCCATATTCCGCCTACTCAAGAGAGGAGTACCGTTTGTGTGGGACGACAGATGCCAACAAGCTATCAAAGCCTATCTGCAGAGTCTGCCAGTATTGACACCGCCTGTAGTAGGAAAACCTTTGATCCTATACCTGTCAGTCACTCCGTCCTCGATGGGGTGTATGTTGGCATAGGAAGGAGACGATGGGGTTGAAAGGGTTGTTTACTACCTCAGCAAAAAGATGGTCGGATCCGAAGAACGCTATACTCCGCTAGAAAAGACATGTTGGACACTCGTTTGGGCTTCCAAGAAGTTGAGACATTATATGCTAGCCTACCCAGTAAGGCTAATATCTCGAATGGATCCCTTAAAGTATCTATTTGAAAAACCAGCTCTTACGGGAAGGATGGCGCGATGGTTGCTGATGCTGGCTGAGTTCGAATTAAAGTATGTCACCAGGAAGTCCGTAAAGGGAAGACCCGTCGCCGAGTTCCTAGCCGATTGCCCAGTTGAAGGAGGTGAAGATGCCGAACTTAGGTTCCTGATGAAGACATAATGACCGTGGCCGAGGATATTTTGCAGTTGTACTTTGACGGAGCAGCTAACCAGAAAGGGTTTGGAATCAGTGTACTACTAATTTCACCTGATGGATCGCACATCCTGCTTGCATTCAAGCTTAACTTTGAAGTCGCTAACAATCAGGCAGAGTACGAAGCTTGTATCGTAGGCACGGAAGCAGCCATTGAGATTGGTATAGAAAAGCTGGAGGTTGTAGGAGATTCGAACCTGGTTGTGTCCCAAGCAAACGGTGATTGGAAAGTCAAGGAAGAAAAACTGAAGCCGTATCATCAAGATCTCGAAGACCTTATCCCCCACTTCAGCAAGGTAACATTTACTCATGTCCCGAGACTCAGAAATCAATTCGCAGATGCTCTGGCAACGCTGGCATCCATGGTTGAAATCTCTGTTGGTGTAAAGTTAAGGCCAATTGTGATCGAGCAAAGAGATACACTGGTATACCAGCATGTCATGGTCGTCGACGAGCCCTGTAGAGACTCGCAAGTTTATTATAGTTTTGAAAATCATTTAATGCGTGAAAGGATCGTATTTTTTTTTATAAAGTCGTACGTATGTTTGTGGGGGTGTAAG
Source organism: Rhododendron griersonianum (assembly GCA_018127125.1). Classification (NCBI taxonomy): domain Eukaryota; kingdom Viridiplantae; phylum Streptophyta; class Magnoliopsida; order Ericales; family Ericaceae; genus Rhododendron; species Rhododendron griersonianum. The sequence continues at coordinate 31,353,606 of CM030797.1, read as the reverse complement.
GATGTACGTATTCGGTTGCGTATCGGACTCTCGGAGAATAGTAAAATGTAAGTTTTGATGTTGTAATGTTGTTTGGAGGTGTTGATATCAAGTTGGGTTCGTTCCGGAGTCCGTTGAAAATTTTCACTTTTCTGCCTAGCCAGTACTGGTACTGGCTGTTGCCCAGTACCGGTACCCACTGTCCAGATATTTATCAATTTGACATTTTGAAGGCTCCAGTACCGGTACTGGGAGTCGCCCAGTACCGGTATCTGCTGCGTTTTTCTGCAATTTTCAGCACGCTTTTTGGACTTCTATAAATACCCCCCCTTTTGTCATTTCTCACTCCCAAACCCATGAAACACACCTGGAAACACCCCCTTTCACTCACCCCACTCCAATCTCACCCAAAACTCTTGATTTCAACCTCAAATCTCCAAGATCCAAGGGTTTTCTTCCTCAAAATCACAAGATTCTTGCATTTGGTGAACCAAGGGTGAGTTTTGTGTCCTTGCTCCCACTCCTTGAAGCTCTATCACGTTTTTCTCTCTCTCCTCTCAATTATTTGTTGATCTTTGCTTGTCATCCTTGTTTTTGGGCTTTATTTGCTCTAGATCTTGTATTTAAACTTGGGTGGAGCTCGTTTTTGGTGGATTCAAGCATATTTCTCTCGGTAGACCTAGGGTTTTGCTCAAAACCCACTTCGGTAGGGATTTCTCTCTTCCTCTACATGTTTTGTCGTGATTATGTGTGATACGGGTGTTTACTTTGCTATTTATGGTCGAATGGAGTGTTTTATGACTTGAGGGTTACATATTCCTTGTAGATGATATAATGGTACATGAGCTAGTTGTGACGTATTTGATGTTGTCTGTGTGTGTGAAATGTGGTTATGGCATGGGTATCAAATGTGAGGATAATATGGTTGTTGTTGTTGTGAAGTGAATGGGGATTTTAGTGTGACGCAAGGGGTGGAAACACACGGTTCGCAAGGGGTGGAGTCTATTGTGACGCAAGGGGTGGAAACACAATCTCGCAAGGGGTGGAAATTCGATGGAGAAGTGTGTGCGTGTGTATGAATGTATGAGTTTGTGATTGGAAACTGTTATGACATTTGAAAGAGGGTGTTGATGCGCACTGTTAGATTTGTCGTTTAATTTGATTCGCCTCTGTCATGCTCATCATCTCATTACATGTAGATTTTGTAGAGAATTTCCTACTGGGCTAGTGTAGCTCAGCAGAATCCTTCTTTTCAGGTTTGAACGCAGGCCAATAGGTTTCTCGACATGGAGTATTTGGAAACGAAGACTTTTGGAAGTTAGCATGACTTAGTTACTCATCCATCATTGTAATAGTCTACTTTTGGATAGAGATGGTATTGTAACTAAATTCACATTGTTTGATCTTTTGACATAAGATTGTAATACCATAAATACTTTGCACTTGTAATTAATTTAATTTGGGCCGGTGTGCCAATGTTGGTAAGTTGGAAACTTGGGGACTTCGTTTGTAAATTAAACAGGTGGGAACTCTTTTTGGGGTACTATTTACCTTATGCGAGGATCTTTTATGGAAAATGGTTTATTTAATTATGTTGAAAATCGAGGGCATGGCAAGCCCAATGATGGTCACCCTTGGTATTACGACATTTGGAGATTTGTGGAAAGGGGGGAATACCCCTCTGAGGCCAGCAAGAAAGACAAAATCGTTCTCCAGAGGATGGCAGCTCAGTACATCATATGTGGAGGAAACCTATATCGAAGGTCGCATTGTGGCATGCACAAGCTATGCATCCATGGTGCCGAGGTAAAAAGGGTAATGGAAGAAATCCACGAAGGGGTGTGCGGTCCGCACATGAACGGCATGATGCTTGCCAAGAAGATTTTGAGACAGAGATACTTTTGGTCCACCATGGAGGCCGAATGTGTAGAGTATGTACGACGGTGTCATAAATACCAGATCCATGCCAACCTCACGCACGTTCCGCCGCATGAGCTGCAGCAAGTGACCTCACCATGGCCTTTTTCAACATGGGGTATTGACGTCATTGGAAGGATTGTGCCAACGGCCTCTAATGGCCATAAATTCATCTTGGTGGCTGTTGATTACTTCACAAAGGGGGTAGAAGCTGCTTCATATGCTACCTTGACCACGGTTCAGGTTGCGCACTTTATCAAGCAAAATCTCATTTACCGGTATGGAGTCCCCCAGGCGTTTGTGTCTGACAACGGGGTTTGTAACAACTCCGATTTTCAGTAAATAAAAATCTTGTTGTTTATTATTTTGACTCTATAAATTCCGTATTTTCCAACAATCCGTCATGATTAGATTTATTCGATTCAAACCCTAATTTCGTTCCGCCTTGCGATCTAGTCATTTTCTAAAGACAAGCAAGATAGCAACCCTAAGTCGTCCTATTTAGCAAACCTAGCTAGCTTCCGACTAATCGTTAGAGTAGTCTAATTGAACCTTTGAACCATTTGAACCCTAAGTGAGACCTTGACCAAAAGTCAACCCTCGATCTATTACCCATTGGACGATAGATACTAGGATAATCTTTATCCATTGGACCATAGGTTTACCCCTTGGATATTGTGACAAGATTTCTAGGTACACTATATAAGATTATATATTACTTACCATCTTTACCCATTGGATGATAAAAGTTAGGAGATTTATTACCCATTGGACGATAGGTTAACCTTTCCACCTAGTACAAGATCCATTAGTTTAATTAGATTCACCATGAGTCATTGTACTATATTAGATAGATTATGTAAGTTTGGTACTTCCATCTTTAACCTTTGGTTAATAAATGTTAGGGGAATTATAATCCATTGGTCCATAAAACCATATCAAGCTATAGTACTAGGTTAGTATTAGTTAATTCCTTCCTAGATATGATATGTACTAATTTGATTAAAGTATATGATATGTTTACATCATCCTAGCATACTATATATTAGTATATAGTTATAAGTACATAGGTGGCATTTTGACATAGTTTAATAGGATAGTTTGACTTAGAAATCCAAAACAAGATCACATAGTACATTGTCCTTTTTCTTGCTAGTTTTTCTTTCAACCAAGGGAGGAGGAGAGAGAGAGAGAGAGAATTCATAGAGAGAGAGGAGAGAGAGGCCGAGAGAGAGAGAGATGAGGGAGAGAGATAGGAGAGAGAGAGAGAAGGAGATATTGCATGTACCTTCCTTGATCTTCTTCTACCAAAACCCTAATACTATATACATTAGTACTTGTACCTTGAAAGATGAAGGATAGGATGACATTAGGATGACATAGGTTAGATTGTTAGTACTAGATTTTCTTACCAAAATCTTCTTACAAACTATTAGTTTACTCTTACTCTTTCAACCATTGTCCTTTCTTGATTAGGTGTCCAAGAGAGAGAGAGAGAGAGAGAGAGTGGCCGAGAGAGAGAGAGGGAGAGAGAGAGAGAATTCGGATGAGAGAGGGAGAGAGAGAGTGATGTGTGTGACTAAGTGTACTCCCATATCTCCTACATCATCTTCTTGCATCACTTTGTACCACCATATCTAGGGTTTCTTATTCTTTCAACCCTAAAGGACTACCATATCTTATTTTCTATTCTAGACTAGACACAAACCCCATTTGATTAGATTAAACCTTGTCCTAGGTTAGAAGAAAGAACAAGAAAATCCATTGGTCTTTCCAAACTCTTGTACCTTAGTACATTGGACCAAAGAGAGAGAGAGAGAGAGAGGGAGAGAGAGCCGAGAGAGATGGGGAGAGAGAGAGGCCGGGAGAGAGTGAGAGAGGGAGAGAGAGATTTGTGTGATGTGTGCAAGTGTACAACTAGCCTAGTCATTGTCCTTTTGATCAACACCTCATCCAATCTAAGGACAATCAAATCTAGTCAATCTATGATCCATTGGATAACAAATGTTAGGGGAAATATTGTCTCTTGGATAATAGACCAACTTGGCCTATAAATAGCAAGCCATTTCAAGCCTTTGAACTCACACCTTCAAGCTTTGCTCCAACTTCTCTCTAGAAAGTCTAGTGTTCTTGTTGTTCTTGTTGTTCTTGCTTAGTTCTTAGTTGTTCTTGAAGTTCTTCCTTAGTTCTTCAAGAAGCTCTTCTAGTGCCGCCACTAAGCCGCCACTCCACCACCCTACCGATCCAAAAGTTTTAGTAGTATTAGTCAAGATCAAGTTTCGAGAGAAACCTTTCTCTTTCGAAGCTATCGAAGCCATTCCTAAGCCGTTACTCCGTCCGACGAACTATTTTTCCTAATCCGTAGCCGACTACCGCCAAGAAGAACGGTAGATATTCTATATCTACTCTTCTCTACGTATACGTATATATTCCTTAGTATAGTTCCTATGCTTTCAAAAATCTAAGTATAGCGTATTGCATACGTATTTCGAAACGATAGTACGTTATTCTAAACCTTTGAAACTCCGAGCATACGTAGATTATACGAGCCACTTTCCCTAAGCATGACTAGAAATGTTTAAAGAGTTGTTATCTTGATTAACCATGGCATGAATAGCTTAACGTTAGAACACTCAATAAACATATGCTGTTTTGAACTTAAGAAAGCATGATTTAGGATTAAGCTGTTTAATCTTAGAATGAATGTGAGCATGATTATGTGATTACTTGACTACTTGTTGTTGATAAAGCATAAGTGATTTATCACTCCAAAGGTGTCCGTCCATGTGACACTATGCTTAACCTTGTGTGATTAAACGTGAGTATGATGATATGACAAAATGAGCATGCTATCTAATATAGAGTTGAATGATCTTGTTAGTGTAGTTTCAAGATTACTAAAGTTGTTGTATGAATAACCGCGGAGTCTATGCATGCGAACGAGACACAAAAACCGAGAAAGTAGAAATATGACACCTAGGGTGTGGTTGATATGGATAAAATGAAGGATGGGATTAACCTGCGGAAAATATTTTGAAATTACATAATGACCGGACTTGGTAGTCATTATGTGAGTGTTTTCGAAAACCGTAATGTAGCCGGACTTGGTAGCTCATTGAGTAGATTTCCAATGGGACCGGACGTGGTAGCCAATGCAAGTTTTGAAAGAATGTGTTTTGTGAAAACCGTAATGTAGCCGGACTTGGTAGCTCATTGCGTAGATTTCCAATGGGACCGGACGTGGTAGTCTCATGTGGAAATGGGGCTTGGCCGGACGTGGTAGCCAATGCAAGTTTTGAAATGGATTTTGTAAACCATGCTTGGCCGGACGTGGTAGCCAATGCAAGTTTTGAAAGAATGTGTTTTGTGAAAACCGTAATGTAGCCGGACTTGGTAGCTCATTGCGTAGATTTCCAATGGGACCGGACGTGGTAGTCTCATGTGGAAATGGGGCTTGGCCGGACGTGGTAGCCAATGCAAGTTTTGAAATGGATTTTGTAAACCATGATTGGCCGGACTTGGTAGCCATTGTGAGTGTTACTAATGAAGCCGGACTTGGTAGCCTCATTAGTAACAATTTATGAAAGAATGTTGGAAATTAAGATTTCGATAAAGGTGAAAATGTGACACGGTCTACGATGAGTCGCGTAGGAGAAACACGAAAAGGCATGACACCAACGCTAAAAGATATCGAATATGAATGTATCATTGTGTTTCTATATTGTTGAATGAGCATGTGTAATTGTTTATATGCTTCCTGGCTTTAAGTTAAGAGTTAGTGGGTATAGTTTATTCTATTGGGCTTGTAGCTCATGGTGTTACCTTTTTGGTGACCCTGACATATTATACTGGGGGCGACGCTGGTATAATGTGTCAGAGTTAATTGATGAGCAAGGTGAACAGTACGTGTTGGAGGCTTTTGGAGCCGAAGAGCTTGCTAGGATGGAAGAAGAAGCGGAGTAGTAGAATACCCTAGAAATTCCCTCCTTGTGTAATAAAAGTACTCTAGTAAGACTTATGTTGTAATAATGAGCTTGACTCTTAGCCTTTTTATTCAATAAAATGTTTAATTAACGAACCCGAAAATGGGGGCGTTACAGGGTTCACTTCAAAGGACGAGTCAGGGAAGTCTTGGATGAGTTCCAAATCCAAGTACACAAGTCAACAACCTATCGGCCGCAAACCAACGGAGCCGTGGAAGCAGCTAACAAAACAATCAAGGCCATTCTGGAAAAGACCATTCAATCTGTAAGGAATTGGCATGAACAGCTACCCCTAGCTTTATTGGGGTATCGCACGTCCGTACGTACGCCAACAGGGGAGACTCCTTACTCTTTGGTTTATGGTATCGAAGCTGTACTTCCCATCAAGTTAGAAGTTCCATCTCTTCGGGCTATGATTGAGTGTGATGTCCAAGAGGCAGAATGGTTGAGCAATCGATTTGAGGAACTCATGCTGTTCGACGAACGCTGGTTGAGGGCCCTTTACCATATTCAAGGATACCAGAGGAGAATCGCACGTGCGTTCAACAAAAAGGTAAAGCCTAGGGACTTGGCCGAAGGTGACATGGTTTTGAAGAAAATCCGGGCACCAGTTTACGACCCACGCGGATCAACTCAAGCGCTACTACCCCTGAGAGAAGCTCGTTGGGCTGAAAACCGCAAGGGCAGGCAGTCCCAGGCAAAAATTAGAGCAAAAGCCTGCTAGGTTGAAAACCTGAAAGGGCATCCTAGGCAAAAGTTAAGGCATACAATGAATGAGCTCGCTAGGTCGAAAACCCGAAAGGGCGGTACTAGGCAAAAGTTAGAGCGCAAAAGGAGAGTGTCAAAACCAGAGCGAACCCTACCCCTGAACTACGTTATGACCTGATTCCTTTACCAAAAGGATACGTAGGCAGCCTCACTCTGAGGCCCGGTTACGATCAATCAAAATAAAATAAAAAATCCAGATTGAGAGAATCCAAGGCACGGAATCAAAGAGGGGGAAACCCTCTATAACTCATTTTATTAAGACAACTGCTTCTGATACATAGGGCTGAGCATGACTTTCGAAAATGAAAGTGCGACATAATAAAAGCGGGTCCATAATTTATTCAATGGTCAGGGTAGTAGGATCGAGTCAGTTTCCTTGAGCCCCAGCTCTTGCAGCGATGTCCCTCCTAAGACACTTCCGGTAACTCCCGCGTACCGCCAGAGATGGGTAGGGATGCTCATCAGTCACCTCACGAGTCCTCCAGAATCGTTGGTAGTTGCAGAGGATAGAGTGGCGGAAGAGAGGCAGAACTACATCCACCAGGACCGCTGCATGAGCCTCATGTCTCAAACCAAGTTGACGCTGAATCCGATAGGGGATGTAGAAGGTAAAAGCCTCCAAGCCAGCAAGAACAACCCACTGAGGACCTATGAAGTACACTGTCATGGGCGGGAGGTCAAGCCACGAACACCTCCAGGAAATAGTCTCAGCCCGCTGCCGCTTGAAGAAATTGACCCACTCAGAAGCTCACCTGTCCGCAAACTCGAAGCACCGTAAAGACAGCAGCCTAGCCTCATACATCCAATTGCCAGGAGGAAGGGTCAGCACATTCACCTTATCGCAGAGCCAAATCTGCAAGAAGAAGAGAGAAAACAAGTAAAAAACCATAGAAAGCCAAGCCGAGCGTTGAGGTAAAATAAGAACGTGAGAAAAGCCCGAAAAATGAGAGCTGAGTGAGAAGCCAACCTGTAGGAGGAGAGGACTACCCCCAAAAGTCTCGGTCTCTCCAGAACGAACCTTGTCCAAACCCATCAATGTCTCAGCCAAGACCATCGGAATCACATCCTTCCGAGCCTCGATCTGAATAGCAATGCTGACTAATGACAAACTAGCATGGCTGGCTGAAGGGACTAAGAGGTAGGCTGCTAGTAGGCACATACAGAGGGCTGTCATGCGTCGAGTCTGATGAGTCACGTTTGCGAGATCACCAAGAGGAGAGAACATCTCGATGAGGCGCATCACGTTGAGGCGACCATCGCTAACCAAGTAGCGAGCAGTGTTGTCATTCAATCCAAGGGTTGCAGCCAGGACCTTGTAGACGCTTTCGCGCACAGGGGGAATGATGACTTCCCCTGAGCTGAAGCCGCCGAGATAGGCGCAGAACTCTTATATGGTGGGACAAAACTCTTGTTTGCCAAAGCGGAATACGTGCACCTCCGGATCCCAAAGACTCGCGGCTGCCCTCAAATGCTCAGGACGGAGACGAATGTTGCGAAGGTACCTCATGGAGTAGAGGCCATGAGCCCGAAAGTTGAGCCAATCGACACCTTCCATGGAGACGAACCATGGGTGGAGGGAACCGGTGAGAGAAAGAGCCATTGGGAGGAAGAAAGAGCTTAGGAAAGATGAGAGTTAAAGGGGGGTGAGGAAAGTTTGAAGTTGAAGTCCTGAATTTATAGGAAGAATGGAGAAGACAACTTCAACTTTCAAAGAGCCTCGGGTGTCCAAAAATGCAAGTTTCCCATGAGACTTGTATGGGAAAAAGCTTGGTCATACCCCCCTAAAAACTCAATGCAGACATGCATTGGTTCAGAAATGCCATTGCAGGGGTCAAACTTCAACCATCATGCAATCTGTCTCGGGAAGTAGCAAAACTGGGAGCTGTCAGGAAAATAGCCACGCACAGTGTACTATAGTGTCACGTGGCATATTGAATCTGGGAAATCACCACGGCATAACATTAATACACCACAGAGTTGCATGAAGCCACGCGCGGCATTATGAAGCTGCGCACGGCATAATATGTCTGCATTTCTGCAGTTTTTGACAGCAGAGGTTTGAAATGAATTCGAGGCATAGTGGGGCATCACCAACCCCCAGAACACACTTCAACGGGTATTTGGGACTTCAGGGATGTTTTGCTTTGGGTCAACTCTCAACATTCGAGGTCGTGGCACAAAAAGTCGATAAAATCCACTTCTTAAGCCGTGTCGGGGTATCAAAATCCGTTTCGAACTATTTCAAGCCACTTCATCGAGTCACACAGGTCATAATGGTCAAAAGTGACTTAGTCCAAGTTCCGGTTCGAGTTCAAAGTTGAAATTTGAGAATGTCACCCCTTTAAGTCAATGTTTCCTTACTTTTCGAGTATTTTTCAAGCGAGAGGTCGAGTTTTCGAGTCATGTATTAAGTTTTGAAGGTTGCTGTTGTCATGCATGGTCATATTTAAGTCAGTAGCAAGGGCGTTCGTGCAAATTTTCGTGTATAGTGTCAATTTTCCAAAATTCATTCAGTTACCTTCTTTGATTTCTATTCCTTTGTCGATATGTTCATTCGCCATCATATTGCCCATTGCAAACCTTGTATCCGGTTCAGTTTTGTGATCAATGGCTGGTTGTACACTCCGGTTAATGTTTTAGTTATACAGCAGCAGTAAAAGAAATTCAATAGTATAAACATTGAAAGGCCAGTTTTCTATATAATCTCGGAGGTATCCATGAGTCAAAGTACAAAATGAGGCATGCAAACCCAATGCTCAAAATCCTATCTACCAAGGGTAAATAGGCACCCTATAAAAGGAAGCACGCAGGCTCCACCAAAAAGGCAAAAAGCAAAAGAAGGAGCTCAGTCCTCATCCTCATCCTCATCTCTGTCCTCGCCCTCCTCCTCGTCCTCCTTGGAGACCTCTTCCGTCTGGGAGCTAGCCACCTCCTGAGTACTGGTCGCCCTGGGTACAGTACTCCCTGAAGTGTCCTCCAGGTCGACGTCCGTAGGCTCCTTAGTCTCATCAGAGACGGCGATAGGCTCATCCTTAGTCCCCGCTGAGTGTCGCGCCCTCTTCGACGGAAGCTCCTCCCGAGAGCCGGCCGAAGAGACCTGTGGCGCAGGCATGCGAACGGACTTCTGCTGTAGCCCTCGCGAAGCCCTTCCTCTAGCCTGCAATAGCACGACACTCATACAACATTTGCATCATAATTGTATTAAGGGTAACAGGAGTAAGGAAAATAGCTAGGGTTCGAGGAGTTTACCATCGTCCCACCGACGCGAGGAAGCACCTCTGGAGGATGGCCCATGGCGTACTGCCGCACCAGCTGCTCCAAGCCCATCATGGCCTTTGCCATCTCCTTCACGTACTCTGGAGTCGCTTGTACAATGGGAAAGATCAATTAGAACAAACACCGACAATAACAAGCACATGAGAAGGATGAGGGGGCATGTCAAACCTGAGCTAGGGACTCCGGAGCCGTGACTGTGGGACGTGGCACCACCACTAGACCAAGAGCTCCCTCGACGATCGTCACATCCACCGTCCAGGAAAGTGGAGGCAAGCTAGTTCCGCTCGGGCCCGCACTGTCGCCTCGACCTCCACCTTCTCTACCTCCATCACCTCTCCTACCTCCTCTTCCCCTTCTACCACCTCTACCACCTCTATCGCCACGTGCTGGCTGCGTTGTCTCCCAAGCAGCACGTATCCTGAGCTCTGCATCAGGTACCGAGCCCGGTACTCAGTGTAGTCAGCAGCATAACTAGCACCCGCCTGAAAGAACGGCTCCAGCTTGGGGTCCGGTCGTGTAAAACGCTCGATCTCCCTTCGGGTGTACTGGCTCGCCCTCTGCACCAGAGGAGGGAGTGGTCCAGGGACTCAAAAAGCGCCAAGCCTCAGCGACTGACGTGATACCCGGTCACCCAGGTACCACTGCCAGCCGTAAGGTGACTCGAGAAGCACTCTCCCCCTCACCACCTCTCGGCTTCGCATGACGTATGGAACCTCGAGGCGGTCCCAGATCCGCCAGTAGACCTGCCATCGAGAATAAACAATGTCAGCATACTCTTCAAAATGAAATGGGTGTGAAAGTTAGGAAATTTATTGCAAAGGTGTGTTGGTACCTGGTCAGGACGCAGCTCGTCCAGAAAAAGACGGAAGGCATTCAGGTCACCCTTCCCCTTCTTCACCCCACGATACTCCTTCGACCAGCGCAAGGCTCGGGGAAGTATCACGTCGTCAGGGCACGTAGTCTCGGGAGGGTACATGTCTAACACTTCGTACGTCCAAAGCTGCAAGTCAAGGCATTGAAAGTTAGCACAAGGTATATATTGAATAATGAATGAAGGGAAAGCTTACTATTCAAAGGAAAGGATTCCAAGCATACCTCCCAGACTCTCCAGTAGCCGTTGAGGCTCACTCCTGCCCCTCAGGAAAGAGACCCCATGAAGGTGTAGCACGTCCCTAGTGCTGCACCTCCCCAATCAAAGCGGGCAATCTCCTCGACGTCCCTCAAAGCCGGCAAAAGCGAAAGGTGCACCCGGTTGCGCCTGTTGGGAAACAGGGACGCACCGAGCATGTACAGCAAAAAGCACCTCGCCATCTGCTCCTCCTGTACCCTGTCCGTCGGAAGCTCCTCCATCCAAAATCCCAAAAACTGGGCGTACTGGGCGTCGTCCGTCTCTGCCCTCAGCACATACCCCAGCATTCGCCTCTGGAACTCTGCGCTCCTCCCTGTCGTGGTGTCAAAGGGAATAGGGTCACCTCCGACCCTCAGACCGGTGATCGCCAAAAAGTCCAAAGGCGTCACCGTCATCTCACCGAAAGAGAAGTGAAACGAATTCGTCGTGTCCCACCACCTCTCGGCAAGTGCCCTCACCACCTAGCGATCGTTGCTCGCCCTCGTCAACACACCGACGAACTCCCCAAAGCCCGCCCGCCCGCCTCACTATCTCCCTCACCACCTCGGGGAGCCTCCCCCAAAACTTCGGCACATCTACCGCACCACCGTAGCACGAGATTGAGATCGCCTGTTACAATGAAATGGCAGTGGTCAGCAAACAGGCATAGCATGCAAGGCAAATGCAACAGTCAAAGCAGGAAAGTGAAAGTACGTCGCATTGGAATTTGAAATGCAAGTATTTAAAGTATACCTCGTCTCGCTGTAGTGAAAGGTGTCGCTGAGGGTCCCTCAAAACCAAAGCCTCGTCGTACGTAGGCCTCTCTGGCCTATAGGCGTCTAAAAGCGAAGGCACCACTACGTGCTGAAAGGGCACGTAGGTCGCCTCGTCGTAGGCTCCTCGCCCCTGTAAAGCCACAGTCGCCTTGTCTACGATGCTCCTGCGAGGGATTGCCTCGCCCCCAGCCTCCTCCTCAACCTGTCGCTCCCCAGTAGCTCTAGCCTCGAGCTCAGCCCGAAGCTCTGTCTCTTGGGACTCCAGTAAAGCCTCCGCCAGCCCAGGCACTCCTCCCAAAGTCTCTACCAAGTCCTCCAGGGACGCCGCCTCTAGGCAGTCGCCCAAACCTATGTGGCGCGACGACCCGGCACCTGCACCACTGCCAACAAACATAGTCGGTGTCTCCCGCTCCTCCACCGGCTCCTCCTCGACAATGGGGTCCTTCCCTAAGTCGACCCGAGGCTCTTTCACGGGAGAGGCCTCCATCTCCTCCTCTACCCTATCCAGACCATCACCACCGTGAGCCTCTGCGACCCTCTCCTCCAAGCCAATTGCACCCTCCGATCGACCCGTAGCCTCCTCCTCACCCCCTCGTGCCATTGCACCCGGACTCTCCGTACCTTGGCCATAGCGGGCCAACACCCTACTGCCGTCATCACCACCGTCGCTGCCAGCCACCGCGGCAGCTGAAGCCGTGGCCCCTTCGGCCATGGCTGCCTGTACCGAAACCCCAGGGGTCTTCGGGACCTCCCCGACTAATGCACCACCCTCCGGAGGGACTGGGTACGGTGTAGCCTCAACCCTTGGTGGATGATCACCACCGGGTACGTCGCCTCTATCCATGATCAATGCTGAGAGAGAGAGAGAGAGAGAGAGAGAGACAGTCGAGGGAGGGAGAGATGAGAGAGAGAGAGAGAGAGAGGGAAATTTTGAACGGCGTGAGGCGTATCATATACGCCTCGACCGTATATACCTCCCCTGAACCGGTTCGTCTGGAATTAAATCAGGATCGGGTTCATAGCTTATAGTCCGCAAGGTGTTTTGTGTCAAACGTGCGGTATAATGATCTGAGCATATGAAATTCTTTGATTTGTTACGACGTACGTCTCTCCATGGGCTACGCACGGCATTCTGGGTTATTTCGACAGTTCAGATTCTGAGAGCAGTTCTTAACGTTCAAGTTCGTGTTTGCATGAAAGTACGTGTGTTTGTTCGAAAGTAGAAAAACAGACAAATGCAAGTAGTAAGAAAAGGGGACTTTTCATTCCATAAAACCCGGGGTAACCCCTGGGATTTTCGTTACATTTATTCAAAAAAAAACAAAAGAAAAACAGGAAAAGATCCTACTGCCCCTTTCTTCTTCTTCTTCTCCTTCGTCCTTCGTCTTCAACCACTTCCCTCGCCAGACGCGTCATTCCCTCCGTCTGAACGATCGTTCGACCCATTCGGATTGCCTTCGGAGTCCTCCACGGTCTTATCCGACTCTTGCCCCGGTGTGTACTCAGGGTCATGCTTGTCATCCTGTGCGTCAAAGGCAAGGTCTTGGAGGTTGGAGACCGCACGGCGAAGGGTGCGGACGGTAGAGATCAATCTCGCAATCTGTGTGTTAAGTTGCTCGATCTCCTCTCGGTAAAAGGCCATCTCGGCCTCCAAGGAAATCACTCGTGCCACGAGACTGTTATCCACCATGGAACTTGTTTTCGCGACTTATTTTTGAGAAGTGTAGGAGGAGATGATGAGATTGGAGAAACTTTTGTTGGTGGTGTATGGAATGAGGCACCACCATGCTTTTAAAGAAACATTGGCCATCGAAAGGGCACGCCTGTATTAATGGGCACCCTTAAACCAACCGTCTGTTCTCGAAAATCAAAGGGTTGCATGGGAATTTGAAATACCATGCGCCGCCCCTCTCAGCCGCACGGCATTATGGCTTTGCATGATTAAATCCATTCTTCTCGGAAATTGATCAACCCAGCCACCAAAATCTTCTTGGAAATCAAATGCTCCAATCGTTTTGCAACAAAAATCTATTAGAATGTTGTGCTTTGATTCCCATCCTCCGGGACTCGCAAAATTTTTCGTCCCCCGAGGACTCGTCGTATTCGTTTTTTTTTTCCATAGTTTTTGCCCTCCGGGACTCGTCATAATTTTTCCACCGTGATTTTTCCATCCCGACTTGAAGTATTCTCGTCTCGATTTCCGCTTCCCACGGGCTCGTCTCGATTTTCGCCTCCCGAGGGTTCTTCTCGATTTCCACCTCCCGAGGGCTCATCTCGATTTCCGCCTCCCGAGGGCTCGTCTCGATTTTTGCCTCCCGAGGGCTCGTCTCGATTTCCGCCTCCCGAGGGCTCGTCTCGATTTCCGCCTCCTGAAGGCTCGTTTCGGAATTTCGCCTCTTGAAGGCTCGACTCGAATTTGTCGCGTTATTTGCATTTGCTTCATGACACTCTACACCACTGGCACTCAATCCTCCCAAGTTTATTGCATGATTTTGCTAGTTGTCCTCCGGGACTCGTTTGACTTGCATTGTCCCGATTGAACTACGTTGGTCTGATCCCTGCAAACGGGGTATGTAGGCAGCTCCACGAGCACGACCGCCATCATCATCTGCTTGCATCTCAATTTTCATGTGTTTTCGTCTCCGTTTAAAGACTTTAGAGCAACGGATCGGGATGCCTATTCTTTAAGCGTACGTCTCTCGTACCAACCAATGTTAAGTACTCCCACGTATGTAAATCTTCGAGTAAATCACCATAAAGAAAAATTATTCAGTGCACCTCGCTCTACTTCAATTTTGTTTAATCGGGGCTTACAAAATTAACCTGGTCCATTAATTTTTAGCCCGAGAAAGCAATACACATCGGCCCAATTTAATTAATGTTTAATTAAATGGCCCTCTAGCGCTGGTCCACGATTTGGCGCCAAAAACGGGCATAAACATTGCCCCCCCATGCCTTGATTCTTTACTTTTAGGATCAAGGCGTGAATAGAAAAGAAAGTTGTTTTTGGCATCCAAACAGTCCTTGAATCCTGTTTTAGCATACCTTTTTTTGTTTGCCTTGCCTAATATGGATAGTAGGCATTAGGCATTGTTATGCTCCATTCAGGCCTTTGACAATATGAGATCTGTCTTCAGGCCTGAATCATGAAGGGCAGACAAAAAGGCCTAGAAATACGTTGGAAGGCCTGAACTTCTCCTTGAAACGCTTAGAAATGTGGTTCAGGCCTAGAGAAAGAGCTTAAAGAGCCTTCATACCAGCAAAAAGGCCTGCTTACGCCAATATGAGGCCTGCATCAAAGCCTGGTTGTAGAGAAACCATAGTATCATGAAAAAGCTTGACAAGGACTAAATATATAATGGAAGGCCTGAACCTGTGCTTTGAACTTTCAGGCCTGCTCAATGAAACGAAAAGGCCTCTACCTTTGCGGAAAAGTCCTAGTAAAACTCTAATAGGGCCTACTCAATGGCTGATAGGCCTTGGCCGAACATTTTAGAGATGTTTGTTCGGCCTTTGAATGACTTTTCATTGGCTACTTAGCCCTTTTTACAACCACGACGTTTTTGCGTAAGCCAAGTGAATAAGACCCACTTTTGATGTGTCCCACAAATCCAATGTTGGCGTAGTTCCACAACTTTAAGGCCTACAGTTAGCCTATGGTTGTAATGCCTTTTGGCAGTTTGGACAATGCCAAAAAGGCCTTCATGAACAGGGGGAGGAGGGGGATCTTCGATTACAAATGAATCAAGATCAAGCCCTGGAGTGTTGTCGATTTCCTCATCTTCATTCAGTTCCTCCTGTTCTAGAACGAGTGGGGCATGCAACTCAGACCTGGCCATAGGGCTGATGCCAGGTTTGAATCCTTCCTGATTTGCATCACTGCCCAAGAGTGAATCTGAATGTGGTGGCTCTACAGATGCTTGAGATGACTTTTCAGAGGAGAGAACGAGTTGATCTTGCCACATGATAGGACTTTCTGTGTTCTGGCTTATTTCAGATTTGAAATCTTGCTCCCTTTGCGTTGAAACAGACTTATCTTTTCGCTCCTCTGGGCATGGAAATAACTTACCATCCAAAAGTTTTTGAAAAACTCCTGAATGTTGGCTGCTATGATCAGGCCTGAGAATGTTGCCTCGATCTGTATCATCCAGGCCTTACTGCTGTTCAGGAATCCTCAAAGGCTTGAACTGGGACGTTTGCCCCCCGAGTCAAAGTCTTTGGCCTCTTTGCCCCCCAAGTGCAGGGTTGTTGGAAGCTAAGGGCTGAGAGAAGCCTGGAGGCCTGGTGTGCTTGCTGGAAGCTTGTTGAGACTCTTGCCCCCCGAGTCCAATTCCTTAGCCTCCTTGCCCCCCGAGTGTAGGGCTTTCAGCAATTAAGGGCTGAGAGAAGCCTGGAGGCCTGAAGTGCTTGCTAGAAGCTTGTTTAGACACATTTAGGCATAAAGTTGAGCCTAAACTGCCAGATTGTGACAACAGTGGTTAAGTTGGAGTTGACCTCATGTATTTGATGGTGTTTTTGGAGTTGATTACTCATTCTTCAATCTTACGCAAAGATGCATGCAAGGGATCTATGAGCTCCTGTGAGAGTTCTTCGTTGGATGCAATAGTACAGGACTGAGTGCTCATATTTTCTTCAACTTGGCCCTCAAAGGTCTGAGTAGGAGGATCATCAAGCCCACCATTTCGAAATTCATGCTGTTCGGGTAGGGCTGAATACATGATGCTTGAATAGCCACGTGACTTGGCAATAAAGAGAGCGTGTTTACCTTATAGCGTAATTGGCGATCCTCCTCTTCAAGCCTGTCAACTTCATCTTCAAGCCCTCGAATTTCATCGTTGTAGCGATTTTGTGCATCAAGAAACCAATCCTCCATAGAATTGAGTCGACGCCTCTCACAATCAAGGTGATAGATTTCGTCTTCAAGTTCGTCGACTTTATCATTGCGCCAACGAATTTCTTATTTACATTACCGAATCTCAACATCCAATTCAACGTATCAAATTGACATGCAAATGAATCAGCGTAATACCCTTGAAACGACTAGGGTCCCAACGGGCGTGCCAATGAAAACTCTCATTTTTGTCACGCGTACGCCAAGCAAGGCGTGAATGTGATTGCAGGCGTTGGTTGGTTGAGTGCGGGCGTGCGAAGACTTGTAGCGCCTAACTTTGGTTGAAGTTGTAGCGATTGCGTGTGACCCAAAGGTTAAAGATCACAAGGAGGTATGTGGTTTGCCACACGGTTGCATGTGGACTTAAAATTTCCTAGTCGTATAGAAAATGGAACGTAAAAACGTGAACTTTATTACTCTGGGATAATAAAGTTGATTACAAGAAATGTAAAATTCAAACTACTTGAAGAAGTGAGTTGGAATGGGGTTTGAGTACGAGGTACTCGATAATCTACTTTGTTGAAAGTAGGAAAGTGTTTGTAAGCGCTGGGCTTTGATTGGTGTTAGACCCGTTTTTCTTCTTTGATTCTGTTATTTATAGGCGAGATTCCAATCTGCAAAGCCATGGAAATCAACTGCCTCCTCCGAAATTGGCCAAGTGTCCCATCCATGTTGCACACCATCGGCAGTTTACGGCGTTTAATAGAGATCATGGGTAGCAGTTGAATTGAAAACCTACTGAACGTGGGGTATCTTCGTGCCATGGCCAACTGTTAAGTACTCCCACGTATGTAAATCTCCGAGTAAATCACCATAAAGAAAAATTATTCAGTGCACCTCGCTCTACTTCAATTTTGTTTAATCGGGGCTTACAAAAAATTAACGTGGTCCATTAATTTTTAGCCCAAGAAAGAAATAGACATCGGCCCAATTGAATTAATGCTTAATTAAATGGCCCTCCGGCGCTGGTCCACGGTTTGGTGCAAAAAACGGGCATAAACAAGAAGGTAAGTATTTTTCCACTGCATATTTATTTTAATTCTCCCATATAGGTTTATCATTTGGTATCAGAGCCAATCTTCATGTCATTGTGTTTAGTATGAACAAAGTTTTTGTTAAAACTTAAATCTATCGGAACCATTCACTGCTATTTCGAAATGCTTTTAGACGAAAAATTCTTTTATGTTTCAGTGTTGATCCTGGCCCTTCGTGGGTTAGCCTATGAAGTCAATAGGAGCATTTGTTTAGTTTCTGTGACTTTCAATAGGGTCGGTTTTGCATTCTTAGTTCCATTAGGCATTAACTGATCATAGTTATTGTAGACACTCCAATCCGGACCTCAGAGGTTCTTTGTACGCCCCGATGATGAAATAAAGGAAATGATACCTTTGTGAGCTTGAATAAAGGATTCCCTCAGCCCTAAAAACCCAGATAAGCCCAAAAGCCCTGGACTGGACCTGGAATACCGCGCAGAACACACCTACAACGTGCGGTGTAACAAAACTTATTACACCGTGCGACACCCCAAGGTCAACCGCACGGCATTTTAGGAAAAGTTCTGACTGGCTTAGAAAGCTGTCGGCCACGCCTATTTAAGCCACAGCTGCAAAATGGCTCAGCCGAAAATGCACTTCTGGCACGCCCAGAAAATACCTCCACCATTTGAATTTCAAAATCCTTGGCTCTTGCCTATAAATGCACCCCTCCACTCAAGAGGAAAGGGCCCTTGATCATTGATCTCAAAATCTTTCTCCCTCTTCTTATCTTTGTACCCATTCTCTACTTCCAAGCCTTGAGAATGCCATTACCAAAAGACATTCTCTAAGCACTCTACTCCATTTTTCTCCTCATCATCAAAGTTAGTCTCTTACTAACTTTGAAGCTTCATCCACCCAAATACCCAACAACCACTCATACCCACACCTATCTTTTCTTTCCCGATCTCATCCACTCACATCCTTCGTCACCCACCTTCATCCTTCACTATCCATCCTCATTCAAGCTCAAGATCAAAGGTAAAAATCAAGTTTCCTTGGGTTAGGCTCTGTCCTGGCCCTGAGGGGACTCTTCTGCCGTTAGGCTTAACCCATTTTGGTTAAGTTTTTGACTTGAAAATCATTTTCAGAAAATAAAATAGCAACTGTGCTGGACATACCACACCGCGCGGCGCTTTGCTGCGTCGCACGGCGTAATATGTTTAGGCGCACGGCGTTTCATTAGCTATTGATTTCTTGTTCAAACTATCTGGATCATAGCCATCCTTTCTCAGGCTTGTTTTGTTGTTGAGATGTCGGTTGTCATTACCTTCAGAACAGGACCATATCTACAAGCCACGTTTTATTTCTTATACAAAGTTTTCTTGATCATCTTGAACGATTAAACACATCAAAAGTTGTTTTACATGGCTTTAAGAAATGGTACTGTAGGTGGAGAGAAATAGATGGTACCTAGAACAGCACCGAATCTCCTTCCTTCACGTGCTGTCCAACCGGAACCCTAATCCTTTCGCCTGAACCCTAACCTGTAAAACAGACAAGGGGTGAGCGCACCTCTGCCTCTCGTGGCAAAGGCCCTCCGATGCCTAAGTTAGTATCTCGTACTGTATCAAAACCCTAATTATCAGTAGGAAAGTGTAAAGTGAGTGCAACTTATTGCGTACCTTTTCCCTCTAGGTTTACCTCGTATTTATAGATATGAGCATGCTTGCTTTCCAAGCATCCTTCTCGTCCCAGGCCTCCTGTCTCGTACAGGAAACCTGGCTCTTCTGGGAATCTCTTATCCACTCAACTGAGATCCTTTCCTCATAGGGTCTCTTCTCACCATAGAACTCATCCCTTAGTAGGACTGTCTCATGCCACATCTTTACCGTATATCGGGTCCGTTTTAGAGGACACCCCTTATTGCCTTGTCTCTTAAGACAACGTCCCATCAAGTAGCTCCATCTGTTCGGCGTATGCCCCTACCGAACAGACTACTTAAGTAAATGACTTCTCATGCCACTGGTCCATCTAGGCCGAACAGAATGTACCAACTGATGACTTTCTATGTTATTGGCCCCTCTTGGCCGAACAGGCTGTACTAACTAACGACTTCTCATGTCGTTAGTCCTTCTCAACCGAACAGACAATCTAATCTGGTACCCTCTGGATGCACCGGACCTTTCTGCCGCCGTTCATCTTATACGGAATCCCATATTACTTTCCTCATTACACGGGTCTTAGGACACCACGTGTTCGGCTACTATTTGCACCTGTTCGGTAACACCTCCCTACAATTGCTCCCCAGCTTTCGCTCATTATCACTGTTCGAAGATGATGAGTAAAGCTCAAAAGTGAACTCAGAGCCGAACAGACAAGGTATCGTGCAGATACAGTCATCGGGCTTCCATTGATGTCTTTTGGCGGTTTAGTCATAATTTTCTCGAAATAATGACTCTACGTGGCGTGTTTCGTACACCTCGCATTAAATTTGAACTAACGTTCCGTGTAACGGCGTTTAGAATGTTGTTCTCGTTGATTCCTTTTCCGTTACCCCTCATGTAACGGTCGTGAGGGGAGACGGTTTGAATCCGTCTCTTTCCCTTAACTCCAAAAAAGGGGGTTTTATGGGTTTTCACACCACAAAAGTTTAAAGATTCTGTCTTCTCTCTCTGAAACCAGACGAGAACTGTTCATCTCCAGTCCGCCATCGCCGCCGTCTGCGAAATCGATTTCAACCTAGGAAATCCTTTCTACATTCCTGTAAGACCTCTCATTCTTACCTCTGTTTTCATTTCGTCTCGAGACTTCGTTCTCAGTCTCTTCTTTGTCTAGGGTTTCGATCCCATTTCCAGATTTCATTCTGTCTTAGTTTTCTCTGATTCATCCATGGCGGATGAAGCTAATAGTGGCGTTAAGCCAGGAAAATTCAGAAAACTCTGCGAGACACCTGCTGCAATGGCGGCGTTTAGGACTAAATACAACATTCCAGAAACCGTTGGTTTAGAACTCGCCCCTCTGGGTGCGACTAGAAATGCCTGCAAATGGGATAGAACATGTATCCCAATCGTGGCTATCGTCGAGGGTGGAGTTCGTTTCCCCCTCGACCCACTACTTCGTCGAACTCTTAACTGGTATCGGCTCAATCCCATGCAAGTATCCACTAATTTTTTCAGATTAGTAACGGGGGTTGTAGCTTTAAACAAAATATTGGGGACCAATTTAGGAATCTGGGATATCCAGTGGTGGTATAGCATTGTATTGAATCGAGAATACAATACTTACTACCTTAAAGTGAGAAAGGCAGAGAAGCGTTTCGTGCTTAACCTGCCAGACTCTGCTCGGGACCATGAGATGGACTTCCTCTACGTTACTGGAGCTTTCGAGCCCACGGGGGAAGATGGCCAGGTGGTGGGTGTCCACGTCCCCCACGAATGGGGCTTCCCACGTACGCCTCTGCTTTCTGTTCTTTTAATCGTTTTTCCTCTCATATCGAAGCTTCTCACTGAGAGTTCTGCTTTTTTGTTGTTTCAGTCGAAAATGCTAATAGACGTCCAAGGAGGGAGCCAAGCAATATTCGAGAAGGGGAGATCAACACAGTTCTAAGGTACAAAGGTGTTCCAGGTACACGCACTGCTGGACGGGGGCGTGATGCAAATATTTTACTAGGCTATGATCCAGCCTACAGGGGGTTCATTGATAGGAGACTTGCGAACCCCCAAGTACCAGCGGTGCATCAACCTCGACTGCACCCCCACCTAGGAGTTCGAGGCCAGGTGCTGGAGTAATAGTCGCCGGTCAGCCAGGCGAGGTTCCAATCTCTGAAGGGGTCCCTCTCCCTCGTTTAAATCTAAGAAGGTCTTCTCGTCATCAGGAGCCCATTCAGCAACAGCCCGAGCAATTAGTTATTCAACAAGACACCAGTCAATCATCCTCGGCAGGATACTCTCCGTCCCCACCAGTTTCAGGTACCATGTCTCATCAACCTCTTAATCTCAGCACCTTACTTACCATCTCCCCCCGGGGGCGCGGTGCCCCGGTCAGGGTGGCCTCTACAGGCCTTGCCCCCCCTGCACCTCGACGCTCCAGAGGGCCAGGACCTCGATCGTCCTCCTCCCCTCAGGGACAAGATGGTTCCCAAGAGGCTTCTGATACCCATCGGGACAAACGCCCAAGGCATCAAGAAGCCGGTGCTTCAGACACACAAACTCCTATACCAACCCTGGAGACTCCTTCATCGGTTACCCAGGTTGTTCATGAGGTTTGGGCCCCTCAACTCGTGAGGGGGGACCGTCCAGTAAATGTTGGGGACAGTGCGAGCTCTTCGAAAACCGCATTGGCCCTTGCTCAAAGTCTGCTGCTTCCCGTAGATATGCTGAAGGAGTCCTCATCTACTTCTGATCGACTTGTTTCCACTGGTCTCGTTAGCGGAATTAAGGTAGTTTTATTTATCTCAACCTTTGTTGCACCGTTTTCGAGGTACATGATTTCTTTACCAGCATACTAAAGAACTTGTTGGTTTGTCTTTTTAGTTTATCCAAAAGATGGTTACCCTGGGACAAAGGTTTCAGGAAGCTGATGCTGAAAGAATCAGACTAATGAATGAGAACACTCGTCTGATTCGATCAGTCACAAGGGTGGAAAGGGAGAGAGACAAAGCGAAGCTGGATGCTGATGAGATGAACGGGAAGCTGGGTGCTGCTGAAGAAAACCTTCGCCAAGCGCTGTCTGAAATTGATAGCACAAAAAAGATAGCATATGATGACGGTTTTAAGAAAGGGTTTGATGCTGCTACA
This sequence comes from Rhododendron griersonianum, assembly GCA_018127125.1. Lineage (NCBI taxonomy): Eukaryota > Viridiplantae > Streptophyta > Magnoliopsida > Ericales > Ericaceae > Rhododendron > Rhododendron griersonianum. The sequence continues at coordinate 31,331,135 of CM030797.1, read as the reverse complement.
GCAAGTTATGTGGAGCAGATGCCTGGTATCCAGGATCACATCTGGGCTGCTGGGTGGGAGGCATGCTTGATTAAGATCAAGGCCCCTGATGATTCCACCCTTTGGGTTGACAATGATTTGCCTAACAAACGTGCCCAGCCATCTCATGGCTCCGCGGAGCCTGCTCTGGATGATATTGAAGAGCAAATTGACGACTTTGCTGATGTGGATGAAGAGATGGAGATGGAGACACAGGCTGCCCAACTTGGATCCCAAGAAGCCCATGATGAGCAACCAACCATAGAGGGAGCAGCCGCTGAGACCGTCAACCTGGAAGAACAACCAGTTGGAGATAGTAATGCTCCTGTTGATTCGAGCAACATTACCCCTGAGGTCCAGAATCTGGACTAACTTGGTAAGCCTCGGCCTATTCCTCTAACTACTTAGTAAGATGTTTTGCTGGTCCTGCGTGACCACGATCTTTAGTCCTGCGTCGCATCAGTACTCTTTTAAATACTTTTAACACAGGTATTTTGGCCCTTCATGGCAGTACATTGGTTTGCTCGGCCCTTTCGTGGCTCTTTCTCATTTGTTGATACTGCACTTAGCCAGTTCTTCGTACATATTGTTGCATCTACCAAGTGTGTTCTTACTTGGATTTATATTCTAAGTGAGCCTTCTAGCTTTCATGTACTAAGCTTTGCTCATACTTGGATAAATATGCATTTTCTCGTATGCTCCCCAAAGTTCTCGGCGTTTGGAGAAACTCGTAAGTGTATTCGTACTTAGCTGTTTGCTTCTAAGTTTTCTCTTACTTAGCTGATCGTGCACATATTAGTGTGCGTCCCAGTTTCTTCGTACTTAGCTATTTTATGGGTAAACAAGTATTTCGTACTTCTCTTTAAGTTTCTCGTACTTAGCGATCCGTGCAAACAAGTATTTCGTACTTCTGTATAAGTTTCTCGTACTTAGCATTTCGTGCAAACAAGTATTTCGTACTTCTGTTTAAGTTTCTCGTACTTAGCGTTTCGTGCAAACAAGTATTTCGTACTTTTGTTTAAGTTTCTCGTACTTAGCGTTTCGTGCAAACAAGTATTTCGTACTTCTGTTTAAGTTTCTCGTACTTAGCGTTTCGTGCAAACAAGTATTTCGTACTTCTGTTTAAGTTTCTCGTACTTAGCGTTTCGTGCAAACAAGTATTTCGTACTTCTGTTCTATTAGCACGTGTTTTCTTATGTCTAAGATATTCATACCAATTACCTGCTCCCCAATACGAAAGAGGGACAGTGTGGCCTTTGTTCGGATTTACAAGTTTTTTATTAAAAAACAACCATTCACTAGAAGAAACAAAATTGCACGAAAATTGCTACGTTATTCATAATTGTGAAAATCAAGGAGTCGTTATGCGTACACCTTGCAAAAAAGGAGAAAACGATGGAATTTTCTTCGTAATCCCCGCAAAATAACATAATTCTAAAACAGAATTTAAAAACAAAGAAATTGTCTTCGTAATTCCCACACAATAACATAATCCTAAAACAGAATTTAAAAACAAAAAAGTCTTTTAAACAAAGAACTTCCTCAAATTGTGGACATTCCAAGGCCTTGGTACCGGGTTCCCGTCCAGGTCAGCCAATCTATAAGCCCCAATGCCCGCAATTTCGGTTACTCGATACGGTCCTTCCCAATTTGCTCCAAGCTTTCCCTCATTAGCCACTTTGGTGTTGCCAAGTACTTTTCGAAGCACAAGGTCTCCAATGCCAAATTCTCGAGGGTGGACATGTTTATTGTATCCTCTCATTAGCTGTTCCTGGTACGAGGCCAAGTGGACCAGGGCCCTCTCTCTCCTCTCTTCGGCCAGATCAAGCTCAATTTCTAAAGCCCTGTCATTCCCCCCACTTTCAACCAATGCAGTTCTATTGGTTGGAAGTCCCACTTCCAGGGGTATGACTGCCTCTGTACCATATGCTAATGAATAAGGGGTCTCTCCCGTAGACCTTCTGGGTGTTGTTCGGTGTGCCCACAACACCAAAGGCAGTTCATCAGGCCACTTGCCTTTTGCCTTGTCCAACCTCTTCTTGATTCCATCAAGAATTGTTTTGTTGGAAGCTTCTGCTTGCCCATTGCTCTGAGGGTAGGCAGGGGTTGAGTAATAGTTCCTTATCCCATATTGGGAACAAAAAGTCTTGAACTTTTTCTGGAACTGTGCCCCATTATCTGTGATCAAAGAGTAAGGGACCCCAAATCGAGTGATAATGCTCTTCCACACAAACCTTTCTATCATAGGTTCAGTGATTTTGGCCAAAGGTTCTGCCTCAATCCACTTGGTGAAGTAGTCAGTGGCCACCAACAGGAACTTTCGATTTCCTGTTGCTTTATGGAGCGGACCAACGATGTCCATTCCCCACTGGGCAAACGGCCAGGGGCTAGTTAAAGGCACCAGGTCTTCGGCTGGTGTCTTTATCATAGGTGAGAACTTTTGGCATTTCTCACAAATCTTAACATAGACCTTGGCATCTTCCTGCATGTGCGGCCACCAATAACCTTGGGTGATTGCTCGGTGGGCAATGGATCTGCCCCCAGCATGGCTTCCACATGTTCCTTCGTGGATTTCATGGAGGAATTTTTGGACCATCTCAGGGTGCACACAAAGCAAATATGGCCCGGTGAAGGACTTCTTATATAGCTTTCCTTCGGGGGATAGCCAAAACCTTGCAGATTTGGTTTTGATTTTGTGGGCCTCCTTTTTGTCCGCAGGGAGAGTTTCATCTCGTAAGAACTCTACGATTGGATCCATCCAACTTGGTCCTTGGTTCACGTCCAGGACCAAGTTCATACTTCTTCCGATGCTCGGCTCGGCCAAGTAGTCCACCGCTACCTTTCGCTTGAACTCAGTTGGAACAGCTGCAGCCAACCAAGCCAAGGAATCTGCATGAGAATTCTGTCCGGAACTTATCTGTTCTATACACACCCTTTCGAAGGTATTAAGCAGACTTTTGGCTGCCTCCACGTAGGCTGCCATCTTCTCATTTCGAGCTTCATACTCGCCGGACAGTTGGTTCACCACCAGCTGTGAATCACAGTAAACCCTGATTCTCTTAACCTTCAGAGTTTTGGCACTGTTCAAGCCAACCAGAAGAGCCTCATACTCTGCTACATTGTTTGATGCACTGAAACCCAGCCGAACAGACTGTTCCAACATAACACCCTCAGGAGGGAACAAAACAATGCCAATACCTGAACTTGTGTTACAGGTAGAACCATCGACAAATAGTTTCCATTCTAAAGGATCCTGTTCGGCGGGAGCCTTTCCTTTCCTCTTAGATAGTTCAACTTTCTGCTCCTGTCTCGTAGGAGGCCGAGGTGCTACAGTTGGTGAAAATTCCGCCACAAAATCAGCCAACACTTGGCCTTTGATTGCAGTGCGCGGCTGATAATCGATATCATATTGGCTTAACTCCACGGACCAAGTCGAGATCCGCCCAGAGAAATCTGCCTTTCGTAGCAATGATCTTAAGGGAAACTCAGTATAAACCACAACCTTATGGCTTTGGAAATAATGGGGCAGCTTTCGCGTTGCTGTCCTTAACGCAAGGACCAGTTTTTCAAGGGGCAGATACCTCGTTTCTGCGTCTAGAAGTGTTTTACTTACATAATAAACTGGGATCTGTTCGGGTCCCTTGTCCCTTAACAGAACCGCACTTACAGTATGTTCAGAAACTGCTAGATATAAAACCAAAATCTCACCTGGGTCTGGAGTCGACAAGAGGGGAGCTTGGGCCAAATACTTCTTCAAGTCTTGGAATGCCTGCTCACATTCTGCTCCCCATTCGAACCCTTCTCTTTTCTTGAGCAACTGGAAGAAAGGCCTACATTTATCACTTGAACGGCTTATGAACCTGTTTAGGGCCGCAGCCATCCCTGTCAGCCTCTGGACTTCTTTCGTAGTTTTAGGACTTTGGAGCTTTTGTAGGGCCGTTATCTGATCAGGATTTGCCTCGATTCCTCTCAGAGTTACCAGGTGGCCCAGGAATTTCCCAGAGCCAACTCCAAACGCACATTTCGAGGCGTTGAGTTTCAACTTGTACTTCCTCAGAATTCCAAAGGCTTCTTTCAAATCCATAATGTGCCCCTGCCTGGTCCTGCTCTTGACTACCATATCGTCTATGTATACCTCCATAGTCTGGCCAAGAAGTTTCCTAAACATGATCGTAGCCAGCCTTTGGTAAGTTGCTCCTGCATTTCTTAGCCCAAAAGGCATAACGCTGTAGCAGTACAACCCTCGTGGTGTAATGAAAGAAGTCTTCTCCTGATCAGGCCCAAACATGGCAATCTGATGGTATCCTCGATATGCGTCGAGGAAACTCATTCGTTCATACCCAGCAGTGGCGTCAACCAACTGATCAATCCTTGGGAGAGGGAAGCTATCCTTAGGACAAGCTTTATTCAAGTCTGTGAAGTCTACACAGACACGCCATTTCCCATTCTTCTTCTTCACAACCACTGTGTTGGACAGCCACTCTGGGTAATACACCTCTCGTATTGCTTTAGCCTCCAGCAAACGATCCACCTCTTCAATAACAGCATCAACATGCTGTACTGCTGCCCTTCTTTTCTTCTGAATAACGGGCTTATGCTGCGGGTCGACATTTAGGTGGTGACAGATCACATCTGCATCCACTCCAGGCATCTCCTCTGGTACCCATGCAAACACATCAACATGTTCTTTCAAGAAACCTATCAATTCGGACTCTTCCTCATCCGGCAGTGACTCTCCAATCAGAAAATACCTTTCGGGATTAGTTTCGTTGATCTGTATTTTCTTTAGGCCTTCCACTACTTTGTCTGTTGGATTTCTTCCAACATCTTCAACAGTTGGTTGATCTGCCTCTACTGTATGAACTTGATGGGCCTTCGGAATTTTCTTGATGATTGAAATCAAGCACTGTTGTGCTGATTTTTGGTTCCCTTTTATTTTTTCGATTCCGTGGGACCCTGGGAATTTCACCATCTGGTGATAGGTGGAAGAAACAACCCTCATCTTGTGTAACCAAGTCCTTCCTATGATTGCATTATAGGAGGATGGTACATCTACAACTAAAAAATCTGTTCTCAGGACCAATGTTCCTGCCCGAACGGGCACTGTCACCTTTCCAAGGGGCCATACTGCACTCGCACCAAATCCAACCAAAGGCGTAATAGACTGTTCCAAATCTGTCTGCTTCAGCCCCAACTTCTTGAATGCATCGTAATACAATACCTCTGTACAGCTCCCTGAATCTACCAGGATTCTCTCAATGTCATATTCCCCAATTCGTAGGGTTATGACTAATGCATCGTTGTGGGGCACCTGGACCTCTTTCAGATCTTCATCTGTAAAGACTATAGCTTCGTCGGGCATATCATTCTCTCACCCCCTTTTGTTTCCCACTCGCATAACATACTGGTCATGCTTGACCTGCCTCTGCATCAATCTCACCTCATTCCTCGTATAAGGTGTGGCCAATCCATGTATCATATGGATTACCCCCCTAGGATTCTGCTCGTAATCCAACTCCATTGCTTTCCCTTTATCTTTGGGATCGTCCTGAATAAATTCCCTAAGGTAATCACGAGAGACCAAATCATCGAGATGTTTCTTGTACATCTCACAATCCTCTGTCATATGACCCCAATCCTTGTGGTAACTGCAGTGCTGATTCGTAGCACGTTTTGCTTCCTTATCTCCACCTAGACTTGGGGGCCATTTGAAGAAAGGCTGATTCTTTATTCGATAAAGAATCCTGTAGATTGGCTCTTTCCAAACCGTGGTTATCGAAAAGAACGACTTAGGATCAGGCGCCTGCTTTTCCTTGTAAGGCTCTTTCTTAGCCTGCCCATACTCTTTTCTATAGGTTTTGGGCTCTGGCTTATCAAACTTCTTTGCTGGAGTTTTTGGCTGTTCGGCAACAACTCTGCCTTCCTCCCGGAGTATGTCATCCTCCATCCTTGCGTGTTGTTCGATACACTCCATTAGCCTGGCCAGCGATGCCACAGGATGCTTATTCAATGACCGGCGTAACTCTCCCCGAACAGGCAAGCCAGTTTTGAAGGTTGCAATAGCATACTCCTCACTGCAACTGTCTATCTCGTTAAAGGTCTCCCAGTATTTCTTTGCATAATCTCTGATCGGCTCGCCATCCTCCTGCTTCATCGAGAGAGACTTTCGAACATCTTGGGGGCCTTTCTACTTGTTAAGAACCGAGCAGTGAACTCCTCTGCTAACTGTGTCCATCCTCTTATGGAACGTGGTTCCAACTTATGAAACCACGATAAAGCCACCTTTCCCAAGCTTGAAGGGAACATTTTGCACATGATGGCATCATCCCCATCATGCATGAACATTGCCTGTTGGTAATGTTGCACATGAGCAACGGGATCTGCACTTGTCTCGTAAAGCACGAACGACCCGTGCTTCACTCTGCTCGGCAGACGCGCGTCTTGTAGCCTTTTTGAAAAAGGTGACGCTGCTATATTACTCAGGGCCCGCCTTGCTGCTTCACGTGCAGTCATAGACCCATCTTCTCGCTTTTTGGATTCGCGGGTCACTGCCCTGTTCCAATCACCATCAGGTCTCTCATACCTGTCCCTGGGGTGTTTTCTTACGCCTTCCTCGGGCGAGGAACTTCGGCTTCTGCTCTTTCTGTAACGTGGGGGAGTCTTTTGCTTGCTTGGACTCCTGCTTCTTCTTTTTCGTGAAGAAGCTCTCTTTTTGGGAGGAGTGGGGCTTCTGGACCTGCTCCTCCTCCTTCGTGAAGGAGCCTTTGTGTACTGCACCATGACCAACCCATCTCCCTTGGACCCCCTTTCTGCTAACCCAGAATCCTCGGGATGTTTACGAATCCACTCTAACTCTCGGATTTCGTGTTCCCTCTTCCGTATTAGTCGAGCATATTCTTCGACTTCCTGCCTCTTTTTATCGAGGATATCCTCGTTGCTGTGCACGCTTTTTGAATGTGCAACTGATTCTCCCCTGTGATGGGATTTGCTCCTTCGCGTGGAAGTTGTAGCCGTTTTGCCCTCCCTACTCTTGGAGTTGTCATGGATGGCAAGAGGATCCCTGCTCGTGGTCCTCTTATCATGCCCGCTAGTTGGCTTTCTCGGAGCACCTGGTGGGGACTTATCCCCTCCGCCACCAGCCTGGTTTTTGTCATTAATCGGTGTGACTGGATCTACCTCCACCATGGTCGTATTTCAAAAAGGGAACTCTTTCGTTTCCCACAGACGGCGCCAATTGTAGGTGGAGAGAAATAGATGGTACCTAGAACAGCACCGAATCTCCTTCCTTCACGTGCTGTCCAACCGGAACCCTAATCCTTTCGCCTGAACCCTAACCTGTAAAACAGACAAGGGGTGAGCGCACCTCTGCCTCTCGTGGCAAAGGCCCTCCGATGCCTAAGTTAGTATCTCGTACTGTATCAAAACCCTAATTATCAGTAGGAAAGTGTAAAATGAGTGCAACTTATTGCGTACCTTTTCCCTCTAGGTTTACCTCGTATTTATAGATATGAGCATGCTTGCTTTCCAAGCATCCTTCTCGTCCCAGGCCTCCTGTCTCGTACAGGAAACCTGGCTCTTCTGGGAATCTCTTATCCAATCAACTGAGATCCTTTCCTCATAGGGTCTCTTCTCACCATAGAACTCATCCCTTAGTAGGACTGTCTCATGCCACATCTTTACCGTATATCGGGTCCGTTTTAGAGGACACCCCTTATTGCCTTGTCTCTTAAGACAACGTCCCATCAAGTAGCTCCATCTGTTCGGCGTATGCCCCTACCGAACAGACTACTTAAGTAAATGACTTCTCATGCCACTGGTCCATCTAGGCCGAACAGAATGTACCAACTGATGACTTTCTATGTTATTGGCCCCTCTTGGCCGAACAGGCTGTACTAACTAACAACTTCTCATGTCGTTAGTCCTTCTCAGCCGAACAGACAATCTAATCTGGTACCCTCTGGATGCACCGGACCTTTCTGCCGCCGTTCATCTTATACGGAATCCCATATTACTTTCCTCATTACATGGGTCTTAGGACACCACGTGTTCGGCTACTATTTGCACCTGTTCGGTAACACCTCCCTACAGGTACTGTTCCGGGATGGTTTAGCGGCTGTGCATCTTCTGATGTCTCTTAAAAATATTGCACGTGACATATAATATGCCGGGCGATGTTCTGGAAGCTGATGATAGTCTGATAACAGAATAGGTACCCTGCACGGCATATTGTAAAGCCGTGCGCGACATTACAATATGTCGTACAGGAGATTGCTAGAGACCAAATAGTTTGTTGAATAGCTTTCCTTTTCTTTTTCTTTACTGCATCATCTTTACCATCCCTGTACAGTGAGCACCACATACACGCCAATGTGATATATTCCCCATGTCCCTTCCCCTTTTACTTGCTTTATTAAAGAGCTTGATTTTCCAAAAGATATTAAAAACTTCCCATTTTGAAAATGATTAGTAGAGACCGATTTTATCGGGAGAGTGGAGTGCTTTATAAAGAAAAACCTTCCCCATTCGTAACGTGGCTCCTGAACCCAAAGTCACGATGTTTTCGCTAGACCAAAAGCCTTTTCCAAACGAGTTTCTCGGTTTCTCGGATCATCCATCTCAAAAATCCGGGTGGTGACTCTTCGAGCGCGCGCCGGACGGGGAGCCCACAGCTATTTATGTTTCTGAGTACTACGGTCATGGAATTGAGGGCTAGATATAAATCTGATTAAGTTTACTATAGCATGTTAGTCAAAGGTTTTTACTATTGTGGTGGTTTTTCTGAAATCCTTTCGGTTAAAGTTGTATTCAACCTATTTGCTCAGTCATTTATTTGGTTGAAGGGTGTCATTCACTTGTTATGCCAACCCATTTATTTGGTTGAACGGTGCTTTTGTTTTTATGTGCGTAGATTGCATATTTTAATAGTTTATGGGCTACGGGCATGTTGTTCAGGCATTTCATGTAATGCATATGTACTTTGGTTAAACTGTACTCCATGCGACTTAGTTTATTTTTAATGAGTAATGCCAAAATCTATAGTTTAAGAATAGCTACAACATCTTAAAATAAACTTATATTGAGTATTTACTTTGACATTTTCATATTGCTTTTATGTGGTTATGAATTTGAAAACTCTCGTTTTTGACACAAGGTGTGAATGCGATGAGCGCGGGCGTGCCAAGACTTGTAGCGCCTAACTTCTGGTGAAGATTCCCGTGAATCTTGACTTCTATCGTATGAGCGATCGTGTGTGACCCAAAGGTTAAAGATCACAGAGCGGTTCGTGGTTTGCCACACGGTTGTGGACTTAATATTTCCTAGTCGTATAGGAAATGGACGTAGAAACGTGAAAACGTAAACTCTATTACACCGGGATAATAAAGTTGGTACAGGAAAGTAAAAGATCCAAACAACTTGATGAAGTGTGTTTGAATGGGGTTTGAGCACGTAGTACTCGATAATCTACTTTGCTGAAAGTAGTAAAGTGTTTGCTTCGCTGGGAAGGCTTTTTGTTTAAGCGTTGAGCTTGATTGGTGTTGGACCCTTTTTCAGCATTGTGAACTAGTATTTATAGGGCCAGCAGCATCTGATTCAGGCCTGAATCCGAAAATCTGCATTGCTTCTATGGCTGCCAAGTGTCCCATGATCTCTTCCACTTTTTGTGCATGCACGGTCATGGGAGGTCTTCAGAAGCTTGAGGGCAGTTGAAAATAGATCATGGGTAGTGGGTTGATTGTATGGTGACAAGTGTCCCACTCCTTGGTAGAAATATCTTCCAACTTCCTCCCATACTATTCTCCTGCGACACATGGCCAATTGACTTGGTCAATTGGCCCTTTGAACTTCAAAATATCAACTGCCATCCAATAACCAACTCCTAAAAACATGGGCTGCTCCCTACTGACCGAATCTGCTCTTTTTCTTCATGGGTTGACCCATGGGCTACACCTTGTGGGCCAAATCAACATTTTCTTTATGGGCCCAACCGTGGGCTGTACATCTTGGGACAATTCAGCCTATTCCCTCGTGGGCCCAGCCGTGGGCTACCTTTTGGGCCGAATCAAACCAACTTGCAACCGTGGGCCGCATATCCTTGGGCCCAAATGGGAAAAAACCCATGGCCCAATGATTACCCAAGTAATTACATAACTCTCGGCCCAATTAATTAAGGAATTAATAATCAACAATCCAATCACGGCTAGCCCGATCTGCGGTGCCAAAAACGGGTATAAACAGAATTTTACTTGGCCCCATAGGGGAGTAATTATACATAATTGGTTTAAGATAGTAGGTCAAACAATAAAAGTTTAGATATCATTAACCCATAGGTATGAGATCTTTTCTTTTAAGTGTTTGCTTACTAGTCTTATACTAAAAGAAATTAACAAGTCTAATGCATGTCACAATCTTTACCCACAGGAAGATTTAGATTTGTTACTGAATTTAACATTGGTTGGTTCAGATTAAGTTTATTACTTCAAAGCATTGATATTTGTACGTATTATTGGTTAATATTGTAGTTGGTACTACCTCTTTAATGTCTAGTGAGTCTTCTCGTATTCCGTGCTTAAGTGGTGAAAATTTTTCGGAGTGGAAGGACAAAGTTCTTTTGGCATTAGGGTGTATGGATCTCGATTTGGCAATTCATGAGGATGAACCACCAAAGCCCACGAACGAGAGTTCAATTGCGGTTAGGGTTGCCTATGATCGTTGGGAGCGATCTAATTGCTTAAGTTTGATGCTTATAAAGACTCATATAAGTTCTAGCATCAGAAACTCGATCCCGTCATGCGACAAGGTAAAGGACTACATGAAGGCTATTGAAGAGCAGTTTGTTATTTCTGATAAGGCACTCGCAAACACCTTAATGAATAGGTTATCAGGAATGAAACACAACAATTCTAGGAGTGTGCGTGAACACATTATGGAAATGAGGGACATCGTGGCTCGCCTAAAGTCCTTGGAGATTGAGATATATGACTCATTCCTTGTTCATTTCATACTCAATTCTCTTCCTGCTGAGTTTGGACCATTCAAAATTTCTTACAACACACATAAGGAAAAATGGTCCATCAATGAACTTCTTACCATGTGTGTTCAAGAAGAGGAGAGGTTGAAGCATGAGAATATAGAGAGTGCTCATTTTGTGACACAGAAAGTTGAACAAGGAAAGAAAAGGAAGAATGGTCCAAATTTGAAGAAGATTGGAAAACAATCTTTTAAGCGTCATGGCAAGAAGGATGTTTGTTTCTTCTGCAAGAAAAAAGGACACATGAAGAAGGATTGCTCCAAGTATAAGGATTGGCTTAAAAAGAAAGGTAATCTTTGGTCTCTAGTGTGTTATGAGTCAAATTTTGTCAATGTTCATCAAAATGATTGGTGGATTGATTCGGGTACTACAATTCACATTGCCAATATCATGCAGGGATTTCTCAGCCTAAGGAAACCGACGAGAAGTGAACAAGGCATCTGCTCTGGAAATGGGATGCGTTCGCACGTTGAAGATGTGGGAACTTTTAGACTAGTTTTAGAAAGTAGTTTTGTTTTAGATCTTGTAAACACATTTTATATTCCATCGTTTTCTAAGAATCTGATTTCTGTATCTAAACTAGTACCGTATGGTTTTGGGTTTAAATTTAGTGGACCACATTTTTATTTTATTAAAGATTCTTCAGTTGTTGGTTCTGGTTCACTTGTTAGTGGTTTATACAAATTGAATTTGGATCCTAATTTTGAACAAAGTCTTTTAACCCTGCATGTTGACATTGGCACTAAGTGTAACATTATTGATGAGACATCCTCCACATTATGGCATAAGAGATTGGGACACATATCCATAGATAGGATTAAGAGGTTGGTAAAAGATGGAGTGCTGACGACTTTAGATTTTTTCAACTTCGGTACTTGTGTGGCTTGCATAAAGGGAAAGCAGACCAACAAGAACAGTAAGGGTGCCAAAAGGAGTGATGGACTACTTGAAATCATTCACACTGATATCTGTGAATTTTCTACTCCTTGCTTAAATGGTTAGAGATATTTTATCTCATTCATTGATGATTATTCTCGATTTATGTATCTCTATCTTCTGTTTGATAAATCTGAGGCACTTGATGCTTTTAAGGAATATAAGAAAGAAGTAGAGAAACAATTAGGAAAACAAATCAAGATAGTCCGATTTGATAAGGGTGGAGAATATTATGGTAGATACATAGAAATGGGACAAAGACCGGGTCCATTTGCTAATTTTCTGAAGGATGAAGGCATTGTTGCTTAGTATACCATGCCGGGTACGCCACAACAAAATGGTGTAGCAGAAAGGCGAAACCGTACTCTTATGGATATGGTAAGGAGTATGCTTAGTAACTCTAATGTTCCTAAATTTTTGTGGAGTGAAGCCTTAAAGACAGCAGTGTACATCTTAAATAGGGTTCCATCTAAAGCAGTTCCTAAAACGCCTTTTGAGTTATGGAAAGGATGGAAGCCGAGTTTGAGACATATGCATATATGGGGCTGTCTAGTTGAGGTTAAAGTATATAATCCACAATTAAAGAAGCTAGACCCAAGAACAGTCAGTGGATATTTCATTGGCTATGCAGAAAAGTCAAAGGGCTATAAGTTTTACTGTCCTTCACACACACCTAGAATTGTTGAGGCTAGAAATGCTAAGTTCATTGAGGATATTGACATAAGTGGGAGTAAATCCCAAAGAATTGAGTGGGAGCAATCATCGGATTCTGTAACTGTGCCAGAGAATGCAAAAAATTGGTTGTCATATAAGATAACCAGCAAGATATTCTTCATGAACATGAAAATGGAGAAACTCCAACTGATCAACAAAGGCCAGTCAATACAAATTCTTCAACTCAAAATCCTCCAAATGTAAATGAGGTTGTAGAAATATTGAAATCCTCAAGAATAAAGAAGTCAGCCATTTCTAGTGATTATTTAGTGTACTTGATGGAGTCTGATTATGATATTGGACCTAAAGATGATCCTATTTCATTTACTGATGCTGTGAATGGGAAAAATTTTAATTATTGATATGAAGCCATGAAGGAAGAGATGGAGTCCATGGCTAAGAATCAAGTTTGGGAAATTGTAGAGTTACCTAAAGGAGTCAATGCAGTTGGCTATAAATGGGTCTATAAGACTAAAACAGACTCGAATGGTAACATTGAACGATATAAGGTCAGACTTGTAGCCAAGGGTTTCACTCAAAGAGAAGGCATTGATTACCATAATACTTTTTCTCCAGTTTCTAAGAAGGATTCATTATGATAATTATGGCATTAGTAGCTCACTTTGATTTAGAGTTACATCAGATGGATGTCAAAACAGCATTCTTCCATGGGGATCTTGAGGAAGAAGTATACATGAAGCAACCTGAGGGTTTCTATTCTGATAACAATAGTCATTTAGTTTGCAAACTTAAGAAATCTATATATGGACTAAAACAAGCCTCCCAACAATGGTATTTAAAATTTCACAATGCCATTACTTCTTATGGTTTCACAGAGAATGTTGTGGTTACATGTATATATACCTTAAGATCAGTGAGAGTGAGTATATTTTCTTAGTTCTATATGTGGATGATATTTTGCTTGCAACTAATAATTTGGGCCTATTGCATGATACTAAATTGTATCTTTCTCAAAATTTTGAAATGAAGGATATGGGTGAAGCCTCCTATGTCATAGGCATAGAGATAGATCTAAAAGAACATTAGGACTATCTCATAGAGCCTACATTGAAAAAGTTTTGGAGAAATTCAACATGAGTGAATGTAGTCCTAATGCAGCGCCTATCTTGAAGGGTGACAAATTTAGTTTGAGTCAATGACCGAAAAATGCTTTGGAGAAGGAACAAATGACGAGTATTCCATATGCATCTGCCGTAGGTAGCTTGATGCATGCCTTAGTTTGTACAAGGCCAGATATTGCATTTGCTGTAGGAATGCTTGGCAGATACCAAAGCAATCCAAGGATAGAACATTGGAAGGCCTCTAAAAAGGTTATGAGGTATCTACAGGGAACCAAGAACATTTGTTGCTTACATATAAGCATGTCGACTGTCTCGAAGTGGTTGGATATTCAGATTTAGATTTTGCGGGTTGTCAAGATTCTCGGAAGTCCACTTTGGGATATGTTTTTATGCTAGCAGGAGGTGTTGTATCATGGAAGAGTGCTAAGGAGACAATTGTTGCTTCGTCAACAATGGAAGCGGAGTTTATAGCATGCTTTCAAGCAAGTTCACAAGCTGTATGGTTAAAGAATTTTATCACAGGGCTTCAGATTGTGGACTCAATATCTAGGCCAATAAAAAATTTCTGTGATAATTCGGCTGCGGTTTTCTTCTCTAACAACAAAAGTGGAAGTCGGACCAAGCATATTGACATCAAGTATCTTGCTGTTAGAGAGAGAGTTAGGAAACAAGAAGTCATTATAGAGCATATAAGTACAGATTTGATGGTTGCAGATCCCATGACAAAAGGGCTCACAGTTAAAGTATTTTCGAAGCATGTTGAGCGTATGGGTTTAGTTAGCTAATTTTGGTTTGATTTCTTGTTATCTGTACTTTTAGCGTTTAATACAGTAACATGTTAATTTGTGCACATCTAAGGTATTTTTATGACATGTTGTCTATTGGGACATATAAGCCGACTTTTGGACCCGAATGACTTGTTGGAAGTCATTCATAAAGCATTATATCACAAGTTATTGAGAGACTTGTACATTGTAATACATGGAAAGAAATGTTCATCTTAGTAGCATAACTGCCATGATTCGTGTGTTAAGTCTCTTAACTCATGGTTATTATTTGGATAGTTTTGTATGGCCATATTCAGTGTTTAATATCTTTTATCCAAGCTTTTTTAAAAATCGATATATCATGTGAGTCAAGTGGGAGAATGTTAGTTCTATATTCATTAAGTATGGCTCACATGACTTGTCATCTTATTATTGTATTTATATATTATATTTATTAAAACTTGGATATTAGATTTAAGTTAATTACCCATATAATGGTACCTTTATGAATAGTTGCCTAATACTTTCTTGATGGAAGGAAGTCTAAAGGGTGTGACTCTTGGTGAAGAGTCACATGGTGTGACTATTGGAAAGGGTGTGACTCTTGGTGAAGAGTCACATATTGAGTTGTGACTATTGGGAAAGGGTCCCTATCTATCTATATAAAGGCTTGTGATTACCATTAAGTTATGAGATTAACGTGATATAGAATAGACTAGAAATCCTACTCATTTCTCTCCAAACAAATCAGTGAGAGTTGTGAGTGTTAGACAATTTGGTTCAAGATCAAAACGGTGTCCGAATTTCTCAAGACTTAAACATCATGGCAGAAGGTAAGTATTTTCCCTCTGCATATTTATTTTGATTCTCCATATAGGTTTATCAATTAATTCTAAACTTCTGATATTTTGATTTCGATTTAAGAAACTGACTATTAAAAATAGACTGACGAGTTTTTTGCTTGATTATCCTGTTCATATGCACATATAGTTTTTTTTTTTGAAGATGGCACAATATTATCCTGTTCATATAACATGGGGAAATTTAATAATTTTCTGGTTAACCAAGAATTTGGAATATTACTTCTTGTATGAGAGTTGATGGAGGCTGTTTGTAGTTGGGCATGTAAGCTGCAACTGGGATCTTCCCAGGGAACCTTTCCATTGCTAGAGAAACACCAAGGCCACCAAAGCTATGGCCAACTAAAACCACCCGATCCTTATCATCATCATTATGGGTATTATTCGGTCGGGTCGGGTCGGTTTTCGGGGTGGATTTGTCGGAAACCGATCGGGTTCGGGGTACATAAGTCCGGGACCGATCCCGACCGGTATTAATTTCGGTTCTGTTCGGGGATTTCGGGGCTTTCGGTCCACCCCGAATGGGCCTATTGGGCCGTTCAGGCCCATTTCCAAAACCTATGTTTCTAATTATTGTTGGGCCTTTTTCACCTATTATGAGCCATTTTTAGGCATTTTTTTCACCTAGTTTTGGGCCATTTTCTCCAAATCAAATAGTTGATTCACATACATGAGAGAAAATTTACAGTGGAAAAAAAAAACCAAAGCTCCAATGTTTTCTTTGTAAAGGGAAAAAAAAAAACAAAACCAAGAGTTCAGAACCACCTACTAACAGTTCACCTATTCACATACATGAGAATGAAAAATTTTCAAATCAAATAGTCCACCTACTAACAGATCAGGAAAGAAAAAAAAACCAAAGTTCAGAGAGTTCCCAAATAGTCCATATAGTAGCTTAAAGCCTTCAACCAGAACCAACTTAGTACCAGTTAAACCTAAAATAGTCCTCAATAAAACAGTTAATACCAAATGTCCCTTTTACACTTAGGGGCCCCTTAGTAAAATAGATAATACAGTCATCCAAAATTCCAAATGCCCAGATAAACAGTTCAGGGAAAAAAAAAAGTTCAGAGAGTTCCCAAAATGTTGAGATAGAGTCACCCTTCCATACAGCAACTTAAAGCCTTCAACCTTGCAAAAAGTTATTCCACAGCCCTACATTGTCACAAAGCAACAAAATTAAGCCACTAAAAACTAGTCAATGACAGACAAATTCCAACAAAAAAATGTAAATATTACACATTTGTGTACCCATGATAGAACTCCTCAATCCAAGCACCAACCCCTTAGTCCTTATCACTTGATTCCAAGACAACTAAAAACATAAAGAAAAAAACAAAGAAAACATACAAGTAAGACATTCAACATAAAACATATTTAAGAACCATAAAATATTTGTCAATAAAAACTAAAAGTAAAAGTAGTACCCGAATCTCATGCCTCCAATTCATCAAGTTGTTCTCTTATATTGATCTTGGTTGGTTTCCTAATCCATTGTTGTGTGCAAATTAGTGCTTCCACGGTCTTTGGAGAGAGAGAACTTCGATAAGGATCAATTGACACATCCGCCCGTGCTAAAAGCGGATTCGGAGGCAACCGTGGACACGGAAATTGCTAGCACATCTCATGCCATTTGAGAGACAATTGGATACTTCGAAGAGTTTAACTTCCACCAACGAAGTACATCAAAGTTGTCACAATCATCCTCACTAGTTTCCGCAAGATACTTTTCCAATTCCGCTTTGCTTGCCATGTTGCCCTCCTTTTGTTTGTGCATCTTAAATTGTGATTTCAAATAATTATGATTACCAATGTCCGTTTCAAGTCCATCCAAATCTACAATGTCCGATGATCCCCCAACCTCTTTATTACGCACATTCACGCTACCATTATGCTTCACATACCATCCAAATAAATGGGTAATTTCACTTTTTAACTTATCCATGAAATCACCAACTATTGCCTTATCATAGCCCAAGTTATTTTGCAAGCAATACTCAAAAAATGCAACTTTGCATCGAGGATCAAGAACAACCGCAAACATCATCATTGTAATCAATAGGGCTGTCCAAGAAAAATCGAGAACCGTGAAATCGGTCCGGACCGATCTGATCCGTGCTTTTTGGATTTTGTCCGTGGATTAATGGTCCGGACACAAATTTAAAAATTAAAAAACCGTGAGATACGGATTATGATTGGATTTTCATTTCAAAACCATAGATTAACCGAACCAGACCGTGAGATATTTAAAAAAATAAAAAAATATAGATATGTGTGTGTAATATATATAAATAATTATAATTTTACTAATTTGCTTGTTTGTTTTGAGAAACTAATTTGCTATTTTTTGTTTGGTTTTTATGGGATGTAATAAGTAGTTCATGCTTGATCAGAATTTGTGTATTTTGGACAATGCTTAGTTTTATTTGGTTGCTGCCTTGCTGCCTTTACCATGTTTATTGCCTTAATGCCTTTGCCGCCTTTACAATTTGGACAATGTTTATGGAAATTAGTGTTTGCATTTTTTTTATTTGGAATATGACCATGGTAGTAGCATCATTTTATTTTTTTGGAAGGAAATCCGTGGATAAAAACCGGGACCGAACCGTGAGACTTTTGGATTAGGAATGGATTGCATTTTCTAAAAACCGTGAGATACGGATTAAGATTGGATTCATACGAATCCTATCCGATTCGGACCGTGGACAGCCCTAGTAATCAACAATCATTTGTAAGAATGAAGTTACGCGTTTTGAGTAAAATGCGTGAAAAGATGATTTTGTGTGGGTTGAGAGCTTTCACACTTTTTCAGGATCCTCAACGGAACCTACCAATCACCATGGCTACTGTCATTGTCTTATTTGACAAGCAGCCGAAAATATGCGGGGCCGGCTCAGGGTAAGCCCCGCAAGCCCGCAGGCTTAGACAACCCCCGGGTTGGGGCAACCGTAAAGGAAAAAAAAATTCAAACTACAGTTTTATAGTAATAAATATAAAAGAAAACTGATTTTTGTGCTCTATTTTTTACTGATGGCGCTCCACTTTTAACGTGAAGTTACTCATGAACAAAGTGGAGCGCCATCAATAAAAAGTGGAGCGCGAAAATCAAAATCCAATATAAAATTTGACAACATTACAACTATATAGGTTTCTGGCCTAGTGGAAAGGCTTCCACTCTTTACCCATAAGGTCAGGGGTTCAATACTCATAACTCTTTTAATATTGAGGCTTTAACTCTCTTAATATTACGGCTTTAACTCTCCTCTCGCACACCGCTAGCCCCGTCTCTAGAATATAGCTTAAAACCTGAAATCTGGAATGTAATGCATATTTGGCTTCTATATTTTTGGTTGCTTTTTGGGTTGTTTAGTGTTTACTTGTAATGCAGAATTTGGTTGCTGATTGTTGTTTGGTTTACGGAATATAATATATGCATAAAATCGCGACCGAATCATGACTCATGGATTAGATTTGAGTTGCATAAGACTTTTAATTCAAAGACGAATTGTATTTTCTATTTTCTTGAAACCGTGACTCTATTCATAGGAATCTGGACCGTGTGCAAACCCTAATACCCATAGTTTTATTGTTTGTTAGTGCGACTCCATACTCTTCTGCAGGCCATCAGGCCCATCACAACTGTGAAGTACAATTGTGAAGTTTTACAAAAAAAAGAAAAAGAAAAAGAATTACAATTGTGATGTACTGGATTCGAAACCAAATGAGTATTAATGGTGAAACATTATACTCCCTCCGTCCAAAAATATTTGTCCGATCCGCAAAACGAGAACTCCAAAATAATGCATTTCTTTCAAGAAAAAATTCAAACTTTTTTCATAAATTAAAAGAACCCATCGATATCTAGTGAATTGTTGAAAGAAATTTGAATTTTTCTTATAAAAATTGTATATTTTTTACATCCTCATTTTGTGGACCAGACAAACATTATGGGATGAAGGGAATATATAAACTGTACTACAGTTTTCCATTTTGACCGGGCCACTGCCTTTGGAGCAGTAACTTTTACGAGCATAAGATCCTTTTGGCCTCACACCATCTTGACCTTACACTTTTCCATTTTGGACACTGGATTTGTTGACCACGTACACAACTGGGGAAAAAAAATTAAAGAACATGTGAAACTCATGGTCCGCCGCTTCTGGCAAAAAAACAAAACCATGGAAGTTGTCGGTGTTTCGATAATCACGACAAGGCAAATGCTGAATGGGTGGCTCACTGTCCGGGACCGACGATAACACTATGGTTGAACTATTTTCATAATCTTTCCAGGCCAATCCAACTAAAAAAAAATCAGGGAGATTTACTCTCTTGTCCATTATTTTATTTTAAAACTTATTAGGTCCACCAAATTATTTTCAAAAGAATTTAGTCCACCTTGACAAAAATACCCTTATTTCTATCTACTCCAACACTACTGGCTGGCGACTGGTCGTCGGCGTCGGAAATATCGTCGGGAAATTGGTCAGCACTGAAAAATTGGCTGGAAAGCAGCCAGAGTTGGTCGCCGACAATTGGCGTCGGAGATGTTGACTAGAGTAGTTTAAGTTGTTTCCTCGTCTAAAATCTTTTGTAGGATACTTATACCCTCTCACACATGAGTTCCATATTTACTCGTTTGCAGGCCTCATTATAATTGCTTAAATGATTGAATCCGAGAATTCGAATAGTCGAAGTTCTCACTATCTAGTATTGATGTGCGACTAGAATGATGATTCATATTTGTATTCATGTTCACAAAAATAAGGATCCACCCAAGGAAGACTTCTTGTAACGCCCCGATTTTCGAAAATATTAATTAAATCTTTTTCAAATAATTTAGTAGCTTTAAAAAGAATTTAATGGAAAATAATTCTTTAAACAGAGTAGCAGCGAAAGTCTTTAAACATTAGATTAAAGTTAACATAATTAGCTCTTACACATTGACGAATAAAGTAGAGTTTTGACGAATGTGATAAAACTTTTGGAATTAAATTATAATACTTAAAGTTAAATAGAGCCTCTACGTTCTCACACAGCTCTACGAACTCTCCTTCCTGGGTGGATGGATCTTCAGCTGGATATGGATCCTCCAGCTCCAGGTACTGTCCTTTGCCTTCTCCTTTGATACCTGGCGTGAAATGCCAGGGCAACGGTAGCACCATGAGAATTGAAACTCAATGGACAAGTCTTTATCCTACTAATTCTTACTTTACAACGAAGCAATAAATCAATATACAATTGATATCAATAGGAGAGTACTCACATCATTCTTTTTTCACTATCCATTAACTTTAAGTGTAACCTAAAGCATCTTCTCCACAAGATTCTTTTCTCTCCAACCTCTAGTCATGACTTGTCTCATGGGGTTACTCCTCTTGTTTGTCTTGCACCAGAGCCCCACGTGAATACAACTAAGTTATTTACCGAGCATGGATCCTATTAGGATTAAACACTTACCATCTTACCAAAACCTACAAGTAGTGGTAAATGTGCAACTTTATTTCCCATATGAAACGTAGCAGACCCTAAGCACCACAGTTCGATCCGCATGGGCAAGATGCTGGCCTGTGACCAACAATACCCCCCACGCTGCCCGTAAGCAGCATGCCATCCAGGGAAGTCAAACTCGCGACCTTTGCTCTAATACCACTTGTCGGTTTGCTTTCCACTTATGACCATAACAAAGGGAAAGTTAGCAATCTTAGAGCTTACTATGCCATGAATGACTAGGTTTCACCCCAAAATCAACACCGGGCCCCACGTATAACTCATCTCAGTATTGAGCCTATTAGGTAACCTTTTTTTAACATCAGGCCCATTAGGCAACCATCGCAACCCAAATCAAACCGGACCCATTGGTAACCCATAATCCGTCTGTAGGCAATCCAATCTGGAACTCAACAACTTTTCAATTTAACTGTTACTTATCCATGTCTAGGTGATTTCTACTCGCATACCACCCCCCCCATGAACCTAAGTTCATTCTAACAAGTACAAAATGATACATCCAATAACAACTTAACTCATAACATTTCAAGGAGATAACAAATACATATCACAATTGATATATGCGAGTAATTAAACACATAAAGGGTTTGTATTGGACCGGTGCCTTTTGGTTTCTTATAAATTTTATCGAACAAGTAAACTCATTGTAAATTTTATTAAACTTGAGGATTTAATTAGTTATTTCGCAAGCCTTAGGGTATTTGGTACTATAGTTGAACTTAAGGGGCTTATGTTCTATTTATTGAATTCTATTATTTAAAAGTAATAATGTAGTTCTAGGGCTAAATTTTGGTTCTCTGATTTTCCTAAGGCATTATATCAGTACATAGATTCTTAAAATCAAATTTTAAACCTTGTTTATTTTACTTTTTACTCATTTAGTAAAAAAGTAAAATTTCTATTAAATATTTAAGGCTTAAATACTTAAATAGTCCTTACAAAATAGAGTGAGTTTCAATTTCGTCCTTGTAAATTTTTTTGTTTCAATTTCGTCCTTCCAGCTTATGACTCATTTCAATGTCATCCTTGCCGTCAACCAGTGGATGGAATTCGCCTACGTGGATAATGGAAGCCTTTTGTGGGGACCCTTTTCAGCACCAGCACACCTACCTGGCCCCACCTCTCTTCCCCCCAATATTACTCACGTTCTTTCCCCCCCAAAATTAGAGCAATAGGGTTTCCCCCAAATCAGTTCTTCCCCGTTTGAAGCCCTAAATGCGATCCCCAAACACCATCATCAACTTTACCAAAAACCCTCTCCATCACTTAGCAGATGCATCATTGACCTCAATAATGGCTACCTCTTCATCAAATAGCAGTGCAAGCAGTCGAAGGGATCGGGTTTGCAAGTGCGGCGAGAAACCAGTGTTGACGCCTTCATGGACGGATGATAACCCGTCTAAGGGTTTTTGATGAGAAACGTACTGTTAAGCCTCCCGTTATCCACGTAGGCGAATTCCATCCACTGGTTGACGGCAAGGGTGACATTGAAATGAATCACAAACTGGAAGGACAAAATTGAAACAAAATTTTTTACAAGGACGAAATTGAAACCGACTCTATTTTGTAAGGACCATTTAAGTATTTAAGCCTTGTAAATAAATTTTTGAGAATCATTTTATTATCAAGTAATATACTTGGATAAAAATAATTTATTTAATTATACTTATACTAATGCATTTTAAACCGAAAGTGGTCAAGTTTCCTTCACCAAAATTGGGGGTAAACAAAGTTACACTCGGTAAAATGATACCTATCACCCGAGGGAGGTCGAGGTCAGGAGAGTTTGTCCTCTTTCAGTCTCGAATTGAGTCAACAAATCACAGTTCTGATCTTCCCATATCGTATTCGAGAAGCACGAACAAAGTGCTTTTTTTTTGGAAGGAGTGCAATCCAACAGGGTGCAAGGATTAAGCCTACGAGTCAAAATCAAAGGACATGTTTTGAGAAACCCATTTTTCACCAAGAAAACTAGAAAGCTATTCGGAGGTTGTCCCCAACAGCGTTAGTGAAATTGAGCATGTCTGCAAGCAAAGGTACAATATTCCTCGTTTGTCAAAAACAAAACAAAACAAAAAAACAAGCACTTAGACACGGCAGTTTTATAATATATGGTACACAATTATTATAACCAGTTTACACTTCAGCTATAGAAGTCTAAGGAATTCTCAGACAACATCCTGCAACCCACAGGCCACAAACTTTTCACAACATAAGTGACAGTAAATAGAGCTAATCAGATAATCAATCAGTAAAAAGACAAAAAGAAAGAAGCCCAAACATTGAAAATGCTTCCTCCCAGTCCCCTCTTCCCAACCGCACGTATCCAGTCTTCCATTGTAGTCAAACTCTCATGACTAAGAACAGAAATGATGAAAAATATATCATATCAAGGGTGCTGTCCAACGGCTTTGCCACAGAGAAGAGCATTTCGAGGAATGTCGTATTCGTTAGCAAGGCTCCGGATTGGGTCGTATACTCTCAGATAGAATTGCTGCCCGAGATAGTGCCGGTTCCATATTGCAGACCTCACATTCCACATGCCTTGGTTGTCCAAGGACACTAATATAGCCGTCCAGGAGTTAGGATACACCTGCGGAAAAATGCAAGAATGAGAGGAAAAATCAGGTGGATATTACAAAGTGATATGAGCGGTAAATTCGGAAGATAAGTACAGAGTTCTGCTAAGGCACAGTACATATTGTGGTAAAATTGCATCATTTCAACCGTTATTAAGGTTACCTGCACAGTGTGTCTTGTAAGTGCGTCGTCTAGATTGTATGCCTTTCTACTGGCATTTGTCCACTGTCCGAATCCATAACTGTTTGTTCCAAAGGCAAAATTATCATCAACAAAATGGTTCACTAAAGGCATGAAGGATAATTAAATAGGGTCGCAAGCAAGCTGAGTAGGCTTTGGTTTGTTTACAGCTTTAAAAGCAAAAAGATTCATAACTTACCCAACAACCCAAAAATCATAGCCATCAAGATGCCAAGATTGCAGGGATTTTTCGTTGTTTTGGAAAACTACTTCAATGAAATCATGAAGCGAGACGGGCACAACAGATGTGGAGAGGAACGCAGGGCCTTCAGATGGAAGGCTTTGGATAGAAGCCATATTAAAGACTCCGGGGATATTAAAGTAATCAGCAAGCTTTAGAGGAGTATCGGAATTGATGTAGGAGACCCTGTTAACGGCATATCGTTGCTTCCCGTTTATTAGAGGTGCTGAGTTGGTGAACACGAATGTCCTTGTTGTAGTGATTTTTCCATAATGGAATGATCCTTGAGGGTTGGGCCTGGCTGCGTTTGCTGTCAAGTTCCACCTTCAAGTAACACAAAGAAGGAAGAAATCAGATAGTTTTTTTGAAACCTAGCTACCAAAGTTAGATAGTATAGTCCTTAACAATTGTGCTATCCAGTGAGTCAGTGACTCAAAGGCTACATTTTTTCCCATTTCTTTTTGGCTCTTGAAGGCTACATTTGCTGATCTCATAATACAATCAGCAATATATTGTATAACTCTCTGATCTCGGAGGCATCTAACTCCTCTAATGGAGACTCATATAGCTCCACATACATGGCATGCATGCAAAGACCTCCCTTAGTTAACTAATGCAATAAAAGCAGTTATCTCACAAAAACTTTTATTTATTTATTTTGGGTACTCAAAAAAAAAATATGTTACTGTCAAACGCAACCTAAGAAAAGCTCAAGTGATTTCCATGTAAAAGTTTGTGCTCGTGACTACAGTTTTTCTTGTTTTGTATACCTGAGGGTTCTTGCTTGTTTCATAGACCAGTGTTTTTGGTATGTTGGGCCAGTCGGCACAGGTCCAGAAACAGGGGTATGAGAGTTACTGTAGTGTAACACTGCCGTAGCTGTGAGAACAGTCTTCGTAAAGCGTGTAGATGCAACAATGTAGTAATCCTTTGCAGCTTGATCCAAGGTAACTAGGACAGACAACGATTGGCCAACGTGCACATCTAAAGACTCATACGTGTTCTGAACCACATGAGATCCTTCAACCTCAACTAGCTTGATTGTATGGCCTTGAATCCGAAAGTTGAAGGATGTCGACAAGCCGATATTTGAAATCCTGAACATGTAGGTTTTCCCTGAAAATGCAGAAAAAAGGAAACATTGTGAACAAACCCATTACTGACAGGATTTACAGTCGTCCTTCAAAAGGTGAAAAGCGTAAGAGAATGACCTAGATCACCGGTGAAGGTAGGTTGAGTCTGTGAGTTTATGAGGACGCCATCAGGAAAAGGAAGAGCTTTCCCTGAATCCAAAAATTGCTGCAATGCCTGAAGACGGAAGGCCAAGTTATCTTAAAACGATTGTGTAGATGATGGAAAACGATAGAGCATGACAGAAATGTGCATTCCATCAATGGACTGTTTTTCGGGTAGCCTTTCAAATTAATTACAGCACATTAGCAATATGGAGAGACCATTCGCATAATAATTTCACCAGCTTTAATCGCGACTCCAAATGAACGTTTAAGAACCTTTATACCATTGGGGAAAACATAAGAAACTCCATCACGAGTCCTCTTGAACGTTTAAGAACCTTTATGCCATTGGGGAAAAACTAAGAAACTTCATCACGAGTTTGGATCCAGCTTAGCACCGCTTTATCGATGAAATTGACGAATGAAAAAAAAATTTACCATCAAAGAGAGCATAAATTCCAATTGCAAGAAAAAGAACCATCTCTATAAGTAAATTGCGGTTTTAAATGACGAAATAAAACTAATGGAAAAGAAACGACAACAGAAAATGTTGACTTGGTTTGTGAAACCGCAGTTGATAAGATCATCATGATTAACACAAGTCCTAGTGATTTAAGCAAATGCACCCTGGCAATGCCATTTTTCAAGAGCTTCAGATATGTACAAATCGTTTATTTTTGTCGACCAAGAAAGATGAAATTTTTGCACAACAATTCACAAACCTTACAGGTCTATATTGATAGTTGATCGCAGAAGTACAAAAACACGTACATACATAGGTGCATAATCGTTATGCATCGTATTACTCACCTTGTGGCTGGTCTTGAACCAATCACCAATAAGTAAAGTGAAGTCCTCAGCTGGCGTAGGGTATGGAACGGCGATCACAGATCTTGCATAGACATTTAGCCCTCCAAACGCTCCGGCAGCTTTGTGCATTAGAGTAGAGGGAAAGTATGTGTATGTTCCAATCTGATCTTTGGTTTGAAACTTGTTAGTGAAATTCGAGTTGGGAGGAATTGGGCAATTAGTCCCTAACACACCATCTTGCCATGAATTCTTCCTCTGCTTAATTCCATTCCTGCAAGTAAAGAATTCGCCTCATTATTCCATGTTTTATAGCGAATGCTGTATAAATCAGCAGAAATTCACCAAATGGTACAGTAAACTTATTAATTAGGTACGGGAGAGAAAAAAATATTGCTTACACATTATTGACAGTACAGTCCTTTTTTTCCCTCAAAATCTACGAATCAAGATATTTTGCATTTGAAGGAAGCTACATGCACAACTTAATGGTATTGCAAGGCCGAACATTGCCACAAGAATTACGGTCAATGCCTTGTTCATCAAAAATTCAGGAGGATCAGGACCCACCGTAATCGACTGAAAGAGACTATCGATATATCTAATATCTTGCATTGCATTCCAAATCATGTTACTATTTACCTCTTGTCGCGCAACACATTGGAATGAACTCAAAGTTACATCAAACAGCTGGGAATGCAACTTGTAGGATTCCAATTTGGTAAGCAACTACGCATTCCGAAGCAAAACCTCAGGTAATTCGGTTAACTAGCCTAAATATTTGCAGAAAAGACTCAGTATATGAGGTTAGACAACGGATTAGTCGACGTAAGCTGCCCCTATTGGCAATTACTAGTAATTCCAAGTTCAAATGCGGCCATGGAATCAAAACTAGTTACTAATCATATTAGATTGTTAACCACCAACTCATCTAAAAGCTTAAGCTGATAGAGAGAAGAGCAACTCTATTACTTATACCTTCAACAAATCAAGTCATATCACCACCATACAGAAATTTAAGCTACTCAAGAATCAAAAGATTATTCTGTGGAGAGAGAGAGAGAGAGTCTTACCACGTCAAGAGGAAAGGGTCGTCCAGCTTATTGATGACATTGATGATTATGTTGTCATTGGTGACAACATCAAGTCTAGGACCAGGAAATTGGCCATTTATAAGTATGACCTTCAAAAATCAAACACTAGAATATAAAAAATACGAAAAACTGCACGAGAGTGACACAATTACAAAATAATTGAGAACCGAAAAGCAATTTCAAAAATTAATTACCTGTTGAGGGACACCCATAGGAGAAGCTGTTCCGTAAGTGACAGTCCATGTGAAGTATCTGTAAGGATCCTCTGCTTTCACCAGAGAAACACTCAGGAGAGCCAATAATGCAACACAAATTGAACGGAGCAACACTTTTCTTCCCATTGTCGGAACCAAATATAAACCACAAAGCTCTTGTGTCTACAAATCAAATGAGCCCAATATACATAATTAAGGAGTTTTAAAACCCATAAACATTTATGTCTTGTCTAGTGTTTCTTCGAAAACAGAAATGTAAACCTGAAGAACTAAAAACATGCACATAAAATTATTACCATCATTCAAGAAATAATAAGCTTTCTGCCATTATCTCAGTCTTCTCAGAGACATAGTTACATTTTAACATTACATAGCAGTCACTACGTAGCATATTGGCCGCTAAGTATCAGTTTTTGGCTTTTCGGTACCAATATTTCACACAGGTATAGGTTGATATCTAATACGTGTTGGTTTGTGTCTGATTTCCTGTCCCTTCACATCCACTATGACCAATACTTGACATCTATGAATTAACTACTTTGGTACCAAAATAAATTTTTTACAAAATTTATGGCTGCTAAACCCCATTTCAGCTACGTATAATTCCATACTCCGGCAACTGGTATGTTACCGTTTCAGGGTCGCCACCACTATTTAAAACCTTCACACATACAAAATCCAGGCAGTAATAATCCTCATAACGAAACAGAAACAGAATGGACAGATAAGAAATGGGAACTTACCAATTAAGGTTGACTTACTCTGCCTAAACTACAAAAATGGAAAGAATGAGTAAAAGAAATGCTCTCGCTGGCTAACTACTCCTATTTCTTTCTAGCAATTTCACCATCTGAAATGAAGTGGACATATATAAGCCTTATAAACACGCAGAAAGATTCACCGGGTATATATGCCTAAAATGTCTGGGTCTGAAAAAGTGAGTATTTTTTTTAAGCAATATTTGCAGGGAGGTTGGTAATGAGTTTTATTTGGCGCATGTCACGGAAAAGAAATGAGTTGGTTTCCCTTTTCTTTTTTTTTTGGTCACTATAAGTAGTAGTAAGAGAATACAAGTATTGAAGTTACAGCTAAGAACCGCCATATGGGGAATAAATAATCGGTCCTTTCTAATTTTGCTCAGAATTGGCACATTTGACCTCCCATGAAGAAATGTACAAGTGTGGCCAAGTGAAAAATGAATTGGTTATTTGTACTAAAATTTAGAAGCTAGCTTTTCTCCATTCTCTTCTAGTCCTACTTGTTTTCACTAAATTATAGGAAATATAATACAAACATATTTGGTAATGATAGTTTGTAATTTTACTTCATTTGTTGGAGAAAATACCCTGAGATAGAATTTTAGAAATTGATATTGTTTATAACTCAGGTAGACTGGCAGGGCTAGCTTAAGCATATTTCGATTAATTTTAAGAGATCAATCTGAGGGCAATTTATCCTCTTTTCTGACATAGTTGAAACACTGTCTTACATTTGAATGCTACAAATAATAAAGAATGCACAAATATATTACACATATAGTAATATTACATAATTATATTTATATAACGCACAACATTTGTGTAATTCTATAGGGAGCAATCAACTTAAAATGGAACCAACTTGCAAGTTGGCTCAATTGGCGTTTACTAATTTACTAACCTTCTGTGTGGCCCGTGATCCTTGATCTGAGTCCTTCCTCCGTTAGTTCAGGGGTTGCTTAGCCTTCTTACTCTAACCTGCACAGTGAGCGCACGACTAAGGCCTGGCCGGGGGTTGCCCCGGCAAGGCCCTCCGGTGAGAGGATAAGTATGTGCAGAGAGAAAGGCAATAGACTAGAGTTTTCTGGAGAGTATGAGTGTGTAGAAGCATGTCCTGTTTAGGGTTGTCATCCTTTGATATTTATAGAGTCTTCCTGACTTGCTCTCCAAGTATGGGCACGTGCCTTGCACGAGCCATATGACATCATGACGACGTCATCGAGTAGATCTGGTAACCGTTTTGGTGTGAGCTGGCACCTCTGTAGACACCCCAATTTGGACTTGTCAAATTTCCTTAATTTGTGGCCCGGAGGCTCCCCGATGATGACTTTGGATTAAAACAAGCCTCACTCCGATCGAGACTTTGCTCTTTGAATGATTTGAAAAGGGAATAAAAATGGTCAAAAGCATTTCCAAGCGCTTGGGAGCAGTCCCGAGCGCTCAAAACCATTTTCCAAAACCTCTAACCTGGCTCACTCTCGAGCGCTCGAGAGTGAAGTCCCAAGCGCTCGAGACTGATCCCGAGCGCTCGAGACTGTTGTGTTGCCCAATGGATGGCAGTGTCACCCACTATCCATGCAACTCATCATTACCACCATCTTGAGCCGGCTGATGATTCAGTCAACACTCAACCTCTGGTGGCAGAGATCTTCAGGCCAAGGATTTTCCCATTTAAAAATGTTTTATTCAAAAACCATTTCATTTCAAAACTATAGGTTAGTTGAGCCTATAAATAAGAGGGTCTGGTTTCAGTAGAAGTGGCTGTGAAATTTCCTCTCTCTAGAATCACTCTCCTCTTTCTCTTGCTTAAGGCAAAGGTTTTCCAAACTAAAAACTCTCTTTCCAAACTCCAAAGGTTTTAGAAATCACCAAGGAAAAGGGGAAGAAATCCAGAACACTCTCTGCTTCTGATTTCTTGTACTCTTCTCTCTTCATCCACATTTCAAAGCCATTCCAAAGAGCAAGGTTCAAGCAAAAAGGTAGAAATCTTTACCTTTGATCACAAACAAAGAGGCTGTTCTTCCCTTCTGAGGGGGGTCTCTCAGCCTGACCCAGTCTTCAATACTGGGTGCATGGTTGGGAGACCTTAGTGTAAAAACAAGAGCAATGGGGTACAAAAAAAAAGCGTTTTGTTAAAACCCTTACTGGAAACACTCTGGAGCGCTCGAGAGTGTTCCCGAGCGCTCGGGACTGTTTCCAGTCCCATGCATGGTATTTTGTTAGACAACAGGCTGGAATGAGGCGCACTCTTAAGTGAAATGGTTTTATTTTGGCATGCATGCACAGAAAGTCATTTTCCCCTAAAACAGAAGTGTTTCTTGCAAATTTCATGTAAGAACAAGGTTTTCCAAAGTTAAAAATAAGATTTTCTCTTGTTAAAGACCTAAACAAGTGTGACTGCATGATAAAATGATTTCATTTTCCATTTGAGAGCAAGCTGACATGCAGCTCACTCCCAAGCGCTCTGAACCATTCCCGAGCGCTCGGGAGTGCATGCATGCCATTTCATTCCATTTTCCCAGTCTGCTGTGTTCTCTGATTTCTGCATGCATAAATGTACCTATTTGCTCTTCTAAAATTGTAGATCTAATCTTGTCAAGGCAGGGATGCATGATCTGAAAGATTGAAGGCTTAGCTCAGTCTTTCAAGTCCTCTGCTGAGCCAGTAGTGTACATAGCAGCATTTCAATTTCCAGTTTTACATTATATTCTGTCTGTGCTAACATAGTTTTGCAGGTTGAGAGTGTCAGCACTCCCAAGCGCTCGGGACCACTCCCGAGCGCTCGAGAGTGAATACAGTAACAGGGCTACATTTTCAGTTATCTCGTATTTTGCATGGCCATTTCACCCTCTACTGTACACATGCACATGCATGCACTTCCTATGTGTTATAACTGTGGATACTTGCTAACTGGTTTAATGAAACAAAATCCCTTTTAAAAATCTCACAAACGTTTAGTAGAGACCGATTTCGAATCGGGCGAGGGGGGTGCTGTAAAACCCTTCCCCCCTCGTAACATGGCTTCCGGACCCTCAAATGATCTCTGGTTTTCAATTCAAATCAACCATTTTCAAAACAAAATGGTTTCTCGGGTGATAGACCATAAATCCGGGTGGCGACTCTTCAAATCAAACTATTTTATCCAAAAGGCACGAGGCGCGCGATTTTCCAAAATTGGGCCGCCCCGATCTCAACCCAGGGCTGTGGTAGCCCACAACCTCCATGTGCGCTCATCATTATCTTTTGGCGTAACCGCTTCAGCACGTGATAGAGCACATGACTTAGCAGGTGGCCGAGCCCCATACTTCGCCAAACCTGGTGGGCGACCCGTGGGGAGGATTCTAACGACGGGGTTGCCTTCCAAAGGGTGGCTGAACCCGAGGAGTTCCCTCGAGGGTGGCCGAACTTGGGGGATGTTTCATCAGTTGGCCAACGGTCAACCGCAACATCGCCCGCTCTCGAAACTCAGTTGTAGCCAAGCTTGAACCTCTGTACGGCCGTAGTTCTTGATTGCGACCTCGGTCCCAGCCTTCTTGTCAGTGGGCTCGGACCGTTTGGTCCGGTCTGCTACAATAGCCCCTCAATCTCTACTGACGCCGAGCACGTGGTGGAGATTGATAATAAGCTTGACCGATCCTCACCGACGGCCGAACGTGTACCATTGATGAGAGTTAGCCGAGCCTCGTTCACCTTTACCCTTGAAGCAACTGCAACCGCCAGAGCTGAGTACCAATGAAAGAGTGCCAGGTGTCACGAATTGCTTGGGTACGACGGGTGAAAGGACGGTTGGTTCGCGTGAAACTCTGGAAGGCTGTCCTTCATGCCACGTGTCAGGCGCTGATTGGCAATTGGTTCGGCGGTGTAGTGATGGGCAGGAAACTCAAATTTCTTCCAACCCCTATATAAAAGGCGACATGATGAGAGAGAGAGGTTACAAAGTCTCTCTCTCTTTCTAGAACTCCATAGCCAGAGCTCCTCTCTCCGTCCATTCATCTTCCAGCTTCGATCCTTCGTTGATCCACCAGCAGATCTTTCAGAAGACCTCATGTATTGTTTCGATCCTTGCTTCTCTTCATTTTGTTGTAGGTTTTATCCCCTTTTTGCATTGTTTTTCTGGGATTTGGGGGTTTTTTGTTTCATATGAACAATATGAACCTGGAGATGAACAAACTGTTCATCTTCATCTTTAACCTGTTCTTCCGAGCCCCAGCCCTGATGCTGGTGGGCTTGGCCGACGCTGGGGCATGCCGAGCCCGTTTGACTCGAGTCTTAGTGTTCCCGAGCTTGAGTCTTCATAAAGCAAGGTGGGCCAGTAGGGTAGCCAAACGTAGTGAGGTCCTTGCCTTTTTGGCCGACGACGAGGTTCCTCATTATCTTCTTCTTGTTTTGTTAGGTCTGGCTCACCCGATCATAGTCATTTCTTTCGACTCTGAAAGCTCGGGGGACAACTCCAGAGACGTAATAATCTGAGAGTACTTGGAGAGGCACAGAAGCCAATGCCAGGCCTCCTCAATCGCTTCAAATATGTCAGCAGATTCTAGTGATTCGAACGCCGAACGTGATTTCAAGTATATGGGAACGAGTTGAACACCGAGCCCGAGATCTCCTTTACTCCTTCTACTCACTCTAAGGCCAAGCCCCAATTGGGGCCGGAGGCTGAGAGGAGATTCCATTCCCATGCCGAAGCCACCTCTTCAGCACGATCGGGGCATAGCGAAGCCCCTTCTGAAAACAGGGAGGTCGCTGATCTTTATGAGAGGGGCCAGGTTTGCCCCCATGCCCACTTCTTCAGCGGCGTGGCCGGTGAATATGAAAATTTCTGCCGAGAGTATAACATCCCAAATGATGTCGTTGTCAGTCAGGTGGCTAGTAATAGGATTAAAGACAAAAGGGAACATCATCCCGACCACATCACCGTCCCCCTGATGGCCATTTGTGAGGCTGGGCTTCGGTTCCCACTTCACCCTTTTCTGAGGGAACTTCTTGCTCGGTTCAGCATCGTCCCTCACTGCTTTGCCATTAATAGCTATAGGATAGTGATGTCGATCATTAAGCTGAAGGAGCTCCATAACCTGGAGTTCACAGTCCCCGACCTTTTTCACACGTACATAATGTCCAGGCACGGTAAAACCGGGCGTAGGTACCTATCAACGCGCAAGGACAAGGAGCCGTTGAAAGGTGGGCTGCCTGATACCGACAAATGGGCCAACTTCTATGTTGAGGTTAATGGCAACTATGAATTTGGCGATCAGACAGTGCAACTACACACCGTGCAGAAGATAAAAGATTTTCAAGGTTGCTTTGTGTTTTTCTTTTATCATGCCGAGCCTGTCTTTCAATCTCGTTTATCAATTTTTCTTGTGTTGATTGTCAACACTTTTGCAGATCACCGAGCGATTACAAAGAGACAGCAATCGTTGGCTGTTGAGAGAAATGTGGACATCTTGAAGGCCCTGATCTGCCGAGACGCGCCCACTTTGCTCGGCTACATTCCCTCGTACAAAGGTAAGTTGAAGAGGAGGGAGAAGGTAGGTGAGCCGAGCGAGCAGGCCGGAGAGAATAGGAACAAGGGAGGTGGACAGCCAAAGGTAGTTGGCAAGCAACCGGAGGGTGGCAAGAAGGCAAAAAAGCCGAGGGTGAAATTCCCCACGTTCAAGAAGACAGCCGACTTCTGGTTCCAAGAGAGTCGGCCAGCTGATATTCCAGGTATCAACACACCTCTCCAAACCCTCGTACCTGAGTTCGGAGAAGAGATGGGAAGAAGGAACGTGGTACGTGTGAATATCAGAGATGGTGCCGTGTGATAGGCGCGTAAATGTTCACATACGCACCCGTAATTTATCTTTGTTAAGTCCATTTATATTGTTACTCGGAGCTTAATACTTAATTTGTGTATTGTAGATTTTTGGAATCGTAATATGTTAAAGCCGACTAAATCATGGGTTGAGCCATATTATTTTTGCTCCAGCTGATGCATTTCTGGGTGGGCCCAAAAGGCTTACTTCTATTAGTATTTATTTTGCCTGAGAGAGAGTTTGGGACAAAGGAAAAGAATTGGCCCAAGCCAATTCTCGGCAGCGGGCATGGCCCACAATGTCTGGAAAATAGGGCTGCTACCAAGGTCGGCTACAACTAGCTATAAAAGGACAACAAGCACAAGAGAGAGGGGGACTTTTTACACGCACATATTACTGGAGAACGGAAGCCGAGAACCGAGAGCAGTGCAAAAACCATCTCTGGCGTTGGATCACATGAGTGAACAGCAACAAAGAACTTCGATGTTCTCGTTTCCGATGTCCGGCTAATCCCTTTTCTAGGGCGTAGATGAAGTTCGAACTCTGAGTAACGATGTTTATGTTTTGATTTAGTGTTTTATTATTCGAATCGTGGTTGTATGACTTGAGATTTATTTGCGGTATTAATTTTCTCTATCAAATCTTGTGTATGATTTTCTAGATTTTTATGCACGTTCATACAACGGTTCTTAATTGTTTGTGATAACTGAGTAAGATGGGTTATGCTCCGTAAGACGCGTCGTGCTATTAGACGATCCGTGCCATAGAGACGGGTCGTACTAGTAAGACGGTTCGTGCTAGGCGGCGATACCCCATGCTATTTGGTGATTCATAAATATCTTTAGGCGATACCGTGAGGGCCTGCAAACCCTAACGATATCCGGATTGATTCGAATAATTAACCTTTATCATCGCATAAATATTGTTACGATGGGTCGAGTGGATTCGAAACCCTAGATCTTTCCTCTCATAAACTCTCTTTACGTTTTAATTGCTTTATATCACTTTAGTTTGCATAATTTAGCTTTTAATATTTTCAAAATCCAACAATCAAATCTCTTTCCGAATTAAGTTAGAAATTAATTGGAACAACTGCAATTTAGCCTTTGTAATCCCTGAGGACAATACTCGGAATACTTACCACTGTTCATTTGAGTAGTAGTAATTGTTTTGTTTTATTATTTATTTTTGATACGAAAACGACACGATCAAATTTTGGCGCCGTTGCCGGGGATTACAAGCACGGTTGCGTTGTTTTAGTTAATTTCTATTTTAATTCCTAGTTTAGGTGTTTTTAGTTTTTTTTTTATTTTTTATTTTTTTTATTATTCCTCATATTTGTTTAATTGCATTCTCTGTTTGTTAGCATCTTAGTGTTTCAGGCACAGGAATTGAGAAACTGTAGCGTACAGGAGCAAGAAGTAAGCGGCAACATTGCAGCTTAATTGTGCAACAAGTTCAATTGGCTTTTCCTGGCGCTGTGAGTTTTCTTATTTTTTTGAGCTTTTGTTTTTATTTTTATTTTTGTTTGAGTTAGGGATAGTTTGCATTATATGTTTGGTCGTCGATCATTGGACCCATTACTTGATAATTTTGACCCGGAGATCGAACGGACCCTTAGAGCTAATCGAGCAGCCTTTCGTAACCCTTGGCCTTCACCCACTTCACTTGTTAAAATGACTGAAAGAATAGAGGCTCAGGATCCACCTGCGATCGGGGAGTACTTTCTCCCATCCGCCTACACCTCACCATCATGCATAACATTGCCTGCCACTGCCTCAACACAATTTGAAATCAAGTCTAGTTTGTTACAAACACTCCCATCATTCTATGGACTTTATAACGAGGACCCATATCGGCATTTAGGGGACTTTGAAGAGATTTGCTCCACTGTTAAAATTCAGTACTTCACTGATAATGCCCTTAGGTTGAAGTTATTCCCGTTCTCACTTAAAGATAAAGCCAAATACTGGCTTAATACTTTAACACCGAATAGCATCA
Source organism: Rhododendron griersonianum (assembly GCA_018127125.1). NCBI lineage: Eukaryota > Viridiplantae > Streptophyta > Magnoliopsida > Ericales > Ericaceae > Rhododendron > Rhododendron griersonianum. The sequence continues at coordinate 31,295,315 of CM030797.1, read as the reverse complement.
CCTCTTGGGATCAAATGAAAAATGAGTTTTTGAAAAAGTACTTTTCCATAGGCAAAACAAAAGAAATTCGCCAAGAACTCACTAGTTTCTATCAAAAAGAAGGCGAACAATTTCACCAAGCATGGGAGAGACTTAATGATATCATTAGGAGTTGTCCACACCACCAAGTTCCTAAATGGCAGTTAGTCCAATGTTTCTATGATGGACTATGCGAACAACACCGTTATATGGTGGATGCCTCATGTGGAGGCACATTTATGCTTAAGAACGAGAATCAGGGGTGGGACTTGTTTGGACAGTTAGCAGAGAATTCACGGCACCGAGCCGCATCATCCCGCACAAATAGGACAACTTCTACCTCTTCAAAACAGAGTGGCCTTTATGAGGTGGGCCACTCTGACGATCTTTCCTATAAGGTAGATGCATTGACCCGCAAGCTAGACACTTTCTTATCTTTGGGTCATGGTCTTTCACATTCTTCACCTCCTGCTGCTGTTGCGGAGGTCTGTCAGTTGTGCTCCAGTCCGTGCCATCAAATAAATGAGTGCCACATGGCATCTCAATTTCCAGAATTTCTTCAAGAGCACGTGAACTCGGCCCAGGGGTTTGGTAGGCCAGCGAATGACCCCTATTCTCATACTTACAACCTCGGCTGGAAGAAGCATCCCAACTTTGGATGGCGACAGCCAGACCAAGGGCAACCATTTGCCCAACCTATGAGGCCTTCATTTCCTAATACTTCCAACACACAGGCCTATTGTCCACCACCTGCACCACCACAGTACCAACAACCCCCTGCTTCTCCTGCGTCCTCCCAAAGGACACCAAATTTTGAGGAGCAAATGTTGAAAGCCATGGCTGAAATGAAAGCCGATTGCCAACAAATGAAAGCAGACTCCCAATTGCTTCACTCCCACTCTCAATCCATTTTGCCAAGATGGAAACCCAAGTGGGTCAGCTAGCTAATGCTCTTAATCGTCGGGATGAGGGTAGATTACCAAGCCAGCCAGTGGCTAACCCACGAGGGATGCACCACATTGACAATTCGCAAGGTCACGAACAAGCGAAATTAGTTGTCACCCTCAGAAATGGGAGAGAAGTAGAGACCCAACCGGAGGAGGTCAAAGCGAAGGAGAAAGTGTCTCCACCTGTCGCTGAGAGGTCTAAGGTTGATAAGAGGTCTAAGGAGAAGGAGACCGATCCAGTGTCCACAGTTGTTCCGGGGCCATCTGAGACCCCATCTTACATTCCTAAGGCACCTTTTCCGATTTGTCTGAATACACCTTCACCCTTTCACAAGAAAGGAGTATCCACTGATAATATCATGGAGGTGTTCAAGCAAGTTAAGATGAACATCCCATTGCTCGATGCCATTGAGCAAATCCCTTCTTATGCCAAGTTCCTCAAGGACTTGTGCACTCACAAGCGGAAGGCTCGAGCCAAGTTTTTAGAGCCCATCCCCATTCCTCACCAAGTTAGCTCTGTTCTTCAATCTAACACTGCCCCCAAGCTTGCTGATCCTGGTGTGCCCACAATCTCTTGTGTCATAGGCAATCACTTTATTAGTAGGGCACTCTTAGATTTAGGGGCAAGTGTCAATCTTTTACCATACTCTGTGTACGAGGAGTTGGGGCTTGGTGAGTTGAAGCCCACATCGGTTACTCTGCAGTTGGCCGATCGTTCTGTGAAAGCCCCACGGGGCATGTTAGAGGATGTCCTTGTCAAGGTGAATAATTTCTACTTTCCTGCTAATTTCATTGTCCTTGACACAGAGCCAGTCCACCCCACAGCCCTTAAATCTCAAACGCCTGTCATCTTGGGTCGTCCCTTTCTAGCCACGGCCAATGCACAGATTTCCGTGAGGAGTGGAGTGATGGAGGTATCATTCGGCAATATGAAACTGAGTCTGAATATGTATTCGGCCGCTCAACAGCCTCATGAGGAGGAAGACTGCTTTGCAGTCGATGTTGTTCACGATTTAGTAGAAGAGGCGATGCCGTACATTTTGGCCAATGATCCTCTTGAGGCATGTCTTGCCCATTTTGGCTATGAGGAGTTCGATATTGACCAATCCATTGCTGAGGTCAATTCTTTGTTAGACCTCGCACCTTGTATGGCCAAACCTACTTGGCAAACTCCTTTCGAGCCTTTACCTCCTTTGTCTAGCACTCCAGCTCTTCCCTCCATAGAAGCCCCACCAAAGCTTGAGTTGAAGCCTCTCCCGGCTTCTCTGAAGTATGTTTTTCTTGGCCACGATGACACCTTGCCCGTGATCATTGCCTCTAACCTTTCTTCCGAGCAAGAGGGTCAATTACTTGAGGTGCTTAAAGAGCACAAGGGTGCGATAGGGTGGTCAGTGGCAGATCTCAAGGGTATTGATCCCTCCGTTTGCATGCACCGCATTCATTGCGAGGAAAATGCAAAACCATCAAGAGAAATGCAAAGGAGGTTGAACCCTAACATGAAGGAGGTCGTTATGAAGGAGGTGGTCAAATTGCTTGATGCGGGTATCATATACCCCATCTCTGATAGCAAATGGGTGAGTCCCACTCAAGTAGTGCCCAAGAAGTCAGGCATTACTGTTGTTGAGAATGATAAGGGTGAGCTTGTGCCCACACGCATGACAACTGGTTGGCGTGTGTGTATCGATTATAGGAAGCTCAATTCGATGACTAGGAAAGATCATTTTCCACTTCCGTTTATTGATCAAATCCTAGAGAGGTTGGCAGGCCAGAGCTATTATTGTTTTCTGGATGGCTATTCCGGATATAACCAAGTGGCTGTCGACCCAGTGGATCAAGAGAAGACTACCTTCACCTGCCCTTATGGTACTTATGCTTATCGGCGCATGCCTTTTGGCTTGTGCAATGCGCCCGCGACCTTTCAAAGGTGCATGATGGCTATCTTTTTTGATATGGTGGAGGACTTTCTAGAAGTATTCATGGATGACTTCTCAGTCTTTGGGGCCTCCTTTGATTCATGTCTCCAAAATCTTGCAAAGGTGCTTAAACGCTGCAAGGAGACTAACCTGGTCCTAAGTTGGGAAAAAAGTCACTTCATGGTTCAGGAGGGGATTGTTTTGGGCCACATAGTGTCCAAGAGGGGGATTGAAGTTGACAAGGCAAAAGTTGACTTAATTTCTCGACTTCCTCCCCCCTCATCAGTCAAGCAAATTCGCTCTTTCTTGGGACATGCAGGGTTTTACAGGCGTTTCATCAAGGATTTTTCTGAAATCGCTAAGCCCTTGTGTGATCTTTTGGCTAAGGATGCCCCCTTCGTTTTTGATGAGGCTTGTATGAGAGCTTTTGTGAAGCTCCGTGAGGTGTTGTCCACAGCACCCATCATGCAGTCCCCCAACTGGTCTCTACCCTTTGAAATAATGTGTGATGCATCCGACTACGCAGTCGGTACTGTTTTGGGACAGCGGGTTGACAAGGTCCCTCATGCCATTTATTATGCGAGTAAGACCCTCTCTGATGCGCAGTTGAACTATACCACTACGGAGAAGGAATTACTCGCTGTGGTCTTTTCCCTTGACAAGTTTCGGTCCTACCTTTTAGGGTCAAAGGTCATAGTATACACTGATCATGCTGCTTTGCAGCATTTGCTTTCTAAGAAGGAGACCAAACCTAGGTTGATTAGGTGGATTCTGCTCCTCCAAGAGTTTGATGTGGAGATTCGAGACAAGAAAGGATCTGAAAATTCTGTAGCAGACCATTTATCGAGGATCCTAGTGGATGCCTCTGGTGACACCTTGCCCCTCAAGGACTCATTCCCCGATGAGCAACTCTTTGAGGTGTCACAAGTGCGACCCCCATGGTATGCACGCATCGTCAACTACCTAGCCATAGGCGCGCTTCCCTCTCATTGGTCCAAGCAGGACAAGGATCGATTCTTTGCACAGGTTAGGCACTATTTTTGGGAGGATCCGGAACTCTTTAAGTTGTGTTCGGACCAGGTGATTAGGAGGTGCGTTCCTGAGACTGAGCACCATAGCATTCTCACCTTCTGTCACTCGCTCGAGAGCGGAGGGCATTTTAGTGGGAAGAAGACGGCGGAAAAGGTTTTACAAAGCGGTTTTTTCTGGCCCACTCTATTTAAGGATGCATATGTATTTTGCAAGGCATGCCTTAAGTGCCAGAAGACCGGCAATATTTCGCGCCGTGATATGATGCCATTGTCCTCCATCCTTGTTGTGGAGATGTTTGATGTTTGGGGGATAGATTTCATGGGTCCGTTTCCTTGTTCGCATGGGAACGAGTATATTCTTGTGGCAGTGGACTACGTGTCCAAGTGGGTGGAAGCGGTAGCCACCAAGACCAATGACCACAAAGTTGTGGTCAAGTTTCTTCAAAGTAATATTTTTACTCGTTTTGGCTATCCGCGAGCGATTATTAGTGATGAGGGCGCCCATTTTCTCAATAAACACTTCGCCGCCCTTGTGCGAAAGTATTCTATCACTCATAAGGTGGCGACACCTTATCATCCTCAGACTAGTGGGCAGGTTGAAGTGTCAAATAGGGAGATTAAACGCATACTTGAAAAGACGGTTAGGCCTGATCGAAAAGATTGGTCTTTAAGGCTCGATGATGCTTTATGGGCCTACCGTACAGCTTATAAGACTCCTATTGGCATGTCTCCTTATAGGTTAGTTTTTGGTAAGGCGTGTCATTTGCCCGTTGAGTTGGAGCATAGAGCTATGTGGGCCATTAAGAAGTTTAACTTCGATATGGCTGCTGCCGGGTTAAATCGTAAGCTCCAGCTTGCTGAATTGGAAGAGCTGCGCAATGAAGCATATGAGAGTGCACGAATTTATAAGGATAGGACTAAGGCATTTCATGATAAACACATTATTAGAAAGTCCTTTGAAGTCGGTCAAAAAGTGTGGCTCTTCAATTCTAGACTTAAACTTTTCCCGGGCAAGTTGAGGTCGCGATGGGATGGTCCATATGTTGTCATTCGTGTTTTCCCCCACGGAGCTGTAGAGATTAAGGATCCACGTGTTGGTAATGTTTTCAAGGTCAATGGCCAAAGGCTTCAATCTTACGTGGAAGGAATTGGTGATAGCGTGGTGGATGGTGCCACGGTGGAGTCCATTACTTTGATGGACCCCATTTATATAGATTAGTGCTTTCATTGGAAGTCTAGGAGACTTAAAATCCATGGAGTTTGTGATACCTCCAGTGTTTGCCGTGCTCGAACGGTTTCCCACGGTCTGGTATAGCCACCTGGTCAAAGCTATGTATGTAGTACCTAGGAGGTTGGGTCTGGCGGCAGGCGCGTAGTTAGCAGCGAGAATTCTGCCTGAACCATCTGACTTTAGTGTCCAACTCTGTGGAGATTGCTTCACAAACGGAGTGGTGGGTAAGGGATCTGGCAGCCCCAGAGGGAGTGACAGCCTATTAGATGATGGTACCACTTCTCAAGATATCGTTGAATCCTACGCATACTGTTCTTCCAACAAATAGGGAACCACAGTCTTTTGATCAGGGAGAAAAGTAGTACCCGTGTCTTTCGCGTGAAGAAAGTGGATGGATTTATTTTATTTTATTTTTACTTCTTGCCTTTGTTTATGTTCTTTAGTTGTTTTCCTTGTATATATTTTGTTGTTTTGGAGGCTAACATTTTGCAGGTTGTTTGATCCAAGTTGGGGGGGTCCCCCTCTTGCTATATATTAGTTTGCTATGTTCCTCCTTTTCGAGGTGATACCTTTCCTCTCTTTTACGTTTCTGTCCTATCTTTTTATTTTTATGCTTTCAATGCGGACATTGAATAGTTCAAGTTGGGGGGAGGGATCACTTTATTCTTTTTGCATTGTTAGATTCAAAAAAAAAAAAATTTGAAAAAATCTAAAAATAGTGGGATCTTTCTTGCATGGAACTTTAAATTTGCGAGGTATTTATTGGTTGCTTGAGTTGAGGCATGTTGGCATTGTTTGGGTGTTTTGTGGACTGTTAGTTCTTTATGCTATCTTGTTAATGCATGTAGCTATGGCACTTGCATCTCGGCATTTCACGTCTATTTGGACTTAGTTTGCCTGTGAGTGTCGTTTGAACGTTCTCGATGGCTAGATTAGTGGAGACTTGTGCCCTAGTGAGCTTTCGTGCCTTAGCTTTTGTTGGAGTGGTGTCACAAAACTTCTCAGTTTGTCAATGAAAAGAATATATTTGTTGATGGTCTCGTTATTTTTGATTGCTGAGCATTGGAACTTGAACGCATAATACTATCTCTCAGTTTTGGTTCGTCACATGGATGTTACACCCCTGGGAGAGGATTATAGGCATTTTTTTGATATTTGGGCCGGTTCGTTCCTTTATTTTCATATTTATCCCTTGCAAGCCGCTTTAAGCCTTTTATACTTAGCCTTTTCTTGGTTAGCTCCACCTTCCATATTGTGTTTGGAGAAAGGCAAGAATGTAAAGGTGAAATTTTTGGGTAGATTGTGAATTTTTGTGCTTGAATTGGTGGTGTCCCTTAAAAAAAAAAGAAACACAAAAAAGAAGAAGAAGGAAGAATACAAAGAATAAAAGGGGCACCGATGTAGTTGAAAGGAGGAATCATTGCTTTATGGTTGAAACAAGTTGAAGGGTTAGAAGGAGAGATAAGGTGGAATCGGTTTGATGTTAAGGGGCACACATTGCATATTCGCCCCGTTAAGTTGTCTTGAAATATTTGCCTATTCTTGGACACTTGATGTTTTACCCTAGCCTTTACACACTTTCCTTTACCCAACGTTATAACCGAATTAAAGTCCTATTTGATCCTTGGGGTGATGGGAAGTGGATTGATGGATGTGAGAGAGAGTTCCAATGCTTGGTGTTCCATTCATGAGACCATGTGTCCACCGTATAAAGCGTTCTTTTTGTGTCATAGTGTGCGAAATATTTTGCTTTCAATTACATAACTTCCAAACCACACACTTGAGAGTTCATAATGCACCTTGTTTCGAGCGATTTTATTTGTGAGTGCATGACATTGTGAGAATTGAAGTCGAAACTCAGTCCGGAGAGAACTTTGAGTGGCATTTCATCGGTGACTAAGTCCAAGTGTTCACACACGCTAAATTAGGTGTCATAGTTTATATGCATGTCTTGATAGCATTTTGAACTAGTGTTGCCCAATTCGAAATATACTTGTGCAATGACTTTGTGCCTTGGCTTGAGAGATTGATGAGTTACTTGCAGGTTGTGGGTTTCATGTGAAAAGGATTCATGGTGTTTTGTGGGTAATCACTACTGAAAACCCTCACGAGACTTAACTCGTCCTACCAGGGCTGTCTGGGGGTTTAAAAGAACTATCAATTTTAACTTACTCTCTTTAGTTGCATTTTCTTTTCTTTGCTCGGGACTAGCAAAGTGTAAGTTGGGGGGTGTGATAGGCGCGTAAATGTTCACATACGCACCCGTAATTTATCTTTGTTAAGTCCATTTATATTGTTACTCGGAGCTTAATACTTAATTTGTGTATTGTAGATTTTTGGAATCGTAATATGTTAAAGCCGACTAAATCATGGGTTGAGCCATATTATTTTTGCTCCAGCTGATGCATTTCTGGGTGGGCCCAAAAGGCTTACTTCTATTAGTATTTATTTTGCCTGAGAGAGAGTTTGGGACAAAGGAAAAGAATTGGCCCAAGCCAATTCTCGGCAGCAGGCATGGCCCACAATGTCTGGAAAATAGGGCTGCTACCAAGGTCGGCTACAACTAGCTATAAAAGGACAACAAGCACAAGAGAGAGGGGGACTTTTTACACGCACATATTACTGGAGAACGGAAGCCGAGAACCGAGAGCAGTGCAAAAACCATCTCTGGCGTTGGATCACATGAGTGAACAGCAACAAAGAACTTCGATGTTCTCGTTTCCGATGTCCGGCTAATCCCTTTTCTAGGGCGTAGATGAAGTTCGAACTATGAGTAACGATGTTTATGTTTTGATTTAGTGTTTTATTATTCGAATCGTGGTTGTATGACTTGAGATTTATTTGCGGTATTAATTTTCTCTATCAAATCTTGTGTATGATTTTCTAGATTTTTATGCACGTTCATACAACGGTTCTTAATTGTTTGTGATAACTGAGTAAGATGGGTTATGCTCCGTAAGACGCGTCGTGCTATTAGACGATCCGTGCCATAGAGACGGGTCGTACTAGTAAGACGGTTCGTGCTAGGCGGCGATACCCCATGCTATTTGGTGATTCATAAATATCTTTAGGCGATACCGTGAGGGCCTGCAAACCCTAACGATATCCGGATTGATTCGAATAATTAACCTTTATCATCGCATAAATATTGTTACGATGGGTCGAGTGGATTCGAAACCCTAGATCTTTCCTCTCATAAACTCTCTTTACTTTTTAATTGCTTTATATCACTTTAGTTTGCATAATTTAGCTTTTAATATTTTCAAAATCCAACAATCAAATCTCTTTCCGAATTAAGTTAGAAATTAATTGGAACAACTGCAATTTAGCCTTTGTAATCCCTGAGGACAATACTCGGAATACTTACCACTGTTCATTTGAGTAGTAGTAATTGTTTCGTTTTATTAATTATTTTTGATACGAAAACGACACGATCACCGTGGTTCGGCAGAAAGATACCGATGTGACCGAGCCTGCCGAGAAGAGGCAAAAGGTCACCCGTGATTTTTTCCCAACCAAGCCGGTGACACCTCATCTGTTGGATAAAGATCAAACTGATTTGTCGGCTGCCGGTGGTTCAAAAGGTGCTCGGAAGAATCTAAGCTCGGTGGGGCCAGTTGCTGTGTAGGAGTTCGCTCCGTCATTTGCTATGGCCGAGGGCAGGGTGATTTCAGTTGAAGACAGAATCAAACTGGAGCCCGGGTTGGCCGTCACCATGCTCCGAGGCCTGACTTTGCCGAATGATATGCAGAAGGTGCCGGAGGACCTCCAACCGAGCTTGGTTCATGCTAGTGCTTACCTGGTTCAGGTACGTCCGAGCTTAATTCATTTCAGCTTTTACATATTTGCGAGCTTACTTGTACTTGACTTTCCCGAGTTTGTCTCTTCTCGCTTTGCAGGCTGAGCAAACTTTGCTTCGTGCGTCTAATAAGGCCGAGCTCATGGCAGCCGAGAGGTCTCGTTACCACGACGACCTGAAAGCCGAGCGCGAGAAGGTGAAGTCTTTGAAAGCGAGCCTGAAAATGGCTAAGGCTCGGGTGGCGGAGTTAGAAAAAGGGCAGGATGAGGCTGCGGCGAAGGTGAAGGGCGCCGAACGCGAGCTTGGCAAGGTATTGAGGAGGGAAAAAAGAAAGATGAAGGAAGTCGACGAGAAAGCCTATTAGGCTGGCTATGATCGAGCAGGTGCCGAGTACATGAGGGATGCTCAGTCGATGGTAAATGATGAAATTAAGATGAGGATCCCCATCTCATACCGAACGGGATACAAGGACGAGGTGAAGGCTGCTTGTGGAGTTTTACAGCTGGAGGCTGATTTGAATTTGACCAAATCGATTCTAGCCCCAATTACTCCAGAGCTTGTCCTTCCTTATACTGAAGAGGAGTGTGCACCTTGTGGGCTACCACAGCCCGGGTGGATCGGGGCGGCCCAAAAAACGTACGCTTTTGAATCGAATTGAAAATTTTGAAGAGTCGCCACCCGGATTTATGGTTCGCCACCCGAGAAATCGTTTTGACTGAAAATAATTGATTTGATATTGAAAACCAGAGATTTGTATGAGGTTCGGAAGCCATGTTACGAGGGGGGAAGGGTTTTACGGCACCCCCCTCGCCCGATACAAAATCGGTCTCTACTAAATGTTTGTGGGATTTTTCAAAGGGATTTTGTTTCATTGGACAAATAGCATGTATCCACAGATATACCAAATAGACGTGCATGCATGTGCATGTGTACAGGAGGTGATGAAAGTGGTAAAAGAATGCAAAATAGCAGGAAGTGAAACCCTGCCTACTGACTACACTCTCGAGCGCTCGGGAGTGGTCCCGAGCGCTTGGGAGTGCCGATGCCCAACCTGCAAATTTTGTTAGACATATTCACATGCTAGTACTGCCAGCGAAATCACAAAGAAATCAAAATACAGATGTGCTCAGCCGGAGATTTAAACAGCTAAGGACTGGACCTAACCATCCAAACAAGGCTTCCTTGCAACTGAAAACAAACCTAACTGGGCTCTGGAAGGACCAGTGCACACCCAGTATCTACTAAAAACAGAAAATGAAATGCATAATGAACAAAAGAAAGTTTTAGTGGCAGCAGCACTCCTGAGCGTTTAGGGATGGTCCCGAGCGCTCGGGAGTGCACATAGTACCCCAAAAAAAAAAAGGTTTTGTTTCTTTGCTCCTCTTGCTCTTGCAGTTAAACTAATATCAAATGAACTCACAACCAGTATAAGGAACTGGCATGAGCCCTCGATCCCCCTCAGAAGTAGAAAAACGGTAGATTTTAGGTATAAAATGAGGTTTTATACCTTTGCTTGACTTGAATCTAACTTCTTGGACTGACTTGTTTGCTTGAAGATGGATTGAAAACAGTAAGAGGAGATGAAATCTAGTATTCCATTCTTCTTAGAAATTTTCCTTGAAAATTGGTGATTTTTCTTAGAAAATGTAGGTTGTTTTGAAAGATTTTGAGAGAGAGTTTGAGAGGCTGGTTTTTGGCAGCAAAAGGGGGAGAGAGAGACTGATTTTTCGTCCCCTACGCAAGGTAGAACATGGGGGTATATATAGGGAAAGATAACCTATGGTTTTTGCTTGAAAATGAAATCAAAACTTTGATAAAATCATTTTGGGAGGGAAAATCTTCATGATGAGATGCCCTGCCAGGCCTGGAACGTGCAGGTTGAATTGCAGGTTTGAATTATTTCAAAATTCTGAAAAAGCCATGGTCAAAGGTCATGCTCAACATGCATTGGCCCTGACAGCACTCCTGAGCGCTCTAGAGTGTCACTCCCGAGCGCTCTAGAGTGGTCCTAAGCACTTGGGAGTGGTCGTCCAACTTCAGAAGGGCGCCACGGACACTCCCGAACTCGGTTATGGGTGTTTTTTGAAGCGTTGGAAAGCTCGTTGAGTCCTCTTTCTAACCCAATTGGTTTCATTCAAAGGCATTTTATATGCTAAAATGTGTGCCAATTTTACCCTCAGGGTGTCGAGAAAAAAAGAATGTTTTGATTTTGAAAAAGTCCAAGAAGCATCGTCCAAGTTTGCTAAGGCCTGTTTTGACCCTCTTTCATCATCGGGGAGCCTCGAGGGCACAAATTAAGGATAATTAATAAGTCCAAATTGTGGTGTCTACACACCCCTTCCTCCAGAAGAGTTTCCCGAGAGTGAGGAGGATATTGACGATCTCACCGACGGCGATGCCGATGGTGGAGATGGCTCAGGTGGGAAGAAGTCTGGTGATGGGGTAGAGAGGATAGCTGAGGACGCCGAGCAGGAGCCCATGAATGTTGAAAAGAATCCCGAAGCCGAGGCTGGAGTTAATGCTGATGTTGCTGCAGAGGATACTACTCTTGTTTGAGTGGATGATCACCAATCTTTCTTTCTATTTTGTGATTTTCGTTATTTGAACTTTAAGTTTTTGTTGGACTGGACGGCTCCGAACTTGGAGTTTACCGTACTAGATGTAATAGTTTGTGGGGGGTCGGCACGAACGATTTACCACGTCGTACCTCCCAGCTTAGGGATTTCTGCAACACTTGGGTTCTGTTTGAATGTTTGACCTGACTTCTTTGTTTGCAACGTATCAGTTTTACCGAACTTGATTGAATATTTCCGTGCCTTAGAAAAATTTGATAGGCTTGCTTGTTTGGATGGTAGTTATCCATAGCCCCCACTTTGGTCTAGGTTCAACTAAGTAATGAAGAAATTGCTAACTGTTGTTCCAACAATTGCCGAGCCTTGACCAAAGTAGAATAGAGTTGATACATCGCCGAGTGTGGCATTATCTGGTTGTTTGAGCCAATTCCGTGGATGAAACTAGGTTAGTAACCAAAAGTTTTGTTGGGTGCCCCCTACCTATGGTTTGGGCTCAGCCAAAGTGCCAGCCCTAGCCAAGGTATCAAGGACAATTTGTTGAGTGGGTGGTTTGCTCACCAAAGTGTGAGTTTAACCGGGCTGTGGCCGACCTTAGTGTCTTGCCAAGCCGAACCGGAGCCTAAGTTCCAACCGTAATGTGTTTCTTAGGCTCGGTTGGACCATATGTCCTATTTTTGCTTCTTAGGGCAGTAATAGTGGCCGAAGCAAGGGCATGAAAGCCGTTTGTGGGTGTGACCAAAGTCAACGTTTGTGGTTGGCAGAATATGCCGAGGGTAGATTTAAAGTAAGGAAGACAATTAAACAAAGTAGAATACGTTAATTGCCAAACAAGACTTTTTAGGATTGAGAAATGTTGGGAGTACAAGAGGGAAATGAAAACTAAGGGCCGAAGCCATTCTTGAAATGATGTACAATAAATAATGAGGCCGAAGCCAAGATGTTGATAGTATGTGGCCGAGCACGAAGTGTATCTCAAAAAGGTCCGTCACATGTATGCCTTCTTCAGATTATGTGCATTCCACGGGTTGGTAAGGATTTTCCCATTCATGTCTTCCAGCACGTATGCACCTTCACCAGCAATCTTGACAACACGAAAAGGTCCCTCCCAGTTGGGCTTGAATTTCGTTTTCTTGCTGGCTTGCACCACTTTTCGCCAAACCAAATCGTCTGGCTTGAATTTCTTGGTTCGCACACTTCGGTTGTATCCCTTGGCAACTTGTTGCTGATACTCGGCAAGTTTCAGCCAAGCATCATCACGCTTCTCTTAGGCCAGGATTAGCTGTTGTTCCACAGCTTCATCATTTGTCTTTGGGTCGAAGGTTTCCGTTCTGAGGGTGGGGAACTTGGACTCCAGTGGGATGACGGCCTCCATGCCGAATGCCATTGAGAAAGGAGTCTGGCTAGTGGATCGCCGAGGTGTTGAGCGATAAGCCCATAGGACCCTTGGTAGTTCCTCTACCCATTTGTCGCGCTTGGAGTTCAGCCGGCGCTTGATACCGGCGTAGACAGTCTTGTTTGTGGCCTTGGCTTGGCCATTTCCTTTGGGGTAAGCTAGAGTGGAGTTGAAGAAGCGTATGCCAAACTCTTCACAAAGACTTGTGAGGCCATTTTCAACAAATTGGGTGTCGTTGTCTGAAACGATGGCGTATGGAACGCCGAACTTGGTGACAATATTCCTCCAAACGTCCGCCTCAGTGATGGTGACAAGGGCTTCAGCTTCCACCCACTTGGAGAAGTAGTCCGTTGCTGTGATTAAAAACTTGAAGCCCCCTGGGGCTGTTGGGAGCTTGCCCACAATGTCGAGCCCCCATTGCGCAAAGGGCCAGGGACTTGTGATGGGGGAAAGATTTTGGGTGGGTTGCTTCGGAATTGGAGAGAACAGTTGGCACGGTCGGCATTTGCGGACGACTTCTTCACAGTCTTTCTTCATGTTCTTCCAAAAGTATCCCTGACTCATGGCACGTTGGCATAGTCAACGGCCACAAGAGTGGCAGCCGCAGCTTCCTGAATGAAGTTCATTGAGAATCTAAGGTACTTGGGTTGGGTGGACGATGAGGAGATAAGAGCCGGAGATGGATTTCCTGTAGAGTTGGCCACTTTCGGAGAGCCAATAGTAAGCAGTCTTGTTCCTGATGTGGAAAGCTTCCTTCTTGTCGGCTGGTAAGGTGTCATTTATGAGGAAAGTGACGATCTCGTCCATCCAACTTGGACTGAGTTCAACATTGAGCACTTCTGGAGTGGTGTCATAACTTGGGTGGTCGATGCTGCCAAAGTTGATAGTTCTGAACTCAGAGGCAAGTGCGTCCGCGTGCGCATTGTGTTCGCGGTTGATCTGTTCAATCTTGAAATTCTTGAAGTGCTTGATGAGTTCGGCTGCGGTTGCTTGGTACTTCATCATTCTGGGGTCCCGAGCTTCGTAGTCCCCTAACACCTGGTTGACGATGAGTTGAGAGTCACAAAAAACAACTAACTCATCGACCTTCATTGCTATTGCAGAGCGTAGGCCAGCAAGGAGGGCTTCGTATTCGGCTTCATTGTTTGTGGCAGAGAAGTCAATGCTGATGGCGCTTTTATGTAGAGTCCCACAAGGGAAAACTAAGACGACTCATGCTCCGGCTCCATTGCTGTTAGAGGCACCATCAACTTGAAGTCTGCAAGTGTCTCCTTGAAAGGAGCCAAGGTTTCATGTCTGCTGCGTGCTCGGCCAAGGGTTGAGATTGGGGGGGGGGGGGGGGGGTGTTGAGAGTCTTAGTATCTTCTGGAGTCAACTCAGTGATGAAGTCGGCGAGAATCTGCTCTTGATTGCCGTCCGTGGCTCAAAATGAATTTCGAAGTTTGCTAACTCGACTGCCCACTTAGACACCCTGTTGGAAAGATCAGCTTTCCGGAAGAGGGCTTTGAGAGGGTACTCCATTAATACAGTGATCGTATGTGCTTGGAAGTACGGAAGGAGTTTCCTTGCTGCTGAGACGAGAGCAAGTGCTAACTTTTTGAGAGGAAGATAACTGTAGACACCTCCCAAACGGGGCATCACCATACAGATTGATCACGCTTGTTTGGTTCCACTTCATAAACCAAGATCGTGGACATTCCCATGGCTAGGAACATCGCCACACGATAACGGTTATCATCAAAATAGAGTCGCCACCTAGTTTATTAAAACTAGGAAAAATGGACAGAGATTCCAGGTACGGGAGCCAAGAGTACAATAAGGGGAAGGTGTTAGGCACCCCTCTTTGCCCAGTCGTGAGACTGGCCCATAATCGTTCGACATACAATGTATATTTGCTTTATTTAATTCTAACACATAATCTGGTTTTTAGCCTTTAACAGTTGATAAGGTGAGCCAGTACGATAAATGAAAGCATGCATCAGAATAAACATAAAACAAATAGATCCCAGCAAATAGATCCCTCGGCCGGTGAATTGATGTCACGGCTGAGGAATCCCACTGGATCTAAATATCGGCCGAAGGATTGATTCCCCAGCCAATGTTCTTCCTCACACCAGAATACTTACAGTTAATAGAAAGAACTAATTAAAAGCGAGAGACGGAAATTAAATCAAACCGTAGGCCATTGGGCCTCACCACCTTGATCCCTCAGTAATTGATTACTTGGATTGCGATTGATTGTAGATAATAGTGGTTGATTGTTGTAGTCAACTTCACAAAACCCTAGAACAAAGTGAGTTCTTTGGGGGTTTTTACTCTCGGATGCGGCTACTCACAGGAGGTTAGGGCTTTTGTAGAGGATTGATAGGAGATGATTTCTGTAGAGTTTGGGGACGGATCATGGAGTGGAGAGATGTGTATTTCGTGGTCCTTATTTCGGAAACCCTAAGGCCCTTTATATAGGCAATTGGTGACTCACTCCGGCCAATCAAATAGGAGTGAATCATAGTGGAGTTCTAGGGCAATAAGACCTCTATGGTAAGTGTATTCGTAGCCCCGAAGTAATGGTTCGTGGCTGCTAGGGTTTCGGCGAACGGATTGAAAAGCTGCTGAACATTCCAGAATCTGGAAAACATCGGTCTACCGGCCGCCCAAAGGTTTTCACGGCCGAAGAAAGGATTTCGCGGCCGCGGAAAGGATTTTTCAGCAAAAGGCCAAACTTTGCGGGCTCGCTCCGGACACTCTCGGACTCGGTTTTGCGCGTTCTTTGGACCGTTGGAAAGCTTGTTGAGTCTACTTTCTAACCCAAGTGGTTTGGATCAAATAAATTTAGTAAATCAAAAGATATGACAATTTTACCCTTAGTGGGTCAAAAAATGGATTGTTTTGGTAAAATTCTCGTATCTCCCTCGTTTCAAATTGGTTTAAGGCTTATTATATATCAATAAAGAGGGTTTTGAAAGTACTACAAGATGGTGGAATCCAACCACAAAAATAAGGAAGTTTAATTTATGAAAAATGGGTTGAAAGCAGACTTATTTGAAGATCGACGATGCTACCAAGGCTA
The DNA here is from genome assembly GCA_018127125.1 of Rhododendron griersonianum. Classification (NCBI taxonomy): domain Eukaryota; kingdom Viridiplantae; phylum Streptophyta; class Magnoliopsida; order Ericales; family Ericaceae; genus Rhododendron; species Rhododendron griersonianum. Next base: position 31,279,343 of record CM030797.1, on the reverse strand, counting down.
AAACACATTTCTATCCACTCTAAGTATCGCTTGGCACTCCTATCACCTATTTCAAAGTGTTCCTTAATCCCTTAAGAGTTCCACAAAGTTCCTAAGGCTTTCATGAAGTCAACCACAACAACCACATATCATATTCATCATCGGGATGGTCCCCAAGGTGGGACTTGAAATAATCGTTGAGCCAAATTGGGGTGTCTACAATAATGTGTTTGTGCGGGTAAGAGGGTCTTACTTGTGAAGTAAATCGACATGTCGTTGGTGCTCTCTCGCTGAACAAGAGCAGAACTAACGGCATGAGCCAAAACTGCCAGGTATAGGTAGAGAGTTTCGAATTCTTTTAGTTTGACCATTAGGGGAGCCGAGCTCAGGTAGTCCATAAGTTCGGCCAGTGCTGTGTCGCAGTCCGTTGTCCACTCAAAACCTCTTCAACTTTTGCCCTTCAAAGCATGAAAAAATGCATGGCACTTGTCTGAGGATTTGCTGATGAATCGATTCAGAGCCGCCGCCATGCCTGTCAGTCGCTGGACTTCTCGGATTGTTTTTGGTGGGCGTAAGTCTGCCACAGCTTTGATCTGGGTGGGGTCGGCTTCGATGTCACGTCTGGTGACTAAGTGACCAAGGAATTTCCCCGCGCTTACGCCGAATGCGCATTTCTCAGGATTCAAGCGGAGCTTGTGGAGTTTGAGAATTTCGAATACTTCAGCTAACTCTTAGAGGTGGTTGTGTTCCTTCTGACTTTTGATGACGAGGTCATCAATGTACATAAGCTTTGACCGTGTGACCTATCTGAGCATGAAGCATCTTGAATATGGCTCAGTTGAAGGTGGCGCCTAAGTTTTTGAGCCCAAAGGGCATGACTCTGTAGTAGAAGATGCCATGTGGTGTGATGAAGGCCATTTTTTCCATATCTTCTGGATCCATGGCTATCTGATGATAGCCACGGTATGCGTCTAGGAAACTCAATCGTGCGTGCCCTGCTGTTGCATCTACCAGTTGATCGATCTTTGGGAGTGGGAACCAATCTTTTGGACAGGCGTCGTTAAGATTGGTGTAATCAACGCAGACCCGTTATTTGCCATTTTTCTTCTTAACGACCACCGTGTTGGATAACCAGGTTGGGTATTGCACTTCTTGGATAGCGTCGGCTTCCAACATGCGGGTGACTTCATCAACTACAGCATTGGCATGCTCCGGTGTCGAGAGTCGAGCCTTCTATATCACTGGCTTTGAATCCTTCTTGATGTTGAGAGAATGGCAAATAAAATCGGGGTCGACCCCCGACATCTCATTGGGGGTCCATGCAAAGACTTCCATGTTGTCTTCGAGGAATTGAAACATTTCTTCTCGCTCAGCATCACTAAGGGAAGAGCCGAGTAAAAAGAAACGTGAGCCATCCTCATTGATGGGCATTGAAATGAGGTCTTCTTCAGCTTTGTCTTCAGCCTTCTGGCCGACGTCTTCAATTACGGCCATGTCTGGGACTTCAACCCATTGCACTTGCTTGGCTTTGTTGGAGTTGTGGACGGCTGAGACTTAGCATTTTTTGGAAGCTACTTGGTCACCTCGCAAATCTTCTTGTCTCTCATCCGCGCCAATAAAGCGGACGACCTGGTGGTAGGTGGAAGAGATGGCTTGCATGTCGTGGAGCCAGGTTCGGCCAAGGATTGCGTTGTATGGGCTCGGCACATTGACGACGATAAATTCGACGCTTAACATTTTCAAGCCGACGACGACGGGAAGAAAGATTGGGCCAAGTGGCCAAACAGGTGCTCCGTTGAAGCTGATGAGAGGTATTTCAGCTGGTTGTAACGCTGACTCTGGAAGATCTAGCTTCTTGAAAAGGTCGTAATACATGACCTCTACCGAGCTTCCTTGATCGATGAGGACGCGCTTGACGTTGGGGACGCCAATTTGGACGGTGACTACGAGGGCGTCGGAGTGTGGAGTTTGTACATTTTCAAGGTCGCGCTCGGTAAAGGTTATTGTCCAATTGGGTGCATCTTGTGGGCGTTGACGTTTGGATCCGCAACCAACTGAGAGTATCTGTTTTGACGTGAAGGCGCGATCGAGGTCGGCCCGGAGTGTGGTTTAGGAATCCTTCGTCACTGGCCCGTGAATAACATGGATCAACGGCCGTTGTTCATTGGGGTTAGGATTGCCGTTAGGTTGACGGGCGGGTGTTTTACTTCGATCAATTTACTGGTCGAGGTGACCTTGGGCCGCCAAACGCTCAAGGAGTGCCTTGTATGGTGCGCATGCAGTTGTATAGTGGCCGAGTTCATTGTGGTAGGAGCATTTCTTTCTTTGGTTTTGATCTGGCTGGCCAGTGTTTGTGCCAAGCTTGCCTGTTGGCCACTCGAACCATGGTTGCCTCATGATCTCTTTTAAGAAAGACCAAATGGGCTCTTTGAAATATGTGGTCTCGGCCACGTAGTCGTGCACTTTCGGCGGACGCTTCTTTCCTTCCTTGATGTTATTGACATGTTTCTTTGGCTGCGACTACTGGGTGATGATGGGTGCTGGCAGCTGGGGCGTCACCGTGGGTAGGGTTGAAGTTGGGTTCGGGATCCCCTGAGCCACTCAATCCGCATAAAATTCTTCAAGATCTCAAAATCGCTCTACGATACGCATTAACTCGCCCATGCCGTGGGGCGGGCGGATGGCAAGTTCGTCCAGGATCTTGCTGCCAATTTCCAAACCATTTTTGAATGTGCGTGCAGCCCAATACTCATCGATCCCAGGGATTTCATTGAATAATTGCCAGTAGCGCTCGGCGTACTATCGGAGAGTTTCGGATGGGAGCTTCCTCATCTGGGATAAGGACTCAGGCTCCTTGGCAGTCTTGTTGCTTGTGATGAAGCGGGTGTTGAAGGCACGTTCGAGGTCGGCCAAGTTTCGTATGGATCCAGCAGGCAGTTTGTTGAACCACTTGAGGCCAAGGGAGCCGAGGCTGGACAGGAACGCCTTGCATTTGACTTCATCCTTTAGGGTGCAGAGTTCGATGGTTTGGCGGAATTGGATTAAGTGGGTATAAGCCTCACAGGTGGCTGGGTCGAACTTTGTGAATTTGGGTAGGTGGAAGGTGGATTCGGGTGGCGTGTTAATAATATGGGAGGTGAAGGGCGAAATGCCGAGGTCCTTTAGCTGTCTTTCAAAACCAAGGCGCGGCGGCTTGCCCTTGACTTTTAACCACCAATTTGCAATCCTATGGAGCAGAAGCGTGATTATGAGAGCCTTAGAGACAAAATTTGATTATGTCTCTTTAGAATAATATGATCGAATAATAAGATCTTCTCACCCGTTCAAACGGATTAAAAATTGAAGCACTTAATTTTTTAATCATATTTTTAATATATAAACAATGTTAGTCTCTTTGTTACTTTAAGTGCTCATAAAAAATTAAGTGCTCATAATCACATTTCCGCTCCATAGGGTCCTAAATAAAGAACACATACTTAATATCTTAGAGATAAAAATGAATTACGACCCTTTAGAATAATATGATAAGAATAAAAAGAACTTTGCACCGATTCGAACGGAGTGAAAATTTGAGCACTTAATTTTTTGAGACCGTTTATATATTAAAAATATGGTTAAAAAACAATTTTTGTCTCTAAGGCTCTCATAATCACGTTTCTGCTCCATAGGATTGCAAACTGGTGGTATGAATTTTTATTTAACCAAAACGTTGCCATTTTGGTGTGTGGGTAGGGGCTGATGTGCCTTTGGGGCAGCAGAGAGAGATAGAGAGAGAAATGTTGGAAGTAGGGGAATTTTTTTTAAAATTCTTTTTGAAAATTTGAGCACTTAATTTTTTTAGACCGTTTATATATTAAAAATATGGTTAAAAATTAAGTGCTCCAATTTTTAATCCGTTTGAATGGGTATCTTATTATTTTGATCATATTATTTTAAAGAGACATAATCAAATTTTGGGTTTTGTTGTCATTGTTCGCCACTTCAGGTGTTCAATTGAAGTTTATTTAAGTTCAGGTGCCTATTTGACATTGAGTTCAAAGTTCAGGGGTTTTTTTGAATTTTTCCCTGATTTTTATTATCCAAGTTTTCTGGCGGGATCTCCCCGAGACATTCAGAGACATGTCGCCTGGTTTCTACGGAGTCTCGGCTATGGTGGGAAACCGTCGTGCGAGAGAACTCCGCGCGACCAATCGAGTATGTGCTCATAAATGACTCGGCATCCCTTGTTTTGGTACGCTCATGGTGGCTTCTAAAGCGATGTGTCCCAGATGTTGTAGGCCTCTTGCAGAGGATTATCTCCCTTGCATCGCCTGCTTCTGGCATAAAGCCAAGGCGGTCTTTGACGGAGCCGCAGTGGCCGGTTTTGTGTGGACGCTCCTGTGGTGGAGGTGGAGGTGGAGGTGGAGGTGGAGGTGGAGGTGGAGGTGGTGGAGGAGGTGTTTGCCTTCGTCGCCTCCCGCCTCCAGTAGATCTGGATGTAACGGGGGTGGCGTCTTGCTGCATGTGTTGTTTCATTTGGGCCACCTCCGCCCTTAGCGCCACCAGTTCGTTATCTCGTTCGTCGTCGTGACGTTGCAATAGGCGGATGTAGGCCGCCGTTACATCGTCTGTGGCTAGTGACAATCCAGAGCTAGTGGGGATTGAGATCAACATGTGCCTCTCCGGGGTAGGATTATGTTTCCACTGGCGTCCTTGGCCCCCGAAATGGTAACGTCCGTCAGATCTCTGCCCATGGTGGTTGAATTTGATGTTGTTTTTTGGAGGAGGAAGGTGGTATGAAGGAGGTTTGAGCCATTTGAATCAGAAGCGGTTCACGTCATGTTCACCAATTGTGTGGCTCGTGATCCTTGATCTGAGTCCTTCCTCCGCTAGTTCAGGGGTCGCTTAGCCTTTTTACCCTAACCTGCACAGTGAGCGCACGACTAAGGCCTGGCCGGGGGTTGCCCCGGCAAGGCCCTCCGGCGAGAGGATAAGTATGTGCCGAGAGAAAGGCAATAGACTAGAGTTTTCTGGAGAGTATGAGTGTGTAGAAGCATGTCCCGTTTAGGGTTGCCATCCTTTGATATTTATAGAGTCTCCCTGACTTGCTCTCCAAGTACGGGCACGTGCCTTGCACGAGCCGTATGACGTCATGACGACGTCATCGAGTAGATCTGGTAACCATTTTGGTGTGAGTTGGCACCTACATGTGCGCTCATCATTATCCTTTGGCGTAACCGCTTCAACACATGAGAGAGCACATGACTCAGCAGGTGGCCGAGCCCCATACGTCGTCGCCGAACCTGGTGGGCAACCCGTGGGGAGGATTCTAACGACGGGGTTGCCTTCCAAAGGGTGGCCGAACCCGAGGAGTTCCCTCGAGGGTGGCCGAACTCGGGGGATGTTTCATCAGTTGGCCGACGGTCAACCGCAACGTCGCCCACTCCCGAAACTCAGTTGTAGCCGAGCTTGAACCTCCGTACGGCCGTAGTTCTTGATCGCAACCTCGGTCCCAGCCTTCTTGTCAGTGGGCTCGGACCGTTTGGTCTGGTATGCTACACCTTCTAACCTAGTGTTTAGCTCCGAAATGGCTCAAGGACTGAGCGGGCGTGCCAGGACTTGTCGCGTCCAAACGTGAAGGACTGGGCGTCCCTTTTCTGACTTCTAGATCTGAGAGCGATAGTGCTGCAAACCTAAGGGCTAGATTGCAGTGAAGGTTCGTGGTTTTGCCTCGTCGTGTGAGGACTTAGTAATTTCCTAACCGTGTAGGAAAGAAAGTAACAACGTAGAAGTACTTTACTATATCGTAATAATAAAGTAAGGGATTGAGAGAGATATGAAGAACTTTATTATGTTGCGTAATAACAAAGTTGGGATACAAGAGAGACGAAGCTCGAATTACTTGGTGAAGTAATTGAGTAAAAGGTGAGAAAATAGAGATAATTGCTTCGTTGGGAAGGCTTTGGTTTTTTAAGCGTTGAGCTTGATTGGTGTGGGAACCCCTTTCTTGTCTTGACTTCTAGTATTTATAGGCCAAGCCTCCACGGTTCTTGCATGCAAGGATTTCCCGCCCTTGCTCCTTGAGGTGACACGTGTCCCATGATCTTCCATCATGCATGGGATCATGGGTGGTTGAAAGAAGTTGCCAGCAAATAAACCATGTGCTTTTCTTTAACGTGGGGAGTTACTGGAGTAAATGGAAGTTACCCATATGCTGATTGCAAATCATGGGCAGTTAACAAGAGATAGTGGGCCACCTCATCCCTTTTTCCGTGGGTTTCAAAGAATAATGGGCCATTTGACTTGTCAAATGGCCATGTGGCAACAACCCCCACTAACCCATTTCCTACTTTCATGGTCACCCTGGAGCAATCAGCCGCTTGACTTGGTCAAATAGCTTCTCGGCAGGTAACAATTTTCTAACTTCCTTCCACCTTTCATGGGCCACCTAGATAATGGGCCATTTAATAAATTAAATGGCCTTTTTAACTTAACTAGCCCAAACTCTTACCTGATCCACCTGAATAGAACACGGGCCGACCGAATCTTTTTGTACATAGGCCCAAAAACCTTCAAACCCGAGCCCAAGTCAAACCAGAATTAATTGGGCCCAAATACTCTTGCCTTGGCCCATTAATTTTGATCCAATAACTCTTCAATTCATGGCCCAATTTAATTAATTTTTAATTAAATGGCCGTTCAGCACTAGCCAGGACTGGGTGCCAAAAACGGGTGTAAACAATGCCCCCCCATGCCTTGGTCTTATTCAGGATCTAGGCTTGAAAGTTAGGACAGAACACGATTTTTGGCAAACCAAACGAGTCCTTACCATTAGGTTTGAAAAGATAAAGGATAATCAGGCTCACTTAGCCTAAGAACCCTTTCAAGCTTTCAAACGTAAAATTTTTTTTTAAAAAGATAATCAGGCCATAATTAGGCCTAACCACTTTTTAATTTCCAACGCACGTCTTTCAATTGAGTTTGGACTCTTCCGCTTTGATATGAACCAAATCCCAACGGTCCCCAAGATAACAATCCCACCGAAGAGTCTTGCTGGCAGCCAAAATCATCACCGTCCTAGGCTTAGTGGGCCACGTGTCAACTCCCCAGGCCTTGCATTGGCTGCATGCAGCTTTTGAAACCGTCAGGACTCCTTGCATCAATCAAGAGTCCAACCCCTTCAATGATCACGCGAGATAAGTGCAACGGCGTCCCTTGATTCTTGCACCGTTACCCATAAAAATCCACTATTGGGTCTTCGTTCTCTCTCTCTACTTCTCTGATCATCTTTCTCTGTTCCAAACGAAAACCAGAAAAAGAACCCTAACACCTGCTTCCTCCTTCTGAGTCTCCGATCTATAACCCAACAATGGCGACACATAAGGCCAACGCTCCTCCACCAAACCCTAACATCCGTTCAGTGCAGATTCAAAAAATCATGGCCGACGAACACATTGCGATCACCAACGACGTTCTAGTGATCGCAAACGCCGACAGAGTTGGGCTTGGCCCTGCCTTCCAACTGGGGTTCCCCTCTCAGCTTGCACCTATGTATCCACTAGCAGGTGAGGTCCTCCCCTTTGAATCCCCATGCCTCGACTGGAATCGCTTCACCACAGACATCCCCAACAGACTCTGGCACAGACCTGACGCCAAATACGTTGAATGGCTTGATCGAATGATGGAAGCCAAAGGAGATTTATGGAAGCAGATCGGGATTAGAGACGCCATACTCCTGAGTCGATCTATCATTGACATGGACAAAAACCTCTTTCTTGCTGCCTCACAGTTCTGGTCAGTCACCACCAACTCCTTCCATTTTAAGGTAGGCCTCATGAGTCCCACTCTCCAAGATCTGGCTTTTCTGACAGGCCTTCGTCCACATGGGACAGAGGCCAACTATTTCTTGTCACGGAAAACCCCTTATTTTGAATATAAGGACCCCTTGTCATACACCCCTTTCATAACCCATTACGCTAAGAAAGGCCCTGTTGAGGATGATGAACACGTGGCCTTCCTCCTATACTGGTTGAACAAATTTGTTTTCTGTGTATCTGCAAACAGAGTTACCAAGGACTTTATTGACTTGGCCTGTGCCCTAGCTTCAGGGCAGAAGCTGGCACTAGGCCCCTTGGTCCTGGCCCACCTCTACCGAGGTATGAAGGAATTGATCAATAACAAATTCATCTTTGCCCCTGGCCCCCTGTGGATCATGACCCTTTGGCTGTGGTCCTATTTTCCTAAGTACGCTCCCCCAATGAACAAGAAATCAGACAACACCTGTTATGGTCTTCACTATGCCGAGGCCCGTGGACCTCGATATGCCTTTGGGACCTACTTCAAATTCTTCTACCATGAACTCATAACTCTGGGAAAAAACTGGTTGCCATTTGAAAGAGACACCGTACCTTGGTGGTTAAAAAGAGGGGCTTCAGACCCAGGGGATGACTTCGATGATCACTTTGAGATCTGGAGCAGCTTTCTGATTTCACGGGACCTGATGTATGGAATGGCCTTCACCCCAACCAATTACAAGTGTGGGGTTGAATACTACAATGTGGCCCAATTCGCTCGGCAATTTGGGCTCTGTCAACTTACCCCTTTGCCTCCATACCAATCTCTGAATGAGGACTTTAGTGATAGGCCTGTGATCCAACCGAGAGAACTGGAATGGGTTAGAAATGTTCTCCCTGATCTGAGGAAGAGCTTTGCCCTTCACACCTTCGTGGAACGTACCGATAAGGGAGCCAAATTTGATAGCTGGTGGGGAGGTTACACAAGAATGCACTTCCATGTTCCCTATCTGGATGTTTTGACCAAACTCTTCCCTCAATCCACTGGTGCTCCTGAACCAGGCATCACTGTACCTCTGCGACAGATCAGTCCTTCACCTTCCCTGACTTCCAAAAGAAAAGGTAAGCCCCAGATCTTTGCTGTTTAAATGCATCAACTGTGCTTTGAATTTGCCGAGGTTTGGACTGATTATTTTTTGTTTCCAAGAACAGAAAGCATCCCCGAGGATCTTCCCGCTGAAACTACAACACAAAAACCCAAAAGGACAAAAATGCTCGCACGTAGGCAGGCACCAAAGGTATAATTCTTTAGCACCCACTAACTCCTTGAACATGCCACTCATTTGTTATTCCTCATTTGTAGGCCCCTCAAACCACTGTGGCTGGTAGAACGAGAAGTGGTGCGAAGACTAGTTCACCTGAATCTGACCCCTCTGAGCAGGTTTGTACAGTCCTTGTTACTGCAATTCTCCCTATCTGGATGCATCCACTAACATTTATTTCCATACAGGGCGCCTCTAAGATCAAAGAAGAAAAAGCTAGCCCCACCCCTACAAGGCAAAGATTGAGGAGAAATACCGCAGTACCCGTAGATTCAGAAACCACCATCTCTGCCACCGAACACAACCCTATAGTAAAGATGTACTATGACTTGAACTCTCCAGCATTCATGGCTCCTTATTACCATCTAATCCCTCTTGTCTTTGATCCCAAGGAGCTCGATGACTATATGGAAGAGGAAGTAGAAGTAGAAGAGAAAGGCCTGGAGGCCTCGGAGCAGGAACCTGAACATGAGGCATCCTCCTGGACTCCAGAAAAACCTAGGTCTCCAATTGCTGACCCCATCCTGCTGGATGACCCTCCTGTCAATCCTGGCCTTGTCAATGTAGCAGAGGAAGAAGAAGATGAAGACCTGGACTCCCTGCTCAAATCTGCTCAAGATATGCTAAAAGCAGCCACCTCAGGCACCTCAGGTAGTGGTCTTGGCTCCACATCACAGTCTGAATTCACCGCGGAGGAAGTCACTGAAGCTAAAACAGCCCTTCGAATGGCCCTCCTTCAAAACTTCAAAGCAATTGCCCATCCCGCGCGAGCCTCAAATGTCAAAAAGGCTATGGATGTACTTGTAAAGTCCCAGGCCTTGGGTGCAGAGGAGACCTCTCTTCACTATTTCCAGAAAGAGTTTCCTACCATGATCAAGTCCCATGATTCTTCCAACCACGAGCTTAACAAGGTCAACGCCAAGTTGGCAGAATTGGACTTGGCCGAAATGGAGTTCACCAAATTCAGTTCTGAATGGAACCAGCTGAAGGAGGACATCAAGGTTAACGAGGCAAGTATCACTTCCACCTCTACTGAAATTCAAAACCTCAAAACCCAATTGGCACAAGCCGAAGGCCGAATGGAAGACTTTCGGAAGGAGTCCAAGATCCTGGCCCAACATCATGAAGAACTGAAGGCTGGATCAAAAAGCCAGAAAATGAAGCTGAACCTCCTAGTTGAAGAGGTCCCAGGCCTTCGTGGGCAGCGGGACACATTTGAAGCTCAACTTGCCAGCCTCAACACCTCCTGGACAAATCTCAAAAGCAGTCTTGAAGGCCTGCTGTAGGTCTGGACCTAAAAAACTTTCACTTCTGAATTTTGGTTTTGTAATAACTAGTATTATCTGCTCCCTGCCTGGCCTAGAACTTTCCTTTAATTTGGCCAAGGCAAAGGTTTTGGTATGATTTGGATAATACTTCTGTGGCCTAAACTTGAGGCCTTTATGTTTTGCAAGAATAGGTCTTGGCCTCTGTTCAGGCCTTGCTAGTTAACACTTCTATGGCTTGTCAACTTGGCTTTCCCCAAAGTCTCTCATCTCCCACATAGTAGGATAATGATGCTTCAAGTACTTTCCATTTGTTAACTGCTTAAACAAACCACCATTTAAATCCATAAGAAGATACACATTACCTCTAAGGACTTGGGAGATCTGGTAAGGTCCTTCCCATGTTGGAGACCATTTGCCATATCTTGAGTTTTTTTCATTTAGAGGAAAAACAGCTTTCCAAACCAAATCACCTTCGGAGAAGCTCTTCTTCCTTACATGTTTATCATAGGACCTGGCAACCCTCCTCTTCTGGACCAACATATGGTCCAGGGCTGAGAGCCTGACCTCATCCAAGTCCTCCAATTCTATCAGCATGGCCTGAGTATAATCTGCAGGAGTGAGGCCATGTTGATACGCCAACCTTGCTGATTTTACTGCAACCTCCATTGGTAGGACTGGATCATGCCCATAAACCAACATATAAGGAGTTATATTGGTAGCTTCCTTCTTTGAGGTTCTGTAGGCCCATAAGGCCTCAGAAAGTAACTCATGCCAAGACCTTGGGTTATCCTCCACCATCTTCTCAATAATATTGACCAGAGTCCTATTGGTGGACTCGGCTTGACCATTTCCTTGAGCATAATAAGGAGTAGAATTGGACATAATGATCTTTTGTTGTGCAGCAAAGTTGACCACTTGTTGACCCATGAAAATTGTACCCCTATCTGCCACCAAGTGTTCTGGCAATCCAAACCTATGGATGATTCTCTCCTTGATCACCCTGATTACCTCTTGTTGATCCACAGATTTTAATGACACCGCTTCTGCCCATTTAGTGAAATAGTCCGTGGCTACCAAGATGTAAGCATGATTTTCAGAGGAAGGAGGATAAATTTTTCCAACAACGTCCAATGCCCAGCCCCTAAATGGCCAAGGTTTGACCACAGCATGGTAATTAGCTGCAGGAGCATGTTGAATTGGGCCATGGGCTTGACAGGGCTGACATCCTTTGGAAAAACGGATACAGTCCTCCAAAATGGTTGGCCAATAGTACCCATACCTTCTAATTAGCCATCTCATCTTTATTCCTGATTGATGAGCTCCACAGACTCCTTCATGGACCTCGCTCATAACCTTCAGGGCTTCAGGGCGCCCTAGGCACCTTAAGAGTAAGTCATCTTCCAGGCTTTTCTTGTACAATTCATCTCCAACGAGGATGTAACTGATGGCCCTCCTTCTCACCTTCCTAGAGGCACTAAAGTAAGGCCTCTTGAGGACAGAGATGATAGGTGTACGCCAATCGTTCTCGGGTTCATCGTCTGACTCTTCACCAGTGAAGTCTGAAGTAAACACCTCCAGTCCTAGACCCCTTCTCCTAACAGAAGGTAACAATTTCTTCTGGACTGTGATGATCTTGTGAACAGTTCCTAGGGAGAGCTTCAGGCCTGTGGAGGCCTGAGCCAGGCTGTTGGCTTCAGTGTTCTTACTCCTTGAGACATGTTTGACGGTGACATTGTCAAAATCTTGCATTAACTGTACGGCTGCCATATAATAAGGAGCTAACTCCTCACTATAGCACTTGAATGTCCCTGCCAAGTGATTGATCACAAGGAGTGAATCCCCAATAACCTTCACTTCTCTGGCCTCTAAATCTCTAAGGATCTCAAGGCCTATAACGACTGCTTCATACTCGGCCTGATTATTGGTACACGGGAAATCAAACTGAAAGGACAGTTCAGTCCTCAGGCCTTGGGGAGAAACAATAATTATCCCACAGCCTGAGACCTCCAGAGTCCTTGATCCATCAAAAAGCAATGTCCAAGGAGTGGGTGATATTTCAAGGGCACTCAGTCCTATCTCAGATTCGTCGCCGATATCCACGCATGGATGATCAGCAAGAAAATCTGCTAAGGCCTGGCCCTTTACAGCTTTTTGAGGAATGTACTGGAAACTGAATTCCATTAGAGCTAAAGACCATTTGCCAATTCGGCCTCTCATGATGGGCCGAGAAAGTAAATACTTAACTAGGTCTGTTTTACTCATGATGTAAACCAAAACGGGCAACATATAGTGCCTCAACTTTATTGCTGAAAAGTACAAGGCAAGACAAATCTTTTCAATAGGACTGTATCTCCGTTCACATGGAGTCAGCAACCTACTTAAATAATAAACCGCCTGTTCCTTCCCCTGAGCGTTGTCTTGAGCTAAAAGGCCTCCAATAGAGCCTTCAGCTGCTGAGATGTAGAGCTTCAAGGGCTTGTTCTTGATGGGAGGCATAAGGACTGGAGCCTGAGCCAAATAGCCTTTGATCTCATCAAAGGCCTTCTGATGGCTTTCCCCCCACACAAAGGTGTCTTGGTCCTTCAGCTTCAAGAGTTGGGAAAAGACCTGGACCTTCCCTGCAAGGTTTGAGATGAACCTTCTCAATAAGTTAAATGAACCCAAGAGCTTCTGCAACTCCTTCTTGGTGGTAGGAGGCTTTGCTTCCACGATTGCTTTGGCCTTATTCTTGTCAACCTCAATCCCTCTATTATGGACTAAGAATCCAAGGAATTTGCCTGCGAAAACTCCGAAGGCACACTTCAAGGGATTCACCTTCAAGTCGAACTGCTGCATCCTCAAGAATGATCTCCTCAAGTGCTGCAAATGTTCGTCATAGGACTGAGACTTGACTACGATGTCGTCGATGTAGATCTCCATGAAACGGCTAATGAAATCATGGAATATGGCGTTCATAGCTCTCTGGAATGTGGCACCTGCATTCTTCAGGCCGAAGGGCATTACGACCCACTCAAAGGTCCCTAGGGCTCCAGGACACCTAAAAGCAGTCTTAGCCGTATCGGCCTCATCAATGAAAATCTGATTGTAACCAGAATGCCCATCCATGAAGGACAGAACCTTGTGACCAGAAGCCCCATCAACCAACTGATCTGCAACTGGCATTGGATACTCGTCCTTTGGGGATGCCAAATTGAGGTTTCTGAAGTCCACACATACTCTGACCTTGCCATTCTTCTTGAGGACTGGCACAATGTTAGAGAGCCAAGTGACATACCTGGCTGTACGTATGAACCCAGCGTTAAAGAGGCGTTCAATTTCGTCCTTGACTTGCAAATAGACTTCATTGGACATCCTCCTTGGTGGTTGTTTGAAAGGTCTAAACCCTGGTTGAATAGGCAGCTTGTGTTCCACTAGACCTCTGGACAGACCTGGAAGCTCCTCATAATCCCAAGCAAAGCAGGACTTGAACTCCCTCAAGAGTTCGATGAGCTTTACTTTGACATCCTCTGGGAGAAGTTGGCTTATGTACACAGGTCTGGGTTTCTCTGAGTCTCCCAGATTAACTTCTTCCAAGGGATCTTGCACGTCAGCTCTCAGATCATCTAACTTGGCTGGAGCTGCCTCAAGGTCTTCAAGGCGGATTTCGTCCAGATCTTCAACCAGGTTATCATCCTCATTGATTACTTCGGCCGCAAAGGCCGAATGATCGTCTTCTGATTCTTCACTTCCCATAAGCCTCTTCTCAAGCAAGTAGGCTTCAAACTTCGACAGCGTGGCCTGAAGGGCCACGCTCTTCTCTTCTTCTGAAGGGTTTACTGGCATTAAGAAAGGCATTTGGATAAAGCTGTAATCGGCCTGCTTGATTCCGTGATCATAGGACCGATTAACTCCTGAAAAAGTGCCTTCACTTCTTCAGCTGATTTGTTGCCATGTATAGGGGCTACTTTGTGGCGGCCATACTTGTCAAGACCTGCCACTTTCATGGGACCAACCCCTTCGTCGTATAGATGGGCCTCTGCATGGTTAGTAGAGGCCTGGAAAGGTCTGCGATCAGCCCATATGACCTCCACGTCGTCTAGATTCCAAAAAATGAGACACTGATGAAGGGTTGAGGGAACCGCTTGACAGGAGTGAATCCAATCTCTCCCCAATAGAACGTTGAAGGAAGAGCGTGAATCAACAACAAAGAAGGGTGTTGTCAATGTCTTGGATCCTATCGTTAAGTTCATGATGAGAATACCTTGACAAGCTGTCTCCTTTCCCGTGAAATCTGTCAAGGTCGAAGTGCATGAGACTAGGTCTTGATCAGTCTTCCCAAGCTTCTGCATCATGAACCTAGGAATGAGATTGGTAGCAGATCCATTATCCACCAAAATTCGGTTGACTGGCATTCCATCAAGGCAACCAGCAATGTACAAGGGCTTGATGTGTGTGTTCATTGCAGGGCTTGGCCTCTCAAAGATTACGCTGGCCGCCCTATCCTCAGGCCTTCCCCTAGTCTCGTCCTTCAGCACAATCACTGAAGGCCCGTTCAGTCCTACAGAGAAGGATTCGTTCAAAATTTCGGCCGTCTGTCCCATTTCCACAAAATCTCCCTCCAAGGCAATTGGAGCGTTGTCTTTGGCTTCCAGCTCTGCTGGCAAGATCACCACCATGTTACAGTGCATATTGGAGCCCTGGCCAGGTTTGAACTCCTTCGCCTGTGGATTCAACCCTGACTTGCCCCTCGAGTCTGGCTTCTTTGGTTGGAGGGTTGTCTTCTTGAGCAGCGTCACTGGTCTTTGAGAAGGCTCAATCCTAGCCTCCTCTAAGGTTCTCTCCAAGAGTGGTTGTTTCTCGGATACAGTAGTTTGTTTCAGAGGCGTCTTGGCAACGGCCTCTTTGTACGTCTTTCCTGCAGGAACTTGCTTCTTGGGTAAAGTCCTTGGAGGAAGCTCAATGATAGCCTCTTCCACAGTTCTTTCCAAGGGCTTGTGTACTCTCCTAACCTTAGGCATTTCGACCTGAGGCTCCTGTGCTGGGACTTCTATCTTCAACTCCCCATTGGGGTCATCTTCGACCATTGGATCATCCAGCAAGTCTGTTTCTTCCTCAGCCCTTTATATCGCCTGCCTGAATCGTTGGCGGCGCCTCTTCTGAGATCTGGACAAAGGTGGAGGAGGAGAAGGAAACTTGGGATGCTCAACCCTATGCCACTCATTTGGGAGAGTGGCTGGGGGTCTCACAGCCCTAGGTTTCCCTTTGGATGGAGCAGATATCCTCAGGTTGTCAAGCTCGTCCTCCACTTCAACCAACCCTGGCTGGATTCGGTTGAAGACTGATGCTCGTGCAATCCTCCTTCCTATAGGTCTGTGCGGCTCCTCAGACCTTTCTTCAGTCCTTCCCACAATAACGCTCTTCAGAACTGGCTTGCTAGGACTGGTATGATGTCCACACTCTGTACAAACCAACGAGCAAGTTGGTTTCTCTGGCTTCTTCACTCCTGTAGGTCTGGACCACCATGAATTCTGCCTTTCAGACCTTCTGACCCGCTCAGTCCTGAAATCACTTCCTTCACAGTAAGGATCCCAGTACCTGCCTGGGCTGGACTTGTGAACTTCTCTAGAAGGGGCTCCCAAGCTTATCTTATGCCTAGGAGCAGTCCTAGGCATGCCTCTCATGTCGACAGAGACCATGTTTGTGCTCAGCCCTGAAGGAAATGGATTGCCATCTACCCCCATGGGCTGCTTATCTTTCTCGGGAAACTTGAACTCTCCCCGCTCAATCTTATCCTGGATGTCATTTCTAAATACTATGCAGTTATTCGTTGAATGACTCCAAGAATTGTGATACTTACAGTACTCCTTGCCCTTCATATCTTCCACGGTTGGAATCTTGTGACCAAACGGCAATTTGAGCAGCTTGTCAGCAAGGAGTTGATCAAAGATAGCCTCAGCCCTTCCCACGTCAAAGGTATAGGCCCTGGTTAGCCTATTAGGACTGTTCTGGATAGGTTGCTTTGTGGGCTCCATCTTGACAAAGGCCTTACAGACGTATGGCTTCTTGTTGATGATCTCTGCTACGGCCACGTCTGGGTCTGCCTCTGCTTCCACTGCAGCCACCTCGTAGTTAGGGTCACGGTAGTACGTCCCCTTAGATGATGTCTTCCTGTCCTGCTCCTCCGCCAAGAGCCTTTCGTAATGAGAAGCCTTAGAGGACAATTCAAACAGATCTCTGAATTCTGTCCCATAGAACTTCTTCTTCATCTCAAAGCCCAAGCCGTTTAGTGCTATACGCACGTATTCGGCCTCTGGAAGGACTATCTTGCACTTGAACCGAGCAGTCTTGAAACGTAGGAGATAGGACTCCACGGATTCAAGATAGGTTTGACGATAGCATGACAGGTCTGCCAACGTCACTTCTGGTTCTACCCTGTAGAACTGTTGATGGAACATCTCCTCTAGTTGAGCCCAGGTCTGCACGGAGTTGGGTGGAAGGTTGATGTACCAAGTAAAGGCTGTCCCAGTGAGAGAATTGGGAAAAAGCCTCAACTTCAGAGCATCAATGGCCCTAGCTTCTCCGCATTGGACTTGAAACCTGGCAATATGCTCTACCGTTGAATGCATGCTTTCCCCGTTGAAGGTCTGGAACTCTGGAACTCTGTAGCCCTTTGGGAAAGGTGTTCTGTCCACCTCTTCGGTATGAGGCTTTCTGTACATCGGTCTTCCCAAAGGTCTGAACCCCGGTCCTAACTGCTCCTAGAGCAAGTTCAGGACTTGGTCCCGTCCCATGAGCATGTTTGGCACAGGAGGCGGATGTGGATGCACCTCTTGTGCCTGTTGGTCCTGGACTGAACTTGCCCCCCGAGTCTCAGAGGTTTGAGGAGTGTGAGCCGCTCCTTTGTCCTTTCCAAAGCCCTGGCCTCCTTGCGGAGGCCTTTTGTCCGTCTTGTCAGGTTTGGGCTGGTCGTCGGCCAACACAAACCTTCGTTCTTCATTTGCTGGAGGCGTCTGGGCTCCTCCAATCACGACTCCCTTCTCCCTTTGCCCCCCGAGTGCAGGACTGTTAGAAGAAGTAGCATGATAGAATGTTTGAGGAGGGGGTGGTCCCCCTAGTAGACCAGCTTGGTCTTGACCGTTGCAAAAAACACCAAACTGTGGAAAGCCCTGCTACTGAGGAGCGGGCGGTAGCCTCTCTATAAGTGTAGCAGTTAATTTTTGGACTGATATGGCCAGAGGTTCCAAGGACTGAGAGAACGATTGAGAGATTGACTGTGTAATGTCGTGAGAGATCTCGCGTCCTGCCATGAACATATAATTTTTGACGCTGTCAGTAGCGTCGTCAAGATCTTTAGTGCTGACCGCGGGGCCAGCTTCCTGGAGTACTGGCACGTTGATTGCCACTCCCTCAGGACTCTGTGGTGGATCCGGGATGGATGGATCCGACTGTTGTTGCAGTTGCTTCCTTGCCAAAATAAAACCCTTAGACGATTAGGGTCCCACCGGGCGTGCCAAAAGATGTTTAGCTCCGAAATGGCTCAAGGACTGAGCGGGCGTGCCAGGACTTGTCGCGTCCAAACGTGAAGGACTGGGCGTCCCTTTTCTGACTTCTAGATCTGAGAGCGATAGTGCTGCAAACCTAAGGGCTAGATTGCAGTGAAGGTTCGTGGTTTTGCCTCGTCGTGTGAGGACTTAGTAATTTCCTAACCGTGTAGGAAAGAAAGTAACAACGTAGAAGTACTTTACTATATCGTAATAATAAAGTAAGGGATTGAGAGAGATATGAAGAACTTTATTATGTTGCGTAATAACAAAGTTGGGATACAAGAGAGACGAAGCTCGAATTACTTGGTGAAGTAATTGAGTAAAAGGTGAGAAAATAGAGATAATTGCTTCGCTGGGAAGGCTTTGGTTTTTTAAGCGTTGAGCTTGATTGGTGTGGGAACCCCTTTCTTGTCTTGACTTCTAGTATTTATAGGCCAAGCCTCCACGGTTCTTGCATGCAAGGATTTCCCGCCCTTGCTCCTTGAGGTGACACGTGTCCCATGATCTTCCATCATGCATGGGATCATGGGTGGTTGAAAGAAGTTGCCAGCAAATAAACCATGTGCTTTTCTTTAACGTGGGGAGTTACTGGAGTAAATGGAAGTTACCCATATGCTGATTGCAAATCATGGGCAGTTAACAAGAGATAGTGGGCCACCTCATCCCTTTTTCCGTGGGTTTCAAAGAATAATGGGCCATTTGACTTGTCAAATGGCCATGTGGCAACAACCCCCACTAACCCATTTCCTACTTTCATGGTCACTCTGGAGCAATCAGCCGCTTGACTTGGTCAAATAGCTTCTCGGCAGGTAACAACTTTCTAACTTCCTTCCACCTTTCATGGGCCACCTAGATAATGGGCAATTTAATAAATTAAATGGCCTTTTTAACTTAACTAGCCCAAACTCTTACCTGATCCACCTGAATAGAACACGGGCCGACCGAATCTTTTTGTACATAGGCCCAAAAACCTTCAAACCCGAGCCCAAGTCAAACCAGAATTAATTGGGCCCAAATACTCTTGCCTTGGCCCATTAATTTTGATCCAATAACTCTTCAATTCATGGCCCAATTTAATTAATTTTTAATTAAATGGCCGTTCAGCACTAGCCAGGACTGGATGCCAAAAACGGGTGTAAACACCTAGTATAATGTATGAGCTTCTTGCTATTTCTAGATAAAATACAAAAATAAAATTGGGAGCCCATGACAATAAATAAATCATTTCCCATCGGTAATAGAGTAATCATATTTTTTTCCCGTTCTCATTTATGAAGGGGGCCGGGAAAAAGAGAGAAAAGAAAAGGGAATTGAAAGCTTTCTGTGGGGAAGTTGATCGGTGCACCCCTTAAATCTCGCCGTTGCTTAGTGCTTTATCATCCTCTTTTCTTCTTTTTGACGCATCTAATCTCAATCAGATACATAACATGTACTTGTGATCAACAATAGTTATTTCACTAACGGAGGATACAGTTTGGTGATCTCGTAAGTCATTAGATCAAGCACTTACAATTTCACTAGTTAATACCGGTAAGTATCAGGGTCGGAGCTAGAATTTCATTTTGGGAGGGAGCCGAAGTTTGTAAATGAAAAACCTTCATCTCGAGATAAATTTGCAAAATTCAATAATTACAATCATTTGCCAAAATTAATCGAAGTGATTTAGGTGTAATCGAAATCCTAATAAGGATTTTAATAAGGGGAGAAAGTGGGTACAAATGCGGAAAAAGAAAAAAAGAAGATAAAAGTTAAAGATGACTTTTTCTTAATTTCTTATATTTTAGGTGACATGAGAAAGCTTCACATAGATAAACATGCTTTTTTTTTTTTTTTTGTCAATCGATAATGTAGATCCTTTACAACATGTATAGGAATTATAAAGTACAAATCTGGAACACCATAATTATTGTGAGAGTCCATGAGATAACCAAGTCTAATGACTCAACCAATACACAAGAACACTTTTGAGTGAGATGTAGGAGTTCTGGCCAATTGTGCTAGCCCAATTGGTTAAGCTTTAGTTTCATTTAAGTTACTTAACCCTATATATACCACCCCAAAATATTAATATATACACACATATGTAGGAGGAGTAAATAGAAAAAAAGTGGGTGGAGCCATGGCCTCCGGCCCTCAGCCCTTTAGTGAAGGCGAAATTTTCTTTTCAAATTTTCTTATCTCGACCAAGCGCCAACGAGTCAATTAACACTTGGACTACCTGACCTCCATCTAGGCAGAGTTGCCCCGGCTTTCGTACCACTTGTTAGGTTCAAGCGCATGCGATCTCACCAAAGCCCGCATGTGTTACTAAATATGCAATTTTATTTTCTTATTCCCGACCAATTAAGCACCATGCAAGGAGTCAACTTCGACTTGGCCCTCTTGGCCTTTGCCCAACAGGATGTTGAACTTGGCTCATCAACTGATCTTCACCGGACATATTAGTGTGTTACATTTTTGTATCATCTGATGTAACACTTTACTTGCATAAATAAAACATTGTACAGTAAATTTATTAACTTAATATCTCAAATAATATCCAAATGTTTTGCTCATTCAGGACATACTTATATTCATTTGTTGGAAATCAAAATTCCAGCATTATAAATCTGTTATCTGTGCCATTATCCGATCAAAAATATGTGCCATTATCACATACGTTTTCCAACTTCTCTCTTGTAGCTTTCTAATGTGCTTTTTTATAAAATTGAAAGCTGCAAAATTATGTATTGAAATCTGAATTCTGAATTTTTAAATCTAAAAAATTATTTTATAAACATATTAAGCACTGAATTAAAAATTGATAAATTTATTTTAGTTGTATTAGTTATGTTAATTCTCTTTTAATTTTGATAATAATGGTGATCACCTTGTATTTGTGGTGGTAGTAGTGGAATGGTGATTATGGTGGTGCGACGATGGAGTAGTTGCAACGTGGTGATGATTGTGGTGGCTGTGGTAGCGGCCAGTGGTGACTGTGGTAGCGGCCAGTGGTGGAGTGGTGATTGTGGTGGCAGTGTAGTGGTGGGCGTGAAGGAGCGGTGGTGGTGGGAGTGGTGGTTGGGGGTGGTAGTGGTAGCGATGACGACAGAGTGTTTGTGGTAGTGATGGTTTGTGGTAGCGACGGCGGTGGGAGTGATGGTGGTGGTGATAGTGATTGTAGCAGTGGAGTGGCCAATGATAATAATTTTGATCAACTTTTAAGCCTACATTTAAAAGGCACTTTTAGGGGGTGTTTCCGGTAGTGAAAATTTTGTAGATTTTTATTTGGGGATGAAAAGTTTTAGGTGTTTCCGGTAATAAATAAGTTGTTGAGAAATAGCAAGTTATTAATTTTCGGTAGTGAAAAAGTGTTTGCTGGATATGTGAGTGAAAAAGTTATTAAGTTAAAAAAAATGTTAGTGAAAACCGGTTGCTAAAATGTGTTACGTTTTTAGTATTTTTTGTTAGTAAAAACGAGATGGTAAAATGCGTTAAGTTTTTTGTGTTTTTTGTTGGTGGAAACGGAGCCTTAATCTTTCAAGCTATGTAAAATATGATTATAAAACTTACTAATTAATTAATCACTCATGACTTAATTTATTCAATTTTAAATGCTGAATTTATGTTAATGTCTAGCGAAAATCTTTTATTCACATTTGCGAGTACAATTTTGAGTGGGGCCAAATTGGACACCTAAATGGACACATGTCATGAATTTGTGCGGTAGGATTTTGAGGTCACTGGGACCCACATGCGCGTTACATAATTATTACTTCAATAATAACATACTACTTACTACTATATAATATTAGTACTATGTGGACATAATGAGTAGACTGTGACACAATTAGTGTAATCAGTAACAGCATTACACATGTTTTTTTTTTGGGTAAATCATTACACATGTTAACCCTGGCTTAATTGACGCAGAGCTATAATAGTCAGCCCAGAATGTGGGCCTTCGGGTGCACTCCATGGAGTAGTTACTACAGTAATATCTATTCTAATATATAAAGGGAGAGCACCCCTTTGGTGTCTTCCTTTTTTCCTGTCATGTATTTTCTTTTCTCATTACTGTCCTTTAAAAAAAAACGCACAATGCAGAACAGTTATAACTAGAGGGATATATTAGACTTTTAACCCAAAAAAACCACCCAAAAGCAGTTATCACTCCACTACATGTCATCCTACTCCACAAATTGCATACCTTTCTTTGTTCTTCTCCCTTTTTTTCCTCGAAATTAGTTTGCAGCAAACTGAGCAAATGCGAAGAAAGCTCACGGCTGTTCCACTAGAAAACTCAGAAGGTACATCTTTGTTTACTACTTTTTCCCACTTTTTCCCTCCACACTTTTTCTTTTCTTTGTTTACTGCAGTTTTCCACACTTTTTTCTTTTGTTTGTTTACTGCTGTTTCAGAGAATGCTCTAATCTAATTTTATTGAGTGTAGGTGATTCCACTACTATTTCAGAATAAAAAAAATGCATTTATTCTAAAGTGGGTTTTCTTTTGTTAACCTCACATTACAATTTGAGCCGAGGCGAGACCTCAAATACGGCAGTAATTTCTTCCATTCCTTGCCGTCCGACCATTAGCACCTGCCTCGACGAAAGAAGTGCGGTTGGCGGACATGGATTGGTCCGCTTATTTTTTCAAATTTTTTGAATGAAAAATAATGCATTTATTTAATGGCCTAGGTTTGCGTGTCGGTCATTATTTAGGGACAGAGAGAGTATTTTGTTACACTAGAAGCCGGGGCACATGCGATGCATGTGCAAGTTGAATTTTTACAACATTTTTGTAAAAATACTTCTCACTTATTGTTTGATCAAATTTTCATAAATGTTATGAAAATTCGACTTGCACACGCATCGCGTGTGTCCCGGCCTCTATACTACTAATTGCAGAGGCGAAGGAGAAGTTTAATTAGAGCAACTGGCGAACTTTTAAATTTTAATAGTGCCAAAAGGAAGGAAGGAGAGAGAGAGAGAGAGATAATGATGGGGAGCCATGTGAGGTGTTGGTTGGGCGTTTTTGAGTGCTAGCTTCTCTTTCTCTCTCCGCGTGAAGCACCGTTCCGTGACGACTTTTTTTTGGTCGGGATGACTTTGTAAAGTGGCTTTAACAAGAAAAATAAAATAAAATGCTCCCTCTGACTCATTTTCATTGTCTATTATTTCTTTTGTCACTTTTGTATTTATAGTGTATATCTTCAGTCTATAATATTTTTCATGATTTTGACATCTTTGTATTATAGAACAAATTGAAATCTATCAAATAAGATTCATATTGCATATTTTTTGAGATTCAAATTGGAAGATATAAGCGATTGAAAACTGACACGAACATCAAAAAATGACAATGAAAATGAGACGGAGGGAGTATATAGAGAAGGTTGTGCATTGATTGTAACTGGCTAGCTAGTGCAAGGCATTTGTGATGTTTTTTGGAGTATTTTTTCCTTCTCTTCAAAAGATAAGATGTTTAGTGGAGTAGTTAATTGGGACTCTAACTAATTATGAGGAGTTGGCTACCATTAGGATTTAGGAGTTGTGCGAATTATACTTCCAGATTCTACTATTCTATACGCGTGCAGCGTAAACCCCTATGCTTACGAATATTATCCAATCAACATTTGACACATCATCGATTTAATTAATTGAAAACATAAAGAAATTTGTTTTAGATACCATTCTAAACCTAGGTTCACTACAACAAATTGTGTTCTTTGCGACCAACTTTTTGCGACTAACAAAATCTGGGTCTCTTTTGCTATGGTTCTTGCGACTAAGAG
Organism: Rhododendron griersonianum; assembly: GCA_018127125.1. Lineage (NCBI taxonomy): Eukaryota > Viridiplantae > Streptophyta > Magnoliopsida > Ericales > Ericaceae > Rhododendron > Rhododendron griersonianum. Next base: position 31,255,703 of record CM030797.1, on the reverse strand, counting down.
ATTCCTTGGTCATGAAAAGAGGAAAGTTGTTCCCACGAGCGACCCAATGTGTTGGTCGGTAAATACGAGTCACTTATTCTTTGGCGCCTAACTTTACCGCTGGCGGGAGAACTTTTAGCGACCAAACTCTAATTCATTTAGCGACCAAAATGTTTTTTGACATGTAAAAGAGCTGAATGAATAAGTATTGCGACCAGCACATGATTATTTAGCGACCAAGAAGAAGCTGGTTGCTTTATATCTCTATATTCAATGTTTGAGTGACTAGGATGCTCTAGTCGCAAATTCTTTCCTATTTAGGGGCCAATTGTCAAGTCACTAAATGTATACCAGAACACAGTACATCAAAAATTTATACTATATGCTATACATTTTCTAATAGTCTTTGATACGATTATTTAGCAGATCTCAATAAGACAAAACTATTTTAACAATCAAGGTCGTTGATTTCGTTATGCTTATTGATTAAACCATTATTGTAAAAATTTGACTCGATCAGGTTTAGAAAACTCCTTGATTGGGATGCAATTTGTTTTTTGGATGATAGTTATCGTCCGATCAAATGTGTAGTAAAAAACCTGATCAACTTCATTCTTTGTACGATTGATGAACTCCGTAATATGTAAAAGATAGACGATTTGGATCGAAAAATAAAGACCCTGGTGGGGGTCGGGTCTTGTAATCTAAAACTTTAATGCCTCGGGATGCATCAAATGTTGTCTGATCAAATGGTTGTCGATATCCGATGATCTCCGATTTTGGTGACAATGATGGAATCAGTGAGACGTGAAATCCTAACGGTTCAGATCGACCACTATAAAAATTGAGTTGATAGTAATAGTTATAGTCTATATGTTCAATATAATTGTTAACAAATTAAGTCTTTTGATGTATTTTAACATACGGTAGCCATTCGATCGTGACACAATTACGACTATCCAGACCGTTGATTTTATTTTTCTTGTTGATTATATAATTCTTGTAAAAATGTGTCTCGATCAGGTTTAGAAAGCTTATTTATTGAGACAAAATTTCATTAAAAAAATAGATTTTTCTGTCCGATCAAATGTGTAGCGATACCCAATTAACTTCATTTTTGGTACGACTAATGCACTTCATAATATGTAAAATATGGACGGTTCTGATCGGGCAAAAAAATTTAGGTGGGGTTGGGTATTACAATCTAATATTGTAATATCTCGGGATGTATCAAATGTTGTCCGATTAGGCAGTCGCCGATATTCAATGATCTTCAATTTTAATGCTAATGATGGAAGAAGTGAGACATGAAATCCTAATGATTCAGATCGACCATTAATAAAATATAATTGGATGATTAAGTTTAAAATTTGTTCCTACAATGCAATATGGGGACGCTTAATTATTTTGGCCCTAATTCCCTAAAACAATTTTTTTTAATCAGAATTCCCTAAACTGAGCTGCTACCCACACAGCAATAATACACAGATTTTGTACACAAATCTGGTGTGGGGCCCATTACGGGTCTCACACAAACGATCCAAACTGTTCATTAAATGTAAAACAATTTTTCATGGGCTTCCGCGAAAAATTAGCTCAATCCGATACGTATAGGTGCTTGATCCAATCATCTAACTTTTTATTCGAATTTCAAGATAATGAAAAGTTATATGATTTGATCGAGCATCTATAAGTATTGGATTTAGCTGATTTTTCAAGAAGGCTTTTGAAAAATTATTTTACATTTAATGAATGATTTGGATCGTTTGTTTGGGACCCTTAGTGGGCCCCACACCGAATCTGTGCACGATATGTGTTTGAAAAGTACGTGTCTAACAGACTTTTTGTTCCCTAAAACAATTGAAATCCCAAATCTTCGTCTCTCGGGAAACAAATGGCGCGCTGAAACGAATTCCCCCAAAAGAGAAATCCCCAAACCTCGTTGTCTCTCTCTCGCGCTCTCCCGCCTGCGCATGCCCTCACACCCATACTTGATGAACTCAATTTCTTCCACATTTATTTCAGCTCTCTCTCACTCTCAACCGTTCAGCGAAAACCCTAGCCATAGCCAGAAGACGATTTCTGCGTTCAAGAAGGCGGCACTGAGCGACGGCACTGCGCCACCATCGTCTGCCTTCACGGAGTATGTTATTCACTCTCTCTGAACTGTGTCTCTTTCTCGCTCTCACACACTCTCTCTCTCGATCGATCGATCCACATTCATGTATATTGCGAGTTATTTCGATAAGCCCTAATTGATAAAACCCTAATTTCCTCCACTGTAGGCAATTTTTTCTTTCGCTTCTTATGGGTTCACATAGTCCTGGTAGATGCTAGGGCATCATGTTTCTTTTGAATGATGTTGATGTTTGCATCTTACTTTATTATGAGCCATCTCCACACCTGTAGCCCCAATTCAGAAATACACTAGTTTCCTCGAGTTTAATGAAAACAACGAAAAGAAAAATCAGAATATGAGCAAGAACAGGTTACTAGTGAGCTTGCTGCTTCCGTTCTAACAACAAACACAAATGCATAAAGGGTGACTTAGCCAAAAATCTCTCATATTTATATATTTTGAGTTCAAGGACAAACACATTTTGCAATCAAACATAAGGACAAATGTGTTGCATGATTACTAAAATATACTTTTTGCAAAACTAGTGAAAGTTCACTAATAACTGAAAGTTAGTGAAAGTGCCTAAAACTTCAGGGTATCCTATGAAAGTACCTAAACCCTAGGATACCCTATGAAAGTACCTAAACTCTAGGGTACCTTATGAAATTGCCTAAAGTATTAAAACTCTATAATAGGAAAGTGCATCCTAAAATCCAATGAAAATGTCTAAACCCTAGGGTATCCTACCCTAGAGTACCCTACGTCCCTACCTTACCCTAGGGTAGTTTTTTCGTGAAAATACATTTTGTCCTTATAGCTCAATAACTCAAAAAGTTGAAGGTCAGACGTAAGGTCAAACGGGGTCAGAGTTTGCTGCCGCAAGGTTCGGTCCGACTTTCTGTAGAATTTTCTAACGCTTTGTTTTGATGCATGGGGCCTTCTAGGACCATGGGTAAGGTTCAAAACACTTAAATATACTTAGGAGAAGGTAGTTTAAGGGTTTATCTACCTTAGTTTTTATCGTACGAGCTTGAAACGCAAATGAAGCGTTTTCAGTAAAACGGGGAAGAAGAAGACTGGAACGGGGACCGTTGGGGCTGCCTCCTTGTGACTTGTTGATGGGTTTGGGACCCTTGGGGATGGTATTGATCTTTGGAACTTCGAATTGGGCCGTAGCACGACGTTACGATCGAAACCCACTTCCTTTCTCTCTCTGGACCTCCATAATCGAAAACTCCAAGCTTTCTCTCTCTCTTTTTGAGCTTGAAACGCAAATGAAGCGTTTTCAGTAAAACGGGGAAGAAGACTGGAATGGGGACTGTTGGGGCTGCCTCCTTGTGACTTGTTGCTAGGTTTGGGACCCTTGGGGATGGTATTGATCTTTGGAACTTCGAATTGGGCCGTAGCACATCGTTACGATCGAAACCCACTTCCTTTCTCTCTCTGGACCTCCATAATCGAAAACTCCAAGCTTTCTCTCTCCTTTTCTCTTCTCTACTGATTTTTGTGATGGTGGTGGGTTGTGTGTCTTGGAGAGGAGCAGAGAGGGGTATTTATAGGGGTGGGGTGGTGTGGAGGTCAAGGAAAATGGAGGAGAGAGAGAGGTGGCGGTTTGGAGAGAGAGATAGTTGTAAATGAGGGAGTAGAAGTCATGGTAGGGTGGCAGGAGGTAGGGGGCAGGTGGTGGGAGGTGGTGGTAGTAGCTTGGTGGCCAAGAAAAATGGAGGGAGGAGAGAGAGAGAGAGAGATATTTCGGGAGAGAGAAGGAGAGAGGGAGAGAGAGAGAGAGAGAGAGAGAGAGAGCACGGCTGGGAGATGGAGAGGAGGTGGCTGGTGGAGGTGATAAGGATGGGTTTGATGGTGATGGGTTGGTTTATATATGTATCTACCTAATAAAACACAAGGATGTGGGGACCACACAAACACAAGTTGAAAGAAGAGTTGAGATTCATTTGATCCAAGGGCTGATGTGTGCTCTCCAACTCTCTTAAGAAAACACCTACACTTTTACAAATATATTACAAAAATGCCCGTGCCTACAGCACTACTGGGGTATGTAGTGCCGTAGGCACGGGTAAGCACTGGTAAGTACATATATGAGTAAATATATATATACATAATTTCTTTTAACAATATTAATAATAATCTAATTAGGTTTAAAAGTTTAAAAGTTTCAAAATTATCTTTTAACCAAATTATTAATAAATTAATAAAATTTGGTATGAAAGTCTATATTTTTATTCGAAAAAAAACGGCCCGAAGTTCAGGTCGTTACACTAACCTTAGGCCATCCACAGTGGTACAATCAAAAGCTAATTGTTTTTAAAGTTAATAATATTGGTGCAAAAGTTTGTTCACAATGGTATAATCAAACTTAGCATCCTTAGAAATAATCAAATTTTGGAATTGTAGATAACCAAAATTAGCAACCTTTATCAATAATCAAAATTTTTGGACCCCACACCACACAAATTCGAGTTATTATTGAGTGCCTTGGGACAACGTCAAATAATGCCCTAGGCCCCTTCACCACCATAATGTGCAAGTGGAGAAGGGGCGTGGTGATGCCTCAAAACCCAAAGGCATCTAATAAGTCTTGAATGTTGGGCTAATAGTAATTGATGATCAGCTGGAATTAGATCTAGACCACAAATTACTAGAAACTAATTTTCTCGCTCGCTTAGCATAATAACCCCATTCATTGATTCAACTCCCTACCCCATCATAATGTCGAATACCACCTCTTGTTTTCTTTATCAAAATCAAATTAAGAATCAGTAATCCGGTCATGAAGGGATAAAAAGACAAAATATTATTTCAAAGTTGCGAGTTCTAGCTAGGGGCGGGTACAGGTGAACCCCTTTTTGGTAATTGGAGCGTTTTTATAATTTTAACCATTTAGATTTTAGATTTCGTGAGAGCATAAGCGATGCCAAAAATCATGCAAGATCGGATATCGAGTGTTAAATGGACTTGTGTTGATTTTTTATTTTTTATTTATCATGCTAAACAATCCCATTAATTTTTACTGAAATAAATTGTAATCATCATGCATTGATTGATATCTGATGAACATGAATTTTGGCATGCTTAATGTTCTCGATGATCTCTAAAATATAGACAGTGCAGGTCATGTAAAAAATAGCCAAAATTGGACGATACAGACTGTAGATCTAGGAGCTATTTTTTGGTTTTCCATGATTCGTTTTTTTCCAATTTTATCTGCACTAAACCACTTGTACAGGAGAGGCTCTCTGAACTGAACCACTAGTACAGTCATCCCAAACTCTTTCTACTTGATACTGGAGTACAAAACTTCACTGTTATATACCACTAGATCCATTTGCATGTTGATTTCTTTAATGGAGCTAGTTTTTAGTATTATTTTTATTAAAGTTAGTATTGTATGCGTCAGTGGAGGGTTAGCGGGAAATTAGTGAGTTACAACTAAAAAGGATTTGACGTCCTTCCATAGACTCGAACCTCAGACCTTCCCCTTGAAAGTCAATAGGTACAACCAGATGAGCTAGTTATCGTGTTCTTCTTTGTTACGTATACCACCCAACCGTTCATTCATTTGGACTGCGCCATTTCCTCCAACAGGTACTGTGCAGTGTGCACATAACCATCTAGCTATACAATTTTCCTCGCAATCAGTATATAATACTAGTACAATAGTACTTTGGTGACCATCTTTGAGTACCATGTTTATACGCTAGTCACGAACAAGTTGGATTCCTAGCGCAATTGTAGCGGATTTGACTCTAGATCAGAAGGTTGCGTGCTCATTCATGTCGGATTCAATTACCATCTTATTTTTTTCATGGTTTTGAAGTTCTCGAAAAATGCGTTGGAGTTGCTAGTCCTCACTCATTACCCAGTAGGTTATGATGCACGGACACGGATACCGACACCGATACGCACACTGAAACCGACACCGGGACACGGGAATTCTAAAAAAATGGGACACGGACACGGCGGGGGACACGCCACGTGTATATTTATTTATTTATATAAATATATAAATAATTATAGTTTAACACCCAGAAATTTAAAAAAAATTATAATTTAGCCCCAAATTTTTTTTGCAAAATTACAGTTTGACCCCGAAATTTTTCAAAAATTACAATTTGGCCCCCAATTTTTTTTAAAAATTGCAGTTTGGCCCCTGCTATGTCCCCGCCGTGTCCCCGTAAAAAATTCAAATTAAATTATGGGACACGACACGTGGCGTGTCCCGTACGTGTCCCTGCCGTGACCCCGTTGTGTCCCCGTGTCCGACACTGCGATACCTCGACCTCTAGAGGTGTCGGTGCTTCATAGGTTTTAACTTATGATGCACGTACACGGATACTGACACCGACACCGGGACACGGGAATTCTAAAAAAATGGGGACACGAACACGGCGGGGAACACGCTACGTGTATATTTATTTATCTATTTATATATATAAATAATTATAGTTTAACACCCAGAAATTTAAAAAAAATTATAATTTGGCCCCAATTTTTTTTGCAAAATTACAATTTGACCCCGAATTTTTTCAAAAATTAGAGTTTGGCGCCCCTGCCGTGTCCCCATCAGTGTCCCCGCTGTGTCCCCCCATGTACCCAGCCGTGTCCCCGTAAAAAATTCAAATTAAATCATGGGACACGCCACGTGGCGTGTCCTTGCTGTGTCCCCGCCGTGTCCCCGTGTCTGACACTGCGATACCTCAACCTCTAGAGGTGTCGGTGCTTCATAGCCAGTAGGGCAGTAAATATAGCTTTCTGCAACGCTGCAAGACACCCAATTCATGGAGAAGAAATTTCGACAATTGTTGGAAAAGAGGAGCCCATAAATTGTTGCAATTAACCATGAACGAGGCAGGATTTCAAATTTGGGAAGCAAAAGTACTTGTAACAAACAAACAAACAAAGAACAGTGACGAACTTGCATAATCTAATACCAATCCTCCAACAAGAAATGAGAAAATTGTCACAATCCTTTTACGAAAAAAGCATCTTTAGCGATCAGATGATTGCAAAAAGAAACAAGTACAACAGCAAATAGGTTCAGGCACCTATGTCAGTTTGCATATCAATATGCAACATTGTTCTAATATTGCTCTACATTGAAGAGACAGGTCCACATTTTTTTCAAGAAATCTTGAAATTGTGAACCTAAAAGATTTTACAAGATTCATATGTAACACTATTTAGAAAATGGATTAACATCCCTAACAGCATAATACTCCAGATATGGTTGACATATCGTACCGCGAACATAGAATATGATTTCTTGATCATCTTTCTGCGTGTGCTTTAACAAAACAAAGAACAGAGAAACAAAAAGACAGGGCCAATTCTGTTATCTTATTTACTCTACCACACTCTCCATGCGGGTTGTGCATGGGTTATCGCACTTTTTTCAATCTTGTTTATTTTTTCCTTTTCTTTTCCTCCTGGGGTATGCCCCTTGTAGGCTGTACATTCGGTTAACATTTTTTAATTTCAAGCTAATTTACCCAAAAAAAAAGAAAAAAGAAAGACAGGGCCATGGTCCATTGTCATGCAAGATCGAGGTTAGTATTGTGATTTCATAATAGTTCATCCATACCTACCACTACAAGCACAAGTTATCCATCCAATATCAGAAAAACAAATGTCTCAGTCATGAAAGCCTGTCTATCACTCGAAATAAGAAAGTTATTTAACTTGTTAAATGAATATAATAAGTGTGTACAATACAACTACCAAACCACAGATTTTTTCCTTTTAGCAGCAGCAACCAACACCATTTTGAGTAAGCTAGTAACCTAATTTTGACCATCTGGTATATTGAGCATTACCAATACAGATAAACAAATCCTAGAGATACTGCCCCAAACCACACAGCCCGTTTGCCCACTCACAGCAAAAGGGTGAGCCTCACCAGCCAGTGCTGCGAGTAGCAGTTCACTGCGGTGTTTCTGTCATTGTTTCCCAAAACACTGCTTGATCAACAAAGAAACAAGCTGCGGTGCGGTACCTGAATCCCGATCTATCGCACACTAAATGGTCGGCACTGAGTTCTTTCATCTTATCAAACATTTGAACAAGGGTGATGTAATTCATTTCCATCAGTTGTATTGGCCCTTATGCTGTGTTGCAAGGATACGGACATGGACACAACGGGGGACATGGTAATTCTTAAAACATGGGGACACGGACACGACAGGGGCACGGTAAATATTTTTACTAAATAACTTTTTTAGTTTTGCAAACCTACACTGTAACCACTAAATATTTAAGGCCTCATTCTTCCTAACTTTTTTGTCTAGTATTTTCTCTTTTGGTATTTTTTTTTCAAAATTTTTTGTTTAGCTTTTCATCGTAACTTTTGAGATTAATCGTCTCGATGAGAGGAATCACAAAAAAATATAAAAATATGGACCAAAGTTGAAAAAAGTTCATACAATATGACACTTGAGTTAAAAATAAATAAATAAATACCAGTTGTTTGACATTTTTTTGGTCTTTAGAGAACTTTTTTGTTTTTATTTCTTTTTAGCTCCTCTTGTTGAGACCTATGTAGTACGGATACGGATACGGATACGAACATAGACACGGACACGGGACACGGCAATTCTAAAAAAATGGGGATACGGACACGGCAGGAGACACGTCACGTGTATAAATAAATAAAATATATTATCATTCATAATATTTTTTTTTATGAACCATCATTGTATATGAATAATTTCACTAATTGTATAAGTTTTTTTGAAAGGCATAGTTACAGTTGACTCAATTTTTTTTGAATAATTTCATGTTAACCCCCAAAAAATTAAAAATATTACATTTTGACCCCAGCTGTATCCCCGGCGTGTCCCCTATCAAAAAATAATAAAAATTATTGGACACGTGGCGTGTCCAATACGTGGATACGGCACCCTTTTGGAGTGTCAGTGCTTCATAGGTTGAGACTAATGATTGTCCAAAAAATATAACGCGAATCTAACAAAAATTCAGAAAACCAAACTGACACCATTGTCACCATTCTCAAACAAGGCCCAATAACTCTTTCCCACAACTTCGTCATATAGCTCATCAATTTAATGCCTCTATAGTAGTTGCAACCAAAGTTATCAATCTCTTATCGGCAAGCGTACCATTTTCTCTACTAGGACGGTACGTACGGTACTACGGTTACCGGTGTATACCTTGGTGCCATTTTTTCGAATTGACCGTAACATATCTCTTATATAGTTTTAATATATATGTAAGAAAACCAAAAAAAAAAAAAACTCAAAGTAGAAGTATGAAATAAATTTTAACACTTTGATATACCTTAAAATTAATTCTAATAACAAATTAAGATAATTAACATATTATAGACTCCAAGTTTTGTTGAATTATCTTACTATTCAAGTATTTTTTCGTGCCGACCAAGATTTTGGTCCAAGCCCGGTACAGGCAGGTACGCGAAGTATAGACTGGTATTTGGGGTGGTACGGAACACCTACTTATGTGTACCATATTATATATGGTACGGTACGGAAATTGACAACATAGGTTGCAACTTTGAATATTCCCTTTATTCTTAAATATGCTCCTCCTCCACACATCAAGCATCTTCCTTGTCATAATTATCTTTTGAATAAATTTGTCAACCGAGACACCCCACTGCACCTAGGCTTTTCCACCGCTTCAATAGGGAAACCATCTAGCCCTAACGCCATACCCAGTCTCATCCTCTTGGCCACTACAGACTTTTGTATCCTACGATAGAACTCGTATTCTAGACTCTCAACAGGGCCAACAAATTCCTCCTCGCCAAAGCCGCCCAAGTGTTTTTCATTCAACAGCTTCTCAAAATACGTTTTCCATCTATCTATGATCTCCTCATCTTTCACCAACTCCCTTGAATCATCACCTTTTATACACTTAACTTGAGAGAAGTCTCTAGTTTTCTTTTATCTTAGCTCGGCGAGTTTATATATGTTCTTCTCTCCATCTTTACTATCAAATTTAGCATAAAAATCATCATAAGTTCACAGCTTAGCATCATTAACGGCTCTCTTAGTGTAGTAGGCCAAACCTGACGGCACAAACCCCACGTCTGAGGAGCATGGGCCGAGGTTAGTATCGGAGGGTGTGGCCATACTTAAGACCAAGTTCGGCTATAACTAGGGCGTGGCAATGAGTGATAGCGTGCTCACCTGATGACACGCTCCAGGAGAAGGCCGTCCGGATCGGCTACCCTCGAGGCCGGTAACTCCGTCGGCTGCTTTCCACTGCAGGCCACCTATCCTCAAGCTCAGTCGAGGGTGAGGCTCGGCCGACGATGATGCCACGTGCCACCCCACATGCTGAAGCGGTTATGCCAAGAGATAATGATGGGCGCACATGGGGGTGCCAGCTCACACCAAAACGGTTACCAGATCTTATCGGTGACGTCATGATGACGTCAGCCGACCCGTGCAAGGCACATGCCCGTACTTGGATAGCAACCCTAAGAGCAAGTCAAGCAAACTTTATAAATACCAAAGGATAGCAACCCTAAGAGGTACATGCTTCTATACCCTAAAAACCCTAGTCTCTTGTATTGCTCTCTGCACATTCTCATCTTCTCGCCGGAGGGCCTTGCCGGACAACCCCGACCAGGTCTTAATTGTGCGTTCACTGTGCAGGTTAGGGCAAGAAGGCTAGGCAACTCTCGAACCAACAGAGGAGGGATTCAGATCAAGGATCAACGGGCCACACAATTGGTGAACCCGACGTGAAACGCTTCTTATTCAAACGGCTCGAATCCCCTTTAAACCACCCTCCTCTTCCCAAAGACAACCACAAACTCAACCACCATGGGCAGAGACCTGACAGACGTTACCATCTCTGGGGCCAAAGACACTAGTAGAAACGTAATCCTCCCACCACCCTTGGAGAGGCACATGTCCATCTCAATCCCTGCCAGCTCTGGACTGTCTCCAGCTCCGAACGATGTAACAACGGCCTACATCCGCCTGTTGCAGCGTCGCGACGACAAGAGAGACAACGAACTGACGGCTCTAAGGGCAGAGATGGCCCAAATGAAGCAGCACATGCAAGACGTCGCACCAGCTACATCCAGATCTGTTAGAGATAGGAGGCGACGAAGGCAAACAACCCCCCCCCCCCCCCGCGCAGGAGCAGCCCCACGAAATGGGCTACCGCAGCTCCGTGAAGGACCACCTTGGCTTTAAACCAGAGAAGGGCGACACAAGGAAGTTAATCCTCTACCGTCAGCCAACAACCTCCGCGACACATCGCTCAAGAAGCCACCAGGAGCGGAGCAGATCTAGAAACACCGCCGGATCATTTACAAGCACATACTCAACCGGACGCGCGGAGTTCTCTCGCACCACGGTTTCCCACCACAGCCGAGGCTCCCTGGAGACAAGGCGCCATGTTTCCGAGCATCTCGGAGTGATTCCACTTGAAAACTTGGAGAAAGAGAGTCGGGCTCGGCGGACTGGCAAGGGCGTCCACATCGAAGGACAAGACGATGGTCACTAAAAGTTCTCATGAAAGAGATAAGTCTATTGATGGTCCTCCCCGTGCGGCCATCGATTTGAGGGATAAGCTTTGACACCGAGACCATGAAAAACCCTCGGACAGAAACTCCAGGCGGTCGCGAACCGACGGGCACGACAAACCGCCACGCCCAGGCTTTGAATGACAACTGAAGGACCTCGGCGTCTCGCCCTTCACACCGCACATAATCAATACACCAGCCGAGTCCACATTCCACCTGCCGAAATTCACCAAGTTCGATCCAACCACCTGCGAAACTTACAACCACCTGATTCACTTCCGCCAAACCATTGAACTATGTACCACGAAAGATGAAGTCAAGTGCAAGGCATTCCCTGCTAGCCTTGGCTCCCTTGGACTCCAGTAGTTCAACAAATTACCCGCTGGATCCAAACGGAACTTGGCCAACCTAGAACGTGCATTCAACACCTGTTTTATCACGAGAAACAGGACGACCAAGGAGCTTGAGTCCTTGTCCCAAATGAGGAAGCTCCCGAGTGAAACACTCAGACAGTATTCCGAGCGTTACTGGCAACTTTTTAACGAGATCCCTGGAATTGACGAGTACTGGGCCGCGCATTCCTTCAAGAACGGCTTGGAATCTGGCAGCAAGATCTTGGACAATCCGTCCTCCACACGGCATGGGCGAATTGATGCGCATAGTAGAGCGATTCTGTGCTCTCGAAGAACTCTATGCAGATCGAGCGGCTCAAGGGATTCCCAACCCAACCACTCCCCTGCCAATGGTTATGCCTCAGCTGCCAGCACCAATTCTCACCCAGCAATCCCAGTCGAAGAAACACGTGAACAACATCAAAGAAGGGAAGAAACGCCCACTAAAGGTGCACGACTATGTGGCCGAAACCACAATTTTCAAAGAACCCATCTAGTCTTTCCTCAAAGAGATCATGAGACAACCTTGGTTCGAATGGCTGACGAGAAAACTCAGCATGGACACAGGCCAGCCAGATCAAAACCCAAGGAAGAAGTGCTTCTACCACAATGAGCTCGGCCACTATACAACCACCTGTGCCCCATACAAAGCACTCTTGGAATGCCTCGCGTCCCAAGGTCACCTCGACCAGTACATCGACCGAGCCAAAATACCTGCCAGCCAACCCATCGCCAATCCGAACCCCAACGAGCCACGATCGACGATACATGTCATCCACGGCTCGGTGAACAAAGAATCTGAGACCAACCTTCGGACCGATCTCGATCGTGCCTCCACCTCAAAGCAGATACTCTCGGTAGGACCTGGGTCAAAATGGCCACGCCCACAGGACGTACCAAAATGGACAATCACCTTCACCGAGCATGATCTTGAGATGGTGCAAACCCCTCACTCCGACGCCCTTGTGGTCATCGTCCAAATTGGCGTCCATAATGTCAAGCGCGTTCTTATTGATCACGGAAGTTCGGCGGAGATTATGTACTACAACCTCTTTAAAAAGCTCGATCTACCAGAGTCGGCATTGCAGCTAGCCGAAGTTCCCCTCATCGGCTTCAATGGAGCCCCCGTCTGGCCGCTCGGCCGAATCTTCCTTATTGTCGTAGTCAGTTCAAAAACGTTGAGTGTCGAATTCATCATCGTCAACGTGCCGAGCCCATACAACGCCATTCTTGGCCGAACCTAGCTTCATGGTATGCAAGCCATCGCTTCCACCTACCACCAGGTTGTTCGCTTTATTGGCGCAAACAGAAGGCAAGAAGATCTACGTGGCGATCAAGTCACCTCCAAAAAATGCTACGTCTCGGCCATTCACAACCCTACCAAAGCAAAGCAAGTCCAATGGGTTGAAGTACCAAACTTGGCCGTCATCCAATGGGTTGAAGTACCAAACTTGGCCGTCATTGAAGACGTCGGCGACAAAGCAGAAGATAAAGTGATTGAAGACCTCATATCCATGCCAATCAATGAGGACGGCTCTCGTTTCTTCTTACTCGGATCTTCCCTCAGTGACGCCGAGCGTGAAGAAATGTTCCAATTCCTCAAGGACAATATAGAAGTGTTTGCATGGACCCCCTACGAGATGCCAAGGGTTGACCCAAACTTCATTAGCCACTCCCTGAACATCAAGAAGAATTCCAAACCAGTCGTACAAAAGGCCAGGCGCTCGGCTCCCGAACACGCCGAAGCCGTAATCGACGAAGTCAACCGCCTATTGGAGGCCAACGCAATTCAAGAAGTACAATATCCTACATGGTTGTCAAACACAGTTGTCGTAAAGAAAAAGAATGGCAAATGGAGAGTCTGCGTCGATTACACCAATTTGAACGATGCCAGCCCCGAGGACTGGTTCCCACTCCCAAAGATAGATCAACTGGTGGATGCCACGCTGGACACGCTCGGCTAAGCTTCCTAGACGCCTTCCGCGGCTACCACCAAATCACAATGGATCCCGAGGATATGGAAAAGACGGCGTTCATCACTCCATATGGCATGTTTTATTACCGAGTTATGCCCTTTGGGCTCAAGAACTCCGGTGCCACATTCACCCGAGCCATCTTCAAAATGCACCACGCCCAGATCAGCAACATGGTAGAAGCTTACATTGATGACCTGGTCGTCAAAAGCCAGAAGGAGTACAATCACCTTCAAGAGTTGGCCAAAGTATTTGAAATTCTCAAGTTCCACAAGCTTCGCTTAAATGCAGAAAAGTGTGCGTTCGGTGTAATCGCGGGAAAATTTCTTGGACACTTGGTCACCAAGCGCGGTATCGAAGCCGATCCCACCCAAATCAAAGCCGTTGCAAACTTGCGACCACCATGAACAATCAGAGAAGTCCAGCGACTAACAGGCATGGCGGCGGCTCTAAACCGGTTCATCAGCAAGTCCTCAAACAAGTGCCATGCATTTTTCCACGCATTGAAAGGTAAAAGCCGACGCAGTTTCAAGTGGATTCTGGACTGTGACACCGCATTAGCCGAACTCAAAGGCTACTTGAGGTCGGCTCCACTAATGGTGAAACCAAAAGAATTTGAAACTCTTTACTTGTACCTCGCAATCTCGGCTCACGCAGTCAGTTCAACACTGGTTCGGCGAGAAGGCACCGACAACATGCCAATCTATTTCACCAGCAAAACGCTCCTACCCGCGCAAACACGCTACCTCCCTCTCGAGAAGTTAGCACTTGCACTTGTCTCAGCTGCAAGGAAACTCCTGCCGTACTTCCAGTTCCATACAATCACCATCTTGACTGAGCACCCTCTCAAGAGCCTTTTTCGAAAAGCTGACCTCTCCAACATGGTCTCCAAGTGGGTCGTTGAACTAGAAAACTTTGATATTCGCTTTGAGCCACGGACAGCAATTAAGGGGCAGATCCTCATCGACTTCATTGCTGAACTAACTCCAAAAGATACGGACATTCTCCACACTCCCACCACACCCCAACCCGTTGCCGAGCAAAGAGCTGCCCAAAAACCTTGGCACCTTTTTCAACGAGACATATGGCGCCTACACGTTAATGGTGACTCTAACAGCAATGGAGCAGGAGCAGGGGTCGTCTTGGTCTCCCCTTGCGGGACACTTCATGAAAGCGCTATCAGCATTGACTTTCCCGCCACAAACAATGAAGCAGAGTACGAGGCCCTTTTGGCTGGTTTGCGTTCGGCTATAGCAATGAAGGTCGATGATCTGGTTTGTGTTCGACTATAGCATAACAAAAACTTTTCTAAGGCACAAAAAAAGGTGAAGCATTGCAAACATGAACTTCAAGCATTCATTCAGATTAAAGAGTAGCAAATTTCCTAAGCTAGGAGGTACAGCGTGGTAAAACATTTGATGCTAACACCCCCATAAACTATTACATCTGGTATGGCAAACTCCAATGTTCGGAGCCGTCCAGTCCACCAAAATTAAAGTACCAGCAAAGAAATAGACAAGTTTTGAAAAGAAAAGGGTTATCAACTATGGTAATCGACCACCCCAAAGTCGGCACCTGCAGGTGTTATCCTCAAATATTCTCAACGTCTTTAGCCTCGGTGTTCACCTCGGCATTCAGATTAGCATCCTCTCCAACTTTCTCAGCATGTTCAGCATTTGATTTGGCCCTAGAACCATCCTCGGCTTCATCTCCAGACACATCTTCTATCTCCTCGTCACTCTCGGGAAACTCTTTAGGGGGAGGGCACGCACTCTTCCTCCGTGTAAGGCATGACAAGCTTGGGCACGACCGCTTTAGGGATAGACTCGGTAAGATTCATGTAGGCCTCTAACTGAAGAACAGCGGCGGCTACCCCATCCTTGTACCTCGTTCAGTAGGCGATCGGCACCCTTAGCTCAACCGCCTTATTGACCATCTTTCTAGCCTCTCTCTTGTACTCGGCACCAGGCAGGTTTCCAAAACCTGTCTGATAGGCCTTCCCGTCCACTTCCTTCATTTTTCTCTTCTCCCTTCTCCGCATCTTACCCATCTCACACTCGGCCTTCTTCGCCTTGCCAAGGGCTTCATCTATCTCTTTCTCAAGTTCCCCCGCCCTGGCCTCGGCCACCTTCAGGATTTCCTTCAGCACCCTGACCTTCTCATGCTTCGCTTTTAGATCACTACGGTAGCGAGACCTCTCGGCAGCTGCCAGCGTGGCTTTGTTGGAAACATGGAGCAAAGCCTACCCAACCTGCACAAGAATATGGGTCAAGCTCGAAAAGATAAAAAGAACAAAAATAAAGAAAGTGGGCCTCAGACAAACCTGAACCAAGTAAGCACTCGCATGAATCAAGCTCGGCTGAAGGTCCTGAGGAGCCTTCTCCATATCCTTCGGCAACGCCAGACCTTGGAGCATAGTGACAGCAAGGCCAGGCTCGGTTTTGACGCTCTCTTCCAAAGTCACCAACCTCCCCTCCGCCGAAGCAAAGGAGGGGGCGAACTCCTGGACCACCCCGTGCCCAGCCAAGCCCACCTATTTTAAAGCCACCTTCGGGACGCTGACAGTTGATGCTTCAGGTCTCTCCTTCTCTGATGGACGAGGGGTCGGAGGCTTGGTTGGAAAGAAGTCGTGCGTCACTTTTTGCCTCTTCTCTTGAGGCTCGATAGGGTCGGACTCGCTTGCCCAAGCCAAGACATTGTCCCTCAGGTTTACACGCACGACGTTCCTCCTCGACATGTCTTTGGTGAACTCAGGAACAATGGTCCGGAGAGGTATGTTAATGCCCGGAAGCATGGTTCCCTGACTCTCCCTGAACCAATAGGAAGCTGGCTTGCTGAAGGTCGGGAACTTCACCCTCGGTTCCTTTCCCTTCTTGTTTCCGCCATTCTGTTGTTTTCCACCTTTCTTCTTCAAAGTCCCTGCCTTCTTGCTCGGCTCCCCCGCCTCCTTCTCTTTTCTTTTGAGCTTACCTTTGTATGATGGGACGTAACCCAACAGCGTCAGCGCTTCTAGGCAAGCTTGCGATCTTAAGATGTCGACGTGCTTCTCGGTGGAAAAAGATTGCAGAGTCTTTGTGATGGCTCGGTGATCTGCAAAAAAGGGTAAACAATCAGCACAAGCAGAACAAATAAACGAAAGAAAAGCAGGTACGGCGAAATAAAGGAAAAGGAGAAAGTTAAGCAACCTCTAAAGTCTTTAATTTCGGTATGTGGTGCCTATGGTTGGTTTGGTCGCCGAACTCGTAGTTACCACTCACCTCCACGTAGAAGTTTGCCCACTTGTCAATATCGGGCAACCCATCCACTAAGGGCTCTTTGCCTCGGCGGGTTGAAAGATATCTACGTTCGGTGCGGCCGTGCCTGAACATGATGTATGTGTCGAAAAGGTCGGCGACGGAAAACTCCAGGTCGTGAAGCTCCTTTAGTGCAATCACGGCCATCACAATCCTAAAGCTATTGATGGCGAAGAAGTGAGGGACGAGGTTAAACCGAGCCAAAAGCTCCCTCAAGAATGGGTGGAGAGGGAACCGGAGCCTGGTCTCGCAGATGGCCATTAGGGGGACGGTGATGTGCTCAAGTCTATGCTTCACCTTATCCTTAATTTGGTTGCTAGCGACTCGGCTAATAACCACATCGTCAGGAATGTTGTACTCTCGCAGAAGTTCTCATACTCCTCCTGATCTCCACTGAAGAAGTGGGCATGGGGGCAAACTTGACCCCTCTCGTATAGGTCAGCGACCTGTGTATCTATGATCGGAATGTCATCACGCCGTGATTGCGCGGACGTCAAGGCTTCGGCTCCAGAATTGAATCTCGAGTCGGCCTCAGGTCCTCTCCGGGGCTCGGGCTCGTGTAGACACCCCATTCTGGACTGTCCAGATTAGTTTACTTACGGTCTTTGATTCCCCGATGATGACTAAGGTCAAGAACATCCTGAGTTTGTTGGTGCGTTTGAGCTTCGAGCGTCCCAAACCTCGTTCAAATCCTTTTCGAACCCCCTTTCGAGCCCTTCAAGCCAGAACCAAATGGCCATAGCAAAACCCTACTTGTTTACGCTGGTTCTATGCTGGCGTGCGCCAGTAAACTATCACGTGTCAGTCATCGACCGCTGACTCATTTTCTACTGGCGCACGCAGGTAGTGAACTGGCGCACGCCAGTCCAGTCCTGTCAAATCAACTTTATGAGATCATGAACGCGGGACTTCTGTGGCCACCCGACGTCAGCCACAGTTCTCCTAATGATTATATCATCCGGGGCTGTGCCCCTCCTTCCTACAAAGCCTTTCAAGCCAAGTCCCATGCATTTAATGCATGGGAGGCTCCCTCCCTTAACCAAACCAGCCAACCAGACTGGTTGCCCCCCTTCTCAGCTCCTCTCTCCTCTATAAATACCCCCCTTGCATTTATTTGCAAGGGGTTAACAACATTAAGAAGCCAAGGGCTTGTTCTCCTCCTTCTCTTGTTTCCTCTTGTTTTTCTTTCATTCATTGAAAGACGAAGCAAGAGAGCAATACTCTGTAGTCCATAACACCCTTCTACCCACCATTCAACCTTCAATCATCAAGCCCAAGCTCAAACCCATTTCCAAGCTCACTAGCAAAGGTATACCACCTTTGTTCCTGTCATCTGTTTTGACCCTTGAGGGGGGATGGCAGGGTCAAGGCTGGTAATCTATACCAGTCCTGGCCCTAAAGCTGGCAAAGTTTCAAAGGTCGTTACAGTGATAGGTGGCGAACGCCAGTTCATTCATGCCGTACGCCAGTAACGACGGTATGTGCACCACTGGCGTGGGGATTACCGATCATCTATTTTCTGCTTTCTTTTGACTTTGATCACCTTATAGCATGATAATAACCAGTTTACAGCTTTCTGTATTTAGAACTGTATAGTCATCCATTTGTTTTTCCTGCTTGGTATGGCCTCTGGGGTCATTCTGGTCATGTTCCAGAGCCCAGATGATGCAAAGCCAAAGCATTGGACAAAAGGTCAACTGGCGTATGGCCCCATACCACTGGCGTACGGTAGTTAGATCAACATCCAGTGGCTTGGCCCTTGCATGGATCTCTGATCCAGGCCTCTTCCATTTCCCCACACTGTTTATGGGGAGACATTTCCTTCTATTTCTTTAGATCCTCTCCCCTGCTGTCTGTAACTATATATTATTGTTTATGTAACTGCGTGGTTTGTCTTGGGTGTGCACTAGTCCATTCCAGAGCCCAGAGGGTTGTTTACAAGAGCTGTGAACTTAGATCTACCGACGCACGCCAGTACTGGTGTGGCGCACGAAGGTCATCTCTGTATGCAGTGGCATGGCCAGTGCATACAGGGTCGTTCCTGCGTGCATCACTCTAAGTCAGGGTGTTCCAGTTTGTCTAAGACATTCACAGGAGCTTGTTCTCAATCTATTATACTTGCTTAGATCAAACATTCATCACATTTTGTCACATAATGCAAACGTGTTATAGCTTTAATTCCCTTTAATTGTTCCCCCGCCCTAACTGGCTAAAAAATGATCAATGAGAGAAAAATGCAAATGTTTTACAAAATGCCCGAGTAGAGACCGATCTCCGGATTGGGCGAGAGGGGTGCCGTAAAACCCTTCCCCTCTCGTAACTTGGTTCCCGAACCTCAGATATCGAAGGTGACGATTGTCCAGTCTACAAGCCTTTTTCAAAAATTAAACAACGTAGCAAGCGTTTTTCAAGTTCGGTTCCTTGGGTATTTTCCGCGAAACCCGAGTGGCGACTCTAAATTGCAAAGCGTTTCGCCGCGCTTTCTAAAGGGCACACCCGATTTTATACGAAAAAATGTAAAATTTTGGGGCGTGTGCCCACAGTGGCGACTCTGCTGGGGACCATTGCATTAATCTACATTTGGACATTAATACATGAATGAACAATTTTTCAAAAGTCTGTCAAAATAGTACGCTCCGCGCTGCTGAAGAACGAAATGGTAACGTAACAGGATTCTACATCCGACCACTCCGAACTGGGGCTTTTACTATTGTTCGCTTGTGTAGTCTTTTCCAAGTGTTGAGTAATGAAGTGAGCCAAGCTTTAAAAGGCATTTTAAAAAAAAAAGTTGCGTTTCTCTCTTATTCCATCATTCTTCGGCATTCTTCCATTTGCATCGATGTTGGTCAGCCCCGTTGAGGCATTTTGGGTAACCGGCACAATTTACTGGAGCCCGGGGTCCTCGAATGCCCAACAACCTTGGACGATGATGAGACGTATTACCGTTCGACCGTTGCTTTGCTATACGCGTTGCAGCGGGAGGTATCACGCGGCTCTAGCCAGAGGAACCCCCTTAAACCAAAATTGGCCTCGACACGCGTACAAAGCACTAGAACCTTTCAAACTAAGACAGGAACCCACAGGGTAGGATTACTTGCATCTAACCCCCATAAACTGTCTATGTGTTACTGCTTTCCCTATCGCATGTCTGTACATACATACATACCGTTTTGCGTAAGAGCATGCTAGGGCGGCTTTTAGGATGTCTCTATTTCAAGCCCGTCTTATGCCTACAAGGACGCTACTTGGCCCGATGAAGAGTCTTGTATCTTGATGGTGCACGTTATCAACTTTCAAAATTCCTTGGGTCGACGAAACTTTGGGGAAATCGAGACTTTCTAGGTCCTTGTCTAAACCCGATCGAGGTTTCAAACAGAAAACCAGGAACAACAAGGAACATGCCATGATACTCACACCGCCCAGGTTAAAAGTGCTAAACACTTACACCACTCAAGGCTCCAGCACAGTGCTGCTTACGCCCTCTTGGTTATA
This sequence comes from Rhododendron griersonianum, assembly GCA_018127125.1. Lineage (NCBI taxonomy): Eukaryota > Viridiplantae > Streptophyta > Magnoliopsida > Ericales > Ericaceae > Rhododendron > Rhododendron griersonianum. Next base: position 31,234,920 of record CM030797.1, on the reverse strand, counting down.
GTATCATGTCATTGACACCAAGTTGTTCCCCTCAAAAAAAAATTTGAAACTTCGAGAACGGAATAGTCAAAGTCTTAGGCTGTTTTGACATCTTTTAGTGGTAGTCGATTCAATTAAGGATACACGGTCGAAAAGAAATCCGAGGACCTTGGCAGCGTCCGGATGTAAAATGGGTTTGTCTGCTAGTTCTAGAGTCTAGGAGGACACCGACGACGTTGACATAAGCATTTTTCGTTCCTTTCTTTCAAATAAAATTGTTGCAGGCTGTCACTGAGCTCTTATACTTTACTGTCTAGCTACTGCACCATCCAGATCAGAGTCAAGAGCCAAACCTACTTGGGAACGTCCGCTGGGCCTGTCCGAAAGAATATTTGGGTGGGTCTGCTTGTTAGTCTACCACGACGGAAGCTCCGGGTTGCATTCTGTTAAAGGAGGATTTGCCACTGTCTCCTTGCTCTCCGTTTCCTGCATCTCCGAAGCTTGTTCAAGTCAAGACAGAAGCTCTTGTCATGGCTAATCTTACCTCCGAACCTTGCTATCGTTCTAGCCGTCATTCAACGCAACATGGCCATTATGCAGGAAAGGGCCGATCAAGCTGATGCATTTATGGCCAATATCCGCGCTCTGATTGAGGAACGACTCCCAGTTGGAGGGGGAGACGGAGAAGGGTGCGAACGCGAGCCCGCTGCCGAGGACATTCCCCGACTCGAAAACCCTGCTCCAAATCCGGAAATGGCCACTCTGATCGCCAAGATGGCCAAGCTTGAGGAATCTGTCGCTAAATCCAAAAAGTTGGATGCTGGCGCTTTGGACATGGATCGTCTTTGCCCGTTCCCAAACGCCAGGCTCCCCGAAAGGTTCAAGATGCCCGACTTCGCAAAGTTCGACGGCACTGGGGACCTAAAGACCCATCTGCTAGCTTACCACGGTGCTATGAAACTACATGGGGTAGAGGAAGAAGCCATGGCTCAATTGTTCCCTCAGACTCTCTCTGGCTCTGCTTTTCAGTGGTTCTTGTCCCTTGACATCTCTAAACAAAGAACATGGGAAGATATTGGGTCCGCCTTCAATGCCCAGTACAGTTACAATGCCCAACTCAAAATGACCACGCGAGAGTTGGAATCAACCAAGATGAACGCAAAGGAGTCCTTTGCAAATTATATCGAAAGGTGGAGGGCGAAGGCAGCCCTTATGACCGATCGGCCGAGCGAAAAGGATCAGATCCCCATCATCTTTCGCAATTTGCAGCCAGACTTCGCTAAGAACCTTGTACTAGTCCAGGGTGCAAATTTTGAGACCTTCTTTGACTCCGACCTCGCCATTGAAGAAGCCCTACAAACTAGAATTCTGCCAAGGAGTGACACTTCCTCCTCCGCTTCAGCGTCGAAGTCAAAACCCCGTGCCTATACCGGGAACAGCACTACTCTCTTTGGTGGTAACAACTACGCCAACGCAGCTGCTGCCAGCAACAACGCCACAACCCAAAGTTCCAACCACATCGCTGATGTCAATCAAGTACAAACCCCTCAAAAACCCTAGAACCGCAGTCAACCCCGTAACTTCGCTAACTTCGAGGCACCTCTCTCCTTGGTGTTAGAAAAGTTGATCAAGACTGGTCACCTCAGACCTTTGACTCTAACTCAACTCCCTCAAAATCCACCACCTAGCCACAACCCTAACCTTTTCTGTGCTTACCATCAGATGCCTGGTCATCATACCGACTCTTGCTATCGCCTCCGACATGCGATCCAAGATTTGATGGACAACGTTACTCTTCCTACCCCTCCTACCAAACCCAACGTAATCTCCAATTCCCTCCCGAATCATAATAACCAAGTAAACCAGATATTCCTTAGCTCCACCAAAATCTCACCTACCTCCACCATATTTAACCCCACTGACCATATAACCTCCGACGAAAGCCCGAGACCTGTTGTGGCGTTCCCGATCGATCTTGACATCAACATGTTGTCAGTTGGCTGGGAAATGGAAGAAAAGATGGACGAGTGGATGGAACTCAGCAACGACTGGCATGAGCAATACTACTTGGGTTTCCTCGCACCTCCACAGGTTGATCAGGCATGGATTGACCAACTGGAAGAAGAGTGGAATGTAGCACAGTCCGACCCACTCGATGGCCTCTCCTTGTTCATGCTTTACTATCAGGCCGAGCCAGTCAATTCCGAGGAGGGAATACGTTTGGGACCCACGGCCCGATGCCGCACAGCTAGCCTGGGATCAGAACTTCCACATGGAATGGACCGGGACCAATGAGGACATAGATGAGAAGTACTTGGATTACTACGTTGAAGGGGAAACCATTACCGAGCAACGCCGTCAACTTGGGGTGTACTTTCCTTTAGTGGACAGGATCACGGGTGCTTTTCACCCGGACATGGACCTTGGACATGATCCGACCGCTAACATTGTATTAGTCGAACAGCCGCGCCCTTACATGGCTCCAACTGAGGATTGCTCTATCATGGTGTTGGATGCACCACCCGCTGACCTGTGGGATGTAGATGAAATCGTCAACCTTAATGAAACTCCTCTACCTGCTGACATTTGGGACGCTGATAAGGTTGTCGACATAGATATGGGAAGTGAAGTCTGGACCGTCAACTCTGCTTTAGTCGATGGGGGTTTCTGGGATGTGCCGTTTGTTACCAATCCAGGAACGCCGTTTGAAGAAGCTGCCGCACAAGATCCTGCTTTCTGGGAAGGATTAGTGATGGAAGATCTGAATTGGGGAGTAACACCAGAACCGGACTCGCCTACAAAGGTTGCATCTGTAGACAAGGGAAAGCGGAAGATGGAAGAGTTGCCGGCCAACTTCTGGGATTCTGTCAACACATCTTCTTGGTGGGACGTGGCCAATGTGACGAGGAGCGGCCGAGTCTTTCAGTCGCCAAACCTTCAGGTTGGGGACTCGTCCAATCCTCCGAGGCCCACTGCTCCTGCTGCCTCAAGGAACGTTCCAGCAGTCCTTAGTGGGGTCCCAGAAGGGGACGTGATTCAAAGGCAACTCGACAAGTTATCCGCAGCTCTGGCCCGACTCAAGGTACCGACTGACATCACACCCGAGGCGATGATTGCCCTCATCCTACCTTTGCTCTCTAAGCATTCTGTCACCTTCACCGAAAGAGATCTGCCTATCGAGGGAACCGACCACAACTGTCCGTTACACATCACTGTCAAATGCAAGGGACTTTGGGTCCCGACTGTGCTCATCGATAATGGCTCCGCCATTAATGTCTGTCCGTTGAGGGTCATGTACCGCCTCGGGATCGCAAAGAAAGACTTCGCACCGTCTAATCTGGCTGTCAAGGCCTATGATAGCACCCGTCGTGTGGTAGAAGGGACCATCGTACTCAAGCTCGATGCTGAGGGCTTTGAGATGGATGTGGAATTTCATGTGGTCGACATCCCTGCCACCTTCAACCTGCTGCTGGGCAGGCCGTGGCTGCATAGGCCGGACATTATGGCAGTGCCTTCGACTCTGCATCAGAAGGTCATGCTGGGGCTTCCGAGTGGGACTCTAACTATCTGCGGGGACTCTGGGATCCGCTCGCTCAAGGATGACGAACCGGTCTTAGGAATCACGCACGGGGAAGAAGACTCAGACTTTGGAGGGTTTTCATTCAATACTGCAGGCTCAGTCCTCGCCATTGCCGTGGAGGATGATTTTATTATCGGCTCAGTGGCCTTTGAAATCATGAGAAGGATGTCGTTCATGCCTGACCTAGGGCTTGGGATCAACCAGCAAGGGATCGCTGAGTTCCCCATCTTTCCCTTTACCGAGGGTCAATTTGGTCTGGGATACACTCCCCCTGCCAAAAAGGCCAAAAAGGGGAAAGGTGCGGGAAAACCCCGAACCCTTTATGGTAACCCTAACAGCTACTTCGTCCGTGAGGGAGGGAGCATTGCTTATTTGGGGCAGCCCGAACCATTCTGGGATCCAAAAACTGGCACTTGGCTACCGGGATTTGAGATCTTCGCTACAGACACCTGGTCCGACAGTGAGGAGGAGATAGCAAGGGAAGAGCTGGCTGAGGAAGAATTCAAAAAGCAGCTGGCCCAGGTCAAGGAAGAGGCTGACTGGCTGCAGGCTATTGATCAAGAGGATTTGGGGATGCTGTTCTCCCAGGTAGGTTTGGTTGGTGAGACAGAGGAGGCTGAAGTGCTGATGCTTGGGCCCAACTCTCCGGACATTCTCAAGGACCCAACCTCCCTCATCGTGGAAGCCAAGGGTAGTATTAACAACTGCATTTTCACTCCACGCTTAACATGCATTGATGACGCGTCTGAGTCTGACACTTAGTCTATTGAGTCTAAGTCTAGCTCAGAGTCGGAGTTTGTGCCTCTTGGCCCTCCACGTCATAGCTTTTACTTCGACTTTGAGTCTACTGTACTTGGCAACCCGTTGGGGTTTTATGAAATGAACGATCCCACTTCTGGCTACTTTGCGAACTTTTATATAAACTGTGTCGATCCCGACGATGAAGGAACAGACTTCGACGGGTCCATCCCGGCTGAGTTGCGTTCCTTCATCGAAAAGGAAGACAAAAGGTATGCTCAGCCTCTAAAAGAAGAAGTAATTTTTGTAAATTTGAAAGACGAGGATGACCCCCGACTGATGCAAATTGGTTCCACTTTGTCCCCCGAGGATCGTACTGCGCTGATTAATTTGCTCAAAGAATACTTCGAAGTTTTCGCATGGTCTCACAAAGACATGCCCGGTATCGATCCTGAAATCATACAGCACCGAATTCTGTTAGCACCTGGGGCTATACCGGTCAAACAGAAGCTCCGCAGGATGAGACCGGACTGGGTTGAGAAGATCAAAGAGGAGGTCACCATGCAGATTGACGCTGGGTTCCTAAGGGTTGCCGAGTATCCAAAATGGGTGGCTAACATCGTGCCAGTTCCTAAGAAAGATGGAAGAATCCGATTCTGCGTCGATTTCAGGGACTTGAACAAAGCAAGCCCCAAAGACAGTTTTCCCTTGCCACACATCGACGTGCTTGTGGACAACATGGCGGGGCATGCTTTGCTCTCTTTTGTCGACGGATTCTCAAGGTACAACCAGATCTTTGTGGCGCCGGAGGATCAAGAGAAGACGACTTTTATCACCGAGTGGGGAACTTACTGCTATGTGATGATGCCGTTTGGGCTAAAGAATGCCGGTTGCACTTTCCAACGGGCCCAGACTACTTTATTGCATGATTTCATCCACAAGACGGTTGAGGTCTATGTCGACGACATGATTGTCAAGGCAAAAGAGAAGGAGGATTTCATCCCGGCACTTAGGCAGTTTCTCGAGAGGCTTTGCAAGTACAACGTGCGTCTTAACCCACAGAAGTGCACATTTGGGGTCACGGCAGGCAAGATGCTGGGGTTCCTAATCACGGCAAGGGGAATCGAGGTCGATCCGTCTAAAATCAAGGCAATTCTTGAAATGGAGCCACCACGGTCAGAAAAGGGAGTGCGAAGCTTTCTGGGAAAGGTCTAGTTCATCAGCCGATTCATAGCCAAGTTAACCCTGACTTGCGAACCGCTTTTCCGCTTGCTCAAGAAGGATGTTTGTTTCGAATGGACGGAGAAGTGCCAAGCTGCTTTCGAATCTATCCAGGCATAACTGAGAAATCCACCAGTCTTGATGCCACCTACACCTGGACGACCGTTGATCCTGTACTTGTCCGTCACTCCGACAGCAATGGGATGTTTGCTAGCGCAGGAAGGGGATAAGGGAGTCGAGAAGGCCATTTACTATCTAAGCAAGAAGATGGTGGGAAGTGAGGAGCGCTATACTCCTCTGGAAAAGACATGTTGGGCGCTAGTTTGGGCTACCAAAAAGCTTAGACACTACATGCTAGCCTATTCGGTGAAGCTGATTTCTCGGATGGATCCTATCAAGTATCTGTTCGAGAAGCCAGCGCTCACCCATAAGCTAGCACGTTGGTTGCTTCTGCTAGCTGAGTTCGATCTCCAACATGTCATAAGGAAATCTGTGAAGGGCCGTGCAGTGGCAGAATTCTTGGCCGACCACCCGATCGATGGACCTGAGGACGTGGATTTCAATTTCCCGGACGAGGATGTGTTGACAGTTGTCGAGGAAGTTTGGACGGTCTATTTCGATGGGGCCGCTAATCAAAGAGGATTCGGAATTGGGATACTGCTTATTACGCCTGCTGGGGCTCATATCCCACATGCTTTCAAGTTGAACTTCGACGTCACCAATAATCAAGCTGAGTATGAAGCCTGCATCGTCGGGATGGAAGCTGCCATTGCGCTCAGAGTGGAGAAGCTCGAGATAATCGGGGATTCGAACCTGGTAATCTCCCAAGCCAATGGAGACTGGAAGGTTCGGGAGGAAAAGTTGAAGCCTTATCACCAAGATTTGGAAGAACTGATTCCTCGCTTCAATAAGGTGACTTTCACCCATATTCCACGCTTGAAGAATCAGTTCGCCGATGCTTTAGCGACTTTGGCTTCGATGATCGAACTTCCAATAGGGGTCAGGATGCGACCAATTGTGAATGAACAGAGGGACTTGCCCGCTTATGAGTACGTCAACGCCGTTGATGATGTAGATGACGGCCTGCCCTGGTATCATGACCTCTGGAATTTTGTGGAACATGGAGAGTTTCCTGTCGGAGCTTCAAGAAAGGATCGGGTTGCCCTGCAAAGGCTAGCAACCCAGTACATCATTTGTAGAGGGAAACTGTGTCACGCCCTCGATTTTCAACATAAATAAAAATAGCTTTTCATAGATAAAACTCCTCACATTATCATATAATATACCCAAAAGAGTTCACCATGTCCTAGCCATTAAATTACAGTCCCAACTCCAAGAGTTTGAATATATTACATCATAAAAAGAAATAAAGTTAAGGTTCTATTACATTCCCAAAGCATGTTTTATCAAAATGTCCATGAGTCTCTTTTACCACTTCTTTCGAAAATATGCACTTGAATGCATGCACTTCGCTCCATGCTAGTGCTCTGGGTTCACACCTGAAAAATGATAGGTTGAGCTACACTAGCCCAATAGAGAAATCTACACAACCATTATATGAAAAAGGGATGACAGGTAGAATGAACGACAGAAATAAGGTACGATATCTAAAAGGAGAAACAAAACACGACTAGTTATTGTCCCAACGTCAACGACATAAATGAGGTACCGATACTACACATCACGACTCTAGTTCAACTACGAGGACTTTCTGTCTATACGATTCTCTCATGACTGCCATTGCCCCTCATCTTATTTCAAATCTCCTATCCACTATCTTGACTTATGAAACCGTCATAATCAAAGAGCCACAACTCTGATGTCTTTCATATCACTTGCACTTTCACAATAATAGCTCATTTCCAATCTCATTATGTCACATTTCCTTTTTGTTTTATGTCATGAGCAAAAGCTCCTGCCGGGCTATTTACGGAGCCCCGATACTCTCCACTAATACCTTTCTCACTGATGGACTAATTCAAGTCACACGTCATAGGTCATCGTACCCAAAATTCCTCCAATATACTTTACAACTCAACCGTTTATCTCAACCACATATACTGAATTCACAACGAAGACTCATTCACATAGAAGTAGTACGGATAATTTCACCTTAAATAACTCGCTATCATTACATTATTAGTTTCTCATCACCATACAAGTACTCACATAACAAGCATAAGGAAAACGTCTCATGTATCCACGCCTAGCGTTGTGTAACTCAAAAGAATGTCTTACGTGTTCGTTTTTCACATCGTATGTCAACACATACAACCTTTGCCCACCTATATTCCTTATATTCTCTAAACCCTCGTTTCGGTGTCAAAGGACTCATACGGAATTCAACGACCATTACAAAGCCTAGTATACCCCTAGTTTCGTCAAACCATTCAATTAAGTACTCATGAGAGCCTAAGAACATCCGTGTCTCACCCACACGATTCTAAGGAAAAGGATTACCCGACGTTTACGAACGCATCTATCTTATTTTGACTACCAAACCTTATCGATTAAGAATTAGGAGATGAGACCACCACCATTGGAAAGTAGACCTTCTGTACATCAATTTTGATATAAAATTTGCCCAAAACCGAGTTCGGATGAAAAAGTTATGCTCGTTCGAAGTTTTTCCAAAAATGCTGATTTTTCAATGTCTACCGGTAGACATTAATCTCTACCGGTAGAAGACCAAAATTTCACAAACAATGACAGATTTTTGAATACCTACCGGTAGAGATTAATCTCCTACCGGTAGAAGACCAAAATTTCACAAACAATGACAGATTTTTGAATACCTACCGGTAGAGATTAATCTCCTACCGGTAGAAGACCAAAATTTCACAAAAGTGACACTACTGGACAGCGTTTCTACTGGTAGGTTCACAATTTCTACCGATAGGACTTGGGTTTTCAGTGCACGATTTTCAGATTTCACCAGGACGATTCCAACAACGAAACCAACGATCTAGCGCACGATTCAAACACCAAATCAACACATAAACACATAATAGAAGTGAGAAATTCCTACCGAGTGGGTTTTGAGCAAAACCCTCAACTCCCAAGCAAGCCCTAGCTCCGAAAACCTTGAATCAACCGAATGCTCCTCTCCGAGCCAAACCCAACGAAATACGAGCTCAAGATCGCGTGCGGAAGGTCGGATGGAGGTTAATCTTCATGGGTTTTGAGTTCTTGGTTGAGATTTTGTGGGAGTGTGAGAGTGAGAGAGAGAGAGAGAGCCGGGCGGGAGAGAGAGGACTGAGAGAGAGAAACGTGAGTTGGGAGGATGAGAGAAAAATGATTCTCTACACCACACACACACCTATATATAGCCGTACACTTGTAATTCACACTTGCACCCCTCCACTAACAATATTACCACAATAACCCCAAATCACATAACCACATTATTGTTATTATTCACATAATTTGCAACTCAAGCTTTTATCAAGTATCAAAATTATTAAAAAATTAATACGGGTCTCTACAAACTATATCGAAGGTCTCACTGTGGCATGCACAAGCTGTGTGTCAACGGTGCCAAAGCAACAAGGATAATGGAGGAAATTCACGAGGGAGTCTGTGGTCCCCACATGAGCAGTGTTATGCTTGCTAGAAAGATCCTCAGGCAGGGTTACTACTGGTCTACCATGGAGTCTCAGTGCATCGACTACGTGCGACGCTGCTACAAATGCCAAATCCATGCCAACCTGCAGCACGTTCCTCCGTCTGAACTATATGGCATGACCTCGCCATGGCCTTTCTCTGTGTGGGGAATCGATGTTATTGGGATGATCACGCCCCCTGCTTCAAATGGTCACAGGTTCATACTGGTGGCGATAGATTATTTCACTAAGTGGGTCAAAGCTGAATCCTACAAAGTCCTAATGACAGTTCAGGTGGCTCAGTTCATCCGAAAGAACATCATTTATCGGTATGGCGTCCCCCAGGCATTCGTGTCAGACAACGGGAGTCATTTCAAGGGAAGGGTCCTGGAGGTCTTCGAGGAATTCGGTATTGAGATCCACCGATCAACCACCTATTGTCCGCAAACAAACGGAGCAGTCGAGGCCGCGAACAAGAACATTGAGGTGATCATCAAGAAGACTGTTGAGTCCGCAAGGGATTGGCATGAGCAACTGCCGTTGGCGCTATGGGGATATAGGACGTCAATTCGAACTTCAACTGGTGCAACTCCCTTCTCCCTGGTCTATGGAATGGAAGCAGTACTTCCCATCGAGCTCGAGGTACCCTCTTTGAGAATCATGGTGGAAAGTGGTCTCGAGGAATCTGAGTGGCTCAGCGGGAGGTTTGTCGAACTAATGCTATTTGATGAAAGGAGGCTCCGTGCTCTGTATCATGTTTAGGGTTATCAACGTCGAATCGCCTGGGCATTTGATAAGAAGGTGAAGTCCAGGGGCTTAGTCGAAGGAGATATGGTCACGAAGGAAATACGAGCCCCAGTGTTTGATGCTCGCTGGAAGTTTCGGCCAAAGCGATCCGAGCCTTACATCATCAAGACTATCCTGTCTGGGGGTGCTGCTCAGCTCATCGATCTTGATGGTAATGAATTCAGCACTCTGGTCAACCTGGATCAACTCAAACTTTTCTATCCTTGAGAGACGCTCGTTGAGCCGAAAACCACAAGGGTGGGCGGTTCCAAGCAAAAATTAGAGTAGCCTGCTAGGCTGAAAACCTGTGAAGGCGGCACTAGGCAAAAGTTAGAGCGTAAAATGAGAGGTAAAACACACGAGTGAACCTTAGCCTGAACTACGTTCTGACCTGATTCCTTGGAAAGGGATACGTAGGCAGTCTCACTTTGAGACCCGGTCATATTCTATCAAGTTGGTCCATGGTTCGACGTTCCAGGTTCCACATCAATGGTCGAAGAAAGTTGAGGGACGAATCAAAGTTTCATTGGGGAATCGGAAGGGGGAAGCCCTCCGTCTTTCAACTTTATTGCAAAATTACTATTTCTAATACATCAGCTGAGCATAAAAGCCTTAAAACAGTTAAAGCACGAAAAATAGAACAAAGTGCTTGAGAAGCCTAACGGCTCACAGCTTATTCTAAGTACAGCAAAGTGGTCCGGAGTCAGTCGATATTTTCTCTTGCAAATACATCCGCTCTCAGCCATTGTCTGTAGCTTCGTCTCAGCCTAGCAGTGAAGTCAGGCATTTCCGCCTGAAGGACTCTGAAGCCCCAGCGCCTCTTGTACCCATTGAGCGTTCGAGCATTGAAGTTGGGGACACGGAAATCCCCAACGCTGATACGGTTGTTCTCCTGAGACACGCCCAATTATCGGAGAATACGGCCAGGGATGTAGAAGGTGAAGCTCCTCAGCCCTGCAATCACCACCCTATCAAACCCGTTAGAATGGACAGTCATATTCGTCAGCTCTAGCCACGGGCACCTCCAGACAATTTCATCCGGCTGCATTTCCTGCATGAAAAAGTACCATTCTTCGATGTCCATCTCGGGGTACCTCAGCTCTCTCTGATGGATCCTCTTCGGAAAAAGGTTCCAGCCTTCCTCCGGTGGGTGGAGCAAGTTCAGCTTGTCTGATAGCCACAACTGTATGAGCAAAAAGACAAGTAAGAAGCCAGATAAAGCCTGAGCAGAAAAACAAGTGAGAAGCTAGGAAGTAGCCTAAACCGAGTGTCGAGGTAAAATGAGAAAGTGCATAAACCAAAAAAAGGTGAGCTGAGTGAGTTTTACCAGAAGCAGAAGCGGACTCCCGCTGAAAGTGATCGCCTGGCCGGTGTACACCAAATCCAAACCGTGGAGCATCTCCGCCAAGACCAAGGGGATCACATTGTGCCATCCTCCATTTTGAGCAGCCACGCTCACCAGCAAGGGGCTAACCCGCCCATCGGCAGGAACGAGCAAGTAAGCAGCGAGCAGACAGATCACCAGAGCAAACTGACGCCGAGCCTGCCGTGTCATGTCTCTCAAATCGCCGTCCGGGCTATACAGTTTGATCAGCCGCATAATGTTAACTTGGCCGCCTGCAAGGATAGTGTTGGCCAAACCCTGTGAAATGCCAAGCGAGGTCGCCAACAGGTTCGGCATGCTCTCTTGGTAGGGAGGGACAACAATCGTGGGAGACGAGAAGGTTCGGAGGTACGCTTGGAACTCCTCCACAGTCGGACATATTTCGTCGTCACCGAAATGAAAGATGTGGACGTCAGGATCCCAACATCTTAGGGCAGCTCTCAGGAGAGCGGGACGGAGCAGCACATGCCGCAAATACCGAAATGAAGAAAGGCCGTGGTATTGGAAGTTTAGCCAGTCAACACCTAAAAATTGCACTAGCCAAGGCCTGAGCAGAGTGGGAATTGGGTTTTCCATTACAAGTACTGCAATATGCTGAATGTAAGAAATGGGGTGTATCAGTGTAGCTTCACAATTCATGCAGCACCCAGCTTTATACCAAATTATGCACGGTTCTTTCCTATTCCATATGCAAAACCAAAGGCGGTAATCCAAAGGGCCTTACAATGAAGGACTCTGCCCCCCTGAAAGCCTAGAAACCGTGTGCAAACCGTGTGAGGGTGGAGACAAGAAGCCCCAGGAAAAAGGACAGTCGGTCAGACAAGTGGATCTGCGTCACATTTTTATGGTGCACGCCAGTACCTTACCAGTGTACGCACATTCTCCATGATTACTGGCGTACGACAGCCCATAACTGGCGCACGCCAGTTATGCCTGCACCAGAAACCAGTCTGCAGCAGCTGCTGTTATCAAGTGTCCGATCTCAATTCCAAGGCCTGTTCTACAAGTTTGGTGATTCCTACTAGTCATAAATGGTATTTGGGACTGTGTTGAAGCGTCGGTTTCCAAACGTCGCGCTTAATGAAGATTTCAGACCTCCGGCGGCCCGTATCGGTTTGAAATTGAGGATACGGAAGGCCAAAATCCGTTCCGGGGACTTTTGCCAAGTTTTGTCACACCGTACACGTTATATGGACCTAATGTGACTGTACGGGGGTGTCGGTTTCAGTCCAGGACTATATCGAGTCATCTTTGGCGTCTTATGTCCATTTTTGAGACTTTTTTAGTGTCTTTTATGGTTTATCCCTCGTGTCGAATCATTTTTCTCAAGTCTATCCACTCATACAGGTCATTGTACATACATACAGTCCTACAGAAGTGTCGGTTTCCCTTTTTGAGGAGAATTTGATGTTTTGGCCCGCTAATGTCCAAAATTTCATTATTTTCCGCGTGTCTTAAGGATACGCCTCGTATCCTAAGGCTTTCCTTCTGTTTTATGCGAGCTAGGTCGAGTTTGTACATATCCGAGTGTTTGTTTGTCAATTCAGGCTCGTCATCAATGCATTTTAGGTATTAATGGATGGTTTATTCTCTTCCTTTATCAATTTGCATCAAAAAGGAGGTTAATAAACATAAAATGCAGTTATTATACCATCCAAAGTATGCGTCTCTAAACAAAAGATGGAGATGTACGTAACAGGCACAACGACCCAAGCAAAGCAAAGAGCTACCATGTACTGGGCACATCCGCCCGAAAGTCAAAAAGGCACGCAGGCAACACCTCAAAATGGTCAAGTATCAAGCATCAAAACAGGTATCAAAAGGCAGTAAAGTATCTGAGGCTCGGTGATAGCCCTCAGTCCGCAAAGTCCTCGGCCTCGTCGTCGTCCTCCTTGGTCGTGACCAGGTCTCTCGAGTTGATCCAAAACCTGGGGTCACTGGCAGAGTCAAAGCCACTGTTGAGAGACGTGGACTCCTCTTCCTCCTCTTCTTCCCGCCTTTTCTTCTTTTGAGCAGGCCCCTCGGCTGGCCTCTTCTGAGCTGGCCTCTTCCTCAGCTCCCTCTGGGATGGTGGTGCCTTGCCCGCCGGGGCAATCACCACTCCTCTCGTCTCAGGCCGTGTAGTGCTCGCCTGTCGCTGTGCCGCAGCAGGGGCTTTCCCCTTTCCCTTTTGAGCCACAGGTCGCGCACTCTTCCGCCTAGGAGCCGCCCTAGCCTGCCCCTGCATTGTCATTTCATACAAACATCTCAGTATACATGTTGTGCATATTGTATATATCAAATGCTGAAACAGGAATCAAGAGCAGGTACATCTAACATGCATTGTAACAAACATGCACAATTGATCTAAGTATCGGATTCGGATTTCTGGTTTTATACCTGAGGCTGTGTAGTGGAAGCCGGAGTCACCGGTGGGTAGTGCAACTGCAAAGGGGTACCGCCCGCTATCTTGTGAAATTCCTTATCCATCGCCAACAGCAAACGAGCGGCCTCCCTCGCCCATTCGAGCGGCACCTGTGGAAGCCAGGTCAGGATACAGCACGAATGCAATGCAGATATGGTACAAAGGAAGTGACCTAAACTGAAAATACATCATACTGGTCCTGTGATCTCCGTTGGCTCTGTCCTGGCTGGCTCAAACTGAACCGTGGCAGCCTCTCCTTGCGCGTCTCGCACCGGCAACGTCCACAAAAGCCGAGGAAGTCCGGTCACTTCAGCGTAACCACTCCTGCTCTGTGAACGGCCTGTCTGGCTCCTCCGGCCCCGCCTCTCCTCACCAGCCTCCAGGGCCTCGCTCTCTACCGCCAGAAGCTCCATCGCCCCTAAAGACCTCGTCAAGTGCTGCCTCCGATAGACCGCGTAATTGCGCCCAGGCCTCGTGAAAGTCACTAGGTCTACCGGGACGGTGTAACGCCACAACTCAGGGAGTGTGTACCGGCCTGTGTGTGAAGCACGAGGCGGAAGCGGCCCGGGGACAATGAACTCAGACGAACCTAGTGACTGACGTGTTACTCGATCGCCCAAGTACCACTGCCACCTGAAAGCCGACTCCAGCAGCACTCGGCTCGCCATCACTGCTCTGCTCCTCGCCAGGTACTCAGGCTCAGTATTGCCCCAAGGATCCCACACCACCTGTAACACGTTCAAAGGATCAAATTCAAGGCATTAGCGACAGCATTAAAGCATTTCTAAGACATGGCATACCAAGGAACGGGTTCTCACCTGCGTGCCTGTCAACTCGTCGAGGTAGAATCTGAAGGCCAAAAGACTCTGTCGTGCCCCCTTCTTCCCTCTGTATAGTGGTCCCCAAATCATGGCACGTGGGAGAGTCTTCAAGTCCGGGCACTTGTTCTCCGGAGGGGACATCTTCAGCACCTCATAGGCCCATAGCTGCAAGGATTTTCAATCAATCAAAGGCATCAGTATACAGCATATTCAGTCCAAAGGGAAAAGTACAAGTATGGAAATGAAATCAAATTACAGGACGTTGTTTCTTACCTCCCACACCCTCCAGTACCCCGCAGGCGCCTTCGCTCCCCGCGAAAACTCTCCAAAAAAGCTGTAGCACGGTCCTAGAGCTGCTCCTCCCCAGTCAAACCGTGAAGCTGTACGCAAGTCGTAGAGAGCAGGCAGGTAGGACAAGTGAACCGTGGACCTCTTGTTCGGGTACAGAGTAGCCCCAAACAAGTACAACAAGTAGGCCCTCGCCATCTGCTCCTCCTCTAGCTCCGACTGTGGCACCCTTCTGTGTAGATACTTCCTGAACTGGTCATGGTGGACCGTCTCTGCACCACCTACAGGCACCTCACCTAGAAACCACCTCAGCGCTGTCGTGTCCCTGTGGATCCCCGAGTCAAACGGGATCGGCTCGCCTCCTACCCTCAAGCCCGTGATCGCCGCAAAGTCCGAAGGGGTCACTGTCATCTCCCCAATCGGGAAGTGGAACGTATTGGATGCGTCCCACCACCTCTCAGCCAGAGTAGTTAGTACAGCGTGGTCACTCCTCACCGCTCTCAGCGTGGGGATAAACAAGCCAAACCCCGCTGCGTCCACCAGCTCTCTCACCCTCTCATGCAACCCTCTATAAAGCTCAAGCGAGCTCGCTGGACCACCGTGCCCCCTCGAGCTAGCTACTCCGCTCTGCAGAGAAAACAACAACCAAAACAAGGACAATGCATCAGTACATGTGCAATTTCAGTTCAGAAAGCAGTCAATAGCAAGTATTTCAGGTTCCAAAGCGATGGCATCAGTCAGAGAAGTCTACGGTCAATTCAGTTTCAAAATGAGTGATCCTTACTGAAAGTCTACGCATCTTGTCAGTCAAATCCAATTATTAAAAAGCATTCTATCAGTCGAATCAAGGCAAGCTATTATCAGGCATCCTATCAGTCGAATCCAATTATCAAGAAGCATTCTATCAGTCGAATCAAGGCAAGCTATTATCAGGTATCTTGTTTTGCCAAATCCCAATTATTTCCAGGTGCTCTATCAGTCGAATCAAGTGCTACAGTCCAGTTCAAATTCAAGTCAAGCTACTATCAGTCTATTCACCACAATTTCAAAGCATGCACAGATACGACAAGTATAGCATGGAAATTAAAGCAAGCCAAAGGGATATACCTCAGTCCAAGACGTGGACAAGTGAACCGTCGGGTCCCTCAGCACCAGCTCGTCATCGTAGTGCTCCTGCCTCGGAGCGTAGCTGTCTATCCCAGACGGTACGAACAAGTGAGGCTCTGGAAGCACGTACGTCTCCGCTACAAACACAGTTCGGCCGGCCTTCAGCATGGACTCGTCCAAGGCTACGGCTGACTCCTGTACCCACGCAGCCTCCTCCTGCTCCCTTTCAGCAGCCTCTGTCTCATGCTCTAAATCTCCCTGAGCCCTCTCGGTCGCCTCCTTCTCCCGTCTCAGTCTCTCCTCCTTGTCAGACCGGGCTATTTGCTGTAACCGTTCCTCGCGGGCCGCCATCACCACCGCCACTGCTGCAGGGTTCTCCCTTAGGAGACGAGCGAGCAAGGCCTCCCCCACAAACTCCGCTAAGTCGCTACTCATGATGGGCTCGTGACCCGACGACCCCTCGGGAGGCACAAATTCAACCCGCTCTGTATGGGCCGTTCTCGGTACCTCCTCTTCGACTACCGGACCCTTCCCCCTTTCCGAACCTCTCGGGAGCGACCCCGATTGGCCCTCGCTGTCAGCACCGCTACTGCCACTACCGCCGGCCCCACCCAAGCCACCGCCGGTCACCACCAAACCCTCTACACTACTCCGAGGATCCAACCGACTCACCCGTGGGCCCCCTGTATCCAGACCCACTGGCGTGCGCCCCTCCACCTCCGGCGTACGCCCATCACTGTCGCCACCAGTCTCTTGTGCATGGCCATCGCCACCGCACTCGCCGCCTGAAACCTATGCACTGATGCTCGACGAAGCCCCCATAGCAGACTGATCGTCGATTAGTGGCCTCACGGCCCCGGTTTCATCCACCCTCAACCGATCATTACTACCCTCACCACCATTGTCACTGCCACCGCCGGGTTCCGCCATGGATAAGTTGGGATGCGTGGGATTTGGAAGATAATGGGGTAAGGAGATGAAGAGATTGGAGATTTGTGGGAGTTTCAGGCGTTGTGCAGAAGTTATGAGGCACGGAACAGCGTTGGGCCGGGTCTGGGCTCGGATCTGTCAAAATGTATGGCGCACGCCAGTCGTGGGAAGGCACACGCCGGTAACATCTGGGCCTCAGGCCCAAGTCGCCTACAATGTTAAGAAGCCCGCTCTCGATAGCAGCCCATACTGTCCCAATCCATGGCTTCACCCCTGGCGGGTTACTCCCCAAACAGAGCCCGTCCAATTCAAATCAACGACGATCTATCTGTCCAATTCCAATTCAAATCAACGACGGTCTACCCGTCCAATTCTAATTCAAATCAACGACGATCTATCCGTCCAAATTCAAATCAACGACGGTCTACCCGTCCAATTCAAATCAACGACGGTATACCCGTCCAATTCAAATCAACGATGGTCTATCTGTCCAATTCAAATCAACGACGGTCTACCCGTCCAATTTCAAATCAACGACGGTCTTCCCGTCCAGTGATAGAATATTTCCCAACAGAAGTCAATTCGCCTACGATGGCTTGATCCCCAGGAGAGTTCGCCTATTATTATCCCCCAGCTAAGTCAGCCGCCTAGACTGAGCTATCAATTTATCCACATTTTGTTAATCTCCAGCAGCGGCGATCTGTCCGCCCAACCAGTCTGACCAATCAGGTTCTTTAAGTTTCATGTTTTCATTGATTCGTACGTTCTATTCTAGATAGCCTAGAAGGGTGTCTAGAAAGCCTTTGATGTTACTTCCACCAAGTCAATGGTGCTCCAGGTGTCGTCAAAGGGGGGCTACTGTAGACACCCCATTCTGGACTGTCCAGATTAGTTTACTTACGGTCTTTGATTCCCCGATGATGACTAAGGTCAAGAACATCCTGAGTTTGTTGGTGCGTTTGAGCTTCGAGAGTCCCAAACCTCGTTCAAATCCTTTTCGAACCCCCTTTCGAGCCCTTCAAGCCAAATCCAAATGGCCACAGCAAAACCCTACTTGCTTACGCTGGTTCTATGCTGGCGTGCGCCAGTAAACTATCACGTGTCAGTCATCGACCGTTGACTCATTTTCTACTGGCGCACGTAGGTAGTGAACTGGCGCACGTCACTCCAGTCCTGTCAAACCAACTTTATGCGATCATGAACGCTGGACTTCTATGGCCACCCGACGTCAGGCACAGTTCTCCTGATGATTATATCGTCCGGGTCTGTCCCCCTCTTTCCTACGAAGCCTTTCAAGCCAAGTCCCATGCATTTAATGCATGGGAGGCTCCCTCCCTTAACCAAACCAGCCAACCAGACTGGTTGCCCCCCTTCTCAGCTCCTCTCTCCTCTATAAATACCCCCCTTGCATTTATTTGCAAGGGGTTAGCAACATTAAGAAGCCAAGGGCTTGTTCTCCTCCTTCTCTTGTTTCCTCTTGTTTTTCTTTCATTCATTGAAAGACTAAGCAAGATAGCAATACTCTGTAGTCCATAACACCCTCCTACCCACCATTCAACCTTCAATCATCAAGCCCAAGCTCAAACCCATTTCCAAGCTCACTAGCAAAGGTATACGACCTTTGTTCCTGTCATCTGTTTTGACCCCTGAGGGGGGCTGGCAGGGTCAAGGCTGGTAATCTATACCAGTCCTGGCCCTAAAGCTGGCAAAGTTTCAAAGGTCGTTACAGTGATAGGTGGCGCACACCAGTTCATTCATGCTGTACGCCAGTAACGGCGGTATGTGCACCACTGGCGTGGGGATTACTGATCATCTGTTTTCTGCTTTCTTTTGACTTTGATCACCTTATAGCATGATAATAACCAGTTTACAGCTTTCTGTATTTAGAACTGTATAGTCATCCATTTGTTTTTCCTGCTTGGTATGACCTCTGGGGTCGTTCTGGTCATGTTCCAGAGCCCAGATGATGCAAAGCCAAAGCATTGGACAAAAGGTCAACTGGCGTATGGCCCCATACCACTGGCGTACGGTAGTTAGATCAACATCCAGTGGCTTGGCCCTTGCATGGATCTCTGATCCAGGCATCTTCCATTTCCCCACACTGTTTATGGGGTGCTATTTCCTTTTATTTCTTTAGATCCTCTCCCCTGCTGTCTGTAACTATATATTATTGTTTATGTAACTGCGTGGTTTGTCCTGGGTGTGCACTGGTCCATTCCAGAGCCCAGAGGGTTGTTTACAAGAGCTGTGAACTTAGATCTACCGGCGCACACCAGTACTGGTGTGGCGCACGCAGGTCATCTCTGTATGCAGTGGCATGGCCAATGCATATAGGGTCGTTCCTGCATGCATCATTTTAAGTCAGGGTGTTCCAGTTTGTCTAAGACATTCACAGGAGCTTGTTCTCAATCTATTATACTTGCTTAGATCAAACATTCATCACATTTTGTTACATAATGCAAACGTGTTACAGCTTTAATTCTTTTTAACTGTTCCCCCGCCCTAACTGGCTAAAAAATGATCAATGAGAGAAAAATGCAAATGGTTTACAAAATGCCCGAGTAGAGACCGATCTCCGGATTGGGCGAGAGGAGTGCCATAAAACCCTTCCCCTCTCCTAACCTGGTTCCCGAACCTCAGATATCGAAGGTGACGACGGTCCAGTCTATAAGCCTTTTTCAAAAATCAAACAACGTAGCAAGCGTTTTTCAAGTTCGGTTCCTTGGGTATTTTCCGCGAAACCCGAGTGGCGACTCTGAATTGCAAAGCGTTTCGCCGCGCTTTCTAAAAGGGCACACCCTATTTTATACGCAAAAATGTAAAATTTTGGGGCGTGTGCCCACAGCTCGGAATGAGTAGACTGCGTGAACGAGATCTCAGGCTCGATGATGAAATCGTCATCTCCATAGTCATAATCACGCTCAGCATTCGAATCTTGGGAATCAACAGACATATTCGAGGCTATGGAGGAATTTTGGTGTTGGCTCCTACTCCTATCCAACCACTCTCGGATCAGCGAGTCGCCGGAATCGTCTCCCGAGCTTTCAGAGTCGGAAGAGATGACTATCACCGGGTGAGCCAGACCTAACAAAACAAGAAGATATAATGAGAAACCTCATCGTCGGCTAAAAGATAAGGATCTCTCTAAGTTCGGCTACCCTACTGGCCCACCCTAATCTATGCTATAAACACAGGCTCGGGGATCCCTCAAAGTTTCAAATCTGGGGTTTGGAGTAATCTGGCGTCGGCCAAAGCCAACCAGCACCAAACCTGGGGCTCAGAAGAATAGATTGAAGATAGAGATGAACATCATTGTTCATCTACATCTTTGCACTGTTCACACAGAACAAAAATCTCCAAAAAAATGCAGAAAACGATGCAAATTGGAGACAAAAATTGCAGAAAAGTGGAGAGAAGCATGAATCAAAGACATACCTAAAGATTTCTGGAAGATCTGATGGTGGATCCGCGAGAAATCGAAGCTGGAATCAAGAAGATGGAGAGAGATGCTCTGGCTATAGAGTTCTAGAGAGAGAGAGGGTCTGTAATCTTTCTCTCCCCTCCCGTTGCCCTTTATATAGAAGAAGGGAAAGGGTTCGAATTTCCCGCCCATCATCACACCGCCCAATCGATGGCCTATCAGCGGTTGACACGTGGCTTCAATAAGATAGCCACGCAAAACCCTAATGCATGCCAAACGTCTTTTCATCTGCTGCGCTTATGCAAAAGATGACACCCAGCGCTCCTTCATTGGGGCTTGACACTAGTGGTTGTCATTCCTTCAAGGGGACAGAGGATAGCGAAGCTTGGCCAAGCTGTGGACACATTCATAATCATTTAGGATTGGCAAATTTTGAAGCTCGGCCAAGCTATGGCCAAACTGTAGCCACTTCCGCAACCATTCGAGTTCGGCAACCTTTGGGATTCGGCCAAGTTCGTTGTCAATCTCTACCACGCAATCAGCATCAGCAAAGATTGAGAGGCTATTGTAGTAGGCCGAACATGACGGCACAAACCCCACTCTGAGGAGCACGGGCCGAGGTTAGTATCGGAGGGTGTGGCCTTACTTAAGCCCAAGTTCAGCTATAACCAAGGCATGGCAATGAGTGATAGCGTGCTCACTTGACGACCCGCTTCAGGAGAAGGCTGTCAGGCTCGGCTACCCTCGAGGCCGGCAACTCCATCGGCTGCTTTCCACTGCAGGCCACCTATCCTCAAGCTCGATTGAGGGTGCGGCTCGGCCAACCATGATACCACGTGCCACCCCACGCACTGAAGCGATTATGCCAAGAGA
The DNA here is from genome assembly GCA_018127125.1 of Rhododendron griersonianum. Taxonomy (NCBI): domain Eukaryota; kingdom Viridiplantae; phylum Streptophyta; class Magnoliopsida; order Ericales; family Ericaceae; genus Rhododendron; species Rhododendron griersonianum. The sequence continues at coordinate 31,213,786 of CM030797.1, read as the reverse complement.
TAATGATGGGCACACATGGGGCTGCTAGATCTTATCGGTGACGTCATGATGATGTCAGCCTACCCGTGTAAGGCACATGCCCGTACTTGGAGAGCAAGTCAAGCAGACTCTATAAATACCAAAGGATAGCAACCCTAAGAGGTACATGTTTCTATACCCTAAAAACTCTAGTCTCTTGCTTTGGTCTTTGCACATTCTCATCCTTTCGCCGGAGGGCCTTGCCGGGCAACCCCGGCCAGGTCTTAGTTGTACGTTCACTATGCAGGTTAGGGCAAGAAGGCTAGGCAACTCTCGAACCAACGGAGGAGGGATTCAGATCAAGGATCAACCGGCCACACACTTAGCTTCCTTGCAGACTTGTTTATAGCTCCTATAAGTATCCTATTCTGATCCATTTGCCACTTTTTAACGCATTACATTTTTGCTTTAACTATGGCTTGAACCTCATCATTGCACCACCAGGTTTCTTTAGATATAGACCTTTCCCCTTTGACTCTCCAAGAACCTCTTTTGAAACACTTCTGATTGTAGAGACCCGTAATTTCTGAAAACGTTTTAAGGGTTTATTAAATGCTAGAATATTGAATGAATGAGAAATTGTGAGTTTATTTGATTTGGGGCTTAAGTGATAGGATAGTAAATTGAGGGAGTGTGAGTGAAATTGGTTTGTATGCTAGTATATATATGTGGGTGTGTGTAGGGGATCATAAATCCCATCTCTCACTCTCTCTCTCTCTACCTCTCGGCTCTCTCTCCCTTTCTCTCTCTCTCATCCGACTCTCTCTTCTCTCTTTCACCTTCTCTCTTGAAACTCAAAACCCATGGCAATCAACCTTCATTCCACCCTCTAGACGTGATTTCAAGCTTATGGTTTGTTGGATGGAGCTCGGAGAGGAGTTTATGTGATGATTATGTGCCTAAATCGTGCCTTAGTTTGTTGGATTTCTAATTTGTACTCATACTTGATTTTCTGCAAAATCACCTGCTGTAATGCATTGGTACCGATACCTACTTTTTGAGGTACCAGTACCTTGATCTCTGATTGCTCACTGGATTGGTTTGGTACCGATACCTACTTTTGAGGTACCGGTACCAATGACTCAGAAAATTGTCCTGAACTTTGTTGATCATTCGTCGATTGTGTTGATCTCCGATTACTTCTAACACTCTCCAATCAAACTCTAACCATCTCTAAACTTGATTACTCAAGTTCCGATGATTCGTTGATCGTTCCAACCCCATCGACACTCGTTAAAGGAAATTTTAGTACCGTTGTAAATGGAAATGTATTGTATGGTTGATAGGAGTACCATGGGCTATAAGGGGTAAAGTGATGAGTGTTATGAGTAGACATGAGCTTGTCTAGTGATCTCTGATTGCTCATTGGATTGGTTTGGTACCGATACCTACTTTTTGAGGTACCGGTACCAATGGCTCAGAAAACTGTCCTGAACTTTGTTGATCATTCGTCGATTGTGTTGATCCCCGATTACTTCTAACACTTTCCAATCACACTCTAACCATCTGTAAACTTGATTACTCAAGTTCCAATGATTCGTTGATCGTTCCAACCCCTTCGACACTCGTTAAAGGAAATTTTAGTACCGTTGTAAATGGAAAATGTACTGTATGGTTGATAGGAGTACCATGGGCTATAAGGGGTAAAGTGGTGAGTGTTATGAGTAGACATGAGCTTGTCTAGTGATCTCTGATTGCTCATTGGATTGGTTTGGTACCGATACCTACTTTTGAGGTACCGGTACCAATGACTCAGAAAACTGTCCTGAACTTTGTTGATCATTCGTCGATTGTGTTGATCCCCGATTACTTCTAACACTCTCCAATCACACTCTAACCATCTCTAAACTTGATTACTCAAGTTCCGATGATTCGTTGATTGTTCCAACCCCATCGACACTCGTTAAAGGAAATTTTAGTACTGTTGTAAATGGAAAATGTACTGTATGGTTGATAGGAGTACCATGGGCTATAAAGGGTAAAGTGGTGAGTGTTATGAGTAGACATGAGCTTGTCTAGTGATCTCTGATTGCTCATTGGATTGGTTTGGTACCGATACCTACTTTTTGAGGTACCGGTACCAATGACTCAGAAAACTGTCCTGAACTTTTTTTGTGTGGGTAAATCAGCTTGAAAATAAAAAAGGCTAACCAGATATACAGCCTACAAGGGGCATACCCCAGGAGGAAAACAAAAGAAAACAAAGAAACAAAGATTGAGGAAATTGAAATCTAAGCCAAGTGGCTACATGGAATGGATATGTTGTAATCTAGATGGAGACAAAACAATTAACATCAACTGAGGTACATTTGTTTCCTACCCATCTATAATAGGGGAAAAAACACCATTCCAACCAACTAACTAACTAATCCGGACTCTGGATAGAGGCACAAGCCACAACAGGCCACCACTAGAAGTAGCATGCGGGCAGACTACAGAATGCGAGCAGAATGCATTAGAAGCAGCAAAGCTGCTGCCACAACCGGACGGCAGCAGCAGCAGAAGCAGCCGACAGGCTAGTAGAAAGACACCTGGAGTAGCAGCCCCTTAATTGAAGCTGTAGGCTGTCGACTGGACATCTCACAAGCTGGACAGCAGCATATCAAACTGGATAGCAGCAAAACAGACCAGGAACATAGCTGCAGAATTCAAAACAGCAGTTGCCGTAGCAGCGAACTACGTAGTCACAACAGTCAGCAGAGCAGCAGCAGCTGCCATTTGTGCACTGCCCAAAAACCAATACAAAGCAATTTACAGGATACAACATATCCAGCGACAATACAAAACTAAAGCAGAACACCAATAACTATACATCAACTATACATCATGCAGAGGACGTCCCCCTCAGCTAAGGGAGATCCCAACGACATCCCAGTTGGTTAGGCATATACAACCATGCAGCAACAAAACTGAACAAAAGTAACAAAAGGTAGCAAAAAGTAGTAAAAAGTAGTAGCAGCCTGCTCCACTAGATTGTAGCCTGGGTTACACATTCTTGGCTCATGGAATACCACAGCAGCAACATTACTGCAATAGCAGCAGTGATCGGCCACACACAGTAGACAGAATAGATGCTTAACAGCAAATAAAGCTTCCAAATCAGAACTATCAACTGACTAAGAACACAATCAGCCTTAGCATGCAATTATAAATTGAAAACTGGGCAATGAGACTGGATAGTAGCAGGGCAGCCAAAACAGTCGGATAGATACCAATTATCCTTCATCTCACATCACCCATTAGCCTTAGCATGCAATTACACTTATGTACTCACACCTCAACATCCCTGAAAGACACACATCTCCCACACCACTAGTCACTCAAAAGCAAAAGGCCAGCTCCATGAACTCCCTCCACTTTTTCTCACATGATTCCCCCGCTATTTATTACCTCCTCTCCAAAAAAAGGATGGAGCTCAAGCACACAGCTAACCGGGAAACACACAATATAAGAAGGCACTCAGAAGTAATAGCAGCAGACAACAAACAACTCCTCACAAGAGATTAAGATATATACCTGCTACATAGTAGTAATAGCAGCAGCAGCACATCAGTCAAAACAGTTTCAGAACAAGCTGAAACAGTGCCCAACTCATGCAGTTCTTAAACCATGAATGCCACAACTAATGCAGCCCTTGGATACACTAATGCTTATGCTCTTTGGTCATACTGTCAACCTGCCCAGAAAACTACATACCCACAAATCAATAGCATTTGGTTGTAAAACAAGCAAACAACAACATAGATCAACAAGCTACAATGTTCCATTCATTTACAATCCATTGTGCTTGTGATTGAGGCAGTTTAGGAAGTGATAAAATCCTTGCCCTCACCATGGTGCAGATTTTATGAACTACTATCTCCCAAGAACAGCAATGACTTTGATACCTTCTCACATTTCTCTCTATCCAAATATTGTACATAGCTACTGTGAAGCCTAGCTTAGTGATAAGATTTTTAAGACTTTTCCCTTTTACATTTGACAACAATGTTACCCAGTCAGCCCAAGATCTATCAGACCATGACACATGAAGTTTGATTTGAATAGCATTCCACACTTGGTTTGTGAATGGGCAATTAAAGAAAAGATGATCATGAGTCTCCCTCCCATGACACAGACTACATTGAGGATTAGGATGTAGACCAAATAATAGAAGTCTATCAGCAGTGGATAGTCTATTCTGTGTAGCTAGCCATGTGATGAAACTGCATTTTGGAATGTGGCCTGAGAACCATACAAGCTTGTGCCACAAGATCTTGGGAAAATGTGTTCTCAGCTTGTCCCAGAGAGAGGCAACCGTGAACTGTCCATTAGAGGTAAGAGTCCATCTCTTTTGGTCATCCCCATTCAGTCTGGACTGGACTAGTGGGGGAAGAGTATTTCTCACCTCATTAAGCTCAAATGTTTGGGTAATGGGAAAAGCCCAATTTGATTCATGAATGATGTGTGAAACAAAAGCATCTTTTGAGATACCAGAGTCATATGCAATTCTAGGGCCATATTTAGCCACTAAAGGGCCCAAAGGGTGCCAATTGTCATACCACAAGAAAGTGGAATTCCCATTACCCAAAATACTAAGGATATAAGGATGCACCAGAGGTCTGAGATTCAAAATTTTCCTCCATACCCAAGTGCAATCACTTGGAGTTTTTAAATTCCAAAAACTCCTCCCTTTTATTAAATAAGGTTTGACCCATTGACACCACATAGACTGTTCACCCCCAGAGATAAGATACCAAACATGCTTCGCAATGGCAGCCTTGTTCCATACTTGCATTGCTTTGAACCCAAGTCCTCCTTCCTCTCTTGGAGAGCATAAATGTTCCCAAGATAACTTAGCACCAGATTTCTTTAGATCAGGACCAGACCAAAGAAATGCTCTAAGGATTGACTCAACTTCCTTGATTATCTTTTTTGGAATGATAAACAAGGAAGACCAATAGGTTTGGATGGAGAAAAGAACATTCTTTATTAATTGAACCCTTCCCGCGTAAGTTAGGTCTCTATTAGTCCAAGTCTTTGTTCTGGCAACCATGCTATCCACTAAACGCTGACAATCCGAAGCTTTGAGCTTAGTTGAGAGGAGGGGCACTCCCAGATACCTTACAGGAAGTGTGCCTTCCTTAAACCCTGATACATTCAGAATGCTCGTTCTAATGGTGCTATTAACCCCCGAAAAATAGATACTACTTTTCTCAGGGCTGGGGGATAGACCTGACAATGATTGAAACTCAGCAAGAGCATCCTGAATATGGTTGATTGAAGACAGTTCACCCTTACAAAAAATCATAAGATCATCAGCAAAACAGAGATTGATGATCTTATTATGTCCACATTTCCAATGAAAATGAAAGTCATGGAGCTGGGATTTTTCTCTAAGTAGACAAGTTAGAATTTCCATCACAATGACAAAGATGTATGAGGACAGAGGGTCACCTTGCCTCAGACCTTTCTGCCCAATGATATAACCAGTGGCTTCCCCATTGATGCTAAGGGAGTAGTTAGCAGTGGTAACACAAGCTTGAAGCCACTTGAACATTGTAGGATGGAAATTCATAGAAGATAGAATATCCCAGAGAAACTCCCATCTAACATTATCATATGCTTTCTTGATGTCTACTTTCATAGCACATCTTGGGGTAGATGAGGATTTATGATACCCTCTCATGAGCTCCTGAGTAAGGAAGATGCTATCAGCAATTCTCCTGCCCTTCACAAATCCTGATTGAACAGGATTAATTAGCATAGGGAGGACACTTTGCAGTCTGCTAGCAAGTATTCGAGCTATGCACTTGTAAACAGTATTGCAACATGATATGGGTCTAAAGTCCCCAACTTTTGAGGGATTAGGGACCTTTGGGACCAGGGCTACCATGGTAGAATTGGCCTTTCTCAGTAACTTACCAGACCTAAAAAAGGTTTTGACAGCTATAATGAACTCACGACCAACAATAGGCCAAGCTTTCTTGAAGAAACCTGCATTGTAACCATCAGGTCCAGGAGATTTACTGGGATTGAGAGACCACAGTGTGTCCTTAATCTCTTGATCAGTGACCTCAACAATCATTGCCAACTTTTGAGTATTAGTTAATTTCTTATTTACTAGCTGTTGTATCCTGCTGTTTCCTTGATAATCCTCCGGATGGGCTGTACCTAGCAAGCTAGTGTAAAAGTTGACGAAGTTGGACTTAATGACTTCAATATCATGTGTGAGGGACCCATCCTCTAAGACCAGACTAGTTATCTTACTTCTATTTCTTGTGTTAGTCACAGATTTGAAGAAATAAGAAGTACACTGATCCCCCAATTTCATCCATTGGATTCTCGATTTTTGCTTAGCCAGACTTTCCTCAGCCCTCAGCATAGTGAGGAGTTGTTTATATGCCTCTCTTTCCTGGCTAATTAAAGAAGGATCAGGATTATGAGTACTCAAGGCTTGCTGCAAAGTTTCTAGTAGTTGTCTGGATTCAACAACCCTAGCAGAGACATCACTATAATCTCTCTTATTAATTTGTTTAAACTCATCTTGCAACAACTTGAGTTTCTCACAGACACAGTACATTGGGTTCCCTATAATTACTCTCCTCCAAACTCTCTGAACTATATCCAGAAACTGAGGGTGGTCAGCTAGGAAATCAAAAAACTTAAATGGTTTATTTGATTTCCTAGGACATGGCAGGATAGTAATAACGGCAGGAGAATGATCTGAAATCCCAGGATTAGGGAAATGAGCATTAGAACAATTGTACTCCCTCATCCAATGCTCATTGACCAAAACTCGATCCAGCTTTGTACTGACAAAATGTGTAGGATCCTGTTTGTTGGCCCATGTGAGAAAGCAACCAGTGTACCTAAGATCATCTAGTCCCAAGGCAAAAAGACAGTTATTGAATTCATCCATATAGGGAGGCCAAGAAGCATATCCCCCAACCTTCTCTCTAGGGAACCTGATGACATTAAAATCACCAAGCACAATCCAAAGGGATGCAGTGCTTAGAAAATGGAGCACAGTGCCTGCCTATTCAAATAATTGTTCTCCCCATAAACAAAAGTTGCAAAAAATGGGGGCTTACCACATTTCGGTTGAACCTCACAATGTATAAATTGATCAGATTGATCAAGAACCCGAATGTGGACAATATGGGGGTCCCAACACACCAAAATTCTGCCTAAGGAAGCTTGGGGATAATTGTTCACAAAGCTCCATTGAGGGCAGATCTGTTTTGTAGCAGGCCGAACATAGAAGTTCGCAATGGTGCGGGCCGAACCTGCTCCGTACCGAACGTCGGTCTCGTACACGGTTGCCGTCGGTATTTCATCATTTGATATCCTACTTGCCACGGGCTCGGCAGAAGACAGGCCCGTGTCCGGTCCCTGCCCTCGGCGAGGTTCTCGGAGGAAGTTACCTTCCCCGTCAGTCGCATAGCCAGGTTCAGCAAGAGATTCGTGTTCGGCCACCCGCCGCGACACGGGCTCGGCCACCTGCGGGGCACGGTTGGCTGCCGACGATGGCTGGCTGCTAAGTCACGCATCCCCCCCCACGTGCAGAGGCAGTTATAACAGAAGATGATCACAAGCGCACATGGGTGTGCCAGCTCAGCCTTGAAAACGGTTACCAGATCCATTCCTGGATGTCACCATGACATCACATGGCTCGTGGAAGGCACGCGATCGTACTTGAAGAGCAAGCCAGGAGGCCCTATAAAGATCCAGTGATGAAAACCCTAAAGGGGTACACGCTACTCAATACTCACACTTACTCTCTAAGCTTTCTGCCTTCCCTCTCTTCACTATACTCATCCTTTCGTCGGAGGGCCTTGCCGGGACAACCCCCGGCCAGACCTTAGTCGTGCGTTCCCTGTGCAGGTTAGGAGAAGAAGACTTAACAACCATCGAACCACCAACGTAGGAGCAAGGATCAAGGATCACGGGCCACACAATTGGTGAACCTGACGTGAAACTACTTCTGATTCAAACGGCTCTCTCATCCTCCAAACACCTCACTCCTTCGTAAAACAACTACCAAATCACCTACCATGGGCGGAGATCTAGCAGACGTAGCCACTTCGGGGGCCAAAGACGCCGGTGGAAACGTCATCACCGCACCAACCCTCGAAAGGCACATGTCCATGTCCCTCGCCCCTGGGTCCGGACTCTCACCAGTCTCGGACGACGTAACCTCGGCCTACATCCGCCTACTGCAGCGTCGCGACGACGAGCGCGACAACGAACTGGCCGCGCTAAGGGCGGAGGTGGCCTAAATGAAGCAACGCATGTAACAGGACGCCACCCCTGCCGCGTCAAGATCTGGCGGAGGCGGAGGAAGAGGCAGGCAAACTCCACCCCCTCCACCACCACCACCACAAGGGCGTCAGAACGAGGGAGGCCAATGCGGATCCGTGAAAGACCGCCTAGGCTTCACTCTAGCACCAGGCGACGCCAGAGAAATCATCCTCTACAAGCAACCCACCGTATCTGGAACACATCTTTCTAGAAGCCATCACGATGAAACCAGGACAAGGGATACCGAGTCATTTACAAGTACGTACTCGACTGGTCGTGCAGAGTTCTCTCGCACAACGGCCTCGCACCGTAGCCGAGACTCTGCACGGAACAGACCCCATGTCTCCGAACGCCTAGGAAACATCCCGATTGAAAACGTAGACAACGAGCACCACGCTCGGCTAAACGGGAAAGGCATACATACTGAAGGCGCGAACGATGAGAACAAAACCCGCCGCAACAAGGACAAAACCGTCGACGGCCCACGCCGAACAGTGATGGACCTGCGAGACAAGCTTCGGCGAAGGGAAGCCGAGAAGACATCGGCAAAGGAGAACAAGGAAAGGGATTCCAAGAGATCAAAAACGGATGAGCACGGCAAACTGCCGCGCCCAGGGTTTGAAAGGCAACTGAAGGATCTCGGCGTATCCCCATTCACCTCCCACATCATCAACACGCCGCCGGAACCCACTTTTCATCTACCCAAATTCACGAAGTTCGATCCGGCGACCTGCGAGGCCTACACTCACCTCATCCACTTCAGACAGACCATTGAGCTCTGCACTCTTAAGGATGAAGTAAAATGCAAGGCGTTCCCGTCCAGCCTCGGCTCCCTGGGACTCCAGTGGTTCAACAAATTGCCCGCTGGATCCGTAAGGAACCTGGCCGACCTTGAACGCGCCTTCAACACACGCTTCATCACGAGCAACAAAACGGCTAAAGAGCCTGAGTCACTGTCTTAGATGAGAAAACTCTCGTCCGAAACCCTCAGGCAATATGCCGAGCGTTACTGGCAGCTATTCAACGAAATTCTAGGAATCGATGAATATTGGGCTGCGCGCACCTTCAAGAACGGCCTGGAAACCGGCAGCAAAATCTTAGACGAACTCGCCATCCGCCCACCACACGACATGGGTGAACTGATGCGCGTCGTGGAAAGATTTTGTGCTCTCGAGGAACTCTAAGCAGACAGGGCGGCCCAGGGAATCCCGAGCTCAACCAATCCATTCTCCTCGACCGTACACCAGCTGGCGGCACAAGCGGCAACCCAACCAACGCAGCCGAAGAAGCAAGTGCACAACATCAAAGAGGGGAAGAAGCGTCCGCCGAAGGAGCATGACTACGTGGCCGAAACCACACACTTCAAGGAACCAATTTGGTCTTTTCTGAAGGAAATAATGAGACAACCGTGGTTTGAATGGCCGACGGGCAAGCTTGGAACCGACATCGGCCAACCGGATCAAAATCCAAGGAAAAAATACACTTACCACAACGAGCTCGGCCACTACACGACTGCCTGCGCACCATACAAAGCCCTCCTCAAAAAGCTTGCAGCTCAAGGTCACCTCGATCAATACATTGATCGATCAAAGACGCCCGCCCGGCAGACAAATCCCAACCCCAACGATCAACGACCGCTGATCCACGTCATCCACGGACCAGTAACAAAGGCATTCGAAACCGCCCTCCGAGCCGACATCGATCAAGCCTCAACTTCAAAGGAGATACTCTCCATCGGCTGTGGATCCAAACGTTCACGACCACAAGACTTGCCAAAATGGACGATAAGCTTTACCGAACGTGACCTTGAACACGTTCAGACTCCATATTCGGATGCACTCGTCGTCACCGTCCAGATCGGTGTTCATGACGTCAAGCGCGTCCTCATTGATCAAGGAAGTTCAGCTGAGGTTATGTACTATGACCTCTTCAAGAAGTTGGACCTACGTTCGGCACCAGAGCACGCCGACGCCGTAATTGGCTTCAACGGAGCTCCTGTATGGCCGCTCGACCGAATCTTCCTCCCGGTCGTCGTCGGCTCAAAGACTCTCACCGTCGAATTCATCGTCGTCAACGCGCTGAGCCCATACAACGCCATCCTCGGCCGAGCTTGGCTCCATGGAATGCAAGCAATTGCTTCAACATACCACCAGGTTGTCCGCTTCATCGGCGCCACAGGAAGACAGGAAGATTTGCGAGGTGACCAAATTGCATCCAAAAAATGCTACGTTTCCGCCGTACACAGCTCTTCCAAAGCAAAACAAGTGCAATGGGTTGAAGTCCCAGACATGACCGTAATCGAAGACGTCGGCCAAAAGGCCGAGGACAAAGCAGAGGAGGACCTGGTGAAGATGCCCATCAACGAGGACGGATCACGCTTTTTCTTACTTGGCTCCTCACTATCTGACGCCGAGCGAGAAGAGATGTTCCAGTTCCTCAAAAACAATCTTGAAGTCTTTGCATGGACCTCGGAGGAGATGCCAGGGGTGGATCCCAACTTCATTTGCCACTCCCTCAACATAAAAAAAGGACTCCAAACCGGTGGTGCAACGAGCTCGACGTTCGGCACCTGAGCACGCCGACGCCGTCATCGAAGAGGTCAACCGACTTCTCGACACCAACGCAATTCAGGAAGTGCAATACCCAACCTGGCTCTCAAACACAGTGGTCGTCAAGAAGAAGAATGGGAAATGGCGAGTTTGCGTCGACTACACGAACCTCAATGACGCCTGTCCAAAGGACTGGTTCCCACTACCAAAGATCGACCAACTAGTAGATGCAGCAGCCGGCCATGCTCGGTTAAGTTTTTTGGATGCCTACCGTGGCTATCACCAGATTGCCATGGACCCGGACGACATGGAGAAAACAGCATTCATCACTCCACATGGCATCTTTTGCTATAGGGTGATGCCATTCGGCCTAAAGAACTCAGGAGCTACATTCAACAGAGCAATCTTCAAAATGCTCTATGCACAAATAGGCAACATCCTGGAAGCATACATTGACGACCTCGTCGTCAAAAGTCAAAAGGAGCACAATCATCTGAAGGAGCTGGCCGAGGTCTTCGAGATTCTCAAATTCCACAAACTCCGTCTAAATCCGGAGAAATGTGCGTTCGGCGTCAGTGCTGGAAAATTCCTTGGCCACTTGGTCACACGACGTGGCATCGAGGCCGACCCCAACCAAATCAAGGCGGTGGCAGACCTTCGGCCACCAAGAACAATCAGAGAGGTAGAAAAACTCATGGGGATGGCGGCAGCCCTCAACCGCTTCATCAGCAAGTTGTCTGACAAATGCCACTCCTTTTTTCACGCCCTCAAAGGGAAAAGACGACGAAGCTTCGAGTGGACGCCAGACTGCGACAAAGCGTTGGCCGAGCTCAAAGACTATCTCGGTACTTCACCCCTAACGGTAAAGCCAAAGGAATTTGAAACACTTTACCTTTACCTGGCGGTCTCAACCCATGCCATCAGCTCAGCTCTCGTTCGGCGAGAAGGGGCCGACGACATGCCTGTATACTTCACAAGCAAGACGCTCTTACCCGCCCAGACTCGATACCTTCCATTGGAGAAGTTGGCACTCGCCCTCGTATCTGCGACGAGGAAGCTTCTGCCGTACTTTCAGGCCCATACAATCACGGTATTAACCGAATACCCTCTCAAAGTGCTCTTTCGAAAAGCCGACCTCTCAAACAGAGTATCGAAATGGGCGGTAGAGTTGGCAAACTTTGACATCCGCTTTGAACCGAGGATGGCAATCAAAGGGCAGGTCCTCGCCGACTTCATTACCGAGATCACCCCAGAAGACTCCGAGATCCTAAACACTCTTCCAACCCAACCCTCTGCCGAACACGAACCAAAAGAGAAACGCTGGCTCCTCTTTCAGGGAGACACTTGGCGAATGCAAGTTGACGGCGCCTCCAACAACAACGAGGCCGGAGCTAGTGTCGTCTTGGTCTCTCCTTGCGGAACTCTTCATGAAAGTGCCATCAGCATCGACTTCCCCACCACCAATAATGAGGCAGAATATGAGGCCCTGCTTGCTGGCTTACGCTCGGCAATCGCAATGAAAGTTGACAACTTGGCCGTATTCTGCGACTCTCAACTTATAGTCAATCAAGTGCTGGGGGACTATGAAGCTCGGGACCAAAGGATGATGAAATACCAGGCCACGGCAGCAGAACTCATCACTCGCTTCAAAAATTTCAACATCGAGCAGATCAACCGCGAGCACAACGCACACGCAGACGCACTTGCTGGCCTCGCCTCGGCTTCGAAAGCATCTGAGTTCAGAACCATAAATTTTGGCAACATTGACCACCCAAGTTTTGACACAACTTCAGAGGTGCTCAACATTGAACTTGGTCCAAGCTGGATGGATGAAATCGTTGCCTTCCTCAGAAACGACACCTTACCCGACGACAAAAAGGAAGCTTTCAGAATCAGAAACAAGGCCGCCTACTATTGGCTCTCTGAGAGCAGTCAACTCTATAGAAAATCTATTTCCGGGCCCTATCTTCTCGTCGTCCACCCAAACCAAGTTGCCGAGATCCTTGATGAACTGCACTCCGGAAGCTGCGGATGCCACTCTGGTGGTCGTTCGCTATGCCAACGCGCGATGAGTCAAGGATACTTTTGGAAAAACATGAAAAAAGACTGCGAAGAAATCGTCCGGAGGTGCCGACCATGCCAACTATTTTCCCCAATCCCCAAGCAGCCGACTCAGAATCTCTCCCCCATCACAAGTCCATGGCCATTCGCGCAATGGGGGCTCGACATCGTCGGGAAACTCCCGACAGCACCTGGAGGCTTCAAATTCTTGATCACTGCAGCAGATTATTTCTCTAAGTGGGTAGAAGCTGAGGCCCTCGTCACCATCACAGAAGCAGACGTTCGACGATTCGTATGGAGGAACATTGTGACAAGGTTCGGCGTACCCTATGCCATCGTCTCCGACAACGGCACCCAATTTGTCGGGGACGGCCTCACAAGTCTCTGCGAGGAGTTCGGCATACGATTCTTCAACTCAACCCCAGCTTACCCTCAAGGAAATGGCCAAGCCGAGGCCTCGAACAAGACAGTCTGTGCAGGGATAAAACGCAGATTGAATTCAAAGAGAGGAAAATGGGCAGAAGAACTCCCCAGAGTTTTATGGGCTTACCGCTCCACACCACGCCGTTCCACAGGCCAAACTCCCTTCTCAATGGCGTTCGGCATGGAGGCCGTCATCCCACTGGAGTCGAGGTTCCCAACCCTCCGAACGGAAAACTTCAACCCACAGACGAATGACGAAGCCGTGGAGCAAGAGCTGATTCTGGCTGAAGAAAAACGCTATGACGCTCGGCTGAAGCTTGCTGAATATCAACAGCAAGTTGCCAAAGGATACAACAGGAGTGTCCGAATCAAGAAGTTCAAGCCTGACGATCTGGTTTGGCGGAAGGTCGTACAAGCAAGCAAGAAGAAAAAATTCATGCCTAATTGGGAAGGACCTTTTCGCATCGTCAAAGTTGCTGGTGAAGGGGCTTACACCCTCGAAGACATGCAAGGGAAGGTGCTCACCAACCCATGGAATGCACAGAACCTAAGGATGGCATACATGTGACGCTTCCTCCACAACACATCAGGCTGACATCCACCTTCGGCTAACACTTCATGCAAAAAGAGTTTCAGTTTTCTTCAGCTTCGGCCTGAATCTTTTATGTTTTTCTTTTGCGTTTCAAAGAAGGGCCTCAACCCACTGTTACTGTTTTTATCTTCAATATTTTCCCTGTACTTTGAAGAAATATCAATGAAATGACAATCTTTTTTTTTTTTGATTAAAAGTTTTTCAAAAGCATCTCAATTATCATTCGTCCTTCGGCTGCGACGCCGAACACAAACGTTGACTTCGGTCACACCACAAACGGCTCCTTAAAAAGCCCTTTCTTGCTTCAGCCACCATTACCGCCCAAAGAAGCAATCAATGGACGTACGGTCCGCCGAGCCTAAAATACACATCTCTACTAGAACTTAGGCTTCGGCTCAGATTGGCAAGACATAATGGTCGGCCACCGACAGTCCACACTCACATTTTGGTGAGCAAAGAACCCACAAATCAGACACCTATTCTCAACAATCCTTTACCTTGGCCAGGGGCTGACACTTTCACCGAGCCCCAGCCACTGGCAAGGGGCATCTCACATTTTTACAGTCAAGACAAGCTGAATCATAACAGCTTCAAAAAAATCTCATGTTCGGCGACCTGTTCGAAGGACAACAATACTTTGGTCAAGGCTCGACTGCAATATCTATACTTAACCATTTCAATCATGAAAAATTCTCAACTATTCTGCCGAACCCAGACCAAAGTGGGGGCTACGGACAACTACACATTCATAAACGTGCAAGACCTACAAAATCTTGTGAAGACATGAAGGCAATCAGTCAAGCTCGGCATTAACAGAGACGTTGCAAAAAGAAGCCGTGCATTCATTCAAAACTTCGAAATAAAGACAAGTGTTGTTAAAGATCCTAAGATAGGAGGTACGGCGTAGCAAACCGTTCGGTGCCGACCCCCCTTCAAACTATTACATCTGGCACGGTAAACCCCCCAAGTTCGGAGCCGTCCAGTCCAAAAAAATAAAAATAAAAAAAATAAATTTCAGAAGTTCAAAATCAACAACTCTAAGAAACTAGAAACTCTAGACTTGTGGAGGATCACCTTCTGCTGCAACTTCAGCAACACGAGCAGCACCGTCCTCGGCATCAACAGCCACTTCATCATTCTTCTCAGCTTGCTCGGTGCCTTGCTCGGCGTTCTCAGCCTCGGCCTTCTTCCTCCCACTAGAACCATCCCCTCCACCTTCAGCGTCGGCCACAGTCAGATCATCAACATTGTCCTCGCTCTTAGAAAACTCCTCCGGAGGAAGTGGGGCACATTCCTCCTCCGTGTACGGCAGCACGAGCTCGGGCACTACGGCCGCAGGGATGGTCTTTATCAGGTTCATGTCAGGCTCTAGCTGCATAACAGCACAAGCAGCTTGCACCCCAGCCTTGTACCCTTTTCGGTACGCAATAGGAACCCTCTTCTGGACCTCCTCATTCACCATCGACCGAGCGTCTCTCATGTACTCAGCTCCGGCTCGATCGTACCCCGCCTGGTAGGCCTTCGCGTCCACCTCTATCATCTTCCTCTTCTCCCTCCTAACAACTTGACCGAGCTTGCGGTCAGACTCCTTGGCCTTCTCCAGCGCCTCGTCCCTCTCCTTCTCAAGCTCGGCTACTTTTACCTTAGCCAGCTTCAGTGCAGTCTTGACGGCCTTTGTTTTTTCACGCTCGGTCTTGGCGTCATCACGATATCGCGTCCTCTCGGCTGCCAACAGATCGGCCTGGCTGGACACTCGCAGAAAAGCCTGCCCAGCCTGTAAGAGGGTAAGATGGTCAAGCTCGGCCAAAAAGGAAAGAAGTTAACTCAAAAAGGAAAGATTCAAAAGTCAAGTCAAATACCTGAACAAGGTAGGCGCTCAAATGCGCGATGCTCGGCTGCAGCTCCCCTGGAACTCTGTCCATATCCTTCGGCAGAGCGAGACCGTGAAGCATGGTAACGGCCAACCCAGGCTCGACC
Source organism: Rhododendron griersonianum (assembly GCA_018127125.1). NCBI lineage: Eukaryota > Viridiplantae > Streptophyta > Magnoliopsida > Ericales > Ericaceae > Rhododendron > Rhododendron griersonianum. The sequence continues at coordinate 31,197,883 of CM030797.1, read as the reverse complement.
TTTACACTGTCTTCAACAGTGACGATCCTGCCGTTGGCCATTGCGAAGGATGGCGCGAACTCTTGCACGATCGGTCGACCACCCGAGCCCGCCGCCTCCATGGCCTTCGACCCCGCTGCTGCCGATGATTCAGTTTGCTCCTTCTCCCTCGTGATTGGCGTCGGCGGCCTTGTGGGGAAGAAGTCGTGTGTGACCTTCTGCTTCTTCGCAGGATTATCAGCCAGTGCAGCTTCCTTCTGGCGGGTTGCGGCGCCATCTCTTAGATTCATCTTCACTACATTCCTCCTTCCCATTTCGTCGGCGAACTCGGGAATAAGGGTTCGGATAGGCGGAATATTGGTACCTTGAAAGTCGGCTGGTTGACTGTTTTGGAACCAGAAGTTGGCTGACTTCTTAAAAGATGGGAACTTAAGTCTTGGTTCTGCCTTCTTGCTCGACTTGCTTCCTCCCGCTTGATTCTCAGCGGCTATCTTCTTACCTTTAGCTTTTGTGCTCGGCCCAGCCTCTTTCTTCTTCCTCCTCAACTTCCCCTTGTAAGAGGGAATGTAGTCAAGCAGCGTCGGCGCGTCGCGGCAAATTTGAGCCCTCAACGTTTCGATGTTGGCCTCAACGGATAAAGACTGCTGTGTCTTGGTGATCGCTCGGTTATCTGCAAGGAGAGAGTGTTATCAAAATTTCAGCAATACAGAGAAAGGGTAAATCATACTCGGCAATATAAAGAAACAAAATTCAACCTCGGAAGTCCTTTATCCTCGGCACTGAGTGACTGCCAAATTCATAGTTCCCACTAACTTCAACATAGAAGTTAGCCCACTTGTCGGTGTCGGGAAGCCCATTTATCAGGGGCTCTTTACCACTACGTGTTGACAGGTACCTGCGCTCGGTCCCGCCGTGCCTGGACATGATGTACGTGTGAAAGAGGTCGGCCACGGTAAACTCCAGACCGTGTAGCTCTTTCAGCTTAATTACGGACATTACTATCCTGTAACTATTGATGTCAAAATAATGAGGTACTATGCCGAACCTGGCCAGCAGTTCCCTCAGAAATGGATGAAGGGGGAAACGGAGCCCGGCCTCGCAGATGGCCATCAGAGGGACCGTTATATGCTCGGGACGATCTTCCCTCTTATCCCTAATCCTATTGCTAGCTACCTGGTGGACAACAACGTCGGTCGGGATGTGGTATGTTCGGCAGAAGTTTTCATACTCGTCGGGACGCCCGCTGAAATAATGGGCATGGGGACAGATCTGCCCCTTCTCAAATAGGTCGGCAAACTCCCTGTTGTCGGAAGAAGTCTTGGTGGGAGCAGAATGGGAAGAAGTCGTGGCTCCGGCTTGAGAACGAAGCCTGGATTCCGCTTCGGGCCCAAGCTCGTGTTCGGCTTCGGACTCAGTACTTGTAGTAAAGGATATCTCTGGCTCGGTATTAAACCCACCATCGTACTCATGGTCACGCTCGGCGTTGGAATCACCAGAATCTGACATACTTGAGTCTATGGAGGAAGATCGACGTCGGCTTCTGTATCTCTCCACGTATTTCTGAATCACGAGATCGGCAGAATCGTCCCCTGAATTCTCAGAGTCGGATGAGATGACGATGACTGGGTGAGCCAGACCTAACAAAGGCAGAAACAAAAATGTGAGACCTCGGCGTCTGCCAGAAAGCAAGGATCTCACTACGCTCGGCATCCTAATTGGCCCACCCCATCATCGTTTTTAAAAGTTCGGCCAAATTCGCGTTCGGCTTGTTCCTACGGAACATCAAGAATTGGGGCTTGGCCAACCCCATCGTCGGCCAAACCCTGACATCATGAACGTTCCGCTCTCGGAAGAACAGGTTGAAGAGGGAGATGAACAGTCCATTCATCTCCAGGGCGCACTGTTCACTCAGAACAAAAAATGCCCCAAAAACCCAGAAAAGCAAGAGGAAATAGACTGAAAACTACAAAAAAGCAAAGAAGGGTGAAAATCGAACACATACCTGTGATTTGCGGCGAGATCTGGTGGCAAAATCTCTGAGAATCAGGGTTGGAAGATGAACGGTTGCTGGAGGAGCTCTGGCAATGGAGTTCTAGAGAGAGAAGAGGAGCGAGACCTTTCTCTCTCCTCATTCCGCCCCTTTTATAGAGCTAGGGCTGGGAATTCGAAATTCCTGCCCATCATTACACCGCCGAACCACTGGCCACTCAGCACATGACATGTGTCATAGAAAGGACAGCTTGCAGAGTTTGCCAGGCGTCCTCTCGTCAGCCGTGCCCAGCCACAAGGTGACATCTGGCACTCCTCCACTGGGGCTCTTCATCGATGGCCAAGATCGCTCCTGAAAAGAAGATGACATAGGCTCGGCGGAAGTCTACCTTCAGTGAACACAACCACGCTCGGTGAATCAACAAGTTCGGCCAAAGCTTGACTTCAATCCCCACCATGCGTTCGGCATTGGCAGAGATTGAGGGGCTATTGTAGCAGGCCGAACATAGAAGTTCGCAATGGTGCGGGCCGAACCTGCTCCGTACCGAACGTCGGTCTCGTACACGGTTGCCGTCGGTATTTCATCATTTGATATCCTACTTGCCACGGGCTCAGCAGAAGACAGGTCCGTGTCCGGTCCCTGCCCTCGGCGAGGTTCTCGGAGGAAGTTACCTTCCCCGTCGGTCGCATAGCCAGGTTCGGCAAGAGATTCGTGTTCGGCCACCCGCCGAGACACTGGCTCGGCCACCTGCGGGGCACGGTTGGCTGCCGACGACGGCTGGCTGCCGACGATGGCTGGCTGCTGAGTCACGCATCCCCCCCCCACGTGCAGAGGCGGTTATAACAGAAGATGATCACGAGCGCACATGGGTGTGCCAGCTCAGCCCTGAAAACGGTTACCAGATCCATTCCTGGATGTCACCATGACATCACATGGCTCGTGGAAGGCACGCGATCGTACTTGAAGAGCAAGCCAGGAGGCCCTATAAAGATCCAGTGATGAAAACCCTAAAGGGGTACACGCTACTCAATACTCACATTTATTCTCTAAGCTTTCTGCCTTCCCTCTCTGCACTATACTCATCCTCTCACCGGAGGGCCTTGCCGGGACAACCCCCGGCCAGGCCTTAGTCGTGCGTTCCCTGTGCAGGTTAGGAGAAGAAGGCTCAACAACCATCGAACCACCAACGGAGGAGCAAGGATCAAGGATCACGGGCCACACATGTTTTAACACCCTAGAAGCTTTATCCTCCTTTATTTTATGCTCTAATAAACCCACAATAGCAAGCTTGTTCTTATTTACAAAACACTTAACTTCTTTTTGTTTGATAGGGTCATTAAGACCCCTGATGTTCCAAAAACCAAGATTTAGGGGTTGTATAGCCATAAAACAAGTTTAAGCAAAATGGAAATGCAAAAGACAGAAACTGAAAGAAATGTATACTGCCCTGTCAAAAGGATATGGTTATTTCTTTGATCTGTAAAAGGAGCCTTTTGTAGAGCTCCTCTGCCTCCCCAATTGCCTTGCCTTGGAAGAACCCCCCAGCATATTGAAATCTGAAATGAAACTGAGATCAGGAGGTTCTTTGTCCTTGAGTTTCGCAGCTATTTTGGCAGCTTTCTTAGCTGCTGATCTAGAGAAAGGAGCTGCTGGACTAGAAGTTGCTCCTATAGTTTGTTGGCTGTCCGAACTTCCTCCCTTGTTATTTCCACTCACTACTTCAGAGGAGCCATTCTGCACTGGATTAGTAGAAGGCATTTGCTGAGACAGTGATTCACCTTCCTTATGCTTGACAATTTCTTCAAGGAAATTCTCTTGCTTAGCAGGTATAGCAGTGACCTGAACAGCTGACTTGTGGTTGGACTCCTCATTCTGAGGCAAAATCAATGTGGCCTGAGAGGAGCTCACAATGCTTTCCAGTACCTGTTCCAATTCATCTTCTGATTCTTCAACTACTGTTTGAGGGTTATTGACAACTGGCTTGTTGGATTCATTCTTCTGTTTTCCATTACCCACTAAGGTCCATTCCTGTTCTAGAGGACTGGAGGTTGAGGGTAATTTCTTAGAGCAATTAGAATGTCCAAAAACCTTGCATAACTTACACATTGAAGGTAACTCCTGATAGTCAATAGGTACGACAACTGAATTGCCCTCAACAGTAATTCGCACATCTTCAGGAAGATCATGCTCAGCACTAATTTCAATGCACACTCTTGCACTGGTTCACTTTGTTTGGAGAAGTCCTGGCTGCCTTGAAGTTTTGGCTATGGCTTGATCCACATGAAGTGGTCTACCAATGGTACTGGCAACCCTACTCAAACACTCCTGATTCCATAATTCTAAGGGCAAGTTACGTAGTCTCACCCAAGCCGGAATGTGAGAAGGTTGGTCTTTAACTGGCTTCATCATTCTATGCCAGTCTTTGAGAACTAGATATTTTTTGTGAAAAGAAATACGGGCCACCATCCAACACTTGTTGTTTAGCCTGCTCATCTTTAAATTTGAAGAGATAGAAACCTGCAACATCTGGCTTAACAGCCACAAACAACTCTTTCCATTGATACCGGGCAGTAGAAATCACCAAAGGGTAAGCCATTTTACCATCCAGGAAATGTCCTACTAAGTACTTATTCCACATACCAACATCAATAAGCTCGATATCAATTTCTACCTGGGCTTCTTTCCCTTTGAATAAATCAGGATGATACTCCAATTTCAACTCAAGTGAGGGACTTTGGGATTGCAGCAAGGATGCCCAATTTTAGGCTTGGGTTTAGGACCATTTGGGTTCTGTCGATGTTTATTGGGGTTGGACTCATTTCTGGAAGACCAAGGCCGCCTAGGCTTAGTATCTTCTTCGGGGAATCCCATGTTGGGATCCCCTTCCAAGTACGGAATGCCCCTGACATTGACTAAAATTTTTGAATTAGGGTTTGAAAGTACCTCCTGTTGTTGTTGAACGTGGAGTGAACATTCCTCTGCCTCTGGTTGAATCCCCAGCCCAGTTGAAGAGGAGGGTCGATTGAACTCAGCTATGTTGTTGGATCGTGAGTTTCCCAGCTCGATAGGAATGGAGCTAACAGGGACGTCCGATTGCATTGATTGGGGGTGGATGAATCGAAGCTTTTTCCCGTCATCGTGTACCTCTTGTAGTTGAACCTGACGTGCTCTCTCTTCCGCTTCCAGTTTCAGACTCTCTTCGAAGAGTACCTGTTGAAGTTTTCGAGCTGGGCTGGTTTTTTGATTGCAGTTGATGACCAGAACATGGATCCGTTCTCGCAATCACTCGAGTTGCTCATTTGTGGAGTTCCGAACTCAAAAGGGGTGGAATTGTTGGGGTTTTCAGCCTGAGATAAGGGTGGGGTTTCAGAATCAACGAGATTCTTCTGCTTCCTCCGTAACTCATTTGCTTGCTCTTCCGCTTCCTTCTGAAGATCTTCCTTTCATGATTGCTGAATGCTTTGTAGTTTAGCTGTTACAACATCAAGTACGAAAGGATCTGCCGAATTGTTGAGCTCATCCTCTAGATGACCCACAATTTCAAGCATCCGAGCTTCGGATTCTAATTGCCTTCGTTCGTTCTGAAACACCTGTTGCAGTTTACGAGCGGGGCTCGTCTTGGTGTATTTGGGACTGTGAACCCCAAAATTAGTTTGGGGATCTGATGTTTTAGCCGATTTGGGAGAAGGTGAGAGTGGGGTTTGCTCAATGAGGACTGAGCTTTCAACTTGTTGTAATGAGTTCTTCTGCTTCCGACGAAGCTCATTTGAATCCTGGGCCTTGCAACCCAGCCCTTTTGAGAAAGAGATTGTACCGTCTGCCATGGGAGAAATCACAGGAATTCCATGGCCTTGTCAGAGATCTCCAAAATCACCTTACATGTCAGAGTTAATGCGACGTTAGTGTTATCCATCATGAGGGATCACTTAACTATCTTGAACTTTGTTGATCATTCGTCGATTGTGTTGATCCCCGATTACTTCTAACACTCTCCAATCACACCCTAACCATCTCTAAACTTGATTACTCAAGTTCCGATGATTCGTTGATCGTTCCAACCCCTTCGACACTCGTTAAAGGAAATTTTAGTACCGTTGTAAATGGAAAATGTACTGTATGGTTGATAGGAGTACCGTGGGCTTATAAGGGGTAAAGTGGTGAGTGTTATGAGTAGACATGAGCTTGTCTAGTGATCTCTGATTGCTCATTGGATTGGTTTGGTACCGATACCTACTTTTTGAGGTACCGGTACCAATGACTCAGAAAATTGTCTTCAACTTTGTTGATCATTCGTCGATTGTGTTGATCCCCGATTACTTCTAACACTCTCCAATCACACTCTAACCATCTCTAAACTTGATTACTCGAGTTCCGATGATTCGTTGATCGTTCCAACCCCTTCGACACTCGTTAAAGGAAATTTTAGAACCGTTGTAAATGGAAAATGTACTGTAAGGTTGATAGGAGTACCGTGGGCTATAAGGGGTAAAGTGGTGAGTGTTATGAGTAGACATGAGCTTGTCTAGTGATCTCTGATTGCTCATTGGATTGGTTTGGTACCGATACCTACTTTTTGAGGTACCGGTACCAATGACTCAGAAAATTGTCTTCAACTTCGTTGATCATTCGTCGATTGTGTTGATCCCCGATTACTTCTAACACTCTCCAATCACACTCTAACCATCTCTAAACTTGATTACTCGAGTTCCGATGATTCGTTGATCGTTCCAACCCCTTCGACACTCGTTAAAGGAAATTTTAGAACCGTTGTAAATGGAAAATGTACTGTATGGTTGATAGGAGTACTGTAGACACCCCAATCTGGGACTCCCAATTGTTTTACTTTGTTTTACGGTTTTCTTGTTTCCCCGATGATGAAATTGGATCAAACGAGCTTGGATTGGGAATGGATTGAGCTTGGAGTACTTGGAACCCCACTTAAACCTTTTGAACCCTTCTGAACCTTCAGTCAAACCCTAGGGTCAGATTTGACCGTCGTGCGATCCTTCCTGTTCCTCGCGCGATACTCAGCTTGCCAGGTGTGGTTCCGAACCCTCGCGCGATGGTTCTCTCCTGTCACTATCACATAATCCAGCTGGATTTGTGATGATTGGGTGTCACATGGGTCCCCATGGGCTGGAACCCCGTTTTCCTCAGCTGAACAGAGTTCTGGCAGGTTACACCCTCACAGCCTCACAACCACTCCCACTCACCTTGTTGGCTAGTTTATCCACCAAGTTGTGACCAGCCTTGTTGGCTGGTTGCAAAGCCATGTTTTGCCACCACCTAGCCCATTCACTTCTCCTATAAATAGCCCCATTGGTCTTCCATGTTAAGGGTTCCAAGAAAAAGGTTAAGAAGTTTAATTACCATTCACAAGGCAATTAGCATTCTAGCACAAAGTTACTAACCCAAACCACTTCCTAGTCTTCCAATCAAGTGTTCTACACACACACTTAGTCAAAGGCTTCACCAATCAATCCAATCCATTTCCAAACCCTTTCCAAGTAAAGGTATAATGTTTAGTCTGTTTCTGTTTTGATCCCTGAGGGGGGCTGACAGGGCCAAGGCTGGTAATTAATACCATGTCCTGGTCCTAAAGCCAGCAGAGTTACAAGAATCCGTGGCAGCTAAACCCTCGCGCGATGGTCCACAACATTCGCGCGACACTTGTGTCAGCAAGAGAATGGTCCTCGTGGGGAAGGGAGGCTAGCCATTTACTGTTTTTGCAATATTAGTATGCCTGTTGAGCTTCATTTTCAAATATTGATCACTGTTAGGCATGCAAAACAAAATACAGTAGCTTAGTTATTTGTCTCAGATAGTTTGGAATGCCTTTGGGTGATCCTTGAACCTGTCTCAGGACCCCAAACATGCAAAGCAATTCCTGGAAGTCCAGTCAGGACTGTCGCGCGAGACTCACTCTCTGTCGCGCGATGGTTCTGTGAACCCCAGGAATGGCCCTTGCATGGGCAACCAGGCCCTTGGCCTCCTTTTATCCCCCCACTGTTTAGGGGCTGTGTTTCCCTTTTTATTCAGTTCCATTTTCAAGCTGTCTGTAATAATTAGTATTTTACAGTCCTTTGATAAACTGCTTGGTTTGCCTCCTGGGTGTGCACTGGTCCTTCCAGAGCCCAGAAGGGGATGAAATTGGAACTGTGGTGAGATGACAACACTCGCGCGAGGGTTTGAGTGTCTCGCGCGATGGTTCTCTTGCATGCAGATTTGTTTATGCATGCAAGTTGGCCATCGTGCAGGGCAAATCCATCCTGAGCTTGGTCTTGGCATCTGATCGCTGTTTTAAGTTTCATCCCATTTATTACTCGTCATGTCATCCATCCATGCTATTATTTGATCACATCCTGCAAATTGTTACAGTTTTAATCCCCGATTAACTGTTCTCCCGCCCTAATTGGCTAAAATTAATTAAAAGAAGAAGAATCACAAAAGTTTTCATAAAAATGCCTAAGTAGAGACCGATCTCCAGATTGGGCGAGAGGGGTGCCTTAAAACCCTTCCCCTCTCGTAACCTGGCTCCCGAACCCAGATATGGTTATGACGGACTGGTTTCCTTAACTTTTTCAAACAAACAGCGCGGCAGGTGCTTCGAAATACGGTTCCTTGAGTGTCGGACCCTCAAAAACTCAAGTGGCGACTCTGTATTTTTGAGCGCTTGCCTCTCCGCTCGCGCTCCCTCGATTTCCAAAAAAGGGCCGCAACGGCAAAAAGGAACGAAATCCTTTCTCCGAGGGCATGCTGCCCACAGTGGCGACTCTGCTGGGGATGAATCGAACCAATATTAATTCATACTTAGAGTTTAATACGCTTGGGAACAATCCCTTTAAAAGCCTGTCAAAACGGTTAGCTTCGCGCTGCCGAAGGTTGGGATGGTGATTTAATAGGACCTCGTGTCCGGCCATTCTAATCTGGGGCTTTTCCGATTGTTCGCTCGCGTAGTTTCTTCTAAAGATGGACTAAATAAAGTGAGCCAAATTTGAAAAGGCGTTTTTACAATTTTGTGATTCTTCTTCTTTTTATCAAATTTTAGCATCTCATTTGCATCGATGTGGGATAAGCCTCGTTGGATCGTTTTGGCAATCTGGCACGGTTTACTCCGCCCGGGGACCCCGAATGACCAACAACCTCCGACGATGTTGGGTCATGCTACCGTTCGACTGTTACTCTGTGAATACGCGGGTAACGGAAGGTATATCTGTGGCCCTAGTCCGAGGAACCTGTTACGAACCAAAACCGGCCTTTTGCATATACAAAGCATTAGAACTCTCCAAACTAGGACAGGAACCCACAGGATAGGATCTACTTGCATCTAACCCTGTAAATGCCTGTGTTACTGCTTTTTCTATCGCATGAACTGTGCATACATCTCGTTCAGCGTAGAAGCATGTCTAGGATGGCTCCTAGGTTCTCGATCTGTTCCGAGTCTGTCTTTAGCCTTAGTAGGACACTGTCATGGCCCAATGAGGAGTCGTGCATCTCAGTGGTGCACGTTATGATCTTTAAGTCCTTTTACGGTGGGACTTTAGGAAATCAGAAGCTTTTCTACACCTTTGCCCGTGTACCTATTTAGGGTTTCAAACAAAAAACAAGGAACCACGGAGTAAAATACCATGATGCTTACACCAAAAGGTAACAAGTGCCTCGTCACTTACACCGCCCAGCTAATAGCACAGTGCTGCTCACGCCAATCTGGTTATGGCATCATAATATTCATACCGAGTTGTTCTGGCTTCAGAAACTTGAAACCCCGAACATCGAAATGGACAAAGGTTTAGACTCCTTTTGACATCCTTTAGGACCGCTCATTCCAAACAAGGATACATCTTCGAAAAGAATTCTGAGGGCTTTAAACAGTGTCTGAAGCGTCGTGAGACAGACTTGTCTTCTGGTTCTAGAGTCTAGGGTGACACTGACAACGTTGGCTGCATCCGCTTTGGTCTTTTATTTAGATTAAAGTTACTGCAGGACCCTTATTAAACCTCCTTTTGCCTTGCAAGCAAAGATCTGAATCATTGCACCGCCGAGGAAAGTATCGAGGCCAGTCGCCAAACCCGCTTGGGAACGTCTGCATCTGAATCCGATTCAAAGGCTTGTCAGGTCACAATCCCAATCAGTCGCCACGGAAGACTCTCCGCACACTCTGTTGATTGCTCTACAGTCAGATTCTCAGGCAGGTTCACCACCGGTCTTGCAGGAAGGGCGTCCAACTACCCCATCATCCTCATCAAGCAACTCCGAACCTCCTGTCACGATGGAACGGCCACAGCCAGAACCTCTTACCTTGGAGACCATGCTCATGAACCTTCAGGACAGCATCACCGCCATGCAACAGAGGGCAGCTCAGACAGATGCTAACATTGCCCGCCTGAATGACCTCATCCACACTCGCCTTCCACCCCCTCTCGAGGAAGAAGGTGAGGACGATGAGTCTGACCAGGAGCAACCCATCTTGGTTCCAGATCCACTTCACGCAGGACGTCTCATGGTGCTGAACCCAAGGGAAGGCCGCAGGGCCGCTGCAAACCTTGCAGGTGGTAGACTGCCTCCAAACCAAGAAGAACTAGCTCAGAATCCGGATGTGGTCACGCTCATGGCCAAGATGACCAAGCTGGAGGAATCCATTGCTAAGATAGAAAAGATCAGTGCCGGAGGGATCGATCTGGATCGCCTTTGCCTGTATCCCAATGCCAGACTTCCTGAAAAGTTCAAAATGTCGGACTTGGCTAAGTTTGATGGGAACGGTGACCCCAGGACTCATCTCTACAGCTACCATGCCGCTATGAAACTCCTTTCTATCGAGCCGGAGGCCATGTCACAGCTTTTCCCTCAGACCCTTTCAGGCCCTGCTTTCCATTGGTTTTTGTCACTCGACATTGCCAAAAGAAGGACTTGGGAGGACATTGGGACTGCGTTTATTTCGCAGTACAACTACAACTCCTAGCTGAAGATGACTACCCGGGAACTTGAATCCACCAAGATGGAAGCTAAGGAGTCCTTTGCGGACTTCGTCAAAAGGTGGAGAGCTAAAGCCGCACAGATGACTGATCGCCCGAGTGAGAAGGATCAGCTCCATATTATTTCCCGCAATCTCCAACCAGACTATGCCAGGCATCTGGTTCTAGCTCAGGCATCCGCCAACTTTGAAACCTTTTTCGACTCTGGCCTGGCCATCGAAGATGCTCTGCAGAGTGAGATTCTATCAAAGGGAGAATCCTCACACGCCACCAAGTCAAAGCCTCGGGCTTATTCTGGGAACGCAAATGCGCTGTTCGGAACGGGAATTTACTCTAACATGGCAGCCGCCAGTACCAACACCACTTCCTCTAGCACTGCTAATCACATTGCGGACGTCAATCAAATCTAGACTCCACAGAATAACCGGCCTCAGAACCAACCCCGCAGCTTCTCCGCTATCGAGGCACCTCTATCCTCGGTCTTGGAAAAGTTAGTCAAATCAGGGCATCTCAAGCCCCTGGATCCAACTCCTCTACCCAAGAACCCTTTACCTGGCTTCAAAGCCAACCTTTACTGTGCTTACCATCAAGGAGCGGTTCATCTCACTGACTCCTGCTTTCGCCTCCGTCATGCAATCCAGGATCTCATTGACGATGGCACGCTGGAAACCCCTCCACCACCTCAGAAACCCAATGTCATTGCCAACTCTCTTCCCAAGCACAACACTGTACCACATATCAGCCAGATATCTCTCAGCTCCACTTATATCAACCCCAGCTCCACCATATTCAACCCCACTGACTATATAGTCTTAACCGATCAACCCAGGCCCATTGTGCTTTTCCCGCTCGAATCGTCCACCGAGATTTCTTATATACATGTGGTTGAAGGCCAGGTTGTTGACACTGATACGCCTTCAGAACCTTTACAAGCTAGATCGCCTGTCTCCGATGAATCTGTCAGCTCTCTTTTCCATCAATCAATCCCTGCTGTACAGATCAATTCTGCCTCGTCGCTTGACAGCCCGTACGCAACCATCGCTGGCCCGTTTCCTGATCCCTACCAGCCTTGGGTGCCTCCCTCAGATAGCAGCATGCAAGCTACTGGCTGGGCCATAGCAGACAAATGGGACTACGCCATTCCTCTGATCAACGAGTGGTCAAGCTTTGAAGCGGACGGGATTCCTCCACAACCCAAAAATATCCCGTTTGATCAAGCCTGGTATGACGGCTGGTTGGCTGGTTATGAAGCAGCCATGCTCGATCCTCTGGATGGCTTCTCCTTATACATGCTGTTCAACCCAATTGAGCCTCCAGTTCTCGAAGAAGAGTACTACTGGGATCCCGAGCCAACTTGGAATGCTCCCATGGACGTTGACCCTAACCCCCTTCAAGGCTATGCTATACCGGACTACATGCTTCACTACGCAGAGGACGAACTCGTCCAGGAAGATCCACGGGTTCTGGGAGACCACGTTTCCCTCTTTAGTTCGGTCTTTGATTCAGTTTGTGATACTGATCCCGACGCTGACTATGACCCCTGTTCCTACATTGTCGACGAGGAAAATCCGCGCCCTCAGGTGCCTTACCCCAACAACAGGGACTGCAGTATCATGGTCACGGACCGCGTTCTGCCTGCTAATCTTTGGGAAGTGGATGACATAGTGGATGTCCAGGTTGGAAATGAAGTTTGGGCTGTCAATCGTTCCCTGGCTGACACTGGTCTTTGGGATGTTCCCTTTATTGCAAATCCGGAGCCTGTTGCCGAAGTGGCTGCTGTGAAAGACTTGAGCTTCTGGGACTCCTTGCTAATGAAAGATCTGGCTGAGGATCTGGGCTTAGACATGGAAGTGCCCGTCTCTGCACCAACTACTGACAGAGGAAAGCGCAAACTGGGAGATGTCCCCGCTAACCTCTGGGATGTGAAGGAAGACCCTCAAGTCGTGCCCTCTTTGGGGAATGTTCACAATGTTACAAGGAGTGGACGGATTTTTCAGCCTGATAATCTGTAGGCCGGGAGTTCTTCCAATCCTGTTAATCAAAGGAACGAACCTGTTTCTTTCCCAAGGTCTGCACCTCTTGAGGTATCAGCTGGCAATCCAATTCCTGACTTAGTTCAGCGGCAACTTGAGCGGATTCCTGCCGCAATTTCTATCTGGGGACTGATCTGTTCGTCTAAGGAGCATCGTCAGAGGCTGTGTCACGCCCTATCCCGCCTTGAAGTCTAGGCCAACGTCACGCCAGAGGCAATGATATCTCTCATCCTCCCTCCGACCTCCAAGCATACAGTGATCTTCACGGACAAGGATCTACCAGTCGAAGGAGTCGACCACAACCGCCCTTTGCACATCACCGTCAAGTGTCGAGGACTCTGGGTCCCGACTGTTCTTATTGACAACGGCTCCGCAATCAACGTCTGCCCTCTGAGGGTCGCTTCTCGTTTAGGACTCTCCAAGAAGGATCTTGCACCTTCCAACCTGGCTGTCAAGGCATATGACGGCACCCGTCGCGTAGTCGAGGGTATTTTAAAGCTCAAACTCGATGCTGAGGGTTTTGAGATGGATGTGGAATTTCATGTCGTGGACATTCCCGCGACTTTCAATCTTCTATTGGGCAGGCCATGGCTTCATCGGTCCGACATCATGGCTGTGCCATCTACTCTCCACCAAAAGGTTATTCTGGGGCTACCTACCGGTACTTTAACCATCTGCGGGGATTCTGGCATCCGCCCGCTCAAGGAGGATGGGACTCCTGTTTTGGGAATTCAACACGGCGAGGAAGACATCAACCTTGGGGGTTTCTCTTTTGATACTTCAGGCGCCGTGATGGCCATCAACGTGGACGGGAACTTCCTCATAAGCTCTGTCGCGCTGGACATTATGAGGAGGATGTCTTATTTTCTGGGCATTGGCTTAGGTTCTCGCCGTCAAGGGGTCCCGGAGTTCCCTACTTTTCCTTTCAAAGGGCCGCTTTGGTTTGGGGTATATCACCTCTGCCAAAGATGCCAAGCGGAGGAAATATATGGGAAAACCTCGGACCCTCTGTGGTGGTCCCAAATTTGTACGTGAGGTGGGAAATGCCGCTTACACTGGGCAGGCTGAGCCCTTTATTCATTCCGAAACCGGAGAGCTGCTGCCTGGGTTTTAGATTTTCGCTAATGACACCTGGCAGTGATGATGAACCAGCAAAGGTAGAATTCAAGAGGAAGCTTAATCAGGTGAAGATCAAGACTGACTGGCTGGGATCTATCAATCAGGGAAATTTGGAGCTGCTGTTCCAGGAATTCTCCCAAGTGGGTTTGGCTGGGGAAGCTGAAGAGGCCGAAGTGCTCATGCTCGGGCCCGACGCCCTCGAGGATCCCACCTCTCTCATTGTGAAAGCCAAGGGCTCTCTAAATAATTGCATTTTCAAGCCACGCCTGACTTGCATTGACGACACGTCTAAGTCTGAGTCTGAGTCTGAGTCTGAGTCTGTTCCATCCTCTAAGTCTAGCTCTGAGTCGGAGTTTGTGCCTCTGGGCCCTCCACGTCATAGCTTTTATTTCGAGTTTGACTCTCTTGTACTTGGCGACCCTTCAGGGGCTTGTGAAATGAACGAAGAATCTTCTGACTATTTCAATGATCTTTATATAAACTGCGTCGACCCTGATGATGAGAGAATAGATTTCGATGGGGACATTCCCAAGGAAATCCGTGCCTTCATCGAAAGGGAGGACGAAAGGCATGCTCAGCCATTAAAAGAAGAAATAGTTTCTATAAATTTGAAAGATGAAAACGATCCCCGGATGGTTCAAGTGGGCTCCACACTTTCACCAGAAGAGCATCGCGATTTCAAAGAGCTGCTCACCGAATTCAGTGACGTTTTTGCATGGTCTCATCGAGATATGCCCGGAATCGATCCCGAGATTGTGGAGCATCGCATTCCTTTGTTTCCAGATGCCAAGCCTGTGAAGCAGAAACTCCGACGGATGAGACCGGATTGGGTTCAGAAGACTAAGGAGGAGGTTACTAAGCAGATTGACGCTGGCTTTCTCATGGAATCTCAGTATCCCACATGGGTGGCCAACATTGTCCTTGTTCCAAAGAAAAATGGCCAAATTCGAGTTTGCGTTGATTTTCGGGACTTGAACAAAGCGAGCCCCAAAGACGATTTTCCCCTGCCACACATCGATGTGCTTGTGGACAATACTGCGGGGCACGCTTTGCTCTCGTTCTTGGATGGCTTCTCTGGCTACAACCAAATTCTCATGGCGCCCGAGGACCGCGAGAAAACCACGTTCATCACTGAATGAGGGACTTATTGCTACCTGGTCATGCCTTTTGGATTGAAGAATGCTGGGCCCACTTATCAGCGAGCCGCTACCACCATCCTGCATGACATGATGCACAAAGAAGTCGAGGTCTACGTCGATGACATGATCGCCAAGTCCAAAACTCGAGAAGGCCACGTTCCTGTGCTTAGGAAGTTCTTCGAGAGCTTACAAAAGTTTCGTATGCGTCTAAATCCTCAGAAATGCACCTTTGGGGTTACAGCTGGTAAGATGCTCGGTTTCATGATCACTTCACGTGGAATTGAGGTCGACCCCTCAAAAATCAAAGCAGTCCTTGATATGAAGCCACCAGATTCTGAAAAGGGGGTGCGAAGCTTTTTGGGAAAGGTACAGTTCATCAGCAGATTCATCGCCAAGTTGATTCTAACTTGCGAGCCGATGTTTCGTCTATTGAAAAAGAATACTCCGTTTGTTTGGACAGACAAGTGTCAGGCGGCTTTCACCTCCATTCAAACCTACCTGCAGAACCCTCCGATTTTAATGCCACCAGTGCCAGGGAAACCCTTGATACTTTACTTGTCTGTAAATCCTTCGTCTATGGGGTGTTTGCTAGCTCAAGAGGGAGAAAAGGGAGTCAAAAAGGCCATTTACTACCTGAGTAAAAAGATGGTTGGCGCTGAAGAACGCTACACAGCTCTCGAAAAGACTTGTTGGGCTCTTGTTTGGGCATCCAAGAAATTGAGACACTACATGCTAGCTTACCCAGTGAAGTTGATTTCTCGAATGGATCCTCTCAAGTATCTGTTTGAGAAGCCTGCGCTTACTGGTAAGCTAGCGCGTTGGTTGCTTTTGCTCGCAGAGTTTGACCTCGAGTATGTCACTAGGAAGTCTGTCAAGGGACGCGCGGTCACCGAATTCCTGGCTGATCATCCTGTCAATGGGCCAGAGGACTCGGTTTTGCATTTTCGGATGAAGGGGTAATGGCGATTGTCAAGGACACCTGGACCCTTTATTTTGATGGAGCAGCCAATTAGAAGGGATACGGGATTGGGGTTCTGCTGATAACCCCTGAAGGTGCTCATATTCCGCTGGCATTTAAACTCAATTTCGATGTCACGAACAACCAAGCTGAATATGAGGCCTGCATTGTCGGCATGGAAGCTGCTCTTACACTTGGTGTGGAAAAACTCGAAGTCATTGGTGATTCCAACCTTGTCGTTTCCCAGGCTAACGGGGACTGGAAAGTTCGGGAGGACAGATTGAAGCCTTATCACCAAGACCTGGAGGACCTCATTCCTCGTTTCAACAAAGTCACGTTCACGCACATCCCTCGGTTGAAGAACCAGTTCGCTGATGCTCTAGCAACTCTGGCCTCCATGGTCGAGCTTCCGATTGGTGTTAAGCTTCGCCCTATTCTAATTGAACAGCGGGACTTGCCTGCTTATCAGTACATCAACGCTGTCGATGATATTGATGACGGCCTACCCTGGTATCATGACATTTGGAATTTCATTGAAAGTGGTCAGTTCCCGCCTGACACCACTAAGAAGGATCAAACAGCGCTGCGAAGGTTGGCTGCTCAATACATTATCTGTGGGGGGAAGCTGTATCGGAGATCTTATTGCGGAATGCACAAGCTCTGTGTCAGTGGTACTGAGGCCATCAACATCATGGAGGAAATTCACGAGGGAGTTTGTGGCCCTCACATGAGCGGGGTCATGCTCGCCAGAAAAATCCTGCGACAGGGTTACTTTTGGTCTACCATGGAATCTCAGTGTGTGGATTATGTACGCCGCTGCCATAGGTGTCAAATCCATGCCAATCTCATGCACGTCCCTCCTTCTAAACTGTTCGGCATGACCTCGCCTTGGCCCTTTTCTGTTTGGGGTATCGACGTTATCGGCATGATCAGGCCTTCTGCTTCGAACGGGCATCGGTTCATTTTGATGGCGATAAATTACTTCACCAAGTGGGTCAAGGCTGAATCTTACAAGACCTTGACGGCGGTTCAGGTCGCTCAGTTCATCCGAAAAAACATCATCTATCGGTACGGGGTTCCACAGGCGTTCGTTTCTGACAATGGGGTTCATTTCAAAGGCAGGGTGTTAGAACTTTTCGAGGAATTCAAGATTCAGGTTCATCACTCAACGGTCTATCGCCCTCAGACGAATGGGGCGGTCGAGGCAGCCAACAAGAACATCGAGACTATCATCAAGAAGTCCGCAGAGTCTGCCAGGGACTGGCACGAGCAGCTGCCTCTAGCTCTTTGGGGGTATCGCACGTCAATTCGAACATCAACAGGGGCAACCCCTTTTTCCCTAGTCTATGGGATGGAAGCTGTGCTTCCCATCGAGCTTGAAGTACCGACTTTGAGGATCATGGCTGAATGTGAACTCACGGAGTCCGAATGGCTTAGTGGGAGATTTGTTGAACTTATGCTCTTCGATGAGAGGAGGCTTCGTGCCTTGTATCACATTCAGGGGTATCAGCGCAGAATTGCTCGGGCATTCAACAAGAAAGTGAGGTCTCGTGACTTGGCTGAAGGGGATATGGTCACAAAGGAAATCCGGGCTCCCATTTTCGATCTACGTGGTAAGTTCCGCCCGAAGCGCGTAGGACCTTACATTATCAAGACCATCCTCTCGGGTGGGGCGGCTCAGCTCATTGATCTGGACGGCAACGAGTTCAACACTCTGGTCAACCTGGATCAACTTAAACGTTACTATCCTTGAGAGAAGCTCGTTGGGCTGAAAACCACAAGGGTGGGCGGTCCCAAGCAAAAATTAGAGCAAGCCTGCTAGATTGAAAACCCAAGGGGGCAGTTTAGGCAAAAATAAATAGGCATTCAATCAAAGCTCGCTAGACTGGAAACCTGCAAAAGCAATTCTAGGCAAAAATTAGAGCGCAAAAGGAGAGCCAAAATACACGAGCGAACCGTAGCCTGAACTACGTTTTGACCTGATTCCCTAGCTTGGGATACGTAGGCAGTCTCTCTGTGAGATTCGGTCACAATCAACCAACTCGATCCAGGGTTTTTATTCCAAAGTGTACCTCAACATTCAAGCGGCGTGGTGTTCAACACTTGGACCAAAAAGGGGAAAATTCTTAATCTTTCACCTTTATTCAAAACTATTATTTCTATTACATAGGCTGAGCAGAGCCCTAAAAAAAACAGTAAAGCATAAAAAACAGAACGAAATGCTGAGAGGCCCTCACGGGCTCACAATTTATTCTAGATCATTGGAGTCGTGTCAGGAGTCAGTCTGTATTTTGTCTCCTTGCAACCTCTTCTCTTAGCCATGCTACATAGCGGCGTTTGAGTCTCGTGCTGAAGTCGTCTTCCACTCCTCCGAGTTCTCTCAAGCCCCAGTTGCGCTCATACCCTACCAGATGTTGGGCTGTGAATGCTGGAATCTGGAAATCTTCTATCCCAGCTCGATGAAAGCCTTGGCTCATGCCTAACTGCCGCATAATACGACCTGGAATGTAGAACGTGAAACTGGACAGCCCAGCAATCACCATTCTCTCAAAACCTGCAGAGTGCATAGCCATGTCCGGGATGTTCAGGGCTTTGTGCCGCCAGATGATCTCGCGCGGAGACATCTCTCTCATGAAGGTGTACCACTCCTCCTCAAACATCTCTGGGTACAGCATTCCCCTTTGATGCATTCGCCCGGGCAAACGGGGCTAGTTCGCTTCAGGAGCCGAGATTAGCCTGAGTTTGTTGCACAGCCACAACTGTATGAGCGAAAAGACAAGTAAGGAGCCACATAAGCCTGAGCGAAAGAAAACAAGTACGGAGTATCTATATAGCCTTAGCCGAGAGTTGAGGTAAAAACAGACTGTGTGAAAGCCGGAAAAAGGTGAGTTGAGTGAGAATTTACCTGCAACAGGAGTTGGCTGCCACCGAACGTGTTCGTTTGACCGGTGGCCACCAAATCCAAACCAATGAGTGTTTCGATGAGCACCATGGGAACTACGTTCTTTCGAACACCTATCTGTGTAGCCACATCTACCAGCAAGGGGTCGGGTCGTCAGTATGGAGACACCAGCAGGTACGCGGCTAGTACGCCAACTAACAGGGCAAATCGGCATCGAGCCTGCAGCACAGTATCCGCTGGATCGCCGTCAGGTCCGTACCATTCCATTAGTCGCACGACGTTTATCTGTCCGCCGATCAGCAGGCCTTCCGCCGCGCCCCTTGAAATATTCAGACAGGTTTTCAGCAGCTTTGACATGCTTTGTCTGTAAGGTGGCACGACAATCACGCTCGAAGCAAAGCCTTGGAGATATGCCTGAAATTCTTCTACAGTCGGGCACAGCTCGTTGTCCCCGAGTCGGAACACATGGACGTCCCGATCCCAGAACTGGAGAGCTGCTCTCAGGATTTCGGGGCGAAGCCTTATACTTTTTAGGAAGCGAAAGGCGGCCAGCCCGTGGGAACGGAAGCATAGCCAATCGCTCGCGACAAATTCTTCGAGCCACGGGCTGATCAATGCGGGAAGATGATTTGCCATTAGGGTCTAAGGCCTGTGGGATTTTTCCTACGGAGGGTATGTGATCACTCAGGAGGCAACCTTGCTTTTATAAGCCAAGGAAGTGTATAATGTTTTTACCTTGGAAGAGGTGTCCATGAAAGGTGTCCCCCCTAGTCATTAAAAGCAAGGACACACCTCTGGGAGGAACCAGAAGCCCCTGCACGTCCAGAGCTGCTGGCAGAGTCTGCCACCTTTTACTTTCTGAATGAGTCAAGGCTGGCAGCTGAAACAGGGATTCTCAATCGCGCGATGGTTCTGAAGTATCGCGCGACTGTTTGTACTCGCGCGATGGTTTCGTTTACTCGCGCGAGGGTTAAGTTTAATTCGACACAGTAAGGCAGGCTACTGTCTTTTGGAGGGGTGATTTTCCGAATTTTGACTCGGGCCAGGTTTTGAAATTCCGATGCTTCCAGTAGGTCATTATGGACGATTATGACTACGTCGAAGCGTTGTTTGTTCAAATTGCACGTTTGGTGACGAATTCGGTCCCTCGAATGGATAACGCCCGGATGGTTCTTATTTAAAGTCGTTATTTGGCCAGTCAAGCCGGGCAAAAGGTCATACAATTTACAGAGCAAGCATTGAAAAGCAGAGCCAGAAGTTCAGGCAGCTTGATGGTTTTACTAATTACAAACTTGGTTTTTCCACGGGATTCAGGAATATCCCCTCAGCCTTGCTTCGACTTCAACGCGAAGCCATCTTATGTAGCGACTCTCCAACCATGTCTTGAAGTCTGGGATTGGTTCCTTCAGTGACCTATCGCCCCAGTTGTCTTTGTAACAGCGCAATTGCCACGAGTCAAATACAGGAATGTCAAAATCTTCCGCTCCATAACGCTTGTACCCTTGGCTTCTCCCGAGCTGTCGGAGTGTACGCCCTGGAACGTAAAACGTGAAGCTCGATAGGCCAGCGATTATCACTCTCTTGAATCCAGCTAAATTGAGCGTCATTTCCGGAAGGTTTAACCAGAGACATCTCCAGACTATGTCCTCAGAGTGCAGATCATTCAGAAACGCAAACCATATATCCACCGTCAGGTCAGGGAATATCAATGGTCTTTCGACCAAAAGCCTGGGGAAGTCTTCAAAGCCAGCCTGTGGCTCTTCTAAAACTCCCACTTTGTCCGCCAGCCAGAGCTGCATGGGAATAGAGGATAAGTCAGAAATCAAATACAGCCTGAGTATTTGGGGGTAAAGACGAAAATGCAAGAAAGTGTGTCGAATGGGAATCTACCTGGAGCAGGATGGGGCATCCGCTAAAGGAATCAGCTTGCTCAAGTTTCAACATGTCTAAACCCAGGAGCGTTTCCGCTAAAATCACGGGCATGATGTTTTTCTGGGCATCCATTTGCAGGGCGATGCTCACTAATTTGGGACTCACTCCTCCTTCAATGGGAATCAGCATATATGCAGCCAGTGCGCATATGGACAAAACGAAGCGTCTGTGAGCTTCCCCCACATAGTCTCCCAGGGCTCCCTCGGGCCCATACAGCTCGATTAGGCGGATGATGTTGAGTTCGCCATTTTGAATGATACTGGCTGTCAGTGCCTCTGGAATATTGAGTTTCGCCTGTAGGATTTGCTCCATGTCTTCGTGAACGGGCGGAACCGCAAGAACGTCCAGGTTGGCAAAACCTGGCGCATACGCTTGAAATTCTTCTATGGTAGGGCACATCTCGTCTTGTCGGAACCGGAAGACATGCACAATCGGGTCCCAGAAAGGCAATGCGGCTTGGAGGAGCTCGACGCACGGTCGAGCGAACCGGAGATCTCGAATTGAGGACAAGCATCGAGACCGGGGGCTCGCCCAGTTTATGGTTTCTTCTCTCAGTAACCAAAGGTCGAGTATTTCCGTCAACGAATCTCCCATTTTTGGTAATGAAGAGGGGTGCACACTACATTCCTCCTAAAAACCCTCCTTCTTATAGGCAAAATGCGGTAGAATTAATGCCTAGGTGTCCCACCACCTTGCCATGCAAGGACTGCCTTCTTTCTGCAACATCAGAACAGCTCCTAAGACGTGGAAAAATGAACAGGATAATGGCAATAATTTGGTCAAACCAAGGCAGCTTAGTAGGATTTGACTATCGCGCGACACTTCCGAAGCATCGCGCGACAGAGATCACTCGCGCGACAGTTCCAAATCATCGCGCGATGGTTTGTCTACAGTTTTGACAGATTTCAACAGCCACTGTCCAATTTTGGTCGTTTTCCATTCCAAGGGTCTTTTTGCACTTTTAATGGTTCCAGCAACTCATTGTAAGTATTTATGACTGTATCCAAGCATCGGATTCCAAATGCCATGCTCAACGAAGATTTTGGACCCTCGGAGGCCCGTTTCAAGTTCAAATCGAGGTTTCAGGAGGTCGAAACTCGCCATGGAGGCTCTAGCCCATTTTGGTCATGCCATGCAGGTCACCTAGATCTTGAGTGACTGTGTGGAGGTGTCGGTTTCAGTCCGGGACATAATTGAGTCGTTCTTGGACGTATTATGCCATTTTCGCGTCATTTTGTGCGTTTTTCGGTATAAGTCTATTCTCGGGACGTTTTGTTCAGTTCTGTTGATTGGTACAGGTCATGTTGACCGTCATTGACCTGTCGTGAGTGTCAGTTTTGTCTTCAGCAGTGGTGTTGTGAGTTTTGGTGTATTAATGCCCAAAATTTCATTATTTCTCGTATCCTCGTATCCTAGCCGTATCCTAGGGTACCTTTCCTATTTCTTTCAGAGCTAGGCCAGTTTTTATACTCATATGTGTCTGTGAGTGGTCTCGATGTGTTGTCAATGCAAGTTTGGTATTAGTGGCGGGGTTTACTTTCTCTTATTCATAACGAGAAACAATAAACTTGAAAAATGCAAATTTTTATAACAACCATGATCTATCCATGTCCACAAAGGAACTACTGTATCAACGGCACATCGGCCAATCAAAACCATCAAGTCAAGTCAGGGCACATGCGCCCGCTAGTCAAAAGGCACGCAGGCCCTCAAAATGTCTGTCAAAAGCTATCTATTTGGGCACGCAGGCCCATAATCAAAATCAAAAGCAGCATGCAAAAGGGTAACGGAGGCTTCATCGTCGCCTTCCGCGCACTCCAAGCCCGTCATCGCTACCTGTATCGTCCCGTAGCTCCTGGGGATCGTCTCTGTACCCCAGATCGTCAATGGAGTCGTCGGAGCCACTGCTAGTGGACGAGTGCTCCTCGTCCTCTTCTTCATCTCCTTCCTCCTCGTCCTCCTCTCCCTCTCCTTCCTCTTCTTCCTCGTCCTCAGAGGTTCGACCCAAGATTAGCCGCTTCCGGCGGCCCGGCTCCTCTAGTGTCGGCTTCTCGCGCCTTTTGAGTTGATACCGAAGCTCAGCATGCCTCGCGGCTTGTCTGGCTTCCTCCTCACGTGCGCGCGCCGTCTGTAAGCCCCTGGTCTGTCGCTGCGTAGTAGTGGCCGGAGGTGTGGGTTCCTTTGCCGCCGCCTTCTTCGGTGGCGGATCTCGCGCACTCTTCCTCCTAGGGTTCATCTTCCCCTGCACCTGCATTGTCATTTCATTTCAAAGCATGAGTATCTATTGTGCATATTGTATTTCTGTATTGAAAGCAGGTAAAGTCTATCAAGCTATCAAAGCAAGAATGTATCGAAAGCAAAGTGTATCGAAAGCTGGAATGTATCATTTTTCATACCTGGGTCCTCTGAACAATGGCTGGCTGAGTCGGCTGTGGTGTCGGAACCTGGTATTGCAGCTCCAGTGGCATGCCGCTCGCCGCTCTTCTCACCACGTTCTCCAACGCCAGCATGCGTCGAACGGCCTCGTTCACCCACTCATGTGGCACCTGCATGCAATTCAAGTTTATCAGGCTATTCAGCAGATAAGTCAAGTATTTGAAATTCAAAAGCAATATTGGAAGCTGGGTCTTAGCGAAACAGTCACAGGGGTGGGCTCCGCTCTCGCAGGCACTAACTGTAACTCTGCAGGATTCCCCTGGCTGTCAACCAAAGGAATCCTCCAAAGTAGCTCAGGGGGTCCACCAGCCACCGGTCTGCTCAGAGTTCACCTTGCTCGGCTCTCACCTCCTCTCCGTCTCTCTCCAGCTGCTCTCCTCTCCTCAGCGGCTCCTGAGGCCTGGCCCCGCACCTCTCTCAGGCCACGGATCCCCAGTGGACCCGCCAGGAAGTCTCTCTGGTAGACAGTATAGTCCCTCTCAGGACGCAGGTAGTGCGCAAGCTCAGTGTCCGGCCTCGTGTACCTCTCCAGCTCAGCCCGTGTGTACTCTCCTGTGTGTGAAGCTCGGGGTGGGAGTGGCCCTGGCACCTGGAACTCAAGGTGACCAAGCGACTGGCGCGTCACTCGATCCCCCAAGTACCACTGCCAACCGAAGGCCGACTCCAGTAGCACCCTGCTGGCTGTAACAACTCTGCTCCGGGCCAAGTACTCTGGCTCTGGTTCCGCTCTCCTCCAGGGATCCCAATTGACCTGCAATTCAAGGCAAACAAGCGATACGAACAATTGATCAGCGACAACATTAAAGCAAGGAAATGAATACATGTCTAATGCTTATGATTATGTGTTCATACCTGTGAGGCCCTGAGCTCGTCCAAGTACAGCCTGAAGGCGTTGAGATCGCCTCTCCCTTCTTTCTTCCCCATGCTCACTTTGCTCCATTTCAGCGCGCGGGGGAGGGTGCTCAGGTCTGGATGCTTGCACTCTGGCGGATACATCCGCAAAACCTCGTAGGCCCAAAGCTGCACAATGTTTAGACGAATTCAAACATTAGTCACAAGGCATACAGTATTTGAAATTGAAACAGTCAAGCAGACTAAACAATGGACAAGCATAATCAAATTGTGCTTAATGAAGGGTTAGAATCGTACCTCCCAGACCCTCCAGTAGCCAGCCGTGCTCTTTCCCGTCCTTGACGAATTGCCAAAGAAGTGGTAGGCTATCCCAAGAGCAGCTCCACCCCAGTCGAAGCGTGAGGTCGTCCTCAAGTCCCTCAGCGCTGGCAAGTAGGAGAGGTGGACTTTGCTTCGTCTGTTTAGGTACAGAGTGGCACCAAACAGGTATAGCAGGAACGCTCGGGCCATCTGCTCCACCTCCCGGTCATTCGTCACCTCCTTCTTCAGGTAACCCTTGAACTGGTCGTACCTCGCCATCCCCTCCTCCTCTATCTTGGGCGCCTTGCCCAGAAACCACTCTAGAGCAGCCCGATCCTCTTGGATCCCCGAGTCGAACGGGATGGGCTCACCTCCAACCCTCAGCCCTGTGATCGCTGCGAAGTCTGCAGGCATCACTGTCATCTCCCCAGGAGGTAGGTGAAAGGTATTGGTGGTATCCCTCCACCTCTCAGCCAGTGCTACAAGGACAGCGTGGTCATTCCTCGCAGGGGTCAAAGTCTGCACGAACACCCCGAAGCATGCCTCATCCACCAACCGCCTCACTCTCTCTGGTAAACCCTTGTACAACCGTAAGGACATGCACGCACCCCCGAAGCCGCGGATATCCCTCTGTCTCGCTCCAGCCTATTTCAGACACAAAGACAAGCAGCAAAAGGGAATGTCAGTATACAGGAAGTTCATTTTCAAGTTCTAGGTAATCAATGAAGCCTAGGGCACATGTTCGGCTTGAGTTCTATGCCATGGCTCGACTCGGGAGTGTGGTGTGCTATTCTAGATTCCCGTGCATACGGAGTTCTCATTTTCAAGTTCTAGGTAATCAATGAAGCCTACAACGGATGATTGGTTCAAGTTATTGCATGTCGGGCCTACGTTACAAGAAGTACATAGTTTAGCATGCTTTGGCTCGCAAGTTATCTGTGCAATTCTAAGTTCGAGCATGTTCTAAGCAATTATCGAATGTGAACTATGGAAAGCAAGAATATCGAAATCAAATTACAAAGGATGTTTTCTGGGAATATACCTCCATCCATGTCGCTGCAATATGGACCCGGGGATCTCTCAGCACCTGCTCGTCGTCGTAGTCTCTCCGCGACGGTATGCGTGCCCCAATGCCCGACGGCACAAAGAGGTGCGGCGTAGGAAGCACATATGCTTCCGCTGAAAAGCCCAGGCGACTCGTGTTCTTCGCCTCCGCCACGGCCGTAACCCTAGGCCCCTGTGCCTCTGCTCTGGCCCTCTCCTCGGCCTCCGCCTCTCTCAAAAGCTCCTCTCTCTCTCGGCCCTCTCCGCGGCCTCCGACGCCTCAATGGCCCGGGCACGATCCACCCTGGCCTTTAGGACTAACTCCCCAATCGGGGGTTATCCTCAAGATGCCTCGCCAATGCCTCGTCGGTCAAGAACTCGGCGACATCGTGTTTTGTGATCGGCCTATAACTCGACGACGTCGCCGCGGGCCGAAACAAGATGTCCTCTTCTCGGATCTCAACCGGAGTCTCTGTGACCTCCTCCTCTGCATCTACAACGCTCTTGCCCTTCGCCGAATCCCTCGGCGGGGACCCGGTCGGCTCGACGGCATCATTTCCAGCCCCACTGCCACTGCCTTCCCCAGTCTGAACCATCGCGCGAGGCTCCTCCTCTGTCACGCGATGGTGCTCTCCAACACCAATGTCTCCGGCGTCTCCTGGCCCCACTCCGGTCACCACCGACCCTTCTACGGCCATGCTCAGGTCCAGTCTCTCAACACTGTGGCCCACGGCCCCTGTATCAACAGTCGCGCGAGCCTCTGGCTCTGTCGTGCGACCCTCATCTCCGCCACCAGTCGCCTGCTCGCGAGTCCCCCTTCGCCATCTCCGCCCGTCGCCACCGCTGCACCGGCCTCTGCAATGGCCTCCGCCGGTGTTTGATCTCCCATTTCGATGCCCATTGGACCTCCTCGGTCCTCTAACTGATCAACAACCTCTCCTCCGCCATGGATGCTTGGTCACATGTGGGTTTGTCGATTTTGTGGATGGAATCGAGGTTTGAGAGAGGTTTGAGAGGGGAGATGAGAGTGGGAAGAGGTTCGGAGGTTTTGAAACTACTGAAGTACTGTTTCTGTAACGTCCCGCGGACGTTTAAACGAATGGAACGGGTTTGGGCCGAGTCTGGGCCTGTTCAGATCCAAGCCCTAACTCGAAACCCTCGCGCGATGGTTCTGGAGTGTCGCGCGACACTTCGTCGTGGGCCTCAGGCCCAATCCAGGTTCAGGGTCTGGCCCAATCTCAATTACTCTCTTTTGGGGTCTATAACTTTTTGGTATATTCTATAACAAAATTTGAGGGTCATTTTGGAAGCTTTGCCTTCAAAACCCGAAGAATTTTGTATCCCCAGCAGTGGTCCGCCCACAATCAACGACGATCCATCCGTCCGATTTCAAATCAACGACGATCCATCAGTCCGATCTTCAATCAGCGACAATCCATCCGTCCGATCTTCAAGTCAGCGACGATCCATCCGTCCGATCTTCAATCAGCAACGATCCATCCGTCCGATCTTCAATCAGCGACGATCCATCCGTCCGATCTTCAATCAGCGACGATCTATCCGTCCGATCATCAATCAACGACGATCCATCCGTCCGATCAATCAATCAGCGACGATCTGTCCGTCCGATCATCAATCAACGACGATCCATCCGTCCGATCTTCGAGTCAGCGACGATCCATCCGTCCGATCATCAAATCAACGACGATCCATCCATCCGATCTTTGAGTCAGCGACGATCCATCTGTTCGATCATCGAATCAACGACGATCCATCCGTCCGATCTTCAATCAGCGACGATCCATACGTCCGATCTTCAATCAACGACGATCCATCCGTCTGATCTTCGAGTCAGCGACGATCCATCCGTCCGATCATCAAATCAACGACGATCCATCCGTCCGATCTTCAATCAGCGACGATCCATCCGTCCGATCTTCGAGTCAGCGACGATCCATTCGTCCGATCATCAATCAGCGATGATCCATCCGTCCGATCATCAAATCAACGACGATCCATCTGTCCGATCTTCAATCAGCGACGATCCATCCGTCCGATCATCAATCAGCGACGATCCATCCGTTTGATCATCAAGTCAACGACGATCCATCCGTCCGATCATCAATCAGCGACAATCCATCCGTCCGATCTTCAATCAGCGACGATCCATCCGTCCGATCATCAACCAGCGGCGATCTATCCGTCCGATCTTCAATTTCCCCTTGGTGCACGGTATTTTTATATACTCGTCTGCATTTTCCATTTGATCGGCTTTTGGGCGGATTTGGTGGGTGTCTAGAAATCTTTGACGTTACCCGTACCAGTCAATGGTGCTCCGCGTGCCGTCACAGAGGGACTACTGTAGACACCCCAATCTGGGTCTCCCAATTGTTTTACTTTGTTTTACGGTTTTCTTGTTTCCCCGATGATGAAATCGGATCAAACGAGCTTGGATTGGGAATGGATTGAGCTTGGAGTACTTGGAACCCCACTTAAACCTTTTGAACCCTTCTGAACCTTCAGTCAAACCCTAGGGTCAGATTTGACCGTCGCGCGATCCTTCCTGTTCCTCGCGCGATACTCAGCTTGCCAGGTGTGGTCAAAGTCAAACTGTTGACTGTTGACCCTCGCGCGATGGTTCCGAACCCTCGCGCGATGGTTCTCTCCTGTCACTATCACATAATCCAGCTGGATTTGTGATGATTGGGTGTCACATGGGTCCCCATGGGCTGGAACCCCGTTTTCCTCTGTCCCTCGCGCGATGGTTCCGAACCCTCGCGCGATGGTTCCGAACCCTCGCGCGATGGTTCTCTCCTATCACTATCACATAATCCAGCTGGATTTGTGATGATTGGGTGTCACATGGGTCCCCATGGGCTGGAACCCCGTTTTCCTCTGTCCCTCACGCGATGGTTCCGAACCCTCGCGCGATGGTTCTCTCCTGTCACTATCACATAATCCAGCTGGATTTGTGATGATTGGGTGTCACATGGGTCCCCATGGGCTGGAACCCCGTTTTCCTCAGCTGAACAGAGTTCTGGCAGGTTACACCCTCACAACCACTCCCACTCACCTTGTTGGCTAGTTTATCCACCAAGTTGTGACCAGCCTTGTTGGCTGGTTGCAAAGCCATGTTTTGCCACCACCTAGCCCATTCACTTCCCCTATAAATAGCCCCATTGGTCTTCCATGTTAAGGGTTCCAAGAAAAAGGTTAAGAAGTTTAATTACCATTCACAAGGCAATTAGCATTCTAGCACAAAGTTACTAACCCAAACCACTTCCTAGTCTTCCAATCAAGTGTTCTACACACATACTTAGTCAAAGGCTTCACCAATCAATTCAATCCATTTCCAAACCCTTTCCAAGTAAAGGTATAATGTTTAGCCTGTTTCTGTTTTGATCCCTGAGGGGGGCTGACAGGGCCAAGGCTGGTAATTAATACCATGTCCTGGTCCTAAAGCCAGCAGAGTTACAAGAATCTGTGGCAGCTAAACCCTCTCGCGATGGTCCGCAACACTCGCGCGACACTTGTGTCAGCAAGAGAATGGTCCTCGTGGGGAAGGGAGGCTAGCCATTTACTGTTTTTGCAATATTAGTATGCCTGTTGAGCTTCATTTTCAAATATTGATCACTGTTAGGCACGCAAAACAAAATACAGTAGCTTAGTTATTTGTCTCAGATAGTTTGGAATGCCTTTGGGTGCTCCTTGAACCTGTCTCAGGACCCCAAACATGCAAAGCAATTCCTGGAAGTCCAGTCAGGACTGTCGCGCGAGACTCACTCTCTGTTGCGCGATGGTTCTGTGAACCCCAGGAATGGCCCTTGCATGGGCAACCAGGCCCTTGGCCTCCTTTTATCCCCCCACTGTTTAGGGGCTGTGTTTCCCTTTTATTCAGTTCCATTTTCAAGCTGTATGTAATAATTAGTATTTTACAGTCCTTTGATAAACTGCTTGGTTTTCCTCCTGGGTGTGCACTGGTCCTTCCAGAGCCCAGAAGGGGATGAAATTGGAACTGTGGTGAGATGACAACACTCGCGCGAGGGTTTGAGTGTCTCGCGCGATGGTTCTCTTGCATGCAGATTTGTTCATGCATGCAAGTTGGCCATCGTGCAGGGCAAATCCATCCCGAGCTTGGTCTTGGCATCTGATCGCTGTTTTAAGTTTCATCCCATTTATTACTCGTCATGCCATCCATCCATGCTATTATTTGATCACATCCTGCAAATTGTTACAGTTTTAATCCCCGATTAACTGTTCCCCTGCCCTAATTGGCTAAAATTAATTAAAAAAAGAAGAATCACAAAAGTTTTCATAAAAATGCCTAAGTAGAGACCGATCTCCGGATTGGGCGAGAGGGGTGCCTTAAAACCCTTCCCCTCTCGTAACCTGGCTCCCGAACCCAGATATGGTTATGACGGACTGGTTTCCTTAACTTTTTCAAACAAACAGCGCGGCAGGTGCTTCGAAATATGGTTCCTTGAGTGTCGGACCCTCAAAAACTCAAGTGGCGACTCTGTATTTTTGAGCGCTTGCCTCTCCGCTCGCGCTCCCTCGATTTCCAAAAAAGGGCCGCAATGGCGAAAAGGAACGAAATCCTTTCTTCGAGGGCATGCTGCCCACAGTGGCGACTCTGTATTTTTGAGCGCTTGCCTCTCCGCTCGCGCTCCCTTGATTTCCAAAAAAGGGCCGCAACGACGAAAAGGAACGAAATCCTTTCTCCGAGGGCATGCTGCCCACAAGTACCGTGGGCTATAAGGGGTAAAGTGGTGAGTGTTATGAGTAGACATGAGTGTAGACACCCCAATTTGGCTCAATGATTATTTCAAGTCCCACCTTGGGAACCATCCTGATGATGAATATGATATGTGGTTGTTGTGGTTGACTTCATGAAAGCCTTAGAAACTTTGTGGAACTCTTAAGGGATTAAGGAACACTTTGAAATAGGTGATAGGAGTACCAAGCGATACTTAGAGTGGATAGAAATGTGTTTTAGCCTTGGTAGCATCGTCGATCTTCAAATAAGTCTACTTTCAGCCCATTTTTCATAAATTAAACTTCCTTATTTTTGTGGTTGGATTCCACCATCTTGTAGTACTTTCAAAACCCTCTTTATTGATATATAATAAGTCTTAAACCAATTTGAAACGAGGGAGATACGAGAATTTTACCAAAACAATCCATTTTCTGACCCACCAAGGGTAAAATCGTCATATCTTTTGATGTACTAAATATATTTTATCCAAACCTCTTGGGTTAGAAAGTAGACTCAACAAGCTTTTCAACGGTCCAAAGAACACGCAAAACCGAGTTCGGGAGTGTCCGGAGCGAGCCCGCAAAGTTTGGCCTTTTGCTGGAAAATCCTTTCCGCGGCCGCGAAATCCTTTCTTCGGCCGTGAAATCATTTGGGCAGCCAGCGGACCGATGTTTTCCAGATTCTGGAATGTTCAACAGCTTTTCAATCCGTTCGCCCAAAGCCTAGCAGCCACGAACCATTACTTCGGGGCTACGAATACACTTACCATAGAGGTCTTATTGCCCTAGAACTCCACTTTGATTCACGCCATTTGATTGGCAAATTGCCTATATAAAGGGCCTTAGGGTTCCGAAATAACAACCACAAAATACACATCTCTCCACTCCATGATCCGCCCCCAAACTCTACAGAAATCATCTCCTATCAATCCTCTACAAAAGCCCTAACCTCCCGTGAGTAGCCGCATCCAAGAGTAAAAACCCACAAAGAACTCACTTTGTTCTAGGGTTTTGTGAAGTTGACTACCACAATCAACCACTATTATCTACAATCAATCGCAATCCAAGCAATCAATCTCTGAGGGATCAAGGTGGTGAGCCCCAGGGGCCTATGGTTTGATTTAATTTCCGTCTCTCGCTTTTAATTAGTTCTTTCTATTAACTGTTCGTATTCTGGTGTGAGGAAGAACATCGGTTGGGGGATCAATCCTTCGGCCGATACATCGATCCAATGGGATTCCTCGGCCGTGACATCAATTCACCGGCCGAGGGATCTATTTGCTGGGATATATTTGTTTTCTGCTTATTCTGATGCATGCTT
Source organism: Rhododendron griersonianum (assembly GCA_018127125.1). NCBI lineage: Eukaryota > Viridiplantae > Streptophyta > Magnoliopsida > Ericales > Ericaceae > Rhododendron > Rhododendron griersonianum. The sequence continues at coordinate 31,166,151 of CM030797.1, read as the reverse complement.
TCATTTATTGTACTGGCTCACCTTATCAACTGTTAAAGGCTAAAACCAGATTATGTGTTAGAATTAAATAAAGCAAATATACATTGTATGTCGAACGATTATGGGCCAGTCTCACGACTGGGCAAAAAGGGGTGCCTAACACCTTCCCCTTATTGTACTCTTGGCTCCCATACCCAGAATCTCTGTCTATTTTTCCTAGTTTTAATAAACTAGGTGGCGACTCTATTTTGATGATAACCGTTATCGTGTGACGATGTTCCTAGCCATGGGGATGTCCACGATCTTGGTTTATGAAGTGGAACCAAACAAGCGTGATCAATCTGTATGGCGATGCCCCGTTTGGGAGGTGTCTACAATGAGCTTGTCTAGTGATCTCTGATTGCTCACTGGATTGGTTTGGTACCGATACCTACTTTTTGAGGTACCGGTACCAATGACTCAGAAAATTGTCTTGAACTTTGTTGATCATTCGTTGATTGTGTTGATCCCCGATTACTTCTAACACTCTCCAATCACACTCTAACCATCTCTAAACTTGATTACTCGAGTTCCGATGATTCGTTGATCGTTCCAACCCCTTCGACACTCGTTAAAGGAAATTTTAGAACCGCTGTAAATGGAAAATGTACTGTAAGGTTGATAGGAGTACCGTGGGCTATAAGAGGTAAAGTGGTGAGTGTTATGAGTAGACATGAGCTTGTCTAGTGATCTCTGATTGCTCACTAGATTGGTTTGGTACTGATACCTACTTTTTGAGGTACCGGTACCAATGACTCAGAAAACTGTCTTGAACTTTGTTGATCATTCGTCAATTGTGTTGATCCCCGATTACTTCTAACACTCTCCAATCACACTCTAACCATCTCTAAACTTGATTACTCGAGTTTCGATGATTCGTTGATCGTTCCAACCCCTTCGACACTCGTTAAAGGAAATTTTAGAACCGTTGTAAATGGAAAATGTACTGTAAGGTTGATAGGAGTACCGTGGGCTATAAGGGGTAAAGTGGTGAGTGTTATGAGTAAACATGAGCTTGTGTAATGATCCAATGGGTAGTATTGTGACTCGTATCCTCGCGCTTCGTCTTGTTGAGCTCCCTAGGTTCCTTTGGCTCTCGTTCTATATGAATCTCGTTTAGGACCTAGTGGGTGGTGTGTCATGGAGTCGTTGTGAGTTCGGTATGTGACGTGGGGCGTCGTGATAGACTTAGAGGAATAATGTGGGCTTAAAATATTTATCAATGTACAATGGGGCATGCTTGTGAGTTTGTAATACATTGTTGATGATGTATGAACGAATGTGAACTTGGACTTGATGTCTGCTTATATTTGGATTGATAATGCATGTGTGTTTGCGTGAGTTGTGAATTTTGAATTGAGGGTCCTACAACGCAAGGTGTGGTAATGCGGAGACTCTAGAGGGCCCGCAACGCAATGTGTGGTAATGTGGAAACCCAGGTGGAGAGAATTCAATGTGACGCAAGGAGTAGTAACATAGTTGAATGTCTTGCATGATGAAGAGAATTTTGATTGACTTTAGAAGGCTATGTTGATGTTTGGATTGCTTGTTGCTTGGGATTGTGGTTGTCGAAAAAGAGAATGAAAGGTTGGTTTTATCAAGGTTTTATTAAAGAAAGAAATTTGAGTTTTGAAAAGAATTCTTGAGCGAATCAACGGATTCGGTATTTGGGCACAAATCAACGGACTCCGGTATTCAAGCTCGAATCAACGGAGTTTGACCCGTAATGGTCTTGAGTTTTCTCTAAATTGTTTTGGAAATCAAAAAGGAAAGTTTTATGAAATGAGGCTCTATGGTGAATGGTATGAGTTGAGGAAGTTGTTGTGGTGTTCGTGCGAAAAGGTATCAGATGGTTGAACAGTTGTTGTACTTTGTTAGACTGATAAGAGTTTAAATGTTGCTTCTAGTTGATGTATGAATGGTTAAGGACATCTATAGCACGTCCAGGATTCTCCAATCTTAGTCCGTCTGTTTGTTGTGGTAGCTCTTGTATCTCACATTCGTTTGTTGAAATTCATTCATTCTAGTTGCATGCTTCATTGCATTTTCACATAACTTGAGTATAGATTTTTTCTACTGGGCTAGTGTAACTCAAACTATTTGTATTTTATTTGAAAGTAGTATTCGAAAAGAATGATTAATGAAAACTGTAAAATTATTTTAGCATTTGTATAACTTGGGGCTTCGAGCCGAGATTGTAACTTTGAATTCAACTTTGAGAACTGGGGAAGATATGTCATTTGGGTATTATCGGCACTTCAAAAATGATTTTATTTATTGAAAATGATTATTATTTATGTTGAAAATCGAGGCCGTGACACTGATAGTGTCAGCCATTTTACTCCACATAATATTACTATCATCCTAAGCCCACCCTACTTGTTGGAACATCTTGCCCTGAACATCTCTAGTTTCTCTCCTCTTAGAACCCACCATCTAGTTCGTGGGCTTCTAGTCTCCTTATTTGTTATATGTTGCCCTTTCAGGCAAATATCTAACACGATAAGTCTATGTTGTGACGCTAGACAAACTCCGGGGATAATCTTGCAATCTTTACATAACAAACATTCAATGCCTTTAACAAAAAAGTAGTTCTATCAAACTTCTATTGGACCCGCTCTTAAAGATAATTAGGTGTTCTCCTCTCTTCTTGAGGAAAGTCTGCACAACTATAAGATAAAAAGCCACTGCAAAGTCTGGACGCCTGGTGGGCACAAAGTGTTTTTAATAGTCTAGGAAGAACATCAAACAATAACAAATCAAGAAAGAAAAGATATTGGTGATCAATGAAAAACCATGTTAGTATATGTTCATACCTTAGTAGCAGGATTCTTCTAAAATGGGTGCGCTCCCAAGACGGGAGCTCGAATCGGCGCTCCCAAGATGGGAGCTTGACGGGAGCTCGCTCCTAACTAAGATGGGAGCTTATTGGGCGGTTAAGGCAACCATCTTCATACTCTTGAGGGAGTCATGCCATTGTGAAAATAAAAATATGAAAATCTTATCACTCAAGAAGTTTTGCAAATTGAAAATATCTAACTTCCTATAAGTACCCTTTAAGATCATGAAAATTCTCATAAGTAATCACTTTTCCTTCAATGGTTAAGGATTTAAAGATACTTTATATACGTATTTATATGAAATCTATATACGCTCCTTAGGCGCTCCAAACCTTAGGAGCTTCTAGGTGCCTCCGCTCCCCCGCACCCGCTCCCGCCCCCGCTCCGTGCTACTAAGGTTCATACCAATTAATAACGGACCCTCAAATTTTTTATTTTGGGAATTCTATCAGCCGTTTGTATATACTTCTTTTTCTACTATGTTGATTATGAAAATAATATCTTACTATTGCGATGTTAGAAAGTATTAGTTTACTTGTAACATAAAAGTCTTATAGGTATCTTTCCATCTAATACATTGCCAAATATAAAATTCATTGACGTCTCCGGGGGTGTTCATTTAATGGTTTTTTGAAATCTCATGCTTGCGTGTTTGTGAGGTATGGTATCTACTTCTTCAACGGGAAGTATTAAAGCATTCAACTCAAAATTAATTAACTCGCAAAAAGTGGAGAGGTTCACAAGGTTCATATGCTAGTAGGGGAGGTCCTCTTTTGCTAATGTGAGACAAATTGTAACACTATCACACATGTACATATCCGCTCCCACATGAAGAGGTAAGCAAAGGATCTAGAATATATGAATCACGAAGGAACAAAGTGCACTTATAGCACATAGAAAGGTGCGTGAAATATACTGTACAAAAACTCCAGCGCTAAAACTGTATTAAAGCATCCAACTCATAACAAATTAGCAATGAAGATTTAGTAGAGAGGCACATAAGGTTAATATACTAGTTTGGAAGGCATTATTTTACCGACTTGGGAGAAAAGTGGAACAGGAACCAACTACCACCTTGGATTCCTTCTCTCCTTTTAACTACTGGCTAGTTAGGGGAAATGAAGAGAAATGAAAAGTTTCCATAGATGAATATGTTCATCGCCGAGTGTCTTTCAAGTTTCAACAATATCGACTATCTAGAATTTTGCAATTAAGGATTCTAACTATTGCTGGAGTATCTACCTCTTTGATGACTGAATCTGATCCAGCAATAACTTTCTACAAGTTAGAGAGAGCCTCAAGTGGTGAGATGGTTTACAAAATTAAGAATTTGCCCAGTGAAAACTGAAAACTGCCTACGTAACCTAATTTAGTAATGAGCTTTGAACTTACAACTGTGACACTCAATCATAACATGGGAATCAGGACGTAATCTAGAATTTTCCAGTTCAATAACCGAAAGGGACGTGTCAACTCAAGGACAGTAAGAAACTCTCAACTCCAACACTATTTGTCAACCTGTCATGACCTCAAACTGATAATACAACAAATGAAGGGAGAAGAGAAAAAAACTAACATAGCAAATGACTTTGTAATCATACTGTGAAGAAAATCACCTTTAGGTTCAGGAGTTCTCTGAACTCGCTACAGCATAGGAGGTTTCAGCTCCGACTTTGAATTTCATAACTGATCGTTGACACTCAACTTTCATTCAAGGACACAATGTCCTTATTTTTTACTGTAATCTATTATGGCGGTCTAAAAGTACCAGTTATTTTCTAAATAATTGATGATCTCTACAATCCAATTCTTTACAGCTTCTGAACTCTCGAAATATGCTTTTATTTTCTCATTCCATGAATCCACAGACAGATTTCCGATGCTATGATGAACTCTGGGGTGTACACAGGACATCATTCTGCACAAGTTGACTTGGTTCAAAGATTAAACTACATTTCCAGGCTGACATTGAAGAGAACAGACGCTCTCTGATAGATAATGAATTTACAGGAAACTCATATGCAAATTGTATCCTACTTTCCCTTTCCATTGGCCACTAGCCTTCATCACCAATAGTCTTTACACGAACATCTTCCATCTTCAAAACAATGGAACCGATTTGAATCCCTCACAATTATTTTCCTCCCAACTATCTTGGATATAAATTTGATGGCCATATGGCAGTCAACACAAGTTCTTAAATTCTTAAAAACCTTTATTGCCATCCCCGGAGGAGTAGCTATAATTCCAAATGCAACTGCAAGCTTCTCACTGTGATAGGAAAGATTTTGCTCCTTTTGTTCCTCTTCCACGTCATGCAGCACATTCTTTGTTTGAGGTACATACCCTTCTTCCTTCATCCTCTTCGAAAGATCCCCCAAAAAGTCATTTATTTCCTTTGATCTTGGGTGGGATAAGTCTCCCACTACGAACACATGGACCTTTCTCTTGATTTCAATCCAACTTAAACCTGGTTTCTTTACCACCTCCTTGTCATCCATAGTTTTTCTGATCTTCGCCACTTCACCCCATTTACCAGCAGTGGCAGAGATGTTGGCTAGGGTAACATAAGTAGCCGCATTCTCGGGCTCTAGTTCAAACAATGCTTCTGCAGCTCGTTTAGCCAGTGCAAGGTTTCCATGAATTCTACAGCCACCAAGCAAGGAAGCCCACAAAAACTTATCAGGCTTCATGGGCATTTGATCAATCATATCCTCAGCTTCTTTGAACCTTCCAGATTGGCTCAAAAGATCTATCACTCATGCATAATGATCTGTTGAATGTTTTAGCCCATGTTTTATCAACTAATCCAACATGAGTGCAAGCGGAAAGAACCCCAACAAACTTAATGTGATCAGGCTTAGTGCCCGATTTGAGTAGCAACTCAAATAACTGAAGAGCCTCGTTGGGTTGACCATGTTAAGAGTATCCATTGATGAGGGAAGTCCACGAAACTAAATCCGGATGAGGCATCAAGTCGGAGACTTTTTTTGCATTGTCAATGTCCCCACACTTCGAGTACATGTGAACAAGAGAACTTGCTGCAAATGAAAAGGGGTTAAACCCAATCCGTGTCATGTAGCCATGAACCTGCGTCCCAAGGTCCTCTGAAGTTTCAACTGCACACGCATTTAAAACCCCAACAAATGTGAACTCATTAGGCCTCATACCCGACTTCAAGAAGTCAGAGAACAAAGCAAATCCTTCCTCCCTCCTTCCATCCTCAAAGTATCTGTGAATCATAGCCGTCCACGAAACAACATCCCGATCCACCGTCTTATAAAAAAATGTAGCGCGCTTCATCTATATTCCCACATTTCACGTACATATCACAAAGGGAACTCCACACTACAGCGTCCGAATCCAATCCAATACGCGTAACATGACAATGAATCTCCTTCCCAATGCCCAAAGCCTGAATGGCAGTAAAAGCAGATAGAGCACTAGAAACCATAAACTTGTAGCACTTAATACCCTCGTATCTTTGCATTACTCTAAACAACTCTAATGCCTCATCTGGCTGGTCATGCCTTACATAACCCGAAACCATCGCAGTCCAAGAAAAGTTGTCTCTCTTAGGCATTCCATCAAACAAGCTCCGAGCTTCCTTAACTCGCCCCACCTTCGCATACCCAGATATCATAATGTTCCAAGAACACAAATCCCTGTCGCACGTTTCATCAAACAGTTGTTGCGCATCCACAAGGCTCTCGCATTTACAGTACAAGTCAAGCAGGCAGTTCAAAATGAAAACACTCGGTATGAAGCCAGATGATTTCATGTGCACGTGGACCCTTTTGGCCTCTTTGAGAGCTCGTTGGTGCAGGCAGAGGTTTATGAGGGCCGAGTACGTTGCGGCAGCGGGAGGAGAGCGAACGAAGTCTAGCATTTCGATTGCTTGTTTCAAGCGCTTTTGTTGGCAGAGAACGTCGATTGCTTCGTTGAATTTGTTGTCTCTCTGTGAGTGGTTTATGGGTTCGTCCTGTTGGAAATTTTTACGGAATTTCAGATGAATGAAATCGGGGCAAACCGGAGGGTCTCTCGAGGCAACCGTGCGTGTTCCGAGCTCGTGGAATCTTGATGCACCACAATCAATAGACGTATTGATGTGTGGATTTCGTAACTCCTGTAACCCTCACCATGATGGAGTATTGATTCTGGTAACCTCCCTCATTCATTGGCTGAATTCAAATCAGAAATTGAAGGCAGCATTACTCCTCTTCAGCCTCCTTCACTCTATAAATTGGGGCATCACGTTTTGGAGGAATCACAAGCAAACTCACAACTTTCTAGCATACTCTGATATTCGTTCTTGAGAGAGAGAGGCAGGCGGTAGTCAGTTCGCCAAGGCGGTCGACGGTGGTGTTCCGACAGCTTGCGGTTTAGCCGAGCCAACCCTGGGAGAAAGTCGCCGACGCAACCTACAACACCCACGGTAGGCGGCAAATATTTCTTAAGGAGACTCTGGTATTACACAAGCCTCGGTTCGATATTCTCGAATTCAGTTTGTATCTCAACTATTTCAATCTGTTATTTATCTGTATTTTGTTTCGATTATGTAATTGTTATATTATCAATGAAATTGTTCTCTGGATTTTCTGTATATGCTGGAATTTTTCCCAGCAAGCTTAAGAAATATTTTTTGATCACTGATCGGCAACGGATTCCAGAAAACAATTTCTGTTTTGGACTAACGTTTGAGTTGCAAGAACATATTCAAAACAGATTAGTTTTCATGATGGTGAATCACTGGTGTAAGACGAAGTTATCAATCTGTTCAGCAGATTGTTTGAAGATTGATATGAGAATAAATCAGACTTGTTTGGCTTCGGCCAAGATCAGTCATGCGTGACTCGATCATGTTGCGAACAGAAAGGCTACGGCCTAAGGCAGTAGTGTGCGGCTTGGCCTTGGATCAATTCTGTTGGCCTCTCGGGTGATCTGCTTGGCTTCTGCCTTGACATCACCTGGCCTTGATCCAGTGTTTATGATCTGCCCGGCGTGCAGTTCATGTGCTTGACGCCTAGGTTGCTCTCGGCCTGAAGTACTCAACCAGTGGACGGTGTGAGTGCTCAGCCCTTGTGCACGGCAAGTGGTATACATCAATACATGGACTAGACTCCAAAACCAGAAGGGGAAGGTGGATGGCCACACTCTTGCTAGTAGCAGATTGTGTATACCGTTTACCTTTCGGTGGCGCGACCCCCTGGCCTGCCTTCAGACTTTCGCCCGGGGGCGCGCCCCCTGGGACCCCCAGGTTACATGGTATTGTGGGGATGTCAGACTTAGCTTGTTTGATAGATTGTTAATCTATGCATGTATAGCTTGTCATTTTGATATTGAGATTTGTTCTCTTATATGTGGTTGTTCCTAATTTCAGGAAAACATGACTACTGTGCAAGGGAAAACTACCGTCACTGGCAAAGACAAAGAGACTGGTGCTGTCAGTGGCAATAGAAATGGCAGTGGTGCTATTCCAACTCATGCTCCTATTCCTGGGATTCCCTCTGTTCTGATATCTCACGTGGAGAGGCCGAGCAAATTTGTTGGGGTGGACTTCAAAAGGTGGCAACAGAAGATGTTGTTCTATCTCACCACCTTGAACTTGGCAAAGTGGCTTATCGAGGAAGCACCTGTTATTGCTGAGGATGATCCTGACACTCAGAAGCGGATTGATGTGGCCAGATGGAAAGAGCATGACTATATGTGCAAGAATTACATTCTGAATGCTCTAGATGATTCGCTGTATTCTGTGTATGGCGAGGCTCCGTCGGCTAAGGAATTATGGGAATCCTTAGACAGGAAATACAAGATCGAGGGTGCCGGGTCCAAGAAGTTCATTGTGGGCCGGTTCCTTGATTACATGATGGTGGACTCCAAGTCTGTGGCAGTCCAAGTCCAAGAGCTGCAGCTCCTGCTCAATGAGATCAGGACTGAGGGGATGATTTCGAGTGAAGCATTCCAGGTGGCTGCAGTCATCCACAAGCTACCCCCAGCATGGAAAGAGTTCAAGAGCTATCTCATGTTCAAGAATAAGGAGATGACCTTGGAGGCTCTTTTCATCAAACTCCGTATTGAAGAGGAGACTCGGGGTATGGATAGGAGTGCAAAGACCGCCTACATGGCCAAGGGAAACATGATGGAGCATGGTCAATCTTCCGATGTGAAGAAAAACCAGAATGACAGGCGTTTTGACAAGCGGTCTAACAAGCAAGCTGGCAAACAGAAGGACAGAAGTGTCAATCTGGGACCGAGAGGTGGTGTTGCCAAGAAACAGAAAGAAAAGTTTCAAGGTACATGCTTCAACTGCAACAAGTTTGGGCATAAAGCTTCAGAGTGTAAGAAGCCGCTTAACCCTCGCGCTCAGGCGCACTTGGCTCAAATGGAGGCTGCAATGTCCGATATCAACCTCTTGGCTATGGTATCTGAAGTAAACATGGTTGGTTCAAACCCGCAGGAATAGTGGGTAGATACTGGGGCTACTCGTCATATCTGTTGTGACAGGCAGTTGTTCACTACCTTTGAGCCGGTTGCAAACGGTGAAAAGCTGTTTATGGGGAATTCAGCCACCTCGGATGTTGCGGGGTAGGGGAAAGTGGTCCTGAAGTTGACTTCGGGAAAAGAGGTGACTCTGAATAATGTGCTGTTCGTGCCAGATATTCGCAAGAATTTGGTTTCTGGTTCATTGTTGAGCAAGCACGGTTTCCGCCTGGTTTTCGAGGCTGATAGGGTCACTTTGACTAAAGCTGGAATGTATGTAGGGAAAGGTTACATGACCGATGGTCTTTTTAAGATGAATGTAATGACTGTTATTCCTACTATCAATAAAAAGAAATCCCCTGTTGCTTATGTGCTTGAGTCTTCCTTTTTGTGGCATGGTAGACTAGGTCATGTTAATTACGATTCTATGCGTAGATTAATTAACTTGGACCATATTCCAGCTTTCCAAATTGATAAAAAAAACACAAGTGTGAGACCTGTGTAGAGGCTTAAATGCCCAGAGCATCTTTCAAAGCAGTAGAAAGAAGCACAGAACCTTTGGGTTTAATCCACACTGATGTGTGTGATCTGAAATATGTCCAAACTCGGGCCGGTAACAAGTACTTCATTACTTTTATCGATGATAGCACTCGGTTTTGCTATGTGTATTTGTTGAAAAGTAAGGATGAAGCCCTGGACAAATTTGTTCATTACAAGACTCAGGTTGAGAATCAACTGAGCAGAAAGATTAAGGTGGTCAGAAGTGATCGTGGTGGTGAATTTCAGTCACCGTTTGGAGGATTCTGTGCCCAACACAGAATAATCTATGAAACCACAGCACCTTATTCGCCTCAGACTAACGGAATTGCTGAGCGCAAGAATCGTACATTGAAGGATATGATGAACGCTATGTTGATCAGTTTTGGGTTGCCTCAGAACATGTGGGGAGATGCTGTTCTCACCGCTAATTACATCCTCAATAAAATACCTTGCAAAGACGTTGGTAAAACCCCGTGTGAATTGTTTAAAGGTAAGAAGCCTACCTATGCATTCTTACGAACATGGGGTTGTCTAGCGAAGGTGGCTGTACCTCCTCCTAAGAAGGAGAAGATAGGCCCTAAAATCGTTGATTGTGTGTTCATCGGTTATGCAGACGATAGTAGTGCCTATCGTTTTCTTGTGTATGAGTCAGATATACAAGATATTCACAAGAATACTCTCATGGAGTCTAGGAATGCAGTGTTCTTTGAACACATATTTCCTTATAGATCCATTGGAGAGTCAAGTTCTGCTAAACGGACTTTGCATCCGGCTAATGAAAGCAGACAAGGCCAAGAAGAGGAAGTTGATGTTGAACCACGACGTAGCAAGCGAGCTAGAACATCAACATCTTTTGGTCCAGATTTTCTGACTTATCTGGTAGAAAATGAGCCTCGGACATACTAAGAAGCTGTAAGCTGCCCTGAGGGTCCTTTGTGGAAAGAGGCCATTAAGAGTGAGATTGACTCCATACTGCAAAACCATACGAGGGAACTGGTGGATTTGCCACCAGGCAGTAATCCTCTCGGCTACAAATGGATCTTCAAAAGGAAGATGAAAGCAAATGGGTCAATTGATAAGTACAAACCTAGGCTTGTTATCAAATGATACAGACAAAAAGAAGGCCTAGATTACTTTGATACTTACTCACCAGTCTCAAGGATTACTTCCATCCGGATGATCATCGCGATCGCAGCTTTGCGTAACCTTGAGATACATCAGATGGATGTCAAAATAGCTTTCCTAAACGGCGATTTAGATGAAGAGATCTACATGGAACAACCCGAGGGTTTTTTTCGCGCCGGGCCAAGAAAGGAAAGTATGTAGGCTTGTTAGGTCTTTGTATGGGCTTAAGTAAGCACCAAAACAATGGCATGAGAAATTTGACAATGCTGTGTTGTCAAGTGGTTTCAAGATCAACGAATGTGACAAGTGTGTTTATGTCAAAGACACAGACGAAGGGTATGTCATTTTGTGTCTTTACGTTGATGACATGCTCATTGTTGGTAGCAATGAAAGGGTCATTCAGTCTACCAAGAGTATGTTAAACTCGAAGTTCGACATGAAGGATATGGGCCTTGCAGATGTCATTATGGGTGTCAAGATCACCAGAACATCTGTCGGATTTGCATTGTCTCAGACACACTATGTTGACAAGATTCTTGAGAAGTTCAACTCGTCTGATTAAAGTATCGCAAGAACCCCTGTGGATTTAAGTCTGCATTTATCCAAGAATAGGGGGGAAGGCATATCTCAATTAGAGTATTCTCGGATAATTGGGAGCCTGATGTACTTAATGAGTTGTACAAGGCCCGATATAGCTTACTCAGTCAGCAGACTGAGCAGATACACGAGTAATCCAGGTCGTGATCACTGGAAAGCAGTAGTCAGGGTTCTGCACTATTTAAGGTATACTCGTGATTTGGGGTTGCACTACACCAGATATCCAGCAGTACTAGAAGGGTATTGTGATGCGAACTAGATATCAGATATGAAGGACTCTAAATCCACAAGTGGATATGTCTTTATACTTGGTGGTGCAGCTGTTTCTTGGAAATCCTCCAAACAGACGTGTATAGCACGTTCAACGATGGAATCAGAGTTTATCGCTCTAGATAAAGCGTCTGAAGAGGCCGAGTGGCTCCGTAAGTTTATGGAGGATATTCCAAGATGGCCGAAACCTGTGCCACCAATTAGTATCCATTGCGATAGTCAATCTACAATTGATAGGGCACAGAGTAATATGTATAATGGTAAGTCTAGACATATTCGACGTAGACATAATACCATTAGGCAACTACTCTCTAGTGGGGTTGTCGCTATTGACTATGTGAGGTCAAAGGACAATATTGCGGATCCGCTAACCAAAGGGTTAAATCGAGAGTTAGTTGAGCAAGCATTGAAAGGAATGGGGTTAAAGCCACTACGCTCACCTAGTTGACTGGAGATCCCAAGATCTAGGTTCAATGAGACTATCTTTCGCGAGTAGCCGAGAACGATCACTGAGGAGATTCGGTCTCCTGCCCATTCCTATGGTGTAGAACAGTGATACCTGCAAATGGAAAGAGGTTAAGCATTGCTTTTAATGACTCCTATGTACTGGGTTGCCAGGCGGGGTATAGCAGGATACCCTTATAGGAAAGTCACCTATGTTAGTATGAAGTGGGGCCGCTTCTATGAGAATCGTGGCGAAATTCTCGAGAAAATACTCGCAGAACCAGGAAGGGGGTGTCATGGCCAAAATGAACCCAACAGTGAGAACTGAACTACGTCAGGAGAAGTCCTGTGTGACGTCTGTTGTCTAGGTTTACATCGGCAACGGAACAGTTCAAAGCGGGACCGCACACTGGTTTGCCAGTAAACCCGATAGGTTATCACAAGGGAAGATTCCAGGCCAAAAGCCACCTATCCTACGCAGGAATTATCCGTTGTCGCTCTCTCGTATCAACTTTGTACTCTGCACCAGTATGCCTGCCAATTTCATTCATGGGGGGGATTGTTGGAAATTTTTACGGAATTTTAGATGAATGAAATCGGGGCAAACCGGAGGGTCTCTCGAGGCAACCGTGCATGTTCCGAGCTCGTGGAATCTTGATGCACCACAATCAATAGACGTATTGATGTGTGGATTTCGTAACTCCTGTAACCCTCACCATGATGGAGTATTGATTCTGGTAACCTCCCTTATTCATTGGCTGAATTCAAATCAGAAATTGAAGGCAACATTACTCCTCTTCAGCCTCCTTCACTCTATAAATTGGGGCATCACGTTTTGGAGGAATCACAAGCAAACTCACAACTTTCTAGCATACTCTAATATTCGTTCTTGAGAGAGAGAGGCAAGCGGTAGTCAGTTCGCCAAGGCGGTCGACGGTGGTGTTCCGACGGCTTGCGGTTTAGCTGAGCCAACCCTGGGAGAAAGTCGCCGACGCAACCTACAACACCCACGGTAGGCGGCGAATATTTCTTAAGGAGACTGTGGTATTACGTAGGCCTCGGTTCAATATTCTCGAATTCAGTTTGTATCTCAACTGTTTCAATCTGTTATTTATCTGTGTTATGTTTCGATTATGTAATTGTTATATTGTCAATGAAATTGTTCTCTGGATTTTCTGTATATGCCGGAATTTTTCCCAACACGTCCTTGTTTTGAGATTTCAATGGTGGGTTTGGATTGAATTGGGTTTGATGGGGGGAAGTGGAGGTCATCGTGTGGAGATGGAGGAGAGAGGAGGGAGGGTGCGAAATAGGTTTGAGGAATTTATGGAGATAGGATTGTATGTTAGCTCTCATGGTTTCCAGAAGACGAAAGGAAAAAGCAACAGATTACTCCGGTATTAGATACAGACCATACGGTGACGATTGGCAGCCGTCGTAGGAGGAAGCATATAGGAGAACTAGTTTAACCAGGAGACTTTTTAGCGCCAGTGTTCTTGAAACCCTTTTTGTTTAAAAATCAGAGGTGCTATTGGTGCCAGCGCGTACAAACCGTTTTTAAATAGGTTCAATCCGGTATCGATTAGGACGTCTACGAAACGTTCAACTTTGTCTCAGAATTCAAGGCCTGAGTTCTAAAGCAAAATTGAATATTAATTAAATACTCTTCGTACAAGCAAAGCAATCTCAGAATGTCAAATGCGGCACACAATTGTTCACGATGGATTGCTGGCGACACAGGACTGGCAACCTATCCAGCGAATTAAAGACAATCCCCTACAGAGATACCACTAGTGAGTTGTTTATGCAATGTACCTATAACGACTAACCAACACCTGGTGAAATACCACTAACCTGCTAACCATTAGTCTATTCATGTGGTTCAGTTTGTTTTACCAAATGGTTGTTCAGTAGTTTTCTGGTACCATAAATATTGGCTGACAAATACATTGGATGTTTTCAATTTTTTATTAGGTTCTTGATAAATTTATCATGAATGAATAAATGATGGGTAAACTTATGATGAATCATGATTGATCATTTAATTCAATTTTAAATTAACCATGAATTACAGACTTATTTACTATAAATCCTAGTTTGATTCAATATATCTTGAATGTTGGTTTGATTGATTTCTGAATTTACCATGAATCACATTAAATTTATCATGAATGCTTGGGAATTTCTATTTTATCATGAATGTTGGACTTGAGATCCAGTTCTTAAAAAAAAAGGTTTCTAAAGTAGGAGTAATTGTATTTCATGTGGTGTTCAAGGGAATTTTCCTAAACTAAAGGGGTTGGTTGCAAAAACAAAAACTTCACATGAGCTGATATATATCAATAATGCTACCCACACATACATTAGGAACAGATCTTGCACAGCAGCCCACGTGGCAAAGAAAAAGGGCCCCACTCTCTCTTTCTCTCTCTCTCTCTCTCTCTCTCTCTCTCTCTCTCTTGTTTTGCCCGAAAAATTCAAATTTTGGCCCCAAACTATTTTGCTCCCCAAATATCCCCCAACCCATTTCTGCTCCACCAGCACCCACCGTCGACGCAACCGATCGCAAGTGTCAGCACCGTCTCTCTCTCTCTCGACAACCCCCACCTCCACCACATCTCAATCGTCCGACCACTCCAACCACTAATGCCGCCACCGACTACCACCCCTTCTCTGTCCCGTATTTCCATCTCTTCGCTATCTCTCAAGGCTTCTCTGTCTCTCTCATACAAAGGTTGTGATGGGCACCGAACACCTCCCCACCACGGATTTTTGCAACCACGGCGAACCCGACGGCCTTCCGGAACCCCCCCATGGACGGCACGCCAAATCAGTTGTGGGGTGTTTCTAGATCTTAACTTTGGTCTAAAATTAGGGTTTCTTCTTCAGAAATTGGGGCTTTTTACAAATTAGGGTTCTCAAAAAATTTGGGAATTCCACAAATTAGGGTTTGTTCTTCTCAAATATGGGCTTTACTTTACTTTTGTTTACAATGGGATGTGCTGGTCTTTGATTTGAGAAAGAATCAAAGCAAAGTATGTACTATCTTTTTCTAGTCGTAAATGTAATTAGTATCTTTATGTATTTTTATTTGGATGGGAAGGGGAAAGAATCCAACTCAATTATTAGGACAAAAGTTTCATGTTGAATTGAGTTGTTTCTTTAGGATTGTATTGGCGGTTGATTAAGTTGGTTTTAATCAAAGAGGGAATTTATGGTGCAATTGTGTAGTATGACATTGCTTGCTTGATATGACTGTGTTGTAAACATTGCTTGCTTGATATGACTGTGTTCTCCGACATTATTGTATAAATTGTGATATTTCTGTCATTTTGGAAGCAAGTTATACTTGTAAACTACTTATCAAAAAAAAAAAAAAAGTTATACTTGTAAACTGAGAATTGCATACCTTTTTTTGTTGTTGTTTTGTTACTGGAGTAGAAAGAAGAGACAAGGAAGATGAAGGCCTGCCTTGTTTTTTAGTTCACGTCACCTCTGTGAATTTGCCTCATCTACAAGTTGTGCATGGGATTGCTTCTAATTTGGTGGTTGATTTCATGTTTGCAAGAAAAAAACAAGTCCACGATGAATTGAAGCCTAAGACTAAGAGAAAGGAAAGCTGACACTTGCGCGGCTGAAACAATACCTTTTCTTCAGAATTGAACTCATCTTCTGGAAGTTAGTGAAACCATGAACAATAAGGAAGTAGAACCTGAAGTGTTACTTTGTAGAATGTAAAGTATAAACTAGAGTCAATAGTAGAACTGAAGCACGTAGGCAGAACTGAATTACCACAGATAAGGGCACTCCATTTTTTTTTTGGGTGGGAGTTTTCTACTCTTTCTTTAACTCTACCTTTCAAATGGAATACTGGTGGAGGTGTCTGGGCGTTATGTCTTGGCTTTGGGTAAGGAAATTGTTGATTGTTGTTCCTATTGTTGCTGGTTAAAGTGGAATTCATCAAACAAGTTCAAAACTGATATGCAGTTAAAATCTTATGCTGCTGGTCTGTTACTGCTACTGTTGTTCTCCATGATGTTTTGCTGCCTTCCAAATGCTGGTTGCTACTACTGTTATCCCATATTGATGACAACTGGAGTAATCTACTTCATGAGGAATCCATATGTTTCCTTTCAAGGATTGGAGCACATCTACTGATAGAATTAGGATTAGGATTAGGATTACGATAGGGATACTCAAAGATTAATAAAATTCTTTGCCGTTCAAAAAAAAGGCAGCACTGAATTAAAATCCATACAAGAGCTTTGTATTGGTTTACCAATTAATGGAATGAACTATTACGAAAACGGTTCAGGTATATATGTTGTTGGAATTCTTATGTTACTTTCAATTTTGAGGATATAAACTTGCATTTACAGTCAAAGTCGTTTGATTGTGGAGCATTATAAGAGTTTTACATTTTTGCAAAATCCTGTTTGGAGTTTAAGCTATCTATATGTGTGATTCAATACACATGCCAACTATAAATAAACAAAGAGACTAAACCGTAATTAATACTCATACAAAGCAAAAGCCAAATTCACATTTCCATTGACCATCACGGCGAACAAATTGAGAGAGTAAATGGCAATTAATAGGCTACCCATACAACACAAAGTCACAAAAAGCCACATTTCCATTGATCATCAAACTTACTCAGACGATTGAGAGAGACTAATTGATCTCACAAGTCACTACCCTCAAAATAAATTTTTTGAGAGGGCACCCTTATGGCAGCATCCCATTGTAAACAAAAGTAAAGTAAAGCCCCAATTTGAGAAGAACAAACCCTAATTTGTGGAATTCCTAAATTTTTTGAGAACCCTAATTTGTAAAAAGCACCAATTTCTGAAGAAGAAACCCTAATTTTAGACCCAAACAAAAGTTAAGATCTAGAAACACCCCACAACTGATTTGGTGTGCCATCCATGGGGGGGGTTTCCGGGAGGCCGTCGGGTTCGCCGTGGCTGCACAAATTCGTGGTGGGGAGGTGCTCGTTGCCCATCACAACCTTCGTATGAGAGAGATAGAGAAGCCTTGAGAGAGAGAGAGCAGAGAGATGGAAATACGGGACAGAGAAGGGTTGGTGGTCGGTGGTGGCATCAGTGGTCGGACGATTGAGATGTGGTGGAGATGGGGGTTAGAGATAGAGAGAGAGACGGTGCTGACACTTGCGGTCGATTGCGTCGGCGGTGGGTGCTGGTGGAGCAGAAATGGGTTGGGGGATATTTGGGGAGCAAAATAGTTTTGGGCCAAAATTTGAATTTTTCGGGCAAAACAAGAGAGAGAGTGTGGGGCCCTTTTTCTTTGCCACGTGGGTTGCTGTGCAAGATCTGTTCCTAATGTATGTGTGGGTAGCATTATTGGATATATATATATATATATGGGTGAAGAGAGAAAGGGGGAGGGTTTGTAGCTGTCAAGAAAGAGGGAGAGAGACACACGGGAGAGAGAAGAGAGGGGGAAAAGGAAGGAAAAATGATTGGACATCCTTGAAACAAAACTGTACTGTCAATAATTCTTAATTTCTTTTGGTATAGTAGTCTGTAAATATCACGTGTTCTTGAATTGGATTGTTCTGGGGTTTTGAGTAAAGTGGGTTTAGGTATCCTAAAATCAAATAATGAGTTGGTTTTCAATACCTGGGTTAGAATAGTTGGAATTGGTGGCTAGAAGTTCCTAGTTAACTCTTTATGTGCCTGAATTAGTTTTGTACAAGTTGATATATCTTCTCTTGATACTAGAATTGAAGTTCTAGTGATGTAAATCATGTATAGTGCTGAAATTAGTTGCTCAAATGCAGTTTTAATGCTGAAAATAACCTCTATAGTTGTTGTAATTGATTGTTAAGTGCTGATACATGTTGAACCTGTGAATTAAGCGCTGGAAAATGTAATTTAGGTCCAAGAATGAGTTTTTATAGACTGAGAACTGATTGTATAATTGCTGAAACTGAAGCTTTGAAGCAGGAAATGATGGTGTAAATGCTGGAATTACTGATTTTAGTGCATATATAGATGGTCATTCTAGTGCTAAGAACTTATTCAATTTGCCTAGAATATGATCGTAAGTGATGGGATACGAGTTTTTTTTTTTTTTTGATCATCAAAACCTTGCCCACAGGGCTACAAAGGAGAATTACAATCACTCAATAAAATAGAAGCAACAAAAGATGGGGGACTAGCCACCCAATTTCTCAGCAGAAAGCTCCTAAGGCATTTGGAAGCAACCAAATGAGCCAACCCATTGGCTTCCCTCTTCACCCACTTGAAAGAAATCCAACCATTCTGCTTCAAAAGCTTAATGTCTTTAACCACCGCCCCGACTTCCCACGGAGGAACCAGCTCTGAAACACTAAGCTTTATAGCCAATTGATTATCCGATTCAATCTCAACTTCAAACAGGCCCAAAGATCTCACCATCCCACAAGCAAGCCGAATGGCTAGAAGTTCTATTGTTGAAATTTATAAGAGTTTATATTGTTGAAATTTAAAATCAATTGCTATATATATATTTGGTTGAAATTAGTGTTTCATTGTGGGAATTGGTTGAGAAGAGAGTAAAGAGCAAGTAGCTACAATTGGTGCAAGGGTTTATTTATATTTTTTTTATGAGTATCTCATTTCATACTCATATGAGCGGATTTCTGTGCTAGGCTTGGAAGGGACAAGAAAATAGTTTAATTTCATCTTCAAATAGTCTTGTGATCATCGACCCATCATGTCAAAGGCGAGTGTATCATCTCAAGTAATAAAGAAAATTTAAGCTTATTGTGATAGTTCTTCTGGGTTATTGATGTATTAGTGCTTGTTCCTGCCTACGGCACTATGCACACCGGTTGAAATTGTTCGTGCCTACGGCACTTACTAGCTAGTAGGATTTTGCAATTGGGAGATCGGTGGCATTTGCGCAATTACTAAAAAGAATGTGGGCACTTACATTACATTTGCAAGTTCCTTCTTAACCCTTGGATCAAATGAATCTCAGCCATTTAAACAACTTGTTTTTGTGTGGTCCCCACACCCTTTTGTTTTATCTATCAATATATATATATACATGTATATATATATTATAGAAATGTATTTGAGCCTCCCAAGCCTCCAAACATTCATTCCTAATTTTGTAGATTTTTCATTTTCTTTTAATTTTTAAAAATTGAGAGAGAGTGGTGTGCGTGTGGGACGGGGAGACTGGAGAGAGAGAGAGAGAGAGAGAGAGAGAGAGAGAGTTATTAGGAGTAATGGTGCTAGTACCACACCCAAATTCACACCCAAACACACACCCACCACTCATATGAGTGGTGGGTCCCACACACACTACACACTCTAGTGTGTGTATGGGGCCCACCAGTCATGTGAGTGCGGGTATGTGATTGGGTGTGTCACTAAAATTATTGTATCTAATATATGGCGTTTGTGTGTGGACCTGGGCCTGAGGTGCCTACATTCGCTAGACACACAGAGATTCCGGCCTAAGGTGTCAATGCCCGCGAGACTTGCGGATGAGTGGAGGCCCGATATGCCCAATGAATCTTAACAGTAGGGCCTGAGGTGCCCAATGAAACACAATGAGTAGGGCCCAAGGTACCCAATGAATCACTTAGGCCGCATATGGGTTTATGATGACTACACTATTTTGCTACAATACATGTTGTCTTTTGCTATAATTGAGTTGGTTCATTCATTAAGGGGCTGTTCGATAAAACTGAATGCTGAATTTTTTAAGCTGAAAAACTATTTGATAAATATATTAAGCACTAAATTAAAAAAATGATGAATTAATTTTAGTTTCGATTCTCTCTTAAATTACTAATGATCACAATGTACTTATGGTAATGGTGGTGGTGGTGGTGGTGGGTTGGTGGTGATGGAGCGAGGGGGTGGTGGAGGTGGAGTGGTGAGGGTGGGGATGGAGTGGGAGTGGTGGTGGTGTTGGAGTGGTGCAGTGGTGGTGTAATGGTGGGGTGGCGGTGGAGTGATGGTGGTGTAATGGTGGCAGTGAGTGGTGATGGTGGAGTGGTGGTTGTGCAATGGTGGCGTTGTGGTGGCGGTGGCGGTGTGGTGGTGGGCTGGAGTGGTGGTGGAGTGGTGGTGGAATGGTGGAGGTTGTGGTAATAGTGGTGGTGGTGGTGGTTGTGCAATGGAGGCGGCGGCGTGGTAGTGGTGGTGGTTGTAGGGGTTCGATTAATCGGGATCTTGACCGTGGTTCTGGCTAGGTTCCCTCCTCCGCAGCTCCGTGCACCCGCCGCTAGACCTGCAACAAGTCACTAGGGCTTGTGTTGCCCAGTGACCCTCCAACGATAAAGTTAGATCTCAGGGGGAGTGTTTAGGTCTAGGGTTGGGGTAGAGTGGCGTACCTCATTTAGGTGAGTATCCCTTTGTATTTATAGACCTAGGTTTACTTGGCCTCCAAGCTAGCGTGTGGGGGATACGCTTAGGTAACCGCCTCAGGTGACGTCATATATGACGAAAGGGATGAAAACGGTTACGGAGCACATGGCGAGGCCTGATCCCAATTATTACGCCTACACCATGAGGAGCATGATCCTTATGGGACCCATCTGGAGTTACCGTTCCTCCCAGGTGTCCTCGAGAGTACCGGAGCAAATGTAATATAGTTGGGGCTTCCGAGGCACCCGGAGGCCTGTTTCCAAACATTTCACCGAACAGCATACCGGGAGAGACTTGTATCCGACTGCGATCCAGACCTTCTCTAGACACCGGTTCATAACATAAGGCCAGGTCACCGAACCATTAACCAAGGCCTCTACAATAGCCCCTAAACTTCCTGAGCACCACCCCTCGACTCTAGGGAGTTGATACCTCTTGTGAACTGGCACGCTCGGGCCTTCAACAAGTACGATACCGAAGAGCTGAGCGGCCTCGGTAGCGACCGAATGGCTTGCCCCGATCCCAGGAGCCACGTGTCAATCATCGCCGAAGTGTATGACATCATAAGTCGTCTCGGCACGTGAAATGTCAGAATGATTGGTATGAACCGTCCCATCGTGGACACGTGTCAATACGCAAATGGTTCGGAGAACGGCGCTTCAGACCTCAGTACTGATCCCTGGTTGCTGACCGTCTGATGGGGACACGTGTCAGAGATCCAACGGCTCGGTGCACGACGCTTTGTTTCCCCCGCAACCCTTCAAGCGTCCCATTATAAATGGAACGATAGGAGAGAGAAAGAACACCATCTTCCTCTCTGACAACGTCGAACCGCTGCCGCCTGCTCAACCAAGACTTCGATCGTGATTTCGGGTGCTTTGGCGAAAGATCTCTGCACGAAATTCAGGTATGATGATCTCCAAACGTTACTCTTCATATCTTGATCATTTTTTTCGAGATTATCATCATTTTTGGCACGCATTGTGGCGGAGACGCCGCTCGCCGGCGTCTGGTTAATGGCGGCGCTGGGTCCCTCCAGCGTTGTTCATGTTCATCCCGAGGCCCAAATTCATCCCGAGCCTTATCTTCAACCCGAAATCGTAGGAGTGGTTAAGGACCCTACGGGTTCTTCCCGAGGACGAGGGTCCTGAGAAAGACCGAGGCCTAGAAATCCTGAGGAACGATGACCATTCTGTCCCGATCACTAGATCCTCTTGTTTTCCCCTAGGCACATAGCTAACAGGCTTTTTGCACGTTTTCCTTTGTTCGACAGGGGCGAATGGTCATTGAGCTCACTTCGGATAGCTCCTTCGGTTGAAGTCATCTTTCAGGATAATTGGAACCAAAGACTTTACCGGATCCCGATCAACTACATAGAACCGATTGACCCTACCCGAGCTCCCCGAGAGATTACTTTACTTGAGCCTTGGGAAATGGAGCCACCTAGCACATCAAACCAAGCCCCGAGGCCATTTGCCAACTCCCCAGAGGAGGTTTGGGGGCGCCGAAGACCGGTGAGGCCCTGCCCTTATCGCAATAAGTATTTTAATGGTGCCCTAGCTGCTTATGCTGAATTCAAAAGAGTCTACAACATTCCTCCGGACATTGAAGTTCGGCTGCTCCAGAATACCAACCCCAAGAACCTTCCGCACCGTCAGGGGGAATTGATCTTTCCCCTGATGGCCATCACCGGGGGGGGGGGTGGGGGGGGGGGTCAGGTTCCCCCTACACCAATTCGTCCGACGCGTACTCCGAACTCTTAATCTCACCTCCTCCTAGCTCACAGTGAATTCGTACCGAATAATCACCAGCATCATAGAGCTGAGAAGGCAGTATAATCTGACCTTCGGACTTGAAGAGCTCTTCGGAGTGTACCTTTTGGGAATCAACCGAGAGAGTGATCGATACTACCTCTCGTGTAGGACGGGGTACGATACTTTTTTGATACACCGCTTGCCGGATTTCGAGGAGTGGGCGAGCTTATACGTCTCGGTCTCCGGGAATATCATGTTCGGGCCCGGAGAGAGCATGGACACCGCTACCACGGTTCAATTCGAGACCGGAACTCCTGGTCGGTAAACAGGGTCTTCGGTAAATAATTTGCATATTTCCATTATACTTTGCATATACACTGACTCCCTTTCCTTTTTGGTGCCTCTTTGCAGCCGAAGGCGTCATGCAGGAGCTCAGGGAGAGAGCTGTCCGAGCTCGGATAACCGCAGCCTACGCCATCCCTATCACAAGCCGGTACGCCCCTAACCTGCTCGGGTACGTGCCCACGTATACGGGCTACTTGAAAAAGAAGCCGAGGCAGCAAGGGGTACCGAGGGCAGGCCGAGGACGAGGTCGATGAGGAGGAAGATGAGCTAGGAGAGGAGGCAGTGGGAACGCACCTGACACCGAGGGCAGCAGCTCCGGACCTCGAGGTATTTTAAGGGAGGGGGTTGACCGAGAGACCCCTGAGAGGACCGGACTAAGCGACGAGTTGGTAGGTCCCGGAACTCGCGAAGTGATGAATCTCAGGCGCCAGAGGCCGAGGCCGAGGCTCTGTCTCCGATACACCTGGTGCTAGGACCTCGAGAGCGGCCCCTGTTTCTCCCCGGAGAAAACGGCTCGGCATGAAGAGGGAGGTGAAGCCCGAGGTAAGGACAAGGAGATCATCCGCATCACCGAGGAGGAGGAGCGGGTGGAGGAGCAGGGACAGGGGACCATTGAGGCAGGAGGTGGAAGCTGGGTCCATCCAAGGGATCTTCTCTGGGCTCCGGAGTTTCGCCACTACGCCGGTCGCCTGATTCATCATGCGAACAACATAACCAACCTTGGTACAGCGTTCGGGATGCTCCGAGGCAGCATTCTTCCTAGGGACGCCAAGGCTGTCCAAGGGTTGACCGAGGACATTGTAGGGAGTAAATCCCGAACAGGTGCTTGTAAGGCCCGAACACGTGGTACGAGGGACCGCGATATAGTTAAGATAATGATTGTCGCCGTACAAAACGGTGGTCGGCGACAGGGACCAGTGATATGAGAAATCATTGGTCCAGGGAGTCTATGCAGGGTCAAGATCCAATAACACGAGAGGGTATTGGACCTAGGGATTGACGAAGGACCAGTAACATGTGAAGTCACTGGTCCAAGTAGTTGTTCGGCAACGAAAGGGCCGAACAGGAGGGAACTCGTGGAGAAGCAGCCCTTGGAGCAAGGAACGTTCCAGGAGATTCTAGAGACTGGGACATTCCGTGATGACTATGAGATCCCAATAAAGTAGGATCTTGGAGAGATACCCAACGGGAATGGGAAGTTCGGCCAGCTATGGAAAGGAGTCCTAAACGGACTAAAGTAATAAACTGATAAGGGAACGAGAATCCAATATATTCTGGGTTTCCTATACGAGATAGGAAATATGGGGAAGCGTGGGTACTTGGGCAGCAAGCATCCATAAACCTATAAATACGAGGTAAACCTAGAGGAAAAAGGTACACAAGACATTGCAGTTATACGTATTCTCTTATGCTTAATTAGGGTTTTCCATTAGTATGTGATACTAACTTAGGCATCGGAGGGCCTTTGCCACGAGAGGCAAAGGTGCGCTCACCCCTTGTCTGTTTTGCAGATAAAGACTCCGGCGACGCATTAGGGTTCCGGCAAGGATCACGAAGTAGCCGTTACAATCTTGTGCTGCTTAAACCCTTCTTAGTTTTTCTGCACTTACAATTGGCGCCATCTGTGGGTAACGAAAGAGATCCCTCTGAAAAAGCGACCATGCTGGAAGAAGACCCAAAGACACCACATGATCCAAAACACCAGTTGGGAGGAGGAGGCGACCAGTCCCCACCAGATCCTCCGAGAAAACCCGATGGTGGGCAAGCCAAGAAGGCCACAAGCAAGGGTAACCCCCTAACCATCCATGACGACTCCAAGAACAAGGATGGTAGGACGGCCACAGAATCCACGAGAAGGAGTAAGTCCCGTCGTGAGGGAGAATCAGTGGCACATTCAAGGAGTGCACACAACTGTGACGATATCTTGGACAAAAAGTGACAGGAGATCGAAGAGTACGCTCGTCTGATTAAAAGGCGGGAGTATGAGATCCAGGAATTGCAACGGATACGAGAACATCCGGAGGATTCTGGACTGTCACGAAGAAATTCCAGAGGTGGCAGGTTGGTAGTAGTGGAATACAAGAAAGCTCCTTCATGAGGAAGGAGGAGCAGGTCCAGGAGCCCCACTCCGAGAAAGAAAAGGGCTTCTTCACGAAAAAGAAGGAGCAGAAGCCTTACCCCCGAAGAGGGAGAGATTAGAAGACACCACAGGGATAGGTACGAGAGGCCTGATTCCGATTGGGAAAAGAGTACTCCCAAGAAAGCAAAAGAACAAGAGGAGGGAACCATGTCTGCACGAGAAGCAGCACGGAAAGCTCTCAGCAATATAGCTTCATCCCCTTTTGCAAGGAGATTGCAAGAGGCAAAGCTTCCGAGCAGGGTGAAGCACGGGGCATTCGTTCTTTACGAAACAAATACTGATCCCGTGGCCCACATACAGCATTACCGGCAGGCAATGTTCATGCACGACAGAGATGATGCGATCATGTGCAAGATGTTCCCATCAAGTTTGGGAAAGGTGGCTTTGTCTTGGTTCCATAAACTAGGGCCGAACACCATACGAGGATGGAGACAGCTAGCCGAAGAATTTACTGCTCGGTTTCTGACGAGCAGGAAAGCACCAAAAACCTTTGAGAGCCTTTCTATCATGAAACAAGGTGAGAACGAGCCGATCAGGGACTACGCTAAGAAATAATGGGAGACCTTCAACGAGATTGAAGGATGCAGTGAGGAGTATGCGATAGCCACCTTCAAGACGGGGTTACCTGTTCGGGGAGAACTCCATAAGTCCCTGAACATGACCCCGGTAGGTACATTGGCAAGGTGATGGAACGAATCGAGCAGCATGCCAGGAACGAGGATGACATATTGCGAGAGGACAACAGGATGGTCGCCGAACAGGCGAAGGGTTTGCCGAAGAGGACAGACAAGCCGGAGCCCAAAACCTACAAAGAGAGGAAGGAATACGGGCAGGTCAAGAAAGAGCCGTTCAAAGAGAAACATGCTCTAGACCCTAAATCTTTCTTTTCGGTGACAACGGTTTGGAAGGAACCAATCTATCGGATTCTTTATAAAATAAAGAATCGTCCATATTTCAAGTGGCCCCCAAGGCTGGAGGGAGATAAAGACGCAAAAAGGGCTACGAGTCAGCATTGCAGTTATCACAAAGACTGGGGGCACATGACGGAAGATTGTGAGATGTTCAAGCAACACCTCGATGATCTGGTTTCACGTGGTTACCTGAAAGAGTTTATTCAGGAAGAGCACAAGGGTGCAGAGAAAGCATTGGAATTGGATTACGAGCAAAATCCAAGGGGCGTAATCCATATGATACATGGATTGGCCGCGCCTTATACAAGAAATGAGGTAAGGTTGCTCCAGAGGCAAGTAAAACACGACCAGCACGTGATGCAGTTGGGAAAGAAGCGAGGACGTGAGGGAGAAGAATGCAATGGAGGCATAGTCTTCACGGATGAGGACCTGGGCGGAATCCAGGTGCCACATAATGATGCCCTAGTCATAACCCTACGAATTGGGGAGTATGACATAGAAAGAATCCTGGTGGACTCAGGAAGCTGCACAGAGATACTGTACTATGACGCGTTCAAGAAGTTGGGGCTGACACAAGCGGACTTGGTGCAGTCAATAACCCCTTTGGTCGGATTCAGTGCAGGAGCAGTCTGGCCCTTGGGCAAAATAACTCTTCCTGTTCGGGCAGGAACAGTCGTGCTGAGGATCGATTTCCTAGTGGTAGATGTACCATCTTCTTATAACGCGATTATTGGAAGAACATGGCTGCACAAGATGAAGGCGGTTTCCTCCACTTACCACCAGATGGTGAAATTCCCAGGATCGAATGGTATAGAGAGGATAAGGGGGAATCAGAAGGTTGCCCAGTAGTGCTTGATTTCTATAATCAAGAAAGCACCCAAAGCAAAGTTAGTCCAAGCAGTCGAGGTCCCGGATCAGCCGACCATTGAGGATGTCGGAGGGGACCCCGTCGAGAAGGTGGTTGAAGGCTTGAAAAAGATCCAGATCAACGAGAATGATCCGGAAAGGTATTTCCTGATTGGGGAGAACCTGAATGAGACAGAGGAGAAAGAATTGGTGGGGTTCTTCAAGGAGCACGTTGATGTGTTTGCTTGGGTGCCCAAAGAGATGCCTGGAGTGGATGCAAACGTGATTTGTCACCACTTGAATGTGGATCCGCAACATAAGCCTGTGATGCAAAAAAAGAGACGGTCTGCCATACAACACGTGGACGCTGTCATTGAGGAGGTGGACCGGTTGCTCGAAGCAAAAGCTATACGAGAAGTGTACTATCCAGAATGGCTGTCCAATACTGTGGTGGTAAAGAAGAAAAATGGGAAGTGGCGAGTCTGTGTCGATTTCACCGACTTGAACAAGGCGTGTCCCAAGAATAGCTTCCCCCTTCCTAGGATAGACCAACTTGTTGATGCAACAGCTGGGTATGGGCGAATGAGTTTCCTTGATGCGTATCGAGGGTATCACCAGATAGCCATGTACGGTCCCGATCAAGAGAAGACTTCCTTTATCACACCAAGGGGGCTGTACTGTTATAGCGTCATGCCCTTTGGTTTAAGGAATGCAGGTGCAACATACCAGAGGTTAGCAACGATTATGCTACAGAAGTTGCTCGGCAAGACCATGGAGGTTTACATAGATGACATGGTGGTCAAAAGCAAGGAGAGGGAAAATCACATTGTTGATTTAAAGGAAGCCTTTGAGATATTGAGGGAATATAAGCTGAAACTCAATGCCTCGAAGTGTGCGTTCGGGGTAAACTCAGGAAAATTCCTAGGGCATTTGGTGACCATACGAGGGATAGAGGCAAATCCCGATCAGATTACTGCGTTGCAAAAACTCCAAAGTCCTAGGACCACAAGGAAGTCCAGAGGTTAACAGGGATGGCAGCGGCTCTAAATAGATTCATCAGCAGGTCCAGTGATAAATGTAGACCTTTCTTTCAGTTGCTGAAAAAGAGGGAAGGATACGAATGGGGAGCAGAATGTGAGCAAGCGTTCCAAGACCTGAAGAAGTACTTGGCAGCAGCTCCCCTATTATCCACACCCGAACAAGGTGAGTCTTTAACTTTGTACTTAGCAGTCTCTAAACATGCTGTGAGTGCAGTATTATTGAGGGATAAGGGATCCGAGCAAGTCCCTGTCTATTATGTGAGCAAGACATTACTGGACGCAGAAACGAGATATCTGCCTCTCGAAAAGTTGGTCCTGACATTAAGGACGATGGCGAGAAAATTGCCCCATTATTTCCAAAGTCATAGGGTGGTGGTGTATACTGAATTCCCGTTAAAGTCTTTGCTACAAAAGGTGGACTTCTCGGGACGTATCTCAACTTGGTCGGTCGAGTTGAGCCAGTACGACATAGACTACCAGCCGCACACCGCAATAAAGGGGCAAGTTCTGGCAGACTTTGTAGCTGAGTTTTCGCCCACGGTGGCTCCCCAGCCTCCTATGAGACAAGAGCAGGGAAAGGAACAGGGGAAGGAGCAAATAACGAGAAAGAAGAGAGCTCCGGCCGAACAGGATCCCATGGAATGGAAGTTATTTGTTGATGGCTCTGCGTGTAATACGGGATCAGGAATTGGGGTAGTACTCTTCCCTCCTGAAGGAGCAATGATGGAGTTGTCCCTTCGATTGGGATTCAGTGCTTCAAATAATGTGGCAGAGTATGAGGCACTCTTGGCAGGGCTAAGGAGTGCAAAGACCCTGAAGGTAAAAAGAATACGAGTACATTGTGATTCACAACTCGTGGTGAACCAGTTGTCTGGGGAATACGAGGCTCGGAACGAGAAGATGGCTGCCTACGTGATGGCTGCCAGAGATCTGCTTGACACTTTCGAGAAGGTGTATATTGAGCAAATAAGTTTTGGGCAGAACGTCCATGCTGATTCTCTTGCCTGGCTGGCTACAGCTGTACCGACAGAATTCAAAAGACGGGTGGCAGTAGATTATCTTGCTGAGCCGAGCATTGGAAGAAGTGTGGAGTTGGTCTTGGACGTGAACCAAGGACCAAGTTGGATGGACCCAATAGTGGAGTTCCTACGAGATGGGGCACTCCCCACAGACAAAAAGGAGGCTCACAAGATAAAAACAAAATCTGCACGATTTTGGCTGTCACCAGAAGGGAAGTTGTACATAAAATCTTTCACTGGTCCATACTTACTTTGTGTGCACCCCGAGATGGTGCAGAAGTTTCTCCACGAGATCCACGAGGGAACGTGTGGAAGTCATGCTGGGGGTAGGTCCATTGCCCACCGAGCAATAACCCAAGGGTACTGGTGGCCTCACATGCAGGAAGATGCAAAGGTGTATGTGAAAAATTTGTGAGAAGTGCCAGAAATTCTCACCAATGATCCGAACACCAGCCGAGGATCTGGTGCCTTTCACAAGTCCTTGGCCCTTCGCACAATGGGGGATGGACATCGTGGGTCCACTTCACAAGGCAACAGGAAATAGAAAATTTCTGTTGGTAGCAACAGACTATTTCACCAAATGAATTGAGGCAGAACCATTGGCTAAGATCACTGAGCCTATGATAGAAAGGTTTGTATGGAAAAGCATAATTACTCAATTCGGGGTCCCCTATTCACTGATTACGGATAACGGGTCCCAATTTCAGAAAAAGTTCAAGGCTTTTTGTGCCCAGTATGGGATAAGGAATTATTATTCGACCCCAGCCTACCCACAGAGTAATGGGCAGGCAGAGGCGTCCAACAAGACCATACTTGACGGGATCAAGAAGAGGTTGGACAAGGCAAAGGGGAAGTGGCCCGACGAACTGCCACTTGTTTTATGGGCTCACCGAACAACTCCTAGGAGGTCTACGGGAGAGACCCCCTACTCGTTGGCATATGGGACGGAGGCTATAATCCCATTGGAGGTTGGTCTGCCGACCAACAGGACCACTTTGGTTGAAAGTGGAGGAAATGACAGAGCCCTAGAAATTGAACTGGACCTTGCCGAGGAACGTAGAGAAAGGGCGCTGGTGCATTTAGCTTCTTACCAGGAGCAGCTGATGAAAAGCTATAACAAAACTGTCCATCCACGAGAGTTTGGTGTAGGGGACCTTGTGCTTCGAAAAGTGCTCGGCAATACCAAGGTGGCCAACGAGGGCAAGTTGGGGGCAAACTGGGAAGGCCCATATCGAGTTACAGAGATTGTGGGCATTGGGGCTTATCGTTTGGCGGACCTGGACTGTAACGCCCCCATTTTCGGGTTCGTTAATTAGACATTTTATTGAATAAAATGACTAAGAGTCAAGCTCATTATTACAACATAAGTCTTACTAGAGTACTTTTTATTACACAAGGAGGGGAATTCTAGGGTATTCTATCACTCCGCTTCCTCCTCCATCCTAGCAAGCTCTTCGGCTCCAAAGGCCTCCAATGTATACTGTTCACCTTGCTCATCAATTAACTCTGACACATTATACCAGCGTCGCCCCCAGTATAATATGTCAGGGTCACCAAAAAGGTAACACCGTGAGCTACAAGCTCAATAGAATAAACTATACCCACTAACTCTTAACTTAAAGCAAGGAAGCATATAACCAATTACACATGCTCATTCAACAACATAGGTAAACAATGACATATCCACATTCGATATCTTATTAGCGTTGGTGTCATGCCTTTTCTCGAGTTTCTCCTACGCGACTCGTCGTAGACCGTGTCAACCTTTTTACCTTTAACAAAACCATAATTTCCAAAGTTTCTTCCACAAATTGCTACTAATGAGGCTACCACGTCCGGCTCCATTAGCAACACACACGATGGCTACCAAGTCCGGCCATATCATGGTTTTACAAAATACATTCTTTCAAATATTGCATTGGCTACCAAGTCCGGCCAAGCCATATTTCCACATGAGACTACCACGTCCGACCCCATTGGAAATCTACGCAATGAGCTACCAAGTCCGGCCACATTACGGTTTTCAAACACTTACACAACGACTACCAAGTCCGGTCATTATGTACTTTCAAAATATTTTCCGCATGTTAATCCCATCCTTTATTTATCCCTATCAACCACACCCTAGGTGTCATGTTTCTACTTTCTCGGTTTTCGTGTCTCGTTCGCATGCATAGACTCCGCGGTAATTCATTCCACAATTTAAGTAATCTTGAAACTAAACTAACAAGATCATCCAACTCTATACTATATAGCATGCTCATTTTATCACATTATCATGCTCAACATTTAATCACACAAGGTTAAGCATAGTGCCACATGGACGGACACCTTTGGAGTGATAAATCACTTATGCTTTATCAACAACAAGTAGTCAAGTAATCACATAATCAAGTTCACAATCATTCTAGGATCAAAATGAAATCACCATAGCTTAATTTGAAATCATGCTTTCTTAAGTTCAAAATAGCATATGTTTATTGAGTACTTCTAACGTTAAGCTAATCATACCATGTTTAATCAAAATAACAACTCCTAAACATTTCTAATCATGCTCAAGGAATATCGATAAGATAACCGACGTATACTTAGATTTTCAAAGGTTTAGAATAATCTATAATCATTTCGAAATACGCATGCAATATGCTATACTTAGATCTTTGAGAATCATAGGAAACTATACTGTACGTAAGGAGTATTCTACATATACACATATACGTAGAGAAGAGTAGATATAGGATATCTACCGTTCTTCTTGGCGGTAGTCGGCTACGGATTAGGAAAATAGTACATCGGACAGAGTAACGGCTTAGGAATGGCTGCGATAGCTTCGAAAGAGAAAGGTTTCTCTCGAAACTTGATCTTGACTAATACTACTAAAACTTTTGGATCGGTAGGGTGGTGGAGTGGCGGCTTAGTGGCGGCACTAGAAGAGTTTCTTGAAGAACTATGAAGAACTTCAAGAACAAGCTATGAACTAAGCAAGAACAACAAGAACATCAAGAACACTAGACTTTCTAGAGAGAAGTTGGAGCAATGCTTGAAGGTGTGAGTTCAAAGGCTTGAAATGGCTTGCTATTTATAGGCCAAGTTGGTCTATTATCCAAGAGGCAATATTTCCCCTAACATTTGTTATCCAATGGATCATAGATTGACTAGATTTGATTGTCCTTAGATTGGATGAGGTGTTGAGCAAAAGGACATGACTAGGCTTATTGTACACTTGCACACATCACACAATCTCTCTCTCCCTCTCTCCCGGCCTCTCTCTCTCCCATATCTCTCGGCTCTCTCTCTCTCTCTCTCTCTCTCTCTCTCTCTCTCTCTCTTTGGTCCAAAGAAGGTACAAGGGTTGAAAGACTAATAGATTTTCCCTTATTCTTTCTTCTAACCTAGGACAAGGTTTAAGTTTCTTTAATGGGGTTTGTGTCTAGTCTAGAATAAGAAAATAAGATATGGTAGTCCTTTAGGGTTGAAAGAATAAGAAACCCTAGATTGAGTGGTACAAGGTGATGCAATAGGATGATGTAGGAAGATATGGTGAGTACAATTGCACACACATCACTCTCTCTCTCCCTCTCTCAACCGGCCACTCTCTCTCTCTCTCTCGGCCACACACTCTCTCTCTCTCTCTCTCTCTCTCTCTTGGACACCTAATGGAGAAAGGACAAGGGGTTGGTAATTGACTAAGTGAAAGAGTAAGGTTTTGGTGTAAGGCTTGTAAGAGATATGGTAAGGAAATCTAATATTTCTAGTCCACCTCATGTCCTTTAAATCTTTCATCTTTCAAAGTACAAGTACTTATATATATAGAATTAGGGTTTTTGGTAGAAGAGATCAAGAAGGTACATGCATATCTCTCTCTCTCTCCTATCTCTCTATCTCTCTCGGCCTCTCTCTCCTCTCCCTCTCCCGAATTCTCTCTCTCTCTCTCTCTCTCTCTCTCTCTTAGGTTAATATATATATGCATATATAAGAAAGACTAATAAAAGGACAATGTACTACATGATCTTATCTTGGACTTCTAAGTCAAAACTTCCTATTAAACTATGTCAAAATGCCACCTATGTACTTATATACTATATACTAATATATAGTATGCTAGGATGACATATACATATCATATACTTTAATCAAATAAGTACATATCATATCTAGGAAGGAATTAACTAATACTAACCTAGTACTATAGCTTGATATGGTTTTATGGACCAATGGATTATAATTCCCCTAACATTTATTAACCAATGGTTAAAGGATGAAAGTACTAAACTTATATAATCTATCTATAATAGTACAATGACTCATGGTGAATCTAATTAAACTAATGGACCTTGTACTAGGTAGAAAGACTAACCTATCGTCCAATGGTTAATAATTCTCCTAACTTCTATCGTCCAATGGGTAAAGATGGTAAGTAGTATATAATCTTATAAAGTGTACCTAGAAATCTTGTCACAATATCCAAGGTGTAAATCTATGGTCCAATGGATAAAGATTATCCTAGCATCTATCGTCCAATGGGTAATAGATCAAGGGTTGACTTTTGGTCAAGGTCTCACTTAGGGTTTAACCGTTTCAAAGGTTCGATTAGGCTACTCTAACGATTAGTCGGAAGCTAGCTAGGCTTGCTAAATAGGACGACTTAGGGTTGCTATCTCACTTGTCTTTAGAAAATGACTACATCGCAAGGCGAAAAGAAATTAGGTTTTGAATCGAATAAATCTAATCACGACGGATTATTGGAAATAAGGAATTTATAGAGTCAAAATAATAATCAACGAGATTTTTATTTACTGAAAATCGGAGTTGTTACATGGACGGGAACCCGGTGCCGAGGCCATGGAACGTCCACAACCTGAGGAAGTTTTTTGTTTGAAAAAACTTCAGTTTATTTTTTATTCTGTGTTAGGATGCACATCGTGATTGTGTGGGAATTACGAATAAAATTCCTTTGTTTTCATTAGTTGCAAGGGGTACGCATAACACCCCCTTGAGTTTTTGAATTATGAATAAAATTCTGGTTTTGATATAAGACGTTTTTTATTTCCGTGATGATTAGAATACGAAGTTAGGCCCGGTCCTTGCTCCTCACTTCGTATTGGGGAGCAGAGGGATAGGTTTATGCCAAATACGAATATATTTGAGCAGATTCAAAACTTTGCAAGTACGAATATACTCGGTTACGAATACAAGTATGAACAAACCTGGTGTGCATACGTGAATATACACACTTTCGCCAAATATGAAAACATTTAGATAGACTAAGTATGAATACACTTAGACTTAACAACGAACATTTGGCGTGCATACGAAAATATGCATAGCTTCCCCAGATACGAAAACATTTGGGAATCTAAGCACGAATAAGCTTAGATGGTTTCTCGTCCAAACCAATGAAAATGGGGAGCATATGCAAAATTATCCAAGTACGAATACACTTAAGAATTGTCTCCAAGTACGAGGAAAACTTGGGCAACATATGAATGCATGCAAAAATTGTCTAAGTACGAATACACTTGGGACTATTTCCAAATTACGAGGAAAATTCAGGAAGCATATGAAAAACATGTTTAGCTAGATATCCAAGTATGAATAAACTTGGGAAGCGTAGGATACACCCCAGCGAGATTAGAGAAATACTCAAATTACCTAAAGTACGAGATACTTGATCAATTGAATTTAAACAGTTAGCTACGAAAGAGCCACCAAGCAATGTTAAAAGGCCACGAAAGGTCGAGCAACACAAAGTTAAACGCCACGAAGGGCCAAATACTTAAAGTGTTGGAAATGTACTTGTGCCACGCAGGGCAAGCTTTACGGCCACGCAGGGCCACCACAAATGTCCAAAAAAACATGATTGGGAATGTTCCAAGAGAAGGGAAGTCATACCTGCTGGTTAACAGTAGGGTTCTCAACAGTGGAGGAAGAAATCTGTGCAGGGGTAGCCTCCGTGTTTGTGCTCCCATCAGCTGGACCTCCACTGGCTTCCTTTTGGCCAGGGTGGGTCTCTTCCACATTTATAGCAGCTTCTGCACCATGATGCTCGGAGGCGTCAGTATTAAGCCCCTCATCCAGATTATCTCCTTCCTCAATGAACTCCTCCTCATCTTGGGCCACTACGCTGCTTGGAAGATCAATTTCTGTCCAGAGAGAAGAAGACTCAGCTGTTCCTAACTTTTTGAGACAGGCGGTCCAACCACCAGCCCAGACTTGGTCCTGGATCTTGGGCATTTGATTTTTGTAGCTGTCAGTGGCTACATTGATCCCTTCGTTGTACCCCTGCTGGTAGGCCTCCTTTGCCTCATTTTCGCTTGATTCCAGCTCCGTCAGGGTTTGGTTTAGGCTATCTTCAGCGCCGTCCAGTTTGCTTTTTAACTCGTTCATTGCCTGTCGAGCCTGGTTTCTTTCCCTCTCAAGCCTGAGGATGGTACTTTGGAGCTTGGCATTCTCACCGGCCAGCCTCGCCCGCTGAGGCTCGGACTGGCCCAACTTCTGTGCCATGGCCACCATCCTTTGCATGGCCTAAAAAACATGTTAAGGAGAAATTAGAAGCAGCAAAGGAACAACAGTCTGAAATTTTTAGTTAAAATAAGTACGTAAGGTATACCTGAGCACTGCAAGTCATGAAAGACCCGAGAAGGTTGTCGGGGGAGCTAGTCACAACCTTTTGCATGTCTCCAGGCAGCATGAATGCCTGGGACAAGGCAAGGGCTGTTCCCTCAGATTCTATGCTGTCCCAAGCAGTGACTGGGCGCCCACCATGAGTAAATTGGGGAGCCCAGATTGGAGATTGGATTATGGGTGCCTGAGTCGAAGGCCCTTCAGGTGCTTCCAAGCGTTGACGTTTCTCCCTGTGGCTGGCTTCAATTTCCTCAGGAGAGAATCCAGGAGGGGCATCAGGTTGTGTTGCTCCTCGGCGGCCATGAGAAGGCACCGGGCTTTGAGAGCGTCCTCGGCCACGAGCAGTGCCGCGGCCTCTTCCTCGGCCAGCACCAGGGATTGTCAGTAGATTTTCGAGGTTGATGGGCTGGTTCATCTCTTGAAAAGGAGGGGATGGAGAATAACCGTCGGATGATGTGGATGCCTCCTCGACAAACTCTACAGATCCGCTACGGAATGGAGGGGTCCGGGAATGCCTGTCCTCTTCTTGCTGGTCGGGTTGAGTGGGGGGTGGTCCAGGTGCAACCGGGTTGTCAGCTGCTCGGATACGACGGTCGATGAAACTCCCGTACGAAGCTCTATAACTGAGGAGCACTTGAGCTGCTTTTGCTCGGCCAGCCAAATGGGTGCCTTGACCGTTGAAGTTCAGGGCCCGGTTGATGTCAGTTACGTGGACTTGGGGGGTGATGATGGCGTACCCCTGATTGATATTTTCAGCTGCAACATGTGAAGTTGGCAGTTAGAAGGTAAGTAGATTAAAAATGCAATACGAATAAATTGCTCGGTGAATGAATTTTACAAAAAGGAAAGAACTAACGTGGTTGCCCAAATCTGTGAGGGGCGTGAAAGCCTATCACTTGGCCGTCGTCATTTCTGGGCTCAAAATTTCCAGTTACGATGAGGAAATCGTCATCATCTCCTCGAGCGGAGTCAGGCAATTCAAGCACCAGTCGTCTCCTGGAATCTCTACTCTTTAGATAGTAGGTGAGGGCGTCTTTTGTACGAGAGATGCTATAAGGATGATGAATATTGTGTAGGCCTAGGGATGTGCTTAACATCTGGTTTAGGGCGTGTACACCCATGACAACCCTAAAAAAGTTAGCAGAAACTTGCATGGGGGATAGCCTTTAGTAAGCCAGAATTTGGCGGAGTAGTGGCGCCAAGGGGAATCTGACACCGCCCTCTACAACGGCAACCACCGGAATGTGGAGAGTATTGTTATTTGGACTCTGGCGTATGGCATCTACAGGGGCCAAACTGGTGGCAACATCGTCTGGGATCTCATAGCGAGATCTAAACGAGGCCATGGCCTGAGGAGTATTGCAATGACGCCTGAACCTCCCCATTATGAACAGGAATGGAACAAACAAATAATATGGGTATGAGGAAGCCCTCAAAACGATTAAAGGAATCCCTAGATCGACGAGAGGTAAGGGAAGAAGGAATAATGACTTACGATTGTGACGATCAGGAGTCCTAGGTGCACAAGCGAGAGATCTCGAGATAGTGGATAGGGCTCCAATGGCGGGTGTGCTTGAAGACTCTGGTTGCAGAGGGAATCGAGACAGAGAAAGGGGTTTCGAAATAGGGTGAAAACCCAAATGTGCCCCAATTAGTAGGGTGGCGTATGCGAAACGTCATCCAGACGCCGTTTGGGCGTTCCGTTTCCCAAAAGATGTCCATTCGCATTTAATGAAAGTGGCACGATGAGTGCCACGTGGAAGGGTTGGGGCAGGAAAAGCCTGTCCAGCCCGAACGACGAGACGTTTTTGGACTGGTTTAATGATGATATCTGCACCAGTTTTGAGGAACAAAGGATGCAGGGGCAAAGAAACGTGGCTCAAGTCCTAAGAAGCTTTGCTCGTCATATACGAAGAAATAAATGAGTAAAGCTGGGGAGCAATTGTAGGGAGTAAATCCCGAACACGTGCTTGTAAGGCCCGAACACGTGGTACGAGGGACCGCAATATAGTTAAGATAATGATTGTCGCCGTACAAAACGGTGGTCGGCGACAGGGACCAGTGATATGAGAAATCATTGGTCCAGGGAGTCTATGCAAGGTCAAGATCCAATAACACGAGAGGGTATTGGACCTAGGGATTGATGAAGGACCAGTAACATGTGAAGTCACTGGTCCAAGTAGTTGTTCGGCAACGAAAGGGCCGAACAGGAGGGAACTCGTGGAGAAGCAGCCCTTGGAGCAAGGAACGTTCCAGGAGATTCTAGAGACTGGGACATTCCGTGATGACTATGAGATCCCAATAAAGTAGGATCTTGGAAAGATATCCAACGGGAATGGGAAGTTCGGCCAGCTATGGAAAGGAGTCCTAAACGGACTAAGGTAATAAACTGATAAGGGAACGAGAATCCAATATATTCTGGGTTTCCTATACGAGATAGGAAATCTGGGGAAGCGTGGGTACTTGGGCAGCAAGCATCCATAAACCTATAAATACGAGGTAAACCTAGAGGAAAAAGGTACACAAGACATTGCAGTTATACGTATTCTCTTATGCTTAATTAGGGTTTTCCATTAGTACGTGATACTAACTTAGGCATCGGAGGGCCTTTGCCACGAGAGGCAAAGGTGCGCTCACGCCTTGTCTGTTTTGCAGATAAAGACTCCGGCGACGCATTAGGGTTCCGGCAAGGATCACGAAGTAGCCGTTACAATCTTGTGCTGCTTAAACCCTTCTTAGTTTTTCTACACTTACAGACATTACCGGAGAGATAGCACAGGCCCTCTTCACTGTAAGTTGTTACTTTTCGTTTATTGCCTTTGGCTATGAGTGCACTTGTAATACTTCTTTTGTTTGTTGTTTGTAAGCTGGTGCTCGGGCTCTAGTGGTTAATGACCGATGCCAAGCTCAGGAGCGGGAGATTGAGGACCGGAAGAAGGCCCTTGAACAGAGGGAAGATGATTTAAAGATAGCCCGGGAGACCTGCGACCTCTACCTTGCGGATTTCTAGAGGTGTGACAAGGAGAGGGTGAATGCGGAAGCCCGAGCTGCAAAAGCCAAAGAGGACGCAACAACCCTGAGGGCCACCCGAGCTCGTGAGGTTGAGGCTACGAGGAACAGGGGCTATGACGAAGGCTGGGACGCTGCCGGGGTGGAGTACAAGAAGCAGGTTCGGGAGATTGAAGCCGAGCTGTACAAAGATCGCTTTCTGGACGGACTACGTTTTGGCCACGAGGCTCTTTTACAGAAGTTTGACCTCCCGGAGGATTCGGAGTTCCGAGTCTTGCCCGAGGCGCCCCCCGAAGAGCTTGTCATGCCCGAGGAGGGGGATGAACAGGTGCTCAATCCCGAGGAGGAGATTCTCCCTGAGAGCCAAACCACTCATGTCACCACTGTTCCAACCGAAGACGCGTAGGAAGGATCCAGCTCGCTCCCTCTCTGAACTTGTATCTGAAACTTTTTGATTTACTTGTTTTTTATTGGATGGCTCCGGACATTTGGAGTTTACCGATCCAAGGGTTTGTAAATATTCTTTGCTGACAGGCGCCGAACAGATGGCCGAAGCCTGATTGGTTGTAATAGTTTGACGTAGGAATTTCTAACTTCAAACGTATTTTCATTTTGTTGAATTGTGAATGGAATGCCTTCTTTTTTTCCGAACATTGTTTGTCTCTGATATGCTTGTAGGGTTTTATGGTTGTAACCGAAGGGTGCTGTAGACACCCTATTCTGGACTGTCCAGATTAGTTTACTTACGGTCTTTGATTCCCCAATGATGATTAAGTTCAAGAACATACCGAGTTTGTTAAAGGATTTGAGCTTTGAGCGTCCTGAACCTCATCCGAACCCTTTTTAAACCCTTGTAGAACCCTCAAGCCAGAACCAAATGGCCTCAACAAAACCCTACTGAAGTACGCCGGTGGATGACTAGCGTGCGCTGGAAGCTCCGCCACGTGTCAGTCATCCCCAGTTACTGGCGCACGCCACTAACAAGGTGCGTACGCCAGTCAGAGCCAGTCAAATCAAACTATGCCAGCCGTGCACGCGGGAGTTTTGGCGCCACCTGGCGTCTGCCAGCAGTCCTCTGGTGGCTGAGGACGTCCTCCTGCTCCCTCCACTCCTACACTACCTCTCAAGCCTTGTCCCATGCATTTAATGCATGGAAGGCTCATCCCCCTTAAGCCACCAAACAAGCCTTAAGGCCCCAACTGATCAGCCACTCTCTCCTCCATAAATACCCCCCTTGCATTTATTTGCAAGGGGTTAGCAACATTAAGGAAGCCAAAAAAACCTTGGCCTTTCTCTTTTCCTTCCCTTTTCTCTTGTTTTCTCTTTCATCCATTGAAAGATAAGGCAAGGAGAAGAGTGTCCAGTCCATAACACTCCATACTTACTTCTCAAACCATCAAACCTCAAGCTCAAGCTCAAGCTCAACCTCACTTCCAAACTCACAAGCAAAGGTATATTACCTTCGGCTCCTGTCTTCTGTTCTGACCCCTGAGGGGGGGACTGGCAGGGTCAAGGTTGGTAATCTATAACAACTCTGGCCCTAATGCTGGCAAGGCTTTAAAGCCGTGTGTGACGATCAGGTGGCGCACGCCAGACGTTTCAGCCGTACGCCAGTCATGGTTGTATGGCAAAACTGGCGTGGGGATCACCGATCGTCTTTATTTTGTTGCATTTATATTCTGATCACCCTGATGCATGCTAAAATCAACCTTTTGCTTACTGTCTTTTAGAACTGCTTTCTCTTCCATATGTATCTTGCTGTAGCTTGGCCTCTGGGAGCCTTCTGGTCATGTTCCAGAGCCCAGATGGTGCAAAGTCAAAGCATTGGAGCAAAGGCAAAACTGGCGTACGGCCATACATTATTGGCGTATGGTAGTAGTCTCGCTTCCAGTGGCTTGGCCCTTGCATGGATCTTCCATCCAGGCCTTTGATCATCCTCCCCTCATTGTTTAAGGGGTTTTCTGTTCATTTGGTGGCTTCTTAGCCCTTTAATCTATCTGTAATAGTTTAGTAACCTATATCAACTGTGTGGTTTGTCTTGGGTGTGCACTGATCCCTTCCAGAGCCCAGAGGGTTGATAACAGAAGCTGTGAACTTGAGCTTACCGGCGCACGCCAGTTGTGGTGTGGCGCACGCAGGTTAGGGCTGCATGCAGTGGCTTAGTCAGTGCATGTAGGCTTTGCTTCTGCGTGCATCACTGCACAGTTAGTTTACTCTAGTCTGTTTAAAACGTTCACAGTAACTTGTTCTCAATCTATTATATTTGTTTAGATCAAACATCAAACATCCATAAACATTTTGTCACATACTTTTGTATAAAATGCAAACGTGTTACAGTTTTAGTCCCCATTAACTATTCCCCCGCCCTAACTGGCTAAGAAAATGATCAAACAAAGAGAGAAATGCAAATGTTTTATAAAATGCCTGAGTAGAGACCGATCTCCGGATTGGGCGAGAGGGGGTGCCATAAAACCCTTCCTCTCTCGTAACCTGGCTCCCGAACCTCAGATTTCAAAGGTGACGACGGACCAGTCTACAAGCCTTTTTCAAACTCAAACAAACGCAATCCAAAACGTTTTCAAAACCACGGTTTCTTGGGTACTCTCCGCAAAACCCGAGTGGCGACTCTCTGATCTACGAAGCATTTCGCCGCGCTTTCCGCGAGAAGGGCGCACACGGAATTTTCATGCCTAAAGCATTGGGAGTTTTTGGGTCGTGTGCCCACAGTGGCAACTCTGCTGGGGACATTACATTAATTAACATTTGGAAATTAATACATAAATGAACGATTTTTCAAAAGTCTGTCAAAACAGTACGCTCCGCGCTGCTGATGAACGGAATGGTAACGTAACAGGATTCTACATCCGACCACTCCGAACTGGGGCTTTTACTATCGTTCACCTATGTAGTTTTCTCCAAGTGTCGTTTAATGAAGTGAGCCAAGCTTCAAAAGGCGTTTTCAAAAAGCATTTGCGATTTTCTCTCTCTCGATCATTCTTTCGGCACGCGTACATTTGCATCGGTGTTCTATCAGCCCCGTTGAAGCGTTTTGGGTAACCGGCACAGTTTACTGGAGCCCGGGGTCCTCGAATGCCCAACAACCTTGGACGATGATGAGACGTATTACTGTTTGACCATTGCTTTGCTGCACGCAGGGTGATGAGAGGTATAAAACATCTCTAGCCTGAGGAACCCCCTTAAGCCAAAACCAGCCTCGTCACGCGTACAAAGCACTAGAACCTTTCAAAAACTAAGACAGGAACCCACAGGGTAGGATTATTTGCATCTAACCCCATAAACTGTCTATGTGTTACTGCTTTCCCTATCGCATGCCTGTACATACATTCATACCGTTCTGCGTAGGAGCATGCTAGGGCGGTTTTTAGGGTTTTCTCTCTTTCAAACCCGTTTTATGCCTGCTGAGGCGCTGCCTGGACCAATGACGAGTCGTGCATCATGATGGTGCACGTTATCAACTTTCCAATTCCTTGGGTCAACGAGACTTTGGGAAATCAAGACTTTCTAAGTCCTTGCCTAAACCCGATCGAGGTTTCAAACAGAAAGCTAGGAACAACGGGAGACATGACATGATGCTCATACCGCCCAGGTTAAAAGTGCTAAACACTTACACCATTCAAGGCTCCGACACAGTGCTGCTTACGCCCTCATGGTTACAGTATCATGTCGTCGACACCAAGTTGTTCCGTTCCAACATTGAAACTTCGAGAGCGGGATAGTCAAAGACTTAGGCTGATTCGACATCTCTTAGTGTTAGTCGATCCCATCAAGGTACACCGTCGAAAAGAAATCCGAGGACCTGGGCAGCGTCCGGCCGCCATAAAACGGTTTTGTCTGCTAGTTCTAGAGTCTAGGAGGACACCTACGACGTTGAGCATTTTTCATTTTCCTTTCAAATAAAATTGCTGCAGGCTGTCACTGAGCCCTTCTACTTTACTGTCTAGCCATCGCACCGTACAAATTCAGAATCAAGAGCCAAACCTACTTGGGAACGTCCGCCGGGTCTGTCTGTGAGAAGATTTGGGTGGGTCTGTTTCTGGGTCTGCCACGACGGAAGCTCCGGGTTGTTTTTTGTTAGGAGAGGCCTCACCACCGACACCTTTCACTCCGTTCCCTGCACCTCAAAAGCTCGTCCAAGTCAAAACCGAACCTCTCGACATGGCTGAAATTCCGAATCTTGCCCAGACTCTCGCTGACATTCAACGCAACTTGGTCATCATGCAACAGAGGGCCGATCAAGCTAATGCCTCTACGGCCAATCTCCGCGCCTTAATTGAGGAACGCCTCCCTCCGGCAGCTGCAGCTGGAGGAGGTGGCGGAGAGCGCGAACTTGTAGTTGAAGAGAACCTCCAAGGAGAAAACCCTGCTCCGAATCCAGAAATGGCTGTTCTGATCGCCAAAATGGCTAAACTCGAGGAAACAGTTTCCAAGGCTGAGAAGATAGGCGCTGGTGGCTTAGACATGGATCGTCTTTGCCCTTTTCCAAATGCTAGGCTGCCCG
The DNA here is from genome assembly GCA_018127125.1 of Rhododendron griersonianum. Lineage (NCBI taxonomy): Eukaryota > Viridiplantae > Streptophyta > Magnoliopsida > Ericales > Ericaceae > Rhododendron > Rhododendron griersonianum. Next base: position 31,123,240 of record CM030797.1, on the reverse strand, counting down.
AAAGGTTTAAAATGCCTGACTTTGTAAAGTTTGACGGATCTGGGGATCCTAAGACCCACTTGTTGGCATATCACAGTGCAATGAAACTGCATGGAATTGAAGAGGAAACCATGGCGCAACTCTTTCCTCAAACTCTCACTGGTCCCGCATTCCAATGGTTTCTGTCGCTGGACCTTTCCAAAAGGAAAAATTGGGTCGATATTGGGGCTGCTTTCAACTCTCAATACAGTTACAACGTCCAACTTAAGATGACCACGCGAGAGTTGGAATCAACCAAGATGGGTGCGAAGGAGCCCTTTGCAGACTTCATTCAGAGGTGGAGGGCAAAGGCAGCCAAAATGACGGATCGTCCTAGCGAAAAGGATCAGATTCGCATTATCTCCCGCAACCTGCAACTGGACTTTGCTAAGAACCTTGTGCTGGTCCAAGGGGCAAATTGGGAAACCTTCTTTGACTCCGGTCTCGCCATAGAGGAAGCCCTCCAAAACGGGGTCATCCCAAGAACCGAGGCTGCTCCTGCCTCCTCAACATTAAAATCCCAGCCCCGTGTGTACACCGGAAGCAGCACTGCTCTCTTCGGTGGTAGCAACTATGCCAACGCTACCACTGCTAGTAACACCGCCACAACCCACAGCTCTAACCATACAGCCGATGTCAACCAAGTACAAGCACCGCAGAAACCCCGAAACCGCAACCAACCTCGTGTCTTCGCCAACTTCGAAGCACCTCTCTCCGCTGTCCTCGAGAAGTTGGCCAAGTCTGGTCATCTCAGGCCTCTCACTCCTACCCCACTCCCTCAAAATCCACCTCCTAGCCACAACCCCAATGCCTTCTGTGCGTACCATCAGATGCCCGGCCATTACACCGACTCTTGTTATCGCCTCCGTCATGCGATACAGGATTTGGTAGACAATGGAACTCTTCCTAACCCACCGTCTAAACCCAACGTCATCTCCAACTCTCTCCCGAAGCACCATAACCAAGTTGGCCAGATATCCCTTAGCTCCACCATAACTTCCCCTAACTCCACCATATTTAACCCTACCGACCATATAACCCCTGCAGATCAACCAAAACCAGTCGTGTCCATGCCCCTCGAGCCTGAGGTATTGAACATAAACCTGGAGAAGGGAGAATCGTCTAAGTCAAGGACTCCCCTGGAACGTCTGCGTGACAACGTGACCATCCTCAACGATGTGTTCCGCGACCTTCAAAGCGACACCACCTTTACTGCACAGCTCCTCCCAGGGTCCACTGCAACAAACCCTTTCTTTACCATCACCGAGACAGCTCTCGATGGGACACCCATACAGCGCACAAGACCCGCTAGCACAGTTGCACACCCACCAGAACCGGAACTTGATATGCAGGCAGTAGGCTGGGCGATTGCCGACCACTACAACTTTGTCGTCCCTAGGATCAATGAATGGGATGAACTTGCCCGCGAGGGATTTCCAGTCGTGCAAGAAGCATTACCATTTGACCATGTTGCGAATAATGCATGGTTGGCAGCACAAGAGGAGGACATGATGGATCCTCTGGATGGGGTTGCTCTACCTCTGCTTTTCGACCCACCTGAGCCTATCGTCGAAGAAGAACCGTACTTCTGGGATCCCGAGCCAGCTTGGCAGTTCCCGGCCGACTATGTTCTAGAAGAAGTCATGCCTGACTATGAAGCTTTCTACACAGAGGAGGACCTCCGACAGGAAGAACCCCGTATACTTGGGGAGTGCTTCCGCGCACCAACGATCGACTCGCTGGTGGCCTCGGTAGCCGACGTCGAATACGACCCCGACTTCTACGTAATTGATGAGATCCTCCCGCGCCCCGTTGTGCCTCTCTCCGGCGAGGACTGCCGCATTATGGTTTTAGACGCAGTACCCGATGACCTTTGGGAGCTGGACGAGATTGTCGACCTTAACACAAACCCACTGCCCGCCGACTTTTGGGATGAAGACAAGGTAGTGGACATCAATATGGGAAACGAGGTGTGGACAGTCAACTCCGCTCTAATAGATGCTGGTTTCTGGGATACGCCATTCGTCACCAACCCGGGAGCACCGTTCGAAGAAGCTGCAGCACAGGATCCGTCCTTTTGGGAAGAAGTGGTAGTGAAGGGTCTAGAACACGAGTTGGCTACGGGGGAAGATCTATCTGCGACTGTGGCAGCAACCGATAAAGGAAAGCGCAAGATGGGTGACATACCTGCGGATTTCTGGGATTTCAACAAAGCAACCTCTTGGTGGGATGTCGCCAATGTTACGAGGAGCGGCCGAGTCTTTCAGCCCTCTAACTTGCAGGCTGGGAGCTCATCCAATCCTCCCGTCGTGCAACCCGCTAATCCGACTGCTCAAAGAGGCGCTCCGAACATCCTTGCTGGAATCCCGAAAGGGGACATGATTCAGAGGCAACTTGAAAGGATCCCCGCTGCTGTATCAGTTTGGGGTTTGATTGCATCATCAAAAGAGCATCGCGACGGGCTGTCTGGGGCTCTCGCCCGACTCAAGGTGCCAACCGACATCACCCCCGAAGCATTGGTCACTCTTATCTTGCCATTGCTTGCCAAGCACTCTGTTATGTTCACCGAGCGGGACCTGCCTGTTGAAGGAACTGACCACAACCGCCCGTTGCACATTACCGTCAAGTGCAATGGACTCTGGGTGCCAACCGTGCTCATTGACAATGGCTCCGCCATTAATGTCTGCCCGCTGAGGGTTGCTTACCGCTTGGGATTCGCAAAGAAGGATCTCGCACCGTCCAATTTGGCTGTCAAAGCCTACGATAGCACTCACCGTGTCGTCGAAGGAACCATTATGCTCAAGCTCGATGCTGAGGGCTTTGAGATGGAGGTGGAGTTTCACGTGGTCGACATTCCCGCCACTTTCAATCTGTTACTAGGCAGGCCATGGCTGCACAGGTCGGACATCATGGCAGTACCCTCGACTCTGCACCAGAAAGTCATGCTGGGGCTTCCAACTGGGACTCTCACCATTTCCGGGGACGCTGGGATCCACCCACTTAAAGAGGATGAACCCATTCTAGGAATTACACATGGGGAGGAGGACTCAGACTTTGGAGGTTTCTCGTTTGACACCGCAGGATCAGTCCTTATCGTCACCATCGACGATGACTTCCTCGTTAGCTCAGCTGCTATTGACATCATGAGGAAGATGGGCCACATGCCCGGCTTTGGACTCGGAATAAACCAGCAGGGGGTCGCTGAGTTCCCTGTCTTTCCCTTTACCGAGAGCCGATTTGGCTTCGGGTACGCACCTCCGGCCAAAAAGGCTAAAAAGGGGAAAGGCATGGGAAAACCTCATACCCTCTATGGTAACCCCGACAGCTACTTCATCCGCGAAGGAGGGAGCATTGTTTACGAAGGTCAACCTGAACCATTCTGGGATCCGGAGACTGGCACTTGGCTTCCGGGTTTCGAGATCTTCGCTGCGGACACCTGGTCCGATGATGAAGAGGAGATAGCCAAAGACAAGCTGGCAGAGGAAGAGTTCAAGAGGCAGCTGGTCCGGGCTAAGGAAGAAACTGACTGGATGCTGGCAGTGGATCAAGAGAGCTTGGAGATGCTGTTCTCTCAAGTAGGTTTGGCTGGCGAAGAAGAAGAGGCCGAAGTGCTGATGCTTGGGCCCGACTCTCCGGACGTCATCGAAGATCCAACCTCTCTCATCGTGGAAGCTAAGGGTAGTTTAAATAATTGCTTTTTCACTCCACGTTTGACATGCATTGACAATGTACCTGAGTCTGACACGGAGTCTGTCCAGTCTTGGTCTAGCTCAGAGTCGGAGTTTGTGCCTCTTGGCCCTCCACGTCATAGCTTCTACTTCGAGTTCGAGTCTACTGTACTTGGCAACCCGCTGGGGTTTTATGAAATGAATGACCCTGCTTCTGACTACTTTGCTGACTTTTATATAAACTGTGTCGACCCTGACGATGAAGGAACAGACTTCAATGGGAACATCCCCGCTGAGTTGCGTTCCCTCATCGAAAGGGAAGACGAAAGGCATGCTCAGCCTCTAAAAGAAGAAGTAATTTCCATAAATTTGAAAGACGAGGATAACCTCCGAATGATGCAAATTGGTTCAACTCTGTCCCCCGAGGATCGTACTGCGCTGATTGATCTGCTCAAGGAATACTTCGAGGTTTTCGCATGGTCTCACAAGGACATGCCCGGTATCGATCCTGAAATCGTGCAGCACCGGATTCCGCTGGCACCAGGGGCCATTCCAGTCAAACAGAAACTCCGCCGAATGAGGCCGGATTGGGTCGAGAAGATCAAGGAGGAAGTCACCAAACAGATCGACACTGGGTTCTTAAGGGTTGCCGAGTATCCGAAATGGGTGGCCAACATCGTGCCAGTTCCTATGAAGGATGGAAGAATCCGAGTCTGCGTCAACTTTAGGGACTTGAACAAAGCAAGCCCCAAAGATAGTTTTCCCTTGCCTCACATTGATGTGCTTGTGGACAACACGGCGGGGCATGCTTTGCTCTCTTTTGTCGACAGATTCTCAGGGTACAACCAGATCTTCGTGGCACCAGAAGATCAAGAGAAGACGACCTTTGTCACCGAGTGGGGTACTTACTGCTATGTGATGATGCCGTTTGGGTTGAAGAACGCCGGTTGCACCTTCCAGCGGGCCCAGACCAATTTGTTACACGATCTAATCCACAAGACGGTTGAGGTCTACGTCGACGACATGATTGTCAAGGCAAAGGAAAAGGAGGATTTCATCCCAGCGCTCAAGTAGTTTCTCGAGAGGCTCCGCAAATACAACGTACGTCTTAATCCACAGAAGTGCACATTTGGGGTCACAGCAGGCAAAATGTTGGGGTTCCTGATCACTACAAGGGGGATTGAGGTCGATCCCTCTAAGATTACAGCAATTCTCGAGATGGAACCGCCGCAATCGGAAAAGGGAGTGCGAAGCTTTCTGGGTAAGGTTCAGTTCATCAATCGATTCGTAGCCAAGCTAACACTGACTTGCGAACCGCTGTTCCATTTGCTCAAGAAAGACGTCCGTTTCGAATGGACGGAGAAGTGCCAAGCTGCTTTCGAATCTATCAAGGTGTATCTGAGGAATCCGCCTGTCTTAATGCCGCCTACACCTGGTCGACCCCTAATCCTGTACTTATCTGTTACTCCGACGTCCATGGGATGCTTGTTGGCGCACGAGGGAGATAAAGGAGTCGAGAAAGCCATCTACTATCTGAGCAAGAAGATGGTGGGGAGTGAGGAACGTTACACCCCCCTGGAAAAGACGTGTTGGGCGCTAGTTTGGGCTACCAAAAAGCTTAGACACTACATGCTAGCCTATTCGGTGAAGCTGATTTCTCGGATGGATCCTATCAAGTATCTGTTCGAGAAGCCAGCGCTCACCCATAAGCTAGCACGTTGGTTGCTTCTGCTGGCTGAGTTCGATCTCCAATATGTCACAAGGAAATCAGTGAAGGGCCGTGCCGTGGCAGAATTCCTGGCCGACCACCCGATCGATGGGCCTGAGGACGTGGATTTCAATTTCCCGGACAAGGATGTGTTAACCATTGTCGAAGAAGTGTGGACGCTCTATTTTGATGGCGCTGCTAATCAAAGGGGTTTTGGAGTTGGGATACTGCTCATTACGCCCACTGGGGCTCATATCCCCCTCGCTTTCAAATTGAACTTCGACGTCACCAACAATCAAGCTGAGTATGAGGCCTGCATCGTCGGGATGGAAGCTGCTATTGCACTCGGAGTCGAGAAGCTCGAAATAATTGGAGATTCGAACCTGGTGATCTCCCAAGCCAATGGAGACTGGAAGGTCCGTGAGGAAAAGCTGAAGCCTTATCACCAAGATTTGGAAGAACTGATTCCTCGCTTCAATAAGGTGACTTTCACCCACATTCCACGCTTGAAGAATCAGTTCGCCGATGCTTTGGCGACTTTAGCTTCAATGATCGAACTTCCAGTAGGAGTCAGGATGCGGCCGATTGTGATTGAGCAGAGGGACTTGCCTGCTTATGAATATGTCAACGCCATTGATGATGTCGATGATGGCCTACCCTGGTACCACGATATCTGGAACTTTGTCGAACGAGGAGAATTCCCTGCTGGAGCTTCAAGGAAAGATCGGGTTGCTCTGCAAAGGTTGGCTGCTCAGTACATCATTTGTGGAGGGAAACTGTATCGAAGGTCTCACTGCGGAATGCACAAGCTGTGTGTCAACGGGGCCGAAGAGACAAGGATAATGGAGGAAATTCACGAAGGGGTCTGCGGTCCCCACATGAGCGGTGTTATGCTTGCTAGGAAGATCCTCAGGCAAGGTTACTACTGGTCAACAATGGAGTCTCAGTGCATCGACTACGTACGGCGCTGTTTCAAATGTCAAATCCATGCCAACCTGCAGCATGTTCCACCCTCTAAGTTATATGGCATGACCTCGCCGTGGCCGTTCTCCGTGTGGGGAATTGACGTTATTGGGATGATCACGCCTCCTGCTTCAAATGGTCACAGGTTCATACTAGTGGCAATAGATTACTTCACCAAATGGGTCGAGGCCGAATCTTACAAGACTCTGACAACAGTTCAGGTGGCCCAGTTCATCCGAAAGAACATCATTTATCGGTACGGCGTTCCTCAGGCATTCGTGTCAGACAACGGGAGTCACTTCAAGGGAAGAGTCCTGGACCTCTTCGAGGAATTCGGCATCGATATCCACTGGTCGACAACCTATCGTCCACAAACAAATGGAGCAGTCGAGGCAGCGAACAAGAACATTGAAGTGATCATCAAGAAGATTGTCGAGTCCGCAAGGGATTGGCACGAACAACTGCCACTAGCACTATGGGGGTACAGGACGTCGATTCGAACTTCAACCGGTGCAACTCCTTTCTCCCTAGTCTATGGAATGGAAGCAGTACTTCCTATCGAGCTTGAGGTGCCGTCTCTGAGGATCATGGTCGAGAGTGGCTTGGAAGAATCTGAGTGGCTCAGCGGAAGGTTTGTCGAGCTAATGTTATTTGATGAGAGAAGGCTTCGCGCCCTGTATCATGTTCAAGGCTATCAACGTCGAATCGCACGGGCATTCGACAAGAAGGTGAAGTCCAGGGGCTTAGTCGAAGGAGATATGGTCACGAAGGAAATACGGGCCCCAGTGTTTGATGTTCGCGGGAAGTTTCGACCAAAACGATCCGGACCGTTCATTATCAAGACCATCCTATCCGGGGGTGCTGCTCAACTCATAGATCTCGACGGCAACGAATTCAGTACTCTGGTCAACCTGGATCAACTCAAACGTTTCTACCCCTGAGAGATGCTCGTTGGGCCGAAAACCATAAGGGTGGGCGGTTCCAAGCAAAAGTTAGAGCAGCCTGCTAGACCGAAAACCTGTGAAGGCGGTCTAGGCAAAAATAAATAGGCAAAAGTCGAAAGCTCGCTAGGCCGAAAACCTGTGAAGGCGGCGCTAGGCAAAAGTTAGAGCGTAAAAGGAGAGGCAAAATACACGAGCGAACCTTGGCCTGAACTACGTTCTGACCTGATTCCTTGAAAAGGGATACGTAGGCAGTCTCACCTTGAGACCCGGTCATATTCTATCAAGTTGATCCAGGGTTTGACATCCTAGTTCCGTATCAAAGTTTAAGTGAAGTCGAGGGACGAACCAAAGTTTCATTGAGGAATCTGAAGGGGGAAACCCTCCGTCTTTCAACTTTATTATACAATCATAACTTCTAATACAAGTGCTGAGCATAAAAGCCTTAAAACAGTGAAGCATGAAAAATAGAACGAAATGCTTAAGAAGCCTAACGGCTCACAGTTTATTCTAACTACAGCAAAGTGGTCCGGAGTCAGTCGACGTTTTCTCTTGCTGCAACATCCGCTCTTAACCATTGTCGATAAACGTTCCTTAGTCTGGGAGTGAAATCCGGAGACTCCGCCTGTAGGGCCCTGTCCGCCCAGCGCCTGTTATACCCATGGAGCGTCTGAGCATTGAAATTGGGGACTCGGAAGTCCCCGGCAGTGATATGAACATTCCCTTGAGGGATACCCAGTTGACGAAGGACGCGGCCCGGGATGTAAAAGGTGAACCGTGTCAACCCTACAATCACAACCCTGTCGAAACCATCTGAGAAAACCACCATTTCCTCCAGTCCCAGCCACGGACACCTCCAAACAATCTCGTCGGGCTGCAGGTCCCGCATGAAAGCGAACCATTCCTCCTCATCCATCTCGGGGTACCTCATTCCCCGTTGGTGAATCCTTCTCGGAAAAAGGTCCCAGCCATCCTCCGGAGGGTGCAGCAAATTCAGCTTGTCAGATAACCACAGCTGCGTGAGTGAAAAGACAAGTAAGAAACCAGATAAAACCGAGCGAAAAGACAAGTAAGGAGCCACTAAAAGCCTAAGCTGAGAGTCGAGGTAAAATAAGAAAGTGCGGAAACCGAAAAAAGGTGAGCTGAGTGAGTTTTACCTGAAGAAGTAGCGGGCTGCCACTGAAAACGATCGATACCCCGGAGTATACCGAGTCCAGGCCGATAAGTGTCTCAGCCAGGACCAGTGGGATCACATTTTGCCGGTCCGCACCTCCCATCTAGAGAGCGATACTCACTAGCAGAGGGCTGACCCGCCCGTCGGCAGGAATAAGCAGGTAGCCGGCAAGGAGGCAGATTACCAGAGCGAAGCGGCGCCGTGCCTGCCAAGCAGTGTCCTCCAAGTCACCCTCCGGACTGTACCGCTCGATTAATTGCAGGATGTGGACTTGGCCACCCTCTAACATGGAACGGGCCAGACCTCCGGGAATAGCAAGTGCCGTAGTCAGCAGTCTGGGCATGCTAACTTGGTAAGGAGGAACGACGAGCGTCGGAGAGGAGTACGTCCGGAGATAGGCCTGGAACTCCTCGACCGTTGGACAAATTTCGTCATCACCAAAGCGGAAGACGTGGACGTCCGGATCCCAGAACCGGAGCGCGGCACGTGCCGAAGATACCGGAACGAAGCCAAGCCGTGGTATTGAAAATTTAACCAGTCAACGCCGATCATTTCCACCAACCAGGGCCGGATCAAGGTAGGAATGGGATTTGCCATTGGAGGAATTACAGAGGAAATGCTGAATATGGGAAAGGCAATGAAGTGCTGTGGTTCTGCAATGTATGGCATGCGTCTTTATAGGCTGAGCATGCATCATTTTTCATCCGAGGATGCAATTGCCAAGGGCTATCCTCCAAGCCTCCCTTACAATAAGGACACTGCCCCCCTGAAAAGCCAAAACCCCTGTTCTGAACGTGGGATGATGGAGACAAAAGGCAGCCAGGGGAAGGACAGTTGGTCAGGCGAATGGCACTGTGTCGTACTTTTGTGGCGTGCGCCACTAATTCGCCAGCGTGCGCAGGTAACCTAACATTACTGGCGTACGAAGCACAACTACTGGCGCACGCCAGTAATGCCTGCACCAGATACCAGCAACAGCAGCAACTGTCATCAAGCAACCGACTTCGATTCCAGGGCTCGTCTGGCGGGTTTGTCGATTCATAACAGTCATGAATGGTATTTGGGACTACGAGGAAGCATCGGTTCGGAAACGTCGCGTTTAACGAAGAATTCGGACCTCCGGCGGCCCGTATCCTCCTCAAACTTAGGATACGGAGGCCCAAAATACATTCCAAGGATTTGTGCCAAGTTTTCTCATGCTGTACACGTTACGTGGACCCTATGTGACTGTACAGAGGTGTCGGTTTCAGTCTGGGACTATATCGAGTCATCTTTGGCGTCTTATGTCCATTTTGTGACATTTTTGGGCGTTTTGCGACTTGTTTCTCGTTTCAATTCGTTTTTTCCCGAGTCTTTCCACTTGTACAGGTCTTTGTACACATTTGTGATCTCTCGAGAGTGTCAGTTTCCCTTCCAGAGAAGGATTGGGTGTTCCGGCTTGCCAATGCCAAAATGTCCGTATCCTCCGCGTGTCTTAAGGATACGCGACGTATCCTGGGACTTCCATCCCACTTTTATTGAGCTAGACCAGTTCTATACGTATCCTAGCGTTTGTCGATCGATTCAGAGCGTTTGTCAATGCATGTCAGATGTTAGTGATTGTTTCGTTTACTTCTATCGTCAATACCATCAATATAGAAGTCGAATGAACAGAAAATGCAATTATTTTTATTATCCAAAGCATGCAACAAAAGAAATGTACATAGCGGCACAACGGCCCGAGCAAAGCAAAACAGGATCATGTAGCAGGCACATCCGCCTATGAATCAACGGGCGCGCAGGCCCCATCTCAAAAATCAAAGTCAAGTATCAAAAGGCAAAAGAGACAGTAAAGTGTCTGAGGCTCAGTCATAGCCCTCACTCGCTGAAAAGCTCGTCAGTGTCGTCGGTGTCGCTCTCCTCTCCCGCAGCCAGCTCTCCCGGGTCTAGTCGGAACCCAGGGTCGCTAGCAAACCCAGAGCCGCTGCTGAGGGACACGGGCTCCTCGTCCTCGTCCTCTCTCCTCTTCTTCGCAGGCCCCTCCGTTGGCCTCTCCTGAGCAGGCCTCTTCCGCAGCTCTCTCTGAGGCGGTGGTGACCCTCTGTTAGGGGCTATCACCACCCCTCTGGCCTCGCGCCGCGTAGTGCTCGCCGGTCACTGGACCACGGCAGGAGCCTTCCCCTTGCCCTTTTGAGGGGCTGGCTTCGCTGGCCGCCGCCTAGAAGCCGTCCTAGCGTGTCCCTGCATTGTCAATTCAATTCAAGTCATTATAATATCCATATTGTGCATAGTGTGTATACGTTAATTGCTGAAACAGGAATCAAGAGCGGGTACTTCTAATCATGCATTGTAACAGACATGCACAATTGCTAAATATCGAATTCGGAATTCTGGGTTTATACCTGAGGCTGCGTAGCAGGCGCTGGAGCGGCCGGCGGGTAGTGCAACTGCAAGGGAGTACCACTGGCTATCTGGTGGAACTTTTTCTCCATGGCAAGCATCAAGCGCATGGACTCCCTCGCCCACTCAAGCGGCACCTGGATTGCAAGTATCAGAAATCAAATGCAGTTCAAAGTACAGTGCAAATATGATACAGGAAGTGAATAAAGCTGAAAGTACATCATACCGGTCCTGTGACCTCTGCTGGCTCTGTCCTGGCAGGCTCGAAGCGAACCTCTGCGGCCTCCCCCTGAGGGTCACGCACCGTCAGCGTCCAAGAAAGCTGAGTGAGCCCAGTCAACTCCGCAAACTCGCTCCTCTCCCTGGAACGGCCCGACCTACTCTGCCGTCCCGACCTCTCCTCACCGGCAACCAAGGCCTCTGCCCGCACTGCCCTGTGCTCCATCACTCCAAGCGCCCCGACCAAGTATCGCCTCTGGTAGGCAGCATAGTCTCGCCCCGGCCTCAGAAAGGTGGACGCAGCGACAGGAACAGTGAACCTCCTCAACTCCCTCAACGTGTACCGCCCAGTGTGCGAGGCACGAAGCGGAAGCGGCCCAGGAACAACGAACTCGGACGAGTCGAGCGACTGTCGTGTCACTCGGTCGCCCAAGTACCACTGCCACCCGAAAGCCGACTCCAGCAACACTCGGCTCGCTGTCACCACTCTGCTCCTAGCCAGGTACTCAGGCTCAGGCCCTGCAGTCCTCCACGGGTCCCACGCCACCTGCAAAGCAATCAAGGACATCAGCAACAGCATTAAAGCAATTTAAGGCATGAACTACAAAAGGGAAAGCCGGCCTTACCTGAGAACCGGTCAAGTGGTCGAGGTATAGCCTAAAACCAGAGAATGTCTCTGTCGACTTCTTCTTCCCGACGCGGAGTGGCCCCCAGACCATCGCCCGAGGAAGCGCCCTCAAGTCCGGACTCCTGTTTTCCAGAGGGTACATCCTCAGCACCTCGTAAGCCCACAACTACAGGTTTTTCAAACAATCAAGCAATCAAGGCATCAGAAATACAATGTGTACAAGACAAAGTGCAGGTATGAAATGAAATTGAAAGACGGTATCAGTTTCTTACCTCCCACACTCTCCAGTACCCAGCCGCTGCCTTCTTCCCCCTAGAAAACTTGCCCATGAACCCGTAGCAAGTGCCCAAGGCCGCTCCGCCCCAGTCAAACCGAGAAGCCGACCTCAAGTCAAAAAGGGCCGGCAAGTAGGACAAGTGGACCGTAGACAGCTTGTTCGGGTACAGAGTAGCCCCGAACAAGTACAGCAGGAACACCCTCGCAAGCTGTGCCAACTCCAACTCAGAGACCCGCTCTCCTTCCAACTCTAGCTCTGGGACCGTCTTCACTATGTGCCTCTTGAACTGATCGTACGAAACCGTCTCCGAAGTACCTGCGGGCACCATGCCCAAGAACCACCTCAACGCCTCGGTGTCCTCATGGATCCCCGAGTCAAACGAGATCGGATCGCCTCCTACCCTCAGGCCCGTGATGGCCGCAAAGTCCACCGGAGTCACTGTCATCTCCCCGATCGGGAAGTGGAAGGAGTTCGACGTGTCCCACCACCTCTCGGCCAAGGCAGACAGCACGCCGTGGTCGCTCCTCACAGCTGTCAGCGTGGGGATAAACAGACCAAACCCCGCCGCGTCCACCAGCTCTCGTGCCCCCGCAGGTAAGCTCAAGTACAGCTCAAGCGAGTGCGCTAGACCGCCATGCCCCCGTGTGCTGCCCACTCCTCTCTGCACACCACGATAATCAAAGCAGAAAGGAAACTATCAGTAAGGCATCTCAAACACGATGAAAGTCGAATCAAACTACCAGGCATCCTATCAGCCAATTCAAGCTATCAGAGCATCAAAGACACATTCGTTCGGTCGATTATTATCGTTTCGAGGCATTCTACGAAGTCGAATCAAACTACCAGGCATCCTATCAGCCAATTCAAGCTATCAGAACATCAAAGACACATTCGTTCGGTCGATTATTATCGTTTCGAGGCATTCTACGAAGTCGAATCAAACTACCAGGCATCCTATCAGCCAATTCAAGCTGTCAAAGCATCAAATACATTTATCTGGTCGATAATCAAATTTCAAAGGCGTTCTACGAAGTCGAATCAAATTTCGGGACGATCTATCAGTCGAATCACGTTACAAGGCATACTATCAGTCGAATCACGTTACAGGGCATACTACCAGTCGATCTCAGTTATCCACAGGCATTCTATGGTCGAATTCTAAAGTCGAAGCATCCCACGGGCGATTCTATCTATTTTGGGTCGAAGTATCACCTTCTCTACAGTGAACCAAACACAAGGGTTCGAGTGTCATGCATTACAGGTTTGGTAATTCAGCAATAAAGTATACATAACTGCGGCAAGTACGAAATGGAGACTGAAGCAAAGTTTAAAGATGTACCTGGGTCCAGCCTCTGGACGAGTGCCGTTCAGGGTCTCTCAGCACCAACTCCTCGTCGTAGTCCCTCTGACGAGGGACGTAGCTCTCAGCGCCTGACGGAACAAACACGTGCGGCTCTGGAGGAACGTATGTCTCAGCCACAAACGGGGTACGAGCGGTCTGCCGTCTGGTCTCCGCTAAGTCCACCGCTACCTCGTACACCCCGGGACCCTCCTCCTGCTCCCTCTCGGCCTCCTCGACCTCTCGCTCAAGCTCTCTCTGGTCTCTCTCCGCTGCCTCGGCCTCCCGCCTCAGTCTCTCCGCCTCGTCGGACCGGGCTATCTCCCTCAGCCTCTCCTCTCGAGCCCTCAAAACTGCCGCGACCACTGCAGGGCTCTCTCTCATGAGCCGAGCGAGCTCAGACTCACCCACAAACTCCGCCAGGTCACGGCTCATGATCGGCTCGTGACTAGACGAACCCGCGGGCGCCACAAACTCAACCCAGTCTACGTGAGCCGCCCTCGGAGTCTCCTCCTCCACTGCGGGATCCTTCCCTCTATCCGAACCTCTCGGGGGCGACCCCGGTCGGTCCTCACTAACACCACCACTGCCGCCGCTGCCGCCGGCCCTAGCCGAAACACTACCGGTCATGATCAAGGCCTCCACACCACTCCTCGAGTCCAATCGACTCACCTGTAGACCCCCTGTGACGGAGGTCACCGGTGTACGCCCCTCCTCCTCCGGCATACGCCGCTCGTCGCCACCACCGACCACCTGTGCATGGCCGTTGTCGCCACCACCGACCCCTGTAGTCTCTGCACCGACGCTCGACGAAGCTCCCGAGTGGATTGATCGTCGACTAATGGCCTCTCGGCCTCGCTCGATTCCACCCTCAACCGATCATCAACACCGCCACCATTGCCGCTCCTGTCGTCGCCTGGTTCTGCCATGGATGAGTTCGAATCCGTGAGATTGAAGGAGATGGGAAGGATTGGAGTGGGTTTGGAAGGATTTGAGAGGAGTTTTGAGATTTTTGGAAAGTTTTGAAACGGAAGAATGGCGGTTTCAGTCGTGTCTCGGAAGTTTATACGACGAGGAACAGTGTTGGGCCGGATCTGTGATCGGGTATTGCAACATCTCCTGCGCACGCCACAAATTACCAGCGCACGCCAGTATATCCTGGGCTCGAGGCCCAAATCGCGGCCCATGATCAAAATCGAAGCCCGTGGTCAGCAAAACCATGTTATCACATAGGATGGTCACTCCCCAAGCAGAGCCTGTCCAATTTCAAATCAACGACGATCTATCCGTCCGATTTCAAATCAACGACGATCTATCCGTCCGATTTCAAAACAACGACGATCTATCCGTCCAATTTCAAATCAACGACGATCTATCCGTCCAATTTCAAATCAAACGACGATCTATCCGTCCAATTTCAAATCAACGACGATCTATCCGTCCAATTTCAAATCAATGACGATCCGTTCGTCCAACTTCAAATCAACGACGGTCTGTCCGTATGCTAGCATCTTTCCCCAGCGGAGTCACCCCATCCACAACGGATGATTCCCCAGGAGAGTTCTTCATCTACAGAGATCTATCTCATCCCCTCAAATCAATCGAGCAGCGATTCGTATCGTTGTTATCCCCAACAAGTGACAGCCTGTTCTGTCCATCTCAAATCAACGACGATCTATTCGTCCAACTTCAATCAACGACGGTCTGCCCATATGTTTGTATCTCAATGGAGCCGACCCACGGCTTATCTGCCCCAGCTGGGTCTCACCTAGGCCGGGTTGTCAAGAAGTCAAGGTCAACATCAACCTATCCAACATACGTCAAATGTCCTCGGCAACAGCGATCTATCCGCTCCGCCAACCCGATCAATCAGGTTCTTTAAAGATTATTCGCCTATCATTGAACTCGTATGTTCTGCTCTGGATGGCCTATTTTTGGGTGTCTAGAAAACCTTTGACGTTACTTACACCAAGTCGATGGTGCTCTAAGTGCCGTCAAAGGGGGGCTACTATAGACACCCTATTCTGGACTGTCCAGATTAGTTTACTTACGGTCTTTGATTCCCCATTGATGATTAAGGTCAAGAACATACCGAGTTTGTTAAAGGATTTGAGCTTTGAGCGTCCTGAACCTCATCTGAACCCTTTTTAAACCCTTGTCGAACCCTCAAGCCAGAACCAAATGGCCTCAACAAAACCCTACTGAAGTACGCCGGTGGATGACTAGCGTGCGCTGGAAGCTCCGCCACGTGTCAGTCATCCCTAGTTACTGGCGCACGCCACTAACAAGGTGCGTACGCCAGTCAGAGCCAGTCAAATCAACTTTATGCCAGCCGTGCACGCGGGAGTTTTGGCGCCACCTGGCGTCTGCCAGCAGTCCTCTGGTGGCTGAGGACGTCCTCCTGCTCCCTCCACTCCTACACTACCTCTCAAGCCTTGTCCCATGCATTTAATGCATGGAAGGATCATCCCCCTTAAGCCACCAAACAAGCCTTAAGGCCCCAACTGATCAGCCACTCTCTCCTCCATAAATACCCCCCTTGCATTTATTTGCAAGGGGTTAGCAACATTAAGGAAGCCAAAAAAACCTTGGCCTTTCTCTTTTCCTTCCCTTTTCTCTTGTTTTCTCTTTCATCCATTGAAAGATAAGGCAAGGAGAAGAGTGTCCAGTCCATAACACTCCATACTTACTTCTCAAACCCTCAAACCTCAAGCTCAAGCTCAACCTCACTTCCAAACTCACAAGCAAAGGTATATTACCTTCTGCTCCTGTCTTCTGTTCTGACCCCTGGGGGGGGGCTGGCAGGGTCAAGGTTGGTAATCTATACCAACTCTGGCCCTAATGCTGGCAAGGCTTTAAAGCCGTGTGTGACGATCAGGTGGCGCACGCCAGACGTTTCAGCCGTACGCCAATCATGGTTGTATGGCAAAACTGGCGTGGGGATCACCGATCGTCTTTATTTTGTTGCATTTATGTTCTGATCACCCTGATGCATGCTAAAATCAACCTTTTGCTTACTGTCTTTTAGAACTGCTTTCTCTTCCACCTGTATCTTGCTGTAGCTTGGCCTCTGGGAGCCTTCTGGTCATGTTCCAGAGCCCAGATGGTGCAAAGCCAAAGCATTGGAGCAAAGGCAAAACTGGCGTACGGCCATACATTATTGGCGTACGGTAGTAGTCTCGCGTCCAGTGGCTTGGCCCTTGCATGGATCTTCCATCCAGGCCTTTGATCATCCTCCCCTCACTGTTTAAGGGGTTTTCTGTTCATTTGGTGGCTTCTTAGCTCTTTAATCTATCTGTAATAGTTTAGTAACCTATATCAACTGTGTGGTTTGTCCTGGGTGTGCACTGGTCCCTTCCAGAGCCCAGAGGGTTGATAACAGAAGCTGTGAACTTGAGCTTACTGGCGCACGCCAGTTGTGGTGTGGCGCACGTAGGTTAGGGCTGCATGCAGTGGCTTAGCCAGTGCATGCAGGCTTTGCTTCTGCGTGCATCACTGCACAGTTAGTGTACTCTAGTCTGTTTAAAACGTTCACAGTAACTTGTTCTCAATCTATTATATTTGTTTAGATCAAACATCAAACATCCATAAACATTTTGTCACATACTTTTGTATAAAATGCAAACGTGTTACAGTTTTAGTCCCCATTAACTATTCCCCCGCCCTAACTGGCTAAGAAAATGATCAAACAAAGAGAGAAATGCAAATGTTTTATAAAATGCCTGAGTAGAGACCGATCTCCGGATTGGGCGAGAGGGGGTGCCATAAAACCCTTCCTCTCTCGTAACCTGGCTCCCGAACCTCAGATTTCAAAGGTGACGATGGACCAGTCTACAAGCCTTTTTCAAACTCAAACAAACGCAATCCAAAACGTTTTCAAAACCACGGTTTCTTGGGTACTCTCCGCAAAACCCGAGTGGCGACTCTCTGATCTGCGAAGCGTTTCGCCGCGCTTTCCGCGAGAAGGGCGCACCTGGAATTTTCATGCCTAAAGCATTGGGAGTTTTTGGGGCGTGTGCCCACAGGTGCCTCTGTACTTCGGTTAAAACACTGTGGAATAGCAGTACAGGTTTTAACCAAAGTATTAACCGAGGCAATCCCAAAAATGTTCGTCAAAAAATTTAGCTATTTGCAGCCCCTGCATCGGGTGGGCTTGCCTGTGTTGAACAGTCAAGAGTTGCCCGAAGCATTTAGCGATGCCCCTACCGCTAGGTGAGTAGTATGGGGTCGAGTAAGATAGGCTGAAGCGAAATAGTTAGCAGTTTTTGAATTTTGCATGCCCCTGCTTCGGGGTAACTTGCCTCGGTCCCCAAGTGATAGTCTGGTTTTGAGAGACGAACTCGTGGTAAGGTGAGGCTGTTTAGATTAGGGCTAGGGTCCCGAAGTGGAAATGGCGTCGGCCATGACTCCGGGACGTAGCGAATCCAAACAGTGGATGACTTATTGGTAGGTCGGTATAAGGGGCTCGGGACGAGTACCGAGTGTCCTTAATGCGAGCGACCGAAAGTCCGAACGACCGAGGGGTTTACCCGTGGAGGACAGTCCCTGAAGTTAGGATAAAACGGTCCGAGGAAAGATAAATCGAGTAGGAAGAGTAAATGACAAGATCAGTGCCATGCCCTCGATTTTCAACATAAAGTATAAAGATTTCCGATAAACAATACCTCGCAATAATACAGATAATACCCCAAATCATGGTCCACTCCCATAATTGCAAACTAAAATTTCAAAGTTTCTAGTCAAGCTTGACGATCCAAATAACATAATAGGAAACAAGGTTTAAAGTTTACGGTCCTCCATGATCAAATGATAGTCGTAATAGAAATTAATATTACAATCCCAAAGAGTTTTACAAAATGATGCCCAAGCAACTTCCCGTAATAGCTTTCAAAAGGGATGAAGTCAAAATGCATGCCAAGCACTTCGTGTCACTATCTTCGGGTGTACCTGAAAGAAAGATAGGGTTGAGCAAAACACGTGCCCAGTAGAGAGTTCTATGCTCAAACTATATGAAAATGAAGTGAATCATGCATCGAGAATGAGTAAACATAGACAGAGATGTCCAAAGAACGAATGATTACCAACGAGCTCTACGCTTTGAACAAAGGATTCAAGACTCCACCGGAATGTCACTAATTGTTCCTCCTCAGACAAAATACATCAATGAACTTACGTTATTCCACACTAGTCCATGTGTCATTCCAATTCAACTTTTTATTCTTTGTACGATACCACAATCGTTCTCGTGTCTACAGTCATCATTGTCCAATTCCTTTCATCACAAAATCTTTCCTCTCTTTTAATCAGACATTTCCATCAATAATCACTAGGGTCACCTCGGGTCTAATTCCCTTGAGAGCAGGGTCACCCCGAGTCTATTCCCTTGATAACAATAATAATAATAACTTGGGTCACCTCGGGTCTATTTCCTCGAGCGTAGGATCACCCCAAGTCTATTCCCTAAATGACAAATCATTTGGGTCACCTCGGGTCTATTCCCTCGAGCGCAGGGTCACCCCGAGTCTATTCCCCCAATCATTATCATCATCATTTCATAAATCGCTGGTTAGCGGAAACGCACATCGCTTAACCGACCATCTATCATTTCATAATCAACTTCATCATCAATCTATCGGTTGTACCTCAAAGCTTTCACCAACCACTACATAACTCCACAAATATACATGATCATGCCCTTTCATTAGTTTACATATCCTTATTGTACATAACGTACTAAGCCCATATATATACAATCCTACAATACTCTATCCATTTGTTATCCACCTTCACTCCACTTCCATTTCACGAACATCAAATCACTCAATCGAATCCAAGAATCATTCAATCCATCGCATGGTGTTACAGGGCCAATAATCAACCATATTGCTTATAAGCAAATACATGTTCTCACCATACCTCTAAATATATCCCCGCACTTACGCAACATGCTACTTCAAGCGGTTTCTAAAGTACCCGACGTACTGGTTCCTATACCTGAACCCTGTAATAAGTGTACCAAGGAAGATCGAAAGGTTCAACGAGTTGTGAAGATACAAGTTACCACTTTATCCTTAAAGTCATTATGCCACTCCCATCTACCATTTATACCAACCACGATATTCTTACAACCTACAACACTCACAAACACTTTACGATACGTTTTCATTTACAACGATACTAAAATTACGCTTAACCAGTGCCTAGGGAATGAGAACAATCAACGGATCATCAAGGAACGAGCAACCAAGCTTAGGGAAGGTTTAAAGGTGCTTTAGAAATGATCGGGACCCAGAACAATGGAGCATGGATCAATGGCAGCAAAACTGCCCAGAAACACAATGGTATCGATACCAAGGAAGAAAGGTATCGATACCTTTTGACCACAATTCAGTACAGACGCAAGGGTATCGATACCCATGAATGATGGTATCGATACCAAATGATTTTCTGGGTTGGTAACACAAAGGTATCGATACCAATGCCAAATGGTATCGATACCAGATGAGTTCAAGCAGATTTTCTGCAGATTTTCGAAACTACTTCCAACAATCAAACCAACAAATTCAAGCACGATCAAAGCACATAATCAACTCATAAGCATATAGAAGGAGTAAGAAATCCCTACCTCGAAGTTGAAGAGCAAACACGAGAGGAGATCGGGCCACGCAAGCCCTTGACTCTGAAATCTTCAATCTCAACCGATTAATCCTTCCCCGAGCTTGACCCACAAAATTTGAAGCTTGATAATGTGTAGGGAACGTAAAGTGGAGGTGGGTTTGTGTGAGTTTCGGGTGGTTTTGGTTGGGAGCAAGAGGGAGGGGAAGAGAGAGTGGAGAGCCGAGAGAGAGAGAGGCCGGGAGAGATGAGAGAGAGTGAGATGGGAATTTTAATTCCCTACATCTCCACACACACACACTTATATTAGGACACACACTAATCACACTTGCATTCCCTCCACTAACAATCCTTTCATATTAATCCCAAATCAAATAAACTCAACAAGTTCCATCTTTTCCTTCAATAATATTATCGAATAAACCTTTTTAATAATTTTTGAAATTACGGGTCCTTACAATCAGACAGTAAGAATAAGAAAAGTAAATTCTCATTGAAACTGAAGTGGAATGTGCCATTACATAAGTGAGTTGGTCTTCACCACATAACTTGGAAAATAAAAAACTTGCAGAAGGAGGGAAAAAACAAGCGGTTCCGTGGTGTCGAGGCCTGGCTATCCGTAAAACTTCTTCAGGTTGTTGGCATTCCAAGTCTTGGCGATGGGAGAACCGTCCAACTTCTCTAGCTTATAGTTACCCGAGCCGAGATGCTTGAGGACTCGGAAGGGGCCTTCCCAATTAGGCATCAGTTTTCTCTTCTTGGACTTCTCCACCACCTTCTTCCAGACAAGATCGTCCGGCTTGAATGACCGAAGACGGATGCTACGATTGTAGCCCTTGGCAACCTCCTGCTGATATGATGCAAGCTTGATTCTTGCATTCTCATGCTCCTCTTCGGCCAAGTCGAGGTCCGCGGCGATATTGTCATTATTCACCGACTGGTCAAAATTTTCGGTTCGAATTGTTGGGAGCCCGACTTGGAGGGGGATGACAGCCTCCATTCCAAATGCCAAGGAGAAGGGGGTGACCGGTGGATCGCCGAGGCGTTATACGGTAGCCCCATAGCACCCTAGGTAGCTCCTCAGCCCACTTGCCCCGGCGCGATTCGAGTCGACGCTTCAGCTCGGATGAAATTGCCTTGTTTGCAGCTTCGACCTGCCTGTTGCCCTGGGGGTAATATGGAGTGGAAGTGTCCCATTTGATGCCATACTCGTCTAAAAGGGCCCAGTATTTCTGCCCGATAAACTGGCTCCCGTTGTCAGTAATGATGGCGAAGGGTACACCAAAGCGAGAGATAATATTTTGCCAAATGAAACGAATAATGTCTGCTTCCTTGACGGTAACCATGGGTTCAGCCTCGACCCATTTTGAAAAGTAGTCGGTGGCGGTGAGTAGGAACTTAAATCCTCCGGGAGCGACAGGGAGCTTTCCAACGATATCCATGCCCCACTGGGAGAAGGGCCATGGCCTAGTGAGGGGACTGAGGTTCCAAGTCGACTGATGAATGATAGGAGCGAACATCTGGCACTTCCGACAACGCTTTACAAACTCTTCGGAATCCTTCTTCATTGTTGGCCACCAATACCCTTGAGTGATGGCTCGATGCGCAAGGGAGAGTCCACCGGAGTGGCAATCGCTGTCCCCGACGTGGAGTTCTTCAATGATGCCGGGTACCTGGTGGGGGTGTGCAACCAGTAAGTAGGGACCGGTGAATGATATTCGGTAAAGCTTGTCGTTTGGGTTTAGCCAGAAGAGGGCGGCTTTATTGCGGAGTCGGTGAGCGTCCTTCTTGTCGGTGGGGAGGTGTTGTCTCACAGGTAGCCAATGATCTCGTCCACCCAGCTCGGGCCGAGCTCTACGTTGAGTATCTCATGGCTAAATACTTCGAGCTCGAAGCTGGGCTTGTCAATGGAGCTGAAGGAGATGGAGTGATGTTCCGAAGCAGAACAGACCGAAGCGAGTCCGGTGAGGGCATTGGCATGAGCATTCTGTTCCCTGGGAATGTGTTCGACGCGAATGGCCTTGAAGCCTTTGAGAAGCTAAACAGCGGAGCTGAGGTAGGTACGCATTCGGTCGTCCCGAGCCTCGTATTCTTCCGAAAGCTGGTTGACCACTAACTGAGAATCACTGTAGATTACAAGCTCTTCAATGCCGAGGGCTTCAGCGGTCTTGAGTCCGGAGATTAGTGCTTCATATTCAGCCTCATTGTTGGAGGCCGGTAAATTGATGGAAAGGGAGCTTTCATGTAAAACACCGGAGGGGGAAAGGAGTACGATCCCAGCCTCGGCTATTAGAGGCACCGTCAACATACATCTTCCAAACATCGTCGTGGAAGAGTTTCCAGGCGGTGCTAGGGTTTGCTTGGAGAACGGCTTCGGGGCGGGGGGGCCGGAATTGAAGCAAGGACGTCGGCTGGAGTGAGCTCGGTGATGAAGTCGGCGAGGACCTGAGCTTTGATTGCTGTCTGAGGCTAGTAGTGGATTTCATAGTTCGCAATCTCGACGGCCCACTGGGAGATTCGGTTGGAGAGGTCCGCCTTCCGGAGGAGTGATTTGAGCGGGTACTCGGTAAGTACAATGATGCGGTGGGACTGGAAGTAGGGGGCAAACTTCCGAGAGGCGGAGACGAGGGCGAGAACAAACTTTTCCAATGGGAGGTAGCGTGTCTTGGCGGGGGTCATTGTCTTACTAGAGTAATAGTTGGGTTGGTGGTCACGTCCCTCCTGTCGAACGAGGACAGAGCTTATTGCATGCGTGGAGAAGGCGACGTATAGGAACAAGTCTTCCAGGTCCCGAGGTGTTACGAGGAGCGAGGCCTCAGAAAGGTAAGCCTTTAACTGCTGGAGGGCTCGGTCACAGTCTTCTGTCCAATTGAAGCTGCGTCGGCTTCCTTTGAGGAGGGTGAAGAATGGCTGACACTTGTCGGAGGAGCGACTGATAAATCGATTTAGAGCGGCGGCCATGCCTGTTAAGCGTTGTACGTCCCTCTTGTTGTAGGGAGCCGAGAGTTTCTCGATGGCAAGGAGCTGTGCGGGGTCGGCTTCAATACCATGTTTGGAGACGAGGTGACTGAGAAATTTACCGGAGCTCACAACGAAGGCGCACTTCTCGGCGTTGAGGCGGAGCTTGTGCTTTTTAAGGATTTCGAAGGCTTCGGCGAGGTGAGTCAGGTGATCGCCGGCCAGCATGCTTTTGACCACCATATCGTCAATGTAAGCCATCATTGTGTCTCCTAGTAAACGCTCGAACATCTTGGTTATCATTCGTTGAAAAGTTGCCCCGGTGTTCTTCAGGCCGAAGGGCATAACGAGATAACTGAAGATCCTGTGGGGGGTGATGAAGGCTGTGTTTTCGACATCCCCTTCGCTCATAGCAATTTGATGGTAGCCTCGGTAGGCATCCATAAAACTGAGTCGGTCATGGCCTGCCGTTGCGTCAACGAGCTGGTCAATCCGCGGGAAGGGGAAGAAGTCCTTTGGCATGCGTCATTGAGGTTAGAATAATTGACGCATACCCGCCACTTGCCATTCTTCTTCTTGACCACCACGGTATTGGCCAACCATTTTGGGTAATGTACTTCGCGGATGGCCTTCGCATTCAGGAGCCGGTTGACTTCGTCAATGATGACTTCAGAGTGAACCGGGGAGGATCGCCTCGCTTTTTGTACAATTGGGCACTTGGCTCGGTCAATATTGAGCTCGTGGCAGATGAACTTGGGGTCGACCCCGGGCATTTCATAAGGAATCCATGCAAAAACTTCGATGTTATTTTTGAGGAAGTCCACCATGTTGTTCCGCTCGGTGTCACTAAGTGAAGAACCGATAAGGAAAAAACGGGAACCGTCTTCGGCAATAGGGATGGTGACAAGGTCTTCAACTGCTTTCTCATCGGCTGGCCTCCTGACGTCTTCCAAAACCGGGGCTTCGGGTACTTCGATGAGGTTCACCCGGGAAGTCTACTTGCTGCTCCTGACTGCATTGACATAACATCGCTTGGCCGCGGTTTGATCCCCGTATAAGTCCTCCTGGCGTCCGTTGGCACCGATGTAGTGGACCACTTGGTGATAAGTAGAGGCGATAGCCTTTAACTTATGGAGCCAGGTGTGCCCAACAATGGCGTTATAAGGGCTTGGAACATCGACCACGATAAATTCCATGTCAAGGACGACCGAGCCTGTGCGGATAGGGAGAGTGATCAAACCGAGGGCCAGACCAGAGCCCCGTTGAAGCCAATGAGGGGGACTTCGGAGGGACGAAGGTCGGTGTCTAAGAGTTTGAAGTCCTTGAACAGAGAGTAGTACATGACCTCGGCTGAGCTGCACTAGTCTACGAGGACGCGTCGGACGTTGAAGGTGCTGATATGTAGCGTGACCACGAGGGCATCATTATGTGGGAGTTGGACGTGGTTGAGGTCCCTTTCGGTGAATGTGATTGTCCACTTGGATACGTCGTCGGTCCGGGGGCACTTCGGCTCGGGACCGACTAGCATGACCTATTTGGAAGAGGAGGCGTCATTCAGCTCGGCGCGGATGATGCAAGCGGCTTCGGAGTTCAGAGGGGCGTGAATAACGTGGATTGTCTGAACCTCTTCTTCGGCGCGTGTCTCGGCTTGCTGTGCCCGAGCCCTCGTCTTCTCATGATCAATCAAGTTACTGAGATGGCCGCCTGTGACAAGCTACTCCAAGTAGGCCTTGAAGGGCTTGCAGGCGGTGGTAAAATGACCTTGTTCGTTGTGGTAGCTACATTGGAAGGAGAAAAAAGGCTGATCCTTCACCTGCTCGATAATCCTGTAGATAAGAACAATAAAGGCGGTCTTCTCGGCATTGAAGTCACTTGGCCTCGGTCCCTTCCTCGGGGACTGTTTAATATTGTTGACTTGCTTCTTGGGTGTTGATACCGATGCGGGAGCCAGAGCGACCGAAGTGAGTGGTGTCTTGGAGCTCATGGATTTCCCAATGCCTCTTTCAGCTTTGGATTCGATGAGTTGGCACCATCCCTCGATGCGAGTCATGAGGTCCTTCATGGAGTTAGGTTTGTGTCGAGCAAGGTCGTCGTAGACTTGCTCATCTTGGGCAGTGAGGCCGAGTTTGAACCCGCGAGCCGAGATGACACCGTCACAGCCTTCAATTTCATTGAACAGTTCCTAGTAGCGACCGGCGTATTGGCAGAGCGTTTCGTCGGGTCGTTTACGGAGGGAAAGGAGAGAGTTGATCTCCTTCTCGTGCTTATTGCTCATGACGAACCGAGCCATGAAAGCATTGCAGAGGGAGTCAAACGAAAAGATTGACCGGGCGGGGAGCTGGTTGAACCAGGTTAGGCCCAGGTTCCCGAGGCATGCGGGGAAGACCTTACAGAGGAAGGCATCGTCCGAGGGCTCGTTACGGAGGAAAAGGGACATAACGAGCTTGTACTGTACTAAGTGAGTGTACGCCTCGGTCTTACCGTCGTACTTGGCAAATTTGGGTTGGGTGAAACCTTTCGGGGGGGTGACCGAGTCGATCTCCCTTGTGAAGAGGGATGTCGTGAGTCTCTTGAGCCGGGCATCGCGGTGAGGTCGGATTAAACGGTCAGAACCGTCTGGACGCTTGGTCACGGTGCGCCTCTTTGAGATCAACTGGTCCAATCTTTCGTGCTCCTTTCTCTTCGGGTGAGCGCCTCCCGACTTCTGGGGGGAGCGCTCGTGTCGATGCTTCTTGTAGCTATCTCGAGCATAAGGCTCAAGGCGCTCGGTGACCTGGCTTCCGTCACCCCTCTCCTTGAGGCTTGAGTTGAACGAGCTTTTTGCTTGAGCGTTTTTTAGGCGCTCACGGTACCCTTTGGTTTGGAATTCTAGGAGGTCGTCATCTTCGTTGGCAGCTTTGGTGAAACTGGGAGTGGGCTCGCGGCGGCCCTTCCCGATCCTGACTGAGTGGGTGGAGGAGGCGGAGACGCTTCCAGCACCAAGTCTATCGAAGGCAGACGGCTTCCCGCGGGGTCCTCTGGGGTAAGGGGAACGGGAGCGTTCCCTACGTCCAGCACCTCTTCCATTATGACCCTCCTCCGGCGGTTCGAGACGGTCATTGGCTGAAGGGCGCGATCGGTGCTCCACCAAGTGGCCTTCTTCACGACTGCGGGGAGGGCTATGATGGCTTCTCCTTCTGTCGCGGCTCCCGGAGGAATGAGACGGTGAGATCTGGAGGAGGTGCTTGATCTCCGCCAGTTCGTCCGGGACGTGCTTATCACGCTCCACGACCGTTGTTAGGTCGTCGATCTTTCGCTCTAGGTGGCGGATGTAGGTGTGAAGTTCGGTGGCTCCCCCTGCGTCCTGCGTTGAAGTTCCGGCCCCAACCCCGATGGACATGTGGGCCTTTCCCAGGGCGCCTGGTCCGCCGGAGGTCAGGTTTTGGTCCCCGAGAGGGCCGAGACCGAGGGTAGTTTCACTGGGATGTGGATCATCAACTTCCACCATGGCTGGCTCAAGAAGCTTGAACGGAGCTTCTAAAAGAAGGAAGTGATTGAATAAGGAACGGCGGCTAGATCCCCAACAGAGTCGCCAATTGTAGGGGTTCGATTAATCAGGATCTTGACCGTGGTTCTGGCTAGGTTCCCTCCTCCGCAACTCCGTGCCTCCGCCGCTGGACCTGCAATAAGTCACTAGAGCTTGTGTTGCCCAGTGACCCTCTGACGATCAAGTTAGATCTCAGGGGGAGTGTTTAGGTCTAGGGTTAGGGTAGAGTGGCGTACCTCATTTAGGTGAGTATCCCTTTGTATTTATAGACCTAGGTTTACTTGGCCTCCAAGCTAGCGCGTGGGGGATACGCTCAGGTAACCGCCTCGGGTGACGTCATAAATGACGAAAGGGATGAAAACGGTTACAGAGCACATGGCCAGGCCTGATCCCAATTATTACGCCTACACCATGAGGAGCATGATCCTTATGGGACCCATTTGGCGTAACCGTTCCTCCTAGGTGTCCTTGAGAGTACCGGAGCAAATGTAATATAGTTGGGGCTTCCGGGGCACCCGAAGGCTTGTTTCCGAACGTTTCACCAAGCAGCATACTGGGAGAGACTTGTATCCGGCTGTGATCCAGACCTTCTCCAGACGTCGGTTCATAACATAAGGCAAGGTCACCGAACCATTAACCGAGGCCTCTACAGTGGTGGTGGGCTGGAGTGGTGGTGGTGGATTAATGGTTATGGTGGTTAAGTGGTGGTATGGTGGTGGAGTGGTGGTGATGGAGTGGTTGTAGGAGTGGTGGTGGTGGTGGGATGATGGTTTTTTTTGGGTAAATATGGTGGTATGATAGTTGAATCCAAATACACAAAAATTCAGCCAGAATTAAGTAGCTCAAAGCTACTTAATTTTTTTCAACTTTTTAGCCTATATTTTAAGTAGCGCTTAATTTGTTAAGTAATGTAAAATGTGGTTATCAAACTTACTAAATCACTTATTACTTAATTGATTCAATTTTAAGTGCTGAATTTAGATTATCAAACAACCCCTAAGCACCGTGCTTATGTCTTAAAGGTTTATTTTTCAGGTGCGTAGAGGAGTATGAGTCTACTACAGAGTCTAAACAGGAGTTGTGGACAGTGTAGTTCGGACTTTTGACTCTCTTGCATATGTGGATAGTTTTTATTTTTAGTGTTGTAAATACCTGTGGGCTTATCTTGTGTAATATATTTTCTTGCATATTCGCAAGTTGAGTTTTTTTTGTGGGTTTTGCATATTCACAAGTTGAGTATTTTGTGGGTTTGACACCTGGCTGGTATATTGTATTTATTATTTGAGCAGGTTTGGGTTCATCCCATTTGGAAAATAATATTATGTGGTATAAAGAAAACTAACCCCGAAAGTACCTTGAAAAAAACAATTAGTTGTTGAAATTCACTTTGATGATTGGATCCCATAAATCAAAGTGAATCTCAACCACTAGTTGCTCTTTTCGGGTAAGTTTTCTTTGTCCCTAGTATTAATGTTAATAAAATCTCACCTAATTAGGCAACTATATTTACATTTATTAATACATATCACTAAATAAATGTAGGGGGCTAGTTTTACCCACCCAAATTTTGACACTCCTTCTCAGTCACATAAATCAAGGGCTGAGGTTAAACCACTAAAATGAGCTCACACACGCAACCTCACCTAATCTCTTTCCCTACTACTCCCTTCATCCATTTTTAAGTGTTCAGCTTCGTAACTCCAACTTATTAACCCTTTCACATAACTTTTACCTCAATTTTTCCTACTTACCCTCTATTTAGACATCATCATTACACTTTTACTCACTTATTTTTCAAAATGGAATATACTTTTAGGGCCAAAATAAAAAAATGTACCATTTTTTACCCACTAACTTTACAAAATGAGAACTTATCAAGGAACAGCCCAAAATGAAATACTGGACTCTAAAAATGAGACGGAGGAAATATCTTTCACGACATAGCCCTCCCCATCTCAGGACCTCCATCTCCGGCAAGGGTCCTCATCTTTGGCAAGCAACCCAGTACTCTCTACCCCCACTCCTCCATCCGTCTCTCTCTTGTACGCATTGGACATCGAATCTAATCATAGCACAAGGAAGAAGGGTCCACATCTGTTATCAGTTCAAACAGGCGCAATACTTGTTATCGGTTCATACTAGTGTCGGGCTACGTGTTTGGCACGAATCGCGTGCTCAGTAAAAAAGTTCGAAACGATGTCGTTGTTTTGAGGATCAGAATATGGTGACGTTTGCTGCGAAATGAAGGTTGATCAGTTTTTATACATGCATTCATTAGGCAAAAGTTCATAGTCCTCACATAATGATATCAATACCAAAAGTAGATGCGTTCGCAGTTGTTCGTATCAAATACCATGGTATGTAATTCTACATATACATTAGGATTGAGTACTAATGTGTGGTAGGTTGGTAGCTCATTTTCATAAACAAATGATTTCCACCCAACTCCAGTGAAGAATCCGCTAGCGTATTCGACGGTCCATCTTCTCGCGTGCTCAATAAAATTGTTCAAAATTGTATTATTGTTTTGAGCATGCGAACATCACGGCATTTGCTATGGAAGTACGCAAGAACAAATTTAACTCAAGGTTGATTAGTTTTTATATATGCACTTGTTAGATAGAAGTTGATAGTTTTTACATATTATGGAATTGTAAAAGACATGTTTGATGATATCAATACCAAGAATAGATGCGTTCGCAGTTGTTTGCATCAAACACCATAGTGTGTAATTCTAGATCTACATTAGGATTGAGTACTAATGTGTGGTAAGTTGATAGTTTGTGTGCATGAACAAATAATTTCCATCAGCTTCAATGAATAATCTATTAGTATATTGGATAGTCCATCTCTTGCATTTTGAAAACATTATAAAATTTCAGGGTCATATTGATCACAAAATGCTTTGACTTGTTCAGACAGCTTCTGGAAATGGCCAAGAGCAGAGTTAGGAGTTGGAGATTAACGGACATACAAATGTTTGTTATATAAAGTGTTTTACTAATGGAGCCTTATTATTTTTTACATCTATATACATATTTTTATTACAAAAGTTTTTAAAACTTGTTAACAATACCAGACATGAGCCAAACCCAAAATGAGTCCTTACAAAAAATAGGTAGCTATGCATTATAAGGTTCTAGACAATCTGCTTCATCACTTGCGAAAACAAAATTCATTCATAATCAAAGAGAACATGAAATCAGTATTCTCTGTGATGTAGAAAAATGGATGAAGAAAGAACCATTTCGAAGGAGATGGTACAAAATATACTCCTCCTAAGGATAATTCAATAGATAGAAAACTGGTCTGGTTAATGGACAGCAAGTAACTTAAATGCGGCTGCAAATGTGCATAAAAGAACGATTAGAATGAGCATTCCAATTGAAATTGAACATTATGGCATTCTAATTGAGATTTTTTGCAAAGCTAGGACACCGATTTCTCACTCCATCTAAAATAATGCTCTAAAGACATCTATTGCTAATGTAATCACAAAGGCATATCATCTTCAATAACCTAGTACAGAAGCAGTGCAATTAAATACAAGAAGCTATAGTACCATTCCCATTCACAAACCAAAAAGTATTCTTTGAACATTTTGCTGCCACTTCTACACATACAAACATGACTCTCTCAAAAAAGTGTGAGACAGTCAAATATTTTTTATTTTTTTGGTAAAGATGTGAGCCAGTCAGAGGAAGAACATACAAAATAAAGGCACATAAGCTGACAATGCATTATTTCACAAAAAGACCAGACTGAGTCTTTCTAATCTAAAGTTCCAGTTATAACAAAATACATATGACCACATAGACCCTGATAAATCCTACATGGTGGTCCTAATTTTACTCTCCAAAAATTAAAGACAAGCCAGCAATCCAAAATAGGTGGTGTTGTCATCAGTGCCACCAATAGGTACGCTCGGAATCATTCACACCGAAGACCATGGTGTGCAAATAGAGATTGATACCAAGACCGACCACCATGTCACCTCTCCAGGTTGTGTTCTTGAACAAATAATTTCCAGCCATAGCCAACAAAATGCCCAGCATATTATCACAGAATCCAAACCCTTCTCCTTGAGACCAATTTGAAGTATTCATATCCATGGATTTGGCAGAATGATTGAAATCACATTAGCATTTCCTGCAAATACAAAAATAAGCAAAGTATTTTTTGTGTTTTGAAGTATTCAAATCCAAACCCTTCCTTTAAGACCAGTTCAAAGTATTCATATCCACATACAGTCTCATAAGTCCTATATCGGGCAGGCATTTCTCGTAGATTCGAAGCAGAACATCCACAAACCAACATGGGTGGTAGTCTGCATAAAAATGAGTGAGAAGGAATTTTATTTGCTCATGCTCATGCTCATGAATAACAAAAAGTGGTATCGTAATGTGTAAAGTGTTTTTTAGAAAATTTCTTAATTACCAATTAGTTTACGGATAGTACGAGGGATAGTTACAACATTTGCAGAATGATAGAAAGGTTGAATGAACCTCGGCCTTGCAACAACAATAGAATTCAACCAAGCCTAAAACTCTGCACATTTTTCCCACTCAAACTGCTCACTAAGGTCAAATCGCATGGAGTATTTCTTTATGAAAGGGACGTCAACAACATATGTTAAGTTATGCGTCCTTCGTGATAATAATTCCCCAACCTTTATCAGTATATCACTCAAGTCTTCAAGTAGTAGTCTGCTTCAAATCAGTTCCAATCCTAGCATGACATGCACATAATGTTTCTACAAAGTATTGGCAGGTAGATGCCAGATGATCTTCAAAGCTCCACACTAATTACGTAGTTTCTCCTAATTAAATACAGTGGCAAATACCACAGGATTCTACAAGCATATGGATTCTCAAATATGGATTATACAAGCATTTTTTCTTTATCTGTGTATTACTTCTCCCTTCTTCCTCTTTTATCACTCTAATTTTCGCTATCATGCACAAAACTCTACAACCTGTAATTACATGATCCAACAAAATGTATCAACATTATAAAACCAAACACCATAAGTAGTCCAATTTTGGAACTAACTAATATGCCTCTCGATCCTTCTTACAAACACAACATAATCATAGATTGAATACAGGCATCATTTAAAGCGGCAATACTAAACCAAAATTAGAATTACATTACAATACCACAAATCACAGAAGCTGAAAACCAAAGCAGATTTACCTCTGCAAAATTAAACTGCAAAGCAAGCAGACCAAAACACTTGATTTCTATCTTGGAGCCCTAATGAACACAGGAATGAAGCAATAAGTAATGGAATGTCTCCTTTGAAAAACACAATAGCCGTTACAACAGTCGATCTATACCTTCGGCTTGTTGACCAAGCAACGGAAAACAGGGCTGAAATCGAGATACGATGGCCCAATACAGAAGATACTACACTTGAAGTTATACAAATTAAGTAATTCGAGAAGAAATTACCTCTAAGAAAACCACGCACAGAAAGAACATAGCAAATTGATTCGACGCAATTAATGAGTACTTTCACGTCTCTTTGGAGTAAGCAAATCGATTCCATATAAAGGACACATGATCGAAGATGGATCCATTAGATA
Source organism: Rhododendron griersonianum (assembly GCA_018127125.1). Lineage (NCBI taxonomy): Eukaryota > Viridiplantae > Streptophyta > Magnoliopsida > Ericales > Ericaceae > Rhododendron > Rhododendron griersonianum. The sequence continues at coordinate 31,091,239 of CM030797.1, read as the reverse complement.
GGCCTACAAAGTTACTCCAAGAACACCAACCACCTTCCTCTGCATTTTCAAATTTTCAAATGTCAACAAAAAGGGAAAAGAATGAGTACTCCCAAGTGGCTCTTACCCAAATTTCTCCTTCCGCGTGTAATATTTATAGGGCTAATAAAAACAGGTAGTGTTTCTAAAAGAAATTAAAGAAACTGCTGTAAAATGCTCTAAAATTCATACGAAGGATCCAAATTGGAGCTCTTTATTCTAGCTTAAATAGCAACAACAAATAGATATATGTACATATGGGAAATGGGGACATCACGAATATGTATCTAATTTCATCAAATAGAATTAAATAAAAACCCAAACAAAGGGAAAAAAAGATACACCCAAACCCCACTAAACAACATAATCAGAGCAAAATGAACATAAAAGTGAAAATAGGAAGCCCAAAGAAGAATGTACCAGCTTGTTTTGTTTTATAATGTTCAAAATTGAGTGAATTTCTTCTGGGTATTTCCCTTTTTTCATGCGTCAACAACTGATGAAAAAACCCAAAAATTTACCAATTAGTTTTAGAGTTATTCAAATTTCCCTCTGTAACATTTATATGTACACACCATACCAAGTCGACATCTCAAGAGCATGCCTCAACCAATCTCACTATGGGCTCGTTTGACTCTCCATCTTTGTCCCTTCTTTCTTGCCACCTCCACCACTGCCAAACTCAGTACCCGCTCCTCCGAGCAAGACGATCGATTGACGGGATCGTCTACATCGTTCAGAACTTCACATACACACACACATAAAGAGAAGAACTCCAATTTGGGGCGTAACATTTCTCGAGTAATAGGAACCCTAACATTTCTCGATTTCTGTTTAACAAACAAATACAACATCAAAATTGCTCAAATCATGAACCAAAACTCTAACCTGCTCGACATATGCTAATTTTGCCATGCACGCATAAATTTGCACCTTCGTATCCTGAAAAAAACAAAACGCGAAAAGAGAAAGAGGGAGAGACAGAACTATTTGAGATGAGATTGAACGACGGAAAGGATTAACCAGCACTAAAGTGAAAGAAAGAGAGAGAGTGTGTCCATTACCCAGTCAGCCTTCTTCATCTCTATTCTTGCCTTGTATTTCAGAGGGGAATGGAGGAGTACAGAACCACACCCAACCCTCAGCGTTCCTCTTCTCCGGCCACCACCACCACCGATCACCAGTGGTAAGTGCTCAAATATTTTCCTAAAGTATTCATGACAGTGTCAGATTCCGTGATATACTTCCATACTTAAATTAAACCACATTGGTATATCCTTTTGTTCAGTTCTCCTTACTGCGCTACAGTTTTGATTTTCTAAGGTTGAGTATGGACTACGGAGAATATAGGGATTGTTGCTTACTATGGTTGATTGAGCACTCTTTTCCTAATAACATACAGAAGAAAGTAGTTTCAGGATTCGAATGGGGTCTAATATTTAGGGGTTTTGAATTGTTACTAAATGTTTCAATTTACAAAAACAACAAGATTCTCGAAAATATGTTTTTCATCTTCCTTTTCCAATAAGGGGTGGTTGATACCAAAAACCATGTACGTGGAGTTGTAGGGTTTACTATTGAAAGATACTTATTTGTCTTGTCTACATGATTCATTGGCAAAAAACATCAGCATCGGAAAAATTGAAGTGCATATTCTGATGAAACCTTGCATAGAATGTCTTATTCTGCATACTTGAGTAACTATACTACCCAAGTACAGCTTGTAAAGGGTAGTGAACTGATGTTTTGTTGAGGTGAACCAGTTGGCAGAGTCTTATTGATGAGGGCAAAGATTCTATTATACAAGAAAAGCCCAACGCATGGTCTGAAATTTCAATGATTTCATGCTATGCATACTTGAGTCTGTCATGAAACATTGTAGATAAGAGAAGACTGTGAAATCCTATAGACCCATGCCTACTGTAGATTAATCTATTTCAAACTACTTCTGCATGGTAGAGATCAAAACTTAAAAGGATTCTTGTCACGCCCTGGATTTTCAACATAATAATAATAGCATTTCTAATAAAAGTCCTTCGCAATAATACATCATAATACCCCAAATTTGCTTCCCATAATCCATCCAAGAGAACAATCAAGTTTAAAAGTTTACAATAAAGGCACTCCGGCCCCAAATTCTTAGACAGTATCCTAAAGAGAGGAAGTCAAAGAATATAATTGAAATTACAATTACATCTTCAAAAAGATTTTACAAAGATGCCATGGTAATTCCTCAATGTTAGCTTTCAAAAGTATGGTCAGATGCACAGCAAGCACTCCATATCAATGTCCCTGAGAGGTACCTGAAAATAATATAGGTTGGGCTACACTAGCCCAGTAGAGAAATCTTTGCTCAAACTATATGCATAAAAGATGGATGATGCACCGAGATGAACATTGATACAAGAAAGTTTCCCATGTGAGCAAGAGCAAGTGGTTAATACTTGACAATCAATACCGTTCATATTCACGTCACTTAATAATCTCTAAATTCTCCGTTTTCATTATATCAAGTGTTCTCAATTTCCTTTCCGGGCATTTGGGACCCCGTGCATCCCGAATTCATTCCGGCATCGCACCATTCGGTGGATCCGTGGCTTTCTTGTGCACTTCCTGGCATTTGGGACCCCATGCGTCCCGTTTTCCGGCATCAGACCTTGTAGTGGATCCGTGGCTTTCTTCGTTTCATTCTATCGTTCTAAATTGTGATTTTTCGTTCTACAAGCCTCAATACCGTAGAGCATGACGTACGTCAAGTCCGCATCATTCATAAGGCATGCCACAATACTCACGTAATAACCCGAATGCATAAACAAAGGAATGAGTATCATATTCATTTAGTTTAAAGCCTTTCTTTATTATAACGAGAGCCCAAAGAGTAGGGACGAACAACGAATCATTGAAACGCGAGCAATCAACCTTAGAGATGATTTAAAGGTGTTTAAAAGGTATTAGAAGTGATCGGGGGTCCAAACCATGAAGGGAGTAACTTTTCAGAAATTTCCAGTTTGGTACATGTAGCAGGGTTAAGGGCGCTACCTGTAGCCAGCGAACAGAAGATACAATCTAAGTTTGGTACATGTAGCAGGGTTAAGGGCACTACATGTAGCCAGCGAACAAAATCAAAAAAATCTGGGTTTGCTACATGTAGCAGGGTTAAGGGCGCTACATGTAGCCAGCGAACAAAATCAAAGAAATCTGGGTTTGCTACATGTAGCAGGGTTAAGGGCGCTACATGTAGCCAGCAAACAGAATCAAGAAATCTGAGTTTGCTACATGTACCGGGGTAAACACTGGTACATGTAGCACCTGGGTTTTTCAGCACGATTTTGACAGCTTTCAAGGGCAAACACAAGGCTTCCAAACAACGATCCAAAGCAAGTTTTGGACACCGAATCAACTCATAAACATATAGAGAAAGTTAGAAATCCCTACCTCGACTTTGAGAACGAAACCCAACGAGATTGATCGAGCCCTAGCTTTTGAATTTGAAATCCTCCGAAAATACTCCTCTCCGAGCTTGCTCCAACGAAACCCAAGGTCGAGAGCCCGAGAGGATGATGATTTGGTGAAGGATCTTGGTGGGTTTTGAACTTGAAGTGGAATTTTTTGATGAGAGGGTGAGAGAGAGAGGAAAGAGCCGAAGGGAGAGAGAGGCGTGGGGTGTGTGTGTTTTGGGAAATTGTTTCTCTACATCACACACTCCTATATATATACTCATACATATACATATCACACTAGCACCCCTTCCACTTATAACTCTATCACATTAACCCCAATTCAATTAAACTCCACAAATTTCCTATTCTAGCATTTATAAAACTTTTAAACGATTTTCCGAAACTACGGGGCTCTACAATTCTTGTTTGCAACATCATCTTTTTAACGCTTTACAAAATCTATACTCAACCCTCAACAGGCTTATATTTGCAGGGTATTATTGTTTTTGCGTCAGTAATGGCAACTCTGGTTTACAAATATTGCTAGAGTCTGCTCGGCAACTCATTGCAAAGGTATGTGAGATGATCTCTGTTTTCATTTGTGGGAGTTTGATCCTTTTTTTTTCCTTCTTTTATGGGAGTTTTCTTTTCTTTTTTTCTTTTGTGGCAGTTGGATCTTCTTTTTTTTTTTATCTTCTTGCTGTTTAGTTAATAAGGTTGCATTATGGCTCACCAAACTTTGTTGAGTAAAGACCAAGATAGGAGATAAAATGTATCAGCATAGACACTTCTCAAAGACAATAGCAATCAGAAATTCAAAAGGTCGATGGTCAAGAGTTCAATTACCTCAGTTCACTTTGGAAGTTGAATACATTAATAAGTCACATTAAGCAGCCACCATAAACCATCAAATGATTACAGTCTTACAGAAAGTCAGCAGTACAATCTGAAGTTGACACCAATTTTAAGCAAGTATTGAAGAAAAAATATAAAAGAAACTAAAATAGATTTTCGAAAGACAAAAAGGGTTCTTTCAAATTCCAGTGAAAACATAATGAACCACTTCAATTTTCAGTGTCACATCAAAACCCCAAACAAGGTGTTCATATGGAGTAAGTAAGGTATTGCGTTAGATACATTTGCAGCTATAGTCAGCAAAACTATAAATAATAAATGGGACAGCACATGAACCCAAACAGTGAACCATGAAAGAAAATATAGAGCTTTTTTTTTTTGATCCGCAAAAAAAAATATAGAGTTCAAAATGCAACAAATAACACGATGTGCTGACGGGTTCTCCTTAAAATCTATGTGAAACACAATAGATTCTTTACATCTCATCGAGGTCCTTTTATGAGACTTGAGAGAGATATAGTGAAAAGAAATTAATAGAAGCTTGATTCTTATTTATAACTACATGTCGGCTCCATTGACTCTGCATCAAGATTCGATCTCATAGATTAGGCAACACTTGGAATGGATCAAGAACCAATAAAAGCCAATCCCATATTTGTAAAGTTAGGTTATGCTACCTTGACATGTACGAGACAAGTTTGGTGAGTAGTACGTACTGGATAGTGCAATTTCGGACTCAAATCGGGCAGCCATTCATGCTCGTGAAGAAAATTAGAAAAATGCAGAAACAAAATCCCTAATTTCATATCAATACAAAACCCTAATTTTTTTGGGCTAAACAAGTTATGGTGAGAAAACTAAAAATCTACCTCATACACCCACACACACACACACAGAGGGAGAGAGAGATACCTTGATGTGGCGTCGATTCCAGTGGCCGTCGATTGTGCAGGATTTGGAGGTTTCGGTGGCGTCCTCGTATTTGCAATTGGAGCCGAAGACGACCCAGCCGCTGAGCTTCTCCCTAACTTTCCTCTCCAAATCTTCTCCTCTTGCAGCTGGTCGGCCACCATCTGCTCTGAAACGCCTGACTGGAAATGGGAAATGGAAAGAAGATGTGAACAACAACAAATCAAAAAGAAGCAGAGACCAGATCAAAAAAAAAAAGAAGCAGAGACAACGAATCAAAAAGAAGAAGAACAACAACAACAGATCACCCCCGCCGCCCGTCGCAGAGATGGTAGTGGCCGGATGGAAGAAAACCCAAAATGGGAAGAGAAGAAGACGAATTGGAAGAGCAATCAAAAAAAAAATTGGGAGAGTATTATAAAAAAAAAAAAAACTGAATTGCAAGGGACAGACTTCCTGGATTCCAGGCTTTATTCCCGCGTGTACAGTAATCAGGGGAGGCAATTTTACCGGAAAGCCCTCAAGCCCAACACCACTACGTGACAAAATAGTGTAGAAAATTCGGGACGCATACGGAAAACATCGAAAGTCCGAAAACCCGTTAAAGTAATTCGAAAATAACCCAAATAGTGTCTATGGCCCACCACTTTTGAGTGCGAAATGACGAAAACGCCTAAAACCCCAAAGAAGTAAATGTAATTGGCTAGTTTCCGAACTGAGGGGTATTATCGTCCGGAGATGGCCAAAATAAGAGCCACATTTTGGAACTCCATTCCTTTTAGGCTCCGTTTGGATGCGGGTAAAGAATTGGGGGTATTAGTTAATAAGTGGGATAAGATAGTAGGGGGTATTAGTTAATAAGGGAGGGCCCACATTGATGTGATGTTTATGGAGGAGGGATTAAATAGTAGGTTGTTTGGATGAGGTATTAGAAAAGGGGGATTAAATAGTACTTCGTTTGGATGAAGGATTAATACGGGGTATAAGGAAGGGTGGATGATGTAAAAAGCTATCAAATGACCATTTTGTCCTTGTGCAGTCCCTAAATTCATTATGTATTACGTTTTATATATAATTGCAAATTTAATTATTCTTTCACAATTTAAGCCATAATATTTATTTGTACTAACAAATCAATGAATTTAGTATTATTATTATTAAACAATTTTTTATATATAAAATTCGGTTTTTTAAAAATAAATTCGGGATTTTTAAAAAAAAAAAATACACATTGTTTGGTAGTTGGAAATGTATCCATCAAACTAGTTAGGTCAATTCTCATGTGCACAACAATATTATTTGGTGAAAATATGTCTAACAAATTAGTTTGGTTAACATTTTTCTTATAAATTGTGGAAGTTACTCTTTTTCTCATATCACATTTCATCTTCATTTAAAAAATTAGTTTTTAATTTTGTTTGTCAACCTCTTTGATGGCACGCCGAGTTTGGACCGAGGTGGAGGAGCAAATGTTACTAACAAACGTTACAAACCTTGTAGATGAAGGGATTTGGGAAGGCGATGGCAATGGGTGGCATCCCGGCTACTTGGCAGTTCTTCAAAATTAGATGCAAGCTTCACTTCCCCAAGCCGGTATTGAACAAAATCATATCGCTACGAAGATGAAAGCATGGAAGAGGGATTATTTTTATCTTACATCTATGCTTCACCGTCCTGGGTTTGGGTGGAATGCAAATGAAAACAGGTTAGTGGTAGAAGATGAAGTTTGGAATAACTTCGTCCGAGCAAGTTAAAATGTTATAAAGTCTTGTTTAGTAAATTCGATTTTGTCTCATTTTGTAAATTATCTAAATGATTTTCCCAACTTTATGTAGGATCAGCCACAGGTGACACGTTATCGAGACATGCAATTTCCCAATTTCATCCAATGGGGCCATATTTTTGGTCGTCGTGAAAATTAGAAGTTGAAGGCAGGTGTTCGAAGAAACATTTAATTGTGACAATTGTAGACACCCCAATTTGGCCTAACGATTATTTCAAGTCCCACCTTGGGACAATCCCGATGATGAAATGGATACAATGATTGCTGATTGCTTCCTTGAGGACCTTAGGACTTTCGGTGAGAACTTTGACCACTTAGAGGACCCAATTCAAAGTCATACAGCCTTTCAGACAGAAATACAGAAGCCTAGGAGAATCCATCTGACGGCCGTAACATCGATCCCACGGCCACAACATCAATCCCTCACCCGAGCAACCTGTTGCCAGCAAAATCTCCCTGAGAGATCAATCCCTCGGCCGCGAGATCTATCCTTCGGCCGAGACATCCATTCCACGGCCGCGACATCCTTTGCTCGGCCGCCAGATCGACCTTTTTCCAGACTCTGGAACGTTCTGTCAGACGTTTGGTTTGATCCAACTACACTACCTTTCCGATGCGTTCGGGCTACGTTCGGAGATCACGACGTAGAGTTAGAGATGCATTGCAATTGCAATTGCCATCTCGTGATTTGATTGGCCGGAGTGAGTCATCCCTATGCCTATATAAAGGGGCCTTTGGGCTCCGAATTAACACACGAAATTGATATACCTACACACTCAATCAAACCTCGAAACTCCGCACAAATACTCCCTCAATCCCATACTCCAAAAGCCCTAACCTTCCGAAGGCAGCCGTCAATCCGGCAATCAAACCCCGAAGTTCAAACCCTAACTCTAGGGTTCTCGATCAAGCAATCAATCAATCACGCCCAATCCAAAGCAATCAAGCAACTGAGGGATCAAGGTGGTGAGGCCCAACGGCCTCTGGTTTGTCTTAATTTATTGCTTTTCTAATTAATCGTAGCATTTTTGATTATCCATTAATCTTTATGTCTGGTGTGAGGAAGAACACCGACCGGGGCTTCGATCCCTCGGCCGGTACATTAAACCAGTGTGATTACTCGGCCGTGACATCCATTCACCGGCCGAGTAATCGATCTCCTGGGACATTTTGTTTGCTTTTCTGCTTTCTAATGCATGCTTCAATTATCGCACTGGCTCACTTTGCTTACTGTTTAAAGGAATAACTAAACAAACTATGTGTTAGAATTAGACAAAGCATCTATACGTCTTATGTTGAACGATTATGGGCCAGTCTCACGACTGGGCAAAGAGGGGTGCCTAACACCTTCCCCTTATTGTACTTTTGGCTCCCGTATCCAGAATCTCTATCTATTTTCCCAGTTTTAATAACTGGGTGGCGACTCTATTTGATGATAACCGTTATCGTGTGGCGATGTTCCTAGCCATGGGAATGTCCATGATTTTGGTTTATGAAGTGAGCAACCAATCGATTAAACACAACGTGATCAATCTGTATGGCGATGCCCCGTTTGGGAGGTGTCTACAGTTTTTGGCGACTCTGCTGGGGATGTGAGAGCCATAACCAAAAAGTTCAACATAAGACTAATACATGCCTTGTCTAATTCATTTATCATATGCATCGAGCGGGCAACCCGTTGAGTTCACGATATCCCGGCATGACACGGGCTATGTTAGGGGTTCCAGAAAACTCACAATCACTCGTACCTAGTGGTATATCAAAAGGAAATCACCCAATCGCCGCCTATGATGGGGTGGTGAGAGGACTGATGCCCTTTGACAACGGAGCACCCGAAACTACCTAAACCTTTCATGCTTTAGAAAGCCATAGAACTTATCAAACTAAGGCAGAACCTACAGGCTAGGAACCTACTTGCATTCTACTTGCAAAAGTTCTTCCTCACACCTTGTATCATCTGTTGTTGTAATTAACTCTTTATGTGCAGAAGGGTTGGGATTTTCAGCCCAAATCCTAACCCTACACAGGCCGAATACTGACTTCCAGGTATTCTACTTTTCAAGCAAGCACAATAGGTAAATCAAAGAAGCAACCACAGCCAACTTTGTACTCTTATAACACCCGAAGCTACGCCAAACAAAGGTCTCTGCAACCCTCCCGTCTATTGTCTTCATCTGACAAAACACCCTCACCACAACGATTCCGACCGCTCTCAGGAACTTCCCGGTCACCCTCTCAACAAACCCCGTCATTCGTTAAATCTCAAGCTTCGTCAAGCAAACCTTCTACCTTCATGGCAGACAACGACGCCACTATTGCCGACCTCCAAGCTCAAATCGCTGCACTACTGGCAGAAAAAACAGCTAGAGATGCTGAAGATGATGAAAAATCAATGGAAGACGAGAATCCCCATAAAGTGATATTGGCAGAAAGTCCTGAGTTGACCAAACAAGTCAAGGAAATCAAACAAGCCTTGGCTCGTTCACAAGGGGATCAAATTCTGGATTTCGAGGGACTTTGCCTCTTCCCAGAATCCAAGCTACCTGAGAATTTCAAGATGCCCAACATTGAGAAATTCAATGGAACTGGCAACCCTACCAGTCATGTTCGCCATGTTATCAACACCCTGAAGCCGATGGGCTTGAATGACGAGCTCATTGCCCAGTTGTTCCAACGAACTCTCACCAGAAGTGCCCTCGACTGGTTCCTCACTTTGGAGTTTGTACATTATCAAACTTGGCCAGAAATCGCCAATGCTTTTGTCAAGCAGTATGCGTATAACGTCCAAATTGAACTAACAACTCGAGACTTGGAAATGACCAAACAGGATTCCAATGAGGACTTCGCCACCTTTGTGGCAAGATGGAGGGAAAAGGCTGCCAAGATGAAGAACCGTCCCTCCGAGGAAGACCAAGTGAGGATAGTTGTCAAAAATTTGCAACCCAAATATCTCAGGCATATTTACACACAGGCTATCACCGATTTCAAGCGCTTGCATGCCACTGGGTTGCAAATCGAAGATGGAATCAAGCTGGGACTCATTGGGAAAGAAGAGGTCACTCCTCCACCTAAGAAAACCTTCTCTAGCCGTACGTCTCATGCCTCCGTGAATGCCCTTGGCTCTTTGCCTCAAGATCCTTTCCAAACTAGCCCATCCCGAAGCTCAAATTGACCTCGTCGCAACTTTGATCCTCTCTATTTGACCTTATCCCAAGCCTTAACCATTCTCAGCCGTCAAGGGCATCTCAAACTTCTAAACAAGTCACTTCCTCCGCCGCCCTACGGCCCAAACCATGACCTGAACAAGCAATGCGCCTATCACCAACATCCTGGGCACGAAACAGACAATTGTATGCGTCTTCGTCACGACATCCAGGATCTTATTGATAGCCGAACCATAAAACCACCAAAACCTGATGGGCAAGCTAACCCACTCCCTACTCATAATACCGAACCACCACCTCGAAGCATCAATCTCATAAATCTCTCTCACAACCCCACATACAATCCCAGCCAATACATTGTCCAAGACAACCAAACCAAACCTACCTTAACCTTCCCTGAGGAGGACGAATGTTTCATGATAGAGGAGGAGGAGGATGATAATTCTGATCAGTCAGAAGTAATTGACATTGATATGTCCGACATAAGCAGCGAAGATCAAATAGAAGAAGAAAAGCTAAGGAAATGGGAGGAACACTCTTGGGCGAAACACAATTTGGAGGATCCAGACATTCCATTTGTAGAAGATGACGAGTGGCTTCGTATCTGGTTTGAGAAAAGGAAGAAGGAAAAAGAAAGGGTCATCATGATGAGAAGGCACGCTCGCTTCGAGCCTGCCCAAAAAGTAGTGCGCATCAACCATCCCAAAATTCCAACACCGCCCATTGTTTGGGAGACAATCAATCTCATTGAGAAAGTAGAGGAGTTCCAAATGCAACCATGGGTCAACCCTTACGATGAGTGCGACTATAGTCAATGGATAGAGGAAAGAGAAGATCTGGATTTCATGTACACAGAACCCTATAAAACGGGGAAAGTGACTTTGATGAAATGGAAGAAGAGTGCAATGATCCGCTCGATGAAACCTCCTTAGCATCACTATTCAATCAGGAGGAAATAGCTAATGACCACGCAATCAATGAGGAAAGAGAAAGGGGGTTTCCTGCCGACACATCCATCTGGGGATTACTCACGACTCAAGGAGACAGCTATCGTGCAAAAGATGAACCCAGTTCAAAGGCTCTGTTTGGCAAGGAAAAGGGTGGGAAAGAGTACAAAGTTGCAAAAGACAAAGGAAATGACCCCGACATGCTGCAGTAGCTGAGAAGTCACAACATGGCAAATAAGAAACGTTAAAACATTATTTTTGCTTTAAACAAACTAGAACGAGTTTTGGGCCCCTGTTTGGGCATTTTATTTCCGCTAAGAGAATTCCTTTTTCATCTTCAAGATTATGCTTATCTAAATCCAAATTTCTAAATTGCAATTGCCATGCACTATGCTCTCATTGCCAAAACAAAGGAAGAATTTGAAAGGATCAAAATCCTCGTGTCTTCGACAAAAGGGAAGGAAAGGATAAACTCTAAATTACTTAAAATTAGGTTTTTATCAAAACTTAGGAAGAAGACGCTATCTCCGTGAGAACACTTAGGGTTAGCTTGCCCATTGTGAAAGTACAAACACAAGGAGATTCATAAAAACATCTCCATCAGATTCCTCTCCAAAACACAAACCCTTTTTGAGAGAAAAATGCTCGTTGGGCAATCTACACACCCAAGCAAAAGTAAGAGCAGAGCCTGCTAGGACAAAGAAAAAGCGAAAACGCGGCCTAGGCAAAAGTTAAGGCATTTGAAAGCTCGCTAGGGACTCAACCTCTATCGGGTAACCTAGGCAAAACTTAGAGCATGAGAGAAAGAAAAACCAAGAGTGAAAACCCAACCCCCAAAGGTGGTGATCTTGGAACTACGTAAAGGCCTGATTCCCTGATTGGGATACTTAGGCAGTCTAACATCGAGATACGGCCCAAACATTTGGAGAGAAGAAAAACATGTTTGTACTCAATGATAGGCATAGCTAAACCTGCGTATTGAGCTCGCAAAAGATGAGTTAGTCATTTTCCAAGGAATTGACAAAAACAAAGACACGTAAGGATTACAGTTCATCTCTTCTAACCCAAAAGTTGTCAAACGCAAAGGGTATGATCCTTCAAAAAACTCTTAAAGTTTAGCAATCAGGTTGTAAAGCATGGCAAAAGCAAGGGACAGCAAATCAAAGACTAAGCATAGGAAAGGATGTGAAACAGGATGCCGCTTGGCTAAAGCAAAACCTATCTTCCTTGGGAAAGTAGACATAGCGGCCGGATAATCGATACCTCGGCCGCAACACTGATCCTTCGGCCGAGTGATCAATTCTTCAGCCAAATATTTTCACAGAAGTTAACTGTCTATCAGCAAAAACTTGTTCAAAAAAAGCCATGTTCTGACTATCACATGCAAACTCAAGACATTTAGTGGCATGAAAGGCATTTCCCTTTTCTCAAACAAAAACTTGTTTACAAAACCGTTGCTGTGGTTGCTTTTACTATACAAATATAGTTTCTGCCTATCATCTACTAACTATGAACAGGGAAAAGAAAGGCCCTAAAAACTAGGCGATCTCTGAGAAGAAGGCAAAGGCTGCTCACTGGTCCCCACATTCCCCTCAGCGGCCGGTACCCTCTCAGCCTCAAGCTGCAGCCAAGAAAGATATAAACATTCAGACTCAAGGGATAATACATAGCAGATAAAACTCATGAAGAAAGTCATACCTCGAGGATCCTACGGCGCTGTCTCCGAACCAAGACCTCTGTACTCTGGTAGGCGCGAAACCATTCCCGCACTATCTCGGCAGGGAAGCTTACCGGCACATTTAGAACACTCAAGTGTTGCTCAGGCTCTCTGCGAACTACTTCGGCCTCTGGGCCACCAACAGGAGGGCGGTACTGCAGGAAACCGCCATAACCCAACCTACGGGAAGGAAGAACGTAGGCAGCAGCATCAAACAAACCGGGCTCCTCAATCGCCTCCTCATCAGAAGACGGATGTTCGCACCTGCATGGAGGGTGCGAGGATGAACCCGCAACGTCCGAAGATGGCGTGGCCATCACGTCCGAACCAAGAAGGAAAACCAACGGTTCCCCAAAACAACCGAGGCCAGCAGCAATGACAACGACGGCGATGGTCGGAGAGGATGGTCGCCGGAGAAGATGGCGGCCGACGGTAATGGAGGAGGGCGGCGGTGTACGACGGTCGTCGAACGAGAGGAACGGGGGAGAATAAGGGAGGAGGAGAGGAAAAGATTAAATGGGCCGTGAGATCGATTTAACTAAACTTAAATCGATTTCCTGGCTTTTGGCGTTCTCACGGCCGAGACATCAATTCCTTGGCCGAGACATAAATCCTTCGGCCGAGAGATCGATCTCCTGGCCCGCCAATCAATTTCCTTCAACAAACGTCAGATCATGCTCAGTGCACCAATTCAAGCCACTACAAACTTCTGAATCCTCAAACAACCAAGTAGCCTTAGGGGCATCCCCGAGCCAACACAACATGATCAAAACCAGCCTTGGGGGCATGCCCAAGCATCGAAAATCTCTCTCCACAAACTACTGGCTAGCAAAACAAGACACTCAGCAGCCCTGAGCTTAAAACTTCAGCAACTCCAAGCCCATTATTGGCAGGCTCTACGCCCATATCAACTCACTCAGCGGCTCTACGCCTTCAACTCAACGGCTCTACACTCATTATCTCAACAGGCTCGAAGCCTATAATTACTATCTCAGCAGCTCTACGCTCGCTATCACGACTCAGCGGCTCGAAGCCCATTACTTCCATAGGCTCAAAGCCTATGCCTACCATCCCAGCGGCTCGAAGCCCTTTATCATAGCGGCTCTACGCCCGTATCAATTCAGCGGCCCTGTGCCCATCATCTCTACACAACTCAGCGGCTCCAAGCCCGCTATCTCAACTGGCTCGAAGCCGTAACAATCAATCTCAGCGGCTCGAAGCCCATCAATCAAGACATCTATTCTCAGGCTCTACGCCTGGATGCTCAAAAATCTAACATTTTTGAATGCTCAAGCTCTACGCTTGGATGCCCAACCACTGTGTACTGGATGCTCAAGTTATACACTTGAATGCTCAAGCTCTACGCTTGGATGCCCAACCACTGCGTACTGGACGCTCAAAGCCTGTACTTTGAATGCTCGGATTCTGCCGTCCGAATGCTTGAGCTCTGAATGCTCAAGTCCGGAACTTGATAGAAGCTCTAAGCTTAAAACAAACACACACGCACGGGCCCGTGCACATTTGCATCAACATTTTCACATCGAGTCTGCATCATATCTGTTCACATCTAACAACCATCATCACACATGTACACTCTGCATATCTCTCATGAAACAGGTCAACCCTCCTATCAACCGGCTCTATGCCTCGGTTTTATTTGATCGGCCCAACGCCTCGATCCTTTGGCTCCACGTCAACATTTATGATGAGAAAGCTCCGTGCACAGACCATCAGAATACAACCAGCTCTACGCTTCGGTTCATATCACGTCAAGCTCTAAGCTCCGACAAACTCAGGCCCTCGCCTCAAGACTGCATGCAGGCTCCACGCCTCAATCACTTCGGGCTCCATGCCTCAGTTCCTTCACCTTAGGCCCTTGCCTTATACCAGCTCCGCGCTTCGGTTCATCACGTCAAGCTCAAAGCTCTGACACCACAGTCGCCTTATGATCAATACCAGCTCCGCGCTTCGGTCCCATCAAGCTCTAAGCTCACCTCAGGCCTCCGCCTCATAAACCACAGCAGGCTCCATGCCTCAATCTAATCCCCTCAAGGCTCTCGCCTTATGATCAACACCAGCTCCGCGCTTCGGTCCTATCAATCACCTCAGGCTCTCGCCTTATGATCAACACCAGCTCCGCGCTTCGGTCCTATCAATCACCTCAGGCTCTCGCCTTATGATCAACACCAGCTCCGCGCTTCGGTCCTATCAATCACTCTCCAGGCTCTCGCCTCATGACTACAACCGGCTCCGTGCCTCGGTCCCCTCATCGCCAAAGCTCCGTGCTCCAGCTCATTCATCCCCAGCAGATGGTCTGGATTCCAAAACAAACCGGAGTCCAACTCATCCCAGCAGATGGTTTGGATTCCACCCCATTACATCAATCCCATCCAGCTCATTCGCAAGGATAGGCTACTCTACCGAGCTCCTTTCAGTCAAAGTAGGGACGATCAAGAAAAGCAAACGCACCTGCAGTGTACTGAACTACCCCAAAATACTAAGGAAGCTCTCCGCAAAGAAACTCCCCAGGTAGCCCCGCGCTCCTTCAACTACTCTTCGCCAAAACCCTGGCTCAGTCTAGGTACGTCACACTACGGCTTTTTAAGCCCTAAGGTACGTCTTCTGTCTCTAACCCTCCAAACTTTTACTTTTCTTTATTGCCCGAACTACGATTGGTCTGAATTTCCCTTGTGGAATACGTAGGCAGCCTCCCGGCCCGACCATAACAAAACCTTTTTCGAAAACCCCTTGGAATAGTGGTTGGACCAAATTGAGTTGCTTTTTACAGCTTTGACTCTTACTCAAACATGTCTCGCGATCCGTCTGAGTTCAGTCAAAGAGGGGCATCTGTAGACACCCCAATTTGGCCTAACGATTATTTCAAGTCCCACCTTGGGACAATCCCGATGATGAAATGGATACAATGATTGCTGATTGCTTCCTTGAAGACCTTAGGACTTTCGGTGAGAACTTTGACCACTTAGAGGACCCAATTCAAATCCATACAGCCTTTCAGACAGAAATACAGAAGCCTAGGAGAATCCATCTGACGGCCGTAACATCGATCCCACGGCCACAACATCAATCCCTCACCCGAGCAACCTGTTGCCAACAAAATCTCCCTGAGAGATCAATCCCTCGGCCGCGAGATCTATCCTTCGGCCCAGACATCCATTCCACGGCCGCGACATCCTTTGCTCGGCCGCCAGATCGACCTTTTTCCAGACTCTGGAACGTTCTGTCAGACGTTTGGTTTGATCCAACTACACTACCTTTCCGATGCGTTCGGGCTACGTTCGGAGATCACGACGTAGAGTTAGAGATGCATTGCAATTGCAATTGCCATCTCGTGATTTGATTGGCCGGAGTGAGTCATCCCTATGCCTATATAAAGGGGCCTTTGGGCTCCAAATTAACACACAGAAATTGAGATACCTACACACTCAATCAAACCTCGAAACTCTGCACAAATACTCCCTCAATCCCATACTCCAAAAGCCCTAACCTTCCGAAGGCAGCCGTCAATCCGGCAATCAAACCCCGAAGTTCAAACCCTAACTCTAGGGTTCTCGATCAAGCAATCAATCGATCACACTCAATCCAAAGCAATCAAGCAACCGAGGATCAAGGTGGTGAGGCCCAACGGCCTCGGTTTGTCTTAATTTATTGCTTTTCGATTAATCGTAGCATTTTTGATTATCCATTAATCTTTCTGTCTGGTGTGAGGAAGAACACCGACCGGGGCTTCGATCCCTCGGCCGGTACATTAAACCAGTGTGATTACTCGGCCGTGACATCCATTCACCGGCCGAGTAATCGATCTCCTGGGACATTTTGTTTGCTTTTCTGCTTTCTAATGCATGCTTCAATTATCGCACTGGCTCACTTTGCTTACTGTTTAAAGGAATAACTAAACAGACTATGTGTTAGAATTAGACAAAGCATCTATACGTCTTATGTTGAACGATTATGGGCCAGTCTCACGACTGGGCAAAGAGGGGTGCCTAACACCTTCCCCTTATTGTACTTTTGGCTCCCGTATCCAGAATCTCTATCTATTTTCCCAGTTTTAATAAACTGGGTGGCGACTCTATTTGATGATAACCGTTATCGTGTGGCGATGTTCCTAGCCATGGGAATGTCCATGATTTTGGTTTATGAAGTGAGCAACCAATCGATGGATTTGCCATTTGATGGCTTCCCTTTTTCTTCTTTTTTTTCGCATGTGTGTGTTTTTTTTTTTGATCCGCTCGTATGTGCGTTCCACTATATGAATTTTAAGAACCCAATATGCTTCCTGCTTCTTTAAATTACACACATTCTCTGATATTGCTACCATTTCATACTCCCAACAAACCTAGCTCTTAAGATAACAGAAAGGTAAAGAATGGGAAATACCCAGTCATACAAAATAACTAACTCTAGAATTCGTAACAGAGAGAGGAAGGGGGACCAATTAAGCTCCCATCTGGTAGTGTTATCGTTCAGTCAAAGTCTTGAAATTACAAATTTTTACAAGTTTATTCCGAATCGAATACATGTGCCAATAAAATACAACATATGAATCCTAAGAAAAATATCCCAATAAAGTATGTTAGTGGACTTGTTCGATGTTCATCTTCCAAAGCAATTGCGGATGTGGAAGCACTGTCACTTGATCGACGTTTGGTTGGGGCCAACTGCATCTCTTGATTCAGCCGGTATCTTTCCTCATGAAATTGTAACAATGCTCATTTAGCTTTGTCGAACGTATTGTACTGTTTCTTCAAGTTCCCCAGGTATCCATTAACTTGCAATTCCGCGGTCTCCCAACTTGTATAGATCCCTGGCTTACGACCAACGAATACCACCCAATAGTTTTGTCTATCTTCCCTCTCCATCGGAAAATCTATTAGGATACAACAATATCGATATTTGAATGTGAAACAATACTAATACTAATAGTATGCTTACAAATTCTATTTGGCTCAGATATATTTCACCGGCACCGGCACCGGCACATTGCACTACTTGGGTACAAGTTATGTTGCCGAACGGTGATTGAACCGTTGACCCTCATAACTTGTCTCGCCAAGATAAGTGACTTGCCTTCAATTGTCTCTTTTATATCATCATGGCCTAAGTATAAGACGTACCCCAGACACATCAGTAGCAGCACACATGAGGACACAGTTTGGACATAGGACACACACTGTCCAGTTCACACACATGCAGGCAAGTAGCACAGACTAGGAGAAAACTGCACTGTACAATTTGGACACAGGACACAGATTTGCATGCTGTTTTTCTACAGAACAGAATAGCCTTAAAAATTGCAGAAAAATGCAGAACAGAACAGCATTAAAAACTATAGAAAACTGCCACCAAAATTGCCAACTGCACCCACACAAATTTATGCATGCTTACAAACCAAGCTAAACGCAGAAAACTGCCAACTGCACACACACACATGGTACTCATGGCTGTCTAATGTTCTCAATTACTAAAGAGTTGGCTGTGATTGACACCATTTTGAAGCACTTGAAGGCTGCAACTGTAGAGACCCGTATTTTCTTTAATTATTGAAATGTTTATTAAATGACTAATTGGGAGAATATGGTTTAATTGGTGAAAATTTGATTTGAGGATCTAAGTGATAGAATAGAAGATTGAGGGAGTGGATGTGTAGTTTAAAGATATAAGAGTATAAAAGGTGTGTGTGTGTGTGGTAGAGGATCATTTTTCATCCCCAAATTCTCTCTCTACCGTCCTCTCTCTCTCTCACCAGCCGAACTCCTCTCTCTCCTCTCATCTCACACAAAACTCCACTCCATCTCTCAAGATCTTCAAGAAACAACCTCCCTCCGGCCTTGCAATCACGTTCTTAAGCTTGAAAGTCTTTGGGTTTCTCCGGGTAAAGCTTGAATCGAAGTTTTGAGGTTCGAAGAGGCTAGGGCTTGCTCAAATCTTGTAGATCTTGGTTATCGTCGCGAGGTAGGGACTTCTTTACCTCTTTTATGTGTTTATATGTTGATTTGGTGTAAGAATCGAGCTTTGATCATCTCCCTTTGTTCATTTTGAAAGCTGTCAAAATCTGCAGAAATCGCCCGAAATTGCCTAGGGATCGATCCCTAAGCATGAGGGATCGATCCCTCACTTCAAAACTGGACTTTTTCACCTTGGGGATCGATCCCTCCCCTCTCTGGACTTTCTGCTCGTCTTTCTAGTTTCAGCCCAACTTCAAATGGCCATAACCTTCTCGTCCGACGTCTGATTCATGCAAATTTGGTATCGATTCGAAGGTCTTGAAGTTAGCTTTCCATGGCCACCAAAATCACTTTAATACTTTGAGTATACAAAAAGTTATGACCATTAGAGTGAAGGTGTGTCGGCCTCCCAACATCCGTTGGCTATCCTTTGGATCCTCGTTCTATCGTTTCGACTTCTTATGATTGTGGATGATATTTGTGACCCGTTGGTCTTCCGTTAGTGAGTAATGACTAAGGAATTACTTAGTTAAAGCTTCATTTAAATGATTTCTATTGATTGTTAGTACTTGTGAACGTTTATGGCACTTTTGTGATAACGTGGTATATTGTTTGACGTCTCAACTATGACTGTGAATATTGGGGAAGTCTTAACTTGCATGTTGTGTGAGAAGGTAGTTGTTGAGTCGGGAGTTGGTTTAGGAAGTCTCGTAACGCAAGGGGTGGTAATACGAAGACTTAGATGGGTCTCGTAATGCAAGAGGTGGTAATACGGTGACTCGAGTTGTTTGGGATCACCGTGACGCAAGGGGTGGTAACACGGTAATCCTCGTAATAGTGTACGGTAGCGCAAGGGGTGGAAATACCGATGGTGGGAGTTTGGGATAGCGAGTCATGTTGAGTTGGTAGAGTGTATGAGTCTTATGAATGGTGTGGCTATTTGTGATAACAGCATGTCCTTGAACGATCATAATGAATGTCAAAATACCTACGAGTTCATTGTTATCTCTTGGTTGAACTTCATCTCCTTGTCATCTCATTATGCACTTGGCTTCATATTTATACATAGAATTGGTAAAGATTTTCCTACTGGGCTAGTGTAGCTCAACCAAATCTTTCTTTTCAGGTTCAAATGCTGGATAGTGATTTGCATATGTTGAGTGCTTGGGAGTGAAAGACTCTTTTTGGAAGCTACTCTCATTTAGTTACGTAATCATCTTTTGTAATTGACTTTCTTTTGGTAAAGATGAGTTTGTAACTATTCATTCTATAAATTCCTTTTAACTATAAAGTTTGTAATATTCTAAACACATTGTACTCGTATCTAAACTGATTTGGGCCTTGGTGCCAATGTTGTATTTGTTTAAAAATGGGGACTTGATTTGTAATATCAAGCAGGTGGGAAATCATTTTGGGTAATATTTATCTTATGCGAGGATCTTTTAATGAAATGGTTTAATAATTTATGTTGAAAATCGAGGGCGTGACAAATTGGTATCAGAGCGTCTAGGTTTGAATACTTTGAGACCGTGGGGAGACTTCTAGTCTCATGGGTTCAAAATGTCACGTCTTCTTGCATGTCATAGGTGTGTTTGTGTGAATTGACATTACACGGCTTATGTGACAATTGCATTTATGTTTATATGGATCAGTGGAATGTTGATGACCCGTGTTTGGGGAAAAAATGGAAGTTTGGCTTTATTGTATATGTTGTAGGTGCGACGGTTGTTGTTGTTTTTTTTATGCTATTAGCAGTCTTGTTCTTGAATCTTATGTGGTAAGATGTCTTCTATACGCGATGTAGGGCATGGTAGATTAGAAATCATGATGGTGGTAGTGGTTGCGGTTGCGCGTAGCGGCAATGCCGAAGTGTGAAAGACGATATCTATTAGCATATAATAGAAGTGTTAGAGTATTAATATGACTTACGAGTTAAGTGTTAGATGTGTTTCCATTCGAGCTACTCGAATTACGTGTTAAGTTCAAAATGCGATAGGTAAATCCTATGTGATGTGAGCTGCATCGAGTGTAAGTATATGAAGGGGGATTACATGTTGAGGTGTGTGATAGGAACCATAGGTTGTTCGAAAAGTGGGTAGGATGTACCATAACTATAGGATTGAGTTATTGTATGTCTTGAATATGTTAGAAAGTAATGACTTGCTGTGGTAATAATTGTGGTTGGTCGTCGTTGTGATGGTTATAGGTAGGGTGTCGGGATACTGTATGTGTCCTCTGGACACCCAAGCGACTACCAATGAGATCCAATTGGAAGAGGTGCTTGATCACCGCACCTTCTAGATGGAAGTCTCGGGAAGTCAATTGGACTATAGGGTTACACTTATGTTTAAGATCTCTAGGTTGGAAGTAGATGACCGTATCTAAGGATTTTGTAGTAAAAGGAAGTGTTGAGATGTTGTTGTAGTCATTGTGGTGATTGCAGTAGTGGTATTGTTACGATGGGTTGACAGGAAAACAATGGTGGTATCGTTTGGCGAGAGGGAAAATAAGACTCAAGGAGAATTATACTGATGTGACTTAAGTCGAGTGGTTAAATTAAGCTGCGTGGTGAGAAACTTGCTTGAAGCGAAGTAATATAAATGGGAACTATTGTGGTTGTTAACGAAGTGGAGTGTAGTCAATGTCTCGAATTATAATGGTGGGAAATCTGGAGTGGTAAGCGTGTGAGAAAGAGGGACGTTATGAATCGAAGGATTGGAGTGTAGAGATCATGCATGGTGTACAATCGGGTTTGTAGACTAGACTAATGATAGTATAGGACATATGGAGGTATGCCATTAAGACGACAAATTTATTTAAGAGAGATAAAGAGATAATAGTGAAAATGATAGTGATAGCAAAGATGGTGGTGGTAATGGAAGTTGTCATTCTTGAGGTCGAGTGTAGATATGGTGAATGCCTTTGAGGAAAATTGAGGTTGATATGATTCCCTAGTTGAGAGACAATCATAAGCTGTGAAACTTGTGGTGAGCGGAACTGTTAGAGGATGTTAGTGCGAGTGAGATTGATTCTTAAGTGACGAAATAGTTGGAGTCTTAGATTATAATGAGAAGTATAGACATGTTGTTAGGTTGTAAAGTTGTTGAAATAGAGGAATAATTAGAATTGATAATACGTGTATCTGTGATGTGATGTTGTGATGTTTAAGACTGTGAACATGAGAAATACATGATTTGACTTGACTGAATGAATGAGAATGCTCTAGATTGGTAAAGTGAATAGACGTCGTGTGAGGCATTGCGAGATTGAAAGGAATGAGATAACTGTTGGGCTTCCTAAAGCCATGAATTGTGAGCCCGTTGGGTACTGTATGAGCCCGATGATGTGTAGATGTGTTTGGTGCTGTACAATGCTATTAATTTGTATGATGAGTCAGCGGTTGGTGTATTGAGGTATTTGTGTATGAAATGTGCTACTATTTAGTTTAAATTTTCTTGTTTGACTAGTAGTGTAATCCTAGTGGGTGAAGTCTTTCTTTTGAATGCGATACTAAGTAGATAGTGATGTGATGTGTGGATACTTGTCACTAGTCAAATATGTAAGCAATAGAAATGTACTTGAGTTGATTGACACGAATCTTTTAGTTTGACGTAATGCTATGCAATGATTGGAATCTCTATTTTCAATTCCTTGTTTGGTTGTGGCTTACGATTTGATGAGTACTTTGCATGCCTTTCATTCTCTGGATTGTGGTCGTATTGAGAATCTTGATAGTCTAGTTCATTCTTCGTGAGATGTACACTGAACAAGTAAGATTAATTGGACGTTGTAGACACATGTCGCATTTGAATCAAGTCTTCTATTTGGGGCGTTGAGTAAGTATAGTGAAACAAGTGAAGTGGTGGATTTTGGTTTTGGGAACCGTAACACCTACGGAGTTATATACATATGTATTTGGATTCAAAATTTTCTAAAAGAAAAAAGAAAAAAAAAAGAAAAAAAGGAAATGCTTTGTGAAAACTGATTGTTTGTATAATCCCTTCTGGAAATGGTAATAGTATAGGCTTAGAGTCGGTTACATCCCAATGGAGTGAACCTCATCCCAAGTTTTTGCTATGTTGACTACTTGTTGATAATGTCTTTCAAAAGAAAAAAAAAAGATTTACTTAATGACGTGCGACACTATACACATGCTATTGAAAATCGTAAATTGGAGACTCGTGGTTGTTGTTTAATTTTTGATATCATTATGTCGGACACTTAGACTTTGACCTAGCGTTTATCTTGTCGAGGGAACATGTCTTGAGTATTGCTATTTTATGGGAGATTGTCCTAAAGGTTAATTATGCTAAGATGCATTAGTTTTCATGGCTCTACTGGAACCTAGTAAATTGGTAAGGGTCTCCATGTCTCAATTATGACTAGCAGTGTTATTTCTTTGGGTAACAAAGTGGAGTTATTTTGTAGTTTGAACTTGGCATATGTCTTTTCTTTAACATCAATGGTATATAAGGAACTAAGTTTGTGGGGAGGGTAAAGTAAATTCACTTGACTTCAAGAATTGTTTCCTTACTACTCTAGTGTATGATATGACCAGAAGATTAGATATGAGAAGTTTCCGTGATATGTCAACCCTTAGTTGAGAGTAGTTATAAATGACTAGTGGTTTGGTGTTGTGTATTTCGCCATACTAAGAAAGGTTAATCGTGTCTTTGTGAGGGGGAAGTGAGTACCAAGATGTATAGGACCATTTAGAATAATTAAGGGAGTAATGTTGCAGCCTATCATTAGCAGTATCAATAGAGTTGGATCGATTGTGGGACGTGTTTACTCTTGGAGTTGAAAGAAATATCAATAACTTGAAGCGTGAGGAGTTTAATTATTGCAAGTTGGTGTTTATGACTGAGCAGAGGATAATGAATCATTATGTAGTCTAATAATTGGGTCTTGGATTGTTTGCAAGCTAAGTTTAATTTGGATCCGTTTTGTGATTATGAACCTTGTTTGTGAACAAGTCACTCACGTTCTCTAAGTTTTCTGTGGGTATCTTTGGGTAAAATATGCATGCTTAGTTAGATTTTGGGGTACAATTGAACCCGTGTATCACAAGGTGGAAATATTAAGCCATAGTTTTAAGTCAAGGAATTTACATCATGTGATAAGGAAAGGGACGATTCGCTATTGTATGAGATGTATATTAGATCAGGTGGTACCAAGTGATTAGTTAACTCTTGAGAATTCTTTTAGAACGCTTTTAGGCAGATGAGAATTTTCTCGATTCTGTTACAATACAGACAATTTGGGTACTTTAAATTAGTATGTGAAAATTTTGATTCGTTGGTTGACGTTGATTGAGGGAAGTAAGAATTGGAGTTTTATAAGCTTTTCGATACATCCTTCTTGGTAGATAGATGAATATTTATTGGAATAAGGCACAAGGAATAGGAATGTGAATTTCAGAGTTTGGAGAACGTGGGTGCACTAGTTGATAGATCTTGACGTGATTGTTATGTAATTATATGGGATTAGAACTTTAGTAGTAATATTCAACGAACTTGAGTATCTGTGCAAATCCAAATTTGATAGGGATGATTAGAGGTTGGTGGATTTCTTGAGGAGAAATTGACACGTATCCTAGATTCGCGCGAGCAAGTCTTGAGGGGTAAAACCATTCCGTTAGTGCGAGTTCTTTGGAATAATCTCAGAAAGGAAGAGTCGACGTGGGAAAAGTGGACGAGGTTAGAGAACAGTATCTGCATTTGTTTCCGAACTAATCAATGTGAGTTCTAGGTTTTCACCCCCTTGATTGTTGATTTATTGTTTGATTATGTATGTTGTGGCATAAGCATGAGTAGTTGATGCGTGATCTTATTTGGCATGAGCTGTAAATTTCGGGACGAAATTTCTTTAAGGAGGATGGATTGTAGAGACCCGTATTTTCTTTAATTATTGAAATGTTTATTAAATGACTAATTGGGAGAATATGGTTTAATTGGTGAAAATTTGATTTGAGGATCTAAGTGATAGAATAGAAGATTGAGGGAGTGGATGTGTAGTTTAAAGATATAAGAGTATAAAAGGTGTGTGTGTGTGTGGTAGAGGATCATTTTTCATCCCCAAATTCTCTCTCTACCGTCCTCTCTCTCTCTCACCAGCCGAACTCCTCTCTCTCCTCTCATCTCACACAAAACTCCACTCCATCTCTCAAGATCTTCAAGAAACAACCTCCCTCCGGCCTTGCAATCACGTTCTTAAGCTTGAAAGTCTTTGGGTTTCTCCGGGTAAAGCTTGAATCGAAGTTTTGAGGTTCGAAGAGGCTAGGGCTTGCTCAAATCTTGTAGATCTTGGTTATCGTCGTGAGGTAGGGACTTCTTTACCTCTTTTATGTGTTTATATGTTGATTTGGTGTAAGAATCGAGCTTTGATCGTCTCCCTTTGTTCATTTTGAAAGCTGTCAAAATCTGCAGAAATCGCCCGAAATCGCCTAGGGATCGATCCCTAAGCATGAGGGATTGATCCCTCACTTCAAAACTGGACTTTTTCACCTTGGGGATCGATCCCTCCCCTCTCTGGACTTTCTGCTCGTCTTTCCAGTTTCAGCCCAACTTCAAATGGCCATAACTTTCTCGTCCGACGTCTGATTCATGCAAATTTGGTATCGATTCGAAGGTCTTGAAGTTAGCTTTCCATCGCCACCAAAATCACCTTAATACTCTGAGTATACAAAAAGTTATGACCATTAGAGTGAAGGTGTGTTGGCCTCCCAACATCCGTTGGCTATCCTTTGGATCCTCGTTCTATCGTTTCGACTTCTTATGATTGTGGATGATATTTGTGACCCGTTGGTCTTCCGTTCGTGAGTAATGACTAAGGAATTACTTAGTTAAAGCTTCATTTAAATGATTTCTATTGATTGTTAGTACTTGTGAACGTTTATGGCACTTTTGTGATAACGTGGTACATTGTTTGACGTCTCAACTATGACTGTGAATATTGGGGAAGTTGTAAGTGCAGAAAAACTAAGAGTAGTTTTAGCAGCACAAGAACGTAACGGCTACTTCGAGGTTCTCGCCGGAACCCTAATACGACGCCGGAATCCTTATCTGCAAAACAGACAAGGGGTGAGTGCACCTTTGCCTCTCGTGGCAAAGGCCCTCCGATGCCTAAGTTAGTATCACATACTAAAGGAAAACCCTAGTTAAGCATAAGAGAATACATATGATTGTAATGTATTGTGTACCGTTTTCCTCTAGGTTTGCCTCGTATTTATAGGTTTATGGATGCTTGCCGCCCAAGTATCCACGTTTCCCTAGGTTTCCTATCCCGTATAGGAAACCCAGAATATCTTGGATTCTCGTTCCCTTATCAGTTCACTACCTTAGCCTGTTTAGGACTCCTTTCCACAGTTGGCCGAACTTTCCATTCCCATTGGGTATCTATCCAAGATCCTACTTTATTGGGATCTCATAGTCATTACGGGATGTCCCTGTCTCTAGAACCTTCTGGAACGTTTCCTGCACCTGAGACTGCTTTTCGTACAAATCCCCTCCTGTTCGGCCCTTTCGTTGCCGAACAAACTAATTGGACCAGTGACTTCACGTGTCACTGCTCCTTTGTCAACCTCTTGGTCCAATATCCTCTCGTGTTACTGGACCTTGACTTAGTACAGACTCTCTGGACCAGTAATCCCTCATGCTGCTGGTCCTTATCGCCGACCACCGTCTTGCACGGCGGTTGTCCCTGTCTTAGTTACACCATGGTCCCACGCACCACGTGTTCGGGACTTATTTGTGCCCGTTCGGGATTTACTCCCTACAATTGCTCCCCAGCTTTACTCGTTATCTTCTTTGTATATGACGAGCAAAGCTTCTCTGGACTTGAGCAACGTTCCTTTGCTCCTGCACCCATGATTCCTTAAAATCGGTGCAGGTATCATCATTGAACCTGCCCAAAACGTCTCGTCGTTTGGGTTCTTCAAGACCTTTACCTGCCCCAACTTTCCACGTGGTACACTACGTACTGCCTTCATTGAATGCAGGCAGGCTTCTTTATGCATTGGGACGCCCAAACGGCGTCTGGGATGACGTTTCACTTATGCCACCCCACTCATTTAGGGTATATTTGGGTTTTTGTCCCATTTTGAACCCTCATTTCTCCTTCAGTTCCCTCTGCAAACAAAAAAGGCTACGACGCTCCCGCCATTGAAGCTCTGTTTATCACCTCCAAGGCTCTCACTCGTTCTCTTAGAACTTCGATCGTCATACTCGTAAGTCATCGTTTCCCTTTCATCCCATCTTTCTCGTTGCTTTAGGGTTTCCTCGATCCTCATTTAGGGTTTTCATACCCATCATTTCTGTGTGTAAATCTGCTCTCAACCCATCATCTAAACAAAATGGGGCGATTCAGACGTCATTGTAACACCCCTCGAACCATGGCTTCATTCAGATCTCGTTACGAGATCCCTGACAACGTTGCCACTGCACTAGCCCATGAGGATGCCCTCCGTGAGAGTCCTGACAACGATACCCTCCACATCCCCGTAGTTGCTGTCGTAGAGGGTGGCGTTAGGTTCCCCCTAGCCCCGTTACTTCGACAAGTCTTAGCCCACTACAGACTGTCTCCGATGCAGGTTTCAGCCAATTTCTTTAGGGTTGTTATGGGAATCGATGCCATAAATCGCATGCTAGGCACTTCCTTAGGTCTGTACGATATACACCACTTATACAGCATTTCTAGAACCAGGGATGCCCTCACCTACTATCTAAAAAGTAGGGATTCGAGGAGAAAACTCGTCCTTGAGCATCCTGACTCTGCACGGGGAGACGATGATGAGTTTTTGATCGTCACGGGGGTTTTCGAGCCCAGAGATGAGGATGGCCGTGTGATTGGTTTCCATGCCCCTCACAGATTTGGGCAACCATGTTAGTTTCTCTTTAACTGAAAGTTTCTCGTATTTTAATTATTTAATCCCTCGGCGTATAACATGCTATTTTCTTCTGCAGCTGAAAATGTCAACCTAGGGTACAACATCATTACCCCACAGGTTCACGTGGCCGACATCGCTCGGGCCCTTGCGTTCAACGGTCAGGGTACTTATCTAGCTGGTCGAGCAAGAGCAGCACAGGTGCTCCTAAGCTACAGGGCATCATACGGTGGGTTTGTTGATCGGAGGACCCGAGCAGCCGACAACCCAGCGCCACCTGAACCCTCCAATCTGCAACCCGAGCAAGAGGAAGAGAGGCAAGAGGAAGAGAGGCATCCTGAAACTTCGCCAATTCCCGACGATCTAGTCGATATTACCGAGGAAGCTTCTACCTCATCCTCTCAAGGTTATTCCCCTTCTCCTCCTCCAGAAATCAACCAGCCCATTGACCTCAACAGCCTTCTCACCATTCCTGGCCGTGGAAGGGGCCGCGGCTCTTCTCGTGGCCGTGGTCGCTCTCAGAGCCCCCAGCCGTCTCATGGCCGTCGTGGGCCTGCGCAATTGAGCACTCCACCTGGTTTTTCCCCAGAAGAAATCGAGGCAGGTCACCGAGACAAACGCCCACGACTGGAGTCGTCTTCGATAGAAGGGCCTCAGCCTCAGCCTCCCAATGTCCCAGCTCCAGTATGGGTGCCACAACTTACTCATGGTGGGTGCCCCGTGACAGTTCGTGATAGCGTAGCATCCGAGGGAATTGCTCTCGCCCTTTCCCAGGCCTTTATGTTACCTGGGGATATGCAGAAAGTAGTTACCAGCTCCCCAGACAGCCTCCTTGGATCATTCATGACCAACAGCGCTCAGGTAGACTTCTTTTGTTTGATCAATAATGTTTCAAACCGCTGCACTTGGTTGTTATCTAATTGTATTTCATGCATCTCAGGCGATGCAGAGGATGGTTGCCATGGCACAAAAGCTGGGACAATCTGAGCCCCAGCGAGCCAAGCTGGTAAGCGAAAATGCTCAACTGCAACGCACAATCATCCGATTAGAGAAGGAGAGGGACCAAGCCCGTGGGCAGGTGAACGGGCTGAAGGGGAGGTTGGAGGGTGCAGAGGACAGCCTGAATCAGACCCTCACGGAGTTGGAGGCGAGCAAGAATGAGGCTAAGGCGTCCTATCAGCAGGGCTACAACGACGGAATGAACGTAGCAACTGAAAGCTACAAAAGCCAAATGCCTGGAATCCAAGACCAGGTTTTTGCTGCTGGGTGGACGGCCTGCCTTAAGAAGTCTGATGCAGCAGAGTCATCCCCTCTTTGGACAGAGATTGATCTTCCAAGTGTCATGGCCGCTCAAGAGGAGGATGGGGTCGTGGTGGAAGAAGATGATTTGGACGGGGAATCTACCGCCAATGTCTCCAAGCAGCGTGATACAGATGCTGGTCTCGATGTCGAGGAGGCCAACCCTGGCCAGAAGGAAGCCAGTGGTGGTCCAACTGATGGTAGCACGGCTGTGGAGACTGTACCAACACAAGTCTCTTCTTCCATTGTTGAAAACCCTACTGTTGACCAGCAGGTATGAATCCCCTTCCCTTGGAACACTTCCAATTTTTTACTTCAAGATATTATGGTGGCCCTGCGTGGCTGTAAGGCTTGCCCTGCGTGGCACAAGTACATTTTCAACATTTTAAACTTAAGTATTTGGCCCTTCGTGGCGTTTTAACATTGCTGGTGGCCCTTTTCGTAGCCAACTGTTTTATTTGCTCAAGTATCTCGTACTTAGGTAAACCAAGTATTTCTTTAATTTGGATGGGATGCATCCCAAGTTTACTCACCTGGGTGTCTTAGCTGAGTTTGATTCATACTTAGATAATTCTGCATTTATTCGTATGCTGCCAAATTGTCATTGGTTTCGAATATAACTTTCTAAGTCTATTCGTACTTAGATAATTTCTGCATGTATTCGTATGCTGCCCAAGTTTTCCTCGTACTTGGAGACAATTCTAAGTGTGTTCATACTTAGATAATTCTGCATTTATTCGTATGCTGCCCAATTTGTCATTGGTTTGGACTAAAAAACCATCTAAGTTTATTCGTGCTTAGATTTCCAAATATTTTCGTATTTGGGGAAGCTATGCATGTTTTCGTATGCACGCCAAACGTTTGTTTGTAAGTCTAAGTGTATTCATACTTAGTTTAGCCAAATGTTTTTCATATTTGGGGAAAGTGTGTACATTCACGTATGCACACCAGGTTTGTTCATACCTGTATTTGTAACCGAGTATATTCGTACTTGCAACGTTTTGAATCTGCTCAAATATATTCTTATTTGGCATAAACCTATCCCTCTGCTCCCCAATACAAAGTAAGGAGCAAGGACCAGGCCTAACTTCGTATTCTAATCGTAATAAAAAACAATGTCTTATATCAAAACCAGAATTTTATTCATAATTCAAAAACTCAAGGGGGCGTTACGCATACCCCTTGCAACTAACGAATTAATAAAAAACAGAGCAATTTTATTCGTAATTTCCACACAATCACAGTATGCATCCTAAAAACAGAATAAAAAATAAACTGAAGTCTTTTCAAACAAAAAACTTCCTCAAGTTGTGGACATTCCATGACCTCGGCACCGGGTTCCCATCCAGGTCCGCCAAACGATAAGCCCCAATTCCCACAACCCCTGTGACTCGATATGGGCCTTCCCAGTTTGCCCCCAACTTGCCCTCGTTGGCCACCTTGGTATTGCCGAGCACTTTTCGAAGCACCAGGTCCCCTACACCAAACTCTCGTGGGTGGACAGTTTTATTATAGCTTTTCATCAGCTGCTCCTGGTAAGAAGCCAAATGCACCAGGGCCCTTTCTCTACGTTCCTCGGCAAGGTCCAGCTCAATTTCTAGTGCTCTGTCATTTCCTCGATCCACTTTCAACCAAAGTGGTCCTGTTGGTCGGCAAACCAACCTCCAATGGGATTACAGCTTCTGTCCCATATGCCAATGAGTAGGGGGTCTCTCCCGTAGACCTCCTAGGCGTTGTTCGGTGCGCCCACAGAACAAGTGGCAGTTCGTCGGGCCATTTCCCCTTTGCCTTGTCCAACCTCTTCTTGATCCCATCAAGTATAGTTTTGTTGGACGCCTCCGCCTGCCCGTTACTCTGTGGGTACGCTGGGGTGGAATAATAATTCCTTATCCCATACTGGTCACAAAAAGCCTTGAACTTTTTCTGAAATTGGGACCCATTATCCGTAATCAGTGAATAAGGGACCCCAAATCGAGTGATTATGCTTTTCCAGACGAACCTTTCTATCATAGGCTCAGTGATCTTGGCCAATGGTTCTGCTTCGATCCATTTGGTGAAATAGTCTGTTGCTACCAACAGGAATTTCCTATTTCCAGTTGCCTTGTGAAGTGGACCCACGATGTCCATCCCCCATTGTGCGAAGGGCCAAGGACTTGTCAAGGGCACCAGATCTTCGGCTGGTGTTCGGATCATTGGTGAGAATTTTTGGCATTTCTCACAAATTTTTAGTACACCTTTGCATCTTCCTGCATGTGAGGCCACCAGTACCCTTGGGTTATTGCTCGGTGGGCAATGGACCTTCCCCCAGCATGACTCCCACAAGTTCCCTCGTGGATCTCGTGGAGAAACTTTTGCACCATCTCGGGGTGCACACAAAGTAAGTATGGACTAGTGAAGGATTTTCTGTACAACTTTCCTTCTGGTGACAGCCAAAACCGTGCAGACTTTGTTTTTATCTTGTGAGCTTCCTTTTTATCTGTGGGGAGTGCCCCATCTCGTAGGAACTCCACTATTGGATCCATCCAACTCGGTCCTTGGTTCACGTCCAAGACCAATTCCACACTTCTTCCGATGCTTGGCTCAGCAAGATAATCTACTGCCACCCGTCTCTTGAATTCTGTTGGTACAGCTGCAGCCAACCAGGCAAGAGAATCAGCATGGGCATTCTGCCCAGAACTTATTTGCTCAATATACACTTTCTCGAAAGTGTCAAGCAGATCTTTGGCTGCCATCACGTAGGCAGCCATCTTCTCGTTCCGGGCCTCATACTCCCCAGACAACTGGTTCACCACGAGTTGTGAATCACAATGCACTCGTATCCTTTTTACCTTCAGGGTCTTTGCACTCCTTAACCCTGCCAAGAGTGCCTCATACTTTGCCACGTTATTTGAAGCACTGAATCCCAATCGAAGGGACAGCTCCATCATTGCTCCTTCAGGAGGAAAAAGTACTACCCCAATTCCTGATCATGTGTTACACGCCGAGCCGTCAACAAATAATTTCCACTCCATGGGATCCTGTTCGGCTGGAGCTTTCTTTGTTCTCGTTGTTTGCTTCTTCCCCTGTTCCTCTTTCGGCTCTTGTCTCATAGGAGGCTGGGGAGCCACCGTAGGTGAAAACTCGGCTACAAAGTCTGCCAGTACCTGTCCCTTTATCGCGGTGCGTGGCTGGTAGTCTATATCATACTGACTTAATTCGACCGACCAAGTCGAGATACGCCCCGAGAAGTCCGCCTTTCGTAGCAAAGACTTCAATGGGAACTCAGTATAGACAACAACCCTGTGACTCTGAAAATAATGGGGCAATTTTCTTGCCGCCGTCCTTAATGCCAGGACTAACTTTTCCAGGGGCAGATATCTCGTTTCTGCATCCAGTAATGTCTTGCTTACGTAATAGACAGGGACTTGCTCGGATCCCTTATCCCTCAGTAATACTGCACTGACAGCATGTTCAGAGACCGCTAAGTACAAGGTCAAGGATTCACCTTGTTCGGGCGTGGACAATAGGGGGGCTGCTGCCAAGTACTTCTTCAGGTCTTGGAACGCCTGCTCACATTCCGCTCCCCATTCGTATCCTTCTCTCTTTTTCAGCAACTGAAAGAAAGGTCTACATTTGTCACTGGACCTGCTGATGAATCTGTTTAGAGCCGCTGCCATCCCTGTCAATCTCTGGACCTCCTTCGTGGTCCTAGGACTCTGGAGCTTTTGCAACGCAGTAATTTGATCGGGATTTGCCTCTATCCCTCTTGTGGTCACCAAATGCCCTAGGAATTTTCCCGAGTTTACCCCAAACGCACACTTCGAGGCGTTGAGTTTCAGCTTATATTCCCTCAATATCTCAAAAGCTTCCTTTAGATCAACAATGTGGTTTCCCTTTTCCTTGCTTTTGACCACCATGTCATCTATGTACACCTCCATGGTCTTGCCGAGCAATTTCTTTAGCATGATCGTCGCTAGCCTCTGGTATGTTGCACCGGCATTCCTCAAACCAAAGGGCATGACACTATAACAGTACAGCCCCCTTGGTGTGATAAACGAGGTTTTCTCTTGGTCGGGGCCGTACATGGCTATCTGGTGGTATCCTCGATAAGCATCAAGGAAGCTCATCCGTCCATACCCAGCCGTTGCAACAACTAGTTGGTCTATTCTAGGAAGGGGGAAGCTATCCTTGGGACAGGCCTTGTTCAAGTCAGTGAAATCGACACAGACTCGCCACTTCCCATTCTTCTTCTTTACCACCACAGTGTTGGACAGCCATTCTGGGTAGTATACTTCTCGTATAGCTTTTGCTTCGAGTAACCGATCCACCTCCTCGATAACAGCGTCCACGTGTTGTTCGGCAGATCGTCTCTTCTTTTGCATCACAGGCTTATGTTGTGGATCCACATTCAAGTGGTGACAAATCACGTTTGCATCCACTCCAGGCATCTCTTCGGGCACCCAAGCAAACACATCGACGTGTTCCTTGAGGAACCCCACCAATTCTTTCTCCTCTGTCTCATTCAGGTTCTCCCCAATCAGGAAATACCTCTCTGGATCATTCTCATTGATCTGGATCTTCTTCAGTCCTTCCACCACTTTCTCGGCGGGGTCGCCTCCGACATCTTCAATGGTCGGCTGGTCCGGGACCTCAATTGCTTGAACTAATTTGGCCTTAGGAGCCTTCTTGATTATAGAAACCAAACACTGCTGGGCAACTTTTTGATTTCCTCTAATCCTCTCAACACCATTCGACCCTGGGAATTTTACCATCTGGTGGTAAGTGGAAGAAACCGCCTTCATCTTGTGCAGCCATGTTCTTCCAATAATTGCGTTATAGGAAAAGGGTACATCCACCACTAGGAAATCGGTTCTCAGTACGACTGTTCCTGCCCGAACAGGAAGAGTTACTTTTCCCAAAGGCCAGACTGCTCCTGCACTGAATCCGACCAAAGGGGTTATTGACTGCACCAAGTCCGCTTGTGTCAGCCCTAACTTCTTGAACGCGTCATAATACAGTATCTCCGTGCAACTTCCTGAGTCCACCAGGATTCTTTCCATATCATACTCCCCAATTCGCAGGGTTATGACTAAGGCATCATTATGTGGCACCTGGATTCCCCCCAGGTCCTCATCCGTGAAGACTATGCCTCCATTGCATTCTTCTCCTTCACGTCCTCGCTTCTTTCCCAACTGCATCACATGCTGGTCGTGTTTTACTTGTCTCTGGAGCAACCTCACCTCATTTCTCGTATAAGGCGCGGCCAATCCATGTATCATATGGATTACTCCCCTTGGATTTTGCTCATAATCCAATTCCAATGCTTTCTCTGCACCCTTGTGCTCCTCCTGAATAAACTCTTTCAGGTAACCCCGTGAGACCAGATCATCGAGGTATTGCTTGAACATCTCGCAATCCTCCGTCAT
The DNA here is from genome assembly GCA_018127125.1 of Rhododendron griersonianum. NCBI lineage: Eukaryota > Viridiplantae > Streptophyta > Magnoliopsida > Ericales > Ericaceae > Rhododendron > Rhododendron griersonianum. The sequence goes on along the minus strand of CM030797.1, from coordinate 31,056,852 downwards.
GTGCCCCCAGTCTTTATGATAACTGCAATGCTGACTTGTAGCCCTCTTTGCGTCTTTGTCCCCCTCCAGCCTTGGGGGCCATTTGAAATATGGACGATTCTTTATCTTGTAAAGAATCCGATAGATTGGTTCCTTCCAAACTGTTGTCACTGAAAAGAAAGACTTGGGGTCTGGAGCGTGTTTCTCTTTATACGGCTCTTTCTTGATCTGCCCATATTCCTTCCTTTCTTTGTAGGTTTTGGGCTCCGGCTTATCCGCCTTCTTCGGTAGACCCTTCGCCTGTTCGGCAACCATCCTGTTGTCCTCTCGCAGTATGTCATCCTTGTTCCTGGCATGCTGCTCAATTCGTTCCATTAGCCTTGCCAATGTATCTACCGGGCTCATGTTTAGGGACTTACGTAGTTCTCCCCGAACAGGCAGCCCTGTCTTGAATGTGGCTATTGCATATTCCTCACTGCATCCTTCAATCTCGTTGAAAGTCTCCCAGTACTTCTTGGCATAGTCCCTGATCGGCTCGTTCTCCCCTTGTTTCATAACAGAGAGGCTTTCAAAGGTTTTTGGTGCTTTCCTGCTCGTCAGAAACCGAGCAGTGAATTCTTCGGCCAACTGTCTCCATCCTCGTATGGTGTTCGGCCCTAGTTTATGGAACCATGACAAGGCCACTTTCCCCAAACTCGATGGGAACATCTTGCACATGATCGTATCATCCCCGTCGTGCATGAACATTGCCTGCCGGTAGTGTTGTATGTGCGCCACGGGATCAGTATTTGTTTCGTAAAGTACGAATGCCCCGTGCTTCACCCTGCTCGGAAGCCTTGCCTCCTGCAATTTCCTTGAAAAAGGGGATGAAGCTATATTGCTGAGGGCTTTCCGTGCTGCTTCTCGTGCAGACATGGCTCCCTCCTCTTGTTCTTTTGCTTTCTTGGGAGTATTCTTTTCCCAATCGGAATCAAGTCTCTCGTACCTATACGTGTGATGTCTTCTAATCTCTCCTTCTTCGGGGGTGAGGCTTCTGCTTCTTCTTTTTCGTGAAGAAGCCCTTTTCTTTTTCGGAGTGGGACTCCTGGACCTGCTCCTCCTTCCTCGTGAAGGAGCCCTCTTGTATTCCACTACGGCTAACTTGTCTCCTCTGGAATTTCTTCGTGATAGTCCAGAATCCTCCGGACGTTCTCGTATCCGTTGCAATTCCTAGATCTCGTACTCTCGTTTTTTGATTAGACGAGCGTACTCTTCGATTTCTTGTCTCTTCCTATCCAAGATATCGTCATGGTTGTGCCTACTCCTTGAATGTGCCACTGATTCTCCCTCACGACGAGACTTACTCCTTCTTGTGGATTCTGTGGCAGTCCTTCCCTCCTTGTTCTTGGAGTCGTCATGGACAGTCAGGGGGTTATCCTTGTTTGTGGGCTTCTTTGCTTGCCCACCGTCGGGTTTTCTCGGAGGGTCTGGTGGGGAGTCGCCACCTCCTCCCCCCAACTGGTGTTTTGGATCATGTGGTGTCTTTGGGTCTTCTTCCATCATGGTCGCTTTTCAGAGGGATCTCTTTCGTTTCCCACAGACGGCGCCAATTGTAAGTGCAGAAAAACTAAGAGTAGTTTTAGCAGCACAAGAACGTAACGGCTACTTCGAGGTTCTCGCCGGAACCCTAATACGACGCCGGAATCCTTATCTGCAAAACAGACAAGGGGTGAGTGCACCTTTGCCTCTCGTGGCAAAGGCCCTCCGATGCCTAAGTTAGTATCACATACTAAAGGAAAACCCTAGTTAAGCATAAGAGAATACATATGATTGTAATGTATTGTGTACCTTTTTCCTCTAGGTTTGCCTCGTATTTATAGGTTTATGGATGCTTGCCGCCCAAGTATCCACGTTTCCCTAGGTTTCCTATCCCGTATAGGAAACCCAGAATATCTTGGATTCTCGTTCCCTTATCAGTTCACTACCTTAGCCTGTTTAGGACTCCTTTCCACAGTTGGCCGAACTTCCCATTCCCATTGGGTATCTATCCAAGATCCTACTTTATTGGGATCTCATAGTCATTACGGGATGTCCCTGTCTCTAGAACCTTCTAGAACGTTTCCTGCACCTGAGACTGCTTTTCGTACAACTCCCCTCCTGTTCGGCCCTTTCGTTGCCGAACAAACTAATTGGACCAGTGACTTCACGTGTCACTGCTCCTTTGTCAACCTCTTGGTCCAATATCCTCTCGTGTTACTGGACCTTGACTTAGTACAGACTCTCTGGACCAGTAATCCCTCATGCTGCTGGTCCTTATCGCCGACCACCGTCTTGCATGGCGGTTGTCCCTGTCTTAGTTACACCATGGTCCCACGCACCACGTGTTCGGGCCTTATTTGTGCCCATTCGGGATTTACTCCCTACGGAAGTCTTAACTTGCATGTTGTGTGAGAAGGTAGTTGTTGAGTCGGGAGTTGGTTTAGGAAGTCTCGTAACGCAAGGGGTGGTAATACGAAGACTTAGATGGGTCTCGTAATGCAAGGGGTGGTAATACGGTGACTCGAGTTGTTTGGGATCACCGTGACGCAAGGGGTGGTAACACGGTAATCCTCGTAATAGTGTACGGTAGCGCAAGGGGTGGAAATACCGATGGTGGGAGTTTGGGATAACGAGTCATGTTGAGTTGGTAGAGTGTATGAGTCTTATGAATGGTGTGGCTATTTGTGATAACAGCATGTCCTTGAACGATCATAATGAATGTCAAAATACCTATGAGTTCATTGTTATCTCTTGGTTGAACTTCATCTCCTTGTCATCTCATTATGCACTTGGCTTCATATTTATACATAGAATTGGTAAAGATTTTCCTATTGGGCTAGTGTAGCTCAACCAAATCTTTCTTTTCAGATTCAAATGCTGGATAGTGATTTGCATATGTTGAGTGCTTGGGAGTGAAAGACTCTTTTTGGAAGCTACTCTCATTTAGTTACGTAATCATCTTTTGTAATTGACTTTCTTTTGGTAAAGATGAGTTTGTAACTATTCATTCTATAAATTCCTTTTAACTATAAAGTTTGTAATATTCTAAACACATTGTACTCGTATCTAAACTGATTTGGGCCTTGGTGCCAATGTTGTATTTGTTTAAAAATGGGGACTTGATTTGTAATATCAAGCAGGTGGGAAATCATTTTGGGTAATATTTATCTTATGCGAGGATCTTTTAATGAAATGGTTTAATAATTTATGTTTAAATTCGAGGACGTGATAGCAACATTAGTTGCCAATTGGCCGTCTAATGTTACCCCGCGCGAAGTGCCAAATGTGTCTTATTCAAAAAATTCATCATAGCCAATAAATAATGGAAAAGGGTCCAAACCACAAACTAGAACATGGTAAACTCAATCCCTTGACATACATGGCTGCAAGTACCACAAAGTTGGAGAATTTCCAAATTTTCCATAACAGAAACCAACAAAGTAGGAGCATTTCCAGAATTTCCATGTTTGGCATGCTATTTTCTGCTGTCATCTATCCACAAAACAGCCTCAAAAATAGGTCAGAAAATAGCATGCCTTGCTATTTTCACACACACACACACACACATAGCAGAACAGAAAATTGCAGTTTGTGGACTATTTTCCTACAGAAACCAACTCCAGCCCAAATAACTGCAATAAACCAGCCACCTAAACTGCATTTCACACCTGAAGCCACTTTGGGCTAAAAGTGCAGAAAACAGCACCTGCACAACCCAGAAACAGCAAGGTAATAAAGTGCAGAAAACTACCAGCTGCAAAAACCAGTCATTGGTTGTCCAAAGTTGGAACACAGGCACACACATCCACACACACACATGGTACTCATGGCTTAAAGTTGCAGAACATAAGCATTTGGGCTCAGATATTAGAAGTTAATCATAAGGGCACTCATTTGCTGCAACTAATGTTGCCCCGCCAAGGTACCTACCTCAATTAACAAATGAATTGACTCATCATTGCCCGAGTTAGTCACACATTACTTGCCAAAACCTGTCATGCAAGAAATATTCATATTACATTCCACATTTTCCAAAAAGTACATCAAATGTAGCAATATAAGTCATACAATACCAAATCGTACGATCATCCACCATTGTTCCTAGTTACAAGTCCTAAAAATTCATGACTAGTATTCTTTTTAGTTAGCAAAAAAAAAAAAAGGTAGGGATCAGATGTGTTTCTATGCTGATCCAGTCTCAGTGGACACAAACATAACAAAATGCCTTGATCATTTACAACTACGTATGGTACATCAACTGACTGACTGATCATAAAGTAGGCCAGATGCATGGAAGGCTATTTCATAACAACATGTCAAGAACCTGAACTGCTCTCAGTCGTCAGATCACAATTTTGCTTTTGAGTGAAATTAACAGCTAATGTGAGGTTGAGCTTTGTCTAAGTACTGAACCAAACCCATCCAAGTGCCAAACTTGCGGATTTGTTTGTACAATCCCGAAGACTTCAACAAATTAATCCAGTTAAGAAGTGATCAAAAGGTTACATAAGAACTAAGGCCTGCTTGAAAACTAGAAACCAAAGATTAGAACCTAGTTAGGATTTGACTCAACCTTGCTTCAAATTGAATACCAATATTGTCATTAGCCATTCTCTTCATCAGAAGACACAAGCATATTATCATTAGAACATAGTTAGGATTTGACTCATCCTTATAGAAAAGGTAAAATCATTTATCCAAACCTTAAAAGAGTAAAAAATTGCAAACATTATGTCATTCGGGAAAAGATAGTCCAAGCTTTGGCCTTTGGGTATGTAAGGTTCAAAATAGGGTCCCAGAACTATCCATCTCGGTTAGTGGTTTAAGTTTGAGATAATCAACTATCTAACACCCGTTAACGTAACTTTCCACACTTGTGACTCACCAACAGGAGGAGATAGAACTCCGGAAAACCAGATGGCTAATATGGGATTTGATTCTAGTTTTGGAAGTTCTCAAGCAATCACAATTAGCTTTACTGGTGAGTTATAGGCTGGTTCTCAACATCATCAGATGAATAGACAAACTTATCTAAGTCAACAAACTCCACCTCTGTCCCATGAAGTGAAGAGAGCAAATGGTCAGATGGACAACATGTAGCTTCCAATCCCATGCGTATTGGAGGATTAAAAATATGTTTTTGATGGATCCTGTGGGCTACCACAGCCCCAGGTGGATTGGGGCGGCCCGAAAAACAACACACCGCTTTTGAATCGATTTGAAAACTTTGAAGAGTCGCCACCCGGATTTGTGGTTCGCCACCCGAGAAACCGTTTTGATCGAAAATGATTGATTGAATTTGAAAACCAGAGATCACTTGAGGGTTCGGAAGCCACGTTACGAGGGGGGAAGGGTTTTATGGCACCCCCCTCGCCCGACGCGATGTCGGTCTCTACTCAATGTTTGTGGGATTTATTAAAAATATTTTGTTTCATTAAGCAACTAGCACATATTCACAGGTATATCAAATAAGCAGTGTATGCTGGTGCTAGTGTACATGCAAAGGGTGAAATAATGATGAACAAATGCATAACAGAAGAAAATTGGTCACTGCCATTGGTTTCACTCCTGAGCACTCGGGAGTACTCCCAAGCGCTTGGGAGTGTTGCTGGCTAGCCCTGCAAGATTTGTTAGATACAGGCAAGATACAGTATTGAAACTGAAAGCTGAAATCATTTTGATTCTATGATTGGCTCAGCAGAGGGCTTGGCATATTGAGGGCAGAGCCCAACCACCCAAACCATGCCTCCTTGCCCTTAATGGAACAGATATACACTTTTGAAAACAGATGGGTACATCCTTGCACATGATAACTCAGAAGAATGGCATGACAGGGGAAACAATGAACTGCAAGTATGTAAACACTCTCGAGCGCTCTGGAGCAGTCCCGAGCGCTCGAGAGTGAGACCAGTAGACTGAAAAACCTTTGTAGCCTCTTGCTCTTGTTGTTAAACCAAGATCAGGTGGCTCACAACCAGTATGAAGAACTGGTATGAGCCACTGATCTCCCTCATACAAGGAAAAACAGTAGGCTTTTAAGTATAAAATGAGATTTTATACCTTTTGCTTGGACAAGACTTCTTGGATTGACTTGAATGCTTGAATGAGGGCTGAAAAACAGTAGGAAAATGAAGTATAAGACTTCAAATGCTTTTTTGATGTTTGGATTTCCTTTGAAAATTGTTTGAAGATGGAAGTTGGAAAATATTTGAGTTGAAAAAAATATTTGAGGGTATTTGAGCCAAAGTTTTCTGAAAACAGGGGATTGAGAGGGAGAAATTTCGTGGTCTTTGCATGTAAAATGAAAGGGGTATTTATAGGGGAGGAGAAAATGAGTTTGAAACTTGAAAAATAAAATAAAAATGAAATGGAAAATGGTTTTGGGGGGAAAAATGGCATGATTATTCTTCTGCCCCATCTGAATACTCAGGCAAGACCAGGTTGAATGTTGAAAGGTTTGAAAAGCCTGAAAAATCATGGTCAAAGATCAAGCTCAACATGCATTGGCCCTGACAGCACTCCCGAGCGCTTGGGAGTGGTCCCGAGCGCTTAGGAGTGACTGCCCAACTTCAAAAGGGCGCCACGGACACTCCCGTACTCGGTTTTGGGTGTTTTTCGAAGCGTTGGAAAGCTCGTTGAGTCCTCTTTCTAACCCAGTTGGTTTTATTCAAATATATTTTTTATGCTGAAATGTGTGCCTATTTTACCCCAGGGTGTCGGGAAAAAGGAATGTTTTGATTTTGAAAAAGTCCAAGAAGCATCGTCCAAGTTTCCCAAGGCCTGTTTTGACCTTATTTCATCATCGGGGAACCTCGAGGGCACAAATTAAGGATAATTAATAAGTCAAAATTGGGGTGTCTACAGATACTTCATTGAGCTTCAGACCGAAAACAAAGTAAGAACATTGTACAATATACGATGTCGACACAAAATTGTGATCTCCTACTACCAATAGAGTTTGGCAGTTGGCACTCGACAAACTAACCCGCAGATGGGAAGATGAAATAACCAAAATTCTAAAAAATCATGTCTTACCTGCTCAATCAAATTTTAAGACCATGGCCTCAAGTCTCAACAATAATTTCTGTCAATTCTGACACCGGAGTTGAGTACCATTACCACAGATGTAAGATAAAACAGTCTGATAACCTAAACTTAGAATAGTCTCATAACTATTGTTTGACATTCACATTGTAATACCCTGTATGACTCACGAATGAAGAAAACAAAGAAGAAAAAAGACCAACCAGTTTCCTTTAATAAACCCAGAAGCCAACACAATATGCAGAAGCAGCAGCACTAAAACTAGGGTAGACGAGTAACAAAGCGTATGTTGGTGAAGGAGATCTTCAGATCGACGAAAAATGGAGAGAGAGAGAGAGAGAGAGAGAGAGAGAGAGAGAGAGAGAGAGAAAGACAGGGGTTTCAAAAAAAATGCAAAAAATTTATATCTTACATGTCCAGACCCTAAATCCATGGAGAACACACCAAAAATCACAGGTATAACAAAAACCCACGCATCATTGAACTCGAAAATCAACAAAAAATACATCACACACATGATATCAGTTTGTCGAACCTCATACCTGATTTAATCGAGGCTAAAATCGGTTGCACTCATCAAATCGCCACTCCTCTCGAAACGAAACCAGAAATGGTGGGCGGCAGAAATGGGAAGCTGGGGGTGAGAGAAGGGGATAAGGAGGGGTGAAATCGTCCAGTTTGAAGGGGGATTGGGGGGGATAAATTATGGGGACCTCAAACCCTATCCGAAAATTATACCGCCGGATACCCCCTTCTCCGGTATTACTGAAGAACCGGTGCAAATGAAAACCCCTCCTTTTGTGGTTGCCAAACGGGGGTAAGAGGTGGGGTCCAGGTCTTATGAAGGGGTCAAAAAAAGACCTCCCCCTATGGACGCATCCAAACAGGGCCTTATAGCGGCCTGTGGATAGACAAGGAAGATTTCAATCCCCACATAATTATAGATTCTGAAACACGACCACTTCAAGTGATCATTTCAACTTTCAATCATGATCATAAAAAAAGGTGATCGTTCAATCCTTTTGCAATAGGGTCTTCAAGAACTGAAGTGCTAAACATATCCAGATTTCTTACGCAACCCCTTATGTTCTACTCCATCGCTTAAACCTCGAGTAGAAAACGGGAGAAATCAAAATTTAAAAACGTATGCAATAACATTGAGGAAAGACAAAATAGCAAATGATCCACCACATGAAATACAAAATGTCGACAAATCTAAAATCAGATATTAGTTGGGGTAAAAACCCGACACAGTTATTATTGAAATGTGTGTGTGCGGTGCGCCCACTTATGTGATTTAATCATTAAAATCACTTGTGTGTGAGCCCATTAAGTGGTTTAATCATTAAGATGTGTGTGTGAGCCCATTTAAGTGATTTTTAATCATTTATTAATCCCACCCGACACAATTGCCATTAAAATCTTATGCCTTGTTTGGATGAATTTAAAAAAAAAAAAATTAGGTTTGGTTTTTAAGTAATGAGTGGAGAGAGAAATTAGGATAATAATTGGAGATATGGGTAATAAATGGAGAGAGATAGAGAGAGAAATGAGAATAATAATTGGAAAGAGAAGAGAGAAATGAAAATAATGATTGAAAGTAGAGGTAATAAGTGTTTTTTGAGTTGGAATTTTTTTTTCAAGTTTGAATCCAAACAAGGCATTAGCAACTTTGCCGTGGCTTGTGTACGCATTAACATGATTTTTTCAAAACCATTTTCTCCGTAAACCATTTGCGTGTAACACCCAAGCCAGATCCAGCCCAGCCCGTCATTCCCTCTTTCGCAGATCCAGGGTGTTGTAGTGCACCTCCCGCACTACACGTGTAGTGCACCTCCCGCACTACACGTGTAGTGCGGCCAATCCATCCGTCCATCTCGGCAATGGACAGCTCAGATTTTCATCCGAATAATGGACGACTAGAATTTGTAGGAACTCGGATTAAATCCAAGCCGTCCACACCGAGATGGACGGTCGGATCGGCCGCACCTCACCGTGTAGTGCGACGGATGCACTACAGCCCCTCCCATTCCCTCTTTCCCATGCTCTATCAGTAATAACCTTCGTTTCAACATTTCCCCCTCCGTAAATCATGTTAATGTTTCCACCAATTGCTGACAATGATACAGGATTTGCAGCGGAAGAAAGCATCAGAATGGCCACTTAGCTGTTTATTTACTGAATTACTTTATTTCAAGTTGCTTCGACTGCATTTGTGTTTGTAAAGTTACTCATGTACTCGTGGAAGAAGCTCATGTTCTTGACATCGCGGCTAGAATGAATGCCTAGCCGTGATTTATGATTTCGTTTATATAAGTATGCTATGGTTTTCACTATAAAAAATAAATAAATGGACTCTTCAAATGGAGATACACACACCCCCCCCCCCCCCCATGTACCAAAAAGAGAAACTCTAGCAACTTGTAAAAGAGCTAAGACAACTGTTGTACAGAGAACCAATTTATACAACACTGGTATTTGGAAGTGTGAGAGACCACAAATGACCAAAACACCATAGCAAGCAAACTTATAAATAAACAAAAGTTCGCAGCAAGGGGCACAAATTTGTATAAAACGGGTAAAATCAACCTCCCTACAAATGTATACCAAGAGCTACAACTTATGCAGTCCAAGTACCTTGACTTACATTACAAACCGAAGCGATCAGAAAGCTCTTTCGTACCTGAGGAAACTGATTTCTGAAACTCCAATAAGAAAATGCAATCAGACTGCATAGATAATCTCTCCACTGCTGTCGATATCAAGATCGGGATCATCTGAGTCCAAATCTTCCATGTCATCGTCTATCATGTCCAAGTTATATAGACCAACCGGCGGTATGGTGGCCTCAGAAATTATTTGCATGATCGTATCTATACTGTGCATGGGTTGATCAGGCTCTTCGTACTGGTTGCTCGTTGTCTTTTCATCCATGAAGTCTGCCGGGAGGTTCTTTAGAAACCACTCGTGCTTAAATATCTCAGGTATTGTAATCCTCTGTTGCATCAATACATCAAAAGGTGTAAGGCTCGTGTATGCTGAAATCTAGACTAAATAACAAGGCTGTCAAAATCCACAAACAAGATACTCATGGCAATTGATATCAAATTTATGGAAATTAATTTGAACTTAAAGAGCTTCTAACAACAGAACTGCTATTTGCTAGTAACTACTTCAATTATCATCTCGTCTAACAAATCAAGTAAATAAGATAAGCAATTTAGCTTATTAACTCATCGAACCATAAACGTTAAAAAGATCGTAATAGTTTGACTACTACTGCTATTGAGCAACAAAAAAGTAAAACAAAAATGTAGTAAATGTATAATTTTGATAACAAATGATTTAACTGAGGTCAACTTACAAGTTTAGGCTGTTTAGTAGATCTAATTTAGGATTGCAGGCAACTCATGTATATGTATGAGTCCATACGTGTATATGTGGATCCATATGTATGGCTATATATATGAGAGGAAGAAGATGAGGTTATTAAGGTCAATTCCAATGTTCCTTAACATCCATTATTGTGCACATTGGTCCAACAATCACATTGTGGTTATGTGCTGATAATCAAATCTAAGAGGGTGAAACCGCACATGGGCCAAACCACAAGAGGTTAAAGTGAATTTTTCCCTTCTAATTACTTGTGGGCATGTGATAGACATTGCCAATGTAAGCAAACAAGTTACAATGGCATCAATGGACGGTTTGGAACAAAGGGTTGATATCAAACCATTAAGAAATTAAGCATGACAAAGAAAGGTGTTCCCTTTGGTGCACCTCGAGGGCCTTAGCAGGGGGTCATTAAAGTCATCTTGCCTCAGGGAGGTTGTGGCTACCCCAGTGTAAGCTTTGCTGTGTTTTGCCGTCTAGATGCGCTCTTCAGTATACCTTTGATAGTTATGGTCCTCGCACCTCAAACTCGCAGGTAACTTTGTTCAGAGACTAAAGCAACATGCGGGATGCAATCAAAGCTCCTATTTTCATTTATGTCAGGTTTTCTATTGAATTTCACATTTCCCGGGATGTTCCACTTCATGAAAAGAAGAGGAACAACTTCCCTCAGCATCCCAAACAATACTTGAAAAAAGGCAATTATGAAATTACCAACCCCCCAAATCCCAAGGATTCAACCTATTTAGTTCCTTGACCAAAACAAGAATTCTCGCCTTCAAATAGTTATCCAATCAATCTGATCCACGCCTTCATAACACTGAACTCCAACTCACCAATATATTGCCAAAATAGAACTCTTCAATAAGAAACCTATAAATAAGCCAATGATTTGGAGGCATGATACTATCAATTCCTACTATTACCTATCAAACCCATACAAGTCTTCCAACAAATTCAATAAACAAAATTTTAATTTAAGGCCGTGTGTTGCTAAGAAAGTGTAACAATTTGCAAAAAGCAGAGGGCGTTCCCTCCTTTGTCAAAAAGAAAGAAAAAGGAGAATTATCCTCTGAAAACGCAATGCAAGCCCCATATACAGCTATCAAAGTGTCAAAAACTAAACATTACAGTCACTCCCAAAGGAAGAACGAGCATTTGTCATCTCCAAAAGGCTACTATGCAATTGATCATATTTCCCATTTAGTCCTTCCACTCTGCCACTAACTCAAATTCTCTCTCATAATTTTAAGTGCCATCTTCGTTCCAGGAAACACTTTTTTTTTAGTTCCTTCATAAATCCAAGCTCTCCGAGCACACATGCTTTACGGTAACATTTCCAACCACTCTCCCATCAAGCTACTAATTTCATCCTTATTTGGAAAGTTCAGAAAACTTCATAGCTCCACTACCAAAGTGCGCATGCAAATGATGGCAGACGATTGTTCAATGTCAGCTGAGAATCAAATGATGGCAGACGATTACTCAAAGACAGTCCAAATAAAGTAAAGTAGTTCTACACCAAATGATGGCAGATGAATGCTCAATGAAAGGCGAGAATCAAACAGAATAATTCAAGTTGAAAATCATATGCACCCAAATCATGATATCTTAGAGGCAGTATCAGTATCCTATTTTCCAAACTGTTAAAACGCGCATACCAAGTTTCTTACACCTAAAAAACATTAACCTGTTTAGGGTCTGCAACAAAGATCCTTGAGATCAAATGCCGACATGCAGGTGCAACTTGAATATTATCTGGAATAGAGTATTGAACGTGAAGAATTCTCTGCAGAAAAGAAAGAATACCTCGTACTCAGTAAAACAATTCTATGCAATAGATACTGTCACACTGAAGTCAAGTAACTAAGAAGGGTATAAAGGAATACATGTATTGTCTTCCGGAAGTCCTTTGGTTCATCAGGGTCCTCAAAAGGATACGAACCAACCAGCATCACATAGAGAGTCACACCACAGGACCACACATCAGCAATCTGAAATTGGAAACATGTATGAAATCCAAACCTACCAAGCTTGGATCGTTACTAGATACAGCAAAACAACTTGGTAGGTAACAAAGTCAACTAAGAAGAAGAAATGCAAAACTTGAGCTGACGTAAGACATTCTTGGTCTGTTCACAATAAATCTAAAGCCACAACATGAAATGGTCGAATCTTGTAAAACAATGCAAAACTTGATTGATCTGCATAAGCATAAGAACTGGTTTTACCTTGCCGTCATATTGCTGCCTAAGCAACACTTCTGGTGCAATGTATGCAGGCGTCCCCACAGTTGATTTTGGTTGCGAATGCAACACAGAAGACTGGAAAAAACCATCCAAGTTTAGAGCAGAACAAATAGTAATTTATTCAGATTGCATATATAAGAAATGGATAATTATCAGTCCAATGACAGAAATAGTTTGGCAGTGAAGTTGATGAGTTCTTCACAAAAAGTTATTAAGCTATTAAATTCCATCAAAAGGACAAGAAGGGAAGAATATGGGAAGAGAGAGAGAGCTACATCAGACTTATTTACTCGATAGTCGATACATTTGAGCATCACAAAATTATACTATTGAATTGAGATCTACATTGCTAGAACTTAATAAGCACTAAATTAAGAAACAGAACACATGAAAAAAAAAAATCGAAGTCAAAGTACAATACCTTAGAGTATCCAAAGTCGCATATCTTCAATCGAGGAGCAGGGCTTCCATCCAACAAAGTGTTTTCCAACTTCAAATCCTGGTGACATACTTCCTTGATACATTGGAAAGAGCAAGCAAGGCAAATAAATTATCCCACACATTATTTGAAAAAAGTTCAAGACTGACTGAACCAGGGAGCTTCTCTCTCTAACCTAGAGAGAGAAAGCTCCCTCCGGCACCAACTGTGGACAAAAATTCCAATCGGCAAGGACGGCAAGGGATCAGCCCTCCTTAGGGAATGATCTCCGCCATCGCCTCCCATTAACAACAGTACTGGAGCAAGCAGAAGTTGGGAAAGCTCCATCGGCCCAGCAACAGTGGCAGCAGGGGATTGTAGATCTGGGGAGCTTCTCTCTCTAACCTAGAAAGAGAAAGCCCCCTCGGCAGCAGCAGCTATGGCAGACGTCTTCTCCGGCCGGCCAACCCCATCAGGGCAAGGGAGCCTCTCTCCTTAGAGAGGCTCTCCTCCACCGTCCAATCACAACCGGCAACCCCTTGGGTCCGGCCACTTATCACTTTCCCACAACCTCTGGTCCGGCCACTCTAGAGTCGTCGGCCAGCCCACAACTGACCTCCTCTGGTCCAGCAAACCACAGCCGGCCATCTACGGTCCGGCACAACAGCGGTGTCACGGCGGCTACCATTTGAGATCTGGGCCGTGCAGGTCTGAAATCAAGCCGGGCTCACCGGCCATCCACAATCAGGCACCACCAGCCGGCCATCTCTGGTTCGGCCAACCACCAACCGATCTTCAACCTCACGGCTAAGGGTTTACTGCTCACCGGCCATCCATAATCGCCGTGGGCTCGACAGCCGCCGGGCAAACCAGACATCTCAAGGTTCGAATGGGTTTACTGTTCAACCTTTGGGAGCGGTGCCGTCCAGATCTGGCAGCCATGGCTACCCACAGCGAGCACCCACTGGTCCGGCCAGTCACAACCGGCCACCTATAGTCCGGTCTCTGCATATTCGTCGGCCTGATGGGAGCTACGGTGGTTCCGAGTTAGAGCCACGGTGGCTCGCCGGCAGCGAACAGGCCCTTTTTTGGGCTCAACAGCAGTCGGCTGCCGGAGTCAGTCCGGCCGTCACAGATCATGGCCCAACCGTGGTTCACCTCCTGTACGGCACGGGCACGGGCCCTAACGTCTTCAGGCAGTCCTTGCGGGTCAAGGCCAGTCAACCAGCCCAGGCCAGTCAACCCCAAGCAGCCAGCCCGGTATCCCTAGGCTGAAAATCATCGTATCCATTGCGCTCATCGTTATTCAATTTGCGATTGGTTATGATTATGTTGTTATTTTCTAGATTAATCGGTGCGGGTTGTGCACTGGCCATTATTGTTTATGCGAGGACTTCGAGGGCCTCTGATTGTACCCTATACCGACGGGTTGTGTCGGGTATTTACTGCTTTTGCCACGCCCGTGTCTAGGTTCCCCGTTGTACTTTCTATTCCTTGGGATAGATTGTTCGACGGGGGCATGGACACGGGCAACCCATGTAGCCACTTGGCGCTCTTTATAATTTTCGTTTTCTTTTTTGATTTGTCTTATCTGGGGTATGCCCCTTATAGGCTGTACATTCGGTTAACCTCTTTTATATTTCAAGCTAACCGCCCTAGGGCATTACCCAAAAAAAAATTATCCCATTCACCTCCTGGGATCACAACTAGATTAATAAATCAACAAACGAAACTTCAAAGCATAGAGAAAATTCACTTACCATTCTGTGACAATAGCTGACTCCAGATATTAACTGTTGAAAGAAGAAGTGAGCCTGCAGCGACACCAGGGTGAACCACAGAAACATATTTCAACAGAAAGGCTAGTCTACATATAAACAGTTAGTCACCAACCTCATCCTCACTGAATCGCCCAGCACTGCAAATTCGATTAAAAAGTTCTCCACCGGCTGCATACTCCATTACAATAGCCAGATGGGTTTGTGTCAGTATGACCTAGAGAAAAATTATTTGCAGAGTATGATTAAGATATAACACCCTTTTGATAGACATAAAACAAGAAATGGCAAGCTGAGCAAACCTCTTTAAACCGAACAATGTTTGGATGCCTCAAAGACCTATGATTTATGATTTCCCTTTGGACATTTTCATCTATCTGCAACTCGGAAAATCCAAAAATAAGAAAACAAAAAAAGATCGTCCGGAAAGAATCAGAATTCTTGTGATCGTGTGCATGATTTGAGAGAGAGAGAGAGAGATGTGATGTCTTATCCAAGGAGTTTGTAACCCAAAAGAAAAAAAAAGGCATTATACATCATCTAGTATACTTGCTCTTAGGGGTGTGTTTTTGCAATGTGAGAAGAGGGGTTTTGTAACGCCCCCATTTTCGGGTTCGTTAATTAAACATTTTATTGAATAAAAAGGCTAAGAGTCAAGCTCATTATTACAACATAAGTCTTACTAGAGTACTTTTATTACACAAGGAGGGAATTTCTAGGGTATTCTACTACTCCGCTTCTTCTTCCATCCTAGCAAGCTCTTCGGCTCCAAAAGCCTCCAACACGTACTGTTCACCTTGCTCATCAATTAACTCTGACACATTATACCAGCGTCGCCCCCAGTATAATATGTCAGGGTCACCAAAAAGGTAACACCATGAGCTACAAGCCCAATAGAATAAACTATACCCACTAACTCTTAACTTAAAGCCAGGAAGCATATAAACAATTACACATGCTCATTCAACAATATAGAAACACAATGATACATTCATATTCGATATCTTTTAGCGTTGGTGTCATGCCTTTTCGTGTTTCTCCTACGCGACTCATCGTAGACCGTGTCACATTTTCACCTTTATCGAAATCTTAATTTCCAACATTCTTTCATAAATTGTTACTAATGAGGCTACCAAGTCCGGCTTCATTAGTAACACTCACAATGGCTACCAAGTCCGGCCAATCATGGTTTACAAAATCCATTTCAAAACTTGCATTGGCTACCACGTCGGCCAAGCCCCATTTCCACATGAGACTACCACGTCCGGTCCCATTGGAAATCTACGCAATGAGCTACCAAGTCCGGCTACATTACGGTTTTCACAAAACACATTCTTTCAAAACTTGCATTGGCTACCACGTCCGGCCAAGCATGGTTTACAAAATCCATTTCAAAACTTGCATTGGCTACCACGTCCGGCCAAGCCCCATTTCCACATGAGACTACCACGTCCGGTCCCATTGGAAATCTACGCAATGAGCTACCAAGTCCGGCTACATTACGGTTTTCACAAAACACATTCTTTCAAAACTTGCATTGGCTACCACGTCCGGCCAAGCATGGTTTACAAAATCCATTTCAAAACTTGCATTGGCTACCACGTCCGGCCAAGCCCCATTTCCACATGAGACTACCACGTCCGGTCCCATTGGAAATCTACGCAATGAGCTACCAAGTCCGGCTACATTACGGTTTCCACAAAACACATTCTTTCAAAACTTGCATTGGCTACCACGTCCGGCCAAGCCCCATTTCCACATGAGACTACCACGTTCGGTCCCATTGGAAATCTACGCAATGAGCTACCAAGTCCGGCTACATTACGGTTTTCGAAAACACTCACATAATGACTACCAAGTCCGGTCATTATGTAATTTCAAAATATTTTCCGCAGGTTAATCCCATCCTTCATTTTATCCATATCAACCACACCCTAGGTGTCATGTTTCTACTTTCTCGGTTTTCGTGTCTCGTTCGCATGCATAGACTCCGCGGTTATTCATACAACAACTTTAGTAATCTTGAAACTACACTAACAAGATCATTCAACTCTATATTAGATAGCATGCTCATTTTGTCATATCATCATACTCACGTTTAATCACACAAGGTTAAGCATAGTGTCACATGGACGGACACCTTTGGAGTGATAAATCACTTATGCTTTATCAACAACAAGTAGTCAAGTAATCACATAATCATGCTCACATTCATTCTAAGATTAAACAGCTTAATCCTAAATCATGCTTTCTTAAGTTCAAAACAGCATATGTTTATTGAGTGTTCTAACGTTAAGCTATTCATGCCATGGTTAATCAAGATAACAACTCTTTAAACATTTCTAGTCATGCTTAGGGAAAGTGGCTCGTATAATCTACGTATGCTCGGAGTTTCAAAGGTTTAGAATAACGTACTATCGTTTCGAAATACGTATGCAATACGCTATACTTAGATTTTTGAAAGCATAGGAACTATACTAAGGAATATATACGTATACGTAGAGAAGAGTAGATATAGAATATCTACCGTTCTTCTTGGCGGTAGTCGGCTACGGATTAGGAAAATAGTTCGTCGGACGGAGTAACGGCTTAGGAATGGCTTCGATAGCTTCGAAAGAGAAAGGTTTCTCTCGAAACTTGATCTTGACTAATACTACTAAAACTTTTGGATCGGTAGGGTGGTGGAGTGGCGGCTTAGTGGCGGCACTAGAAGAGCTTCTTGAAGAACTAAGGAAGAACTTCAAGAACAACTAAGAACTAAGCAAGAACAACAAGAACACTAGACTTTCTAGAGAGAAGTTGGAGCAAAGCTTGAAGGTGTGAGTTCAAAGGCTTGGAATGGCTTGCTATTTATAGGCCAAGTTGGTCTATTATCCAAGAGACAATATTTCCCCTAACATTTGTTATCCAATGGATCATAGATTGACTAGATTTGATTGTCCTTAGATTGGATGAGGTGTTGATCAAAAGGACAATGACTAGGCTAGTTGTACACTTGCACACATCACACAAATCTTTCTCTCCCTCTCTCACTCTCTCCCGGCCTCTCTCTCTCCCATCTCTCTCGGCTCTCTCTCTCTCTCTCCCTCTCTCTCTCCCTTTGGTCCAAAGAAGGTACAAGAGTTGGAAAGACTACAAGATTTTCTCTTATACTTTCTTTCAAACTAGGACAAGGTTTAGGTTTCTTTAATGGGGTTTGTGTCTAGTCTAGGATAGAAAATAAGATATGGTAGTCCTTTAGGGTTGAAAGAATAAGAAACCCTAGATATGGTGGTACAAAGTGATGCAATAGGATGATGTAGGAAGATATGGGAGTACACTAGTCACACACATCACACTCTCTCTCCCTCTCTCATCCGAATTCTCTCTCTCTCTCTCTCTCTCTCTCTCGGCCACTCTCTCTCTCTCTCTCTTGGACACCTAATGGAGAAAGGACAAATGGTTGGTATTTGACTAAGTGAAAGAGTAAGGTTAAACTAATAGTTTGTAAGAAGATTTTGTAAGAAAATCTAGTACTTGGTTATATCTTAGGTCATCCTATTCTTCATCTTTCAAAGTACAAGTACTAATGTATATAGTATTAGGGTTTTGGTAGAAGAAGATCAAGGAAGGTACATGCAATATCTCTCTCTCTCTCTCTCTCTCCTATCTCTCTCCCTCATCTCTCTCTCTCTCTCGGCCTCTCACTCTCTCTCTCTCCGAATTCTCTCTCTCTCTCTCTCTCTCCTCCTCCCTTGGTTGAAAGAAAAACTAGCAAGAAAAAGGACAATGTACTATGTGATCTTGTTTTGGATTTCTAAGTCAAACTATCCTATTAAACTATGTCAAAATGCCACCTATGTACTTATAACTATATACTAATATATAGTATGCTAGGATGATGTAAACATATCATATGCTTTAATCAAATTAGTACATATCATATCTAGGAAGGAATTAACTAATACTAACCTAGTACTATAGCTTGATATGGTTTTATGGACCAATGGATTATAATTCCCCTAACATTTATTAACCAAAGGTTAAAGATGGAAGTACTAAACTTACATAATCTATCTAATATAGTACAATGACTCATGGTGAATCTAATTAAACTAATGGATCTTGTACTAGGTGGAAAGGTTAACCTATCGTCCAATGGGTAATAAATCTCCTAACTTTTATCGTCCAATGGGTAAAGATGGTAAGTAATATATAATCTTATATAGTGTACCTAGAAATCTTGTCACAATATCCAAGGGGTAAACCTATGGTCCAATGGATAAAGATTATCCTAGTATCTATCGTCCAATGTTAATAAATCAAGGGTTGACTTTTGGTCAAGGTCTCACTTAGGGTTCAAATGGTTCAAAGGTTCAATTAGGCTACTCTAACGATTAATCGGAAGCTAGCTAGGCTTGCTAAATAGGACGACTTAGGGTTGCTATCTTGCTTGTCTTTAGAAAATGACTAGATCGCAAGGCGGAACGAAATTAGGGTTTGAATCGAATAAATCTAATCATGACGGATTGTTGGAAAATACGGAATTTATAGAGTCAAAATAATAAACAATGAGATTTTTATTTACTGAAAATCGGAGTTGTTACACTAACCATGAAGCCAGTTTCCTGTAGTTCAAACTCCACCTTTCTAGACTAACTCCCGCATAAGCATATGTACCTTGCAACATGTCAGAAGTACTCCGAGGTTACTCTTATTGTTGGGCTATGGTCCACATTTTGATGTTCCACTGAATGTTAATAGCATGCTTCAACTTCTTGTGGAATTTGAACGTGGTTGTATAGATTGTTTGATTTGTGGCCATTAAGAAATACAGATCTCACCATACTTAAAGTCCATTGTCATATTTTGGTTTCCATGACATTAAAAAATACTTGTTTAACAGCTAAAATTCTGCATAACTCCTCAGCTTATGGACCATGTAAACATTTAGACGTGGAAGTTTCCAAGAAAACGTATACTTGTGTCATATGACTGTGCCTAGTGTATCTGCAAAGGAGAATTCCCTACTGTTCCATTTACAGATTTACTGTTCCTTCCCACCTAAAGCCCAAGTAACCAACACACTCAACTTTTGTCCTTTTTGCTAATTATTCTAAGTTTCTTACCAATGCTAACAACCAAGTAGCACGGACACAGACATGCCAACAGAAACCTTTTCCACACATAATAGGACATGATATGTCAAGGAGATGTTAACTAATATTATGTCCATATGTACGATGCTACATAAGACTTAGTCAAAATTGAAAATACACGTATTCAATAACTTAAAATCCAAATATGTCATCCAAATAGGAATTGCAATCAATTAAACTGATACATAAATCGTATATCTTTTACACAGAAATTGTTATGTCGATCCATACATGATCCATCGCATGCATCATCTGACACAACACTTCAAAAAATTAATATGTCCATCGTTCTAGTGTTGTCACTTGTCACCATACCCGAGCATTTTTGGTGAACCTAGGAAAATACGTCTACATGATGAAACGTTTGTCCCCCAACCACCTGAATAGTGAATCTGTCCCAAAGAACAAACAAAAAACTTTTATAGTAGTGTTCAAGTGGTGTCTAAGAGTGATGAGCATTGGTGTCCAACACGAACATGCATCATATTACCTTTGTTGAACAATACATGCTTCTTTGGCCAACAATAATCGCCAACTTTGAAGCTTTTTATCATAGGGATCACACATCAGATGCGGACGACATACATCCATCTTGGGGAAGCTTTTAGGGTTGAGATCTTTAGAACAAGCTTGTGAGATCAGCTGTTGCGTGAGCCAAAGTGGAAAATAATCCTAGGTGGGGGTTGGCCGCATGTCTTACATAGTAGCAGAGTCAGGGTATGATTGGTTGGAGGTGGAGCTGTGAGTACCCATTGTTAGTAATTTATTTTAATCAACGGGTATCTGTAATCTTAACGTGGGGAGATTAATAAGTATTTAATATCATGGAGCTCGTAATATAATTGAGATAAGGACGGGAGTGCAATTATAATTCTGTAGTGGGGTGAATTATAATTAGTGAAATAAGAAATAGAATCCTGGTGGGATTAGGTTTTCTTATTTACACTGGGAGCTCAGACTTATTACTTCTTAGGTCCCATCGTAGCCCTATATATACACGTTATGCTCTCTAGGTCAGACTGGACGTTTTCACGTTTTCTATTATTCACAAAATAGAGGCAGATCTAGAGAGGGCAAACAGACCACGAAAGAGTCCACACTCGGTTCGTGTTCTAGGCGTGCAGGGAATACGATAGAAGATCGTAAGGTGCAGTCGAGCAGTATACGTGGCATATAGCAAGACGTGCTATAACAAGTTCAACCAGCGTTCGTGTTCGCAGGGAGTTGAGGTAAAACCCTAATTCCGCCTTGTAGGGTTTTGCGGTTTTCTTATTGTCTAATATGTACGCGTCATTACTGGTTTCTGGGAATCGTTTCCCAACAGTGGTATCAGAGCCGGCTGTAATCACGCGTATGAATTAAACAGGCCATGTTGTCCATAGATCGCATAGTATGAAACTATGGTAACCGCTGTTTTGCAGGGTTCAGTTTTTACTAACGTCTGTTTTGCAGATAATCTTATCCCACTATTATGGTCATGCATGTATGTTTGTGTGATTGGATCCCACGTTTTTGTATACGTGGTTACTGCTTTTATATTTGGGTGCCACGATTATTTTTCGTGGTTGTAATATTAAAAGTAGTATGTGAACTCCGGCATGTGGGAGGCATAAGGTTTTTGTGTAATCTTTGTTTCTCCAGTTATATCATTATTTGATATGTAGAGCTGTTGTAAGATTACAAGTCATGCAGTATGTGTTTTAGATCCAGATTATGTGAACTATGTAAAGGAGGCATAGAATTGATGTATACAATCATGTTTTCTGTATGGTGGCCGAAGTTGCTGTTTGGAGGTCGAAAATCAATTTTTTGATGGAGCAGATGCGTTTTTTAATGAAGAAACAGCTCGACCCCCTTCGACCCCCTGTGCCAGCATCAACCTCTGACTTGGTGGGCAAGACGCGGCTGCAATCTTGGCTGTTTTTGGAAACAATGATATTGACCATAATAGTTGGGATGCATATTTTAATATGTTTCCTTATTTATGTTTATGCATGTTTCTATGGGTGTTTGCATGTGTGATAGTTTTACCATATTGGACAACATGGTAATATTTGGCTTTGACCTAGATCACGGTTTTGCAAACTCAAAAATTTTGATAACCCTCACAAATTTTTTTTAAAATAACTAAGTGGGAGAGGGAGTTTATTTTTATAAATCCCACGGTCTCCATTGCTAGTATGTAGATGATGTAATTAATTTTGTGTGATGGTTTTAGAACCTTCCCCCCCATCGGGCAAAATTAATTATGGCCTCATCAGTACAAACTTCCTTAAATGGATAGGTCTATGATAATTGTTGTGTGAATTACTTCTCCATCTGAGGTAATTCATAACGGAACAATGGGTCATGGGGCTAGGTAATGGTATACACTTAGCTGTAAATAATAGTATCCTCACCATCTGAGTCACTATTATTATTTATAGGACCGAAGCTATATTGGCTATTTAATTTTGCTTGGCATGGTATAGTGTCTAGATGGTAAAATTAAAAGGTTATGCCTATCTACACGAATGATGAAGAGTAGACGACCTTCCCATCGAGGCATGCTCTTCACGGTGTGTAGGGTTGCCAATGTTTTTCTTTTAACACGTGGTTGAGGGAACCAATATTAAAATGTAATTCAAGGTTTTATTGCCCTTCATAATTGTTGTTATGTTATTTGATTCTCAGATTCAAAAATGGGCTCTTTCAATCCACTTGCCATTATTCTCAAAGAAAATAAACTTACTGGACCAAACTATGTTGACTGGAAAAGAAACTTGGATATTGTGTTAACTGCTGAGGGCCACAAATATGTGCTATCTACGGCGTGCCCTCCTATACCTGAAGAGAATGCCACATAACAGGTAGCAAAGCCTTATAAAGATTGGGTTAAGGCTGATGAGATGGCGCGGTGTTATATTCTGGCTTCTATGTCGAATATATTGCAACATCAGCATCAAGCTATTGAAACTGCTTCCGATATGATCCTGAACCTCAGAGAAATGTTTGGGGATCAGAATCGGGCAGCAAGGCTAGTTGCTATGAAAGAATTGGTAAGCATCACCCATGTTGAAGGGACCCCGATTAGGGATCATGTTCTAAAGATGATAGGTCTTCTTAATGAACTAGAGATCCTTGGAGCTGAAATTGATGGGGAAACCCAGATCGATTTCGTTCTTAACTCACTGCAGTCTGAGAGTTTTAAGCAGTTTCGCCTGACTTATTCTATGAACAAAATGCATTTATCTTTGGCGGAACTTCTTAAGGAACTCCAAGCAGCTGAAGGTCTTTTGGTTGTGAAGAAACCACCATCAGTGTTAGTGGCAGAGAAGGCTTCTACTTCTAAGTCGAAAGGCAAGAAGAAGCAGAACAAGTCTCAGAAAAAGGTTGTGGAGGCAGTTCATGCGCCTCAGGGTGGAGTGAAAAAGCCTGCAAGTAAGTGTTTTCACTGCAAGCAGAAAGGACACTGGAAGAAGGATTGTCCAGTTTTTCTCAATAAAGTGAACAAACAAGGTAAATCTTATTCACTAGTTGTTGAGTCATGTTTAGCGGTGTTATCTACCAGTACCTGGTGTGTAGATACGGGAGCCACTAATCATGTTTGCAATTCATTGCAGGGGTTCCAGGAAACCAGAAGACTCAGTGATGGGGAGATTTATTTACATATGGGAAATGCTACGAGAGTGGCAGCAGTTGCAGTAGGAAATGTTTTTTTAAATTTTAATAGTAATAGGAATTTAATTTTGAGAGATTGTCTTTATGTTCCTACTATTAGAAGAAACTTGGTTTCAATTTCTAAGTTAATTAAGGATGGATATTTGGTTTATTTTAGTGACTCTGTGGTTATTAAGTTAAATAAACGTTTTATCTGTTCTGGTTCATTGATGGATGAACTCTACATTATTAATCCTATGTTTCCTACAGTGCAACTGCATGAATTGAATAACACTAATAATTTACCATGTAAGAGAAAAGACCCTTCTAAATTGAATCAAACGTATCTTTGGCACTTACGTCTTGGTCATATTAATCTGAATAGGATTTCTAGACTGGTTAGAGATGGACCTTTAGGTTCATTAGAAGTTAAGGAACTTCTAGTCTGTGAATCCTGTTTGGAAGGTAAGATGACCAAAAGACCTTTTTCAGCAAAAGGATATAGAGCCAAAGAGCCGTTGGAATTGGTTCACTCTGATTTGTGTGGGCCTATGAATATCCAAGCTAGAGGTGGTTTTGAGTACTTTGTCACTTTTATTGATGATTACTCAAGGTATGGATACATTTATTTGATGCACCGTAAGTCCGAATGCTTTGAGAAATTCAGGGAGTATAGGGTAGAAATGGAAAAGCGTCTAGGTAAATGTCTCAAGACACTGCGATCTGATCGTGGTGGCAAATACCTCTTGGGAGAGTTTAGGGACTACTTGTTAGCTGAAGGGATTACATCCCAGTTGTCAGCTCCAGGTATGCCACAACAAAATGGTGTAGCAGAGAGAAGGAATAGGACTCTTATGGATATGGTGAGATCAATGATGAGTTATTCAGATTTACCAATTTCGTTTTGGGGACATGCATTAGAAACAGCAGCATACATTCTTAACTTGGTACCATCTAAGTCAGTACCATCTACACCCACAGAACTATGGACTGGGCGCAAACCTAGTCTGCAGCATGTTCGGATTTGGGGTAGTCCAGCACATGTGTTGAATGGGAACGCAGATAAATTGGAATCGAGGACAGAAGTTTGCTTGTTTGTGGGGTACCCTAGAGGAACGAAAGGTGGACTGTTTTATAGTCCTACGGATAAGAAGGTCATTGTTAGCACTAATGCCAGGTTCTTAGAAGAGGACTATGTGATAGACCACAAACCCAGAAGTAAAATTGTTCTAGAGGAATTAAGAGGAGAGAGACTAGCACAAACTTCTTTACCACCAATAGTGCAGAAGGAAACGCCACAAGAGACATCAGTAGAGGCACTTATTGATACACTGGTACCTCGACGTAGTGGGAGGGTTATTGTTCCACCCAGTCGGTATACGTTGTTGGGAGAGTTTTTTGAAATGATCCCTGATGATCAACATGCTGAACCCTGTAACTACAATGAGGCACTTCATGATAAAGATGTGGAACTTTGGCAAAAGGCTATGAAATCAGAGATGGAGTCTATGTACTCTAATCAGGTCTAGGATCTTGTAGAACCACCTGAAGGGATTAAACCCATTGGATGCAAGTGGATCTACAAGAAGAAGAGAGGGGCGGACGGGAAGGTGCATACCTTCAAAGCTAGGCTTGTTGCGAAAGGGTATACTCAGAAAGAAGGGATCGACTATGAGGAAACTTTTTCGCCAGTAGCCATGCTTAAGTCCATCCGGATTCTCTGATCCATTGCGGCTCATCTCGATTACGAGATTTGGCAAATGGATGTCAAGACCGCGTTCCTTAATGGAAATCTGGATGATTGTATCTATATGGTGCAACCAGAAGGATTCATAGCAAAAGGTCAAGAGCACATGTTGTGCAAGCTCAAGAAGTCCATTTATGGGCTTAAGCAAGCATCTAGATCTTGGAACATCCGTTTTGATCAAGCAATCAAGTCTTTTGGTTTTGATCAATGTCCGGATGAGTCATGTGTGTACAAGAAGCGCAACGGAAAAGCTGTGGTGTTTCTAGTACTATATGTCGATGATATCCTGCTCATCGGAAACGATGTGGGAGTATTGTCTTCAGTGAAAGTGTGGTTATCCGGCCAATTCGAAATGAAGGACTTGGGAGAAGCCGGTCACATCCTAGGGATTAAGATTATACAAGATCGCAAGAATAGGATGTTGAGCTTATCACAAGCTACTTATATCGATGCCATTCTTGCCCGTTTTAGCATGCAAGATTCCAAGAAAGGGTTCCTCCCTTTTAGACATGGAATCTACCTTTCCAAGGATCAGTGTCCTAAAACACCTAAGGAGATGGAGAAAATGAAGGCAGTTCCTTATGCCTCGGCAGTAGGAAGCCTTATGTATGCTATGTTGTGTACTAGACCTGATATTTACTTTGCCGTTGGCATGGTTAGCAGATTTCAGTCTAATCCAGGGCAAGAACATTGGACTGCAGTGAAACATATACTCAAGTATTTGAAAAGAACTAGAGATCATATGTTGGTATTCCAGTCAGATAGTCTGGTACCTCATGGGTACACAGACTCAGACTTTATGTCAGATAGGGATTCCAGAAAGTCTACCTCGGGATATGTGTTTACCTTGGGAGGTGGAGCCATAAGTTGGAGGAGTGTCAAACAATCTTGCATTGCTGATTCTACCATGGAGGCAAAGTATGTGGCAGCTTCTGAAGCAGCCAAGGAGGCCGTTTGGCTCCGAAACTTTTTGTTGGATCTGGAAGTTGTCCCTTCAGTGCAATCAGCCATTACACTCTATTGTGACAATAGTGGTGCAGTTGCTAATTCGAAGGAGCCAAGGACTCACAAGAAGGGCAAACACATCGAGCGTAAGTATCATCTGATTCGAGAGATCGTACAGAGAGGTGATGTTACTGTAACCAAGATTACATCAGCAAACAACCTGGCAGATCCTTTTACGAAAAACTTACCGGCTAAGACTTTTGATAGTCACGTAGAAGGAATGGGAGTGAGATGCGTGGCAGTATGACTTTGAGTCTTAGTGGGAGTTTGTTAGGAGGTTATGTAAAAGCTATGTTTTTATATGATGGATTAATATTGTTATGTATTAATCAGTTTTATCCCTTTTTTTTGATGAGAATCTTTTATGGGCAATGTTTGCATGATATTTTTGTATGTTGTGTATGTGTGTCTTTTATTCTACATAGTAGATAATCCAGTGTGTAGAGTACGGCTTACACACAGAAGATTGGATCATCGGTTCTTGTGGAACATAAGAGATAGTTCACAGTCTTAGATGGAATTTGACACACCATCGGTAGGACTGTAGCACAATTTTTTAGTAGGTCTGTCTTGACTACAGGGAATGGTTCTAATTCCAACTCATTGTGCTAGTATACTTTGTGTGTATTGAACGGGACCGCTTTGAGGTAATTGTCTTTGTACTAACTTCATAAGACAATTGGAACCTCATGGTTATTATGAGTGCTTATGCTCTTAATCCAAAGATGATTATTAGAGGTATATATTTAATGTTGTTGATTTTGATTCATTAAAGGGTGAGATCTTTTATACGATCAATAGTCTCGGTGAGTTGGGTCGCAACACTATGTATATGACAACTATTAATTATTAATGGAATCCACGTCTCGATAGGGATTGATGATACTCCTTGAGTAAGCTTATAAGTTTCGATTATGTCAAACCCTGCAGGTGAATATTTGTATCCGACATATCGAATAAGTTAAGCGGATAGTCTCAAGTTAAGATGTTGATTAAGTGGGAGATTGTTAGTAATTTATTTTAATCAACGGGTATCTGTAATCTTAATGTGGGGAGATTAATAAGTATTTAATATCATGGAGCTCGTAATATAATTGAGATAAGGACGGGAGTGCAATTATAATTCTGTAGTGGGGTGAATTATAATTAGTGAAATAAGAAATAGAATCCTGGTGGGATTAGGTTTTCTTATTTACACTAGGAGCCCAGACTTATTACTCCTTAGGTCCCTATCGTAGCCCTATATATACACGTTATGCTCTCTAGGTCAGACTGGACGTTTTCACGTTTTCTATTATTCACAAAATAGAGGCAGATCTAGAGAGGGCAAACAGACCACGAAAGAGTCCATACTCGGTTCGTGTTCTAGGCGTGCAGGGAATACGATAGAAGATCGTAAGGTGCAGTCAAGCAGTATACATGGCATATAGCAAGACGTGCTATAACAAGTTCAACCAGCGTTCGTGTTCGCAGGGAGTTGAGGTAAAACCCTAATTCTGCCTTGTAGGGTTTTGCGGTTTTCTTATTGTCTAATCTGTACGCGTCATTACTGGTTTCTGGGAATCGTTTCCCAACACCCATATCACATGAGGATGACCGACGATTTGAGCAAGAACATATCTGATGGTGTAACATAGTAATAAATTATCGGGTGGTCTTGGGGTACCGCCAAGTAGTGCCCCAACGCTAGGGGTGTAAACAAGCCGAGTTTCATAGTGTTTGAGCTCGGCTTGTTTACTAAACAAGCCTAAAACTCGAGCTCGAGCTCGGTTGTAAACGAGCCAAGCCTAGCTAATTTCCTTAATGAGCCTCTTTAAACGAGCCGAGCCTATACAAATGAGCCGAGCTTTTGAATGTCGAGCTCAGCTCGTTTAGTAAACAAGCCCAAAACTTGAGCTTGAGTTTGGCTCGATTACTAAACGAGTCGAGCCATGCCATGAGTTGCACAGCTCGGTTTGTTTGCAGCTCTACCCAACACCCTTATCACCCACCACAGCACATTCTTGTGGAACCCAATAACTAGGGAGATAAGGTGTTGGGGCACCGCCACCAAGACCACTGAATAATTACTCGTAACAGGCTTCCATCGTTGAGAGGCCTCTCGGCGGTAGAGAGGCAGACGAGCAACCTCGAGATCCAAGCTCATGATGTCGGCCAAAGCAGACGAGATTTAAGATGTGGTGACCAATCCTGTCATGTGCCACGGAAAAGGACACATACTACTAGCCGACTAGTTACGTTGTTCAGTCCCCAATCTCTACTTCCGTCGATAATTCAAACTTCTAAAAAAATTGTCAAAACATCACCAGACAAGAAATTCCCATCATTTAAACCAACAATTTAAAGTACCAACAGCATCAAACTGTCCCAAACCAGACCAAACAAAATCAACCATTACCAAAAAAAATAAAAAAATAAATCGACCAGAAACACTAAAAATAAGCACAACGAAAACAAACCCCTGGTCCTGACCTTATCGCCTCGCTCGATGTACTTGACGGCGACGAGCTCTTTGGTCTGTTTGTCCCTCATGAGCCTAGTCACGCCGAAGTTTCCAGAGCCGATGTCTCGCACAAAATCGTACCGATCGCTGTCGTGCATGATCGGCATCTCCATACAGGGCGGGCCCACCGTCATCGCCGGCCGATCCATTCCCGTCGCTTTCCGTAATCACTACTCCACCTTCTAACGCTCAAAATCACATCGACGGTTGAGGGAAAAACGGTGACGTTAAGTGACCGCGGTGTTATGCCCTAAGAAGTCTCGCCGTTGCCATAGGCGGTTACTTCCGTGCTTTCAGTTTTTGTATATACGGGTATGTGTATAGGTATGCTGTAGTTTACTCAGTTTATGGGAGTTGGTTTGAGAGAGAGTGAGAGAGAGAAAATGTTTGGTCGGCGACGGATTTTAATAGAATATCTCTGGAGTTGGGAGGTGGTGTTCTTTCTACTCATTTTTTTATTGGAAAAGGCGGGTGGTGTTCGCAAGGGGAAAATTTGCGGAAGACGATGAAGGTGGCTGAGGTTAGGAAACGGTGACTGTGATAGTGTCCATAATTTAAGGGTCCGACTATATACAACTGAGAATTCATTGCAGGTAGCTTGTGCTAAATAAAACACATAAATCTTAAAACAATTTGTTATATACAACTTAACAAATATCTAAGAATTTTTAAAAATATCCTTCTCCACCCCTAAACTGTAAAACGACGACACACCACCACCACCTTCAACTCCTCACACACACTCTCTCTCTCTCTCTCTCTCTCTCTCTCTCTCTCTCTCTATCCCCATCGCCAGTTTTCCACCACACCACCACCACCTGGCTCTACCACCATCGTCGGTTGACGGTTGCAGCACCACCATTGTCTCCACCAAAGCCATACGACTACAGGTACGAGGTACGATTTTGTCTAAGGTGTGAACATTCCAAATATCTGATTTTTTACAAACTATATCAGATATTAGAAGTCGATTATTGATTTTAAACTTGAGTATTTGAATCAAAATCAATGCTGTAAAAATCGTGCCCTAGAAATTAAAACAAAATCATGCCCTAAAAATCGATCATGTTACTCTACTCTATCTAAGGTAGCCGCAACAATTAGGAGTTTGATTACATAACTCTTAGAGAATTGGGGAAGGTTTTACAATTGAAGTTGCCCTAGAAATCTTAACCTTTTTATTGATTCTTTTGTTCCTATTCTCTTTAATGAGTTTAAAGTGTTGAAAATTTTTAAACTTATGAACTTGAAAAGATTGAAAAGTTTCGAACTTATGAACTCGTAATTCTTGAACATATTTGAACTTATGAACTCGAAAGTTATGAACAATTTTGAACTGTATTGTCAATAAAAACCCTTATGGTGCATCAAAAAGATATGTATACCGCATCTTTGGACAGCGTTAGGTCAATGTAAAATCAACGATTATTACTTGTTGGACTTCAATGTTTAGTTATCAGATTTATAAGGTTTTGAATGATAGGAGCGCCAATAGTAAGATTAGGTACAAAATGTTTGAAAATGAACCGAACAGTACAGCCAACCCACTCGTTACATAAATCTGATAACTACTAACAATAGCAATATAGTTATAAGATCTGGTCTAAGTTTTAGGTTCGTTCTTGAGTTGTGAGCCTAGTGTGTAGTGGTGGCTACACGATGTTATACCTAGTTGGGGCCCTAGATTGTGCATTGATAACCAAATGTTATAAGTATATAGTTGTTTGATAGGTCGGAGGATTGTGTGTATATATGCAGCTATCAGGCTCTATAAGTGAAAAAATGGCTAAAGAATGGATGAGATGAAGTCTGTCACTTTGTAGTACAAAATGGTCTTGTATTAAGGGTTAATTACTTATTGCCCCCTTTATCTATACACGTTTTTCACTTTACCCCTACTACTATAGAACGCTACAACCTACCCCTTTATCTTCCAATTCCTAACACATAAGGCCTGCCGTTAGTTTGGGATCTAAAAAATCGTCAAAGGGGCATGTGCATGTCACATGATCTGTAAAAAAGGAAAAAATTAAGTGCTCTAATTTTCAATCCGTTTGAATCGGTGCGAAGATTTTATTTCTCTGATCATTTTATCCTAAAGGATCATAATTAATTTTTGGCTCTAGGGCTCTCGTTAATTAGCCCTAAGAGATATTTGGTTCTACTACTTTCTTAAGACTAATTAACGAGAGTTCTGGAGTCAAAAATTAATTATGTCCCTTTAGGATAAAATGATCATAGAAATAAGATCTTCGCATCGGTTCAAACGGATTAAAAGTTGGAGCACATAATTTTTTAACCATATTTTTTAATATATAAACTGCCTATGAAAAATTAAATGCTCCAATTTTCAATCCGTTTGAACCGGTACAAAGATCTTATTTCTATGATCATTTTATTCTAAATAGTCATAATTAATTTTTGACACTAGAGCTCTCGTTAATTAGTCCTAAGAAAGTAGTAGAATCAAATATCTCTTAGGGCTAACTAACGAGAGGTCTAGAGCCAAAAATTAATTATGATCCTTTAGAATAAAATGATCAGAGAAATAAGATTTTCGCACCGATTCAAACGGATTGAAAATTAGAGCACTGAATTTTTTTCTTTTTTACAGATCATGTGACATGCACATGCCCCTTTGACGATTTTTTGGATCCCATACTAACTGCAGGCCTTATGTATTAGGAATTGGAAGATAAAGGGGTAGGTTATAGCGTTCTATAGTAGGAGGGGGTAAAGTGAAAAACGTGTGTAGATAAAGGGGACAACAAGTAATTAACCCTTGTATTAATGTACAAAGAAATTAAAAGCTGGAATCAAATCATCCTATATTTTAAATTTCATTGATTATTGAATTTTTTCCTCCGTTGTGAAGATTGAAGATGATATATTAATTCATTGCTTTATCATTGAATATGATATATAAATATATTGCTGTTTATGTACTTAAGGTTATGGAGCATGAAGACATTATTAAGGAGGGACCCATTGACGGTAGTTTATTGCGGTTTCAGCAATTCCATCGGTCCCATGCTATATGGCAAAACAATGTAAGTAAACACTTGTAACAATTCGACAATTTATAAACCTCGATATGTTGCTATAATTGTAGTTTTTGTCAAACTGACTACTCCTCTAACAATGTTTTGTAGGGAGAGCGTCCACTTGATTGCAAGCCGGTTGTTGTTCGACGGAGCGAAGCTCATTTGAAGAAGCTGAATCCCTCGGACCAACCAGTTGCTGAATTGCAAGCTGGTTATTTTCTAAATTCTTCTACGTGTTGGATTGTCATTAATCAATTTTTTTTTGCCGTGAAAAAAAAATATAGTTTTTTTTTTTTTTTTGTCTCAGTTGAGACCTTCATTCAAGAGAACAAATAAAAAAGCTAAAAGAATTAATGGCCGGTTTGGCTTCAAGAGTCATTTTGACTGTTTTTTTCGTATTTGTTAGTTTTGCGTCAAATTTTTATGACTTATTTATTCGTCTCGACTAGATGATTCAGAAAAATAATTTCCCTATAAAAAAAACTGTGATAACGGAATGGTAAGTTCAATATGTCACTTTTGTTTGTAACAAAATTAAAAAGGTTCTCGGTCCATCTTTTAAAAACCTACGATCCATCCTTCCTTCAAAAACCCACGATCCATCATTCCTGCATGCCCGCCCCCCCCCCCCCCCCCGCCCTTTCTCTCTCCATCACTCACCGGCCTCTCGAGTGACCCTCTCTCACAGCACATTTGCCCCAACGGCGTGTTCGACAACTCCACCATTCTTCCACAGGTTTGTTCTAGTCCTCTCTTTGTACGTTTATTTACCGCTCTAAAACACCTTTGTTGTTCGAAAACCACAATTTCTGAACCCTAAATTGCTAGGTCTAAAAAAGCGTTGTATTTGTGCTTTGAAGGAAATTAGAAGTGAAGCTAGGGTTTGGTTACGGAATAGAGTTCGAAAGACGATTGATTGAGGGCTATCTTCTCATGCTAAGTTATGACCCGAATCTGAAAGCTAATGCAGCCCTTCCATCGTTTCCATTTCGTGTGTGAAAAAAAGCGTATTAAAGTAATTAGGGTAGTTTTGCTGTCTTTGTTCGAATTCATAAACAAGGCATTTTGTTATGCAAACGTATATATGATAGGTGTTTTGTGGCGCTTATACTTAAAATATTTGTTCTCGATATCATTTTGAAAGCTGAACTACTGTAATTTATGTCGTAGGTGCTCCTTGTTTCACCAGAGAGGTTTTTAAATGTAGAGTTTATGTATATATTTTCTGCCACTCCAGTGATATCACTTTTGGTGGTGGATGAAGCTCATTGTGTTTCAGAATGGTGAGTTGTTGCAATGGCATTTGACTTAGTACCTTCTAACATGGTATTACTGCATGATTAGACTAAACTGAAAATACTTGTACAGGTCACATTATTTCTGGCCTTCATATATGAGGCTCAGGGCATCCTTACTTCGTACTAGGCTTAATGTTCATTGCATTCTGGCAATGACTGCAACTGCAACCACCAAAACTTTGGACGATGTAATGTGTGCACTGGAGATTCCCCAAACAAATTTCATCAAGTCAGCCCATATGAAGGACGAGTTACTGTTGTCAGTTAGTTTGAGCAGAAACAGGCAAGTGTGGATCAATAAAATATTTAGGTACCATGCCTTTGTGTTTTTATGCGTGGTGGACAATTCCTTACCTATATGAATGTTAATCACTCGTTGCTTTTCATTTTGTCCTTTACTATATGTCTTTGATTACTTCCCGAAAGTTTTCCATTATAGAATGATCTGATGACGTTACTCAAGTCCTCCCCCTTTGTGGACGTTAAAGACTAGCCTTGATTAATCAACTTTTTTGCAGTCTGCAACTGATTTGATAAGCAAATACTTATGTGACAACAATATTTCGGCAATGGTTAGCTTCTCATTTACTTTCTTGGTTCACTTGGATACACTTTTTATAGAGCATGAAACTAATTTACTCTTCAATTGTAACATGGCATACTTCTCAAAACGTTAAGAGTTACCATAGTGGATGTAATGTCAGTTATAAAGGGCTTGTCCTCAAGAGGTTGCAAAGTCGAATCTTACGAAGGCCAAAATTTTCAAACTTTGGGGCCACTGGAGGTTTGCCTTATCGTTAACTTCAGAGACCTGGTTATCTCATGTTGGGATGCAATGTCGATCATCACGATGTTAGTATTTGGTATATATGAACAGGTTTAGATTTGTGACTGTGTATACGCGTACATTTTTTAGTACTTGAAACGTTTTGGGTTGTGAGAACTAATCATAGACTTAAATTAGCTGATCTTAAATGATCCAAAAACTGATGAAAGATTGTTGATTGAGGGGATCGCAGCTCCATGAGAGTAACAGAATATAACCAAGAGAAGGGCCATTAAAAAAGCAGGGTTGTTTGGGATAGATAAAAAGATCAATAATGGGATGGTGCCTTCTAGAGTTTGAAAGCTAATGCAGGACTGATTCCTTTCCTCTTTCACTTTTGTCATGAATCCTTGATGTTCTACTTTGTTTACATATCAAGTCCATAGCCAATCACAGTTTGTTGTATTTGTTGTACATGCCTTGTCATGGGAAACGAACTATCGGACAAATGCTTAATGGTTTTTATTTTCAATTAAGGTTTAAAAGAATTTGCAGGCTTGATTTGGTGTTTTTCATTTCTATACTTGCAGTTTATCTATATGTGGCCAAATAGAAATTGTATTGTTGGATAACTGTTTGTTATGATTTGTTTTTTGTGGTTCCCCCTTTTCATCTTTTTGACATAATGGGAGTGACTCCAATAAGGCCTTGCTCACCATGTTCATAAGTAGTTCCTTTGGAATATATCTATTGATTCTTGGTCAAATTGGTAATTGAAGCTCAAGATAAGATTGCGGATTTTGAAATGAAACTCCTGGATGCCATCATTTGAGTTCGCAAGGATTGGCAAATGGCAACTGGGGATTCCAGAATCAGTATTCACCACATGGTTCTTTTAGGGGGTTAAACTTGCTATCGACAAGCTAAAATTGCAATATTCCTCTCACTCCTAATTCTACTGTATATGGTTGGTTATTGCTGTGTTGGATCTTGTCTATAAACATGGTTTTCTATTTCTAGAAGATGGATAGACTCTCCAAAAACAAGATAATATTATAGATTAGATTCAGTCTAGAATATTTGAAATGTAGGTTCAAAACTTGGAATAATTAGTGCCTCAAATCGCTAGAATTAGTCTAAAGTGCTGTAAATGATTCTTGGATGCTTGAATTCAATGACTAGACACTAAAACAAAAGTGGCTTTTAATAGCGTTTTTTCCATCACGTGTATCGTAAAAAAATTCTGACCCGCGTACGTTTGTATTTTTGATAGCGTTTAAATTGAATTCTATAGCGTTCGACCTCAAAAAATAAAAAATCATAAATTTTTTGCGCTTGTGCTCCGTACTAAAGTGTAATTTGGGGCTTCTTACTATCGTTCTTGTCCCTGTTCTAGGGTTTGTGTTTCAGTAGCCCTCCATCTCTGCAAATGGGGTTTCAATGGAGTCCATTTGTTTCCCCAGTGGTGCACAAGATGTCTCCGGCATATTTCTTTGCAACAGATTTGGCAATATCACGGCTTGCTTGGAGTATCCTTGCTTTGCGGGATGGAGACGTGTGGTTGGGTTGGTAGCGGGAGCGATCTGCCCCGATATGTTCTCTTCTCCGCGTTCGGTATTTCCCACGGCGTGGTGGTTTTGGGCTGCCGAAGTGAGGTATCTAATTTCTTCTTACTCTCCGATTCACTACTTTTACACTCATGTTGCTTGATGGTCATCTCCTACTTTTTTGTTGGGAGCTTCCAGGATTCCATATAGGTCCGCTGATTTTTGCTTTTAATTGATAACAAGTTAACAACCATGAGATTGTTGTTTCTTTTACTTTTTGAACCAGAATTTGTGTTTTTTCTATCATGGACTGTTAACTTTGAACATCATGGCAGAAAACTGCAGATTCGGAGTGATTGCTAGTCATTTGATCCATTATAGCATAAGGGAAATACCGTTTGATGGTCTCTTGTATAAATTATGTTGTTTGATGGTCACTCGTGTAAAATTAACAGAGCTTGAAATGGTTAGTGAACTTAATTATATCCCTTTTATCTTTCGGCCAAAAAAGAAGAAGAGAGAGATTTGCATGGGACCACTTTGTTGTCGAGTCCGACAACACCGCTCGATTGAGGAAGACGAGTGGTTAAGCATCATAAAGTATTTGATTTAAACAATTAAACTCAGAAACTCTGTATGGGTTTTGATTTCTTTGCTATGATACACCTAGTATAGTAGTACATGTTAATTTATTTATAGCTAGAGGTAATAGAGGCCTTTTCTTTTGTTACTTGTAGTTTAGAAAGATTACAACTGCATCCGTTGGACCATCTAGGTACTGAAGTTGGGGGTTTTGGGTAAGGATATTTATTCAAGGCCACTATCGGATGTATATCGTGTTAAGGTAATAAGATGCAATAAAAAAGTTACCTTATTTGTATTATATGCAAATCTCTTAATGCTTGTTGATGACCAAAACGTGCTTGTATGTACTAAGTCATTGTATGTGTTCGTGATTTTGAGCTTGTTCTTTCCATGACTCCTCTTTTAAATGATTACACTACAACAAAAAGGGCTTTTCTCGGCATTTCCTTCCCAGTGTTTGACAAAAACCCCAATAAAAGTAAAATTTTAGTCGGGGGCCCGGAGTGAAAAGTTAAAAGTTGCCCCCGGCCTCCCTCCCTCCCTCTAATTTGCGCTCAAAGCCAGAGATTGAAAAAGCCCTGGTTCTCTTGGAATCGACACACCTGCTCTGGCAGTTCTCCCTCCCTCCCTCCCTCCCTCCCTCCCTCCCTCCCTCCCTCTCTCTCTCTCTCGTTCTTGCCCTTGCCTCTCCTGGACCATTACAGATCTCAGACCATTACAAATCTCAAACCAGTGTAAGCTCTCGCTCTCGCTCTCGCTCTCTCTCTCATCTTGTTCATAGCAAGCCCTAAAAGTCCTGATTCTATTCTTGCTTCGGAAACCACTACAAGAAAAACGAGGTCTCACGACATTTGAAAACCAGCGCCTTGTGGAACGGCGTCATTGGGGCAAGTACATCGACTCTTCCTCCAATGCCGAGTAAGTTTTCTACTCAAAATTGGATCTACCTGAATCTCTTGTTTGAGCTCACGATCTACCTGAATCTCTTGTTTGAGCTCATGATCTACCTGAATCTCTTGTTTGAGATCAAAGAATTGTAAATCCGAATCTTTCTTTGACGCTGTTAATATCTCTTTTAAACCCTAATTTCTAGAGTCTTATGGCATTCAAATCTTTTGATTTCTCTTTTAAGGCCTAATTTTGAGAGTCTCTCTGTGTGTGTTTGATTTTGTCGATTCCTTTTTTATGCCCTAATTTTGAGAATATCTCTCTCTTTGTGCGTATACATAGACATATAGAGATATATGCGTTTGTATGTGTGTAATTAATTCTTTGCTCTAACATGTCTGTAGCTTAAGCTCACTCGGATCGATCGCTTTGTACTCTAAGTTGCATCTCGTGTCCCTGTGAATTGTGATCTCCATATTTTATTCTCTTAGTTGTATACTTGTATACGCTTCAAGTTTTTCAATTTGCTATACAGTTTGTGTGTGTATTGCCTGAATTTTGAATGCTAACTGAGTAATTTTGACACTCTAGTTTGATTCTTAAGAATATTTTACTTGTTAAGTGTTGATTGGATTTGTCGTAAATCTTATTATTTTGAGTAGGGTTGGATTTGCCCTTATGAATGCTTCTAATTTTATCAATTTATGTTTATTTGTTCTCATATGCTTTTCTTTTCATTGCTGATTTTGTTTTTTATTTGATTTGGATTTCATGTAAGGCCTATTATACTTCTAAAGGTGAAACAGTAGAGTTGTCAGAATCTGATGAAGAGAAACAATAAAGCTATAAGTGCAGGACATCCTCTTGGGATCGAAATGTCTAAATCACCAAAATCAATGATTGAGTCAAGAGAGCAGCTATGTTCAGAAATGGAGAGGAAGGGACAAATTGCAGACGAGTCCAGTATGTTTTGTGAATCATTGTTCGTAACTATAAAGCTGTTGGTTGTTCCTCCCTTAAATTTGCTTATTATGATGTAGAAGTTGGTGGAAAACGGGACACAATGTTTTCAGGTGCGCTGCATATGTTAGAGCACGGAAGTAGTTGAGCATACACGAGGCGCCGAATATCTTGACAATTGTTTTGAAGAGATTTCAATTTTCAGGTACTATTATCTGTTCTAGGTCTACATTGTTTTCTGAAGTTCTTTTCATTATGACATTAAAGGTATTATGTTGGTGAGTATGATGTGAGTTGCCCTTTCCAATTACGTGTGACTAAGACATGACTCTGGTGATTTGTATCTCTCTCTCTATGGTGCGTGTGTGTGCTTTTATACACTTAATTAGCTTGACTTGTCAGCTGTATCTTCTTGTTACTATAGTAATTCTTCGCCTCTATCATTTTATTTTCTCCTTAGGTAACAAAAGTTTCATACTAGAAGAAACTTATTGGGGTGTAAACTTATCTGGGCAGATTCAACAATATTCTGTTACTATCACTTTGAATGATTCTCAAATGTTCCCAAGTCATTCCCTCATCTCCTACCTTTTTTTATTCAACTACAATCATTCCCTACTTAATACTAGATCTATTCTGATTGTGGACAAGCTTCAAATGAGCTGGGTTGGTTGGTTGCATGCGTTGGGCACTGTTTGTTCCAAACTTAGATTAAAATGGTTCCAGTAGAATAGATCGAATTGAGGTTCACGATGAATGCATGCTGTAGGCGCGGTCAAAATTATTGACATGTTATCAGAGAAGACTTTTTGACTAGCCAATTGTTCACGGACACGTGGTAACTGGGACCCCGCGAAAAGTCAGTCTTAGTCAAAATTCTATTCTAAAAAGACGTTTGACTGCCCAATAGAAGGGAAGCACGTGTGGCCCATAAGATCGATGCCCGCGGAAATGACCCGCGGAAATGACCCGCGGAAGGGAAGACCCCGCGGGGCCAGCAGGGGTCCCGCGGGGGGGAACTAAAGACGTACCAGGATTGGTACAGAGGATCACAGGAAGACCCCGGGGTCCTATTCGGGCCTAAAAGGCAAGGCCCGGGAGGGACCCCGCGGGAGGCAAACAATCGCCGCGGGTCGCGACCTTGCTCTTGCGGGAATTGGGGAAGCTTTTGTGGCTTGGTGGCTTGAGATGGAGGTAGCATCGCGGAAGCACGAGTCCCACCGCGGAAAGACCTCCGCGGGAGGACGAGTCTATCCGGGACCTGGAGGTACGGGAGGGACGAGTCTATAATGTGCTTGAGTTTATTTCAGTTTACAGTTTTGGCATTATATCCTGTTGGTACTAACAAAGTTTGCAGGTTGGGTCTTAACACTCCCAAGCGCTCGGGACCACTCCCGAGCGCTCGAGAGTGAATCCAGTGATAGGGTTCCATTTTCATCTATCTTGTATATCATGCATGGCCATTTTATCACCCCTGTACATCTGCATCAGCATGCACTTCTTATGTGATATAACTGTGGATACTTGCTAGTTGTTTTAATGAAACAAAATCCCTTTTGAAAAATCCCACAAACGTTTAGTAGAGACCGACATCGCGTCGGGCGAGGGGGGTGCCGTAAAACCCTTTCCCCCTCGTAATATGGCTTCCGAACCCTCAAAAGCGATCTCTCGTTTTCAATTCAAATCAATCATTTTCAATCAAAACGGTTTCTCAGGTGATGGACCATAAATCCGGGTGGCGACTCTTCAAAAAAAATTTCAATTCGATTCAAAAAACGGTGTTTTTCGGGCCGCCCCGATCCACCCGGGGCTGTGGTAGCCCACAGATGTTTTTGGAAATATTTTTGGAAGGAAACGTTGGGTCCTTGCTAGGTTAGGGGGAGTTCAAAAATCTCTGGATTACCTTTTTTCTCATAGTCTTCAATGTTTTGAAAAAGAGCTTATTTCTGAATTTAATGAGATCCTTAATCAAGAAGAGATCCTCTGGTTCCAGAAATCCAGGGCTAAGGGGATTACTCTGGGGGATAGGAATACTAGGTTTTTTCACCTATCTACCACTGTTCGTAGAAACAAAAGTAAAATCACTTGCCTGAAAGACTAATAATATTTGGATAGATGAACCAAGTGCCCTAGCAAACCTTGTGCAGAATCATTTCATGGAGCTTTTCACTAGAACCCCTGTTTCCTCGTACCCAAGGGTTTTTGCCTTTAGAGACCACAACAAGCTTTCTACTGATGACCACCCTTTTCTCAATTCTTACCCTTCCTCTGCTAAGATCTGGGAAAGCATAAAGAGCATTCAACCCTACAAAGCTCCTGGCCTAGATGTCATTCAGGCAATTTTTTACCATAGATATTGGAACATAGTTGGAACGGAGGTTTGTGCCTTTGTTAAAAATTGCTTCACCAACTGGTCCATACGTGCTGAGCTTAATAAAACCTTCATTGCTCTGATCCCTAAAGGTGATAAACCTGATAATGTTAAGAGATGTTTAGGCCCATTAGTCTATGCAACGTGATTTATAAAGCTATCACTAAAATTTTAGTTACTAGACTTAGACCTTTCCTCAAATCCATTATTAGCCCCTCCCAAAACAGTTTCATACCTGGGAGATCCACCTCGGATAATATCATTATTACCCAAGAAGTCCTCTATAATCTTCACAAGAAAAAGGGAAAAAAGAGAGGAATGGTCGTCAAAATAGATCTGGAAAAAGCGTATGATAAAATCTCTTGGGAGTTACTTGCTGATACTTTGAGGTTCTTTAATTTCAGCACTAATTGGATTAAGCTTATAATGACTTGTGTTACCAACTTATCCACCTCCATCTTGTGGAATGGAGAAGCTCTTTCTGAATTCCTCCCCGAGCGTGGTCTTCGACAAGGTGACCCCCTTTCCCCTATCTTTTTGTGCTATGCATGGAACAACTGTCCATTCTCATTAACAGGAAATTAAAGCTGCTGAAGGTGGTTGGAAAGGAATCAAGGTTTCTCGTAATTCCCCACATCTAACTCATCTTTTCTTTGCGGATGATCTGATATTATTTGGTGCCATGATAGATACTCTCAATACCTTTTGTGATATGCCTGGTCAGTGTATTAGCTTCAATAAATCTAAAATGTACATCTGCTAATGTGGATAGGAGTAGGGCTAATCGTCTTAGCAGCATTGTGGGAATTCAACTTACTAATGATTTGGGTAAATACCTTGGTATTCCTCTTATGCATGGTAGGGTGAGCAAAAATCATTTTACCAATATTGTTGAAAAGGTTCAAGGTAGACTCTCTGGTTGGAAGAACAATACCATGAATATTGCAGGTCGGGCCACCACGATCCAATCTGTGTCCTCTACCATCCCTAGCTACTCTATGCAGACCATGGAACTTCCCATAA
Source organism: Rhododendron griersonianum (assembly GCA_018127125.1). NCBI lineage: Eukaryota > Viridiplantae > Streptophyta > Magnoliopsida > Ericales > Ericaceae > Rhododendron > Rhododendron griersonianum. The sequence continues at coordinate 31,015,459 of CM030797.1, read as the reverse complement.
GTGTTTGTGATAAACTTGACAGGCTTAATAGGAATTTTCTTTGGGGTGACACTAAAAGTAAAAAAAAGATACATCTTATCAATTGGAATCAAGTTTGTAAGAACAAGGCTTGTGGTGGTTTAGGCTTCAGACAAGCTAGACATCAAAAGTTGGCCCTTCTAGCTAAACTGGGTTGGAAAATCACTAATCAAGAGGATAATCCTTGGATCTCTCTCCTTAGGGATAAATATTTGCAAAATGCTTCCTTACTTTCATGGACAAGGAAGAAACCTGCCTCCTTTGTTTGGCGGAGTATCATGAAGGCTAGAAATGTTTTGGAAAAGGGTACCAAATGGGTTATTGGAGATGGTCAACATATTGACCTCTGGTTGGATTGGTGGTATGGAGATGGTCCCCTAATCAAAAAATTCCCTGGTAATCATGGTTTTTTGAATACTAAATTGAATTCTATTATAAATGAATATGGTGCCTGGAACCTCTCTTCTATATCCCATATCGTTGATTCTAATACTCTAAATGATATTGCTTCTATTAACCTACCTCTGTTTGCCACATGCTCTGATTATCCTTCATGGATGGGTTCATCCAATGGCAATTTTTCTGTTGCTGCTGCTTATAACATTGTTTCTCCTGATGTTAGTTCTCCTTTTAACTGGACTTGGATTTGGAAGCTGAAAGTTCCATCAAAACTGAAGTTTTTCTTGTGGATTTTGCTTCATAATAGTCTCCCTACTAATGCCTTAAGAGCCCAAAGAGGCATAATTCCCATCGACTATTGCCCTAGATGTGATGAGAATCCCGAAGATATTAATCATCTCTTTCGCACTTGTCCTAAAGCCAAAGAGTTTTGGATTTGTATCCTTAGTAATCATTGGTTAAGTGGGAGCTTGAACTCACCAGTCCTTGACTGGATCATCTTAAACTCTGAAACCAAAACTCCTTATGCCTTAGATATTAACATACCTTGGAACGTGGTTTTTATTGTTTCACTTTGGCAATTGTGGAAAGCTCGCAACAAGATGAGCTTTGACAATGTTGAAACAACCTCAATCGCATGTCTAAGGAATGTCAACATCTACGCAAAGGAAATTTTTTTAGCTTTCAAAGCCCCACAAACCAATGATACGCGACATGGAGTTCTAATTTTTTGGGTTTTACCATCTCCAGGAAAGCTCAAGCTGAACACCGATGGTTGCTTCTATGAATCCACCAACAAGGCTGGATATGGAGGAGTTCTTAGAGACAGCTCTGGAAAGTGGGTGCTCGGCTATTATGGGAAAGCAACTGGCACCAGCAGCTTGGAAGTTGAAATATGGGCTATCTATAGAGGTCTCATTGTCATCTTTGAGAAAGGAATATCAAGTGTCATCCTCGAGTCCGATTCAAGTGTGACAGTTAACTTCTGCAATGAGGGACCCCCGCCTGATCACCCACAATGCCACATTATTGAAGAAGTGAGAAGACTTGCTGGTGGAACAAATTCAATTATAACCCACATCTACCGACAAGCAAATCAAACTGCAGATTGTCTTGCAAGACTTGGTTCGCAACAAGAAGATGATTTGATTGTAACTAGCTCCATTCCTTTTGCAGCTAGGGAATTTGCCCTGGCGGATGCCATGGGTGTTGGCCATCTCCGGACTTAGGTCTACGGCTTTGTAGCTTTTTTGTCGTCTTATGATCTTTGTATACCGAATTTCCGGCTGATGACATTTATGCTCGTCTTAATTTAATGCATGAAATTCCGTTTGACCAAAAAAAAAAAAAAAGAACCACACATTAAATGAACACTCTATCATCTTCCCAACCCCCAACTCTTACGTTGCTATCCCTGACCCCCTTATCCATCTTCGTCTTCGCTCCCAAACCTCATTACCAACAAACCACACCCTTGTCAAACTAACAACCAACAATTTAATCAATACTATAGACTCAATCATTAATCAAGATACAAAACGAAAATAGTACATGCATCAGCAGTCATAATATTGCGATTCCCATTTGTTCATATAAATTTGAAATGTGTTACAACTGTTTAACAAATAATATTTAGTATCCAATCCACCCTCACTGATATTAGTCCTCGATATCTATTCAGCCATTGAAATGAAAAATTAGAGAACAAAACAAGTTATTTAAGTTTGATGTGCACCACCACCTCGATGTTTATGCGCAAAATTATAGGATAATATGTGATTTGAGATTTGTGTTTATGTGATTTGTGATTTGTGATTGTGCCTACTCTAAAGTTTGTCCCTCGTGATCCCAGAGTGACCCATTTCCTCACTGCTGGAAGTTGAGGGATTGAGCCCGTACTCGCTTGTTGCTCCATATTCGCTGCTGTTGAAATCCTGGCTTGATAGTACCATTTTTCTGAACTTCAGCATGTCAGCATTGTATGCACCCGTATCATATGCTGATGGGGTGCTGGAGCTGCCATTCGAGCTGTAGGTGGAACTTTGGCCTGGTTTTACACCCTCATTTAAGTCGTTTAGTGACGAGTCTCCTTCTAATGCCCGCACAATCTGCTTGCAAAAATTTTCATATATTGTGAAATTTGGTACCACAAGTGGACTTTACAAATGCACCAAATTTAGACAACTAGGAAGAAACTTCTCTAATAGTGCAGTAAGCAGAATCAATTGGAAGCCAAGTATATATGAAATTGACCAAAAATTAATGGAACAAAGACTTCAAATAAGAATATTTTGCATTTTTGTAGCAGCTAACAAAGTAGGACTAGACGTTAGCAATGGAGCAATGTTTTTTTCACAAATTGGAGAAGGGTGTTTTTTTTCCGGTTGTTTATAAGTAGTTATAACAATACAAGTACCCTTTTTTGGGGGTTTACAAGCTAGAGAAATCTGCACTCCATCTACCCTTAACTCAACCCAACTTAACAAGAGTATCAATTTTAGGAGGTGAATCCATAACCTCACTGCATTTAAGTACAACTACACAACTGGTGAACCAACCATCTGACTCAAGTACCCTGTGTTATCTGGTTGCAATTAGAATCGCAAGCCAATGTGGAGAAGGAAGCCAATCTTTCTGTCATTAAACTCTCTTTCCTTAATTGGAAAACTGTGGTTAGAATATTTTGCATTTTTGTAGCAGCTAACAAAGTAGGACTAGACGTTAGCATTGGAGCAATGTTTTTTCACAAATCGGAGAAGGGTTTTTTTTCCCTGTAGTTTAGAGTAATGCTATGAGTACCGATGGATTCCGTAGGGAAACCGTACCGACGGCCGCGCCGGGCCGTCTCTGGCCACCGGATGGCCGATCAGAGCCGTCCAAAAATTCTATAAAAAAAAACTGATGGGGCTCATGCGGGAATCAATGGCATCCAATGTGTGTAGGATGCTTGATCTAAATACCCTATTTTTCATGTGTACATAGGGTGTTTAGATCAAGCAACCTACACACATTGGATGCCATTGATTCCCACGAGGGCCCCATTGGTTTTTTTTTATAGAATTTTTGGACAGTTCGGATCGGTCGTCCGGTGGCCGGAGACGACCCAGCGCGGCCTTCGGTACGGTTTCCCTATGTTTTGGTTGGTACGTATATCATTTTCGTGTTGTTTATAACAATACAATAAGTACCCTCTTTTTGGGGTTACAAGCTAGAGAAATCTGCACTACATCTACCCTAACTCAACCCAACTTAACAATAGTATCAATTTTAGGGGGTGAATCCATAACTTCACTGCATTTAAGTACAACTACACAACTGGTGAACCAACCATATTACTCAAGTACCCTGTGTTGACTAGTTCAATTGGAATCGCAAGCCAATGTGGAGAAGGAAGCCAATTTTTCTGTCATTAAACCCGTTTTTCTTAATTGGAAAACAAGAGGTTATACTACATTCAATTTCTGTTTACAAACTCCATTGTTCGACTAACATTGTGTATCTCTGAATCGGCGCTAGGAAATTTTGCTTTACCTCTTTCTCTTATGTCCATTGTAAAGTTGACAAAAATTAAATAATTCGTCTTTAACTTTTTTTTATCTGCTTACTCTATTTTTAGTGATACTTTTTTGACTTCTCTGAATGAGATGAATCCAAATGGTAAGCCAATATGAATAAGTTTAAAAAAAAATTCAGAATAGGGAAAAATGAGCTAAAAATTCTCATTTGGGAGGTAGTAAACTTCTAATTGAGTCAAAAAGTTCTTAAATTCTGCAAATTGGTAAAGTATAACATTTTGATCTGCAAAAACAAAAACCATTTACTTGTCGAGTCCTATAGTATAAACATACAGAGGTCCAAACCTGGCTCATCTTTGGGCGCCTTCTCGCAGAATGACGGATGCTAGCAGCAGCACAAGAAACCACGCGTGCCATCTCAAGGAGTAAATAGTTATTCTCTAGCTGTGGATCCACCAGCTCGTCGTAGTTTCCATCTTCCATTGCGCGTGATAGGAGTGGCCTTGCCTGTTTGTCGGATGACCATGGAAACCATCAAATTTAATCAAATAAAGAAAAAATTTCAAAAGGAAACAAAAAGTTACCACGACAACTTCTTTAAAACATGCAAGCCAAGATTCATAGAGTTTCGCAAATAAAGAACTTAATGTACACACCCAATCAACTAAGCTGTCTTCCATGGTTTTATTGGTAAGATCTACAGGTCGTCGACCAGTTATGAGTTCCAAAAGCATGACTCCAAAGGAGAAAACATCAGATTTCTCTGATAACTTGCCGCTTGAGGCATACTCTGGAGCCAAGTACCTATACTTGCAAGAGAGAAAATTGAATCATTGTCTTCCCATCAACTTAGCCACTCTTGATACGTAATAATAAATTGCAAATCGACAAATAAGAATGATGCGTACGACACCACTGTGATAGTTTCGGCAATGATTACAAACAAACAAATTTTAATATCAACATCATCCAATGCATGCTCTAGGTGGACTTTTCTTTTGTTCTTTCCACGTTAACTCCAAGTTGACACATTCCGTGTGCTGCGATATATCAGATCAATTAGGCTTTGTTTGTTTTGATATTTAACTTTGTGTGTGGCCCGTGATCCTCCGGTCCTCGATCCTTCGTATGTGGTTCGATGGTGGGTTAGCTTTCTTCTCCTAGCCTGCACAAGGAACGCACGACTAAGACCTGGCCGGGGGTTGTCCCGGCAAGGCCCTCCGGCGGGAGGATGAGTATAGCGCAGAGAGGAAGTAGAAAGCTCTGGAGAGAGTAAGTGTGAGTATTCAGTTGTGTGTGTACCTGTTAGGGTTACCATCACTAGGTATATATAGTGCCTCCTGGCTTGCTCTCCAAGTATGATCGCGTGCCTTCCACGGGCCGTGTGACGTCACAATGACGTCGCGGAATGGGTCTGGTAACCGTTTTTGGGGCTGAGCTGGCACACCCATGTGCGCCCGTGATCACCTTCTGTTATAACCGCCTCCGCACGTGGGGGGACGCGTGACTCAGCAGCCAGCCGTGCTCTGCAGGTGGCCGAGCACGTGTCTTGACGAGTGGCCGAACCCAGCGTTCGGCTGAGACCTACATGTGGCCGAGCTTGACATGTGGCCGAACACGGCGGCGACCCGTGGGAAGGAGCCTGATGAATGAGTCGGCCTCCGGAGGTTGGCCGAGCTTGAGAAGTTCTTCGAAGGTGGCCGAACGTGGGCAACGGTGATTGTCCGTCGGTAAGACAAATCAGTGCCCGCTCTCGGACCTCGGTTGTAGCCGAATGTGGAATGACGTACGGCCGTCGTCTTCGGTCGCGGCCTACTTTTCGGTGGGCTCGAATCATTTGGTTTGGTCCGCTACACTTTGTTTTCTAATCATTACCCTATATCTTTCTCCAATCATTACCCTATTTTTTCAATTATTACTTTCATTTATCTCTCTATCTCTCTCTACTCATTACCTCTCTCTCCAATCATTATCCTATTTTTTCTATTATTACTTTCATTTCTCTCTCTATCTCTCTCTACTCATTACATCTCTCTCCAATCATTACCCTATTTCTCTCTCTACCCACTATCAAAACTAAAATTCTCAAAACTCGCAAACGAACAAGGCCTTAATTACCACCATTTTATTTTTGCTGTATATATGCCAATATATGATCTTTTGCTATTTTCTATTGATGAAGACGATTCAGAGTGATTTTTATGTTAGTCGTAATCATTTTCAAGCAAGGTATATCACAATAAATTATCAAGCTATACTTGAGGAGTATAAAACAATAAAAAAAAATTGGACTTACAACATTTCTCGCTTTGAAATTGCACATGCTCAAACAACATTTACGGTGAACAAATTTGCATGGCTTACCCAAAGGTCCCCATTACTCGTGTAGAGACATGAGTATAGTTATCAGAAGATAGTTTAGCCAATCCAAAATCTGCTACCTGCAAATAAAAGAGTGTGACACAATAAATTATCTCCAGTTGCATAGTCGCTATGTGTACGCTCTTGATTTAATCAAAGAAAATGGTGGTTGGTTCTATTCACAAATACAAGATATTCCATAAATAACCATGGCTTCGTAGTTGTAGTCGAGGAGAATGTTGGCAGCTTTGATGTCTCGGTGGATAATTTTAGGATGGCCTGCATGCATTTGCTTAGTGAGAGAGAGAGAGAGGGGGTGTTGTACAAAAATCATACAGTCTTCGTGAAGGTACGCCAGCCCTTTGGCTGATCCCATAGCAATTCGCAACCTTGTTGCCCAGTCCATGGTCGGCTGACCTTTCCCTGCACAAAATGTAAAGTCGCATTACTGCATTTTTTTGTGAAGTTTATGCTGCATCCATAGATGTTGCATTAAAGCATAGCCGTTCAAAAAAAATAGCTTTTGGTGCATATTACTGTGGAGATTATTTTTGGTTTTTCTTGTCATTTATGTCGAAGTTGCTGATTAATATTTTTCTGAAAAGCTTGAGTCTCAGGTAATGTTAGGTTAACAATGTCTCATACGGGTGCCCTTGTCTTTTTAATCTTTGTATCTTTTCAAAGATTAATAAAATTATTTTGTCGAGCAAAAATATATAATTTTCTGAAAATATTTTTTGAGGATTAATTGTATCCTATATATCTCATGGTCTGGTTTTATTTCTCGGCCTATGGTGTTTTAAATTAAGTGATTATAAGTTTGTAGATGTCACATCTTGCGACAAAAGAATCATTGAAAAAATGACCATGAAGTATAGAAAGTTCATGATAATTAAAGCAGTAACAAAAGTTAGCATGGGAGTGAACAGCTGACCATGAAGGTGATATTCCATGGTTTTGTTAGGAACAAACTCATAGACCAACATCCGTTGACCATCGACAATGCAATACCCCACAAGCGACACCAGATGGCGATGATGGACGCGACTAATAATATCAACCTCAGCTTGAAACTCCCTCTCTCCTTGCCCACTACCCACCTTAAGACTCTTAACTGCCACCTCTTTTCCATTAGGTAGCACGCCCTTGTGTACAAACCCGAACCCGCCTTGACCCAACAAATTAGCCTGAGAAAAGCCGCCCGTGGCCTTAGCTAGCTCCTCGTAAGTGAAACTGCTTTGGCTGTTGCCAAGGCCCAACGGGGATTGAGGTTGCGTAGGGGTATGGTGGTTTCCAGAAATGCCGGAGCTGTATTCGCTACTTGTGTTTGCTGCAGGTGGCGGAGGTGGCGGGGCCCAGCCAGGCACACCACCTTGGGGTGTCCCCATTAGACCCGGTGGTGGAGGAAGCCTAACAATGTGGTCTCCTTGGGTTGGAGTGTTCCAGTTTGTTAAAGTACCGTTGAAGTAGTCACCTGCAACGAATGAACCACAAAATAAAATTGTCAGGGACGGAGTTTGGAGTGTAAATTAACTTGAACTAGAAGAATATCAAATGGAGTATCATAAGAGGAAAAAACTACAATATACACCCCTTAAAAATGTGTACCATATGCACCTATTTTATGGTTCATTCATAACATTTTAGTGTGTTTCGTAACTTTTGTTTTAGAATTCATAACCTTTCAGCAGTACGATTTGTAACATTTTCATTATGATTCATAATATTTTGGTGTATCTCGTAACCATTATACGATTCGTAACTTTCTAGCAATACGATTCGTAATATTTTCTCTATAACTCATCATATTTTGGGGTTGCATATGATACACACCCAAATAAGGGGTATGTATTGTAGACTTTGCCCTCATAAGAACATAAACTATTTCCTAAAAAGCCAAAAATTATTAGAAATGAAATGGCATTCACCAGAAAGAAATTTCAAGGGTTGTAACTACAAATCACATTAAAGCTGCGTTCTTTTAACTTACAAGTTTGAAACTTATATCGGTATTTGTTACTTTTTTAACTTTTTTTTTAGTTTTTTGTCGTAATTTTCTGATTAATCATTTGTCTAGACGAGACAAATCGAAAAAGTATAAAAATATGTACAGATGTTAAGAAAATTCAAATAAGACGATACTTTAAACAAATAAGACAGTTGTTTGATACTTTTTTTATCTTTAGAGAACCGGTTTTTTTTTTTTTTTGCTTTTGGTCATAATTTTGTACTTTTTATATTGCTCTCTTCGAGACGAATGATTAATCAGGAAAAATCACACAAATTTAACAAAAATTAAGAGTACTAAAGGATAGAAATGAAATAGCAGTTGACATGCGGATCAAAAAAAAAAAAATAGCAGTTGACATTATAGGAAAAAGCTAACTATGGGTACGTATAAGCTTGTACATATCATGTACAAATGGTTTTGTAGGGCCCACCTCGGGTCCCACAAAGATGATTCGAACCGTCCATTATTTTTAAAATATTTTTTTTATGGAGGCCCATTAAAAATCAGATTAACACGATATTGGTATAGATTTTTTTTGAATTTGTGGAGGCAAAATTACTTAACTACTCAGTTTCACCCCTACAAATTCAGGAAAAAATCCTTACCGATATCGGGTTGAGCTGATTTTTTACAGGGCTCCATTAAAAAATATTTTAAAAATAATAGACAGTTCGAATCATTTTTATCAGACCCAAGGTGGGCACCACAAAACCCATATGTACATGGCATATGCATATGATCTTATCCTCACAACTAAACTAGATTATCAGAAGTAGCCTACATTACAAAAAGAAATAGTACATGGATCAGAAATCAAACAAACTTGGTAGCAAACTTGAAAATTTATGTTGCATATAAATATTCAAATTAGGGGAGAGCATATAACTATTCAAATTAAGGGAGAGCAAAACACCCGCATATTCGCGGGTTCGACCCGACCCGACCAGAAGGGTTTTGGACGGGTTCAAACATGTAGATCGGGCGGGTGTGGTTTGGAATCTATAAAAAAAAAAATCGGGTTTCGGGTCAGTGTTCGGGTCAGAGTCCGCCTAACCCGACCCAACACACACACACACACACACACACACACACACACACACACACACACACACACACATATATATATATATACACATATTATATAACCCTAGCCGCCGCCTAGATATAAAACATAAAAACCATTCTCTTCCTCACCTCCCGTTCTAGACGAAGGTCAAACCCTTCCAGATTTGAGTTTTGGTCACAGTCGCACACCGTTGCCTCCAGCCCTCCACCGTTGGCCTACGCCGCACGCCTCCACCGTCTCTCTCTTTTGCTCTCGCATCGGGCGTGGTGGTGTCCACCGTCCGACCTCGGAATCGGTAAATCTCTGAACCCACCCACGCCTCCCTCCCCCTCTCTCTCTCTCTCTCTCTCTCAATTTTTTTCCAGGGTTTTCTGAGTTTTGATGTACTGGGGAGGTCAGGAGACTGGATAGTCAGCGGAGACTTCATTTGTGTGAGTTTGGAGTTGTTCTGAGATTTCATTTGGCTCAACCTTCCGGACCCAACTGACACGATCTGTAGAAAAGAATCGGTTTCCTGGACGGTTTCGCTAGTAACTCGATTCGGTTACGAGTCCAGAAGTGGGCTACCCGATTGGTCGGATCAGGTAACGGGTTTGGGCCAAACCCGACCTGGGCCGACCCGTGCTCACCCCTAATTCAAATCATAGTTTACTATTCACTTATTACAATATATATCCCTTCAAAACGGGAGCTGTAGTCCATTAATGGCATTTGTTGTTACCAAGTTCTGCTACCAATTTAGCCCCTCTTAACTCCGCCCGGTTCGTGCTTCGAGCCTTATCATTATTTCCCAGCTGGTCCCAAGCCCGGATAAAGGAGGGTTGTATGTTAGGTAGCTAACAGCCAGCACGTAAAAAGCCTGTCAGATCTTTATGACATGAATTCAACTATGATAACGAGACATGCTAGGGTGTTCCCTTTAAATGACGCGTTGTGCTTGCCTTCGGGTGCTTTGAAAAATGAGTAAGGGGTGCCACACCAGCGCCTGGGTGTGGTGATAAGTGAGCAAGGGTTCTCACGCGTGCTTGGACGAGAACGGGTAAAGAAGCTAGCCCAGGACTATAGGATTAGTTTAGCAACTTGGAATATAGGAACATTAATGGGTAAGACTAGGGAGCTAGTTGACACCATGCTTAGGAGGAGGATTAGTATAGCTTGCCTTCAGGAGACAAAGTGGGTAGGTGATAAAGCTGGGGAGATAGAGGACGCATGTTATAAGCTTTACTATACGGGTAAGGATAGACATAGAAATGGGGTAGGTATCGTAGTAGATAAACACCTGAAAGATTCGGTAGTTATAGTCACGAGGAAAGGAGATTGAATTATTTTAGTTAAGCTTGTGATCGGCGAGAGCATAGTTAATATTATTAGTGCTTACACACTCCAAGTAGGCATGGATGATCTTACTAAAGAGCCATTCTGGGAGCAGATGGATGACGTGGTTCAAGAGATACCTTTTGGGGAGAAGCTATTTATAGGAGGTGATTTCAATGGTCATGTGGGAGTGCATAACCAAGGGTATGATAAGTTGCATGGTGGCTTTGGATTTGGTGAGCTTAACAAAGGTTGTTAGAGGATTTTAGATTTCGCAGTAGCTTTTGACCTTATAGTGGGGAATACTCTCTATAGGAAGCAAGAAGATTATTTAATTACCTTTAAGAGCAGAGCCAATAGAAGCCAAATCGACTATTTTCTTGCTAGAGGTGCAGACCGCTTTACATGTAAGGATTGTAAGGTTATTCCCGGAGAGTGTCTAGTGGCACAGCATAGACTTTTGGTGTTAGATATTTGTCTCAAGGGGAATAATAGAAGGAAAAAGGAAATTAGATGCCCACGAACTAAATGGTGGGGCCTAAGATGGAAAAAACTAGAGGTATTCAAGGAAAGAGTGTCTCAAGAAGTACGGTGGGGAGTGGAATGCGATAGTGACAATATGTGGAATACCATAGCTGACAGTTTTAGAAGAATATTGAAAGAAGTTCTTGGGGAGTCGAAGGGAAAAGGTCCAATTTCTAAAGACACATGGTGGTGGAATGACGAGGTTCAAATCATGGTAAAAGCCAAGAAGGAGTGCTTTAAAAAGTGGCAAAATGACCGGAATGAGGAAAATTTTTGAGGTTATAAGCAAGCTAGCAAGGAAGCTAAGAAAGCTGTTAGGGATGCTAAGTTGAAAGCCTATGAGAATTTCTACACTAGACTCGATAGTAAAGATGGAGAAAAGATTATTTATAAACTTCCCAAGCTGAGAAAAAAGAAAGCTAGAGACGTTTCTCAAGTTAAGTGTATAAAAGGTATTGATTTGGTGGTGTTAGTGAAAGACGAGGCGATCAGGGATAGATGGAAGTCGTATTTCGAGAAGTTGTTAAATGCGAAAAATGAAGGAGGCTTTGGTGGGGAGGAAGTGTATGTACCTAGCGAGAATATAAAATATGAATTTTATTGGAGAATACAAAAGTTCGAAGTGCTTTGAAAAGGATGAAACCGGGTAAGGCCTTAGGACCAGATGGTATCCCTATTGAAGTGTGGAAAAGTCTAGGTGACCTGGGGGTGACTTGGTTGACGAAGTTGTTCAACAAGATTATTATGACTCGGAAGATGCCTGACGATTGGAGAAGGAGCACCTTAGTACCTATCTATAAGAATAAAGGGGATATTCAAAGCTACAACAACTATAGAGGTATTAAATTGATGAGTCATACAATGAAGTTGTGGGAAAGAGTTATTGAGCATCGTTTGAGGATGGTGACTACGGTGTTCGAGAAATAGTTTGGGTTCATGCTTGGAAGATCAACCATGGAAGCTATCTACCTATTAAGGAGATTGGTAGAAAAACAAGGGCAAAGAAGAAGAAACTCCATATGGTTTTCATAGACTTAGAAAAGCCTTATGATAGGGTGCCTAGAGACATTATATGGTGGGTTCTAAAAAGAAATGGAGTGACCAAAGGGTATATCGAGGTGATTAGAGACATGTATGAAGGTGTCGTCACTACCATTAGATCACCAGTAGGGGAAACTAGTGAATTTCCAATCACTGTAGGATAGCATCAAAGGTCAGCCTTGAGCCCGTACCTCTTTTCCTTAATTATGGATGAATTGACTAGACAACTTCAGGAGGATATCCCATGGTGTATGATGTTTACAGATGACATTGTCCTTGTAGATGAAACAGCTAGAGGCATTAATACGAAACTAGAAATTTGAAGGGACGTATTAGAGTCAAAGGGTTTTCGGATAAATAGGAGTAAAATTGAGTATATGGTGTGCAAGTTTAGTGGTACTAGTAGTGCGCATGAAGAAAGAGTGATGACCCAAGACAAGGAGATACCAAAGAGTGATCATTTTAGGTATTTAGGCTCAATTATTAGTAGAGATGGAGAGATTGCCAATGATGTGACCCATAGGATCCAAGTGGGGTGGCTCGAGTGGAGGAGCGCTACTGGTGTACTATGTGACAAAAGGGTATCCACAAAATTGAAGGGAAAATTCTATGGAAATGCCATTAGACCAGCGTTACTTTACGGGACAGAATGTTGGCCTATTAAGAAACAACAGGTGAGCAAGATGAGTGTAGCGGAAATGAGAATGTTGAGGTGGATGTGTGGTAAGACTAGACGAGACAGGATTAGAAATGAAACGATTCATGAGATGGTAGGTGTAGCATCAATAGAGGATAAGTTGAGGGAAAATAGGCTCAGGTGGTTTGGGCATGTCTAGCGTAGACCAGGAGATGCAATAGTTAATAGAGGGAATATGATAGCTTTGGGTAGCAATGCTATGGGGAGGGATACGTTAGACCTAAATTGACATTAGATACTGTTATGCAAAAAGATATGAGTATAATGGGTTTGTGTGAACAAGTGGCCCTTGACAGAGCTCAATGGAGGAAAATGATTCATGTAGCCGACCCCAAGTGATTGGGAGATAAGGCTCGGTTTGGTTTGGTTAGAAAACAAATAAAGAATTACCCTGTCTAAAATAGGCTACGCTTGTTAGGGGTGTAATACCCCGTCTCACATCGGAAGTCTTCATGAATGTGATCTTGGGCATATAATAAACCATGTAAGCTACTACTAGTATCTTGGGGTTAAGCATTTTGGACCATGTGGTGTGACTTGTGGATCAAAATCAAAGTATTGGGTCAGTGCTTGGGCCGTTAGAGTTAGTAACATGGTGAGGGCTACCTCTTGAATCAGGTACGAGCCTAATGATATGATGTATAACAAGGACGTTGCATCATAAGGTGGAGAGATTGTGAGAGCCCATAATGGGGCAATCCCCCATCACCCAAAAAATGAAATAAAAATAGTATATAACGAATTCCAACCAGCTTTGTATATCAACCAGCAATTGCATATCTCGAGGTTAACCTTTTAAGCCACATGGTTATGCTAATGTTAGCAGATCAGGTGGCGCGGGTTGTTATAAGGGGTACTGATAAGCACCCAATAATGCATATTCTTGGTGCTTAAGTCCTTAGTTTTACCGCTTTATGTTTAGTTAATTTAGCTTTTTATTTGATATTGCGTGTAGGGTATGTTAATTCTATTTTGTAGGAAAACCACTTAATGAGAGGGTTTTAAAGCGTAAAGCGAGCCGGAGGCATCTAGGACTCAAGATGATCAAGGAATGAAGCCACCAAGGCCAAAGAATGAAGTGTAAAAGACCCGACGGGTGGTCAGCACCTTTGGAAGTCAAGCTGGAGGCCGAAAGCTAAAAGAGCCCAAGGATTTGAAGGCGGTATTGATACGGCATTTTGTTGTATCAATACCGTTTTAAAACAGAGAGATTAGGAAATGCCAATTGTGATTGGGTATCGATACGACGTTCTATTGTATCGATACCGGTTCATTTGGCGGCCTAGTGGATCTGTCTAAAAACTATCCGGTATCGATACAAGAAACCCTTGTATTGATACCGTAGACCTTCGTAGCGGATTTTTAGGGCTTTTTTGGGATATTTCGTGCACGAATGAGGGCCTGTATATAAGCCTCATCATGTCACATATCCAAGTACAGACTAGATTACATTGCACTTTTCAGATCTATAGTAGGATTTCATTTTTTGTTGTTTACTCTTGCTATTGTTCTTCATTTTTCTTAGTTAATTCTGCACTTTCCTTCCTTAGATAGTTGTTGTTTGCTATTTCGCTCTTCATTAAAGTTGTAGCTACGATCTTGATCCATCTTAATCTCTAGTTTAATTTGAATTCCATTATGTTCTCCATAATTAGCTTTATTGATTCAATTCCTAGCATGAGTGAGTAGTTAATTAGGCCTGGTCATGAGGTGATTAGCACTCCATGACTTGGATTGATTATGCTTTTCTCTCAATAAATCTTCATGTTTAGTTGGAAAATCATGGTGGTTCGTGTTTGTCTATCAAATATCGGCGGTGTTAACCTCTTTGATCATGTGTAGGCAAGAGCGAGCCTACTTGCCACTCATTGATGCTTAGAGCTATGTCATCCCTTGCGTTTGCTAGATGAACACTAGAACTCTCTTGGTATTTCGACTCATTTTCTAGTAAATGGGCTTAATGATAAATTTTCCGAGTTGGGAGATCGTTGACGCGTATCTTGACCCGAGTAATTAGTGAGAGAGCTGATTGATTAGAGTTGTGGATGTCGAAATCCCCTAGACCAAGCCACTTAGTTTAAATTGGTTTCAAATCACACTTTTATCGCATATTTTCTTCATTCCAAACTACGCCTAAAAGTTAGCCGTCTCAAGGCCACAATTCTTACATCTACAAATCCAATCAAGCCATGATGATGTTCTCTTGGGTACGATCCCAGACTTCTGGATTATTATGCTTCAATAGACATATTTACCCTACGCTTAGGGTGATCATATATTGATATATAGACAGACAAAGCATTTTTGGCGCCGTTGCCAGGGATTATCTTATTATGGCTTTCTTGGAGGTTCGACAAACCGCTGTAAGTATCCCGCTCTACTTTAGGTTTAGTAGTTTATGTTTGGTAGCTCATATATAGTTTAATGGATTCCTCTAACCGATCTTCATATCATAACCTGAGATGTAACGAAGCTAAGCTAAATATTGAGTTTGTTTTTAGTTGTTTTAGTTTGCTTTAGTTGATTGCTTTGCTTAGCCGAGGTGGTGGCATAACCCCTTGCAATTTGTTGAGAATGAGGTGGCGGCTTAGCCCCTTTAGTCTGGTAGTTAATTAGTTAGTAGTTTGGTGTATACCTGTGTACCGAAGCCCTATTTTAAATCATCTTCATCGGTCTTCTTCTCTGCCAAAAATCCAGAGTATTGCTCGGGCATATCCCGCACATTCTCCTCGTCAATGAGTTATTTTGTCATCGTCGACGTAAAGGCCCAATGGCCGAAGAAGCTGTTGTCCGTACTTTGCATGAATATCTCAATTTGGAACGAGCTCCTCAAGTATCGCATATAGTGATTTCGACTCCTTCCGCTGGGAATACTTTTGATTTCAAAGATGAGTATCTCCGTGTGGTTCTTGAATTTCGGGGGCGTGAGTTGGAGGATCCGTATTCCCATATCCGTGAATTTGAGACTATTCTACACTATTTTGTCACTGTTCAGGGTCAACTCAATCAGGTTCGTCTCAAGATGTTTCCGTTTACTTTAAAGGACAAGGCAAAACAATGGTTTAATTCTCTAAAGCCTCAATCACTGCGTAATTGGGGAGAGGTTCAAGATGCCTTCACAACCAAGTTCTTTCCAGCTAGCTGAACAAAGTTGCTCACGGATCAGATTCAGAACTTTAAGCAAAGAGAGGGAGAGGCCTTTCATAAATATTGGGAACGGTATAAAGACTTGCTCATGGTGGTTCCTCACCATAACTTTCCTTTGTATCTACGGATCAACTACTTCTACATGGGGTGTTCTCAAGAGAGTAAGCTACTTCTAGACACAATGGGTGGTGGTTACTTTATGGGAAAAACTCCCGAAGCTACTTGGGATTATTTTGAGTCATTGGTGGAGAAAACCCAAACATGGCAATTTGCGAATCCTAGGGAGAGAGCAATGTTCAATCAAGGTCCTAATGGTTCGGGGAAGTTCTCTATTGCCGAGCATAGTGCCTTTGAGACTCGCTTGGAAGAAATCTCTCGGAAGCTAGATAAGTTGGAGTTGAAAAGTGCTCAAACTCAAGAGGTGAAAGTAATACGTCAAGTGGAAGAAGTGTGTGTCATATGTGAAATGGTGGGCCATTCTATCGAGACATGCCCAAATATTCCTGCTCTAAAGAATGTGCTAAGTGGAATTGCTCCGGAGGAAGTGCATGCGGTCCAGCGGTTTGACCCCTTCTCTCAATCATATAACCCGGGGACACGACAACATCCGGCCTTCTGATGGAATCAATCAAATGACGTGGGTTCTTCCCAAGTTCCACCTCTCGTCCCACAACTACCATGGAAGCAACCTCAAAGTTCCCTCCGTTTTTCTCAAGTACAAGGTCCACCAGATTTTGTTCCATCTAGGCCATTCCCAAACTCGGGCCAGTTTCAGCAACAACCCCCAAAATGCTCACTAGAGGATCAATTGAACGCATTCTTGCAAGGCCAAACAATCATCAATGACCAACAAACTCAGATGATGGGTGAAATTAAGAATCAGTTGGGTAAGTTGACAACGACGGTGGGGTTGTTACAACAAGAGAAGGGGAAATTCCCAACTCAACCTCAACCTAACCCGCAAACTACTCCTAACCCGCTTTCTCAAGGACTTCACTTTGCTAGCTCTTCGGTGACTTTCCCCGAGCAAGCAAAGGCTATCATTTCTCTTCAAAATGGAAAGTCGGTGGACAATCAAGTTGTGATGCCTCCGGAACCTACCTTGTTGTCACCTCCAATTGAACATTCAATTTTAACACCCACCCTTGGGGAATCTCCCAAGGAGGCAAACAAGGAGGCTCTAGAACACAAGGAAAATGATAAGGGAAAGGAGAAGGAGAGCGTACCGGATCCTCAAGTTATTCCGATACCAGCACCATATCCTCATCGCTTGAAGGCCTTGGCTAAACCAAATCTCAATGCGAAGTTGTATGAGTTATTCAAACAAGTTAAGATCAACATTCCTCTCATGGGAAGTAGAAGGATCCCTGCTCTTGGTATTGGAAAAGAAAGATGGAGTTGTGAGATAACAAGGGAGTAGGAGGTGAGCACTAAACTTACCAAGAGCCATGATCTTGTTGTTATTTTGTCTGTTTCTTGGCTGTGCCTGTTATTCACTGCTATAATCTACCACAGTGAGATTGTGTACTCCTTAGATTATCTAGCCTTGACTACTAGATCATCTTGCTATCCATGTCATTGTTGGACACTGTATAAGTGTATAATTGTGAACAGATGTAAGGTGTTGATATGTAGTGCAGACTGCATGAATGTATGCTTGTGTGAGGTGATCTCAAACAGTGTATGCTTATGTGCTGATTGATTAGTATTTGTATTACTACTTTAGTATCTGCATTGTTTTTCAATTTGTTTTGTCCTACCATTGGAGGGTTGTCCCTTGGCTTGTTTACACTTTTCTAGGGGGCATATCCCTAGCTGTACATAGTTACTTTATCTCCTACCAACAGCTTGTCCCTAGTTGCTACCTATTGCTATGGTTGTTGTGTGGCTACTTGATATAGCTGCTGCTGTTGTGTTGCTGTAGCTGTTATGTTACTGCTTCTGTTTCGGATGTTGTTACTGTTTTCCAGTTATAGCTGCTGTTATCAAGCTCTTGCTGCTTTCTACGATTGTTGCTCCTGTTCTATGTGCTCGACCTTCTAATTATGGCTCTCATGTGAAGCTCGGGTTACTGTAGTATTCTGATGTTGCTGCTGTTGCTTGTTGTATGGTAGCAGCTAGTAGATGTTTAGTTTCTCTTGTGACCAGTGATGTTACTACCTGTTTTGTGCCGTCATGGCTGTTATTGATGCTGCTGCTGTTGCTGGTTGGTGCTGTAATGGCAGCTATTAGCTGCTGATGTGCTGCTGATGGTTCACGTGTAAATTAGAATTTTGTTGCTATCATTTGGCATTGTTTTCCTTCCCTCTTACTAGATGGATTGGAAACATCGCACATCATCTAGCCATGTAGCCATTTGGCGTAGTGAATTCTCTTACTCTTGTTTATTTTCTTATTTTCTTTTCCTCCTGGGGTATGCCCCTTATAGGCTGTATATCCGTTTAGCCTTTTTTCTATTTCAAGCTATTTTACCCCAAAAAAAAAAAAAAAAACTTTCCTCTCATGGATGCAGTCAAGTAAATTCCCTCGTATTCAAAGTTTCTTATGGATTTGTGCACTCGAAAACGTAAGCTCAATGTCCAAAAGAAGATATTCCTTACCGAACAAGTGAGTTCTATCATCCAAACGAATATCGCTCCGAAGTATAAAGACCCGGGAAGCCCTACAATCGTCGTAACTATAGGAGGAAAGCGATTGAACAAGCCTTGCTTGATCTAGGAGCTAGTGTCAATTTGCTCCCATATTCTGTATACCAAGAGCTTGGATTGGGGGAGATGAAGCCGACCCGTGTCACACTCTAATTAGCCGACCGAAGCGTTCGTGTGCCAAGGGGGGTGGTAGAGGATGTTCTAGTGCAAGTCAATCAATTCATTTATCTGGTGGATTTTCGTGATCCTTGATACAAATCCGGCCAATTCTTCTATGACATCTACTCCGGTAATTCTTGGGCGACCTTTTTTAGCCACGGCGGACGCGGTTATAAATTGCCGGAACGGACTTCTCAATATGACCTTCGAAAATATGAAGATGGAGGTCAGTGTATTTAATGTGGGTAGTCAAATGGGGGATGATGAAAACCTTAATGAAGTGAGCTTCATCGATACTCTTGGAGAAGAACACGTGGATGAGTTTCTCTACAAAGACCCTTTAGAAGTTGCCCTCACGGCTGAGGAGGCTGAATTCTTCGAATCTTCCAAAGTGAGTTACTTACATGCGTTGCTCAATGAGGATGAAGCTTATGGCATGACCACTTGGACTACGAAATTCGAAGAGTTTGAAGAACTACCCCCGATTGAGAAGAAGGTTCTCCCCTCTAGTGTGGAGCCCTCGAAACATGATTTAAAAGCCTTGCCGGACACTTTGAAGTATGCTTTCCTTGGGGACAGTGAAACATACCCTGTGGTTATTTCCTCAGCTCTTGGGAATCTCCAAGAGATGGAGTTGATCAATCTATTGAGGAGACACATGAAGGCAATAGGGTGGACTATAGCCGACATTAAAGGGATCGACGCTACGCTTTGCTCTCATCGTATCGCCTTGGAGGACAATGTTAAGCCATCACGCCAACTCCGACGCCACTTGAACCCTATTATGAAGGATGTAGTATGTGCGGAGGTCTTGAAGCTTTTGGACCTAGGAATCATTTACCCTGTCGCTGATAGCAAATGAGTGAGCCCGATTCAAGTTGTGCCGAAGAAGTCCGGAGTAACGGTTGTGCGCAATGAGTAAAATGAACTCGTACTGACGCGTGTCCAAACTGGATGGCGGGTTTGTATTGATTACCGAAAACTCAACACGAGCACGAGAAAGGATCATTTTCCCTTACCATTTGTCGATCAAATCTTGGAGAGGATAGCCGGATATGCCTTCTACTATTTTCTGGATGGTTACTCTGGTTACAATCAAATTGAGGTTGCTCTAGAGGATCAAGAGAAGACAACTTTCACTTGCCCCTTCGGAACTTTCACTTATCGACGCATGCCTTTTGGTTTGTGCAATGCTCGGAGAAACTTTTCACGATGCATGATGGGGATCTTTAGTGATATGGTTGAGAAAATAGTGGAGGTGTTCATGGATGATTTCTCCTTGTTTGGCGACTTGTTCAAGTCATGCTTGGCCAACCTAGAGAAAGTTTTGACAAGATGAGAAGAGAAGAACATGGTGCTTAATTGGGAAAAGTGTCACTTCATGGTCACTCAAGGGATTGTTCGAGGCCATATTATTTCTTCCGATGGTATTGTGGTAGACAAGGCAAAGATTGATCTTATTTCCAATCTCCCGACTCCAAAGTGCATAAAGGACATTCGTTCATATCTCAGGCATGCCGGGTTCTATTGTCGTTTCATCAAAGACTTAAGTGCTATCTCTCGGCCCCTATGCCAATTTCTTGCCAAAGACGTTCCGTTTGAGTGGACTACTGCGTGTGAGCAAGCATTCACCAAGTTAAAGGCTAGCCTCACAACTCCTCCGATTGTGCAACCACCAGATTGGAATCTACCATTTGAGCTCATGTGCGATGCAAATGACTATGCCGTCGAGGCCGTGTTGGGACAACGGAAGGACAAGCATCCCTATGTGATTCATTATGCAAGCAAGACCTTGAAGGACACTCAAATGAACTACACTACCACGGAGAAAAAGTTACTTGCGGTGGTGTTTGCTCTTGACAAATTTTAGTCTTACTTAATCCGTGGTGCCCCTATTGTTGTGTATACAGATCACTCTGCTCTCAAATACCTACTTACCAAGCAAGATGCCAAAGCCCGTTTGATACGGTGGATTCTTCTTCTCCAAGAGTTCAACTTAACCATCAAGGATAAGAAGGGTGTTGAGAATGTGGTAGCCGACCACTTATCGTGGTTACAATTTGAGGATCCTACTCCAAGCCTTCCTATCATGGACACATTTCCGGATGAGCAATTGTTTGTCGTATCAAGTCCCCCATGGTTTGCTGACATAGTGAACTTGGCAACGGGTCTCCTACCCCGCATTGGTCTCCTCAAGAATGTCGTCGGTTCCTCTATGAAGTAAGGATGTTCTCATATGATGATGACCCCTATCTTTTCAAGTATTGCCAAGATCAAATAGTGCGCCATTGCGTCCCAGATTCGGATCAACGGAAAATTCCCGAGTTTTGCCATTCGGAAGCTTGTGGAGGCCACCACTCTTCTAAGAAGACTTCTGCCAAGGTGCTACAATGTGGTTTCTATTGGCCGACCTTGTACAAGGATGCTTACCACTTTTGTACCGCTCGCAAACGTTGTCAAAAGCTTGGGAGTGTGACTCAGAAGGACAAAATGCCACTCACTAGCGTTCTAGTAGTTGAGATCTTCGATTGTTGGGGCATAGACTTCATAGGACCATTCCCCGTTTCTTTCGGTAACTTGTACATCTTGTTGGCGGTTGATTATATGTCAAAATGGGTAGAAGCCATCGCAACACGCACCAACGATGTGAAGGTAGTGGTGGAATTCCTCAAGGATAACATCTTGTCACGATTTGGGATGCCAAGAGCCATCATAAGCGACCAAGGTAATCATTTTTGCAATCGCGTGTTTGAAGCTTTGATGAAGAAGTACGGTATCACTCACAAAGTCTCCACCGCTTATCATCTGCAAACGAATGGGCAAGCTGAGTTAGAAAATAGGGAGATTAAGCATATCTTGGAGAAGATGGTGAACCCTAATCGGAAAGATTGGAGTCTCTGTTTGAATGACGCATTATGGGCATATCGCACAACATACAAGACCATTTTAGGAGCTTCGTAGTATCATTTAGTTTTTGGGAAACCATGCCATCTTCCGGTTGAGCTTGAGCACAAAGCATATTGGGCTATCAAAGCATTGAATTATCGTTTACCCGCTGCTGGAGCACACCAAAAGCTCCAACTCAACGAGCTTGAGGAGATCCGAAGAGATGCTTATGACAACACCGCCATTTATAAAGCAAAGGTCAAGGCCTTCCACGACAAGTGAATTCACCGGAAAGATTTTGAGGTTGGTCAAAAGGTACTCCTTTACAAATCTAAGCTCCATTTATTTTCCGATAAATTGCGTTCTCGTTGGGCTGGACTTTACATTGTTGAGCATGTTTATCCCCATGGTGCTATTGATGTTGTGAATCCCCATATGGAAATTCGTTTAAAGTTAATGGTCAAAGGCTTAAACCATTTCTCGGTACTATCGAGGTTGGAGAGCCGGATGAGGAGTTGATCGATCCAGTTTACACGGACGATCCGTTAGTTTAGTTTAGTAACTTTACATTTGCATCGGGAGCGAAAGCATAACCATTTAACTTAATTGTTTGTTGGACCCGGCCCTCAAGTAGGGGGTACCCACCATTGACTTGGGTATATATAGCTTCACACGCCGCTATTAAAATAAGGATTGTGTGCCCAGCTCCAGTTAGTAAGGGCAAAATCTTGTACATAATATTTTCTTTCATGTCTTGCCATGTTTTGCTTTCAATAAAGTCTTGGAGATGTTTCACATGTTAAAAGATTTCACCAACGTGTTAGTGGAAAAAGGGCTTTAATTAGTTCTTCTTAGTAGTAGTTTGCCGTTAACGATCTATGCTCTCCGAATATGCCCCCATTGGTGGCAACTTAGGTCTTTGGATGAGATATGATATTTCCATGCTTGCATGCTAGGCTTTATCTTGTCTTGCTTTGTTTTGATTGTAGGAGACGCTTGACTTAATTGTTTGGTGAGGGCAAGCGGTAAATTTTACTACGGGCGCTAATATAACAATTCTTGACGGTCTAGTATAGCCACCCGTTTCTTACCCCACCGGTAGGGAATGGGAAGAAAAGTATGACTCATTTTGATCGCGTGATGATCGGATGGTGTCTTTTGTGTGTTTCATTTGTAGTTTGTTTCCTTTATGTTATGTCTTTTAATTTTCGTTTGGTTTGAAGCTGGATAACACGAGCCGGTGGTTCTAATGTCATTTGTCTTATGAAAGGTCGTTTCTCTTAAGTCTTCTACAGGGTTAACATACTACCACACCAGCCTTGGTGGTTTGGGCCTAAAGCCAGGGTGAGTGAGGCGTTCAGGAACCCTTAGCATGGGTGCGGCTAAGTGTCGCGGTTGTTAGTCCAATAAAGTCTTGGCCATGACCCTATGTGACTAGCTATGGTTCCGAATGAGAGAACCGAAGGAGTGAGCCTTAGAAGTATCAAATCGGGCCGAAGCAAGACGTACATTGACATCAAATCCTCCAACTTGGTCGAGGTATTGAGGGGTTGACATTCCCCTTGGAGGTACAATAGCTAGTTTCTTCTTCTCCTTACTTGTGTTCTTCATGCTATGAGGGCATAGCATCGTTTTAAGTTGGGGGGAGGGATAGCTATGTGCTGCTATGTGTTTTCGGTATTGTTTTGGTGTGCTATGTGTTTTCGTTATTGTTTTTGTTTGTTTTGTGTGGAAAATTGGAAAAAATCAAATAAAAATTAGAAATTGAAAAATTAAAAATGAGAAAAATTCAAAAATTTTCAAAAATAAATAAAGTTTTTACTTGCAATCTTTCCTTTTGTCATAGATTCTTAACTCTTTTCTTAACTTGACACGCACATGCTTTTTGAGTTCTCAATTGGCAAGAGTTCGGTATAATCTAAGATTTTGTGCTTCTTGACTTGTATGCATGATTTTAGATTGAGCGGTCTAGGTGTCAAGTGTAGTTTTGAGTAAGTATTGTCCATATCCCAGCATTTCATTTCTAGTATGTTCTTACATTAGGTCAATAATCTCATGTCATGCTTAGGTGTGTTAGTTGTATGATTTGAATAGTCATGGAATTTGTGGCGCACTTAGGAAAGGATACAAGGCATTTTTTGTGTAAATAAAACCACATATGAGTCTCATTGTCCTTTTGAATAAAGCCAAGTCCGAGTCATCTTACTATCAACCTTAGGGAACCGGATGTTTGGTTGGATGTGTGATGCCTCAAAGTGGGTATAATTCTGGGTTGCAAGGCTCCGGGTGTTTTTCAAGTGCTCGTCGGGTGTATTTAGGGTGCAAAGAAGCATTGGCATGGGCAAAATGGGTTGGAAACTTGGAATTCCAAGAAGAGCTCGCGGTATCGATACGAAGAAGCGCTATATCGATACCATTTCAAAACAGAGACGTTGAGAGAAGGGCATTTCAATTGGGTAATGTTGTATCGATATCGAGTGGCTTTCTGGCGAATATCAACAGAACGATGGGCCATCTTTATCACTTCACACCCTCCTTTCTCTCTCAACCTCCATAGCCGCTGTCCAAACCTCCGAAACCCTACCCAAAAAATCCACCAAAAACACCCAAAATTCCACCAAATCCCACAAATCTTCCACCAAACCTTCACCAAATCACCTCCTCTACACGTTTTAAGCCTCGAATCAAAGGTTTTCAAGGTTTTTCAACCGGAATCTGAAAAACCCAAGGTAACCCACGTTTTTCTCTCTCTCTACGAAATACTTCTCTTTTTTTTTTTGGTAAATTAAATGCTTCTCTTTTCTCCCTACATTATCAAAATACTCCACTCTCCTAACCATATCTACCCATAAACCCACATATTTTAACTCCCCCACTCTCCAAAACCCCAAAATCTGAAAACCCTAACCTTTACCATGCCTAGAATCAAACAAACCGCTCAAAAGGGCAAGCATGCGGCCTCCTCCTCTCACCAGCCTGAAATTGAAGAGGACGATGAGATCCTCGATCAATTTGTCAAGGAGGAGGAGATGATGGACAATCTGGTGCAACCGGGTGTGACTATTGGGGTGCGAAGGAAGCGTACATCGAAGCAAGTCCGGCAAGATAGGCAAAAGAAGTGGGAGGAGTCAATGAAGAAAAGGACTGCAAAGAATTAACGACCGTCATGTGGATGTGGCAAGTATCGGGGTGAACCACCAGGCTATTCAGGCTATCGAGGCACAAGGTTTGTCCTATTTCTTTGGTGAAAATCCTGGTTATAATAAGGCGTTAGTGGCTGAGTTTTATAAGAATATGAAAATCCTGGAGGTGGGTGCTGAACGTGAGCTGGATGCTGTTGTAGTGTCCAGAATTGGACGGGTTGAGGTGTTGGTGAATCGGTATGAGATTGCTACTACTTTAGACTAACAACACCCGGCCGCCCATGAAATTAATTACCCACATGAAGATTTTGCTACGGCCTATGACATAGCCCAGGAATTGTACATCAACCCCTCGGATGCCGAAGACCCCCATGTGCCTGGCAAATTCAAACCGGAATACAAGTGTAACGCCCCGCTTTTTCGGAAGTAAAATAAAATAATTTCTTAAGAAAATTTCGCTAAATAAATATAATTTTCCAAAATAAAGGTCTATTACAATCTCAAAATAAATTTACCGATTCAAAATACATTAACTTCAGAGCTGACTCTAGGCTTGATACGAATCCCAAACATACTCGATCTCTATTCCTGATATTCTTCTTGTGTCGAACTGCACCATTGTTGAATCCTCTCCATTGAATCCTGCGCCCTCTGGCAAATTGATCGCCGAAGCAATCGATTTACCAGGATACAGACGTATCCGTGAGTGATAAATCACCCAGTAGAATAATCCAACCCAACCACCCCTCTTACTTTACAGCTAGCAATCAAGCAGGATAAACATGGTACGAAGAAATATAACAGAGGTATTTCATATCAATCAGTTTATTACTATTCATTAACCTGACGTGTGATCTAAGATCTCACCGCGAGATCTTTCCTCCCTCAACCGCTAGCCATGCTCATTCCCATGAGTTCACTTCCCTTTGCTGTCGCAGATACACCTAAGTTATATACCGAGTGTGCATCCCCAATAACTACAACAAGGGGAAAGCTTATCATGCCTGCATCACAACTAGGGTTCGCCTATCTTATAAACCACATCACAACCATCACAATCATCACTGGACACCCGCCAGTCCACAATCATCACTGGACACCCGCCAATCTATCAATTCATCACTGGACACCCGCCAGTTTCAATCTCATCACAATCTCAAAATCACGCCTGCAGGCAATCTAAAAACAAAAACTTTTTCCAATTCATCCATTACTTACCATCGTCTAGGTGATTTCTGTTTCGCATACCACCCCATGTCTCTAGGGTCCAATCTATCAGATCAATCAGTTGGAAATAATAATTAAGCAAACAGAATAATAATTGAAATAAACAATATGCATTAAATCACATAACCTTTTATGAATGGGCCGTTGCCCTTAGTTCTGTATGATCAACAAGTTGTTAATAAGGTAGGAACTTTTATTAAATAAAAGTTTTAATAAAAAGAATATAATCTAGGCTTGTATAAATTTTTAATTAAGAAAATAAATTGATAAATAATCATAATAAATACAATAAGTAATTAATAACACTAGAATAGGTAGCATGGCTCTAAAAGGAGTCCTAAGGTCCTATGTAATCTATTCAAGTATCAACAAGTGGGTCCGGAGAGTTATGGAATTTATTTTTAAAATAAAAATGATTTTTAAAGTTGTCAAAAGTAACATAAATAGATAATAAATTAATTAATAAATAAAATATGTCGAGATTAACAACATATCATCTTTAGGATGTAAAGAATCTAAAAAAAATATTTTGGGAATTTATAAAATGGTTTATAAGGTCGTAAGGATTTTTCGTTTGAAACTTTTGATTCAAAATAGACAAAACAATTAATTAAATAGATATTAAAATAAAAAAAATATGATATTAACAAGTTATGATCCTTGAGGTGTTAGAAGTCTAGGAAAAATAGATCGGGCGTTGAAAATCGAGTTCGGGATGTCGAATAGTCGATTCTGTTCGAAACAGTCCAATCCGCAAGGTCTGACCAGTTGACGGCCTTGCGGTGGAGCCTCCAGCCGCGAAACCCGAAGGTTGCGGCCGCAAGGTTGCTGTCAGAAATCGTTTTTTTGTTCGTTTGGCTTCGGTTTTGATGCATGAGACTACGGGGGCTATTGGGTTAAGCATAAAATCACTAAATATACTTAGAGGAGTGTTCGGGATAGATTATAGTACCTCGAATCGGATCGAATTGAATTAAAAACGAAACTTTGAATTTTTGGGAAGATGACTTCGGGTTCTTTGATTGGGAACCTTGGGCTCGAATTAGATGATGTTTGGAGATGCTTGGGGTCGTAGGAAGATATTGGAATGGGTAATTCGGATCTCGGGGGTTTTAGAGCACAAACCCACTTTTCTCTCTCTCACTTTCTCTCTCTAAAACTCCATGGATTGGGGTTTGATTTCCTACGAATTCTCTCTCTCTTCTGGATTGGTAGGGTGTGAATAATTTCGTGGTGAGTTCTAGGGTCGCGGTTATGGGGTATATATAAGAGAATTTTGATGATAAGGGTGATAAAATTGTATTGGATTGGGATTCTAACTCTTGGCTTGATATGGACGGGATTATGGACGAAAATATGGTCAAGGGAGAGGTAGAGATTGAGTAGGAGTAGGAGATGGTGAGATGAGAAGAGTTCTAGGCATGCATGCAACTACAAAAATTAAAAGAGATAAATAAGCTTTAAGATAATTATTATTTTTGTATAAATCTCTTAAGGACAATAATTTTATTAGTACTAATAATACTTTTTAATAATATTATTAATGATAGAAATTACGGATTGCTATTACAGGCTAATTAATAATATATAAGCTAAACTAATTTTTAATCATCAAAAAAATTATTCTAGGTTCTAGTTTAAATCGAATTATACTTTTAAATAATTAATCGATTACGATAGACTATTTGATTAAAAATAATTTCTTTATTCGAAAAAAATAGGGCAAAAATCCGGGTCGTTACAACCTATCCCCCTTAACAAAATTTCGTCCTCGAAATTAAAGTGTACCTTTAGGAGGAAACAGATTCGAATAATTAGCGTGTATAGTATCCGCTAGTTCCCAGGTTGATTCTTCTCGTTCTCGGTATCTCCATAAGATATTGACTTTTTGATCGTTCGCCCTCGGGTAACTTTTTGTCTACATGATCCTAAATTTTGTCGGTTGCTCTTTAATGATCGTTTCCTCGTCCAGTGTGACTTCCTCTTAATTGAGTACGTGGGTGGAATGGGTTATATCTTTCCGCAGCGTAGAATCGTAAAAGACAACGTGAATTATGGCGATTTGCGGTTGTAAAGTTAGGCGATATGCAACTTTTCTCCAATTTGCTCCAAGATCTCAAACGTACCAATGTGGCGAGGCGATAACTTTCCTTTCTTGACAAATCGGGTAATCCCACGGCGCGGTTTGAACAAAAAGCATGTTGAAAATTTACGGTCTCATCCTCTTGTCGGCGTAGCTCTTTTATTGACTTCGAGCGATCGGGGGTCGTCAACGTATCTCCTATCTTGGTCAGTTCTTGAAAGTTTGGTTCCTATCTCTTAGAAGGTGGGTACTCTTCTCTCAAAGAAACGAGAGGATTACAAGAATTTTTAAGAGGTTCAAACATGAGTCAAATGTTCAAAGGTCAAAGCACCAAAAAGAAAGTACAAACAGATCCTCTTCTACGAGTCGAAGTACTAGTAGTTTGAGTTGAGTTGGAACACGAGGACAACGAGAATCAAGTTAACCGAAGTCATACTCAATGATGATTTGGAATTGGAGGATTTCATCATTGGAATAGTGCTGATAAGAAGATTTAACATGCGGGTGAAACAAGCAAATATTTGATCTACCAAACATGCACTGGAATAATTTAATAAGGGTTCTCATTAGAAATGTCAATCTATCGATAGGTTTAAAAGGATTACAAGGTCCAATCGATGAAATTGAACTAGATATTTATTTTGCAACACGTTGGCCAAATGCGTTTCAAAATAAGCATCTAACTCTAGTCATCTTAGAAAATATGGGGCACAAATGAAAAATAAGTAATGGCTTATGAGTCCATTCTTAAAATAGAACAAGAACTGATAGGATGATTATTTAGCTTAAAGAAAGCGAAGCATAACAACGATCTGTGCCCTCAAGAACTAAACAACTTCAATATTGAAAATTGAACGATGTGTACGGATTTTGAGTTTTGTAAGATTGGACATAAGTCTTGTTGTGATATCAAAAGAATCAAAGGTTGTGGATACCTAATAGTGCACTGGTCAGAATAAATGAGGAGCTAGTCAGAATAAATCAGGATTGCTCCAAATTGCAGTATTCAATGGATCGGAAAGTTTAGACTCATAATTGAGTAAACTGTTGACTTTAAATCAAATTAAGTCAAATTAAGAAAGGCTGGAACAAAATGATCAGTAGGGATACCCAACTCACAAAAGGAAAATGTCACGAGAGTTAGGTACTTGGAATAGACAAGGAGTTCAACGATTTGAGCTTTAGTTGAAGTTGCAACTCTAACAATGGAGAGTCATAATGAAGGTGATTTTAAGAAGAGTCATGAGAGATGTAAAAACAGCGGAAGGTTAGAATACAATCAATCGAATGAAAAAGAGGATCAAGATGAATGATCGTCAGTAGTTCTCCTATCCCCCTTAAAGAAAAATATATAACCTCCCTCAAAGAGAATGGTCACCGCTTTCCCAATTATTCACGACCTTGAACTCTTCTCAATCTGTTTGAACTACGATGGTGTCGTCGTCGGATGTAGTTTGCATGATATATAGTTGGTTGACGATTGCGAATCTCTGACAGCATCATGCTTTTATTCGTCGATCTACTATGTTGAGGAGTCTACGACGCGTGAGGTTGGGGTGTCGAAATAGTCGAGGTGGCAATCGCTTGTAAAAGTTGCATAACCTCCATGTTACTCGGTATCTCATTGGGCTTCGTGTTGCGTTGACCTCGAGATTGGCATAAACATGTTGATGGCGTGGGCGGCGTTGGTATTAGGGTTACACGTATTGTCCTTACTGGTGAGGTTGGCAAAATGACCGTAGAAAGTGGCGTCGTTGACCTTTGGTACCAATCTTGTAACGACTGCTCCACGAGGTTAGGTTTAGAGTCTTGATGGTTTCTAAATATCTGGTTCTCTCAAGGAAGTGTGTGCAATAACGTTCTCATACTGATCCTATCCTATTTTCGATCGTTATCTGCCTAGAGAAAGGAAATTCTTCTTCGACAGGTACTCTATTCACGGAGTAGCCTCCTTCGACAGTACCTTATCCTCCATTGTCGAGATTTGTCTCTTCGTCTTCTTCATACTAAGATTCTTTGTCTCATTTGATCGACCAACTAAATTATGAAAGGAAACGGCTGCTCCATCGCTTTCTTCTGGTCAAAGTCAACGCTGATTTCGTAATTTCTCGGAGTCTGAGTCGCAGCAAGTAAATAAATATTTATATGATATACTTAGGTAGGATATATCGTAGTTTAGAGAAGTAAAAGATATCGTAAACGTTTAGCTATTCGAATTTACGTTATCAGAATGTGGTCTACCCAATCTACCCAAGGCCGAGTGTTGAACCTAGGCTTTGATACCATTTGTAACGCCCCGCTTTTTCGGAAGTAAAATAAAATAATTTCTTAAGAAAATTTCGCTAAATAAATATAATTTTCCAAAATAAAGGTCTATTACAATCTCAAAATAAATTTACCGATTCAAAATACATTAACTTAATGACTCTAGGCTTGATACGAATCCCAAACATACTCGATCTCTATTCCTGATATTCTTCTTGTGTCGAACTGCACCATTGTTGAATCCTCTCCATTGAATCATGCGCCCTCTGGCAAATTGATCGCCGAAGCAATCGATTTACCAGGATACAGACGTATCCGTGAGTGATAAATCACCCAGGAGAATAATCCAACCCAACCACCCCTCTTACTTTACAGCTAGCAATCAAGCAGGATAAACATGGTACGAAGAAATATAACAGAGGTATTTCATATCAATCAGTTTATTACTATTCATTAACCTGACGTGTGATCTAAGATCTCACCGCGAGATCTTTCCTCCCTCAACCGCTAGCCATGCTCATTCCCATGAGTTCACTTCCCTTTGCTGTTGTCGCAGATACACCTAAGTTATATACCGAGTGTGCATCCCCAATAACTACAACAAGGGGAAAGCTTATCATGCCTGCATCACAACTAGGGTTCGCCTATCTTATAAACCACATCACAACCATCACAATCATCACTGGACACCCGCCAGTCTACAATCATCACTGGACACCCGCCAATCTATCAATTCATCACTGGACACCCGCCAGTTTCAATCTCATCACAATCTCAAAATCACGCCTGCAGGCAATCTAAAAACAAAAACTTTTTCCAATTCATCCATTACTTACCATCGTCTAGGTGATTTCTGTTTCGCATACCACCCCATGTCTCTAGGGTCCAATCTATCAGATCAATCAGCAGTTGGAAATAATAATTAAGCAAACAGAATAATAATTGAAATAAACAATATGCATTAAATCACATAACCTTTTATGAATGGGCCGTTGCCCTTAGTTCTGTATGATCAACAAGTTGTTAATAAGGTAGGAACTTTTATTAAATAAAAGTTTTAATAAAAAGAATATAATCTAGGCTTGTATAAATTTTTAATTAAGAAAATAAATTGATAAATAATCATAATAAATACAATAAGTAATTAATAACACTAGAATAGGTAGCATGGCTCTAAAAGGAGTCCTAAGGTCCTATGTAATCTATTCAAGTATCAACAAGTGGGTCCGGAGAGTTATGGAATTTATTTTTAAAATAAAAATGATTTTTAAAGTTGTCAAAAGTAACATAAATAGATAATAAATTAATTAATAAATAAAATATGTCGAGATTAACAACATATCATCTTTAGGATGTAAAGAATCTAAAAAAAATATTTTGGGAATTTATAAAATGGTTTATAAGGTCGTAAGGATTTTTCGTTTGAAACTTTTGATTCAAAATAGACAAAACAATTAATTAAATAGATATTAAAATAAAAAAAATATGATATTAACAAGTTATGATCCTTGAGGTGTTAGAAGTCTAGGAAAAATAGATCGGGCGTTGAAAATCGAGTTCGGGATGTCGAAAAGTCGATTCGGGACGAAACAGTCCAAACCGCAAGGTCTGACCAGTTGACGGCCTTGCGGTGGAGCCTCCAGCCGCGAACCCCGAAGGTTGCGGCCGCAAGGTTGCTGTCAGAAATCGTTTTTTTGTTCGTTTGGCTTCGGTTTTGATGCATGAGACTACGGGGGCTATTGGGTTAAGCATAAAATCACTAAATATACTTAGAGGAGTGTTCGGGATAGATTATAGTACCTCGAATCGGATCGAATTGAATTAAAAACGAAACTTTGAATTTTTGGGAAGATGACTTCGGGTTCTTTGATTGGGGAACCTTGGGCTCGAATTAGATGATGTTTGGAGATGCTTGGGGTCGTAGGAAGATATTGGAATGGGTAATTCGGATCTCGGGGGTTTTAGAGCACAAACCCACTTTTCTCTCTCTCACTTTCTCTCTCTAAAACTCCATGGATTGGGGTTTGATTTCCTACGAATTCTCTCTCTCTTCTGGATTGGTAGGGTGTGAATAATTTCGTGGTGAGTTCTAGGGTCGCGGTTATGGGGTATATATAAGAGAATTTTGATGATAAGGGTGATAAAATTGTATTGGATTGGGATTCTAACTCTTGGCTTGATATGGACGGGATTATGGACGAAAATATGGTCAAGGGAGAGGTAGAGATTGAGTAGGAGTAGGAGATGGTGAGATGAGAAGAGTTCTAGGCATGCATGCAACTACAAAAATTAAAAGAGATAAATAAGCTTTAAGATAATTATTATTTTTGTATAAATCTCTTAAGGACAATAATTTTATTAGTACTAATAATACTTTTTAATAATATTATTAATGATAGAAATTACGGATTGCTATTACAGGCTAATTAATAATATATAAGCTAAACTAATTTTTAATCATCAAAAAAATTATTCTAGGTTCTAGTTTAAATCGAATTATACTTTTAAATAATTAATCGATTACGATAGACTATTTGATTAAAAATAATTTCTTTATTCGAAAAAAATTGGGTCGAAAATCCGGGTTGTTACAACCTATCCCCCTTAACAAAATTTCGTCCTCGAAATTAAGAAGTACCTGTAGGAGGAAAACAGATTCGGATAGTTAGCGTGTATAGTATCCGCTCGTTCCCAGGTTGATTCTTCTCGTTCTCGGTATCTCCATAAGACATTGACTTTTTGATCGTTCGCCCTCGGGTAACTTTTTGTCTCCATGATCCTAAATTTTGTCGGTTGCTCTTTAATGATCGTTTCCTCGTCCAGTGTGACTTCCTCTTAATTAAGTACGTGGGTGGAATGGTTTATATCTTTCCGCAGCGTAGAATCGTAAAAGACAACGTGAATTATGGCGATTTGCGGTTGTAAAGTTAGGCGATATGTAACTTTTCTCCAATTTGCTCCAAGATCTCAAACGTACCAATGTGGCGAGGCGATAACTTTCCTTTCTTGACAAATCGGGTAATCCCACGGCGCGGTTTGAACAAAAAGCATGTTGAAAATTTACGGTCTCATCCTCTTGTCGGCGTAGCTCTTTTATTGACTTCGAGCGATCGGGGGTCGTCAACGTATCTCCTATCTTGGTCAGTTCTTGAAAGTTTGGTTCCTATCTCTTAGAAGGTGGGTACTCTTCTCTCAAAGAAAGCGAGAGGATTACAAGAATTTTTAAGAGGTTCAAACATGAGTCAAATGTTCAAAGGTCAAAGCACCAAAAGAAAGTACAAACAGATCCTCTTCTACGAGTCGAAGTACTAGTAGTTTGAGTTGAGTTGGAACACGAGGACAACGAGAATCAAGTTAACCGAAGTCATACTCAATGATGATTTGGAATTGGAGGATTTCATCATTGGAATAGTGCTGATAAGAAGATTTAACATGCGGGTGAAACAAGCAAATATTTGATCTACCAAACATGCACTGGAATAATTTAATAAGGGTTCTCATTAGAAATGTCAATCTATCGATAGGTTTAAAAGGATTACAAGGTCCAATCGATGAAATTGAACTAGATATTTATTTTGCAACACGTTGGCCAAATGCGTTTCAAAATAAGCATCTAACTCTAGTCATCTTAGAAAATATGGGGCACAAATGAAAAATAAGTAATGGCTTATGAGTCCATTCTTAAAATAGAACAAGAACTGATAGGATGATTATTTAGCTTAAAGAAAGCGAAGCATAACAACGATCTGTGCCCTCAAGAACTAAACAACTTCAATATTGAAAATTGAACGATGTGTACGGATTTTGAGTTTTGTAAGATTGGACATAAGTCTTGTTGTGATATCAAAAGAATCAAAGGTTGTGGATACCTAATAGTGCACTGGTCAGAATAAATGAGGAGCTAGTCAGAATAAATCAGGATTGCTCCAAACTGCAGTATTCAATGGATCGAAAATTAAGTTTAGACTCATAATTGAGTAAACTGTTGGCTTTAAATCAAATTAAGTCAAATTAAGAAAGGCGGGAACAAAATGATCAGTAGGGATACCCAACTCACAAAAGGAAAATGTCACGAGAGTTAGGTACTTGGAATAGACAAGGAGTTCAACGATTTGAGCTTTAGTTGAAGTTGCAACTCTAACAATGGAGAGTCATAATGAAGGTGATTTTAAGAAGAGTCATGAGAGATGTAAAAACAGCGGAAGGTTAGAATACAATCAATCGAATGAAAAAGAGGATCAAGATGAATGATCGTCAGTAGTTCTCCTATCCCCCTTAAAGAAAAATATATAACCTCCCTCAAAGAGAATGGTCACCGCTTTCCCAATTATTCACGACCTTGAACTCTTCTCAATCTGTTTGAACTACGATTGTGTCGTCGTCGGATGTAGTTTGCATGATATATAGTTGGTTGACGATTGCGAATCTCTGACATCATGCTTTTATTCGTCGATCTACTATGTTGAGGAGTCTACGACGCGTGAGGTTGGGGTGTCGAAATAGTCGAGGTGGCAATCGCTTGTAAAAGTTGCATAACCTCCATGTTACTCGGTATCTCATTGGGCTTCGTGTTGCGTTGACCTCGAGATTGGCATAAACATGTTGATGGCGTGGGCGGCGTTGGTATTAGGGTTACACGTATTGTCCTTACTGGTGAGGTTGGCAAAATGACCGTAGAAAGTGGCGTCGTTGACCTTTGGTACCAATCTTGTAACGACTGCTCCTCGAGGTTAGGTTTAGAGTCTTGATGGTTTCTAAATATCTGGTTCTCTCAAGGAAGTGTGTGCAATAACGTTCTCATACTAATCCTATCCTATTTTCGATCGTTATCTGCCTAGGGAAATGAAATTCTTCTTCGACAAGTACTCTATTCACGGAGTAGCCTCCTTCGACAGTACCTTATCCTCCATTGTCGAGATTTGTCTCTTCGTCTTCTTCATACTAAGATTCTTTGTCTCATTTGATCGACCAACTAAATTATGAAAGGAAACGGCTGCTCCATCGCTTTCTTCCGGTCAGAGTCAACGCTGATTTCATAACTTCTCGGAGTCTGAGTCGCAGCAGGTAAATAAATATTTATATGATATACTTAGGTAGGTTATATCGTAGTTTAGAGAAGTAAAAGATATCGTAAACGTTTAGCTATTCGAATTTACGTTATCAGAATGTGGTCTACCCAATCTACCCAAGGCCGAGTGTTGAACCTAGGCTCTGATACCATTTGTAACGCCCCGCTTTTTCGGAAGCAAAATAAAATAATTTCTTAAGAAAATTTTGCTAAATAAATATAATTTTCCAAAATAAAGGTCTATTACAATCTCAAAATAAATTTACCGATTCAAAATACATTAACTTCAGAGCTGACTCTAGGCTTGATACGAATCCCAAGCATACTCGATCTCTATTCCTGATATTCTTCTTGTGTCGAACTGCACCATTGTTGAATCCTCTCCATTGAATCCTGCGCCCTCTGGCAAATTGATCGCCGAAGCAATCGATTTACCAGGATACAGACGTATCCGTGAGTGATAAATCACCCAGTAGAATAATCCAACCCAACCACCCCTCTTACTTTACAGCTAGCAATCAAGCAGGATAAACATGGTACGAAGAAATATAACAGAGGTATTTCATATCAACCAGTTTATTACTATTCATTAACGTGACGTGTGATCTAAGATCTCACCGCGAGATCTTTCCTCCCTCAACCGCTAGCCATGCTCATTCCCATGAGTTCACTTCCCTTTGCTGTCGCAGATACACCTAAGTTATATACCGAGTGTGCATCCCCAATAACTACAACAAGGGGAAAGCTTATCATGCCTGCATCACAACTAGGGTTCGCCTATCTTATAAACCACATCACAACCATCACAATCATCACTGGACACCCGCCAGTCTATCAATTCATCACTGGACACCCGCCAGTATATCAATTCATCACTGGACACCCGCCAGTTTCAATCTCATCACAATCTCAAAATCACGCCTGCAGGCAATCTAAAAACAAAAACTTTTTCCAATTCATCCATTACTTACCATCGTCTAGGTGATTTCTGTTTCGCATACCACCCCATGTCTCTAGGGTCCAATCTATCAGATCAATCAGCAGTTGGAAATAATAATTAAGCAAACAGAATAATAATTGAAATAAACAATATGCATTAAATCACATAACCTTTTATGAATGGGCCGTTGCCCTTAGTTCTGTATGATCAACAAGTTGTTAATAAGGTAGGAACTTTTATTAAATAAAAGTTTTAATAAAAAGAATATAATCTAGGCTTGTATAAATTTTTAATTAAGAAAATAAATTGATAAATAATCATAATAAATACAATAAGTAATTAATAACACTAGAATAGGTAGCATGGCTCTAAAAGGAGTCCTAAGGTCCTATGTAATCTATTCAAGTATCAACAAGTGGGTCCGGAGAGTTATGGAATTTATTTTTAAAATAAAAATGATTTTTAAAGTTGTCAAAAGTAACATAAATAGATAATAAATTAATTAATAAATAAAATATGTCGAGATTAACAACATATCATCTTTAGGATGTAAAGAATCTAAAAAAAATATTTTGGGAATTTATAAAATGGTTTATAAGGTCGTAAGGATTTTTCGTTTGAAACTTTTGATTGAAAATAGACAAAACAATTAATTAAATAGATATTAAAATAAAAAAAATATGATATTAACAAGTTATGATCCTTGAGGTGTTAGAAGTCTAGGAAAAATAGATCGGGCGTTGAAAATCGAGTTCGGGATGTCGAAAAGTCGATTCGGAACGAAACAGTCCAAACCGCGAGGTCTGACCAGTTGACGGCCTTGCGGTGGAGTGGTTCTTGCGGCTGGAGAACCCGAAGGTTGCGGCCGCAAGGTTGCTGTCAGAAATCGTTTTTTTGTTCGTTTGGCTTCGGTTTTGATGCATGAGACTACGGGGGCTATTGGGTTAAGCATAAAATCACTAAATATACTTAGAGGAGTGTTCGGGATAGATTATAGTACCTCGAATCGGATCGAATTGAATTAAAAACGAAACTTTGAATTTTTGGGAAGATGACTTCGGGTTCTTTGATTGGGGAACCTTGGGCTCGAATTAGATGATGTTTGGAGATGCTTGGGGTCGTAGGAAGATATTGGAATGGGTAATTCGGATCTCGGGGGTTTTAGAGCACAAACCCACTTTTCTCTCTCTCACTTTCTCTCTCTAAAACTCCATGGATTGGGGTTTGATTTCCTACGAATTCTCTCTCTCTTCTGGATTGGTAGGGTGTGAATAATTTCGTGGTGAGTTCTAGGGTCGCGGTTATGGGGTATATATAAGAGAATTTTGATGATAAGGGTGATAAAATTGTATTGGATTGGGATTCTAACTCTTGGCTTGATATGGACGGGATTATGGACGAAAATATGGTCAAGGGAGAGGTAGAGATTGAGTAGGAGTAGGAGATGGTGAGATGAGAAGAGATCTAGGCATGCATGCAACTACAAAAATTAAAAGAGATAAATAAGCTTTAAGATAATTATTATTTTTGTATAAATCTCTTAAGGACAATAATTTTATTAGTACTAATAATACTTTTTAATAATATTATTAATGATAGAAATTACGGATTGCTATTACAGGCTAATTAATAATATATAAGCTAAACTAATTTTTAATCATCAAAAAAATTATTCTAGGTTCTAGTTTAAATCGAATTATACTTTTAAATAATTAATCGATTACGATAGACTATTTGATTAAAAATAATTTCTTTATTCGAAAAAAATTAGAGCAAAAATCCAGGTCGTTACAACCTATCCCCCTTAACAAAATTTCGTCCTCGAAATTAAAGTGTACCTTTAGGAGGAAACAGATTCGAATAATTAGCGTGTATAGTATCCGCTAGTTCCCAGGTTGATTCTTCTCGTTCTCGGTATCTCCATAAGATATTGACTTTTTGATCGTTCGCCCTCGGGTAACTTTTTGTCTACATGATCCTAAATTTTGTCGGTTGCTCTTTAATGATCGTTTCCTCGTCCAGTGTGACTTCCTCTTAATTGAGTACGTGGGTGGAATGGGTTATATCTTTCCGCAGCGTAGAATCGTAAAAGACAACGTGAATTATGGCGATTTGCGGTTGTAAAGTTAGGCGATATGCAACTTTTCTCCAATTTGCTCCAAGATCTCAAACGTACCAATGTGGCGAGGCGATAACTTTCCTTTCTTGACAAATCGGGTAATCCCACGGCGCGGTTTGAACAAAAAGCATGTTGAAAATTTACGGTCTCATCCTCTTGTCGGCGTAGCTCTTTTATTGACTTCGAGCGATCGGGGGTCGTCAACGTATCTCCTATCTTGGTCAGTTCTTGAAAGTTTGGTTCCTATCTCTTAGAAGGTGGGTACTCTTCTCTCAAAGAAACGAGAGGATTACAAGAATTTTTAAGAGGTTCAAACATGAGTCAAATGTTCAAAGGTCAAAGCACCAAAAGAAAGTACGGATAGATCATCTTCTGCGAGTCGAAGTACTAGTAGTTTGAGTTGAGTTGGAACACGAGGACAACGAGAATCAAGTTAACCGAAGTCATACTCAATGATGATTTGGAATTGGAGGATTTCATCATTGGAATAGTGCTGATAAGAAGATTTAACATGCGGGTGAAACAAGCAAATATTTGATCTACCAAACATGCAATGGAAAAATTTAATAAGTGTACTCATTAGAAATGTCAATCTATCGATAGGTTTAAAAGGATTACAAGGTCCAATCGATGAAATTGAACTAGATATTTATTTTGCAACACGTTGGCCAAATGCGTTTCAAAATAAGCATCTAACTCTAGTCATCTTAGAAAATATGGGGCACAAATGAAAAATAAGTAATGGCTTATGAGTCCATTCTTAAAATAGAACAAGAACTGATAGGATGATTATTTAGCTTAAAGAAAGCGAAGCATAACAACGATCTGTGCCCTCAAGAACTAAACAACTTCAATATTGAAAATTGAACGATGTGTACGGATTTTGAGTTTTGTAAGATTGGACATAAGTCTTGTTGTGATATCAAAAGATTCAATGGTTGTGGATACCTAATAGTGCATTGGTCAGAATAAATGAGGAGCTAGTCAGAATAAATCAGGATTGCTCCAAATTGCAGTATTCAATGGATCGGAAAGTTTAGACTCATAATTGAGTAAACTGTTGACTTTAAATCAAATTAAGTCAAATTAAGAAAGGTTGGAACAAAATGATCAGTAGGGATACCCAACTCACAAAAGGAAAATGTCACGAGAGTTAGGTACTTGGAATAGACAAGGAGTTCAACGATTTGAGCTTTAGTTGAAGTTGCAACTCTAACAATGGAGAGTCATAATGAAGGTGATTTTAAGAAGAGTCATGAGAGATGTAAAAACAGCGGAAGGTTAGAATACAATCAATCGAATGAAAAAGAGGATCAAGATGAATGATCGTCAGTAGTTCTCCTATCCCCCTTAAAGAAAAATATATAACCTCCCTCAAAGAGAATGGTCACCGCTTTCCCAATTATTCACGACCTTGAACTCTTCTCAATCTGTTTGAACTACGATGGTGTCGTCGTCGGATGTAGTTTGCATGATATATAGTTGGTTGACGATTGCGAATCTCTGACAGCATCATGCTTTTATTCGTCGATCTACTATGTTGAGGAGTCTACGACGCGTGAGGTTGGGGTGTCGAAATAGTCGAGGTGGCAATCGCTTGTAAAAGTTGCATAACCTCCATGTTACTCGGTATCTCATTGGGCTTCGTGTTGCGTTGACCTCGAGATTGGCATAAACATGTTGATGGCGTGGGCGGCGTTGGTATTAGGGTTACACGTACGTGTCCTTACTGGTGAGGTTGGCAAAATGACCGTAGAAAGTGGCGTCGTTGACCTTTGGTACCAATCTTGTAACGACTGCTCCACGAGGTTAGGTTTAGAGTCTTGATGGTTTCTAAATATCTGGTTCTCTCAAGGAAGTGTGTGCAATAACGTTCTCATACTGATCCTATCCTATTTTCGATCGTTATCTGCCTAGAGAAAGGAAATTCTTCTTCGACAGGTACTCTATTCACGGAGTAGCCTCCTTCGACAGTACCTTATCCTCCATTGTCGAGATTTGTCTCTTCGTCTTCTTCATACTAAGATTCTTTGTCTCATTTGATCGACCAACTAAATTATGAAAGGAAACGGCTGCTCCATCGCTTTCTTCTGGTCAAAGTCAACGCTGATTTCGTAATTTCTCGGAGTCTGAGTCGCAGCAAGTAAATAAATATTTATATGATATACTTAGGTAGGATATATCGTAGTTTAGAGAAGTAAAAGATATCGTAAACGTTTAGCTATTCGAATTTACGTTATCAGAATGTGGTCTACCCAATCTACCCAAGGCCGAGTGTTGAACCTAGGCTTTGATACCATTTGTAACGCCCCGCTTTTTCGGAAGTAAAATAAAATAATTTCTTAAGAAAATTTCGCTAAATAAATATAATTTTCCAAAATAAAGGTCTATTACAATCTCAAAATAAATTTACCGATTCAAAATACATTAACTTCAGAGCTGACTCTAGGCTTGATACGAATCCCAAACATACTCGATCTCTATTCCTGATATTCTTCTTGTGTCGAACTGCACCATTGTTGAATCCTCTCCATTGAATCCTGCGCCCTCTGGCAAATTGATCGCCGAAGCAATCGATTTACCAGGATACAGACGTATCCGTGAGTGATAAATCACCCAGTAGAATAATCCAACCCAACCACCCCTCTTACTTTACAGCTAGCAATCAAGCAGGATAAACATGGTACGAAGAAATATAACAGAGGTATTTCATATCAATCAGTTTATTACTATTCATTAACCTGACGTGTGATCTAAGATCTCACCGCGAGATCTTTCCTCCCTCAACCGCTAGCCATGCTCATTCCCATGAGTTCACTTCCCTTTGCTGTCGCAGATACACCTAAGTTATATACCGAGTGTGCATCCCCAATAACTACAACAAGGGGAAAGCTTATCATGCCTGCATCACAACTAGGGTTCGCCTATCTTATAAACCACATCACAACCATCACAATCATCACTGGACACCCGCCAGTCTATCAATTCATCACTGGACACCCGCCAGTATATCAATTCATCACTGGACACCCGCCAGTTTCAATCTCATCACAATCTCAAAATCACGCCTGCAGGCAATCTAAAAACAAAAACTTTTTCCAATTCATCCATTACTTACCATCGTCTAGGTGATTTCTGTTTCGCATACCACCCCATGTCTCTAGGGTCCAATCTATCAGATCAATCAGCAGTTGGAAATAATAATTAAGCAAACAGAATAATAATTGAAATAAACAATATGCATTAAATCACATAACCTTTTATGAATGGGCCGTTGCCCTTAGTTCTGTATGATCAACAAGTTGTTAATAAGGTAGGAACTTTTATTAAATAAAAGTTTTAATAAAAAGAATATAATCTAGGCTTGTATAAATTTTTAATTAAGAAAATAAATTGATAAATAATCATAATAAATACAATAAGTAATTAATAACACTAGAATAGGTAGCATGGCTCTAAAAGGAGTCCTAAGGTCCTATGTAATCTATTCAAGTATCAACAAGTGGGTCCGGAGAGTTATGGAATTTATTTTTAAAATAAAAATGATTTTTAAAGTTGTCAAAAGTAACATAAATAGATAATAAATTAATTAATAAATAAAATATGTCGAGATTAACAACATATCATCTTTAGGATGTAAAGAATCTAAAAAAATATTTTGGGAATTTGTAAAATGGTTTATAAGGTCACAAGGATTTTTCGTTTGAAACTTTTGATTGAAAATAAACAAAAAAATTAATTAAATAGATATTAAAATAAAAAAATATGATAATAATAAGTTATGATCCTTGAAGTGTTAGAAGTCTAGGAAAAATAGATCGGGCGTCGAAAACGGTGTTCGGGATGTCGAAAAGTCAGTTCGAAACG
This sequence comes from Rhododendron griersonianum, assembly GCA_018127125.1. NCBI lineage: Eukaryota > Viridiplantae > Streptophyta > Magnoliopsida > Ericales > Ericaceae > Rhododendron > Rhododendron griersonianum. The sequence continues at coordinate 30,972,960 of CM030797.1, read as the reverse complement.
AAACAGTCCAAACCGCAAGGTCTGACCAGTTGACGGCCTTGCGGTGGAGCCTCCAGCCGCGAACCCCGAAGGTTGCGGCCGCAAGGTTTCTGTCAGAAATCATTTTTTTGTTCGTTTGGCTTCGGTTTTGATGCATGAGACTACGGGGGCTATTGGGTTAAGCATAAAATCACTAAATATACTTAGAGGAGTGTTCGGGATAGATTATAGTACCTCGAATCGGATCGAATTGAATTAAAAACGAAACTTTGAATTTTTGGGAAGATGACTTCGGGTTCTTTGATTGGGAACCTTGGGCTCGAATTAGATGATGTTTGGAGATGCTTGGGGTCGTAGGAAGATATTGGAATGGGTAATTCGGATCTCGGGGGTTTTAGAGCACAAACCCACTTTTCTCTCTCTCACTTTCTCTCTCTAAAACTCCATGGATTGGGGTTTGATTTCCTACGAATTCTCTCTCTCTTCTGGATTGGTAGGGTGTGAATAATTTCGTGGTGAGTTCTAGGGTCGCGGTTATGGGGTATATATAAGAGAATTTTGATGATAAGGGTGATAAAATTGTATTGGATTGGGATTCTAACTCTTGGCTTGATATGGACGGGATTATGGACGAAAATATGGTCAAGGGAGAGGTAGAGATTGAGTAGGAGTAGGAGATGGTGAGATGAGAAGAGTTCTAGGCATGCATGCAACTACAAAAATTAAAAGAGATAAATAAGCTTTAAGATAATTATTATTTTTGTATAAATCTCTTAAGGACAATAATTTTATTAGTACTAATAATACTTTTTAATAATATTATTAATGATAGAAATTACGGATTGCTATTACAGGCTAATTAATAATATATAAGCTAAACTAATTTTTAATCATCAAAAAAATTATTCTAGGTTCTAGTTTAAATCGAATTATACTTTTAAATAATTAATCGATTACGATAGACTATTTGATTAAAAATAATTTCTTTATTCGAAAAAAATTAGAGCAAAAATCCAGGTCGTTACAACAAGCTCTTGAACCAATTTGTGCATCACAACATAAACCCCCGAGGAACCGAGAACAAATCGAATGAGGAAGAAGGGGAGATACTTTATGCCTTTACACGACCGAGTTTGAAAGCTGACTGGGTGGAGTATATATTCGGGCAAATTGTTGAGTTCAAGACAGTGGCTGCTTTGCAAACGAGAATGCCGTATTCATGCTTGATCACAAAGATTTGTAGGAAGTATGGGGTGACCAGGCAAAAGTACGCGGAAAAGACAAAACTTGAGCCAGGAGTTATGAACAGTAGCATTTTGACAAGGAGCACACCCCAATCTCGAGTGCCAAGGAATTTGCCCGGTGGGACCTGTTTGACTTCAATGCCGGCTCGGAATACATCAAAACCTACTTGGTACAAAAGTTATTTTGCCAAGGCATCTCGATCATTGAGAGCCTAAGGAAGAGCAAGAAGGAGCGTCGGGAGATGGCTAGGATGCAAGCCCGCATGGATCACCGATTGGAATGTCTAACTCGACGAGTAGAAGAGTCTACTAGTGAGTTGTATGCCCCGTCTCCAATTGTGCAAGAGGAGGACAGTGATGACTTCGGGGGAAATGACCCAGAATGGGATGACAGAGATTGAGAGAAGGGAGAAAGAAAGAGAGAGATGGAAGGAAGAGGAAAGAAGTAGCAAAAGGAAAGAACACTCAGAGGCCGGAGTTCTCAAGTAGAAATCCCCCAACTTGGTCGGGGTCTAGGATGGTTGACATGCCGTCCATTCTATCTTTAGGTTTATCTTTATTTTTGTTTAGTTAGTGGACATTGTTTAGTTCATGTTTAGCTGGTAGTTAGTATGTTAGTAATCGAGTCTAGTAGGATAACATGTACATGGTTAGTTAGGGGTGTGCCGGTGGCCAATTAGGTAGTTAACCAAGCTAGTATTGGCCGTCGACACTTTTGCAAAGTTTTCCCCTTTTTGCTAACCTCGGTCAATATAAGCCCTTAGTTGATCTTGAATGTGGGCTTATTCCATTTGTGATTCAATGCGTTATGATTGGCATACTTAGTTTATGGCATGTTTTCCTTTTCATTATTCAAGTTTTCAGCTGTTAGTTAAATTTCCATTCAATAAGTACTTTCCATAAAGGGCATGATCTTGCTTTTCATCATCGCTTATCTTTCAAGCACTTTTGTGGGATATGGTTGCTAGCCTATGTGTCACTTTGATGTGAGTTGTATCCCCTTTCCTTTTATGGATACGAGTCTTTTTTGCTTGCTTACCACTCACTTTGTGCTTAGTCGGTTAATCAAGTTTTCGGCTGCAAGTTGTAGAATACAATGAATGATTAGGTTTGCGAACTCTTGTTTAGTTGAAAATAAATGCCAGCTTGTGTTTTAAGTTTTGTCGGAAGGATTGTATAGTTCAAAATGTTTTCTTCTTGCTTTAATTTGCTAGGGACTAGCAAAGCTCAAGTTGGGGGCTATGATAAGCACCCAATAATGCATATTTTTGGTGCTTAAGCACCCGCTTTATGTTTAGTTAATTTAGCTTTTTATTTGATATTGCACGTAGGGTATGTTAATTCTATTTTGTAGGAAAACCACTTAATAAGAGGGTTTTAAAGCTTAAAGCAAGCCGAAGGCATCCAAGACTCAAGATGATCAAGGAATGAAGCCATCGGAGCCAAAGAATGAAGTGTTGAAGACCCGACGGGTGGCCAGCACCTTTGGAAGTCAAGCAGGAGACCGAAAGCTGAAAGAGCCCAAGGATTTGAAGGCGGTTTCGATATGGCGTTTAGATGTATCGATACCATTTTAAAACAGAGAGACTGGGAAATGCCCATTGTGATTGGGTATCGATACGGCGTTCTAGATCTGTTGTATCGATACCAGTTCATTTGGCGGCCCAGTGGATCTGTCTAAAAGCTATCCGGTATCAATACAAGAAACCTTTGTATCGATATCGAAGGCCTTCGTAGCGGATTTTTAGGGCATTTTTGGGATATTTCGTGCACGAATGAGGGCCAGTATATAAGCCTCATTATGTCACATATCCAAGTACAGACTAGGTTACATTGCACTTTTCAAATCTAGAGTAGGATTTCATTTCTTGTTGCTTACTCTTGCTATTGTTCTTCATTTTTCTTAGTTAATTCTGCACTTTCCTTCCTTAGATAGTTGTTGTTTGCTATTTCGCTCTTTATTAAAGTTGTAGCTACGATCTTGATCCATCTTAATCTCTAGTTTAATTTGAATTCCATTATGTTCTCCATAATTAGCTTTGTTGATTCAATTCCTAGCATGAGTGAGTAGTTAATTAGGCCAGGTCATGGGGTGATTAGCACTCCATGACTTGGATTGATTACGTTTTTCTCTCAATAAATCTTCATGTTTAGTTGGAAAATCATGGTAGTTCGTGTTTGTCTATCAAATCTCGACGGTGTTAACCTCTTTGATCATGTGTGCTGTGAGCCTACTTGCCACACATCGATGCTTAGAGCTATGTCATCCCTTGCGTTTGCTAGATGAATACTAAAACTCTCTTGGTATTTCGACTCCTTTTCTAGTAAATAGGCTTAATGATAAATTTTCCGGGTTGGGAGATCGTTGACGCGTATCTTGACCCGAGTAATTAGAGAGAGAGCTGATTGATTCGAATCGTGGATGTTGAATCCCCTAGATCTAACCGCTTAGTTTAAATCGTTTTCAAATCACACTTTTATCACATATTTTCTTCGTTCCAAACTGCGCCTAAAAGTTAGCCGTCTCAAGGCCACAATTCTTACATCTACAAATTCAATCAAGCCATGATGATATTCTATTGGGTACGATCCCGGACTTCCGGATTATTATGCTTCAACGGACGTATTTACCCTACGGTTGGGGTGATCATATATTGATATATAGACGGACGAAGTAGGTACTTTAGAGTTTTTTTGTGTGTGGGTAAAATAACTTGAAGTAGAAAAAGGCTAACCAAATATACCAGCCTATATGGGGCATACCATAGGAGGAAAAGAAAAGAAAAGAAAATTGATAATGTCTACGCCAAGCGGCTACAAGGAGGTAGACTAGAGCAAGCGACTAGAATATACTTAAGAGTTGCAAATGATATTTAAGAAAATGAATTTGTGAGAATTTAATTTAGGTGATGACCAACTATTTTATTTCCCAAAAATGTTGGTATGCCAAGTTTTTATTGGATGTTCATAAGTTATTATAATATATATATATATATATATACAGTCCGGTACCTATCTACACCACTTACCATCCGCACCTCCTCTTTTTCCATTGAATTTTGATGATCTGAGCCACTCAATGTGATTAGAACATGATTTTAATAGTACTCGTGAGAAATCGGCAAAAAAAATGATCGGGAAGGGCTTGATCCGAACAGTTTTTATTGAACGGTTCAATAAAAAACTGTTCGGATGAAGCCCTTTCTGATCTATTTTTTTTTGCCGATTTCTCGTGGGTACTCTAAAAATTACATTCTGATCACATTGAGTGGCTCGGATCATCAAAATTCGATCGGGAAAGGGGAGGCGCGGACCAGAATCAGGTCAGGGATCACTGACCTGATCCGAACTATATACACACACACACACTGAGGATCAAGTCAGGACGCCCTGATTTAGTGTTAGGTCCGAACTTCTCCCACAGTCATCGGATTGTGTTTTTAATGGTCCAGATCCGCGCAAAATTTGTTCGCACGAACAAACTGTCCGTGCATCCGAACCATCAAAAACACAATCCGACAGCTGTGGGAGAAGTCTGGACCTAAGCTCTGGTTAGGTAGCCCTGACCTGATCCGGACTATTATATATATATATCAGGTATTTAATTCTTTAGGTAATTTACATAAACCTCCCCTGAGGTTTGCCTTGATGACATTCGCAACCCTAACTCTGGAAATTACAATACCCTCCCTGAGGTTCATAATGACATTGCGAATACCCCCTTTCATCAGTTGACCGTTAATTCAACTAACAGTATCTGATTATATCAATAACCAATTTTGCTAAAATTCCAACTTCAACCCTGAACAATATTCGTATAATCTCTCTAAAAACTCGTTGGTAAATTTTTTTTTTTTTATCGGCAACAAAATTGTACTAGAAAGTTGACAAAAGACACATCGAGAAGAAAGACAAAGCCACATGCGAGCCAAAAAAGCATGAGGCAACGCAAGAGGCCGAAAGAAAACCAGAACATCCAGCATAAAATTGGATGAAAACAAAAGGACATATACAAAAACTCCAAACAGTACCACAAAACTCTAAAAAACTCCAACATAACACCAAACACACCAACCAAAAAGCCTCCAAAAAAAAAGCAACAACTCCAAGAAGACTCCAAAAAGGATAGGAAACACCAAAACAAAGCAGCGCAAGACTCAACCCAAACAACAAACACAAGGAAAACACCTTAACTGCACCTGAAAAACCACCTCACAAACACCCAAAACACACAACTAAATACCTAAACCATTTGAATTTCCATTTCACCGAAAAAAAATACCTAAACCATTTAGCAAGCAGAGGCGGACCTCTGCTGTAGTCGAAACTCCTTCACTTCAGAGTCAATCATCTTTTTGTATGATTAAAGCAGCACTTTCCTCGAAATCCACTCCCAGCCTCTTACCCACCATCTTTGATAAATCAAATTCATCCTGAGCAAGGTCAAGGCCAGAAGAGATTGAGGTGCCACTAGATTCAAACTCAGATGAGTCCAAGCACGGGCTCCTATTCAAACTCAGATGAGTCCAAGCACGGGCTCCTATTTTTCCCTCTAACCTCGCTAGGTCGAATATCCACCATCAAATTAATCCCTTCAATTTGAGAAGCTCTGATATTATTTCCAAATCCAATGACAATGGGTTCGTTCAAAACTTTCTTCCTTGTAGGAATAAATCCATTAATTATCTTCAGCCTCATGGAAAAGAGCAAGAAGACCCATTGAATCCTCCACGACCGTATCCAAACCGTGAGTATAAATTGAATTGATATCATCACGCTCGTCTACAATTTCCTTTTCCAATATAGGAGCCTTCATTGTGAGAGTTGGTCTTCGATAACACCAATTCCAACTGTGAGCTTGTTCGTTTTGGTATTTGGAATTTTGGATTCTCTCTTAGTTCATGGTTTTTAATAAAAATTTTTCTCAATCATTACTTTCATTTATATCTCTATCTCTCTCCACTTATTACCCAAAATCCAAAATCCAACTGCCAAAACGAACAAGCAGGCACTAGGTTAGGTTTTGATTTGATTGATTGACTCCAATCCCCTGTGCTAAATTATCCTTTATTTTGTTGGACTCCTCCACATCATCATGCTTACGAGCTCTAAAGTATCCTCACTCACTGTTATTGGCTAAGAAAAAAAAACCCTATTTATCCTGCACCCTAGAGCCACTACACAAACACCAGTGGGAATATTCAACTACACCAGCACCACCACGGACCCTCTCCATGCCCAACGCAACTTATCAAACACAATAATGAATGAAACACCAAACACCTAAACCCAATTTCAGTGGAATACTTTCTTATCTTAGAAAAAAAAAGCTTGATTTCTAAGTTTAGATTCCATAAATCAACACCAATTATATATCTGCACAAATATTTGTAAGGTTCAGTTCAAATTGTTTTAATGAAACATGCACTATGTTCATGTGGTGTGGCATGAAAAAATAATTATTCCTAATATAGGGAGTGTGTGGCCCGTGATCCTTTGATCCTCGATCCTTCGTTGGTGGTTCAATGATGGGTTGGCTTTCTTCTCCTAGCCTGCACAAGGAACGCACGACTAAGACCTGGCCGGGGGTTGTCCCGGCAAGGCCCTCCAGCGAGAGGATGAGTATAGCGCAGAGAGGAAGCAGAAAGCTTTAAAGAGAGTAAGTGTGAGTATTGAGTAGCGTGTACCTGTTAGGGTTACCATCTCTAGGTATTTATAGTGTCTTCTGACTTGCCCTCCAAGTACGATCGCGTGCCTTTCATGGGCCAAGCGACGTCATAGTGACGTCAAAGAATAGATCTGATAACCGTTTTCAGGGCCGAGCTGGCACACCCATGTGCGCCCGTGATCATCTTCTGTTACAACCGCTTCTGCACGTGGTAGGATGCGTGGCTTTGCAGCTAGCCATCGTAGGCCGCACGCCGTGCTCTGAAAGTAGCCGAACGCGGGCAACGCCGAGCATGGCCACGCATTTAATGAGGGAAGCAACGCTGCCGGGGGCTCTGCCGACGGCACGATCCGAGCGTAGGTTTGTTCACTGCCGAGCCTGAAGCAAACCGAATATTCACGACGAGTCATCGTTGGCACGCCGTGCACAAAGCCTTCGATGGGTTCATGGCAGGCCAGGTCCGCACCATGCGAACATCTGTGTTCGGCCCGCTACAATAGCCCCTCAATTTCTGCCGATGCCGTGCGCATGGTAGAGATTGAAGTTGAGCCTTAGGCCGAACTTGTCGAACCGCCGAGCGTATATTTGTTCGATGAAGACAGACTCCAGCCGAGTCTGAATCGTTTCATTCTCAGGGGGAGTCTCGACCGTTGTTGAAGTACTCCAAAGGTTGGGCGCCAGATGTCACCTTGTGGATGGGTACGGCAGACGAGAGGAAGGCTGGCAAGCCCTGCAAAACGTCCTTTCAGTGACACGTGTCATGCGCTGAGTGGTCAGTCGTTCGGCGGTGCAATGATGGGCGGGATTTTCGAATTCCCAACCCTAGCCCTATATAAAGGGAGACGCGAGGAGAGAGAAAGCTCTCGTTCTCCCTCTCTCTCCAGACCTCCATTGTCAGAGCTTCAGAGCAACCGTTCGTCTTTCAGCTTCGATCTCCAGCAGATTCTGCCACCAGATCTCGCCACAAATCCAGGTATGAGATCGTTTCTTGCTTCTCTCTGACTTTCTGCAGTTTTCAGTCCATTTACCTTTGGTTTTCTAGGTCTTTGGGGCATTTTTTGTTCTGAGTGAACAGTGCACCCTGGAGATGAACGGACTGTTCATCTCCCTCTTCAACCTGTTCTTCCGAGCATGGAGCCTCCAAGGGGTTCTGGGCTTGGCCGTTGATGGAATAGGCCGAGCCCCAATCTCTGTTGTTTGGGAGGTTCCAACCGAACATGGTTTGGCCGAGCTTTGAGAACGATGATGGGGTGGGTCATTTAGGATACCGAGCGTAGTGAGGCACCTGCTTTCTGGCCGACGACGAGGTCTCATGTTTTTGTTTTTGACTTTGTTAGGTCTGGCTCCCCCAATCATCGTCATCTCATCCGACTCTGAAAGTTCAGGGGACGATTCTGCGAACCTTGTGATCCGAAAGTACTTGGAGATACACAGAAGCCGACGTCAAACTTCTTCCATCGCCTCGAACATGTCAGACTCTGGTGATTCCAATGCCGAGCTTGACCACGAGTACGGTGGTTTCAACACCGACCCAGAGATAGCCTTCTCTACTAGCACAGAATCCGAAGCCGAGCACGAACTTGGACCGGAGGCCGAGTCTAGGATTCGTTCCCAGGCCGGAGCCACGACCTCTTCACTCTCTGCTCCTGCTGAAACTTCGTCTGGGGACAGAGAGTTTGCCGACCTCTTCGAGCGAGGGCAGGTGTGTCCCCACGCCCATTACTTCAGTGGGCGTCCCAATGAATATGCGGACTTCTGCCGAGCGTACGACATACCGGATGATGTCGTCGTCCACCAAGTGGCTAGTAACAGGATTAGGGACAAGAGGCAAGATCGTCCCGAGCATATAACGGTCCCTCTGATGGCCATCTGTGAGGCCGGGCTCCGCTTCCCCCTTCATCCATATCTGAGGGAACTGTTAGCTAGGTTCGGCATAGTACCTCACTTCTTCTCGATCAATAGTTTTAGGATTGTGATGTCCGTAGTTAAGTTAAAGGAACTTCACAACCTAGATTTCACCATTGCCGACCTCTTCCATACATACATTATGTCCAGGCACAGGAAGACTAACCGTAGGTATTTGTCCACTCGTAGTGGTAAGGAGCTGTTGATAAACGGACTTCCCAACACTGATAAGTGGGCTAATCTGTACGTCGAAGTCAGTGGGAACTACGAGTTCGGCGATCAGACTGTGCGGCTGCATTCTGTGCCGAAGATAACGGATTTCCGAGGTTTCCTTTTGTTTCTTTAATCTACCGAACATGATCCATTCTTTTAATGAATTCGTGATATTTTGCTAACATTTTCTTTCCTTTGCAGATCACCGATCAATAACCAAGACTCAGAACTCTTTGGCCGTAGACAGTCACGTGGAGATACTAAGGGCCTGTATCTGCCGCGACGCGCCGACGTTGCTGGGCTACGAGCCTTCGTATAAGGGGAAGTTGACGAAGAGGAAGAAGAAGGATAAGGAGGCAGGGCCGAGCACGAAGGCCAAGGGTAAGAAATTAGCTGCTGAGGTAGGTGTTGGCGACGACGTTCAGAAGCCGAGCAAGAAGGCGAAGGAGCCGAGGGTAAAGTTTCCCACTTTTCATAAATCAGCTGATTTCTGGTTCCAGGAAAGCCAGCCAGCCGACCTTCAAGGTATCCACATCCCTCCAATCCGAACCTTAATTCCTCATTTCGCCGACGACATGGGGAGGAGAAATGTGGTGAGGATGAACCTTAAGGACGCTGCCACTGCCAGCAAGAAGGTGGCTGCTCCTTCTCCTACCGAGAGTCCTGCTAAGAAGCAGAAGGTACATGACTTCTTTCCCGCCAGGCCGCCGACGCCACTTCCAAAAGAGAAGGACCAAACCGAGTCTTCGGCAGCGGGAGGCTCAAAGGCTGTGGAGAGGGCAGCAGGTCCAGGTGGGCGGGTGATCATCCCAGAGTTCGCACCATCCTTCGCCATGGCCGACGGTAGAGTGGTCACGGTGGAAGACAGCATCAAGGAGGAGCCTGGTCTTGCTGTGACCATGCTGCACGGGCTTGCTCTCCCAAAGGACATGGACAGGGTTCCAGGGGAGCTCCAGCCGAGCCTAGTCCATACCAGTGCATATCTCGTTCAGGTACGCTTTTGACTTGGTTTTCTAATTTTATGTTTTAACATATTGCCGAGGCTGATGACTTAATCTTGTGTAGGCTGGGCAAGCTTTGCTGCGTGCTCGAGGCAAGCCGAACTCTTGGCCGCTGAGAAGACTCGTTACCGTGATGAAGCGAAAGCCGAGCGTGAAAAGGCAAAAGCTGCAAAGAACGGCTTGAGGTTTGCCAAATCGAGAGTTGCCGAGCTCGAGAAAGAGAGGGATGAAGCACTCGAGAATGCCAAGACGGCCGAACGCGAGCTCGGGCAGGTTGTCCGGAGGGAGAAGAGGAAGATGAAGGAAGTGGATGAGAAGGCATTTCAGGCTGGGTACGACAGAGCCGGCGCCGAGTATGTGAGGAAGGCTCGGTCGATGGTCAACGAGGAACTTGCGAAGAAGCTTCCGATCGCGTACCGAACTGGGTACAAGGATGGGGTGAAAGCTGCGTGTGGGGTCATGCAGCTGGAGCCGGATATGAACCTGATGAAGTCGATCCCCGTAGCTGAAGTGCCCGAGCTCAATTTGCCGTACACTGAAGAAGAGTGTGCCCCACTTACTCCGGAGGAGTTTCCCGAGAGTGAGGATGACGTCGAAGATATGACTGTGGCCGACGCTGAAGGTGGAGTGGATGGCTCAAGTGGGAAGAAGAGGGACGAGGTTGACAACACCGAGCAGGCCAGCGAGCAAGTTGAGAAAATTGATGAAGTGGCTGTTGATGCCGAGGATGATGCTGCTCGTCCTACTGAAGCTGTGGCCGAGGGTGATCCGCCCCAACCTTAGAACCTCAAGTTTCTTAGAGTTGTGTTTTTCTTTGAACTTTTTGAATTTTTGTTGGACTGGACGGCTCCGAACTTGGGAGTTTGCCGTGCCAGATGTAATAGTTGAATGAGGGTCGGCACCGAACGGTTTACTACGCCGATCCTCCTAGCTTAGGATTTTTAACAACACTTGTCTTTATTTCGAAGTTTTAGATGAATGCATGGCTTATTTTGCAACGTCCCTATTATTGCCGAGCTCGTCTAATTGCCTTCATGTCTTCACAAAATTTTGTGGGTCTTGCATGTTTGTGAATGTGTGGTTGTCCGTAGCCCCCACTTTTGGTTTGGGTTCGGCAGAATAGTTGAGAGTACTTCATGATCGAAATGGTGAAGTATAGATATTGCAGCCGAGCCCTGACCAAAAGTAGTATGGTTGTAGGAAGTAGTCTACCGAACATGGATGTATTGTGATCTGACATGATCCAACCTTTGACTTAGTTTGAGAGTGTGAGGTGCCCCCTTGCCAGTGGATGGGGCTCGGCCCAAGTGTTAGCCCCTGGCCATGGTAGAGGAACGTTTGAGAGTAGTGATTGTTTGTGGGTGGTTTGCTCACCAAATTGCGAGTGTAACCTTTCGGTGGCCGACCATAGTGTCTTGCCAATCCGAGCCGAAGCCTGAGTTCCAAAAGTGTATTTCAGGCTCGGCGGACCATATGTCCAGTGATTGCTTCTTTGGGCGGTGAAATTGGCCGAAGCAAAGGGCTTTTTAAGGAGCCGTTTGGTGGGTGTGACCGAAGTCATCGTTTGTGTGTGGCATTCTAGCCGAGAGTGGAATGAATGCGTGAACTGTTGTTGAAGACTTTTAGATAAAAAAGATTGTCATTTCATTGATATTTCTTCGAAGTACAGGGAAAGTAATAAAAACAGTAACAGTGGGTCGAGGACCTTCTTTGAAATGCAAAAGAAAAATGTAAAAAAGTTATGCCGAAGCTGAAGAAAACTGAAACTCTGTATGCATGAAGTGTTGGCCGAAGGTAGTTGTCTGATTGAAGCATCACATGTAAGCCTTCCTGAGGTTTTGTGCATTCCACGGGTTGGTGAGCACCTTGCCGTGCATGTCTTCGAGGGTGTAAGCCCCTTCACCAGCAACCTTCACAATACGAAATGGCCCTTCCCAATTAGGCATGAACTTTTTCTTTTTGCTTGCTTGGACGACCTTTCGCCAAACCAAGTCGTCGGGCTTGAACTTCTTGATTCTGACACTTCTGTTGTAGCCCTTGGCAACAGTCTGTTGATACTCGGCAAGCTTTAGCCGAGCGTCATCGCGTTTTTCCTCAGCCAAAATCAGTTCCTGCTCGACGGCTTCGTCATTGGACCGTGGGTTGAAGTTTTCCGTTCGGAGGGTTGGGAACCTTGATTCCAGTGGGATTACGGCCTCCATGCCGAACGCCATTGAGAAGGGTGTTTGGCCTGTTGAACGGCGGGGAGTAGAGCGGTAAGCCCATAAAACCCTGGGAAGTTCCTCTGCCCATTTTCCCCTCTTTGAATTCAATCTTCGTTTTATCCCTGCACAGACCGTCTTGTTTGAGGCCTCGGCTTGCCCATTTCCTTGAGGGTAGGCTGGTGTTGAGTTGAAGAATCTGATGCCGAACTCCTCACAGAGGCTTGATAGGCCATCCCCGACAAATTGGGTGCCGTTGTCGGAGACGATGGCGTAGGGTACGCCGAACCTTGTCACAATGTTTCTCCATATGAATCGTCGGACGTCTGCTTCTGTGATGGTGACCAGGGCCTCGGCTTCTACCCACTTGGAGAAATAATCCGTTGCAGTGATCAAAAATTTGAAGCCCCCAGGTGCTGTCGGGAGTTTCCCGACGATGTCGAGCCCCCATTGCGCGAATGGCCATGGACTTGTGATGGGAGAGAGATTCTGAGCCGGTTGCCTGGGGATTGGGGAGAAAAGTTGGCATGGTCGGCACCTTCGAACAATTTCCTCGCAGTCCTTCTTCATGTTTTTCCAAAAGTATCCTTGACTCATCGCGCGTTGGCATAACGAACGTCCACCAGAGTGGCAGCCGCAGCTTCCGGAGTGTAGTTCGTCAAGGACCTCGGCAACCTGATTTGGGTGAACGACAAGAAGATAAGGCCCGGAAATGGATTTTCTATAGAGTTGGCCGTTCTCAGAGAGCCAATAGTACGCGGCCTTGTTTCTGATACGGAAGGCTTCCTTCTTGTCGTCGGGTAAGGTATCGGTTCTGAGGAAGGCAACGATTTCATCCATCTAGCTCGGTCCAAGCTCAATGTTGAGCACAGCTGGAGTTGTGTCGAAACTCGGGTGGTCAATGTTCCCAAAATTTATGGTTCGGAACTCTGAAGCTTTTGAAGCCGACGCGAGGCCAGCAAGTGCGTCGGCGTGTGCGTTGTGCTCGCGGTTGATCTGCTCGATGTTGAAGTTCTTGAAGCGAGTAATGAGTTCTGCTGCCATGGTTTGGTACTTCATCATCCGTGGATCCCTAGCTTCGTAGTCCCCCAGAACTTGGTTGACTATGAGTTGAGAGTCGCAGAACACGGCTAAGTTGTCAACCTTCATTGCGACTGCCGAGCGTAGGCCAGCAAGCAGTGCTTCATATTCGGCCTCATTATTTGTGGCAGGAAAATCAATGGTGATAGCACTCTCGTGAAGTGTTCCGCATGGAGAGACCAAGACGACTCCAGCCCCAGCCCCGTTGTTGTTGGAGGCGCCGTCAACTTGCATTCGCCAAGTGTCTCCTTGGAAGAGGAGCCACCGGTTCTCTTTAGGTTGGTGTTTGGCAGAGGGTTGGGCGGGAGGAGTGTGTAGGATCTCAGAGTCTTCTGGGGTGAGCTCAGCAATAAAGTCGGCGAGGACTTGCCCCTTTATTGCTGTCCTCGGTTCAAAGCGGATATCAAAGTTCGCAAGCTCGACCGCCCATTTCGAAACTCGGTTTGAGAGGTCGGCTTTTCGAAAAAGCGCTTTGAGAGGGTGCTCGGTCAATGGTTTGTCTGAAGTGGATGAGGTGAGTGTAGGCCTCACACGTCGACGGATCGAACTTCATGAATTTGGGCAGGTGGAAAGTGGGCTCTGGCGGCGTGTTGATTATGTGGGAGGTGAAAGGGGAAACGCCGAGATCTTTTAGTTGTCGTTCGAACCCTGGGCGCGGTGGTTTGCCTTGTTCGTCCGTTTTTGATCTCTTTGAATCCCTTTCCTTGTGTTCTTTTGCCGCCGTCTTCTCGGCTTCCCTCCGCCGAAGCTTGTCTCGCAGGTCCGTCGCTGTTCGGCGTGGGCCGTCGACGGTTCTATCCTTGTTGCGACGGGATTTGTTCTCATCGTTCGCGCCCTCAATATGTACGCCTTTCCCGTTGCGCCGAGCGTGGTGCTCGTCGTCCTTGTTTTCAATCGGGGTGTTCCCCAGGCGTTCGGAAACATGGGGTCTGGTCCGTGCAGAGTCTCAGCTACGGTGCGAGAGAATTCTGCGCGACCAGTCGAGTACGTGCTTGTAAACGACTCGGTATCCCTTGTCCTAGTTCCGTCGTGATGGCTTCTAGAACGATGTGTTCCAGATACGGTGGGTTGCTTGTAGAGGATGATTTCTCTGGCGTCGCCTGGTGCTGGAGTGAAGCCTAGGCGGTCTTTCACGGATTCGCGTTGGCCTCCCTCGTTCAGACGCCCATGTGGTGGTGGAGGTGGAGGCGGAGGCGGTGTTTGCCCTCCTCTACCCCTGTCTCCGCCAGATCTTGATGCGGCAGGGGTGGCGTCCTGCTGCATGCGTTGCTTCATTTGGGCCACCTCTGCCCTTAGCGCGGCCAGTTCATTGTCGCGTTCGTCGTCGCGACGCTGCAACAGGCGGATGTACGCCGAAGTTACGTCGTCTGAGACGGGCGAGAGCCCGGACCCAGGGGCGAGGGAGAGGGACATGTGCCTTTCGAGGGTTGGCGTGGAATTGACGTTTCCACCTGCGTCTTTGGCCCCCGACACGGTTGCATCTGCTAGATCTCCGCCCATGGTAGGTGATTTTGTGATTGTTCTACGAAGGAGCAAGGGGGGTTTGGAGGATGAGAGAGCCGTTCAGATCAGAAGTGTTTCACGTCGGGTTCACCAATTGTGTGGCCCGTGATCCTTTGATCCTCGATCTTTCGTTGGTGGTTCGATGATGGGTTGGCTTTCTTCTCCTAGCCTGCACAAGGAACGCACGACTAAGACCTGGCCGGGGGTTGTCCCGGCAAGGCCCTCCGGTGAGAGGATGAGTATGGCGCAGAGAGGAAGCAGAAAGCTTTAGAGAGAGTAAGTGTGAGTATTGAGTAGCGTGTACCTGTTAGGGTTACCATCTCTAGGTATTTATAGTGCCTTCTAACTTGCCCTCCAAGTACGATCGCGTGCCTTTCACGGGCCAAGCGACATCATAGTGACGTCAAAGAATAGATCTGATAACCGTTTTCAGGGCCGAGCTGGCACACCCATGTGCGCCCGTGATCATCTTCTGTTACAACCGCTTCTGCACGTGGTAGGACGCGTGGCTTTGCAGCTAGCCATCGTAGGCCGCACGCCGTGCTCTGAAAGTAGCCGAAAGCTTTAGAGAGAGTAAGTGTGAGTATTGAGTAGCGTGTACCTGTTAGGGTTACCATCTCTAGGTATTTATAGTGCCTTCTAACTTGCCCTCCAAGTACGATCGCGTGCCTTTCACGGGCCAAGCGACATCATAGTGACGTCAAAGAATAGATCTGATAACCGTTTTCAGGGCCGAGCTGGCACACCCATGTGCGCCCGTGATCATCTTCTGTTACAACCGCTTCTGCACGTGGTAGGACGCGTGGCTTTGCAGCTAGCCATCGTAGGCCGCACGCCGTGCTCTGAAAGTAGCCGAACGCGGGCAACGCCGAGCATGGCCACGCGTTTAATGAGGAAGCAACGCTGCCGGGGGCTCTGCCGACGGCACGATCCGAGCGTAGGTTTGTTCACTGCCGAGCCTGAAGCAAACCGAATATTCACGACGAGTCATCGACGGCACGCCGTGCACGAAGCCTTCGATGGATTCATGGCAGGCCAAGTCCGCACCATGCGAACATCTGTGTTCGGCCCGCTACAGGGAGTATTATATGCTATTGACTTACTTTTTTCATTTTTTTTGTAAAACGTTTTTTGATTAATCTTTCTTCTGGACAAGAATAATACTGACAAAAAATACACTACTTGGACCAAAGTTGAAAAAATTTGAAGTTCCTTTCAACAACACCTAAACCCAATCATGGAATTTTTTTTAAAATTTTTTTCATATTTTTTGTTTTTAAAGTCCTCTTTTTAATAGAAATGACTAATTAAAAAATTAACGTCAATTTAAAACAAAATCAAGTTTTATAAAAAAAAAAAGACATTTGGAGAAAGTTAAGCTAAACTCAGTTTAACTATGTCCACCTGTCCATCTACCTTTTTATATGTGTTATGTTCAAATGATATGATTCCATATATATAAATACGGAGAAGTATAAACTTTTATTGAAGGTTTTGGCGTTTTGTACGTGAATTGAATTCCAAACAAAAATCAAA
Source organism: Rhododendron griersonianum (assembly GCA_018127125.1). Lineage (NCBI taxonomy): Eukaryota > Viridiplantae > Streptophyta > Magnoliopsida > Ericales > Ericaceae > Rhododendron > Rhododendron griersonianum. Next base: position 30,956,630 of record CM030797.1, on the reverse strand, counting down.
CTCAATTAGGCCCTGTTCAGCTAAATAATCCATTTTTGGATTATTTTGTCCTTATTCAAAAAAATTCGCATTTGTTAGTTTTCGTCAATTTTTTGAAGATTATTGCTTCGTCATGACGAAAGGAATCTAAAAAGTAAAAAATTACCATCAAAACCCAATTTTTTTTGAATAAAGACGAAAAAATTGGCTTATTTTTGTCTTTATTCAAAAAATTTGAGTTTCGATCATAATTTTTTTTCTTTTTAGATTTCTCTTGTTATGACGAAACGATAATTCACTAAAAATTAACAAATACAAATAAACTTTCAAATAAGGACAAAAATAATCCATAATGGCTTTTTTAGCCAAACAAGGCCTAAAGTCAGTTCCCATGGCTGAAATTCCAAAAACGAAAATAGAAATTTTTGTAGCTTAGGTATGTGTATTTACAGGTGTATCTACTATGTGATAGGCCACCTACTACATTGGGCCTAGCTTTGCGCCTGGACTTGGCCAAGACAAACATCTACATTCACTGCTTTGGGCTTAAGTGGACTGAAGGCTTTGGGCTTAAGTGGACTGAAGGGGCCATCCAACTGAGGTGCGAGGATTTGGGCTGATGTAGCTGGGTCTTTCTAATTAATTTAATCTAAATTAAGTTAAGTAGTTAAGCCAGTTGATTAGTTGAGCTGAGGGATTAGTTGAGATTCAAATTTTCTTTCTGTTTTGGATTCCTTTTGTTCGCGTATATAGGGAGGAGGAATGTATGGAGAAGGGATGTTGAAAAGTATAATCAAAAGCAGACGAGAGCACTCAATCTGTCAATTCCAGATCTATCAATAAACCCTTCCTTTCGTCTCCATTGTTCTCATTTCTTGTTCAATCCATATATAGCACCAATGCTATCAATGGTATCAAAGCGGACGTTCCTCGGTCACCGCCATGACAAAAACCAGAGCTCAGGAGCAGAAGAGAACTAAAGAAGCTATCAACCTACTTAGAGAGAGCGATGAACAACTGGTCAATTCGGTTGCTCATTTGACCAATTCAGTTGCCAAAATCAAGGAATTGGTGACTACTTTGAGCGAAAAGTGCGACCAAATTACCTCCAAACGAGTCAGTCCAGAACAAGAGCATGGGGAATCCTCTGTGGACCCTCCAAGATCTAATTCATCTGCATCTAGCTTTGTACAAACCCGTTACACCAAAATCGACTTCCCTCACTTTTTCGGCGACGATCCAACAGGGTAGATATACAAGTGTGAGAGGTTCTTCGAATCAACTGGGTCGAAGAGGCATAGAAGGTTAAGATCATTGTGATGCACTTGAGTGATCGAGCAATTCAATGGTTCCAGTGGTTTGAAAAATCCCAGAAATCCATAACGTGGAAGGAGTTCACGTATGGGTTTCAAATGAGGTCTGGGTTAGTGCATTCAAGGACGCCATTGCCCATTGGAGAGCTGACCAAACTAAGCCAACAATCAACAGTATGTGCCTACCAAGAGAGGTTTGAGGAGCTAGCAAATCATACTACAGGTCTAACGGAGGAATTCTTTGTCAGTTGTTTCATTAGTGGATTATGTGACGGTATCAAGGCAGGAGTTCAAATGTTTCAACCATCCAACATCACTGAGGCTATGGGGCTGGCAAAATTACAGGAGGAGAGTTTTAAAGCAGCTGCTAGACGAACAAAGGCCCCACTGAAGTACACCAAAAGTGACTGGTCGTCACCAACCTCAACCCCAATCCTAACCATGCCTAAGATTGCATCACATAGTGGGGTAAGATTTGACCCAAAAACTCTCAATAATGTTGCAATAGAATCTAAGTCCACAGCTAGTTCTTCTAGCACCCCACAGTTTCCTATCAAACGTTTGACACCAAAGAAATGGATTAGGATCTCTTAGTTGTTGAGAAGCCTGGCCAAAAGCAGTATATACGACGTATCCAATAAAACTTACAAGGAAACTAGATATAAAGATGGCAACTAAGATTGCTATTTCCATTATTAGATAATTTCAAGACCCCAATGGATCTAGAATAAGATCTTTTATTTACAATGGAATAGTATACAAAGTCAACAGATCTCAATGAATACAATAGGATTTATGGCTACAAAGACTATTGAGAATAGTTCTAGATCAGGTCTAAGGCTAACTACTGTTGGGAGCTTATTGAAACCATTGAATTCGGAATATGGTAAAGTCCAAGGTAGAAAGGATTGTGCTTCAATTGTAATGAGAAATTTGTAAGGGGACACATATGTCAGAAGAGGCAATTGTATGTCATATAGGGTGATCAGGAGGAAGACTTAGAGGGAACTGGGCTTGAAATTCAGGTGAATGGAGACCCTAGCTCAGAAGAGGAGATGCAAATTTCAATGCATGGCCTGTCGGGTTGTATTTCATTTTGTACCATGAGGGTTAAGGGCACTGTGAAGGGTAGAACCACCATACTAATTGATTTAGGGAGTACCCACAACTTTGTGGAACCAGGAGTAGCGAAGAACTCAGGACATGGATTTGGTGGAACCAACATCAGACCTACTAGTCACTATGGCAGATGGGACCAAATTGTGTTGCAAAGGGGTGTGCAAGTCATTTACATGGGACATGCAAGGGAAAACTTTCAATGCTGGAGTAAAAGTGCTAGCTATAGGGGGTTGTGATATGGTGTTGGCAGTTCAGTGGTTATCAACGACCCATACTCTAGGACTTTAAGAACCTGCAAATGCAGTTCCACGTGCAGGGATAGCCTTTCATGCTCAATGGGAACACTGATTGCAAAGTGGACCAGGCCACACGCAAGCAAATAGGCAAGGCCTTACAACAGCAAAACCAAGGGTTCCTAGTACAGATTTGCAGCATAACAGCAGAGAAAAATTGTAGAGACCCGTATCTAATTTCTCAAATTTTAATGTTTATAAATGAGAAAAAGGTGAAATATTGAGTGTAAATTTGGAGGTTTAATGTGCAAGAATTTGGAAGTTTAGGGTGCAAGAGTAATTTGTAAGTGTATGAGTGTATAAAGGGGGCGTATGTGTGTAGAGAACCATTTTCTCTCATTCTCTTCCAACGTCTCTCTTTCCCTCTCTTGGCTCTCTCCCTCTCTCACACTATCTCTCAAAATCTCACCTCTAAATTCAAAACCCATAAAGATCAACCTCCATTCCACCTTCTACACTTGATTATGGCTCGTAGTTCATTGGGTTTAGCTCGGAAAGGAGTGTTCTTGCTCGTTTTTAAATTTGGAGTTCTAGGGCTCGCTTGGGCTTCGATCAATCGCTTGAAATTCATTCGAATCACTTGAGGAAGCAATTTCTACCTCTCTTTATGTGTTTTTGAGTGTTTTGAAGCCTTGAGTCGAGCTTGGGTGGTTATTGTTGAGTTTGGGTGAAATCTGTCAAAACTATGACAAATCGCCAGAAAATTCCATTTCCTACCGGTAGAACTCCAGTGCTTTCACCTTATGTCCCTTATGTTTTGGGTTTCTACCGGTAGAACTTTTTTCCTACCGGTAGGACTTCATGCAGTGTTTTTCCAACGATCAATTTGATGGTATGTTTGGATTGGATTTGTACCGGTAGGATTTTTCCCCTACCGGTAGAGCTTCTTTTGTTTCCAAAAAATTTCTTATTTCATATTCTTGAACCTTGGTCTGCCTTATTGGGTAATTATATGCATGTTTACAAGTTTAAGGGTAACTTTGCATCCTTTACTCGTAGTACCTTGTTTTGTTGGACTTGTTAGACTTCATCGAAACTTGAAATGGGACTTATGAAATGCTCGAAGGAATTGTGTGAGAACGGGACACTTGAACACTTAAATGAAATGCGAACACTCAGGATCCATCGACGGGTGGGTGTTTGGTAGCGGGTATTGGGATTCCTTAATTAGCCCGGCAGGAGCAAATGCTTGTGACATATCAGGACCTGCAAACGGGTGAGGTGCCTAGCAGGAGGTATCGGGATCCCTTAATTGGCTCGGTAGGAGCTTTTGCTCAGGGCACAGAATGACAAGACAATTACGACGCAATGTTGACTATAAGGTTACAAATGTAAGGGTATGAAATGAAAGACTTTAGGATTGAAATTCATTTAGCTATGGTTGTTTCACATGTCATGGTTGTTAAATTTTGTTTTCGCTGTTTGTTCATCCAGTCATCTCATGAGCTTTTAACGTTAGTGTAGAATTTTCTACTAAGCTAGTGTAAAACCCTTCATCATTTTCAGGTGCGAATCCAAGACAATAGCATGCATGCTTGGGGTGCTTGGGTGTGGAAAATACTTTTGAAAACTAACTTTGTGGAGTTTTTTGGCCATCTTTGTAAATCATCTTTTTGGAAGATGTATTTGTAACTTCATTTACATTTCTTTTGACTATAGAATATTGTACTCTCTTTCCTCAATACTTATGTAATATTTTGGGCCGTTGTGCCATGGATGTAGTATGTTGGAACAATTGGAGCTAGAACTGTAATTTGATGATGTAGTAATGGTTAACTCTTTTGGGGTACCGTATGAATTATTGCGAGGAATTTTATTATGAAAATCACTTATATTTATGTTGAAAATCGATGGTGTGACAAAAATTCAGGAAAAGAGGTACACCCAGGCATTGACTTTTTACTACATGATTTTTTTTAACATTTGCTGAACCCAAAAAACTGCCTCCCCAATGGCAAATAGACCACAAATTCCCTTAAAAGTAGGCAGTGAACCTGTTCATGTTAAGCCATATAGATATCCCTATATCCAAAAAAATGAGATAGAGAAAATCATGGCAGAAATGTTGGGTGCTGGAACAATAAGGCCCAGTGTGAGCCCTTTTTCATCCCCTGGGTTACTAGTGAAAAAGAAAGACCAAACCTGGAGGATGTGTGTTGATTGCAAAGAATTAAACAAAGTGAATGTGAATGACGAATTTCCCATTCCCATTATTGATGAGCTCTTGGATGAATTGCGTGGGGGCAGTGGTACTTTCAAAGTTGGACCTTAGAGCTCGTTATCACCAAATACGCATTCACCCTAATGGCATTAAAAAACTGCATTTCGAACCCATGAAGGCCATTATGGTTTGTGGTAATGCCTTTTGGGCTCACAAATGCACCCTCAACCTTTCAAAGTCTTATGAACACCATCTTCAAGCTCTAACTAAAAACTGATATTGGTTTTCTTTGATGATATCCTGGTATACAGTAAATCATGGGAAACTCACCTAAACTACCTATATATCACCTTCAGTTTACTAAAGGCCAACCAACTCTTTGTCAAGAAAAGTAAGTGTGTATTTGGTCAGCATTCATTGGAGTACCTTGACCACATCATTTCATAACAAGGGTTGTCAATAGATCCAGTCAAACTAGATGCCATGAGGAAGTGGCCTAGTCCATCCTCCATTAAGTCACTACGAGGATTTCTGGGGTTAACTCGCTACTATACAAGATTTGTGCAAGATTATGAAAAAAAATCAGTGCTCGATTGACTGCCTTACTTAAAAAATATGATTTTGGGTGGAATGAGGAAGCTAAGCAGGCCTTTCAAACCCTGAAAATAGCCATGATGACAACATCAATATTGGCCCTCCCAAATTACAGCAAAGAGTTCATTGTGGAGTGTGATGCTTCAGGTGTGGGAATAGATGCAGTACTCATGCAAGAGGGCCACCCAACTGCTGTCATCAACAAGGCTCCAGCTCCTAAATATTTGGGGTTGTTAACTTAGGAAAAAGAACTGCTAGCTGTAGTTTATGCTGTACACAAATGGCACCACTACCTATTAGGGAGGCACTTTATAATCATGACCACCTTAGTCTCAAATACCTACTTGACCAAAGATCTCCACATTAATGCAACAAAAGTGGTTAACCAAACTGTTGGGATATGACTATGAAATCATGTTCAGAGAAGGAAAGGAGAACTAGGCAGCTCATGCTCTCTCAAGGGTAGGGATGGAACAAGGAAGTGAGATTACTGCACTATCAGTGGTGCAAACAGATTGGCTGCAAGCTCTTCAACAGGCTTGGGAGACTGATCGGGAGTTGAAAGTTATCATTGACCAATTGACTACTGATCCAAACTCGCATGAGGGGTACTCTTGGTCCCATGGAATCCTTTCATATAAAGGCAGGTTAGTGGTAAATTCAGACCCTAATCTCAGGGCCCTCATCCTGCAAGAGCTGCATTCCAGTCCAATAGGAGGTCATGACTTAGGGACCCATAGAACATACAATAGAGCAAAGAGATCTTTTTTCTGGGTTGGAATGAAAAAAGATGTGTATACTTTTGTAGCAGAATGTGAGGTGTGCTAGAGGAACAAAACTAATCAGACAGCGGCCAATCCTTGGCTTCTACAACCTTTACCCAAACCTGAGAGAAAATGGATCGACATTTCCATGGATTTCAAAGAAGGGTTACCTGTTTCATAAGGCAAATCAGTGATTCTAGTGGTGGTAGATCGTTTGTCTAAATATGCACACTTTATGCCACTAGCTCACCCCTACACTACCATGGATGTGGCTCAGGTTTTCTTGGACAGTCTACGAAGTACATGTAATGCCAGCCTCAATTGTGTCAGACGGGGATGTGGGTTACACAAGTCATTTTTGGTAGGAGCTATTTCATTTATAGAGAACCAAGCTTAATATGAGCAACTCCTACCACCCACAGACTGATGGGCAGACTAAGGTATGACAAGGGAAAGACCAAAGGCATGGGTACAATGGCTGCCCCTAGCTGAATGGTGGTTCAGAACCACTTATCACTCATCCACCAAACTGACTCCTTATCAAGTGGTCTATGGTCAAACACCACCTGCTCATATCCACTATATTCCAAGTGCTTCGACTATAGCAGCAGTAGACCAATTGGGCTATGACAGAGAATCAACATTGCAAATTCTAAAGCAACATCTCCACCATGCTCAAAATCGCACGAAGCAGTAGGCGGACAAGCATAGATCTGAAAGGGAATTCCAAGTGGGTGACAAAGTGTATCTAAGGTTACAACCTTACAAGCAGTCGACAATCCAAGCCAGGTCTAACATGAAATTGGCACCAAAGTTCTATGGACCCTTTCAAGTACTCAAACGAATAGGCAAGGTGGCCTATCAACTAAACCTCCTACACCATTCAAAACTTCATCCAGTTTTCCATGTTTCTCTTCTAAAAAGAAAGTTGGGCTCTTCAACTGTGGCTCAACCTTCCCTCCCACCAGTTGGACGTGATGGCATTCTAGATCCACAACTAATAGCAATCGTGGACTGACGTTTGGTCAAGTACAAAGGAAGGCCAGCTACACAACTTCTGGTTCAATGGTAACACTCTTTCCCTGAGGATGCAACCTGGGATGTTTATCAAGAGTTCACTGCCAAGTTTCCACAATTTCGGCCTTGGGGGCAATGCTTTTCACAAGGGGGAGAGAATGATAGAACACCTACTACATTGGGCCTAGCTTTGGGCCTGGACTTGGCCAAGACAACATCTACATCCATTGCTTTGGGCTCAAGTGGACTGAAGGGGAACCATGAAGCCAAGGTGCGAAGATTTGGGTTGATGTAGGTAGGTCTTTCTAATCAAGTTAATCTAAATTAAGTTCAATAGTTAAGCCAATTGATTAGTTGAGCTGAGGGATTAGTTGAGAGTCAGTTTTTCTTTCTGTTTTGGATTCCTTTTGTTTGCATATATAGAGAGGAGGAATGTATGGAGAAGGGATGTTAAAAGAGTAATCAAAAGCAGTTGTGATGAGAGCTCTCAATCTGTCAATTCCAGTTCTATTAATAAACCCTTCCTTTTGTCTGCATTGTTCTCATTCCTGTTCAATCCATAGCACCAATCATTTCACTATCTATGGATAACTATCTACATGTGTGTGTAAAGATGTTTATGCACATACATACATACACACACAGAGAGAGGGGGTTTGTTTCTAGTTTTAGTTTGATGTTAAATTTGGATTTTGGTATTGGAGTTGAAAAAGATCATATTAGGGCTTTTGGGAGCGTTGTAACGGTGAAAGAAGATCAAGGCATTGTGGTAATTTGAGTCTAGCACGTGAGGATAATCAAGTACCTTTTACCGTTAGCAATGTTGAAACACAAACTCTTACAGGGGGTTCAGAGTAATTTCCTAGACCTCATGTGTGGATCGTCGATAACAAAAAACCTCAATGGAGGTTGTTGTATTTCACCCTAATTCTTTTGCATCATGAAAAAGGATAGAACTACTTTGCATGAGGGTAGTATTGGCAATTCAACTTTAGAATGGTGACATCAGCATTCTTGGTCATATTAACGGCTATTTAACGAAGGGGATTTTGTGCATATTGTCAAGAAAAGTACGAAACCTAATTAATGTAGGAAAGGTTCAGGAAAGGTCCTCATATTTATTAAGAGAGATTAAATTATTTACACTCTAGTGTAAATATTTGTTTCCTTCAAATCAATTACATTGCGGTATGTCGCCATGCTTTACTAATTAGGACCACTGTTTTGGTGACGCAATGTAATTGATTTGGAGAAAATAAATATTTATACCATCGGTGTATATAATTTATTCTTAATAACCTTTGGGTGGCTAGGCGTATTTTAATCTCTTGTCTAGCGGGATTAAAAATATTTCAACAGGAATTTTTTTATAAAAAAAACTGATATTAATCCCGTTAAATAAGAGGATAAATACTTATGATTTACGTGTTCGTAGCCAATTTAATGTACTTTATTCCATAACTGGTATGGATTAATAAGAGGTTAAGGCAAATAGATTAGAACCTTTAGCTCCAGGGGGAGTATCCATATAGTGATGTTTTCTTTTCCTCTTCCTTGTGAAGCACGTCACACAAATGATGACCGCAACAAAAATCAGGACGCCGGCTGCGACTACTCCTACAATGATCGCAGTATTATTTGAGGAGGAATAAGATGATGATGTTGGTGAAGATGGTGAACTAGACGAAGGTGTCGATCCCACAGAGGCCGGAGATTTATTTGGCGGAGGTGGCGACTTGTTTGATACCCCGGGGGGTGGCGGGAGAGGCACAAAGGAAGATCGTGGTGTTTGCCCTACGGGTGGCGGTGGGGAATCCAATGTGGGTGATCTGGGAAGCATGGTGTTTGTGGAAGGTTGTGGTGGGGAAGCACCTATAGGAGGAGGTGGTGATATTGGTGGTGGGGGTGCGGGCGGTGAGCCACCAGGTGGCGGCGGTGAGGGAGATCTCTTTGGAGGTAGGGGTCGCACTGGCGGTGGCGGGGAAGGAGTGGAAGCGGGGGGTGGAGACGTTTTTGTTGGTGGAGGGGAAGTTGGTGGCGATGATGGTGGTGGTGACGATGGTGGTGGAAATGGCGGTGATGGTGCTGGTGAGGATGGTGGTGGGGACGGTGGGGGAGATGATGCTGATGGTGGGGACGATGGGATTGATGAGGTTGAAGGTGGTGGTGAAAATGATGAATTTGTTGTTTTATTGCCTAATGAATCTGGTGGTGGTGTATTGGAATCCGGGGACAGAGCAGTTACGGTGGCCATTCCAAAAATGAACTTCCAGCTAAGATATATTAATGTCAAAACGCATGCCGGAAACTCCACTCCGCCGTAACTGCCCGCCGTGAATATTAAAAACCCTAACGAAGCAGAGCACATTAAAATAAAGTCACAATTAATATGGTACCTATGATGAAATCATGAACCATTGGCTTCGGATTACTGAATGATCACTGATATACGAAATAAATTTTCAAAAAATAATTCTAAAGAGGCAACCGAATGATTTGATTAATCAATGTAGATTTTCGCGTTGAAGAAAAAAACAACCATGAAGAATGGTTTCAGTGTATAAAAGTGATACTTCCATATCATTGGTGGTGGTTTTTTTCGCATATGTGCAAGTCTTCTAAGAACAAATTAAAACAAACAAAACACGATTATCCAATGTGAGATTTCATTTCTTTACTCAAGCGATGTCACAAATGTTTTGTTTGACCATACGGCTGATCATTGTTTTATGATGCATGTTTTGATCTGTAAATCGGGAAATGTATAGTGAAATACCTGGAGAAAGTAGTTTAGGGTTCTCAATGAAAAGAGAGAGAAAACTTGTTGCATTCTGAATTCTCCATCCTTGAAGGTGAACCTTTTCCTCCTTCAGTTGCCTCCTACAAAGCAGGACATCTCTCTCTCTCTCTCTCTCAATATTTTGCATTTGCCACCTATGGTGCTGAATTTGTTATTCCTCTAACCGAGTCTTTCTTGGTTGCCATTTTACTTGCAACGACCTTGTCCACCTACGTATTTTGTTGTGGGATGACTTGACAACTGTCAATTAATTTCTTCTTCACCTTATTTTTTTGAATAAGCTGTGCTGTACAAGCCGATCGGAGTGCAATCTGAATAATTACATAATTTCATAGCTAAAATACTGAAATGACAAAGGACAAGCTTGGTAATGCACGGTGTAACGAGTCAGCTTAAGCGAACTTCGTACCAATCCCTACGGTTCCTTCCACAATCCTTTCCAAACTCATACGACTACAGCAAAATGAGGATTTAGGGACACTTTTGAAAGGGCATTTTTCCAAAAATGTCTTATCAAGTTATTAATGCAGCACTACCTTCTAAAGTGCCCCATTTTATTCTCTCTATTGCGGCAGTCAGCATTGACCCCAAATTTAACATATTAAATTTTTTGTTTTGGTAATTTGATAGAGCAGTTTAAAATGCCTCGAAAAGTTAGGTTTAATAGGGCACTTGCTTGGAGATATAAAACTACGACGATTTTGTAATCAACCTTTTTTTTGAAAATCAGCTAGAGAATTTTGGGCACTTTTTAATGAGGCATTTTTAAGTCTCGCAAAACAATTTCCTAGACAATTTTCCATAATTTGCGAGGAAGCAATTCCTTGCCAAACTTAACTGATTTTGTCGGCAAAAACAAAAAAATTCCTCGAGCAAACACTGGACCGATCCTGTTCGTTTTCATCTTATTGTTTTTTCGATCCCACCCTTTAGTATAATTAGATGCCGGCAAAAACATTTGCATAAGGATACATGTTCTACACTCGAATACTGCAGCGCGTAGTTCGACACGTCCTGCTCTTTACTCAATTATCTGAACCATTCATCTTGTAGAACTCGTCAAATTAAATCTCCACACAAAAGTTCAAATCGATCACACGTGACTACCTCATTGAAAAACTTTTATATAGAAAAAAAATAGACGAGTCTAGTTATTTTTTGCATGAATAAACTATTCCGATGAGGCGGTTATGGGAGTTCGATAAACTTGATTCTCGGAATGAATGATCTACTAATTCTACTCTATCATATTTAAAAGATAGACGGTTCTGATCGCGAAGAAATACCTCGGGTAGTGTTTGAGTGGTGCATTATCAGACTTTAATTCCTCCAAACGTATTAAATGTCTTCCGACCAAGTGGTTGTAGACACCTCCCTGGTGCAGGGTATCGCCATACAGATTGATCGTTGTTTGCTCGTTTGGTTGCTTGCTTCATAAACCAATTAAGATCGTGGACATTCCCATGGCTAGGAACATCGCCACATGATAGCGGTTATCATCAAAACAGAGTCGTCACACAGTTTATTAAAACTAGGAAAATAGATAGAGATTCTGAGTACGGGAGCCAATAGTACAGTTGGGGAAGGTGTTAGGCACCCCTCTCTGCCCAGTCGTGAGACTGGCCCATAGTTATTCAACATAAGACATACACTTGCTTTATTTAATTCTAGCACGTAGTCTGTTTTTAGCCTTTAAACAGTTAATGGTGAGCTAGTGCGATAATTAAAGCATACATCAGAAGACTGAACAAAACAAACTGTCCCAGGGAGATGGATCCCACGGCCGGTGAATGGATGTCACGACCGAGGGATCCTCCTGGTTTTATGTACCAGCCGAGGGATCGAAGCCCCGGTCGGTGTTCTTCCTCACACCAGACAGAAAAGTTAGCAGATGATCAAAACGCTACGATTAATCAGGAATACAGTAAATAAAACAAACCAGTGGCCGTTGGGCCTCACCACCTTGATCCCTCAGTTGCTTGATTGCTTCGGATTTGATTGTGATTGACTGATTGCTTCTCGGAAAACCCTAGGGTTAGGGTTTGAACTTCGGGGTTTGATCGTCGGATTGATGGCTGCCTTCGGGAGGTTAGGGCTTTTGAAGAGAGGGTTTGAGAGAGTATTTTTGTAGAGTTTCGTGGCTTGAGAGGGTGTGAAAGTATACGAATCTGATGATTTCGTCGTCGTTATTTCGGAACCCAAAGGTCCTTTATATAGGCAATTGGTGACTCACTCCGGCCAATCAAAATGCACGATTGCAATTGCAATGCAATGCAAACTCTTCGTGGTAATCTTTGGGCGTAGCCCGTACGCATCGGGGAGGTAGCGTAGTTGGATCAAATGTCTGACAGAACGTTCCAGAGTCTGGAAAATAGACAATCTGGCGGCCGAGCAAAGGATCTGGCGGCCGAGGAAAGGATGTTGCGGCCGAATGATAGATCTTGCGGCCGAGGGATTGATCTCTCAGGGAGATTTTCAAGTAACAGGTTGCTCGGGTGAAGAAATAATGTTAAGGCTATGAGATCAATGTTACGGCCGACAGATGGATTCTCCTAGGATTCTGTATTTTCTTTCAGAAAGGCTATATGGCTCTGGATTAGGTCCTCTAAGTGGTTCAAAGCTCTTACCATAAGTCCATGGGTTCACAAGAAGTTAATCAGCAATCACTGTATCCATTTCATCATCAGGATGGTCCCCAAGGTGGGACTTGAAATAATCGTTAGACCAAATTGGGGTGTCTACAGATGCCCCTATTTGACTGAGCTCAGACGGATCGCGAGACATGTTTGAGTAAGAGTCAAAGCTGTAAAAGCAACTCAATTTGGTCCAACCACTATTCTAAGGGGTTTTCGAAAAAGGTTTTTGTTATGGTCGGGCCGGGAGGCTGCCTACATATTCCACATGGGAAATTCAGACCAACCGTAGTTTGGGTGGGCAGTAAAGCAAAAGAAAAAGTTTGGAGGGTTAGAGACAGAAGACGTACCTTCGGGCTTAAAAAGCCGTAGTGTGACGTACCTAGACTGAGCTAAGGTTTTGGCGGAAGATAGTTGAAGGAGCGCGGGGCCGCCGGGGGAATTTTTGCTGAGAGCTTCCTTAGTATTTTTGGGGTAGATCAGTACACGGCAGGTGCGTTTGCTTTTCTTGACCATCCTTACTTTGACTGAGGGGGGGGCTCGGTACAGTAGCCTATCCTTGCGAATGAGCTTGATGGAATAGATGTAATTGGGTGGAATCCAACTATCTTCTGGAGACAATCGGACGCCGGTTCTGAGATGGGGGGCACAAGGCCAGTAACTGGAGCATGGAGCGTTTGGATGGGAGAATCGAGGCACGAAACCGGTTGCAATCGTGAGGCGAGAGCCTGAGGAGTCGGAGCTTGGAGCTTGACGTGATGTAGAGCCGGTATCAATCATAAGGCAAGAGCCTGAGGAGTCAGAGCTTGGAGCTTGAAGTGATAGAACCGAGGCGTAGAGCCGGTTGTAACCTGTTTCAAATGCAAACACAGGGTATATTTTATAGCAAAATGCACTCAACTAGTGAATCCTATGAGTGTAGCACCAGGTTTCATTCAAGGGAATGTTCAGGCAAAATAAATCTAGTGACTCACAAACATCATCATAATGCATCAAGAGATACAACGCCATGAGGCGTACAAGACGACAGACGTAATTTTGATATCTGTGCACTCTATTTGGAATTTAGAATGTAACACTCATTATGCTTCGAATCGTTGGACATGTGATTAGCTTATGTCAAGTGACATGCAACAAAGACATCAACCACTGCAAGCCACATTATTCAAGACAATGGTGTAAGAGGTATGTGCACATTATTTTGTTAATAGAATGCTTAGAGTAAAATAGGTCATACCACAATAAAGGATGCCAAAGGGCAAAATATGTCAAGAGACATAATACACCACAATATCACATCATTTAGGGGCCAAGAGGCTCAACATGTCGAGAGACATAACATATCAAGAGATGCAAGGCCATGAGGCATGCAGGTCAAGAGACTCAGGCGTCAAGGGACACAACACCGAGAGATGTATAAGTCAAGAGACCTAATACATCGAGAGATGTAATGCTAAGAGGAATAGTGGTCAAGAGACCTAATACATCGAGAGATGCAATGCCAAGAGGCATAGTGGTCGAGAGACCTAATGTATCAAGAGATGCAATGCCAATAGGCATAGTGGTCGAGAGACCTAATACATCGAGAGATGCAATGCCAAGAGGCATAGTGGTCGAGAGACCTAGTGTATCAAGAGATAGCGCCTATTTTTTCCTTTAGCCAAGAGGCGTCATACTAACAGATAATCAAACACATTCATAATGCAAGCAACATGTAGTAGTGAAGACAAAAATCAAGTATTAGATCAAGAGACCAATGCAAGACCAAATAACCACAACAACCACAAAGACATGAAAGCGAATCAAATGCGCGGGCCAAAGAGGCCTATGAAAATGTCTAGATAAGACTAAACAGTGAGGTGCTCATGTAGACAAATCAACTGTGCGGGCCAAGAGGCCAATGCAACTGCCTAAACTACACATCAAGCAAACCATGTGATTGTGGTGATATGCAAGTAAGTGTTTTGGGATATCTCAACTTTCGCGTACTCAAGCTAGTGCTTCTCCTACACCATAAGATAGCAACAAACTCTATACTAGCCAAATGGCTATGACAAAGAAGACGATGAGATCCAAGAGGCTTGAAAGATTGCAACACTCTAGCAACGTTGCTAACACACTGTATGGCCCAGGGACCTTCTAGCTACACTCCTCATGAAATGGGAAACCCATATTATCTCCGTGAAAATTTACAAATAAGTAATTGTGCTTGTATTGCAATGTCAAAAATGCTTAGGATAAAATCAATTTTGAAAATTTCTCCTTGAGGATTTCAAAACCACATCATTTTACCTACATGATTCACATTCAAAACGACTCAGTCGTCAAGAGACGCAAAACTGTTCCACGAACCCATGACCCTAGCGAGTTTACTGCTTCAAGGTGAATTGACTACTTTGAGTTGGATTGATAAGTGACCACGGCGTGCCTCATGAGAGATTGTGCGCTTCTAAAAAGGGGGATGCATGTGGGCAGCATGCCCTTAGGAAAGGATTTCGTTCCTTTCCCAAAGCGCAGGGCCCGGATCGAGGGAGCGCGAGCAGAGAAGTAAGCGCTCGGAATACAGAGTCGCCACTCGGGTTTGAAGGTCCGACACCCAAGGAACCGTATTTCCAAGCACCTGCCACGCTGTTTGATTTGAAAAAGTGAAAGCACCAGTCCGTCATAACCATATCTGGGTTCGGGAGCCAGGTTACGAGAGGGGAAGGGTTTTAAGGCACCCCTCTCGCTCAATCCGGAGATCGGTCTCTACTTAGGCATTTTTTAAAACATTGCGATTCTTCTTTTGTTTAATCAATTTTTAGCCAATTAGGACGGGGGAACAGTTAATGGGGATTAAACTGTAACATGTTTGTAAGATGTGATCAATATAGCATGGACGGATGGAACGCTGGAAAATAAATGGGATAAAGTCCAAACTGTGATCAAACACCAAAACAGTGCCTCGTATGAGTTTGGCACGAACAGTGGCCAACTTGCATGCATGGATCTACGTGCATGCAAGCCAACCATCGCGCGACAAAGCCATACACTCGCGCGAATGTTGATGTCTCACCAACAGTTTGAATTTTATCCCCTTCTGGGCTCTAGAAGGACCAGTGCAGACCCAAGGGGCAAACCAAACAGTTTATATGTACTGAAAGTAAATAATAATTACAAACAGAATGAACAAAATTAACTTACAACCCCTAAACAGTGGGGGTATTAAAACAAAGGCCAAGGGCCAAGTTACCAAAGCAAAGGCCACACACTGGAAATAGGCTGACCATCGCGCAAGGAAGTCAGTCTGGCGCGCGACGGTTGCGCCCTGGCGCGCTGGTCAACGCTCCATTTGACCATCGCGCGTGGGTTTGGGTGCAGCACGCGCGGGTATGGTTCAAACATCCAGTGTTTGGTTTTGCTCATCCTGGGTTCTGAGACAAGTCCAGAAAGATCCCAGGGATACTCCACAGTAACAGAAATGCATATTGAAATACAGCTAGCAATTTAAACTAAGAAAAGCAGTAAACTGGTTGTTAGCATGCTCACAGTGATCTATATACAAAGTAGGACATAAAACAACAAGGCACCCATCCCCACGTTGTCCTGCGCGTGCAACCACGAAGTGTCGCGCGAGTATGTGGGACAGTCGCGCGCGGGTCCTTGCCACTACGGTTTTGAAACCTTGCCAGCTTTAGGGCCAAGACTGGTATTGATTACTAGCCTTGGCCTTACCAGCCCCCCGCAGGGATCAGAACAGAGAGCAGAACAATGGTAAGCTATACCATTGGTCTTTGAGTTTGAATGGGTGTTTGAACTTTGAGTTGAGTTTGAGATTGAACAAGATGATAGAGCTTGTAAAATGAGTGTATGGAAGTGGTTTGAGTGAGGGAGTACCAAGTGTATTCAAGGTTGTATAGCCCTTTTTGCTTGAACTTTAGTAACTTCCTCCTTCTTCTTCTTTTTTGAACCCTTTTTATGGAAGAACCATGGGGGGTATTTATAGGGAAAGTGGTGAAACAACCAACCAAGTAATGGTGTATGGAGGAGGGATAACCAACCAAACAAGGGTTGGTTTGGCTTGGTGGCCAAATTGCCTCCTTTGGAAAGGAAGGTGATGCAAAGAGAGGAGCCCAGCCAGTCCACGAGGCTGGCTGAGATTGCTTGGTGATTAAGCTGCCCAGCTGAATAAAGGTGATGGGGACAGGCTCTGACCGTCGCGCGATGGAGCCAGTCTGTCGCGCGAGGGTGCGCCCTGGCGCGCGATGGTTGTGCCCTGGCACGCGTGGTCAACGGTCAAACTTTGATTGTTGACCACCACCTGGCGGTTTGACAGTCGCCCGACTAATGTGCTCTGGCGCGCGATAGTGCGCCCCGGCGCGCGATGGTTGCGCCCTGGCACACGAGTAGGGTTTTTGGCTTTTGAAGTGGCTTAGGCTAGGTTAGGTTCAAGGGTTTTTCAAACACTCAAAGCTCAAATTTGGCCTAACGATTATTTCAAGTCACACCTTGGGACCATCCCGATGATGAAGTGGATACAGTGATTGCTGATTGCCTTCTTGAGAACCTTAGGACTTTCGGTAAGAACTTTGAGCCACTTAGAGGACCCAATTCAGAGTCATACAGCCTTTCAGACAGAAAATACAGAAGCCTAGGAGAATCCATCTGTCGGCCGTAACATCGATCTCACGGCCTTAACATCATTTCCTCACCCGAGCAACCTGTTGCTAGCAAAATCTCCCTGAGAGATCAATCCCTCGGCCGCAATATCTATCCTTCGACCGAGACATCCATTCCTCGGCCGTGTTATCTATTACTCGACCGCCAGATCGTCCTTTTTCCAGACTCTGGAACGTTCTGTCAGACGTTTGATCCAACTATACTACCTCTCCGATGCGTTCGGGCCACGTTCAGAGATTACGACGTAGAGTTTGAATTGCATTGCAATTGCAATTGCAATCGTGCCATTTGATTGGCCGGAATGAGTCACCAATTACCTATATAAAGGGCCTTTGGACTCTGAAAATAGAGACACAAAATTCATAAGAAAATACACCCTCTCAAGCTCCGATACTCTGTCAAAATACTCTCTCAAACCCACTCTCCAAAAGCCCTAACCTCCCGAAGGTAGCCATCAATTCGACGTTCAAGCCCCGAAGTTCAAACCCTAACCCTAGGGTTTTCAATCAAGCAATCAGTCAATCACAATCAAATCCGAAGCAATCAAGCAACTGAGGGATCAAGGTAGTGAGGCCCAACGGCCTCTGGTTTGTCTTACTTACTGTATTTATGACTAACCGTAGCGTTTTGATTATCTGTTAATCTTTCTGTCTGGTGTGAGGAAGAACATCGATCGGGGCTTCGATCCCTCGGCCGATACATCAAACCAGGAGGATCCCTCGGCCGTGATATCCATTCACCGGCCGCGGGATCCATTTCCCTGGGACAACTTTGTTTTGTTCTGCTTTCCTGATGCATGCTCTATTTATCGCATTGGCTCACCCTTTACAGCTTAAAGGTTAAAAACAAACTACGTGTTAGAATTATGCAAAGCATTTACATGTCTTATGTTGAACGATTATGGGCCAGTCTCACGACTGGGCAAAGATGGGTGCCTAACACCTTCCCCTTATTGTACTTTTGGCTCCCGTGTCCAGAATCTCTATCTATTTTCCCAGTTTTAATAAATTGGGTGGCGACTCTGTTTTGATGATAACCGCTATCGTGTGGTGATGTTCCTAGCCATGGGAATGTCCATGATCTTGGTTTATGAAGCAAGCAACCAATCGAGCTAACAAACGTGATCAATCTGTATGGCGATGCCCCGTTTGGGAGGTATCTACAGTTTTTGGCGACTCTGCTGGGGACTTGAGAGCCATAACCAAAAAGTTCAACATAAGACTAATATATGCCTTGTTTAATTCATCTATCATATGCATCGAGCGGGCAACCCGTTGAGTTCGCCTGATATCCCGGCATGACACAGGCTATGTTGGGGGTTCCAGCAAACTCCACCGTCAATCGTACCTAGTGGTATATCAAAAAGGGAATCACCCAATCACCGCCTATGATGGGCTGGTGAGAGGATTGGTGCCCTTTGACAACGGAGCACCCTGAGACTACCAAAACCTTGCATGTATTAGAAAGCCATAAAACTTATCAAACTAAGACAGGAACCTACAGGCTAGGAACCTATCTGCATTTTGCTTGCAAAAGTTCTTCCTCACACCCATTGTATATATGTATGTTGTAAAGTTTTTCTTTTGCAGGTTAAACCTTAGGAATCTCTCTAAGTCAAGAGAACAGTAGGTAAGATTAATCAATCTAACTAAAACAAAAACCTTTTCAGGAAAATGACTGCTTCACTGTCCACGTATGATTCGCACTTTCAAGTTGTCACCGAGCTGTTTGGCCCGCTCTACTCTGCTGTTGAAGATTTCAACCCCTCTGAATACATTACTCCGGTAAATCAATCAAAGCCTGTGGTGACTGTAGACACCCCAATTTGGCCTAACGATTATTTCAAGTCCCACCTTAGGACCATCCCGATGATGAAATGGATACAGTGATTGCTGATTGCTTCCTTGAGAACCTTAGGACTTTCGGTAAGAACTTTGAGCCACTTAGAGAACCCAATTCAAAGCCATACAGCCTTTCAAACAGAAATACAGAAGCCTAGAAGAATCCATCTGTCGGCCGTGACATCGATCCCACGGCCCTAACATCATTTCCTCACCCGAGCAACCTGTTGCTAGCAAAATCTCCCTGAGAGATCAATCCCTCGGCCGCAAGATCTATCCTTCGGCCGAGACATCCATTCCTCGGCCGTGATATCCTTTACTCGGCCGCCAGATCGACCTTTTCCCAGACTCTGGAACGTGTTCTGTCAGACGTTTGATCCGATTACACTACCTTCCCGATACGTTCGGGCTACGCTCAGAGATTACGACGTAGAGTTAGAGATGCATTGCAATTGCAATTGCCATCTCGTGATTTGATTGGCCGGAGTGAGTCACCAATTGCCTATATAAAGGGCCTTTGGACTCCGAAAATACACACACGAAATTATCAGAGTACACACTCTCTCAAGCCACGAAACTCTGCCAAAATACTCTCTCAAACCCACTCTTCAAAAGCCCTAACCTCCTGAAGGCAGCCGTCAATCCGGCGATCAAACCCCAAAGTTCAAACCCTAACCCTAGGGTTTTCAATCAAGCAATCAGTCAATCACACCCAATCTAAAGCAATCAAGCAACTGAGGGATTAAGGTGGTGAGGCCCAACGGCCTCTGGTTTGTTTTATTTATTGTTCTTACGCTTAATCATAACTTTCTGATCATCTATTAAACATATATTCTGGTGTGAGGAAGAACACCGATCGAGGCTTCGATCCCTCGGCCGGTACATTAAACCAGTGTGATTACTCGGCTGTGACATCCATTCACCGGCCGAGTAATCAATTTCCTAGGACAGCTATGTTTGCTTTTCTGCTTTCTGATGCATGCTTTACTTATCGCACTGGCTCACTTTGCTTACTGTTTAAAGGAATAAATAAACAGACTATGTGTTGGAATTAAACAAAGCATCTATACGTCTTATGTTGAATAACTATGGGCCAGTCTCACGGCTGGGCAGAGAGGGGTGCCTAACACCTTCCCACTGTACTTTTGGCTCCCGTATCCAGAATCTCTACCTGTTTTCTTAGTTTTAAATAAACTAGGTGGCGACTCTGTTTTGATGATAACCGCTATCATGTGGTGATGTCCCTAGCCATGGGAATGTCCATAATTTTGGTTTACGAAGCAAGCAACCAACCGAGCAAACAAACGTGATCAATCTGTATGGCGATGCCCCGTTTGGGAGGTGTCTACAGTTTTTGGCGACTCTGCTGGGGATGTGAGAGCCATAACCAAAAAGTTCAACATAAGACTAATACATGCCTTGTTTAATTCATTTATCATATGCATCGAGCGGGCAACCCGTTGAGTTCACCTGATATCCCGGCATGACACGGGCTATGTTGGGGGTTCCAGCAAACTCCACAGTCACTCGTACCTAGTGGTATATCAAAAGGAGAATCACCCAATTACCGCCTATGATGGGCTGGAGAGAGGATTGGTGCCCTTTGGCAACGGAGCACCCTGAGACTACCAAAACCTTACATGTTTTAGAAAGCCATAGAACTTATCAAACTAAGACAGGAACCTACAGGCTAGGAACCTACTTGCATTTTACTTGCAAAAGTTCTTCCTCACACCTTGTATCATTTGTTGTTGTAATTAACTCTTTCTGTGCAGAAGGGTTGGGATTTTCAACCCAAATCCTAACCCTACACAGGCCGAATACTGACTTCCAGGTATTCTATTTTTCAAGCAGGCAAAATAGGTAGGTTAAAGAAGCAACCTCAGCCAGTTTTATACTCTTACAATACCCGAAGTCACGCCAAACAGAGGTCCTTACAGTCATCTCATCGGTCGCCTTCGTCTACCAAGACACTCTCACCGCAACGGTCAGTTTCAAGGACTTCGCTTTCGTCTCCTCAACAAACCCGATTATCTACCCAACTCCAAGCCTCACCAAGCAATCCCTCTACCTACATCCCAAAAATGGCAGACAATGATGCTACCATCACCGAGCTCCGAGCCCAAATTGCCTATTTACAAGCTGAGAAAGCAGCAAGAGATGCTGAAGACAAGAAAAACGAGGAGGAAGCAGAAAATCCTCATGAAATTATAGAAAACCCTGAATTGGTCAAACAGGTCAAGGAGATCAAGCACGCTTTGGCTCGTTCACAAGGAGACCAAATTCTAGATTTCGAAGGACTCTGCCTCTTTCCAGAATCTCAACTGCCTGAACGGTTCAAAATACCAAACATCGAGAAGTTTAACGGGACTGGTAACCCTACCAGCCATGTCCGCCATGTCATCAACACTCTAAAGCCTATGGGCTTGACCGACGAGCTCATCGCTCAATTGTTTCAAAGAACTCTCACTGGAAGTGCCCTCGATTGGTTTCTCACTTTGGAATTTGTACACTATCAAACTTGGCCAGAAATTGCCAACGCTTTTGTCAAGCAGTATGCGTACAATGTCCAAATTGAGCTAACTACCCGAGACTTGGAGATGACTAAACAAGAATCCAATGAGGACTTTGCTACCTTTGTGGCAAGATGGAGAGAAAAGGCTGCCAATATGAAAAGCTGCCCTTCCGAGGAAGATCAAGTGAGGATAGTTGTCAAGAACCTACAGCCCAAATACCTCACCCACATTTACACTCAAGCTATCACTGACTTCAAATGCCTACACGCCACTGGATTACAAATTGAAGATGGGATCAAGTTGGGCCTCATTGGAAAAGAAGAAACCCCTCCACCCAGAAAAACCTTTCCAACCCGTGCATCTCCTGCCTCCGTCAGCACCCTCAACTAAGTCTTGCCACAAGACCCTTTTCAAACTAGCTCATCTAGAAACACGAATCGCCCTCGCCGCAATTTCAGCCCACTCTATATGACTCCATCCCAAGCCTTAGCCATCCTAAGTCGTCAAGGGCACCTTAGGCTCTTGAATAATCCACCTCCTCAGCCACCTTATGGCCCAAGCTATGATACCAATAAGCAATGCGCATACCACCAACACCCTGGACATGAGACAGGCCGCTGCATGCGTCTTCGTCATGACATCCAGGATCTCATTGATAGTCAAGCTATAAAACCTCCTAAGCCTAATGTACAAACCAATCCACTTCTCGCTCACAACAACGAACCACTGCCTCAAAATATCAATCTCATAAGCCTATCTGATAGCCCCACATATAATCCTACCCTACACATTATTCCAAATACCCAAGCCAAACCATCCCTAATCTTCTCTAAGAATGAGGAATGCTTCGCAACAGGGGGAGAACCCCACATCTATGCCATTGATGATGGGGATTGGTGGTTGGACATGCGTCAAGCCCTGCCAAATGATTGGAAAGTTGGAAGAATTGAGCCTGCTGATCCTTGGGGCACCCAAGAAGAAGAAGTGGGTCACCTCACCCGAAGCGGAAGAGTGTATAAACCTCCTAAACTAAGTGGGGAAAGTTCAACCTCAACACGAGTAATGGAAGAAGAAGAAGGAGAAGAAAGCCAAAGGACCGAACCTGAGGAAGACAGGGTGCTAAGACAACTAAAGAAAATCCAAGCTGATATCACTATTTGGGGATTGCTT